>OX381720.1:26982627-28416494 GCA_947462335.1 Harmothoe impar
TATGTATATATGTATGTATGTATACACACTTGAGGCCAGACTGAATACCCCAGTCACATGGACCCATTACATGCCGCCCGTTACATAGCGTGAGGCCTTCACACCCAATGCCTGGCTAGACGACAGGTTCAACAAGAATCATTGAATAATTTCTGATCTTTCCATTTATGTCACTTTTGGCACATTTTTTTGTTATATCACTCACACTGGAATGGACATGAATGGCCTTAAGAGGACGGCCTCTCACCTACTAACCTACACACCTTCAGTCTGGTTGGGGTGCACCTGTACTCGGTCAGGAGGTGGGGTGATGGTGGGGGTGCAGTCTTTCTTTTACTTTAGTGCACTCTCTCTCGCTTTCTAGGTTGATACTAACGAACTCTTTATTACACTTTGACTATTTTTTGCTGCTCCAGGGAGTGTCAAATATATATATATAAATTGTGACAAAATCCTAAATGGTCTCCATACACCTTGGAAACTACCCATTTTTAAAAATGATTTTCTAAGGCATGTTTCTTAGCATACGCACTGTACAACACACTGTAAATAATTAGTAGAATGGATTTATAGTAGAATCTCCTGTAGATCTGCAGTAGATTTGGCTGTTTACCTCCAATGAACTGTACACATACAGTAAAATCGACCTTACACCTACAAAATGGCACGGGTTTGGTGGTATATGCATCTGTAACAATTTTACCCAAATCTATTATCGCCACAATACATTTCAGAATGTATAACATGGTTACTTTCTTTTAGATTCTCAAATGTTGCATATCGTTTTTTTTTTCTATTTTTAATGTAGAGAACCCAAAAAATGGCAAAAGACAATATTCCCCTATCTGGTGAAATGCGTCTGTCTCTTTAACTCTCTAACCTGCAATCATTGGTCAGGAAATAGCCACCGTCCACAGAGCTCTATACTGACTATTTAACCATAATTTCCTGTATAGATTGTGCACAAAGTGGCCGACTAGAACCCACTGGATGGTGGCCATTAGTGAGGGGGGGGGGGCTTCTGCTAGGGGCGGATTTTTTTTACATTGAAACAAAGATGAAATAATATTGTTTGGTTCATTCCAAAAATCGTCAAGGCAAAGGTCGTCAAGGCAGGGTAATCATTATAGAAGGGTGGTCGTAAGGGGGGAGTTGACTGTACCCATATTCAGGAACCTAATGCATTCCTGTAGAGAGATGAGAATCAGGAGGTCTTTTAGATGCAAACCCATCCACCCATTTTATAGTGCACCAACCTCATTGTGTCACACACATTTACTGGGTACAGGACCTGATGGCCGCCATCCACAGGTTGCAGTATGAATTTCTCACAATACATAAAATGCACTGTAGTACAACGAACACAACCACTCGACCATGTCAGTACCCACTTATAATTATGTTGCTTCAATAAGGCCAAGAAAAAGGGAGGGTGTGTATCAGGCAACATGGTCCAAGAGATTAGGGTAGGTAGGCTGGATTAAAAGATTATGTTGAGAGCACTAGGAATGAGCTACATGTGAATTATCACAAGTCATTGATTCACAGGTCATCAGGATGACTCACTGATTCCTCTAGTATCAAGGAATATTACAAAATTGTTGGATATTATTGTTAAAAAGTACTTCAACATGATAGGCAGCTCATTATGACATTGAAATCAATGGAGCGTGTTCTTCTGACTATTTATTTAGCATGCCTGTTGTGTTTCTATGCATAGAAACAGGACCCCCGCCCATTCCTGTGTGAATATTCTGTTATTTCTTCTAATCTAACCTTACTGCTTGATTCAAATCTCTTCTTTAACACATTTAGAACACCATTTTATTATATTTGGCATCAAATAAGGTAAAAGGAAAGGATATTAACACAGGAACGAGCCATCCCTGCCGACTGTGTTTAGGCGGTGTACACAGGGTTGACAGCAAAACAGTGACCCTCCTTGGCCAATGTTGACAGTTGACAGCAATAATTTTCGTGGTTGACACCAAAAATTACTATTTTGAGAAATAATTGCTTGGATGGCCTAGAAAAGTGGGGCGAAAAGATTATATAAAATAGTGATTTTTTTTGGTGACCCTTGACAGTCACCTTACTTATTTAACCGAATAAAGGTACCAACTTCACGTATGTTGATAACACAATAGAAAGAATCCACGTGTATAATGCAAGAATATCACATAAAACACTACGTTAACGTCGTAAAAGTGTGTCCCCTTTTTGGGCCACATGGGCCTATACCAATTGCCTCCACCTGGCCTCTTTACCAAGTCAAGAATAAAAGCATGCAACATTTACCTTACTTTGACTTTTTATATGTGCGTCATTTCAATGTCAGTACTGAATGAATGGGATTTCCGTCCAGGTGCACATGGTCAAAGGCCTTTTCTCGTGACTGTTGAGTATCGGAAAGTGGCCTCATCCCATAGCTCCTGTATTAACCTGTTGATAACGGTCTTCTTTAATACAGAACAGTTATAAGGACAACTGCGCTACTGTTAATAAAGTAGGCTTGCAACAATGATACACAAAAAGAACTATACCGTCTAGTGGTTTAAGTGCCCGGACGCTTTAAGTTTTACAATACAGGCGCTTTTCCAAGATAAAGATCTATGTTAGTGCTTATGGCACTTATTTCAATACCATTCTACCCATGCATGATCTGCTGCTAACCCTTTGTGGGCGAGCAAGAACTATAGTTGATGCAATGGCTGGGCGGGCATCGACTATAATATAGCTGATGGCATGGCAGGGCGAGCATTGAGTATGGTCATCATACTGATTAACCCTATGGTATTCAGCAAAATTAAATTTCTTCAGAACCAGCTGTTACCGGCGTAGTCACATGACCAGTTCCACTCTACTGAACCCATCCCCACCACAAGCCAGTGGGGCTATCTCAATGTAGTACTACTTGGTCGTGTGAGGCTGTGTTAAGGAGAGTTGTGGCGGAGACTGTCCCACCTGATCTAGCTGGGTGGATCTGGAGTGGGAACTGTGTAGAGTCAGACAGGGACAGGGCAGGGGTACGCAGCACCAGTCTGGAATCACATACTTGAGGAACTCATAGGTCTGCTGAGGATGCTTTGAGACAAGTATTTGGATTTATAACTGCTCTCTAGGTAGGTTTCAAAACTATTATTACATATCTCTTCATATTTATTTATTTGTTATCATGTCCAGGGTGTACCTATTCTCCTTTCCAGGTAAAGAGTCTATGAAGGAAGTTTATTTTATTAAAATAAAATAGCACAAGTGGCATGAGAGCATTGTTACTTATATCATGTCTCGAATTTGACACCGGTGATACAGAACTTTTGTAAAAATCTCAGGCACTACCGGCTTGGTTAGAACAGACGACGGCCTCTTATCTAAAGCTTAACAAGCCATTTTATAGTTTGCACAAATTTGATAAGAGGTAACTAATATTTCCTCATATCAGCTTAACCGTTTTAGCGTACGCTGATTGAAGAAAAAAATGAAGATCAGTTTGGGGTTGGGGATATTGATAAGCGCCTCAAGAGGCAATATGGTTTTGTTTTTTTTAACCAATAGAATGGTAATGGTGAGATTTTGAATTCATGGTTCAAATTCTTGACCCATGCAGTCAATGAAAAAAAGTTACAGTTTTAGGCTCAGATAAAAGAAATTAACATTCCGTACAGCTGTGTAAACAATAATAGTGTTTATATTATACGAATGAATATCTTATGGCAGAGAATATTGAATAAACGTTGTGGAGAGTTCATTTGTGAATAGTTGCTGCCATTGCGGGGGTCTAGATGGGGGGGGGGGGGGTCCCAGAGTCCCATGTCTTATGTCGATTTTAATTAATGTCTATGTCGCCCTGTCAATATTAAGAAATGCCCATGTCACCATCAATTGTAAGAAAAGCCAATGTCCCATGTCACTATCTCTTATATCACTAAAGCTCTAAATGTCCATGTCGTCGTGTCGATTTTAGGAGTCGGGTCTAATATGGCATTGCTTGAATAATAATACTATTAGGTCTACTCATTTATATTTACATAGTATATTTTGAATGTGAGCAGTCACACAGAAAGGGTGCTCTGTGCAGATCACCATCTCTGACTTGCCGCTTAATTGAAAAAAAAAGATTTCATGAGAATAAAAAAAGGGAAAGTGGGAGACATTATAAGATAAGGTGTGAGCAGCTAAGAAACATGGATGAGCTGCGCACCCCTGCCCATCCGCAGTGGGGCCGATGTTCAGCTTTAAGTTTATCTGAGATACACTTGTAGAAGTGTATCTGAGATACACAAGAAACTAACCAATCACAAGCTAGCAGCTGCTGCAGAAGATGCATCTGCTGCACTTGGAGAGGAAGTGCATCTGGGATACACTATACCTTATGTCAGACTAGCTGGCGAGACCGACAAAGGGGTTTCTTAATGGGAGCACAGCACAGCACATATATAGTGGGGTCCTGAATCATATAAGGTGATAATTTATGCATTGTCTACCCAGTACTCTACGATCATGGGGAGATCATGGCAATCTGTATTTAAGTTGCGAATGGTCAATAAAGAGTTGACACTTCCATCCTCTAGTGTATCCCAGGTACACTTTTGTCCCCTTGTGTATCCCAGATACACTTACATCCCCCAAGTGTATCCCAGATACACTTCCGTCCCCTAGTGTATCCCAGATACACTTCCTCCCCTAGTGTATCCTAGATACACTTCCGGTCAGCCATCTTGGAAAGCAGCAGATGCATCTGCTGCAGAAGGTGCTGGTTCCTGATTGGTCAGATTGTTATGTATCTGAGGTACACTACTGGAAGTGTATCTCAGGTGAACAGAAAGCTGAACATCGGCCCCACTGCTAAGCATCCTTTTTGCGTGGCTGCTCACATGATACGATGCCATTGAGATATTGAATATATAGGAGCATATTAACCTTTGATATTGAAGTCGTGAATTGGGTGGAAAATAGGTGAGAATACAGGAACAAGGCCGAGTAAAAGGGTTAAGTAGGGGTTGGTTTAATTGCACCAGGAGGGAAGGGGGTTAAATATGTTAGGGAACGACTGTAATTCAATATAGGCCTGGAACAGGTTACTGGAGTACGCCGGTACGCACGAGCCACCACTGAGCTAAACCTCGGGAGGAGGTCACGTGTTTCTGTTTACAGAAACAGGGTAGTCAACTCCAAGTTCCCCCTCTGCTTTGAGCATCACATTCTGGTGAAAATGCTTGCATTTGGATGCATTAAAAGGCCATAAGCTCATGGATTTGCATAATAAATAACTGGGAGGCAGAACACGCAATTTTGCATTAAACTGGAGAATATATATACCCACATTTAGCAAAGTGCCCCCTCTGCTTTGCATCAACATTGCTGCGGTCCTTAAAGCACATGGCCTGCATACCTACACCACTGTGGGGAGCAAGGAAAGTACAGGGGTCCATGCACAGGAGGCACAGGTATTCAGTGTAGTGATCACAGTGGCTTACCCTGTTCCAATGAATTGGAACACTTGATCTCCCCCCTGATGTTTAGACCACTGCTTATATTCAGTGGTCGCCCATGCCAGTATGTGAAGGCCATCCTCCTGTACCCTAAGCTGCATGGGATCCACACAGGAGTGCATCTTCGCCACAGACATAGGTTTGTGACTTAAAGTTACATGTTTTTTTTCATATTCTAAATCCTACTTAAAATGTGATTCAAATGGTAGTGCAATATCATATTTGGAAGATAGGCCACACTACAATGTCATCTATAGGGAATAATATCCCAACTAGTGGGTCTCAAGCTGATTTCTAGGGAATGAGATATAAAAAAAGGTAGCACATCAAGTATGGTCATTAAGGGAACACACTGGTTCAACCATGCCAATCTAAGGAAAGATTGATTAGCTTTTCGCCTCTATTCGAACTTCACATTTTAAAATTTTTCAAATATGATATGAAATATTGTTATCACACATTGTAAATTATGTCAAGATTGTGTTCTAGGCATTTTCAATATCATGATATAGCCCATCCTCTTTTTGTGTAAATCAAAATTGCACAAAATTGCAACTGAATCAACCTTGATCCAATGCCATTGACCTAGCTAGAGACATCTCACTTCCTGATAAGTACTTAATTGACATCCAGAGATATGAAAGCCTGTCAAATATTGACCAACCATCGACAGAATGGAATACATTTTCGAGAGTTCAATAATGTTACTATAACTGGCATTACCTCTGGTTTCACCCTCAACATATTGTCAATCTTCTCCCGCCATTCCTAGAGGAAGTAAGCTAGACAAAAACGGTTTGTGCTCATCCGCGAACAGCACGATCCCCCAAAAAACGACCCCAAAACAATATAAATGCGTAGTTGTTACGACGAGCCAACAGCTGGAGATGATTCAGCTTATGATTTATTCAGCTTCATGTCGATTATTAGGCCTACAACACTTATATTGATGGGGTCGTAGTTTAAGCAGCCTGTCCGGTTAGGGAGTGGACATTATTTCATAACAGCGGGGTTGGTGGATTCTAGTGTGAGCATGCAAAAAGATTTCTCGTCCCCCACCTATAGAATGGTCGACAGTTTTATGACACACCCCCCCCCCTCCACCTTTTTCGTAACTTGCAGGTCATTTTTGCTAAAAACGGGTGTAAATGTTCAGAACAATTCCCCTCTGGAGGGTTAACATTCACAGTCAAAAATTATCTTCTCATTTCAAGAAACTAAGATAAATAAACTCGACTGGCGGACAAAATTTATGACTAGTTTTAAGAAAATAATTATTTGTTCCTGAAACTAGTCGTTAATTTTGTCTGCCAGTCGAGTAAATTTATCTTAGTTTCTTGAAATAAGAAAATTGTTTTTGACTGGGTTCTTTGCCACCCCCCCCCCCCCTCCAGCAAATTTGACCCCCCCCCTCCGCAATAAGGTAATTACCACTCCCTCATAAAACCTTCCCAGACCTCTGTATAATTGATCAATTGAGTACTTTATTTTAGTGCAAGTTCTTCCTCTAGATAATCGACCAATTAAGTGTTTTAACTAAGTGCAAGTCTTTCCTGCGCAGATACTCACACATCGGCCTTTGCATCCCATCACGTCCCCCTGCCTCACTGCTGTGTTATGTTCACTTACTGTTAATACATCCTATGATTGGGACTCAAAAATAATTTTTCCTAAAAATGAGTCAGATTTAATTTTTTTTATTGCTCAATATAATTATGGTCATTTTGGAATAAAATTGTGCACGATTTTATTCCCCCCTTGAGAATTCACCAGAAAAGCCCATAGTTGGACCACTTGGGATCCCTTTCTTACCTATTACTACCCATGGATGACATTAAATTGACCCCCATCCCCTAAATATCACTCTATTACAGCGGTTGGAACACATTTAAGTAAGATTTAGAACTATTTCTCATCGTGTATAGTAGTCATTAGGTGTCGAAATGGGATTACACATCCATTACTCACTCACCCAGAGAGTATCTATGTTACAGACGTTACCTTGAAATGATGGCGATGTTTGACGGTGGTCATGATCGTCCAAATTTGATTCATTTTCATGATATTCGATGAACTTGTAATTGTCGGCCCTTTTTGAAAACGTGTTTTATTGGGTAAATAATACAATTACAAAAGTAATGTATCAAACCCAGCCTATATGCATTGGCCCCCATGATAATGGTCGTATCATTAAATTTTATCCAATAAAACACTTAAAAATGCTGACAAACATCATTTCATCGGCCGGTGGACGACGCAGCTTCAACCAGCCGAAATCCCCCAATGGACGGGGATTATGAAGCTGGGGCTCCACTAACTGATTGTCTTGTCCATTCTCACGAAAGTAAATCCGGCAGATCAGGGTAACGTGGATGCTCAAATGGTAGGGTTTGTTTATGTTTGATTTTATTCACATTTGTTTGGATCTGATTGGTGAGAATTGCTCCGATCTGACGATAAATCGAGTAGTGGAGTCCCAGCTTTAACAAGTTGTGGCAGGATTCGCTAGATGAGATAAATGGGTTGATCTCCCTTCCAGGTGGTATTTAAACATGTCATCAATATGACATCAATCTGCAGATGTATACCGTCTACTGGCCCCTTATCTACCGATTGAGTTAAATCTCCTATATTCAGCAGTATACAGCCCTGTGGACGGTGGGCATTAGCATGGTGAGGTGCTTAACATGACGACGTCTGGCAGTCTCATTTACTATGAGATGGGTCGTTTAGAATTCATGTACCTATACAGAAAGGTCCAATCTTTTCCCAGATCCAATAATTATATCACATATAATTATGTGGTAGATATGATACGAGTGAGTCTCTAATTTAGTGTTAGCCAAGGAAGGGTAATTGTCCAAGGCGCAAGCCGAGGATAATTACCATTGCCCAAGGCTTATAGCAGTCCTGCAGCTACTCACGCATATCCATATCTGACTTTAATACCACATCTACATACAGCCATGTGTGAAATATACAGTCCGGCAATTTCTTTTGTTCTCTTAACTAACTGCGGTGTAAGTTTATGATATTGAATTCATGATTATACAAGGCATCTTCCCATGAAGACTACAGGGTGCTTTGTGTACTCTTTACTTAGTGGCCTAGAATACATATTAGTACTAATACTGACATCTAAATAAACATAAGTAACTTGAGGAATGTTTACATATTCACTGAGTCACATAATCCAGCACACGGTCAGCATATTTGTGGATAAACAATGTGAAAAGTACCTCGGTTAAGGATTTGTAGCACCAGTGGGGTGTTTCACAAGGGGGAAATAGATACAATTCATTTTACATGTTTTCTAAGACCAACTTTATATCACCCAATGTTAATCTTATCTTGGTGTTTCACAAGTTTCAATTGTATCTATGGTCATATACTTAGATACAATTGAAGATAATAATGCGGCTTGTGAAACACCAACTTAAGACTAACATTTGGCAAAAGTAAATCAATCTTGATAACCATGTAGCATAAATCTTAAATACGCTCCCCTTGTATGATGATCACATGGGATCAACATAAGTGTTGTTTAAATGTGTATAACCAGTTTATTTTCATCCTGAACAAATAGATATTTGCAGGGATTCTTGTGTGTAGTATAACATATATATTGCATGAAAAAAATGTGAAAAAACATGTAAGGAAAATATTAGCGGGCATGGTATGAGCTACACGCTAATATGCATTGTGAAACACTTATACATTAGTTGTATCTAGATTGTAGGCCAAAGACCCTGACTTAACATCTCGGTTGTAGATCTTTGTGAAACACTTTTTAAAAGCAGTATACAATCGATACAACCAAATGTCGGTCTTACTGGTTATATACAATTAAGTCCTCCTATAGAAACACTTATTCTACAATTAATTGTATATGCCCCTTGTAAAACACCCCACAGGGTACGCTACATAAAATTTGACATACACTTCTCTCATGAAACAATAATCAGGTATTTGAAATGTGAAGGAAACAGGTCCAAATTGGTCTAATGAACACAACATAAATCATACATGTGTTTGGTTGTTGCCACCGAAAGATGATTTTCGTTTTTTGACTATGAAATCAATGAAGCCAATATTATGAAAGGAATACCATGGATTACCATGCTGAAAACAGAATAGCTATACCCAGCTAAGATCAGTAGCCGTGAACATAATTTAATTTTTCATGGAATACAGCAGCCCCATTGACTAAACCAAAGAGGTCTGTATTACACTCCCCCGTGAAATAACCCATGTCCGTATTTCACGACCCTGTGACGTCGTTTGTTTACATTTGAACGGTTTAGAAAAAAAACCTATTTTAAGCCCTCCACCCCCTTTAGGACCTAATAATCTAATTTGAATCGAAAAAATAAAAACGATATATATTTTATGAATTAGACTCATAATTTCAATCTAAAATTGAACTTTTCTTTGGAGGACCCTTTACCAATGGTTTATTATGTAGACCTGTTGTAAACACTTGTGTTATTGTCGTTTAGAAAACGTTAACCTGGTTCTTGTGGGGAGTAGGCGACAAGTTGACTGATTGATTGCGACATTCACAGCTGCAGGCCATGACCTTCAATCAAATAACTATATTTCTAGTTGATATGGTGAAAGTGGACCTTCTTTACGTTGTATTCATAAGGACTTAAGCGTGTATGATCGATTCATTTGATTTATTGGTGAAAAATAATATATGTTTTTTTCCACTGCCCTACATCGGTAGTATAAAAAGTAATACCTCTACCAATTCATAAACAACGCATATAGAAGGCAATGGCAACAGCAACAGAAGACGGCCAATGCCTCCTTTATTGTCTCCATGATAGAATTATGTTGTGTTCCACAACTCACAATAGTCTGCATACTGGTTTATTCAAGTCATGTATTAAATTACATCTACGAATGAGACAGTAAAGGTGTTTACTAAGGATGTCCTAAGGGCCCATACCCCTTTAAAGGGTCGACTGAATTAAGTGGAATTAAGGGAAATGGAGTAAAAGGATGAAAAAAAAAAATCAAAATGTAGTCTTGGTTCTGAGTTGGATGGGGAGTAGACACGGGGTAATTCAACTAATATAGTGGTCATGGCCTATGAAACCGCAACAAAAAATTGACACGACACCATTTCCTGCCTGGCAGAACACCCCTCAATCCCTCACATCACCTACTCCCACATTGCATGCATGTCTCTTCCCCTGTCTGGCTGAAGCACCCAGACTAAGGTCCTGGGACGAGGGTCATGCATGCCTTATTATGGTCAATAAAAATAAGCAAGTACCAAGACTACAGGAAACTAGTTCACTCACCACAATCACCCCCCCCCGGGCCCCGTCTCCTCACACCACTGAGAAAGGGTCACACATTGTATGGATGTAAGAGTACATTACTGAGTTCTATCTCAAAGGCCTACTTGTGGCTGCATTTCATTTTTTTAACGATATATATTTATTTTTTTAGAAATTTACTCTTGTATTTCTTTAGCCCTAGACGATTTTAACCCAAACGGCTTTATTATGGTGGTGATGACTTGAGAAAAGCTCAATTCTCGTATGGGTTTTATATTAAACCTAGCTTATAAAGGAAAACAATGTGTGTAGCTAGGGAACCAGTTGAAGGATAATAGTTAATGGTGTCATGTAGCCCTCTGGGTAAATTAAGTTGGGTTTGGTGACCTTAGAATGGTCAAATGGGACATATAAGGCCGTTGTTAGGCAAATCAACAATTCTGATGCATGATGCTAGGAAACAACCTCATTATAAAAGGAAGGATCTTGCATAATAATTTCAAGAGGAAGCGCTCAAATAGGTACGTTTCCATGGATACAATAAGCCAGGATGACTATATCCAAAATTAATCAGTATTAAGAAAATTAATTGATAAATTCCCCCTACTGTACACCTGAGTCATCTTTCATTCTTTAATACGAAAATGCACAATTGTAGAACGAACCTACTGCACTATTAATAGCGACACTGTTTTCAATTGATTAAGAAGTTGAAGGGAGTTGTTGAAACCTTGATCTAACTGTAATTAAAATACATACATCACTTCACAAGAAGTATTAAATTTTGTTATTGCAGTTTAGGAGTGACATAGTTTGTATTTGATGCATGTGACGCATGTATTAAATCTGGAATGCACCAACCCATTTCGGGATCTGAACGCAACCAACCGCTCTATTTGAAATTTAATGATACATGATTATCATTATGGAGACACTGATATCACAATTGGAGGGTAAGTGTACATTGGCTGTCATTCATAGTTACGTGATGTTACACACTGTACCCTAGTCTTATTCAATTAATTAATTATTTTAGTTATTGAGGTTTGTTTGTTCCCTGATGCAGAAACTGTTATTAGTTCCAATATGGTACACCGACCTGTCTAGATCTGTAAACATACCAATAAGATTAATTACCAAGGCTGATGTAATCCTGTTCAAAAACAGCCAAAACTATATGTACAATTTGACTTATTTCTACTCCACTGTGTGCTGTATATTATTAGTCTTTGCTAGTGCAGTTGGATATCACCAGGGGTCTGTCACATAATAAGGTTAGTTAATATATGTATATAATTAGCCAGTGCTAGTGCTGGTGAATGTCTCTGTCACATAATAAGGTTAATCAATATTATTGTGTTACTAATAGGTTATGTCCATTAAAGTGCACTGTGTTGTGACTAGACACTTCCTAGGTACTGAGGTATTCTACGCAGATAGTAATGGGATATTGTAACCAGAACAGAAGAGAAGCACCAACTCTAATAGATAGTCAGTGCGATCCCCTACCCCATGTCTCATTTTGAGTGCAAGTATGCTGCTTCATAAGATTTGAATCAATGTACTGTTGTAACGGGTATTCATTCCCCATCCGCCCACAGTATATCATCATTATACTTGTATCACCACACAATTACTGTACTTATCCCATGTTTAAAGGACATGTGCCCATTTTATTCCTCACTATCTCTCAACACTGCCAAAAGTAGGTTCATTACATTTCACATTATTACTTCTCATTCCAATTAATAAAGGACATTTACCTATGTACCATGACTCTCTGGCTGGCCTAATTAAAATGAACCTATTTACCCATCTCTGAGGTGCACATCTCTGACAGCATACGTACCAACCTAGCTAATTCCCCATGCATATCATGTCTCCAAAGTCTTTGAAATTATCATACACGTATAATTAATGTCACCTCTTGGGACACATATGTGGGTGGATCTACATCCTCTGTATTATTTTATAACCGCATCTTAAGGTGGTTGCCTACCTTCAAGAACACGTTCATTGCGACGATTTATGCGCACCTGACGTGTATAGCTCCCCTATACAGTAGTATGCAAAACTAGGAGGTGGGCTGTCTAAGGAGCGAACTCACAACCCTTGGTGTATGAGTTCAGCACTGACCCTAATGCGCCATAGGGGCTGGTCTGCTGGTGGTCATACCTGCGAATATCTATACACTACCTTCTCCTGTATAGATTATTATTATTACTTTTTATTTTCAATTGCCAAAAACAACTGAATTATCCACGGCACCATATGTTAGAATAGATACCATTAATTCAGAATTTATTTTGGGGGAGTTAAAGAAAAATGGTGATACTTTTATTACCATTACCCACAAAATAGATGAATTCCTGGTCTAGTGTTGGAGAAATAGTTTTATTCTTCGAAATTTGATATTTAAAAATGTAGCTCGGGACCCCCTACTTTTCTTTTCACTACTCTGTTTCAAAGTATGAAAGGTATATTGTGGAAATATTTGGAGTGAATCTAGATACTTTGGATCCATGATAGGCAACCACCATAACCCATTGTTAACCGATTTACTGCACACCCACTCACACAGTGCGCATGCGTGCATATCAGTACTGTATCCGGTGCCCCTGAACGGATACAAGGTCATTTATGACATGAGATGAGTTGTCTGGAATTGACACAGATAGAGCAAGTGGTTATTAGTGCTTTAACACAGACCTTTGCGTAGTCAGCTAGGTACATGTGCTATCATAGCTTCATTTGCAAACTAGTTTCAATGTCAGTTATGAGTTTTAGTAGGCCCAATAACCTGTACGATTATGCAAACTATTCTTTTCACTTTTGTAAATAGTTTTTTTTTTCATCTCCTTAAAAGTTTTTCACATTTTTTGTGAGTAGTTTTTTTCATTTCCGGGAAAATGGCCGATTCGGCGAGAAATAGGTTTAAAGTCGGAATAATTTCGATTTTCAGGGAAAAGGCCGATAATTATGGCGAGAAAACTGTCCAAAATCGGAAAAATGTCGATTTTCAGGAAAATGGCCGATTTGGTGAGAAAATGGGTCAAAATCGGAAAAATGTCGATTTTAGGGAAAATTCCCGATTTGGAGAAAATGGGTCAAAATCGGAAAAATGTCGATTATAGGGAAAATGCCCAATATGGCGAGAAAACTGCAAAATCGGAAAAATGTTGATTATCAGGAAAGAGGCTGATTTGGCGAGAAAATGGGTCCAAATCGGGAAAAAGTCGATTCTAGGGAAATTGGTACCTGATACTTGAAAATTGATACCAGATACAGATGCCCCAAAGTCAGTTTCACTGATCCTGTCTACTTCTCACTGGGGACAGCACAATCACTGATATTTTGGGTCTGGCAGTCACTGAGAGTATCCAAACATAATCAAGTGATAGATGAACAAATATACCCCCCAGGATATTCTTCTTCTATAAGAATTAAGTTTATATACCTAGGTACCCGTGTATGATAGCGAAATTGCAATTTCAGAACCCCTTGATTTGGTCTTTAACACACATTTCAGTGTAACACACTACATACTAAACACTCTTTGCCAAAAGTGTTGACCTTAAATGTGTGTTGCAAATATATTTTTTTTTAGGTTTGAAAATGATTTTATTGCCAAGACACAAGATGTACATGTGGAAATATGACAATAATGGTGATACCTATAGCCTTCCGAGAACAGACTGTTGTTGACACATAGCATGAGATAAAGATGAGTAATTACAAGGTGGAGTAAAGATGAGAAATAACAATTTTCAGCTCGGGGGTTGGTAGTACAAAAATACTAATCATTAGTCACTCCTGGGTGTACAATTTTTCAACACATACTTATAGTATAAAGACAATGAAATAAAACATACACATACAATAAACATAATATATATGTATGTGAAACTCCGCATGCATGTTCCCGCAACACACTTTTCTCAGAGTGTACGTCTAGAAACACATCGTGCACATATTCAAGACACTAAAGGTAGTTCCGATTGTTTGATTGTATCCAGTCATCGTATTGTTATAATTGAAATGGAGGTGCTGTAAACGGAATGCAAATTTAACATTGTATATCATTACAAGTCTCAACCTCTTCTGTGATTCAATGGAAACAAATATAATCGTTTGTACTTCTATGTTTTTTGAGATTACAGAATAAACTCATGTCAAATTGAAATTGAATTGAAATTGATTATAATTATTGTCTCAGCAAATTGGTTCAACAAGTTCGGGCTGGTATCCACCATAAAGAGGAGGGGGTGATTCCCCTGCCAGGAGATATAGCATGGCCTTCAGCACGATATCAACATGGCATTGTGTCTGCTTAATGTGGTGAGGTGCTTAAACATGACACATAGGGTAGACTGCCCATAAGATGACTAGCTGGTCTGTTGGTACCTTGAGTAGACCTGTACACGGATCAGGAGCCCCGTGCACAGTAGGTCCTATCACAATTGGCCGTGAGGATGGTCGGCCCAATGTCTATGATAGTCCTGCAGAAGATTGACCCTGTGAGTAATGGTGTCCTGATTGAGACATATATTAATTCTAGTCTACTCATGGCACAGTGTCACGCCACAACACTCCTTGTTTTACCTTCAACCAATGTATTACGTCATACTACATCATAATTATGATTTATGATTATTAATATTCATACTTACTATTATTTACAATAAGTACAATACTTTATACATATTTTGTGATCCATATTGCTATCAAAGTACACCCAGACATCAGATACATCTGATTTGTCATTTAGCCAAGCCAAGTAATCCCCCATACATAATTAATCCATATGTCACAAGCTGACCCATATCTACCTATACAAATGTAACGGCCGGCCCCAGACATGGAGGCGCCTGCCGAACATTCAAACCCTGGACAACAAACAATACTCCAGCCCGGGGATTAACGGTAGACAAACAAACAATGATATAACTAGTACACCCCTATCCAGCATGGCACCCCGGTCCACTTCAAAGGGCTAGGTGCCACCAGGAGGCGGGCGCCAAAGCCCCAAGGTGTACGCAATACCTATGACATAATCCATTACCCATAATGCACCGACTGAAAGGCTCCCCACCTCCAGGCTGGTGCATCATCACGTTAAAGCTATGAATATGTAATTAACCAATCAAATGTCAAACCACTGTTATCCAATGAAAACCACTGTTACATGTACCCCCAGTCACGCGGGCTCCCCCTCCACCTGCTGGGCACCTGTACTTGAGCCCCGGTCAGGAGGAGGAGGGCATTATCATCATCCACACTAAGAGCCCCACTGTACATCATTGAGCCCTGGCAACTGGTACTCTGCTATTAATATTGTTATTGATAAAGAATATCAAGTTCCGCATCTGACGTCTCATCCCTCATCTTTACGTCCTACATTGATGTGACAGGGATTTTCCCAGCCACAACAGGCCATCTCATGGGCGCTCTACCCTACAGTGTGACGCAGGCCAACACCTGCACATCAGGAGGCACGAAAAAGTAGCCTGATTTGTAGACAACATGTCATGATGCAGGTCTAGACCACACATACATACATAACGAGAACGGGGATATGAGATGGAGAGGGAGATAGGGGAAGGTCGAGTGACAGGGATAGGGGACAGGTAGAGGGAGAGAGAGATCTATAATGGTTTGTGCCTTAATCAAATCTCTTTTTTATTCAGTAGAGTTCTTGTGATACAGTTGCATGCGCCAGTTGATCTCGACAGTTACTAATTACCTCCACTACTTGAAGAGTTCTTGGAGACAATTACTAACAATTATTAGTAGTTATTATCAGTTAACTATAGGTAATAACTATCGGCTGTCCCAGCACAAGGATAAGGATGAGGGCAAATGTAAATACCTCAAAAAATACTGCACACATACAAGCTTTACTTGTAGGGGCACGTTGACCACCTGGGCACGTTGAGCCACCCGCTCTCTTTGCTATTCCTTTTTCAATTTTCTGACAGTTTGCCTACCACATAACCCCTTTATATAGACAGTTCAGAGTAGCAGCATCATGATCATTTTGGGATGCTGATGAGAAAATTAGACAGCATTAATGAATTTATGGCCTTAAAGTAAGTATTTGTAACTGTCAAACTTTTGTTCTTGTGTCACTAGAAAACATTGCTGGCCTAAGATCTCTATAGAGGTCAAAGTATACATATGAACACTTGAATAGAACCCAGCTTTACTGCTGGGTATGTTATGTAATTTGAATAACATCAATCTTATCTATGATAGCCAGCATGGGGTACATTGAGCCACAAAATATGGGGCAGCTTGAGCCATGCTCTTTTTGAAAGGTCCTCCAAGCTTTGGGGCACCTTGAGCATGGTTCAAGGTGCACCGATTTCAGGGCTCTTTCAAAATGGCGTTTTAGACAAGTAAATGATTGAATAATGATACAATTTTAGTAATGTATGAAGGGCAGATGATATGGATAAAGACACAAACAAATAAGATATAATTTGGTTACTGTAAACGTAATTTATTTCACGCGTAACATTATAGAAGAATTTATTCAGACTTGACAATTAACAGGAATACTCTTAAGCTGGTTTATATTGACCTTAAGAGAATATGTAAGGTTGAAACTCAGTCACTTCTACAAAAACTATAATTGAGTGACTTTCATGCATTAAATATGTTATTTCTACATTCAATCACATGTAAAAGGACCAATGGCAAATAATTCAAACTGAAATTTCAATTATAGATCTATATTGGTGATTATTTCGATTGTTCAATGTATGTGGTTCAAGGTGCCCTAGTGGGTGGATCAACCTACCCTGGGCATGGGGAACATTGAACCACCCTAAGATTTTATTTTGAAAAATTCAAAAAAAAATAAAACAAAAGACCACATTTGCCTTGCCATAGGTTCCCTTATATCGCAACGATACAAGGTAAATGCTTGATACAAAATCAAAGGTCAGGAAAAAATAAAGGTGCCAAAGCGGTTCAACATGCCCCGGTCTCCCCTACCTGAGCGATCAACTAAAGTACATAAAACCAAGAAACTTTGGCTGAGCTGAGAGGCTAACAGGGATCTCTTTATCTTATTATTTATTAGCCTCCATTTACGTCTGAGTACCCTTTTTGGCTCCTAATACTTGTACATCATGTCAGGAAGGGCTGCCTGCCAGTGGACACGTGTTCACTGAGTACACACCCTGCTAGCACCCCTCGTCGGAATTACGTCATTATTATGTAAAACTGACGTGTTTCTCGTCATTATAACGTAATATTCATGTGATTTAGATGAGTGGTGCTAGCAGGGCATGTACTGTCTGTCTACACTACGCCAGGTGGGAGGGCAGTGAAGGGGGCGGCGTTATAATGCAGTCAAATGCATAAAAGGTTGTCCTGAGGCTGTGTCTTATTAGATCGGGCCAATATCTTTGACTGGGTGCCATCGGAACATCCGAGTTCTTCTGTACAGTCTCTGCCCTCTCCGACATAGCACTCCCACGTGACCGAATACTCTTCATACTCTTCATACTGAGGCCAATCTGTGGCAGAATGAAGTGTAATTTTAAACCCGCAAATTACATTTAAGGCATAGATGCTACCATTAGGGATGTCAGTATCCATTCCATTCCAGAGCATAGCCTAGTGTAGGTACATTGTACCGACACTAAGCTGTACACTTATGGCTGTGTCTCATGAGATCGGGCCAATGTTTTCATCTTTGACCGGGTGCCAGCTTTGACCGGGTGCCAGCTTTGACGGAGTGGCATATTTGACCGGCTTGATAGAAAATGGTTTATTTACAGCAGATGAAGATGTAAATGAGATGAAAAGGTTAATGGATGTTATAACACTTTAAATTAGTAATTAGTAGCTCATTTATATCTGCATCTCCCCTAAATAAACCGTTTTCTATCAATCCGGTCAAAGATGGCACCCAGTGAAAGATGGCACCCGGTCAAAAATGGCATCCAGTCAAAGGCTTTCACATTGGTCAGATTTCGTGAGACACAGCCCTAAACACTCCAAGAAGCATTTTACAGTAAATCTTAACAAGCCATCCCTCTAGGGTCCTTACCATATGGAATAAACGGATGGGAACATGTGTTTTCCTCTTCAAACATTTAAGGATCACATGATCCGTTAAGCTTCAGATCAATTTTTCATTGGATGGGGCAAGCCTGCATGAGATAAATATGTCGAAGACCTTGCAACTGAGGATTAATTTGGATTTATAAATTAATGCAGACACACAAGTATCAAGTCTGAAACTAGAAGCAGCGTCAAGCTACCCTAATGAATTAAACATTCCCAAGGAGGTAAGGACCTCACTTCCACTAGACAGATCTGACTTGAAGATACAGACATATCATTTACCTCTAGTCCTCCTGCTTCCCTAGTATGAGTGAATTGGGTTTAAATACATGTAAAAACAGGAACTGCATGAGCTAGTTGTGTGCACATATAATACTGGCTGCTTTAACGAGCAGTATTCTTTGGCTCCCTATACGATCAACCTGGGTTAGTTAATATTGTCAGGTTGGTCAGTACTTCCATTTTAGGCTAAGTCCTTTTGAGGAAGGCATTAGTCACATGTTGTTTTGCCCCAGTCTTTTTTGAATGGAACTTGGCCATGTCTAACTATGTCCCCATGACCAACCTGGGAACCTAGCCACTACAGACTAGGGACCGGGGTTTTTAAATTATCTATGTATGGGTGAAAGAGGACAGGATCCCAGTGCCCCATCAATTGCTTTTTGGGGCTATCTCAACTCCTTGCCATAACGCTCGAAATTGTAGGGGGACATGGTCCCAGTGCACCATCAACTGTCTTTCTGGGCTAGCTCAACTCTTTGCATAAATGCTCGAAATTGAGGAACTAAGGAAGACCAAAAGGTGTGAGTGAACATGAATAAAAATATGAACTGCATTTCAACTAATATTGACCTGTAACCAAGGAGAATAAAAATAAAAATAACTATGGTGGGAGTGCTCTGGCCATTTGGGCTGTTCACCATGGTCATAAGAGCTGTTCACAAACAACTAGAGTGAATTTAATTAAATCTGTTCTATGTTTTTCTATATTGATATGCACATGCTAATTAAATAAACAGTTGTTTGACCAAGCAAGTCACTGCTCAGGGGAGGATCCCAAAACATTAGGTATGCTGTTCTGTATATGCAACAGTTTGACAAATAGGCCTACCCCTAAAAAAGAAAATAATAGACCTCTCTAAAAATAGGTAAAAAGAGCTAGTTCCCCTGGATCTGCCCCCCTCATTTGCTCACATCCCCTCCCAGCTTTGCGTAATGAAGATTCCCTTAGCAGGCATATTAATTATAACGACCGGAGGCTTAGATGTCGAAGGCGCTTGCCAAAAGCCACACCTACCTCCACACATAATAACTAAGATTACACCTATCTGCCTCTGCCCTGTTGTTATCTGCCTCCCGCCATGGCATCCTGCCAGGGACCTGTCTGTGACTCCTTGACCCCCCCCCCCCCCCCCACTTGTCTACACCTGACATGTGCACTCGGTCATGAGGTTCAGAAAGTGGGGACGTGCTCCCATTTTGTGGAGCCTCATTGTATTGTGGAGTAGTAATCTTTTAACAACAGGGGGGGGGGGATGGTGACTTTTTTTTTTTTTTTTTTTTTGGGGGGGGGGGGGGGGTGGCATGACATAATGTTGGACCCCTTGAGAGGTGGTACCAAGTACATCGGGACCACTCATATTATATGAGGGGGGTGGGACAAAAGAATGCTTACATTTTTAGAGAAAAATCCTATATATACTACTATAATAATTATTATAATCATACAGACAGCGAGACAATGAAACATTATATGTGAAGACAGTGGGACAGATGTAATGCGATGTTGGGTGATCATGGAAGCACTCACACAGGAATGCATTTGGACATGGAGGAGCTGGGAAGGTAGGGGCAGAGGGATAGAGTATTTTAGAGAAGGGGACAGAGGAAATGTTATTCAATCTCCATTTACAGAAGAGGGCAGAGGAAATGTTATTTAATCTCCTTCTTCTCGGCTATTTAACTCATCAGGGGTGCATTCATGCATCAGGCTACTTCAGTGGCCCTTCTTATTGACCGGCAATCGTTATTTTAGGGGTATTTATCTTAAGTTCTGGGTTTGCGAATCATTTATATTGTTTCAAATGCCCATTAATAAGCATCTGATGACTTTACAGGTTATCTCATTAAATCTTATACCATATCCTACTGTTGGTGCAGGTACATGACATTATATCATGGTGGTGGTAGTGGTGGAGCGTTTGCTTCCCCAATCAAGAGAGGTCCAACTTGTGCATCCCTCCTTTGATCCATAGTCCATCATTTACCCTTTTGCCTTTAGAAGCCCTTCAAGGTTTGTGATGGAAATCATTACAATGTGTTTGTCAGAGGGGAAACTGATTGGCTGTTCCATTTATGTAGCCTTTGTGAGATTAGCAAGAAATGGAAAATAGAACTTTTGAAAGGGGCCGTTGTTTTAACCTCCAAAGACTCCCCCAACCTCTTGAGTAGTAATTACAATAATTGCAGACAGGATCCTGATGAAAACCGTTACAAAAAATATGTGTACAAAAGGACGAGTGATTCACCATTTCAAAAAGTCCTATTAATAATTATTAGCAAGAAATACGAAATAAAACAATTGGAGGAGGCATCTGTAGAATGTTAACCGCCAAAGACCCCCACCCTTCCCCCACCTCTTAATGGTTACTGTGATTACAACTATATATTCCCCCACGTCATGTTGTTATCCAGGCCCTACTATGGCAGTCTTCCATGAACCTGTCTGAGAGCCTGTGAACTCGCTGTTGACATTGTCATAATTATGTAACATTCCATGAGTTGAACAAGACAGTGTGCATTGTGTCTCATCTGTTGTATACAATGTATTCCCATAATGTATATTGAGGGTGTAGGCCTACGTGTGAGGGAATGGGATAGAGGTGTGTATCGTTCAAAGCTCATTTGGTTAACATTGTCAATTAAGTGCCGATTTCTGCCCGATTTATTTATAATTCTTCACAATTTCGATTCAATAACTGCATTGGTTGAATATCGAAATCTAACAAAATAATAATTTCCACTTTTGATTTGCAGGATCCAAGATGTCTGTCCAGAGAGGGATGGTGAGAGGGTTTGCAGTGTTACTGGTCATGGCAGTATTAGTTCACTCAGAGATAGAAGTAGGATACGATGAACACTCAGGCAGCATGTTACGTCCTCAACCGTAAGTAGCTATTGGTTGTAAGCATTGCGATGTTCTTAGGCTACTCAAAGAAATCCTATTACAAATACTTTTTTCTTCTTTTTCTCTTGATTTTTTTAAGGGAAATAATTATAGGTTTTCGGCGAGCTAGCTTCGTATTTTGTTAACCAAAAATGTATGGATCTGCAAAAGTTGTAATTATGCTCGTTTACTATAAACCATATCGCTTAACCGACGTCGTAACTTGATACCAATTATGCCCATACGATTTTTATCATGTTTTCCACTAGAAGAAAGAAGAAATCCCCAAAAGACAATTGTTGCAGATGAGAAACACGTGTTCTTTGAATGACCTTAGCAATATTTTGAAATATGTGTCTCAAATGCTAAGCTAGATTGTCATAATCTAGTCAGGTTAATGTGAGCATGCATGTTTTCTGGTGTTGTGAAATTTCTTTCATTTCAAAACCATTTTTATTGTCAAACCTATCACCTTAACTCCTCGCTCCCTCCCTCCCCCATCCCTTAAGGTCAAATCCCACAACGCAAGAGAAAATTGGTCTTATTGCCGATTTTGGGCCCTATTTTGGCTAAGACAGGCTCAAATAGGTGAGAAAGGGTTGCCTTTGTCTTGTGATTTGGGAAATCACAAGGATCAGATGAGTTAGATATTTGCCCCCGGAAGGCCTAGAAAATATTGCTTATTGGAATATGTCAATGATTTGGCTTATATAGGGGGGGACACTCCAAATATCTTTAGGCTAATTGAGAGGGAATAGTGAGATCATACTGTGAAGTAACTCCCCTCAAACAGATCCATTGACCAGTCCTGCATACAACACTTTGCTTGCCTATTATTGACCACTGTGGGATTTGGAGAGGCATAAGATCATGGGACAAGTGTTGTGATTTACAATATTGACAACAGTTGCCCCTTGTTTTTATGTCAATAATCAACACTTTCTGGCCCATTTTTCGCGTTGTGGGATTTGACCTTTACCTGTGTGCACATGGTTGGCTGTGTATAGGATGTACCTGGCCGTGGTGCCCCGGCTGGTGAGGCCCGGGCAGGATGTGGGTGTCTACCTGACCGTGTTCCGGCTGGTGGGTCAGGCCGTCACGGTGAGTCTCACAGTGAGGAAGGAGCAGCTCGAGCAGGCCTCCGTCACTCACCACTTCACAAAGCCAGGCTCCAAACTGCTGCGGATGACGGTGAGTTACTCAGTGATCGGGTCAATCTCATTACCATTGCATCAGAAATGCTGGCTTCCCTAGCCTAGGCCAATAATCAGTAGTAAAATACAAGGATTATTCTGTGCCAATAATCAGAAGTAAAATACAAGGATTACACTGTGCCAATAATCAGTAGTAAAATACAAGGATTACACTGTGCCAATAATCAGTAGTAAAATACAAGTATTACACTGTGCCAATAATCAGTAGTAAAATACAAGGATTATACTGTGCCAATAATCAGTAGTTAAAATACAAGGATTATACTGTGCCAATAATCAGTAGTAAAATACAAGGATTACACTGTGCCAATTCCAGATGCGTGACGATGCTGAGCCTGGTAACTACTCCCTGAGACTGGAGGGTCGATCTGGGGATGGCTCAGCTGGTATACTTTTTGTGAATGAGTCCAGCCTGGTGTTCCATGCAAAGAGTGTATCTTGCTTCATACAGACAGACCGGGCAGTCGTAAGGGCTGGGTATTGGGGTGAGTATAGTGTAACGGGTTGACTATAAAGTCTAACTGTTATTGTTGTATATCTATTGTATGTTGTATGATGTAAGACAACACGGTTCTATTGTGTTTAATAACTGTTTTATTCATCTAACTAGTGTCGTCGGTTCGTTACATACACCGACTCCTCTAGTTCGGTTATCTATACGGTAGTGTACCGGTACCACCTTCGGTTACCGTCGGTAGTTGTTACATAAGCATTTTACATAACTAAACCTAACAGGTGGCGCTGCTAGTACGGTCACGTGGCTATGCAGCGCTGTATATAAGACGGCTACTTCTCCATTGGAAGTCAGTCAGGTTTGGGACTGTCGTGACATGACCACCCTGTGCTCACGGGCTTAACTCTATGCTATAGGGTTGCCCCACTGTATTATATATCTGTTCTGATCTTGTATATCCGCTGGTTATACTTGTACTATAATACCCAAGAGTTACCTTTACAATAAAGTCGCCGTATATTAAAGTCTAATTTACCTTGTCTGGTTTTTGTACTCAAGTGTTACATACGTAGTAAGAGACCAACTACATTGGTGCCGTGACCACTTGATCGAACTGACCATTGATAGGGTATTAAATAGACTTACAGTATATGGATTACCTATACGATTTTGTCAGCTCGTTCAGCGGCAGGACTAAAACCCCTGCTGAGGAACGTGAAGAAGCCGTACAGAATGTACGCTTCTTCACAGGCAAATCCAATAGGCGGGAGAGCCGGGCAGCCTTGGAGGTGCCCGGTGACGACCTCTCCCAAGAAGCAATAGGTGATCCTATTGTGGAAGCCTTTACCAAAGGAGAGGATGGGGAGCAATCTCCAATCCCGGGACCCTTTGATATAAGCTCCAGGAGATCGTTGGACTCCCTTTCCACGAATCTTTTCTGTCCTGAGGGTCAGAAAATACCGGGTAGAGAGCCTAAAACTCTCGGCCCAGCTGCCTTCGGTTCTACACCGACGGTAGCAGATCCTTCATTGGATCCAGACACGTCGGTTTTCACTGATGGTGCCACTCCTACACCGAACGGTATAGGGGGTGGCGGGCTATCAAAGAAGACTAATGTGGCAACAGAAGCTCCTGGTAAGGGGTACCCGCCAGCAGTAGATGAGCCATCCAGTTTACCACTGGATGGGGACCTACTAGCTGCCATGGGTATCCCCACCAGGAAAACTGAGTTGCACGAGCTCGCGGAAGCCCGGAGGGAACTTGCTTCCATCAATCAAACTAGGAAGTTATTCCTAAGGGAGGTTGATGAGAAGAAAAAGTTCCTACTGGAACTCCAGAACGAGATGGCTTCCCACAAGGTGGAGGTTGACAAACTTTTGCACCAGAGGGTGTCTGGCGAATGTGAGGTTGCAAGCTTAACTTCCTTGGGAAAGGATTTGAGCATGCAGCTCCACTTAGCCAGACAGGACCTCGCAAGCTTAAGGCAAGTCAATCAGGACCTGAAGACGAAGTCGGGGAAAGTACCACCACCTACCACGGTGGTACCTCCAGTCATACCCGTACCCAGTGTGTACACGACAGTGACACCTTCAAGTGTCCCGCCGCTAGTACACACCACGGTAACAGGTATGACACCTCAGATGGGGGCTAGCTATCTACAGACTCCGGTCTGTGGTGGCGCCTTTGGAGGCACGGCAACACCTCCAGGGTACACCCACCCATCTACTGGTTCAACGATGTTGAACCAACAGCAGACCATGGTCTCAGTTCCAGTACCGAAACCCAGAGCTAGACAAGGCTTAACGCCTGTCCAGCGGGCTAAGTACGACCGGAACCCGGCTATTGAGAAGCTGGGGACAGACATCGTCCCGCGGGACATCGATGAACTGGATGAACGGTATGCTCCTTTCAACTTTGGGGAGATCAAACATCCTGATGCAGCCCGTCAAAAGGCCATCGATATTCCGCCTTTCACAGGGTCGCCACCCTGGAGAAAGTACAAAGTTCGGTTCAAGGCTATTGTGGAGAGCAATCGCTGGAACAATCAGCAAGCGCTGGTTGCTCTGAAGCAGGCACTCTGCAACGGGCCAGGTGAACCAGCCCTTTTGGCATTCGAGAGAGTGAAGATCAAGACATTGAGCTCACTTGAAGAAACAGCTGAATGGGCGATTGGGAAGATTGGTGAGCATGACCCAAGGACTCAGCTGCTCAAACGTGTCCAACGCAAGGACGAGCATCTGAGATCCTACGGATTTGCTCTACAAGAACTGATATCCGAGTGTTATCAGGGATGTAGACCTGACACCCCCACTGTCATCCAGGAGTTAACCTCCAGGTTTGTCAATGGAGTCAGAGACACCAATCTCCAGGCATATCTGCGGGAGAAATGGCAGCCGGACTTATCTCTAGCTGACCTTTTTGACCATGCAGATGTGTATGACACCAAACAGGCTGTTTTTCCTAGTGGAGGAGTGTCGGCAGCTCCATCTGTGGCCCCGAAAGGAGCGCAGGTGGTAGAGGCCGCCACAAAACCACCTAAGAAGAAACAGCCCGCCTCCGAGGAGGTGGCGGCAGTAATGCCTGACAGGGACATGGAAAAGATGATTGAGGGTTTGTTGCGGAAGCACTTGGAAAAGAGCTCTGCGTCCACTTCTAATTCTGGATCCGGAAGGAGAAAGAAGAAGAAAAAGGACACGAAACCTCAGCCATGTAGACGCTGTCAGAAGATGGGTCATTGGGCTAGCGAATGCAAAGCCCCTGCACCCATCGCTGCTAAAACCGAAAAGGAGACGGAAAACTGAATGGGGCCCATCCTCTTGGCAAGGATGGCGCCCCCACAGTTAGCCATGCCTGTAAGGGATTAGTAGACGGTGTTAACTCTTCCATGAACCAAGGCCGCGCAGAGGCAGAAGGGTCTGTACAACCTGTAAGCGTCTGGCAAGGCGGGGCTGGCAAGGACGAACGGAATCCGGAGGATTCTGTAGTCGCTGGCTTAGAGGAGTCTTGGTTAGAATCAATTGCCCAGAGCAGTGTGATTCAAGACTCCCCGAGCGACCCATGTTGGGATTATCTCCTGACAAAAGGGGTTGCTATGGATGGAGGGGGAAGCCCGATGCTGACCTCTGAGTGTGTCCCTTTACGGGGACAGCGTTGGTACCTGAGTCTGGTTATTTCCGGGACGCGTGGTGAATTTTTGGTCGACACGGGTGCATCTCACACCTTGGTCGATCGTAAATTCATGGCCCGTCTTTGCAACCAGCCCGAAGCTCCGCTACTGGGAGTAAAGGCTCGGACTGCTACGGGAGATAGTATGCAGACTTATGGCAGAACTGTAAAACCTATGTTGGTTGATGGCAAGACATACTGGATATGTCCAACCATCACCGACATCACTGATGATGGCATACTGGGGATGGACTTTGCTGCTCTTTACGGGGTAACAATGAACACCGCAACGGGCCGACTTCAGATTAAACATCCTTATAAACAATCTGTACAGTGCGTTTTAAGGAATGGTTCTTCTGTGGCGTCAGTGGCACAAGACACAAAGTTGGCAGCAGGACATGTATCTGATGTCCTAGTCAGCTGCGTGGGAGTGCAGGCCAAACGGCCGGGAATGTTTGAACCAGAAGATCAAAAGCTCTCTGAGTTAGGTCTTGCTGGCTATCATACTTACCTGGCCAACGCTCGTTGGGGGGTGATACCGATTTGTAACTC
Source organism: Harmothoe impar (assembly GCA_947462335.1). Taxonomy (NCBI): domain Eukaryota; kingdom Metazoa; phylum Annelida; class Polychaeta; order Phyllodocida; family Polynoidae; genus Harmothoe; species Harmothoe impar. Next base: position 27,010,041 of record OX381720.1, read on the forward strand.
GAGTAGTAGAGAAATCACTCTACGAAAAGGGACGCCTATTGGTAACACTACGCGAGCATATGGGGTAGACTCACTAACTACGGACTTTGTGGAAGTAGGTGTGGTGGCGGGAGACTCTTCCCACGAAGAGGCTCTAGCTAAATCCAACCTACCAAAACATTTAAGGTCCCTGTTGTGTGAGTCACACCTCACAACCCTAGAGAGCGAAATGGTGGCAAATGAGCTGTCGGAGTTATCTGACGCCTTTGCGCAACCAGGAGATCCTCTAGGGCGTACCAATACGGTACAGCACCGGGTTGACACTGGGGACGCGCTTCCCAGTAGAATCCCCTACCGTCGGTTACCCATGGCTAAAAAAAGTGCTATGGAGGCTGAGGTAGAAAAGATGTTGGATGAAGATGTGATTCAACCTAGTGAGAGTCCATGGTCAAGTCCTGTGGTGATGGTCACCAAAAAGGATGGCTCCTGTCGATTTTGCATCGACTATAGGAAGTTGAACGGACTCACTAGGAAGAATGCATATCCTCTACCTCGGATAGATGAATGTGTGGAATCTCTGGGTGGGGCGAAATGGTTCTGTACACTAGATTTACAATCTGGTTATTGGCAGATCGGCATGGACCCCCGGGACCGAGAAAAAACCGCATTTTCTACCCATATGGGACTATTTGAGTTCAACGTCATGCCATTTGGGCTATGCAATGCCCCGGCAACCTTCGAGGCAATGATGGAAACCATGTTACGGGGTTTACTTTGGAAAAAGTGCCTAGTATACTTGGACGACATCATCGTCTTCGGTGGTTCTGTGGAGGAAACACTACAGAACCTCCAAGCTGTGCTGAAACGCATCTTATCATATGGTCTGAAATTGAAACCTTCAAAGTGCAAGCTTTTTAGGAAGTCAGTTGAATACCTAGGTAGAATTGTTTCTGAACATGGCATCATGGCTGATCCTCATAAGATCGAAGTGGTACAGAACTGGCCTCGTCCGATGGACACGAAGGAGATACGCTCTTTCATCGGGTTTTGTTCATACTACAGAGATTTTATACCTGGATTCTCGAGAGTCGCAGCTCCCTTACAAGAGCTGATGATTGGAGAGAAGAAGGCTAAGGCTAAAATAGTCTGGTCTCCAGCCGCAGAACAGTCTTTCAGTGAGTTAAAGAGACTCTTCTTAGAAACACCTGTTTTGCACTACCCTGCACCTGTTGGTAAGTTCATCTTGGACACTGATGCTTCTAATACAAGTATTGGTGCTGCCTTGTCGCAGATCCAGGATGGGCGAGAAGTGCCGCTGGCATTTTCGTCCAACAGTCTAAGCAAAACACAACGTAACTACTGCACAACCAAGCGTGAACTCTTGGCAGTGGTGGTTTACACAAAAAAGTACAGACATTTCCTATATGGTGGGAATTATCTCGTACGGACGGATCATTCATCTCTGCAGTGGCTCCTTAACTTCAAGGACGCTGAGGGGATGATGGGTAGATGGTTGAACCACCTCTCTGAGTTTGGCATGACGAATGAGCATATCATACACAGGAGTGGAGTAGATCATGTGAATGCGGACAGCTTGTCCCGCTATCCTATCCGGAACTGTCACCGTGTAGACTGCCGAGACTGTGGGTCTCACAATGCAGTGATTGCGTCTGTGGGTGCGAAAGTTCCTAACTGGACGTTAAATCACTTGAAGGATGAGCAGCTTGCAGATCCAGCTATTTCGAGGGTGTACTCCTTGAAGTTGTTGGGCCTGTCCAAGCCTGTTCGCCCCGCACTTTCGCTGGAATGTAAAGAAGTTAGACAACTGTTAGCTCAGTGGGATAATCTTTTTATACGGAACAGTGTATTGTGCCGCTGGAGGGTGCAACCTGGCAGGAAGAGAACAGCTCAGTCTGTAGTGCCTTTGTCACTCAGACTACAGTTGCTCAATTACTGTCATGGCCACCGAACTTCAGCACACTTTGGCAGACAACGGACTGAGGCAAAGATTAAGAGTAGATATTACTGGCCTGGTATGACTTTGGACATACGGCGTTGGGTGAGACAATGTCCCCAATGCTGTTTATCAAAGCCTGGACCTGGTATTGGTAAACTACCTCTAAGTCAAGAGCTATTCGGTGTTCGATTTGCCCGGATCGCTGTTGATATCATTAGTGGTTTCAACACGACCCCCCGCGGGAATACCTGTATGATGGTGGTACAGGACTACTATACCAAGTATGTCCAAGTATATCCGTTGGTAAATCATACAGCTGTTACCTGCGCAGAAGCACTTTTCGAGAATTGGATCCTCACGTGGGGAGGTCCTTTAATGCTTCACTCCGACCAGGGTCGTGAGTTTGAATCTCGACTGTGGGCAGAACTGTGTAGTAAAATACACATCTGCAAGACGCATACGAACCCCTACCGACCTCAATCGGATGGTATGGTGGAACGTTTCAATTGGACGTTGATCCAATGTCTCACGACAATGGTTAATGAGCACCGGGATGATTGGGATGAGCACGCTCGCTATATCTCCCATGCTTACAATGCTACCGAACATGCGTCGACGGGCTGTACGCCTAATATGCTCGTAATGGGTGAAGACATAGTCATGCCTAGTGACATGGTCTATGGAGTGCAGGGACACCAGCTCGAGCAACCCTGCACAGTGATGTTTGTTGAGTCACTTCGACAATCATTACGCGAGTCCTATGGAGTAGCAAGGGACAACTTGGAAAAATCTGCTAGTTTGCAGAAGGTGGGCTATGACACGGGCCTTAAACTCCGCCAATTCAAGGTGGGGGATAAGGTCGCGAGATTTAGCACACCAAATTCCAAAGTCAAGACCCTGTACTCCTGGGATGGTCCGCATACGGTTACTATGGTGGTTAGTGAAACTACTGTAGTAATACGGTTGCAAAAAGGGACTCTCACTAAATCACATGTGGCTAGACTCCGACCTTGGTATGGAGTTCCATATATAGATGACGGTGAAGATTCCCTCGGTGCTGGTCGAGTACCAGCACCAACCGACCCTGCGCTACCGAAGATACCGAAGACAGGACCAACGGTCATACCGTCGGTACCGACGGTAGCGCGCCGAAGGGGTCGTCCTAGGAAATTACCGATTGAACCACAGTCGTGTGTTACCAAGCCCAAGCGCGGTAGGCCTCGTAAAAAAGGGTCAGCTGTGCGTAAAGGACTAACCGTAGGCACCGGTAAACAAAGCAAGGTGATACCTCCGGTGTCATCATTGCTGGACATACCGGTACAAGGTCTACGGAGGAGCACACGTGTCAGAGAGCGAGATAAAATTGTGTAAACATTTTTTTCTTACCTTGTTGACGACATTTAGCTGCTGGCTTGATTAAATTTCCATGGACAGTTCCGTACTGGGCCGGTGGTCATTGGCCCGGTACTCGATCACCAAAACACAACGAGAAGAGACGGGTTATCCGGTGTGGTTATCCGTTGGAGGTAGAAAAGCACGTGTTCAGGGCGGGTGGCTGGCTTTGCCGATTAGTTCTAAGTATGGGATTAGTTTTGACCACATATTGCTTAGTAACACGCTGCTGTGTATATCCTCTAACGCCGGTATATCATTCCCGGGTTTTCCGGTGGCTCCGCCACGAAAATTGTAAACAACAGTGAGAGTTCCCACCGTCGGATATGCCAGACGTGGGAAGGGCGCTGCCCGCGTCACCTGATCGATTTCTCCCGCCAAATGAGCCGTGAGAAATTGGGTCACCTCGGCGCGTCTTCGAGACGCGACCCCTGATTGGCTGAGAAGCCGGTCAAGGGGCGGGGTCACGGGGGACGGGTGGGGTATATAAGCCCCACAGGCGGCCAGGCTTCTTCAGATCAACACGTTTGCCCGTAGGGTAGCGTGTTGATCAGTGGTGCCTAGGTCTGCCCGGCAGTACCTACACTGTTGTTTACTTGCTGTGCTACTAAAGGCTCGGGTGAGTGAACCGTGAGGTTCACCTACGCCTGAGCTAACAGTATGGCAGCCCGTGTAGATGGCACATGCACGGCCCCGAAGAAGGCTGAGGCCTCCGACGGGGATGACCGAGTTCTCGAGTCTGACACGGAAATGGACACTACCGGTGCTCCAACCGTCGGTCAAGGCTCGGCTTCGGTACCAGCTGAACCTAACCCTGAGGGGTCGGGTGATGTTGTTCCGAAAACAGAACCTGGTCTGGGTGGTAGTAATACCAACCAGGAGGAGAACCCTGCAGGGGGATCTTCTCCGAAACCCGCCGGTGTATTGGCACAAGAACCGACGGTCCCTGATGGTGATTCATCAGACGGGTCCACGGTTCGTGCTAAGACCAAACGGAAGCGGAAGCGTAAGAGGAGGATTACATCTTCCCCTGAAACTCCTGCTACCGAAGAGGTCGCACCGACTGAGGCAGATAGGCTCAAAGCTGTTGCTGATAGAGTGTCCAAGGCGGAAGCCGAGGGATGGTCTGTTGCAGAGAGCAGAGCCAATCGCCGCCTCCGCGCCAAGGCAGCGCATGTTCGTCTAAACCTGTGTCTCCGTGATGATGACCGGAAGAACCTGAGCCTTTCTGACTTAGTTCAGGAAAATGGCAAGATGGCTCTTCCTGCACCTCACACGACCGAGGGTTCAGACGACGAAGACTGGTTGACAGGTGATTCCCACCCCATTGACTGGTACCTCGTGTACCTCAGGGCAGTGTTGGAAGGGAATAAACCTAACATCCATAGGTCATGCCGTCCCAAGCTGAAATATGCTTGGAAGAACTACGTGCCAGGGGATCCCTGCCCGTATGTTCGCTGTCAGCGCCTGAAGGGGGCTTCGACAGCTGCAAAACGGTGGCCGAACCTGTTCAAGTTCGCCCGTCATTTAGTAGAGAAGCACATGAATGTGCGTCCCTACTTGTACTGTGTGAGTGGGAGTACTAGTACTTCCTGCCCTGAGTACAGTGACGGGGAGCTATTCCGTTGCCAACGGAGGGCTGGTTTGGTAAGGCATCTTTGCGACAATAAGGGCGTTCACAAGCGCACTATTAGTCGTGGAGTTGAGGCTGCACTGAAGGTTTGGGGGTGCCACAAACGTGTAGGGAATCTACAGTATAAGTGGCGAACCAACAAACTTAAACAGTGGAATTACCTCACGGAGGCTGACTGGGAGAGATTGTGTAAGGGCGCCAAGTGCGAACAAACCGATCTCGGGCCAGATACAGAAACTCCGATGCCCACTGTCAGAAAGGATACCCCTCCTAAGAAGAAGAAAGATCTGAAAAGGGGCCGCCAGTCATCCAAAGATGATACCAAAGGTGGACGTGACCGTTCCCGCAGTGAACCTGCGAAGAAACGTGTCGCCACCGCCACGGTAACATCTGAGGTCGACCGTAGCCAAACCGTCGGTACCGTCACGGTATCTTCGGTTGCATTGCCCTCGGTTGCTGATCAACTGCCCAGGCAGGAGAGACAGAAACTGGGTGATGCACTGGCTATTGTTCAGAACTCATTGGGTGACGAGCAGGCGGGTCAGGTTGCTGCTGACTATGTCAAGCAGTACAAGTGGAGCCAGAAGCAAAAGAAAGCTTCAGCTCCACAGGAGAGTATCTCACCTATCAGTGACGCTGAACAGGTAGAGGTACAACAGCCGGATGGGGCGTCAGCCCAGCCGACTGCTCCACCCCAGCACGGAGCAACCTCTGACCCCGCAAGGGATGACGAGGTGACTCCAGTACCTGAGCACAGGGCTGTTGACGAAGGGCTAGCAGGGTTACCTGTGTTGCCTGGAGACGGTCCTGCTTATGACACTGGATTCTCTGACACTCTAGTCCCCGGATTTGAGTGCTACAGAGCTAAGATGGCTGAAAACGCAAGTAAGCTACTCCAGTTTCAGGTTTCTTTCTTGGAGAAGTCCTACTTTGAGCAGTACAAGTTGCTCAGAGAACAGGCTATCCGGGAAGGGAAAGCTTGGGTTGCTGAACGCACCAGAGTCCTTGCCGAGCGTGAGGCGAGTCTGGAGCAAGATCATGCCCTCTGGAGGGCTACGATCGAACAGCTTGAATCAAGGTTGACAACTTGTGACGCCAAGTTCTTCCGGCAGTTCGGGCTAAAGCTGACAGAGTGGGAGAGAACTGGTTTTCCAGATCTCCAGTCCAGGTTGGGGCTTGCCGCAAGGCCTGCTCCTCCTGTGACCCCGGTACTGTCAGTACACCCACCTAGGTATGAGATGCCATTTTCTTTCATGGCACAATCTACCCGGGTGGTCAGTGGCGGGGAGCCTACTGCGGCGCCGAGTACCCTCTCGGTAGCCCCAGGTGGAGCCCTTCCTCTCCAGGTGGAGGCTGCTGTGGTTTACACCACGGAGGCCCCTCCTGGAGGAAGTCCTGATGGGGAAGGAAAGCCATCCGGCGGTGTCCCTATGGACACCTAAGGTTGGTCCCCCGTCAGGCCCTCTGGGGTGCACTGTTCCGCCCCTCGGAGGTAAAACTAAACCATCGACGCAGCTACACGCCCCTGGACAACCGAAAGCAGACCGACGGTGCTGTCGTGACTTAACCTAGTCACTACTGCCACCACACTGGAAGCAGCCTGATGTCTTCAACCGTGGTTTACTACTAAGCCACAACCGTCGGTGCTCTACTACTGTCCAGGGCTCCTGATCCTGTGGTCACATTCTGCTATTGTGACCTATGAACTATTATATGGATCATCCTCCTGTGATAATTATTTATAGGGAGGCACGGACCTACCTTTTTATATTTATATTTCACAAGAGATGGAAGTACTATACCGGTACTGGACTCTATCCATCTCTACCACCATAAACTGCTAGGTACTGGAGTACCGCCCCTTATAAGGATGACGATCTATCCCACCTTATTTAGGATACGCTAATATGGATTTTTATATATAAACTTTTCTACGCCAAAGGAAGTGGGAACTGCTATAGTTCCAATTATAAAACTTTTCTTCGCCAAAGGAAGTGAGAGCTATTATAGTTCTATTATTTATATATAAGGACACTAACTCCACACGGATTCGCACCATTGCTGAATGTAGTAGGTGATGTGTTGAGTTTCCAAGGTGGTTATTTGGTGCCTTTACTTTTAACTGATACTAGTCTAGGACTATCAGTTGGACAGTTTTTATATCATGTGCCTACGGGACTATGGTTTGAGACCAAAGACTATATTGTTGATATAAACTGTTATATACATGTTAACCTGGTTGTTCATGTATGTATGCCTGTTGTTACTATGAGTAGAAATGTTACTTGTTGATAAATAGATATACGTGGTATATAATGTATCCAAGAGGTATTATTATTATAAAACCAACCCTTCCTACATTCTAAAGGGGGGTAGTGTAACGGGTTGACTATAAAGTCTAACTGTTATTGTTGTATATCTATTGTATGTTGTATGATGTAAGACAACACGGTTCTATTGTGTTTAATAACTGTTTTATTCATCTAACTAGTGTCGTCGGTTCGTTACATACACCGACTCCTCTAGTTCGGTTATCTATACGGTAGTGTACCGGTACCACCTTCGGTTACCGTCGGTAGTTGTTACATAAGCATTTTACATAACTAAACCTAACAGGTGGCGCTGCTAGTACGGTCACGTGGCTATGCAGCGCTGTATATAAGACGGCTACTTCTCCATTGGAAGTCAGTCAGGTTTGGGACTGTCGTGACATGACCACCCTGTGCTCACGGGCTTAACTCTATGCTATAGGGTTGCCCCACTGTATTATATATCTGTTCTGATCTTGTATATCCGCTGGTTATACTTGTACTATAATACCCAAGAGTTACCTTTACAATAAAGTCGCCGTATATTATATACAGCGCTGCATAGCCACGTGACCGTACTAGCAGCGCCACCTGTTAGGTTTAGTTATGTAAAATGCTTATGTAACAACTACCGACGGTAACCGAAGGTGGTACCGGTACACTACCGTATAGATAACCGAACTAGAGGAGTCGGTGTATGTAACGAACCGACGACACTAGTTAGATGAATAAAACAGTTATTAAACACAATAGAACCGTGTTGTCTTACATCATACAACATACAATAGATATACAACAATAACAGTTAGACTTTATAGTTACATGTTATTATGATTATGAATACTTTCTATATAGATATAGTTCTTATGGTCTAGAACATCCAGCATCAGCCATTGTCTTATTATTCTATTAACTTCTAAGATCCAGCTACTCCTTTGGTGAGGCATTAGACATTATAACATCATGTCCACCAGTCGAACGACTATACATGAAAGCCAAATGCCTTCCCACAAATTGGCCAGCATCGGGTTGGATCTCCTGTCCACTCTCATAAGTATTTTCTGATTTTCTCACTAGTCACCTGTAACTAACTTTATTGTCGAATATCCCCTTTTCTAGTTCGGTTCCGAGTTATTGCGTTCACCCCAAATCAGATGCCAGTGAAATTTGGGTCCATTACGATATTTGTCAAGGTAAGATAAATCTCTATAGTGAAGTACTTTCTATTCTGTTCATGAATACTTCTTTCCACATATTGCCAATACAAACGAACTGTAACTAATGGTTAACATACAACAATATCATTGTGTATTATATGAAGGGAACTATAAAAATGCTTAGCTTCATAAGCTAATAAAGTTTACTTCCGAGGCAAATTCTCTGACGCAATATCGGCATTTCTCAGCTTTAGTACAGTTTTAACGTTTTTACTGTCATAAAATATGACAATTTATTTCATTCTAAGCATATTAAATCATCTTATGCTGACACCAATTTTAATTCTAGGATGGAAAAGGAAGACCTGTGCAGAGATGGGTCTCTAGAAACTTGTTTAATGGTCAGTGCCCAGTAGCATATTTAATTCATTGTCAAATTAATATAATAATTATATTGATATTGTGTCAGACAATCAGACATTCATGAGAACCGATTCGGCTTAACATAACTGTGACTTGGATTGCATGTTTTATTGTAATTTAACTGTTGAATTCATGATGGATTGAATAATGACCGTTAGAAGAAGCATATAATGCATTAACATCTGTTATTTTGCTATTATAAGGTGTCTATGAGGACAAGTTCAAAACAATTCATCCAAATCAGAACGGATGGTGGACAATTGAAGTACATGGCTGGGTAGGTCTGATAGTTCTCTGCTTATAAGATGCATACTTGGACAAATGAACTACCGATGGACTATTTCTTTGCCCTACTTTCAATCTTAAGGTTGATCGCTACTCTTAACTTTTCATCCATAGAATTTCCTAATTTTTTGCGTCAGGTTAGTTTAGATCATTAAGAAAAGGAAAATGTAAAAATAATAGGGGGGTCCCAAGCTACTTTTTTTAATACAGATTTTTGAAAAAAAAAAGTATTCTCTATTTTTGCCAAAAAATGCCAAAATATGGGAAATCTTCATGATTTTTTTTCTTAATGAACCACTGCCAACATTAATGTTGCATTGCACATGAATATTTCTAGGTTATGTCCTTCAGTAGGGAAAATAAAATTATGGTCCAAAAATGTACCCTTTTATGAGAAAACGTGATGGTTTGATGAATATTATATAAATTTGGTGCATAATTTTTCAGCAATATCTAAATATCACTGAAAAAAATCCATGAACTTTTTTTTTTATTTTCTCAAAAAATTGTTCAGATCATTTGCTAACATAAAAAGGTAATTTTGATAGGGGGTCCCGTGCATAATTATAGGGTTTTAGGCCTCAGAAGTTAAAAAATCGGACAAAAAAGGTCTAAATCTCATATGTAAAGACCAAAATAATGGGTAAAATGCCAAGGACCGTGGTAAAAAGTGTATATATTGTATACCATTGGTTGTCTTAAGCACAGTGACGAAATCTATATCAATCTCGATAATGGTTTATTGGTAAATAATTCCAATATTCTGATTTATGTTAAAAATAGCAAATATCACTAGCTCAAAATATATCAAATATCTAAAGTGCAATAAAATGCTCAATTTTGTTCGGAATTGTCCAATTTTTGGAAATGGCTTAGTGTGCATATATATGTATCTATATTCCCAATATTAGCTCATTCTGACAGTTTTAAGCTTTATGCGCAGAGAGCTGCGCAGGAGTCCATATTCAATGAGTAGCGATCAACCTTAAGTATTTCTTTGTCCTACTGAAAGTACCCGGTGCCAATGACCAATCAGAAGGCTCATCTCATGTACTGATGTCAGCATGTGCTAGGAGAGCAGAATGTTGAAAATGTTGACAGTTGATAGCAACGATTTTCGATGTTGATAGTTGACAGCAACGATTTTCGATGTCTAAGAAAATCATTCAGAGCAATTGTATAAATATTATTTTTGTAGATAGTACTTTTTGGGGCCTTGAGAAATTGGATAAAAAACTTATTTTTTTAGATAGTACTTTTTGGGGACTGATCCTTGTCGGCCACCGTATGTTTGGTTCTTCTTTGAGGAAAAAAGGGGCGTGATTTCCATATAATTGGTGTTTTAATATAAATCATATCTAGCTCAACATCTGGAGTCACATACGTCTGACATTCTCCTCCACAGAAAGCAATCATATCTTTAGAATATAACATGTCCTTTTCATCACTAACCACCACCATCGCTTGCGTTCACCGGCTGGGACACAGCTTCTATGGTCAAACTGACTTAGTTCAGTCTCTTTCCAGCAAATAAATGTGACCCCAACTAAACTCTACGCAATATCGAACAGACTCAATTATTTACATGAAATGCAACTTTATCCATTCGTTTCTATGGCGACTGCAGTTTCATAATATACTGTTTCCTCTTTAGGGCTACGTCTACTATCAGCAGGTGCGCGTTGAGGCACATTGTGAGTTCTATATTATGTCAAATTCCTTAATGTAAGAGCGTTACCAGCCTTGAGAAGTATAAAGAATGGGATAATGAAATACAAGACTTAGTATATATTATGACGAAATGTCTTAGAAATGTTTATTGCTCCAAAACGTAATTTTCGATAACCCAGTAAACAAAATACGCTATACAGCTTTTTATAACGTTATATAGGCCTAACGTTAAATAACGTTTTTTATTTTGACGTAAAATAACGTTTTTTGGTTTGCTGGGAAGTCATTTATGGTCGTTATTGAGAGTTTGAATCTGTGCCATGTATACACAAATCAAAGTAGAATGTAAACGTTGTTGTCTCATCGAGGATCACAGTGATCTTTCGTAGATATATAAAAAGGGTGCCAGTAGTTGGCACTGTTCCCTTCTATGGTACAGCCTCATGTTTTATTGCTTAAACTTATAATTTATGTTGATGATAATTAGTATGGGTAAAACCGGTTTAGGAACAAGATCCATCTGTAGTCTCAGTGGCGTAGGAAAGATGGGGGGCAGCTGAGAGGAGAGGGGCCTGAATATGTTTGCCACCCCCCCCCCCAAATTTGTCAAGACCCCTGATATAAAACAGACAATTTCCAATCCTTACCGCTCCCACATTAGTGTTGCAGTTAAGCTTAAGATATCAAGCGTATTGTTCATTTTGTGATAAAGGAATAGAATTTCTACCAGAGAATCTAGACATCTCAGGGAACATTTTAGGAGATAGAAGCACCCTGAGCTCCTTCTAGAACCAAGATGGCCGCCATCTGAACATAGAATACCTGGAAAAGGACAATCAGACACTTCTTATTGGATTTCCAAGTGTGATACAGCAATATATATGTTTTAGAGGGTGGGAAACTCAAAAAGAGGTTCACAAAAAAGTTTTGGTAAACCCCTGTCAAGAAAATAGTTCCCATAGCAACCAGCATAGCTACCAAACATATTGAAAACCATGTATTAAGCAATTCTTATTGGATTGTTTTCTGAAATACTATCATACCAGGGTTTCAGGGATGTGATGTGACAGGGGATGTAGCTCAGTGATGGAGCAATTGCTTGGTTGGTGAAAAGACCCAGTTTCGAGTTCCGGTGTCTCAAAAAACTTCTTTTTTTTTAAATTCCCATAGCAATCAGCATAGCTACCAAAGATAATGAAAACTATGTATGTAGCAATTCTTATTTGACTGTTTGGTATAACCCTGTTATACCAGGATGTGGAGGTGGTTAAGGTCCCAATTCCATCATTAAGCATGTGAAAATATGTTTTCCTAGCAACCATTATATTTGCCGGGGAAGAAAAATCAAAAAGTCACTTGGCAATTTTTATTTGATGAGTAATTAAATTACCGGGAGAGTAGAATCCTTTTGATTATGACAAGTTGGTGGATCACCTCCACAATTGACTTTATTCATATATATGACTTTATAGGAAAACACTTTACATGACAACCATACTGAAAAATGCTAAATCAACACTTGTTTCAGATTCTATGTGCAATGTTGTGTATCATTTTGGTCATTTCACTGAAACTTTATGGACAGTGTTTCCATGGCAAGCAGACTGTCATATGCAAAGTGAAAAAGTGTTTCAAATTATGTGCACAAAGAGTCACAAGTGAAAATTGTTCCTGAGATGTTTGCTTTGCACCACATCCACTATTTAGGATCTGTGTTCATTCATATTTGTGATATGGTTGCTCTTCATAAGAAGCACCCTGATAATGGGGCTGACTTTAAGTCTGGCAAATATGCTGTCAACAAGACACAAAGCAGATTCTATTCAATGGCTCTGGATCAGTGTCATGCGAAGAATAATGCTTTCACCAAGAGTTTCTGTAGTGCAGTCAGACTGACAGATAGTCCTGCAGCTCTGAGAAACTGGATGGTGGCCCAAAAAAACATAATAGCAGAATTTCAGCAGCTGCAACCACGCCTGCCAGAAGGTGAAGCTCATAAACAGCATGATAAGCTATCTGCTCAAAATGCATTGCACAGGGATGTTAATGAATCAACACAGGCAATGCAAGATATTGGTAATCTATTCATGCAAGAAAGCAAAGACCTGCTTATTTACATTAGCGACATTATGATTATGGAAGACATTGTCTGCAACACACTTCGGAGCATCAAGGATATTGGTTAAGAAATGTACAAGTAGTTTGTTAAGGACAGGCTAGAGAATCCACACAAAATGGAAACAATCAAGAAAAACAAGCTGCCATTTTTCAGAACATCTCCCATGAAGACTTAATCAAACAAAAAGATGAAACTAAAAGCACTTAGGAATGACAGGTATATTTTCTCATGACTGTATATAGTTGCTAAACATGCGATGGAGATCTTGACCTATTCTTCTCCTATGGAAACCATTTAGCACAATCAGCACTGGTATCAAATTGTAAGCTCCAGCCTGGTGTCAAGGCAGACATCTTGAATTGCATATTACTAGATGCTGTGAATGTGCCAAAGAAGTCCCCATATCCAATGCATCATATTTCACTCCTTGGCCACTAGCCCAGGACATTACCTCTATGCCTATTTGCATATTCTCATGGCATAGGGGCATTGGTTAAGGCCCATATTACAATCAAGATCAGCAGTTAATGGCTTGCCAGAAAAAAAAGTCCAAGTTAACATTTGGATCAAAGCATTGCACTCCAATCCTGAATTGCCAGATCTGTCTGAGTTGGGCTGGCAATGGAACACACTTGGATGGCACCCACTGTGGATAAAACTACAATAGGCAACTGTCTAAATCATGCTATGAACTTATTCACTGAGGATGCAAGAAAGGATGTACTGGTAATATCAGCATCAAAAGGCTTTGCTCAAATGCACTGCATTATGTTGGAGGCTCTTAGACTGCTATCTCTGAAAGGTGCATATGTACTGTAAACGTAGATATTTTCGCGCAGCTAAATTTTCGCGCACCTAGCACCTAAGGGCATTTTCGCGCAATCATATTTTTGCGCAGCTGCAATCAGGGGATCCTTAGCTACATGCCAGTTTTTACGGTTTTTCAATCGGACAATTATTTAGGGTTTTACAGCTCAAAAATGATTGCTCAAAATATTTTCCCCCCATGCCCCATCCAACACAGGCTTTATAGTCTATGGTCACATCAGGAGCCACATACCATCCACGTTATCATTTAGGCATCGTATAAGCCTACTAAGTTTCAGGATGTTATTTCTCCAGCATGTTAGATTTGGTATTTGAATCTCTTCTGCATTGCAATAAAGTAATGCCAGATATCATTGGAAAGCAATTTTTTTGTGCAATATTTCCGCGCACATCATATTTTCGCGCACATTGGCATGTGCGCGAAATGCGCAAAAATATGTACTGAGCGAAAATTAATACGTTTACAGTAAATGTAATATTTCTTAAAGCGAATGAGTCTCACTACGCATTTGGTCTCATAGTGGTTGAATAATTATTTTTCATTTTGCATATTACAATGTGGGTGATACAGTTACTCAAAAATATAATGTTTTGGAAACACAAGGACTCGAACCTGAGGCCTTTCGCTTGCCAAGTGATTGCTCTATCACTGAACTACATCCCCTGTCACATCCTATCCAGGCAACCCTGGTATAATAGTGTTTCAGAAAACAATCCAATAAGAATTGCTTAATATATGGTTTTCAATACCTTCAGTGGGCATGCTGGTTGCTATGGGAACCATTTTGTTGATAGATATTTACCAAAATTGTTTTTCCCCTGCCGTATAGCTGACTTTACCCTGAGTGTGCTTGGTGTCTCCGCTAGTGTGAGGGACAGAGTTTCTCCGAAAATGATGTTTTAGAGACACCGGGACTCGAACCTGGGGCCTTTCACCTGCCAAGCAATTGCCCTACCACTGAGCTACATCCCTTATCACATCACATCCCTGAAACCCTGGTATGATCAAAAATAAATCCAATAAGAATTGCTAAATTCAAAGTTTTTGATATGTTCGGTAGACATGCTGGTTGCTATGGGAACTATTTTGTTGACAGATCTTTACCAAAATATTTTTTGAGCCTCTTATTTGAGTTTCCCACCCTCTCAAATCTATACATTGATGTATCACACTTGGAAATCCAATACGAAGTGTCTGATTGTCCTTTCCCAGGTACTTTATGTTCAGATGGCAGCCATCTTGGTTCCAGAAGGAGCTCAGGGTGCTTCTATCTCTTAAAATGTTCCCTGGGATATGTAGATTCTGTGGTAGAAATTCCATGCCTTTATCACAAAATGAACAATCCTTCAGCTTAACCGCACCGCTACATAGGGAAACGTGGGAGGGGGGCTAGGCCCCCAATCAGAACTAAAGGGGGCTCACATACTACTTTCCTATACAGTTCCAATATAGGCGTGTATATGATACATCATGCATAAAAAGCCAATACTTTAAAGTTGGTTGGAGTGGGCCCCCTGAGCTTCCCCAATGAAGATTTGCTTTCTACGCCTCTGAGACTGCAGGAAGGGGGTATAGGGGCAGGAGGCCTCTTTTATAGTTAGGTATATAGACACTGTGTTAACATGATTATGTTGTGTCAGTTCCAGAGTTGTTCTATAGCAACTTGACCATGCCTGCCTACGTCAAAGAGGGCGAGTATGCTCTTGGAGGTATCGTCGCTGCCAAGTAGGTCATCTTCATATTTACTAATGCCATTTCTAATGCCTTCATTAAAGTTCCCCAAAAGTTATTCCCTGATAACTACTATCTGAACATTTTCTCAAGTTGAATATAGCGTAGCTTATACTATCAATTATTATGTTAATGATATATACAGCTATATATATTTTTTCTCATTTTCTCAAATCAAGGATTCAAGTCTGAGTCAGAATTATAAACCTGTTTACCAAACTGCATTGCAGTCTAACTGATGGTCTGTGCGTGGAGGGAAATGCCACTGTGTACCTCGAGATAAAGCCACCGGGAAAAGCGAGGGTGGCCATTCTGAAGGAAAACTTCCCTCATGTAAGCTTTATTCTAAATGTTATCGTTTTGGATAGGTTTTATATTGCTTGTAATCAATGTTTGGTGTCTTATTCAGACGGTGTTATCACATATCTGAATCTAACAAAGATTAAAGGCATTGGTAAATAGTCTCTTTTTTTTTCAGTGATCAGTGGCAAAATACACATTATTCAAAATGTCTGTGCTGAACGTTTTTACTATTTCTGTGAATCTGATATTGTTCCTGATTTCTCAAAAACTCAGTTTAAGTGTCGGGAGGCCTTCATGTTCCGTATGGATGAAATCTCCAAGCACACCCCACGTATGGAGGGTTCTGAGCTGTTTGTGAAGGCCGATGTGTGGGATGAGTTCTATGGTTGGGAGCGAACATGGACATTGAAGGCAGTCATCTTGGGGAAAACAGTGCGCTTAGCCTTCCTTGGTGGCCCGGTTCGGGTTTTCAGACCAGCAACACCATTTAAGATATATGTGAGTGGTATTTATCAAAGGAATTGTATTATGGTTCTTCCCAGGTAACATAAAAACGTTATTTTACGTCAAAATAACGTTTTAAAACTTTATATAACATTATGCCATAGTAGGAAGCTTGCCTAAGTAGTCTGAGAGAAACGTTATATACCGTTATAAAATGTTGTATAACGTTGTTTTTTTTACTGGGTTCCTCCCTAAGTTAACATGGAATGATATCATATTCTCTTGCGGTCATAAATTTTCATTTATGTGTCAAAAACTCAGCGACGACTGGGAAACATTTTGCTTTATATATCTCCTCAGGTAGCAGTATATGAGTCGGACGGTTCACGTCTGTCCAAGAAGTATGGACGTACCGTCACTATTGACGTTGTGACAGATATGGATGACGGACCGGCAACTGTTAGCAAGCCTTATCTTAAAGTTATACCCGACTCCAGTATTGTCCATCACACTATTACCCCAGAGCGAGGGGCCACACGGATCACAGTTAGGGTGAGTAGTATGCATTATGTGCAAATCAACTGGTCAAGTGTTAGGATACTAGAATGCTACGTTAAAAGATCAGTTTTTGAGTTAAAATCAGAGTTTGCAGTCTGCATCAGATGACCCCGCCCTCCGCTTTCCACTTCATCCGAAGTAATATCAGCATAATTGACTATCTTGTAAGTTATCATAGTATACGGTAAAAATTAAATGGGTGGTGTAGTAAAAAATGTAGAAGTAATTGATAATTCATTTTAAGTATCAACTTCCTCCGTCAATAGATAATTGTGTGTACTTTTATAATAATTATATTCGTGATTGCAGAATAAAAAACTGTGAAAATTGAATTTCAAGTGACATATAAAGTTCCTTTGTCAGAAGATGGGGACTGCACTTAACATTTTATTTTATAAAATACTCGCCAGTCATATGACCCACGTACCCTTGTCAACGACCTTATATGGATTTATATAGGATATAGAATCCTTGCCCCTGCCCCATATTTTCAATGAATTTCTTCCACACATGTACTAAGGTGGGAATGAGTTCATGGGGATTATATTGTATAAGCGCACAGGCCCATGTGTAAGCGGTAGTTTGTAGGGGGGGAAAAATCCCATGATTATCCCAAATTTTCTCAACAATGGCTGATGTCCCGTACTATATCACGCTTGAATTAGTTATTGCTATAGTGTTGACTCCATAGACAAAGGGCGCAAACCTATCTCACTCTCCAATCACCGTGAGAAATACGGACAGGTCGCCAGTGTAGTACCTGGAGTGACGCACCCTTCTTCTATCAATAGCTGCAGGCTGTGTACATAGGTCACAACGACTCAGTTGCGGCCCTTGCCATAGACTCAAGTACACAATTCATCGCTGATCCATTACTAATCCGTCCTGCAATGGTGTCTAATTTCTACAAATTGATGATCGTGTAATGGCCGCTTGTTTCTACCATCTATTGCCGATTATTATAAATGCAATGCTCTTCATTTGTCAGGCATATTACAGCGATGAGAAGAACACCTTGATAGAAATGGTGGCTTCACGACATTACACAAAATCGCAAAAATACCTGACGATTTCAAGCTCAACAGAACATCCCAAGGTATGTTGCATTATCAGTTCTTCATTATGTGCAACTGTAGCATTTTATTTTATTCTTTTGAAGTTTTATTGTTTCATTGTTTGTGCGAAAAATGGACAAGAATTATGATATAATGGTCAATTACAGTGGCCTAGAAGGGCCAAATAGATAGAAAAGTGAAAAGTGAAAAGTGCAAATCAAAAAGTGATTTTTACTTTTTGGTTTTCACTTTTTGATTTTCACTTTTCACTTTTTGATTTTCACTTTTCACTTTTAGGTTTGCACTTTTCACTTTTTGATTTGCACTTTTCACTTTTTGATTTTCACTTTTCACTTTTTAATTTTCACTTTTCACTTTTTGATTTGCACTTTGCACTTTTCACTTTTCTATCTATTTGGTCCTTCTGGACCACTGTAGTCAATATACCGCATACATCAGAACGCAATATCTACACTCCCTATGTGATTTCCAGCCTGTCTAAATTGGAATTTTATTTAGCACTATGACGGTTCATTTGCAGAGTATATTAAACTTTGACTCATTGTTATTCTGCAGGTTAACCACTACATGGTGTTTACTGCTCGGGTGTCGGTCGTGCAGCCAGAGTTGAACTACATGGTAGGTAAGCATTTTTTAAATGTTGTATAACTATATAGTAAAACAGACTGTCGATATATATCAGGGACCACCGTGTGCAATTAAAGACTATGTAATGTATTATGCATAATTATTTTATCTTGCCAGACATACTCTAAAAAATATTTTTATTAACTAAGTATGTCGGGGGCAAGGTACTAATTCATCTAATTAGCTAATTGTGCTATGGTTTGTTACACTGGTAAATAGCACAATTACCTCTCAAAAACCGCACATATCATCAGTGAAAAACGTCCACATTTTCTCAAAAGAATGTTGTGTTTTTGTAATTAATAGTGGCCAAAGGAGGCATCCTATTGGCTAACACGGTGCGCATGGCGTCACGACAAAAAACATTCTCCGTGGCGTTGTCTCGTGACATGGTCCCCGAAGCCCGCATGTTGGTATACTGCGTAATGGCAGATGGGGAAGTTTTAGCAGATAGTCTCAGCTTTAGTGTCGCTGATATGAAAGCTAACAATGTAAGTCATAATTATACATGTTTTATTTAAGTATTTACTTCATTGTGAGTGAGATCCCCTTCTATTTATATTGATTAAGTTATTATTCATTATGTTCGAGCCCTATGGTGCGTTTCAATTCATGAATTATATTTTAACTGCAACACACAAGAGCAACGTTCCTGTATTTGGATTGAAGTCGCGAATACAGCTGCATAACTTTAATCTACAGACCACTAATATAGGCCTATTGTAATAAAAAAAAATAGAAGCAAAATAGCAGTGAAACGTTAATGCCTACAGCCAATTAAGGTATATATTTTGTAGATCAGCTGATTAGAACCCTTTGAACAGTTGCTGTAATAATGCATGATTTACAGTGGTATAACTCTTTAATTAATGTGGTAATTAACTAATGAGATAACATCCAGAGAAATCTTCATTTTATCCTGCTACCACCACCAGCTGAAAGTCGAGGTTAACAAGGGTAAGGACTTCCATGGTAAGACGTTCGAGCTGACTGCTAAGACATACCCTGGGACATTCATCGCCTTCTCTGCTATGGACTACCAGGTGTACCGCAGGGGAGGCAACCGGGACAAAGATGCTAACATCCTTTTCACCAAAAATGCGGTACAGTCTCATTACAGCATTGTGCATTTATATCACAATACTTCTCTTATTCTTTGATTGCATGGTTTACAATGAAACAGTGTTCATCGATGCAACACATGTAGGAGAAACTGTTATGTAGGATAAACATTCATTTTCATCAGAGGATGTTGACTCCGCCTGTTTTGCAATTGGGAGGAATTGTCTGAGGAGCATCAGTTTTTTTTAATGGTTTTATTGACAACATTTCATATAAAGTAATACGATCCTCAATGAAGTCATGGGAAACAGGGACGGTACAGATGTGTGTTTCAATATTTAACAGTAAGATAATTTGTTACAATAGGATAAAGACAGCAGCAGTCCATTTGAGGCTCTGTTTCCTAGAGTAGTTGGACCTACTCTCGTTCCCAGAGCCTTCCGAATTTCCTTGGGATTTTGCTGGGTTTGGGCAGTCCCTGTGGTTAGCTTGGAACCAGTGAACCGGAACCAGAAATGGAAGCAGAAGGTTTGATGGTAAAACTACCATCAAACCTTCTGGTTCCTGTTCGCTGGGTCCAAGTTAGCCACAGGGATTGCCCAAACCCAGTAAAATTCCAAGTTCAAGGTCATATGGCAGTCACCAGAGGCTTCCTTCGGAAGGATCTGGGAATGAGAGTAAGTTGGACCATGCATGCCTCCACCACCTATCATTATATCAGATTCTCAACGATTTGGTTCAACGTTAGCTGGCGTTGGCATGACGTTGGACATTGACGTTGTCACAACTACCTTTTGGCCGGCGATTTCTACTATGTGCCAACGTTGCCAATGTCGCCGTTGGCATAACGTTAGCTTAACGTTGTACCAACGTCAGATATTGACGTTGTGCCAACGTCTACCCTACCACTTTATGACATTTGTGACATTTGACATTTGTTTTTGGTGTTCATCCAACTTTGATTATCAATGTGTGATTGGAGAGAATTAGTGAACATAGTTTGCTCATCATATAGGTCTAATGGCTGTGAACAATCATCATTAAATGATTTAAATTATTTTAAGAGCATTCCTTTATTTTCATTTCACCTTAATCTCTGCTTGAATGGCCAAGATGTGATACAGAATCTTACCCATTCCCTACACCTTATCTACCTGTCATTGCCTACAAAAAGGTGTCCTCATTAGAATATTGCCAGGATTCTTTTATATTACATAATAAAGGTGGTAATAAGGAATACAATGGATTATAAAGAGAATATACTTGGTTTCAAATGCTATATGAAACACCCATGACCCCCAATTATTAGCCAATTATGAGAAAGATAATATATCTGATGGGGAAAATATCTTCTTACAACCTCCAATGGCATCTGGTGGAGGTTGGAGATACAGCATTATGCCAACGTTGGAATGACATTAATTATCCTCCATTGTATCAACGTTGGCAACACATTGGGAGTATTGCCAACGTTTGTACAGCGTAAATTTACCAATGTTGTACCAACGTTGGCAGACCAACATTGTGCCAACGTCAAAATGTTGCTTGCGACCTGCCGACGTTGTATACAGCATACAAGAGGTGTGAAATGCTTTGTTCTCCATGCCCGCTGTGGTATAAGTAAAATACAGTCAGCCCATTTCTTTTGTTCTCTCAGCCAACTGTGGTGTAACTATATAAAAGTGTATGCACTACATGACACCCAATTATTCTATTTGAGACAGGTGACGGAGGACCTGAAAAAATACGACCCTCTGGGTAATCACAGTTTCACACACAAGTGGCTTCTAGATGAGCACCAACGGGAGATAGTTTCCTATAATGCACCTTCACACGGTATAGATGCAAACATGACATTCGCATTTAGCGGCCTCAACATATTCACTGACGCATACGTCGGGCGTATCCCAGGTAATAGCCGCATGGATTTCTGGACTACGGTTAACGTGGCAGTTAGACTTGCCGATTCTTTTTCTATGATATACTTTTCTCAACTGTAGTGGGAGCAGCTAGGGGAGGGGAATAGGGCGGGGGAAGTGGATGGCAGAATAGGAACTCTCACTGACGCAGGCCAGTCTATGTTGAGCATGGTGTTGTGGTAGAAATGCTTGCACCATAATGAAATGGTGGTTATTCATCATGTTTCTAGGAAACAAAAGTCTCATCCCGAGTACGAAATTTCTTTTAAACCTAAAATAGTTCGTCTGTGTATTTTGGAAGGATTGACATGAAGCC
This sequence comes from Harmothoe impar, assembly GCA_947462335.1. NCBI lineage: Eukaryota > Metazoa > Annelida > Polychaeta > Phyllodocida > Polynoidae > Harmothoe > Harmothoe impar. The sequence goes on from OX381720.1 coordinate 27,031,831, forward strand.
CTGCAAATATTGGTAGCTAAATGTGATACCTCCACTACCAAATCGGGATCCAAGTTTATTGTAGTACATGTATGTGCATGAACTAATTTCAGCTATCTGGTCGTGTAATCAGACCCTGGGACAGGAGCCGTGTTTCACTGGTGGATGTTACCGTGCCGACCAACGATGTGATGGGGTTAGGCAATGTGTGGATGCTGCTGATGAGATGGGATGTAAGTCTTTGGTATATAGGCCTATATTATCAACCCTCACAGAATATTCCTGTCTTTCATTGAATCTGAGATTTGACTCGTGGACAATCAGAAACCATCAGCCCACATTTATCGAGATCAAAACAATAGGTATCAACCGAGTTGATGTTGCTGGATTGGATGATGAAACGTATGCATTGATAATTATTACAAATATGTATTGACCATATGATAATATGATGATGATGATGATGATGATGATGATAATAAGAATAATAATGATAATGATAATGATAATGATGATGATGATGATGATGATGATGATGATGATGATGATGATGATGATGATGATAATAATAATAATAATAATAATAATAATAATAATAATAATAATAATAATAATAATAATAATAATAATAATAATAATAATAATAATAATAATAATAATAATAATAATAAGTGGCCTTGAATATTATCTTGCTTGAAATTGGTGTTGGCCTGTTTAACCCTGGCCTGTGATGTGACTCTCAGGCCCTGACCCCCAGGTGGTTCCCCCCGCTAGACCTGGGCCGAAGGAGGAGTTCATGGGAATGCAGAGAACATGGACCTACTTGGAGCCAGCTGACTGGGCCTGGGGCAGTTTCTATACAAAGTAAGAATATCTCTGAGGGTAGATTCACCTTGAGCCGTACACATACCTTAAGACGGACACTTGAATCAGTGCATGTTCCAGCATTTTAATGTCTTGAATTTGTGATTTGTAAAGTGTAAGTGCAATTTTTTATCCAATAAATCAACGGTACAAGTCTTATCATACATTAATTAGAAGTACATGTATCAATGACCATCTCAGTGTATGTGTCCGACTCATGGTGAATCTACCCCATGTTTAATTATTGGTATCAATTCTGTAGACTCGTGATATTGACTCGACAATTATATACAATTTTAAGTAGAATGTATATTTCGGACAGATCGTTTTTACGAAAGATATTAATATATAAATAAATGTTGAATCCTGTATTCGTTTATCTTAAGGCCTCATGGAAATGTTGAATACAAGGTGACGAAGCCAAAACGCGCAAACACGTGGATGATTGCAGCCTTTGGTTTGAACCCCATACATGGACTAGTCTTTACGCATTATCCCTATAGGGTTTGTACTTTTATTTAATCTTGAATCAAGCTATGTATTTGTACTGGTATCATAATCACACTTTAGGAACATTATAGAAAGTATAATGTGATATGTGTATTCACCTGCAGGACTACCTGAAGCTCCATTTAGTATAGCGCATAATCTCAGAGAATCATTATGCAGCTATGATTACGGCTACACAACCCAGTAAACAAATAACGTTATACACCATTTTATAACGTTGTATAACGTTATATGTCAACGTTCTTCTAAGGCTCTTTAGCATGGCATAACGATATGTAAAATTTAAAACGATATTTTGACGTAAAATAACGTTTTTTTGTTAGCTGGGAAGTTTACTGAGTTTACTCCGTAACACATTCCAGCGAACAAAATAAAACGTAACTTCAAACGTTTGCAAACGTTTGCAAACGTTTGAAGGAAAATATTTTTCATACAAACATAATATATATAGTTAAAAGTTTTCCTTAAAATGTTTTGTAGACGGAGACTGCCAAGCCGTTTTTCATTGTTGTTGACGTGGCGCCAAAAGTTGCCTGGGGTGAGCAGCTCGGTGTGAGAGTCGTCTGCTTCAACTACTGGGACAGGAGGATAGAGGTTATTTTTTACAAATTACAATAGTCATCAGTGTGTCACCAGAATTCAGGAATATATTAAGAGACAAAAAAATATGTCGAGCTTACATGGTATTGTGCTTAAAATTAATGATCTTTACTGTACCACAGTTATCCAGTGTATAGGCAATCAATAAATGGATATAGGCCTAACTGTGCTGTATTAGCAGTGGATAACTGCACTCCTATGATGTCACACATAGGTTTAATAAACACATTTTTGTGATCGAGTTTTCATCATGAAATCAAGGCGATTTCTTGTAGATTTGACAAACGTGGGGTAAGCTGTTCATCCAGCCTTAGTGCTAGCCTTTGTGTCAGCTTATCAATGTCTTACTATAAGGATTCTTATTCTTATTCTCCCAGGCACTGCTGACACTGAAAAAGTCGGACAAGTATGACTTTATACATGTTGAGGAGTACGGGCTGACCAGCAGCTACAAACCCAGGACCAGCAAGTCCACCATACAGACCATGGTTCTTGTAAGTACCACCTAAATCAGTCGTTAGATTGGTAGATGTCGTAGATAAGGTACAAGTGAGCTGTTGTATATGTGTTATACGCCAAGAACAGGGTAATTGTCCAAGGTGTCAGTCAAGGATATTTACCGGTTCTAGGACTTCTACCCCCTGGACATCTACCCCCCGGACATCTACCCCCTGCCATTTACCCCACTGGACATCTACCCCCTAGGACATCTACCCCCTAAGACTTTTACCCCCGGATATCTACCCCCTGCCATTTACCCCCTGAACATCTACCCCCTAGGACATCTACCCCCTAGGACCTTTACCCCCTAGGACATCCACCCCCTCGGACATCTACCCCCATGGACCATTACCCTCTATGACTTCTACCCCTGGGGACATCCACCCCTCACCCCCCAGATGGCCATATAGTTGAGTCACATCATGTGCAGGGGTAGATGTCCCCAGGGGGTAGAAGTTCTAGAGGGTACTAGTCCAAGGGGGTAGATATCCAAGGGGGTGGATGTCCTAGGGGGTAAACGTCCTAAGGGGGTAAAAGTCCAGGTGGTATATGTCCAGAGGGGTAAGAGTCCTAGGGGGTAGATGTCCTAGGGGGTAGATGCATGTCCAGGGGGTAAATGGCAGGGGGTAGATGTCCGGGGGGTAGATGTCCGGGGGGTATTTGTCCTCATACCTATTTACCACTGTCCAAAGCATATAACACTTATACAGCTATTCATGCGTATCCATATCTGACTTACGCTCAAAGAAGGAGAGTGTGCTAAATGGACCACATTGACATACAGACATGTATGAAATATAGTCAGGCTGTTTATTCTGTTCTCTCCGTCAACTGTGGTGTAAATTCTCATCTTATACCAAAGCAAAACGGCTAGGCATAATTATAACACATACAAAGTAATCAAGATACTTTAATAGTGGCATAATTCAGATAAGCCACTGTCAGAACCCTGTATTCATTACATTGTCTGACAGTCACGGCTGAGTAGACTCATCTACGCCTCATCATCAGTCGCGACTGCCAATATAATACAGAGCTCTGGCTGTGACAAGCAGGTCTTCTCCCCTAAGCAAAATTTCAATAGAGTCAAACAACAGAACACATTAGACCTGATTGGATAGTGCCGGACTAATTGCCCCCCCCCCCCCCAAAAAAAAGAAAAGAAGAAGAAAGCGTGCTCCATTAGCATCAGTATATTCATCAAGCAGCTATTATCGTGTTGTTCACATGCAGGTATATATTTACCATCAATTGATCTAACCGCAAACTACTTTTCAGATTAAACCTGGGACACAGCGGATTATATTCTTTCCCGTTCTACCCAAAGTCATTGGAAAGGTCCCGATTACGATCTTAGCCGAATCCTCGATCAACTACCAAAAGGTCACCAAGACCGTCACTGTCAGAGTAAGTAATAATTGGTCCATGTAGAGAGCGAAAGAGTCGAATTAAAGCTTGACCGTCATGGTTAAAGTGAGACCAAAAGCACTTTTGGATATTGATTCACAAGAGGGCTCTTAAGGGCTGGTAGCTCAGGTCTTACAGGCACAAGATAGGGTGAATATGACTGTTGTAGCTGGACAATGCTCATGGTTGCTTGTCCAAACACTGCTGCCCTCTGGTGGAACTGTTATTTTAGTCTATGTATGGAAAATGCTGAACTTATTCCCCGACAGCCCAGCTTTAAGCATGAAATTCAATGTACAAAAGATACAGGTTCAACGCATTTCTATTGATAACATGTATTAAAATCTATCCAAATAAAACAATTTTAATAGAAAATCGGCCGACAAAATCCATTCCATCGGCTGGTGGACGACGGCCTTTGAGCAGGCTTTTCTCCATCAAATAGCAGTGGAAAAGCTGCAATCGTTCTACATGACCCTGCTCTGAAATTGACCAAGTATTACAATAATAAAAACAGAGATTCATTCAATCTAATCTAACTCACAGTTTTTTTTCATTTGTTCAGTACTGTGCACCATTTCCCTAGGCTCCGCCTCAGTGAATGTGGCGAGAAACACTCAATTTTGGATAGATTATATATCGTGAACCTCTGTCTATGTGTTATTAACCAGTGTTGTACGTTATCAATTGACCCTATATAACTGTATAACCCCTTGAAGCATGCACATATATGTAGCGTTATACTGAGGTTATCTGCATATACAGTAAAATTCCGCTACAACGAATTCGGTTATAACGAATTTTCGGATATAACAAACAAATTGCTGTGCCAAAATCCTTTCCCATACATTCCTATAGTAAATAAATTCTGTTATTACGAATCTTTTCAGATGTAAATTCGTTTATAACGAATTTTATTTTGCTATACACTAATATTATGCATGGGAAAAGTGGTATGATAGGACAGATACCATGCACTTATGGTGTGGGCTTAGTGACAGGGTATTGTTTTTCTTTGATTCCCACTCATCTAGGCCGGAGACCAAAGCTGGGGGAGAGGGGGGGGGGAGGGCTTCTCACACTCACCTAGGGCGGGGTGCAGAGACAGAGGGGGGGGGGGTGGCGTCTGCCTTTGATTGCCCTCACCTAGGCCGGAGACCAAAGCTGTACTGGGGGATGGGGGGGGGGGGCTTCTCACACTCACCTAGGGCGGGGGGGGGGGAGGTAACTGCCTTTGATTCCCCTCACCTAGGTCGGAATGCAGAGCTTTTGCCACCCTCCTTCCGCACACACACACCTAGACTAGGCCCACCATATAAAGCTACCATATAAGAGGCCATTTTGTCTATGTTTCACTTGATGATCAAAACTATTTTACTTAAATATATTCATATATGATGTAGATCTACTTCTGTGTTATCCGTCTATTTATATACCAGTAATATGACAGTATAGATGTGGCCTAAAATGCTGCATTTGGATACTACGAAATTCGTTTATAACGAACTTTTTTGCTAGCCCAGAGCACTTCGTAATAACGGAATTTTACTGTAAATGGTGTTAACAATGTGGAACACTACCAGCGTTACCTGAAGCTTTTGAGATGTTAAAATTGGTTACGTAGAGATGAATTACCAAGGTGTACACATAGCCATACAATGTAACTAAACCTTGCCTTGTATAATATACCGGGTACTTATAATCAGATGAACGCCCAATGTGTATCAGACCAGTATCTTAAATAATTATAATGTTTTAAATATATCACGGTGTCTTCAGCTGAATAGAGTGACCAATGTGTATCACACCAATATCTTAAATATAATGTTTTAAATATCCCATTATCTACAGATGCCTGGAGTGACCAATGTGTACCACACGCCGTACCTCATCAACCTGGTGTCTCAAGGTTCCGTCATCATACCTAACCTGGAGATCCCTATAGAGGAGAGGTTCTATGACCCGGAGGACCGCCGCCAACTTTATGTACCAGGCTCAGGAAAGGCCAAAATTTCATTTGTCGGTGAGTTTAAAGAGTTAGAATGTAGAATAAAGAATGAATTCTGTTGCAACTATAATAATCCATCTTATTACAAAGGTTCGTTAAAACTATGATAATCAGTTACTTTGATTTTGATATTGCAATGGTGTGTATCAAATTGTTCACATACTCTTAAATGTTATATTTATCATTGCCTTTGGGCTCTGCCCCCTCCCACTGCCGCCGCAAATACCCACCCCTCTATAAAAGAAATAAATCAATTTGTGTTCAGGTCCGTAAAGTAAATTTGTGAAATAGAGTCTTCCCTGCATAAATATGTACATAAAGTCACGTCTGTTCATCTTAGACAGGGATTTCATTGTAAATATGCAGTAATAGCTATTGGGAGGTGTATGGAGATGTGCCTCAATTCATGTAGCAAATATTGACACAAATATCTCACATTTAAATAGTATTCTTAATGCACAAACATCTCATTTGCAGGTGATGTAATGGGCCCCGGTCTCGTTACATCCTCCCTCAGACAATACCAGGTAACCGAATACTTTGAGGGAGCAGGACAAGACTACGTTTTTGATTTTGGCATCAACCTTTACTGGCTGCAGTTCCTGCGTATAACCAACCAGCTGGACCCCAAGAAACGAGCGAGTGCTCTCGAGGGCATGGTCACCTGTAAGTTTACATGTGATAGGCCCATATTATGTGAGAACTGAATGTCATTTTTAAAGCATTGCATGTTGGGTAAAATTCCAGCAATCAGGGTATAACATGATTAGTTCACAATTCTTATTCACTGAAAATGTTATAAAATGCCAACAAATAAATTTAGGTTTCGAGGTGTTAAAGAAACCCTCAATTTCTTTGTTAGTCTGCTCAGCACCTGTAACTAATTACCTATTGTTGTGTTCACCTGCAGACCTCAAGGCTATGATGCCTTACATCCATGCTAGCCACGGTATGGCCCCCAGGAGGTCTAGGACCAGACCGAGTGTGTGGTAAGTTAAAACACCCTCCCCGTCTTCAGCCACTAGCCACTTGCCTTTGTACAACAGCAAGTCAGTTTATTTTCGATACTTTTATGGTTTTGATTTTTGAATTTCTCTCCGTACTCCCTAAAAACGCATGAATTTTTATCAGCAGTCTGGAAAGAAGTCGGCCACTGTTCACAAGTGTAGGGGGTCTGGATGGGGGGTGCCGATTTTCACTGTCGATTTTAAGAAATGGCAATTTCGCCCTGTCGATTTTAAGAAATGACCATGTCACCATGTCGATTTTTAGAAAAGGCTATGTCCCATGTCACTATCTCTTATATTCTTCATGTCGCATGTCACTAAGCCAAAAAGAGGCCCATGTCGCCGTGTCGAATTTAGTGGTACACACCCATAATTGTAGGCACACAAGGTTATACCGGAAGACATGCTTAGAACTGTTATAACAGTATAAGGACGATGCTAAATATGTCACTTTAAAGTACAAATACAGTAAAATCTCGTTATAAGGAGTACTGGTGTAAGGAACATCCTGTTTTAAGGAGCCACAGGTTTTCACAGACATGCGTTCTTGTTCTCCCTTTATTTTATTGAGCATTAGTTATAAGGAACCTTGCTTATAAGGAGCAAATTTGCCTTGCTAAAAGGCCCTCCTTATCAACAGATTTGACTGTATATCAAATACATGTTGATAAGATTTTGATGAATACTAATGGGGGTCTGGATGGGGGGGTCCCAATTTTCCCTGTCGATTTTAAGAAATGCCTATGTCGCCCTGTCGATTTTAAGAAATGACCATGTCACCATGTCGATTTTAAGAAAATGCCATGTCCCATGTCGTTATCTCTTATATTCCTCATGCCGCATGTCACTAGGCCAAAAAAAGGCCCATGTCGCCGTGTCGATTTTAGTGGTCCACACCCATACTAATATGATTTCTTACCTAGGCTGACAGCCTTTATCGTGCAGATCCTGGCGGAGGGTTCTGACCCGGAGTGGGAGGACACCCTGTATGTCCATGTGGACATCATTAACAAACTCTGCCAGTTCGTTCTAAAACACCAAGACCCCACCACAGGGGCATTCAAGTGGGCAAGGGAGCCACTAGACCTGGCCTTCAGTGTAAGTACTGCAGCTTTTGTAACACTCACTTAAGCACTAATTTTCTATAATATATACATTCAACTAAGGGAGTGATCATTTTTTAACAACAAGGGGGGGGGGGGTATTTTTTACCCTCCCCCTTACGGGTCAAAAATCGGCGTGCGCGCAGGCCCTTTGAAGCATAGTGATGCGTGGGCTTTTTGGCCCAAAACAGGTTAATTTTTTTGACACCCCTTAAGAGGGGTCCAAATTTTTTACACCCCCCCCGGTCATGGGCTCCACTATTTTTGCCCCCCCCCCCCCCCGTTGATAAAAAATTGATCACTCCCTAATTGCAACATGATATCTTTGCAGATGTGTGTGTGTGTGTGTGTGTGTTTGACCTACAAATTCCAGTTCCCTAACAAGCTGATAGTATTTGTGTTCGATAGTAGTAAATGTATACCGTATGTTATGTGATGATGGATCAACCCTTATACTGGTACTTGATTTTGCTCACTTCGCTGCCTGGAATCTATGTCGTTTTTTGTGTGTATTGAATAGCTGAAGTTTCAGTACTTGTGTGAATATAATGATTGTATTGAACCAGCATTGTAAATGTGTTACCTGGCTGGTGATTATTTGTACATTATGAAGGATATTGGTCTTATTTGAGAGACGTGACTTTGTTTACGGAATCAGTGCCAATAAAAGCATTTTGAAAATTGAAAATTAAATATGAGGCAGATGTCAACAATGGTATAATTAATGGAATGATCAATCGAGAGGGGGTAACCAAACAGATTTGAATCCCTTGAAAAGGGGTTACCTCTGCCATCGGCAGCTAAATATATTGCTTCCTCTTTTGCAGAATCAATTATTTGACGAGGAAGGTGTCCCTCGGAACATCTCCCTCACGGCCTACATCGCCATTTCCTTGGGGAAGAGTGTTTGGGCATTGAGTGGTGTGAGTCCAACTTTCATGATCTAATGGTCACTAAGAAAAAAATACAACAGAATTCTGGTAGATGTCTAAATTGATAAACAGGTTTTATACAAAACTAACTGGTTGGTAAGGAATGGCATGACGATATAATAGAAAATAAAAAAATGTAATAACACAGCTAGAAATATCATTCACAAGTAATTTAAATATTTATTTTCACAGAAGGTATACTAAATGTACATATGCAGTTAATTAATGTATGCCGCTGAATATTTCTATTTCTAACTCTTCACAACAGGAGACTAAGAGTGCAGCTGATGAGGCTAAGGACCGTGCTGCCGCGTACCTAGCTAAACATCTCGATGACATTACCGATCCCTTCCAGCTCTGTATTGTGACATATGCACTCTATGTCTGTGACCATAGAGACAAAGGCAGGGCCTTCGAACGCATGAGGGCCGTCAGGCGAATGGGTGGGTACCCTTTTTGTCGTGAACATAACATATGCTGTGATCAGAAGGCCTCTCAGTGTAGTGCAAATCTCTCTGCTTGTTTGAGACTCAAAACCAAGTTGCATAGATTTAAGGATGTTATCCTCTGGTGGATACAGATGGTCGTATTCGAACAGAGAGGTAGTTCAATTGGATATTGTCGCCACCTCCCACTATTATAATCATAATAATGCTCCCATCAGATTAACATTTTAGCCCTAGACAACATTACAGCGGAATATATTAGCCATATTTCAAGTTTAGTGCTACATAGTGCACACTTTGATAGACTGTGTGTCAGAATACTGCCAATGAATGAGGCCACATATAATTACACTGGTATTTTCTTTTAAGGTGGTCATTCTGACTACCCAATTAATGTGACTACTTAAGGTAGTCAGTATGACAACTTTTTTCTGAATAGTAGTCTGAATAGTAGTCACAATGACGACCTAAGGTCGTCACCTTGACTACCTTGAATTGTAAATTTTGGTATTGTCAAAATGACGACCCTGAGGTTTTCAGTGTAGTTGCATTTATGTGGTTAAATAACTATTGCATTGCCTTTCAAATTAAAGCTCTTCAATCTGATTCCTAGAGATGCTTACTGAGGTTTACATGCATTTAAATGCGAGTTTAATCTTCAGATAACTATGTGTATTGGTCGGCTGTCCCAATCCCGAGGGATCCTGTAGAGATCATCAACACTGTGCCATTCCAGTTTCCACGTCCCCTCCCTCGGATAGGGGACATGAAGGCTATCCAGGCTACATCATATGCTCTACTAGTCTATCTACTCAACAACAGGTATCATATATATGTGTTTCTAATATGACATATGACATGTGGCAAGTTTCATGGGCATTATTTTTAATAGGCCTATGTTAATTACTGATCAACCAATTGGAACAAAACTTTAACACAGAAAAAAAGCTGTCAGGTGTAAGCAAGTCCCCTTAATGATTGGACTGTTTAAGCTACTTATCCATGACATTTACATTTACTGAACTTAAAGCCGCTTAAAGACTCACTATAAGCAAGAAAGAATTTGCTCAAATTCCAACATTCATGCGGTACCTTCTGTAGATTGACAGGAGAAGTCCTAATGGTTTTATCTATTCATAGGTTTGATGAGTCTGAACATATCATGATATGGCTGCAGCAACAGCGGTTCACAGACCATGCCTATGCAGGACCTCAGGTAAAGTATTTGCTCATTCCTCTAATTCTACATTGATCTGCATAGAGCGACTGCCGATGTCCCCAAAGCTACATTCCTTCCAGGGTCCAGTATTGCCTGGCTCTGAAAAGAGCCCAGTCCTGTGCTGGTGTCATGTGACAGGTCGGTGTACTCCCACCCAAGGGTGATTATGTAGGTGTCACATGCTGCCACACGTGACACAACCCTCTCAGGCCGTCACGGGCGCCCCAGAGCCGTCACAGGCCGCTGCACAAGCCCCAGGACCGTCACAGGCCGCTGCACAAGCCCCAGAGCCGTCACAGGCCGCTGCACAAGCCTCAGGACCGTCACAGGCCGCTGCACAAGCCTCAGGTCCGTCACAGGCCGCTGCACACGGTCACATAGGCGCATAGTGTACCTTGGCCAACCACTGTCAACTGACACTAACACTCAAGATGCCATGCTGGTAGCCTGGCCCCCTTAAATAGGGTCAGGTCCCAGCACTGGGCATCTCCATCATCACTCTACACATGGACACCACTGAGCAAGGACCTCTCCACTGACTGAGAACAAGGCTATAGGCTATGCCCTACTAGGCCCAACTATCAGACATGGTGTAGGACCCCCTTGGCTCTAGTCCATTACTAACCTCAGGGTTCTTAGGTATATTTACCAAGACCCATATTACTGTGTGGATAGGTGTAACTGAGTGGAACCTACTTGTACTTACTGTACTGTTGCTGTCAACTTGTAATAAATACCAACTATACTACAAGACCTCAAGACTTACTCAACTTACATATCATTACAAGGAGTCTCCCAACTAAAGGGGATTCCTTGTATGACAAACTGGTGGAGAAGTCTCAACAAGATCCCACAAGGTGGCAGCACAGACACCTCCACAGCCAAGGACCAGTAACACCCACCACACCTTCACACTCATCACAGCTGTAGGAAGAGACTCAGCAGACTGCAGATGACGTCAGCAGACCGCAGATGACGTCAGCAGACCGCAGATGACGTCAGCAGACCGCAGATGACGTCAGCAGACCGCAGATGACGTCAGCAAACCGCAGATGACGTCAGCAGAACGTCAATGACGTCACCAGACCGTCAATGACGTCACCAGACCGTCAATGACGTCACCAGACCGTCACAGAAGTCTAGAACACCTACAGCAAGTCTGCATTACCCTAGCAAGTATACGATGTACCTACTAGTACTACATTATTAGTATACCACAAGCATGGAGAAACAAATAGAAGAGGCCATGCAGCAACAGCTGAAACAGCTGACAGAGGCTATGCAGAAACAGCTAGCAGAGACTGTGAAATTGCAAGTAGCAGAGGGACTAAAGTCTATACAGCCCCACACTACACCCCAAACCAGTGCTCCAGACATAGAGGCTGCACTTATAGGTATAACTGCAACACTTAAGTCTCTACAGGAGGGACAAGTAGCAGAAAGGCTAGCAAGAGAAAAATCTGTCAAAGCATTGGATGAGAAGATAGAAAGGGAGAGAGAGGAAACACATAATGACATTCTGAAACCAGATAAATTCTCACAACCCTCCCAAAATCAATCCGCCAGGAGACATTGCACAGACTATGAGCAATACATTGACTCCAAATATGGGAAACATCCCTCATATAGGATTAAACACTTCTCAAACTTCCTAGAAGACAAGTCAAAGATATGGTTTAAGGCCTACATGACTGCACACCCAGACACAGACTATGACACAATGAAGGAAGCTTTCCTGAAGTATTTCAAAAAGGAAGATGACCGCCTTGATGCAAAGGCATTAAGAGGTCAAAATCCAGATGAATCTGTCTCAGACTATGCCATGGCCTTACAAAATATGGCCACAGCACACAACAAATCAGAGGAGAGAACAAAGGAAGCCCTTCTACAAGGTCTAAGGGAAGATATCAGTGCAGTTGTCATACACAAAGGAGCCTCAACATGGTCAGAAATCCTTGAAATAGCAGAGGAATATGAGAACCAACAAACAGTCTCCACCATTAACATTAAAGCGGAAATAAAAGCAGAAATGGACTCAAAACTAGAATCCATGCAGGCTCAACTGAAATCTGTGACACAAATAAACTCTATGCTTGTAAAGCAAACAAAGTCACAGAAATCTGGAAACCCCTCAAAGAAAGCCAAATCAGACCCAAAGACAGTTCAAATGGATCACTCATCAGAGGATGAGGACCAAAGCCTAAACTTTATGTCAAATGAACATGTGAGGAGGCAAGAACAAAGGGCACTGAAGGACCAAGGTAAACCTAACAACAGCCAACAAAGACACTCTGGTAACAACAGAGGAGGCTACCAAGGTAAAAACTTTGATCCAAACTTCAAAAGAGGCAGAGGAGGATACAGCCAAAATAACAGCCGAGATCACCAAAGCAATAGTCAGGACACCAGCCGTAGAGATAACAGCAGAAGTCGTGACAACAGCAGACACCGTGATATCAGCAGAAGTCGGGACTATAATCATCGCGACAACAGCAGAGACCGTGACTACTACAGGAGTCGTGACAGATATCATGACTACAACCGTAGTTGCGACAACAGCAGAGACCGTGACAGCTACCAAGGATACAGATCCAACATCCAAGGCTACAACCTCCAACAGCAGCCGCAACAGCCACCTCAAGCTATCCAGCCTGACGTGTTTCAACAGATCAAGCAGCTACTAGGATCTTCAAACTCGGGAAACTAGAGACCCACAGCGCCGCTGGGCCAGTGCATTGTGAGCCTCTCCAACCCGCCATCAAGATCCAAGATCAACAACCCCTAGGACAACCAAAGACAATTGCTAGTATAGCAGAGACAATCCCCCAGGTACACACTGGGAAATCAAGCCGACCATCAGTGATCCATATCACACCTCAACAAGATGCATCGCAAAAGGAAATGGGTGAGAGTACCAAAATTTCTGTTGAACTTCTTAAAAATGGCTGTTTAAATGCAAGATTCTATGAACACACTGAAATACCTTGTTTAGTTGACACCGGTGCCACTATCACCTGTGTCAGGGATACTTTTCTTAGGGAAATTCAGAAATCTCGAGATGTAGAAATCAAAAAGAGAAAGTTCAATGTACACCTAGCAGACGGATCCATATGCCATGTAAGACAAGCAGCAGTATTGAAATTCAAAATTCATGGTACCAGATTCGAATTCCCATTCTCAATTATTCCAAATCTCACAAAGCCAGTTGTCCTAGGCACAGATTTCTTAAAAGCAACACGATCACAGATCGAATTCAATGTAGACCCAGAGCTACAAGCCAAGCCAGTCCGAGCTGTTAGGGAGGCCACCATCCTTCCTTTCACAGAACTAGCAGTTCTAGGACAAGTCACATCCCTCAAATGTTTAGAAGGATGTGTAGGCACATTAGACAATTTGCAGAGGAACAACAGAGTTCCATACCTAGTTCAAAAAGGAGTAGTAACACCCTCAGAAATGAACAGGCACCCAATCATACTGCTCAATACAAGCCGCCGACCATACAAGGTGAGGAAGGGTGATATAATAGCCCTATTCACAGAGGTAGATCCCTCTGAGTTACATCAACCAGATACTGACATCCCTACTGAGGAACCCACACTACAAGTGCTAGACACTGAAGAGAATTGTAGTGACACAGAGTCGGACTGTGCCTCAGTATATGCAGATCCAGATACAAACCGTGGAGATGACACTGATGATGAATTGGCCACAATTCACAGTGAGGCTCATGACATTATGCCAGACATAATGGAAAATGTGCCACCCAAATGTGTACTAACAGATATTGGACAAGAGAGACTCCAAAAGTTACTCCACAAGTATCAAGATGTATTTGTAGGTAAAGACAATGACATAGGTACAACCCACCTATACACACATTCAATTCACATCAAACCAGATGCAGTACCATGTCACTACCTACCATACAGGCAGACGCCTGAGAAGCAAGCTAAGATGGGAGAAGTCTGTGAAGACCTAGTCAGACAGGGCATCCTCAGAGAATGTGCAGAGGGACCCTGGGCATCCAGATCATTTTTAGTACAGAAAGCATCTGGAGGCCAACGTCTAGTCACAGACCTACGCCACGTCAATGCTAATATGATAAACCAAGCTTTATCAACGCCACGTGCAGACGACACACTAGACATGATAGGGTCACTCAAACCTACTGTTTTCAGTAAACTAGATGCGCAACAAGGGTTTTTCCAAATTCCCATAAGAAGGGAGGATCAACACAAAACTGCTTTCATAGCAAATGACAAGAAATATGTCTACCAAAAGATGCCGATGGGTTTGGCTACCGCGCCGGCAGGATTTTGCCATCTAGTAACTCTAATTCTCAACAAACTGAAATACAAATGTGCCCTACCATACTTAGATGACATTCTAGTCCTATCACCAGATGTAGAACGACATTTTTCAGACCTTGAAGATGTCTTCAAAAGCCTGAGAATTGGGAAACTCAAGCTAAAGAAATCAAAATGTGAATACTTCACAGATAGGATAGATTTTCTAGGAATGCGTGTCACACCAGATGGTTTACAACCATCCCCAGAAAAGGTGGAAAGTGTCAAAACTTTTCCCACCCCAAAATCTGTGAAACAAGTCAGATCATTCACAGGACTATGCCAATACTTCAAAAAGTTCATCAAAGACTATGCCAATATTGCTAGGCCACTGTACGACCTACAAACAAACCTAAAGGTTTTCAAATGGAATGAGGATGCAGACAATGCTTTCAAAACATTGAAACATGCACTCTGTACCCATGCACTATTGAGATACCCAGACTATGACAAAGAATTCAGTCTAGCAACAGATGCTTCAAATGTGAGCCTAGGAGCTGTTCTATCACAACGCAGTAGTGAAGGAGTATTGAGACCAGTAGCCTTCGCAGGTAGAACACTATCAAAGCATGAAAGAAACTACAACACAACAGAAAGAGAGCTACTAGGTGTAGTATATGGGATACTACATTTTAGGCACTACTTAGAAAGTAGGCACTTTCAGTTGTACACAGATCATGCAGCTCTAATACCACTCCTCACAAACACAGGTTTGACCCACAGGTGGGCCAGATGGGCACTGGATATCCAACAATTTGCATTCACAATACAACATGTAAAAGGGGATGACAACATTCCTCCAGATGTGATGTCAAGAAGAGAATATCCAGATGCACCACCAATGACCAACCCCCCACCACCTCCAAGAAGGAAAAGGGCAGCCACCAGAACCAAATTCTCTAAAATCCAAACCAAGATACCATTCAACAGAGATGACCCACCAAAATCAATTGACAGACCAAAACCAGTGATCAGAGGTATCTTAAAAGAGACCACCCATTATGTGTTCTGTCATTGCGAAAGGGAATACTGTGAAGAGTATCCAGAAAACTGTTTCACCCCGGTTGAGACCAACAGGATTGCACAGATGGTGAAAGCCACACCCCGTGAACCACCACACAGTGCATCAGAAAATCAGTTGGAAGAAAAACTGCATAAAATTGCTTCAATCACCAAGGTAGTCAGATTTGCAGAAGAACGGCTGGATATGGAGGAAGAACAGGACAGAGACATTTGTGTTGTCACCACACGTTCAAAAGCAAAACGGTCGGTTGCAGAAGATACAAGGTCTAATGACCACCCTCAGCAATTAGGCCTAAAAGCCAAAAAGAACAAAGTGTCAACAAAATCCTCTTTCCCTACTAAATCCCCCATTTCAACACCCAGCACACCCACAGCCAATTTGCAGAAGCACTCAGACAGAGCAGGTACTGCACAGAAGGCTCACAAAAGCAAATCTGACCCCCATCCCAAAAGAACAAAGGCCGCCTCCACCAACACAAACAGAGGAGCAGCCAGTTCAAAGGAGCAGACAGCCAACACAGACATAGCAGTTGAAAAACCAAAGAAACAGACAAAGACCAGACCTGCACCAAAATCTCCTGAAACAATCCAGGCAGAGAAAGATAAAGAAAGGCTGGCACAGCATATAATGGAATTAGACCAGATGTTAGACCAAATCCCAGACAGTTCAATCAACTCCACACTGTTGAAAGAAGAACAAAGGAAGGACACTGGACTAATACCCATTATAGACTACCTAGAGAAAGGTGACCTACCTGTAAAAAGCACTGAAGCAACAAGGATTAGGAATAATGCTCAGCAATACCTACTCCTAGACAGCATTCTAGTACACATATCCCCTACATCATGGAGAAAAACAGACACAGTACCACTACAAGTTGTAGTCCCAAAAACTTGGGTTGAAAACATACTGCAACACTTCCATGACTCACCAATGGCAGGTCATGTAGGTACTTCAAAAATGATGTCTTCTCTCATACCTAGGGTATATTGGAAATCTATGATGGCTGATGTCAATCAGTATGTGTCAACATGTGACACTTGCCTAAAAGCAAAGAGGGCAGTGCACACCCACAAAACACCAATGACTGTAAGGGACTATATGTGGCCAGGTGAGGGAAAACGTGCCTCCAGGGGAGACTTTTAATACTGGTTTTGGCCACCAGGGGGCAGTACATGGATAAAACACTGAAAAATATACTAAAAAATGCTTGAGACCAATTTTTCATGGGGAATCCAGTGATATGCTTAGAATTATTCCATCTCCACTGAAAACGTTCCATTTTTGGAATGCAAAAGGAACATTTGTTGCCATGGAAACATGGAAAATTGGCATATATGCCTAATTCTGGTTGCTATGGAAACACTCCTTTATTCCAAACGGGAATTTTTTGCCACAAATGTTTTTTGAAAATTTCACAAGGAACTCAAAATCGAAAACAGACCTCAGAAATTCCCTCTAGAACCAATTTTATGATAAAAACATCAGATGTCTTTGGTTATTTTTCAACAAAACTGTATTGTTTACATTATTAGTATTCATAATAGGATATAGTGGATTTAGGGCTTATTTACCATTTTCAGTTCTACACACCAACCCTGGTTTGACAAGCAGTTACAGCAAAACTACTTGAGATATTTTAGCTCAAGATATCTCATTCAAAAGCCTGTAACATAAACTTTGAAAAGCCATTTCCCCCCTGGAGGCACGTTTTCCCTCACCTGGCCACATATGCCAACCCCCATGAAGCACCTAAACTTAGATGCTGTGGGACCACTCCCAGAAACAGCCAGGAAAAACAAACACATACAAGTTTGCATAGATTATTCAACTAGATATGTCATAGCATATGCCACAAAGGATCTCACAGCAGAAACCACACAACATGAGTTCTACAAGAACGTCATATGTCAGCAAGGTGTACCAACTTCAGTTCAAACTGACAATGGCACCTGCTACACAGGCAGCAATTTTAAGAAGCTGATGAACACCCAGAAGATAAGACACGACCTGTCAAGTCCATACAGACCACAATCTAATGGATTAGTTGAAAGATTCAATGCCAGTATAGGAACAGCATTAAGGACTTTCTGTTCTCAGAATCAGAAAACATGGGACCTGTATATAGAATCAATTACATTTGCATTGAACAACACAGAGTCCCAGACAACAGGTTACACACCATTCTTCCTACTTCATGGCAGAAACCCTCAAACCATTGTAGAAACTGCCCTAAACATAGAGGAAGAAATCAAAACAGTAGCTGAGCACGTATCTGGAATGATACTATCTCAAGACGAGTCTAGACGAAAGGCAATAGACAGAGTCAAAAAGCTACAACAAGGAAGGAAGTCAAGATATGACAAAAAGCTTACACCACAAGCTATACTTCCACTAGATATTGTATATATCAACATTCCCAGAATTCTGTTGACCACAGATTCAAAGAAGCTTCAACCCCTATTCATGGGACCATATGTTGTTGCAGAAAGACCAACCCCAACCAGCGCAAGGTTGAAGAACCTATCAAATAACCTACTAGTCCCCAGACCAGTACATATTGATAGGCTCAAAAAGGTCACAACACTGAGGAAAAATGAGTTTGCACACAGACTCATTCCCCACACCTCAAAGTTTATCCACAGGATAACAAGGGATAAATCCCAAATCACACTCACCAAAGAGTCAGTTGGTCTAAACCAAATAGTACCCAGACCAGCCCACCACAAGGTGAAAAGAAACTCCAGGCAAGGGAGAATATCTAAGTAAATTACTTTTATATATTGACATGATCATATGGAATATCTATACCCACAGACTATGAATAATAGTCAAATAAGTATATACACTCTATATGAAGGAAATTAATTTTCCAACAACTGTCCAAATCATGAATGATAAGTAGGAATTTCATATCAGCATAGGATATGAACCCACACAAAGGACAGAAAAGACAATATACACTATATAGGTTACAATGTGCACACAAAGTAGAATCAAAGGACAGATTACTACAGGGTTGAAGTCTGAAACCCAAAAGGCTACACACAAAAGCCAAAAGAGACTACCTAAAGGGATTAGCAACCCAAGCTTGAAGAAACCACAATTATCATATTTTTGCATCAAAGGCTAGCATCCTTGAAAGTATGCAACAATGGAAATGTTTGAACCTAAATCCTGTATAGTACATGAAACAGAGCGTGCTATGCCAAGAGACTACTGTCTAGACACACCCTTACCCTTCAAAGGACCCACACACCTGCCAGGGCATTCAAACCCCCACAGATGCAGGTAGTCCACACTAATTACCCCAGACATAATTACCCCAGTCAGACAAGCCAACACTGATGGCAGTTAACAGCCACCAGGGAAACAAAGCCAGGCCCTCAGTGGATGAGGGTAGGGCGGGCTACATAAGAGGCCCTGACTCCATAGCCAACTCACCAGTTCTACTCCTGCAGCAGTCAGGTACACACCAGCTGGTCCTAGCCATACCAGTTCTCCTATAGCAGGAGGGACTCTGTCAGAAAGCAGACCACACCCACTCTACAATATCATACCCAGTTACTACAATCTTGGGAAAGGACTCTAGCACAGATTGGACATTAAGCCAACACTAGCTTGATCATGGAAAAAGGTACAGTTCAAACACTACATTGATCATTTTATTACTATAGAGGCAGTGCCAAGAGGCAGTGCCAAGTGGATACTTCACATAAGCAAAAAGGTGGCTCACAAAATCAGCAAACCAATTTAAACCTAAGTATATTGCAAAAACACTAGTAGAAGTCTCACTAAGACATAGAATATATTTTATATTTCAGGCATGCTAAAGCCAATCCTACTACTAGTGATGATGGCCACTTCTCAGTCCATCACATATGTGCCCACCGTTAGACAGAACGTTGGAGCCATATATGAGCCATTACCTGAACCATTGGTCAATGGGCACGATACCACAACCATGATATTGGCAATACCATACCATATACCTGCTCCACCAGAGACCGAAACCAAAATACTGGACCAGGTTATGGCACTGACATTTCCTACCCTGCATGACGACAGTTCTACCAGTCAGATATTACAGCAAGCAAGGGAACTAGATCTGTTAATAGACATAACAGACAAGGAAATTAACTCTACCTTAGCATCCATCCATTTGTTCCTATCAAATCCACTTAATAGTCAAGGAAGGTACAGAAGAGCACCACTTGGGTTCCTAGCCCCACTCTTCAGAGGAGCAATAGGTCTTGCCACACTAGATGACGTCAAAGAGGTCATGAACCAGATAAAGAACATAGACGGCATTCTAGAAGCTTTTTCCAAGCAAGACAAAGAAGCAGCTATATTAATTGATAAGGTCACACAACGCCAAGACAAATTTGTCAAGGCATATGTTAAGGATAAAAGCATGTTAGACCAAACCATGAACACTCTAGGCCAAAATATGAATATATGGGCTCAAAATATGACCACATCTCTGAACACTTATGCAAATCACGAGCACACACAAAGAAGGAAGATCCAAATTTTAACTGATGCACTCACCATTATTGTAGCAAGAATGAACTATCTGCAAGCATTGCAGCGCACCACATCAGCACTCAGGATGCTATCAGCAGGCATTATGACTGCTGACATAGTACCACCAGCTGAACTAACGGAGCATCTGAATGATCTGGACATGACACTCAGAATACACTCACCAGGATCAAAGGTCGCCATAACTGACCTTGACTACTATTATTCCCAAAGAATGATATCCTACACCTATTCGGAACGGCACATATACATCCACCTGGATATCATTGTAGCATCCACCGTCTCCACCTTCAGAGTATTTCAACTGGTAACTACACCAGTACCAATCAACACCAAGGAGACACCTACAAAGGGAGTAACCCAATTAATTACTGATGTCAAATTCTTGGCTATCTCTGAAGATGGTTCACTATTTATTGAACTAACAAATGCAGATATGCTAACCTGTCCAGGAACTAAGATCAAAATTTGTACCAAAACTAGCCCGAGAATCCATAGACATGTACCTACATGCACAGTAGCAATTTATTTGAACCAAGCTCAGCAAGTCAAGGAAATGTGCCAATTTACTATCTCACCCTTGAAGAGACCTATCTCACACGCTGTAGCCATCTCACAAGATGAATATCTTGTGACCACAAATTCTCCCACCTACACAGTTACGTGTCACGGGAAACCAGCTACTACTCACAAAGCACCATCACACTCAATCATAGGTGTACCATGCCTATGCACAGTGAATATAGATCACTATTCACTACCAAATTCTAGGTTGCCATGCAACACTACAATTTCATTTCACTATGCTTTGGAGACTATAAACCTACCTTTTCTCGCGGCTCTAAATGAAATCAAAGAAATTGGACCAGACTCCAAGGCAAATCTGCCACCTTTTCCAAAGGTCAACCTATCCAGGACACTGGATATGTTAAGGAAATCAAGTAATATTGATGAATCAACATTACTAGACCTAAACCCATTCGCAAAAACCCTGCTAGATGATGCCTCCAGCCTGGCTAAGCCACTGGAAAATAGACTAATAGAGTCCTATCTATACAAATTTGCACGGCATCCAGCAGCATCTATCACACCAATGATACTTTCGGTTATAGCTACAATTTTGGCCACATACACCCTATTCAAAATGCACAGAGGATCCACACTACTAGCTTATATGCCAACTGCAAAAGCATATAGATTTGTCACAGAGAAGCCTATGGAAAAAGCCTTCGAAACCCTATACAAGAAGGACACCACCACGGCACCAATAGAACAGGGCCCCACCCCTATTCTAACTATCCAGGAGACCCATACTCTTATCATAGCCATACTATTCACACTCACTATTTACTCAGCCTACAGGCTGACCAAATATCTAAAGAGTATGGCAACCAAGCACTGTGGAAAGGGAAAAGTCACTAAGAGGACAAATCCCACAGTAGTACTAAAAGTCTACAAAGGAGACACCAACTTCTCCTTCCCCTTGCGTCCAGTGCCACATGAGTTTGATACAATTATAAAAGCTTCAGCCCCAACATACAGAGATATGATTATAAAAATGTACCCTCTCCCAAGACTAGTATTTGAATGGAATGGACCAGTAGTAATTACTACTAAGAAAGGAGAGACCGCATATTTACTGCCAGAAACTATCAATCTACCATGGCGTGCCAGGTTCAGCATAATACCAGCGCTCAGGGAACCTAACCTAGATTTTGCCATGTTACTACAAAATGACATTTCACCCCAGCCCGTTACCATGGATACCCATGAGTCAAAGCTGGAAAACATCATAATTGACGACCAAAGAGAGAGCACCAATACATTCAAAAATGTACTCACCATACTCACCCAACCACCTACAGCTGTAACTAGTGAGAAAGTACATGGGGAAGAATAAACACAATTATACAGGATTGAGATTGACCAAAACTTTTGTGAAAAGTTGGTTGGCCCTGAAAAGGACCGTTTATTTTGACATTTATAGATGCCACCCACTAGTTGTTATAGTCCCCCCATCCCAAGGCCTCCCAGGACTCGGCCAACTCGGCAGCGGCAGGAGATCCAATCCACGTATCTTCACTGAAGAGCCACTCGTTCTCCTCCCTCCACTGGACAAAACGTGCCTCCAGAGTAGACAGGGCATGCTCAGCGCTGTCTGCAGCATCACCTGTCACCGTGTAAGCACATAGGCCGACAGCCAATAGGAAGTCCCAGATGACCCCATCATTTCTGGTGAAAAGCAGTCGCGGGTCATATCCATCCAGATCACGTAGGGCCTGAGCCAACAGCTCCAGAGATGCCGCCCTGCGCATGGAAATCCCGCCAGCACCAAGGAAGTACCAGCCGTGATGACGGCACACCAAAACATCACCAAAACTGGCAATGTCGCGCCGGACTTTATGCAACCACCGCGTCCTTACTGAGTCATATCGACTCAGAATACTCCTAAAAGGAGTACCAGGAGTCAGCCCCTCCAAGGTGTTTTGATCACCCAACCACAGGTCCAAGGCCTGCATGTCACCCTGCAGCCAGGCCTCAGGGAGATATGCAAGTACCTCAGGTACAGCCTCCAACTCGTCCTCCAAAATTGCCATATGCGCCATACTGTGTTATCTCAAGGGTACTCAAGGAATAAGTGATCCTACTGTGGTCTACACAAACCTTTATAACCCCTCCCCACCCCCAAATGACACTGTTCACCCTCTGAAGTGATCCCCTCACTTCAGGTGACAAGTCCATGAGAAGGCACATGATCTGCTCACCAAAGGTGTCAGCCACCGGTGTCACCGCGGCACACGACGCATCTTGCGCCGCATGACACAATAGCCTCAAGGTGCCACTCAAAAAATCTGCTCAAGGTGAAAAATTTTCAAACTCTCACAATCCCAAGGTCAAAGCAAGGTCTCAGTGTGTGTCAGTAGTATCAGGGAATCAATTTTAAGGTATCCCAAAATGAAACAGCCAATTTTGAAAAATTGAAGTTTTACAAAAACAATTGCGTACTCTTAACCATGTCAAACTTGCTCAAACATGCATTTATATGTATGAAATTGTATTATTACAATCTAAATTGCTAATCAAACATGTTTGTATATAACACTGTATTTGCACTGTATTTTACACTGTATACCTTTGTATTATGTAAGACTATTTACAGAAAAACATGAAGCAAAAAGGGAGATAGTCCGCTGACTAACCCTAGGATACTACACAAAAGACTTAAATCTCACAGCAGCGGCCCACTGCAAAGACATTTCTGATCAAAGTGTAGATCCACAAGTTGCAAATTGCCAACACCAAGAATCTTGTAAGATTCAACTATCATTGCAGAAACAAGATACCGGGTCATTTTTTTATGACATTATGAACACTTACCCTCCACCGGATAAGGACAAAATATCTGCATAAAAAGGACTGTATTTGTACATACAAACTTACAAACTTAAGTAATGCAAAATGTCAGATGACACAATTATGAACACTTATCCGCCACCGGACAAGCACATAACTATGCATAAAATGTACATTACTGATTGCTATATCACGCAAATCCATAGATAAGCGCTATCTAGAAATAAGAAAACAAACTTCAAGCCGGTTGGCCTACTTTTATATAAAAGTGGCCTTGGTTTTTTTGGTATCAAACAAAAAAGTTTGTAAAAGATTATCATAAGATTTTGCATAATTTGCATTATACCCTGTATATTTGTATTCACATGTGAACATTGATACATCAAAATCCACTCAGTTCCACAAAGCACCTATTCACCAAAGACAGCCTATTACTTGATAACACATTTTTCATCATGTTTTAGAATTAAGACAAAGATGTACCATACTGTGTATATAATTCAAACGATGATTTGAAAAGTGTCAGATAAAGACACAATGTATTACTACACTGTATAACTATGTGATTAAGAAAGTACCAAGTTGGTACAAAGAAGGTTTACATACCTTATAGTTAAGATTACACTGTATATAATGTAGATGACTAGCCAAGCACAAAAACCAAAATTCTCCCCAGACCTTTGGTATTTACATACTCTCACATCATCTATATTACAAAAAAGTGTACTTTACTATCAAAAAAAGAAAAAAATCAAAAAAAAAAAAGAAAGAAAAAAAAAGAAAAAAAAAAGAGGTAAATTCTATTTGCCACCAAAAATTGTGGATAAAATTCCAAAATTCACCCCAAATTTTTAGATGGAATGACAACTGACGGAGAGTTGTCCTTTTTTCCGAGGGGGAGGCACCTGTCATGTGACAGGTCGGTGTACTCCCACCCAAGGGTGATTATGTAAGTGTCACATGCTGCCACACGTGACACAACCCTCTCAGGCCGTCACGGGCGCCCCAGAGCCGTCACAGGCCGCTGCACAAGCCCCAGGACCGTCACAGGCCGCTGCACAAGCCCCAGAGCCGTCACAGGCCGCTGCACAAGCCTCAGGACCGTCACAGGCCGCTGCACAAGCCTCAGGTCCGTCACAGGCCGCTGCACACGGTCACATAGGGGCATAGTGTACCTTGGCCAACCACTGTCAACTGACACTAACACTCAAGATGCCATGCTGGTAGCCTGGCCCCCTTAAATAGGGTCAGGTCCCAGCACTGGGCATCTCCATCATCACTCTACACATGGACACCACTGAGCAAGGACCTCTCCACTGACTGAGAACAAGGCTATAGGCTATGCCCTACTAGGCCCAACTATCAGACATGGTGTAGGACCCCCTTGGCTCTAGTCCATTACTAACCTCAGGGTTCTTAGGTATATTTACCAAGACCCATATTACTGTGTGGATAGGTGTAACTGAGTGGAACCTACTTGTACTTACTGTACTGTTGCTGTCAACTTGTAATAAATACCAACTATACTACAAGACCTCAAGACTTACTCAACTTACATATCATTACAAGGAGTCTCCCAACTAAAGGGGATTCCTTGTATGACACTGGACTCTGGAGGGAACGTCCGGCATTGCCATGTGCACTATTCTTATGATCTAAAGTTTTCTTCTGAAACAGTATTTTGAGTTGGTACACAGGCAAGGGATTACCTCTGTGTTTATGTACAAATAGAAAATTATTCTTCCCCGATATTGGTAAGCTGTTCATTTTCACAAAAAATATCTTTTAAACCAGGCGACCATTATAGCACTTGAAGCCCTGAAGGAGTATGGTGAACGGCTGACCCACAGAGACCTATATCATCTCTCAGTCACCCTGGAGGCAACCGCTGATCCAAAGTGGCACAAGGAGATAGACATGCGCAATGGCAACTTCTTGCAATATATTACAATGCCGGTAAGTTAATCTGGGAGTGGAATATTGCTAAATGGGAACTGAAAGAGGCATTTTGTGTACTATACTAATGTAGAAATTCATTTAGTTAGCATGATGTACCAATGCAGTGCCGGCGAGTGGCTTTAGTAGCATTTATGTATCATGACAGCAAATACTGCAGAAAATCATATCATTTAAGACGTTACCACGATATGATGATAAAATCGAACATTTTAAAACTAAATTGCCGGCTTTCCATTTTCAGATTAGCAAGAACAAAGTGTATGGGAGTATAAAGGCTAGAGCACGGGGCACCGGAATGGCACTTCTACAGGTAAGTAGGCTACATTTGTTTATTATGAAATTTCGAAATATCTGATATATTTTACTTTTCATCATCACTGCATGATAAGTAATCTTCATGATGTGATCAGCGTTCTATACAAAACCAAACACAGTCAAGTAGGGTTAACTAGATAGATAGATAGATATATTTTCATACATGATACACAATCTGAAAACAATCTACAGTCACAAGCCAGCAAAATTGAAGATAACTTCCCTCACTACTTTAAGTCCCACCAAAAAGAGGACGCTTGGGGGCTCACCTTCTTGATTAGATTCCTAGACAGTTCTGAGACAGAGGTCTGTCTCTGTGTCCTGTCTGTGGGGCCAGCTCACATGCCTCCTGTCTCAGGAACCCACCCAGATAAGGGCACTCAGAACCCACTCAGAACCCACTGTTGTAGTTGCCACGACAAATGGCTTTTGGTGATACCTCCACTTATGACACATCTTGTTTAATCAGATGCCACATCCACTTATGACACACCTTGTTTAATCAGATACCACATCCACTTATGACACACCTTGTTTAATCAGATACCACATCCACTTATGACACACCTTGTTTAATCAGATGCAACATCCACTTATGACACACCTTGCTTAACCCTTTGAGGACGACCAAAAATTGCTATTGCTAGCTGTGAGGACGAGAACTTTAGCAGGAATTTCCCTGAAGGACGAGGCAATGCTGAATCTCATAGAGTTATGATGACTATAGTCGATGCTCGTCCTGCCATGGCATCAACTATAGTCGATGCTCGCCCACCCATGGCATCAACTATAGTTGATGCTTGCCCACAAAGGGTTAATCAGATGCCACATCCACTTATGACACATCTTGTTTAATCAGATGCCACATCCACTTATGACACACCTTGTTTAATCAGATGCCACATCCACCTATGACACACCTTGTTTAATCAGATGCCACATCCACTTATGACACACCTGGTTTAATCAGATGCCACATCCACCTATGACACACCTTGTTTAATCAGATGCCACATCCACTTATGACACACCTTGTTTAATCAGATGCCACATCCACCTATGACACACCTTGTTTAATCAGATGCCACATCCAACTATGACACACCTTGTTTAATCAGATGCCACATCCAACTATGACACACCTTGTTTAATCAGATGCCACATCCACTTATGACACACCTTGTTTAATCAGATGCCACATCCACTTATGACACACCTTGTTTAATTCAGATGCGTACAGAGGTAAACGTGGAGTACAGCGACCTGATAAGGAGCCAGATGAGGGGGGAGGACCAGCGATCCTTCGACCTTGATTACAAATTGCTACATTACGGTCGTAATGGCAGCCATATCCTCTATAAAGTCTGTGTTAGGTAAGAGGTTTCTCTACCTTAAGTTAACAACAATATAACCATAGAGAATAACGATTCATACAGAAAATTAATAAAATGCTAAGATTGCTTGATACCAACAATTGTTTTTAATATAATTCTATTATTTCACTCAAAGGTGGGTCAGACCTGACATAGCTCCACAATCTGGTAACTCCGTCCTGGATATTGAAATGCCATCAGGATTCTGGGCCTCAAAGAAGCACATAGTAGCCACGGTCAAAGCTGGACCACTGAATGTGCACCGGCCGATCTCCGCATGGAATAGAGCGATCTTCTTTTTTGACTTTGTGAGTGTATTCTATATGAACATGAAAATAATCATGAGGATACTTATATATAGTAACTATGGCCAGTATGTGAAAAAGTGCTGTAGGGATAAGCCATGAAATGGTCATTGTCCCCAAATTTGTCTTAGCAATCTAGACATATGTGGAAGGCAGAGTGGCACATGGTCACCACCCATATAGTGTAACGGTTTTATCTTGGTGTGAAAGATCCGGGTTCGAGTTCCAGTAGATCCAGAGAAACACTTTTCATTGAACACAATAATATGATTATTCCAACGTCTCTTTTCTACACATATCAAAACTATACTTTGAGAATTTACATTTTAAACGTTGTGTCCTGATTTCTTTCAGGTTTCCACAACACGTCAGTGTATAGAATTTAAAGCCATTCGCTGGTTACCAGTCGCCAATAGCACGATACAAAACCGTATATCCATATACGACACATACAACCCAGGTAGGTAATATATGTGAAGCAAGTGTTTAGTTCGGGGTCCCTGAACCAATAAGTAAGATGTAAATGTCATCAATATACTTTTTTTGTATGCCGAGGGAAACGGATTACAACTATTGCGACCACTTGAATGACCCAAGATTGGGATCTTTAAATGCCTGAGATGTCCACCCGTTGATATTTGGCATTCCAAGACAATACACGGTGTGCTCTGTAAATGGTAAATAATTTACAATGCCTGCCAAATGAGCAGCATAGCAACCTTTGACCATAAAGAATCCTGGCAGTGCTGTAATTAACCCTTCATATGTATTTACATAGTATTTTATGCTGAAATTCAACCATCAGTGTTGTCTCATTAATCCTTTATCAACTTTAATCTATAGGCCGTTGCAACGTGTTTATCTACATCATTTATTTTTACAATAAACATAATTCAAAATGAAGCGAAATGCAAGCTTTGATATAGATTTTGATTTTGATTTTATTTTCAGCTTTTCAGAACACCACCTTATATACGGTGTACACCCTGTTCCACAACCACATCTGCCAGGTGTGTGCGTCCTTCCAGTGCCCATACTGCCCGTTCTACAACCACTCCCCCACACCAGCCTCCATCTCCACACCACTGCTGGTCACCACCACACTGCTAGCACTCATACTGCAGACTTTACCCATCTTTTTACATTCATCTCGGAGATTATGATGTACTGATGTACACTTATGATGTTATGTCCTACATTTATGATGCTATTTCACAAGCTACCCAGCTAACAGGAGTACGTTATTTTGCAGGGGTTATTTTACGTCAAAATAACGCTTTTAATGTTAGACAACATTTGGCCATAAAAAGGAGCCATAGAAAAACGTTGTATAACGATTTTTTGTTTGCTGGGTGGTCCTGAAAGTGTGCTGAGGAAAATATGATGAAACCTGATGTAACTGCTGTATATGACTGGTGCTCTCAGTGTGGCCTGCAAATAAAAATTAGTATTATCCAGGTCACTTTTGTCAATGTCAGAAAATGAGCAAATAAACAAATGACAGGTTAGCATATATTGTTGATATCAAGTAACTAATACAATGTAGGGGCTAGTCTGGATAAGAATAATCCAAATATTTGAGTGCTGCCTCATACAATATCTACCGCTTGGCAAAGTTGAGAAAGTACATAATGACTATTAGTCTGATATAGAAACAAACAATTCAATATATCCCGGAGTAAAGTGACATCCTAGGCCTGTATGGAGGCCTAATTGAGGTAAATCAAAAAGGACTAAGGGCAAGCCGATGGGCTCAGAGTGTGTTACAATAGTTTGGTGTGCGAAGACCTATATATATATATATATATGTGTGTTGATCTGCACGTGCCCGAGTCTGTGTACATTATGCTTGAAGGCTTAAAGCCCCAGCTCTCCTATAAATAGGGCTGAGTACCTGTCCCGACTGCGCCCTGACTGTCGGTGGAGGGGTACCGAGAACTGCGGGTATAACATTTAAAACCACTCCTAATTTATGGGAGAATAAACCAATTATGTACGTAACCTTGTTAAATGGAAAACATGACAGGCCAAATGGCTTACCAACGACCTTAAAGCAAGTACTTTATAGTGAAAACTGAGCATTATTAGGCCTGAATGTCTATTTAGAATCATACTCTTTGCCGTGTTGAATCCACTATGCTGCTATTGGAATGGATTGGCCTGTATCATCATGTTTTGTTCTGTCCTGTCCTGTCCAGATACTATGTTGTCGTTATGCTAAAGTTGCTAATTTGGGAAATATGACTCACGGAAGAGCACTACCCAGTAAACAAATAACGTTATACACCATTTTATAACGTTAAATAACGTTACATGTCAACGTTTTTTAATATGGCTCTTTAATATGGCATAACGTTATGTAAAGTTTGAAACGTTATTTTGACGTAAAATAACGTTTTTTTTGTTAGCTGGGTATGGTATCACCCCACCTTACCGAACAACATGTCTCTTTTTTGGTAATTTCAAAATCAGCCTCCCCCTGGTGTTTGCAATATTTCTAAATTTCAAAACGACTGACGGTTACAACTTACACGTGGGGAGACTTGCATGGGAGAGACGGGAGTGGTGCCCCCTGGTGATCAATACCAAGGATATAATGTCCGCCATGTTTGATGGCGGATCATGAGAGTGTAAAGTGAGAGAGACTGTATAGACCAGTATAAAAGGGCCTCTTCGGTATAACTTTGGAATATGTACTCAGAGTGTGGGTGACATGAAAACTGGCCTATAGATCAATTGGTTTAGGGATAACTAGCCCTTGACTAACTGGGCCCATGGTATGTGGTCCCGCTATACATTTCGATAACATAATGAAATGATAATGTCGACGGACCTAATATCTTTGTATTCAAAACATGACTCTTGATTATACAAATGTGCTCACACATATAAGATTGTATATAGCATTAAAGATAATTCACCAAATAGAATTATGAATTAATGTATGGCATATTTAATCAAGTTATGCGTCTTCCATGCTAAATGCAAAGCTGTTGATGTCATATTGTAAATATAGAGGCTGTGTCTTCATGTCTTTTATAAAAACATATTTGGGAACAGTTTGTAAATACCAAACACAACACAACGATGTCTTGAGCTGGTCATATATCGATGGGAGAGTTTATATAACACTTGATAGTGGAGATTTGTAGACTCTCCTTATTACTAGGAGATAAGCATGTTTGTGAATTTGATGATTATTTGGAAATGGTGATAATAAATCAATCATAGAATGAGAACAAACGAAATCTTCTTTTTCATTAAAACAATTTCATAATGATACATTCCAAATCACCCCTTTGCTAATTGAATGGATGATAGAATATGGGTATTGATCTACTAAGCTTAATGGTGATAAAGATACAACATGTGATTGAATGCACAATATCTGAAATGAGTGGTTATAATTATAATACAAAGGATATATATGGGAGACATGATTAAAAAAAAAAAAAGTATTTGTATTAGCTGGGTATCAACTGTAGGCATTGCAGTATAGCACTTGGGTGTTACTGACGCGCCACCGTTTTTAGTCAGGCAGCAGGGTGAAGAACCTTCAGTTGACCATAATTACCAGCGATTGATAAACTCGCTGATTAATTCTGAAAGACGAAGCGGGAAAATATCACTACTAGCGCCACCACCGGACGGCGTCCCACCTCCGCTGGTTGCTGCCTGAACAACCAGCGTCACTCGGGTACAAACTTTCGCCATACCGGCGTGGACTTATAAACTTTAGTTTAGTTTTTAGCTTGTAGTTAGGTAGGTAGCCATCATCATGCCCACTTCTAAGAAGCAGAAGACGGCTCAGCCTGCTGAATCGCCCCCGCGACTCAGCAAAAGGGTAGGCACGAAGGAACTTAGTGAGAAAGTGTTTCAGTTGGAGTCGCGTCTCGGTACGCTTGAGACAACTGTCACCTCGGTCTCTGACACCTCAACGGAGATCCTTTCCAGACTGAAAGAAGCCTTCCCTACTCCTGCCTCTGCTTCCCCGGCCGATACTCGCCCGGCTGCCGGTAAGAAAGCTTCCACTAGGTCCACGTCGGCAGCGGCCCGAGCATCCGCTGTCCCGTACAAGCCCCCGGCCCGTCGGGGAGCCGACGCCGGCGAAGCCCATGACCACGACATCGATCCTGTAGTCATAGTGGTTCCTGCTGTCAACACCCACGAGGCTCCGGCAACAGAGGTGTCAACCACGCCTTCGGTCCCGGCTGTCACCCCGACTGTCACCCCGCAGACCACGCTCCCCGGCCCGCCTGCTGCTGGTCCCCGCATCCTCCAAGACGCACTCACTCTCTACCCGTCCACGTCACAGTATCTGCCTGTCTCCATGCAACAGGCCACAAACCCGGTTGTGGGCATGCAGGTACAGGCGTTACTTGATACAGCTCAGCATATCACTTCCATCAAAGGTAGGCCTTCACACCCCCACGATTTTGTGTTTCGTGGGCCTACAAGGGTTAAGACTGGCTTGGCTTCTCTGGAGACCGCTGAATATCTTTATGGCTTGCGTCGGCTGGCGACTGATGACCGTACTCCCCTGCTAGATAGGCCTATGATCGCTGGTCATTTTGAAGATGTGTTACAGGATGCTAAGGATTACGTGTGGGAGCAGGTCCGCGAGTGGGAGGAGGAGGTACTAACCGGGGTGGCTGAGGGGTACATACGCTGGGCTGACTCGGCTCGCCCCGGATGGACTGACCCCGAAATAGCCTCCCTGCGTAATACTACCTCCAGGGTGAGGACAGGTCGACTGTACCCCACTCTGGCTGCTGTGCAGGCCGCTGCCCCCTCTCACTCTGCCTCGGCCTCCAAGCCTAAGGCCGCTCCTCCTGCACCCAGGGCTCCCCCTCAACCACAGCAACCCCCATGCCCTGAGTACTACCAGCCACAGCCACAGCTTAACTACGCTACTGCTCCCGCTGCTTCTCGCCGCCGTAAGAAGCCCCCAGTCAGCTCTACTAACAGAACGGATGTTCCCTGTGAGGCCTTCAATTCGGCGGCGGGCTGTACTAAACAGGACGGGCATGTGGACGGCAGTGTACAGCATGGGCACCACTGCTCATGGTGCCGCACTAATATGCAGGTTGTATACTACCACTCTTACCCTGCCTGCAACCTCAAGTCTAACCCCAAGTTTCAGCCCTTTCGGGCATGAGCCGGCTACCACCGGCTCAAAAATGCACCCAGCTGGAACGCAGGAAGTGTTAAGCAACATTGTACATACCGGGGTTTCAGCCAATGCCCCACTGAGACCTGGCATATCGGCTGGCCTGACTGATACTTGTATACATTATGCAAACCCCTGCACCTCTCACCCCGCTGTCGGGGTAGGGAGTAAATCCTACAAGGCTGTTGGTGTATCACTGACTGACACTGGTGGCGACGTGGGTACACCCCTTCCGCCACCCCCCGCTATACTGCCACATATCCCCACTGGGGCACAGGATGTGGACGAGAGGATGTACTACCCCCCCCCCCTGTGTAACCCCAGGGATCATGATACAGATGAGTTTTGCGACCCTCTACTATCAGAGCCTCCACCCCCAGGCCCGTCCCCCACACAGTATGCCCCCTTGAGGGCCTCATTTTGGCCTACAGTGGACGCTGCTCAGTGGTCAGCTCACCCAGAGTATTCCTTACTGTATACTACTGTGAGCAACACTGGTCTACCCAATCACATGATGTCACGCATAACAGTACCATCTGGATTGAATTTAAATAAATGGGACTCTATGTTAGTACATTACCATGACCAGGACCTACTCAAGTACCTCAGGTTCGGCTGGCCGGTAGGCTTTACAGGTGCCTATCCTCCATCCCCGGTTCTAAAGAACCATACCTCTGCTACCAAGTACCCAGAACAAATCAGAGCATTTATCAACAAAGAGCTCTCCCTAGGTGGCCTACTCGGCCCTTTCTCATCCCCACCATTTGTCCCGTGGACCAGTGTCGCGCCTCTTCTTACCACTCCTAAGAAAGACTCTAAGGTCAGAAGGGTTGTCTTGGACTTATCCTTCCCGGATGGCAAGGGCATAAACGGGAGTATAACTAAGAACTGCCTACACTGATATTCCTAGGCTCCCTATACGCCCAACCTCTCAGTCACTAGTGCCCAACCTAGTTAGTCATTTTTTGGATCCCTATACCACCAACCTAGATTAGTTATTATTGCCAGGTTGGTCACTACTGACCAACCCACCTTAGTCTTTTTAGTTCCAGGGGGAGCCACTGAGTGGTCATCACAGGTGGCCCCAACTAGTGGCATACAAATACAACACACCAATGATGGACCTAGGTTAGCCACTAATGACTGACCCCTTGGTCATTTTTGAATATAACTTTGCCATTGTGACTAACACTCATATGACCAACCTGGGTTAGTCTATACTGACTAACCCTTTCAATCTATGGATTTTCAGTGTAGAGGGCAAACCCTGCAACTACACACTGCCAACAGTAGAGGACCTCACCACAAAGATCAAAGCACTCGGACCCTCCTGCTATCTATGGAAGGCCGATTTAGCCAGAGCTTATCGCCAGCTAAGATCTGAACCAAGTGACCTTCCTCTACTAGGCCTACAATTTGAGAACATGTACTATCTGGACCTGTGCCCGTCCTTTGGCGCGAGGCTGTCGTCGTCGGCATGCCAACGCACCACTAATGCCGTAGTGTACCTCCTAGCACTCCAAGGACATTGGTCAGCGGTCTATTTAGACGACTTCTGCGGGGCGGCATCTACACACCGACAAGCGGACCAGGCCTACCAAGCCTTCATCTCCTTGTGCAAAGATCTAGGCCTAAAGCTCTCTCCGGCTAAATGCCAGCCCCCATCACAGAAGATGGAATGGCTGGGATTTGAGTTCAATACACTAGACATGACACTTAAGGTGCCTGCACCCAAGCTTCAAGAGGTACAAAGAGAATGCTCTCTCCGGGCCAACACCAGGTTCGCCCATAAGGCCAAGATCCAATCACTCGTAGGAAAGGTCATCCATATCTCCAAGTGCATCCCAGCAGCCCGTCGCTTTGTGTGCCGCATTCTTGAAACCCTGAGGAAAGCCCCCCCAGTGGCTCCAGCCTTCCTCACCAACGGCTTCCTACTTGATGTGAAGTGGTTTCTCAATTATGCTAAGACCACCAATGGCCTCCACTTCCTCAGCTACCCGGTACAAGAATTCGAGATTGAATGTGACTCTACACTACTCTCAGGAGGGGGAAACTCTCATTCACACTACTACTCTCTGGAGTACACTCCAGCTCAGAAGGAGAAGTTTCCTCTCATTGTACATAGGGAAGCTGTGAACTTGGTCATAGCCTACAGGACTCTGTCTCCTCCCATGTCCAAAGGTCTCAACATTGTAGTATACACAGACAACATGGCTTCAAGCCAGGCTCTGTCAACTGGACGCACCACTGACGCCATACTGGCAGCCTGTTCTCGCCAGTTATGGCTTGACGCAGCCAACAAGGACCACGTCATCACAGTTAGACATAGGTATGGGAAAGACCTGCCTCTCGCCGACGCCTTAAGTCGCCAGCACGACAAAGCCAAAGCCCTACTTGCTCAGACTTTGGTCAAGAGCAGGGGTCTCCAGAGAGTCGAGCCATCTGACCCACTACCGGTATTTGATCCTATATGATTTGTATTGCAGATTGCCCCCTAGGACAGCAAGCACTACAGTCTTACAAGGCGGCTGTGTCGGAAGACACAGCAATAAACAGACTAAGACAGGCAAGGTATTACTTGACCTTTGCTATATATTACTCAGTAGATATACTGTCCCCCTCGATTCAGGACTCAGCGCTATACCAACAGTTTTTGGCCAATTCACTCACTTCCCCTGCCTCTCGCCGCAACTACACCTCCGGCGCGAGAATGTGGATAGAAGCTAGAGGTGGTGACACATCAGCCTTCCTCGCCCCTGAGACCCTAGCAGTAGCAAAAGGGGCCATAAACCTGAAACCACACATGGCTGCACCAGCTCCTCCACTGACCCCCCAGGACTTAGTCAGAGTGTGTCAGTATTTACAAGGTGTAACACAGGCTGTACCCCTGGTAGCTGCATTATGTGTAGGTTTCTTCGCATTCTTACGTGCTTCTAACTTACTCACCCCGACTGCTACTCTATGGCAAGGACCTCACACATTAACAAGGGGTGATATAACTTCTACTACTGCAGGCCTCACTATAGTGATCAAGTCATCAAAAACTATCAAGAGAGGAACTCGCCCTGCAGTTCTCTCACTACCTCGTATACCCAACTCACCTGCATGCCCAGCCAAAGCTTGGGACAATTATGTTAACCTGGTACCGGCCTACAACTCCTCTCCAGCCTTTATACTACCTGATGGTAGACCTGTCACCCCGGGGAACCTCACTACTGTGGTCAGGCATGTGCTGACCACTCTCAAGGTCCCCTATGCGGCTTCTTTCTCAGGTCACTCATTAAGGAGAGGTGGTTGCCAGGCAGCTACTTCATCTGGCTCTAATACCAAAGACATCGCCAAGCACGGTACCTGGACCACTGTGTCAGGTCTTAAACCATACGTGGCATCACTCCCCTCTCAGCGTGTAGCCAACAACCTGTCTACACTATTTGCCACTTTATAGTGAACTGATCTCACGTATATTACATGTATAACTGTTTGAGTTAACTACTCACTTGTTGGTGTATGACACCCATATCACATACACAGGTTAAAGGTTACACCTGATATATATTTTAAGTCTTTATCCCATAAACATGTACCGTATACATTTTACATGTCAACTTTCACAGGATAAAGTTTCCAAACTATATTTGAACTCTTTGTCGTCTCATAATTACCAGCGATTGATAAACTCGCTGATTAATTCTGAAAGACGAAGCGGGAAAATATCACTACTAGCGCCACCACCGGACGGCGTCCCACCTCCGCTGGTTGCTGCCTGAACAACCAGCGTCACTCGGGTACAAACTTTCGCCATACCGGCGTGGACTTATAAAGTTTACCCACCCTCCCACACCAAGGGTTTAATATTCGTCAAATATTGACTCATATATACTTCATACAATTTCATTGTATACCTTTTACACTTTATAGTGAACTGATCTCACGTATATTACATGTATAACTGTTTGAGTTAACTACTCACTTGTTGGTGTATGACACCCATATCACATACACAGGTTAAAGGTTACACCTGATATATATTTTAAGTCTTTATCCCATAAACATGTACCGTATACATTTTACATGTCAACTTTCACAGGATAAAGTTTCCAAACTATATTTGAACTCTTTGTCGTCTCATAATTATATCTAGAAGAGGGCGATGCTAGTCGATTTTTAAGCCAGTGGTGATGAATATCACTGGTATGAACTATCATTCTCTTCTTCAATTACGAGCTGATTGAAATGATATGCAATTTCTTTTCTACTATTGCAATTTATGTTTAAACCATGGGCCGCCATATATAACGGGCTAAGTACCTGTCATGCCTGCACTCGGACTGCTGCTGGGGCACCAAGTTCTATGCCTTTGAACAATTATGAACTAGCTGATTCATGTTTACTTAGTTCTATTGCCTGATATTACACATGTATAATGAGTGCTTTGTGAATTACTTTTGATTGATTAAAATCATATTTCAAATTTGGGGATATAGTTTGCTCGTATATATTATGTAATGGGGAAGTAGTATGCATAATACTCAAGTATTATCTTTTGAAAATAATTGTATGTCAGGAAAATTATGGAAAAATATAAAACGGCAATTGAGTTTTCTGGTTTTATTATGAACAAGTAATGTGAGCTGGAGAGCTGGAGTTTAATACTCCTCTCCCTCCTCCTCTCCCTCTCCCTCGACGGAGTCAACTCCGACCTCTTCATAATCCTTCTCCAGGGCAGCCAGATCCTCACGGGCCTCAGAGAACTCTCCCTCCTCCATACCCTCTCCGACGTACCAGTGGACGAAGGCACGCTTGGCGTACATGAGATCGAACTTGTGGTCAAGACGAGCCCAGGCCTCAGCGATGGCGGTGGTGTTGCTCAACATGCACACGGCACGCTGCACCTTGGCCAGATCGCCACCGGGGACAACGGTGGGTGGCTGGTAGTTGATGCCAACCTTGAAACCAGTGGGGCACCAGTCGACAAACTGGATGGTACGCTTGGTCTTGATGGTAGCAATGGCGGCATTGACGTCCTTGGGTACAACATCACCACGGTACAGCATGCAGCAGGCCATGTACTTTCCGTGACGGGGATCACACTTCACCATCTGCAGAATAGAATATATATAATATAATTATTTTCAGTCTGATCTCAAGTTGGTGTTAAAGAGCTGTATGAATGTAAAGGTTATGTGCTTGTAAAAAGACTAGATGAAGCAAACAATAATAGAGGTTTTATGATCAGTCGCTATTTTTTATCTATGTCTTGAATGAGAGGATTGTTTTTCTAGACGGGGAATAGGCTTACACTTTGCACAAAAAATAAGCATGTTTGGTATCAATATCAGCAGATAGTTTAAGTGATACTAACCTGGTTTGCAGGCTCAAAGCAGGCATTGGTGATCTCAGCAACGGACAGCTGCTCATGGTAAGCCTTCTCAGCAGAGATGACTGGTGCATAGGTGGCCAGAGGGAAGTGGATACGTGGGTATGGCACCAAGTTGGTCTGGAACTCTGTGAGATCGACGTTCAGGGCACCATCAAACCTCAGGGAGGCAGTGATGGAGCTGACGATCTGACCAATCAGCCTGTTGAGGTTAGTGTAGGTTGGGCGCTCAATGTCGAGGTTACGGCGGCAGATGTCGTAGATGGCCTCGTTGTCAACCATGAAGGCACAGTCGGAGTGCTCAAGGGTGGTATGTGTGGTTAGGATGGAGTTGTAGGGCTCAACAACAGCGGTGGAGACCTGGGGGGCTGGGTAGATGGCAAACTCCAGCTTGGACTTCTTTCCATAGTCAACGGAGAGACGCTCCATGAGCAGGGAGGTGAATCCAGAGCCGGTACCTCCACCGAAGGAGTGGAAGATGAGGAAGCCCTGGAGACCAGTGCACTGATCAGCCAGCTTACGGATGCGGTCAAGGACCAGGTCAACAATCTCCTTACCGATGGTGTAGTGACCACGGGCGTAGTTGTTGGCAGCATCCTCCTTGCCAGTGATCAGCTGCTCAGGGTGGAACAGCTGACGGTAGGTACCGGTGCGGACCTCATCTGTACAGGTAATAATGAAAGTGGTTCTAAGAAATCCCTTTTACTAAGTTATTATGGTCTAATCGCATCCAGAGAATGACGAAATGACTTTCTTTGAACATTATTTTTTTGTATTGTAGCTGTGAACAAGGTTTCAAGATTACTTGACATTATAACAATGTGCAATTCTTGAGAAGATAGCTTTCCCAGTAAACAAATAACGTTATACACCATTTTATAACGTTATATAACGTTATATGTCAACGTTTTTCTAAGGCTCTTTATTACGGCATAACGTAATGTAAAGTTTAAAATGTTATTTTGACGTAAAATAATGTTTTTTTGTTAGCTGGGTTAGGACCTTTAATTTATGTTTATAGTGTGATTATAATTATACTTACCAACGACAGTGGGCTCAAGATCGACAAAGACAGCACGGGGGACGTGCTTGCCAGCGCCAGTCTCACTGAAAAAGGTGTTGAAGGAGTCATCACCACCTCCAATGGTCTTGTCACTTGGCATCTGGCCATCAGGCTGGATACCGTGCTCAAGGCAGTACAATTCCCAGCAGGCGTTACCGATCTGGACACCAGCCTGTCCGACGTGGATGGAGATGCACTCACGCTGGAAGAATAAGTGATGAAAGATTAGATCAAATGCTATCAGATGATAAACAACATACAGCTACACCAATCTATGTACATAGTAGATCCCCTAAAGGAAAGTTATTGGGTTAGATGCTGAGCCTCTTGATTGAAATTACCGTTTAATTTATTTTCATGAGAAAGCATTGTATTCGATGGATCAGTAGAACTCCTGAACCCTGGGTTTGTTCTCAATCGAAAACTTTTAACACCATCCTTAATATGGCTTTTCAAAGGTTTACTCCCTCCATTTTTGATTATTTCCTTTGAAAATGTACTTCTTTCATGACATTTGTAAATAATTAAAAGTACTCCTTTTTTAGGTTAGAAAATGTCGACATTTACCCAAAGCACCAATTCCTTGAAAATGTATTGAAATTGAACCACGGTATTAAGACAATCTTTCTTTAATGCAAACGCGGCAAGCATTGCCTCCCTTTTAAAAGAAGCTCGACAATCTCATGATACAATATAGCCCCGTTCTTTTATTATTCGCAAATTATCTGGAAAATTCTATGAAACTTCGGGTTGTGTACGGCGTTTGATTCAAATACGTTTATAAACAGCTTAAACCTTTCTGCTAAGACAAGCAACCTTTAACAGAATCATTTTGTACTAAATGTGTTGTGCAGTACGTTGCCACCGTATGTGAGTCACCTGCCCTGACATGAAATTATGCTATAACTGACACATACAAAGAGAAGTCTTCAACCAGCCATAAGTACATTGTATACGCATTACATACTGAAAATCCGCCCAGACAGGCCCTATTACATGTGCTACAAGGACCAGATGAAAACATCATACGTGCACCCTTGTGACTTTGTTTAGTACACTGACAATTTTTAGCCTACATGAGAGCACACTTTTGGAAAATCTCATAGGCCTATAAGTCCATGTGGGCCTAAATATACGTTCCATATGTTATCTAGATAGCTATGTATAGAGTATGCATCACTACTGTTAAAATAACTGCGTAGGCTATTTGACTGAATGTGGGATGGGAGATATATCCAAGTGACTAATTAATCTGATTGTCATGCAATACATGAATGACAATACAATCATTGCTATAGTCATCGATTGGTAAGGTTAACACACCTATGTCTGGTAACTTCGACTTCCTTTTGAACTTAGGCCTAATGTGAACCTATTCTCCACCAGTATCCAGTGAGAAAAATCTATTCAACTTATGTTAAGTCCTATAATCATGTTATCAAGGAAAACAGTAAGTTATGGTCCCAAATAGAGGATCTACAAACAGAGAAAAGGCAGTCTCCAAATGCGTGTACTTACCATGTTGTTGGTTTGAAGGGGGTTGAATCACACAGAGATGACTTAAAGTGTCGAGTTGTGGTATGAGTGCCTGTGATCGGGTTCACCTGGCTCCTTTATACTCCATTCACTTCCACTTCGAGCCTCCCTATTGGTCACTCATAGTCACATGTCAGTGTTGCTACAAGCATTCTCCAAGCAGTTAAGTGGTATGGGACAAAAAGGGTGAGTGTGGTTAAAGCAAGGGATATGTGATTGAAGAGTGTTTGTCGCCTGGGAAGTCTGAGAAAGCTTGTTTAGTTCTGGTCACATGTCTTAGCTACTTTTACTCTCCAACCACCCTCTCTATAGCGAAGATTGTTTTGAGATATGTGTTGGGAGAGTGTTAGATTGTTTTATGGTGTTTCTAAAGCTGGCAGCTGGACAGGTGAAAGTTTGCCAACATCTCCAATAATCTGCTACAGCTTATGCATTAAAATACATTTATTTGGCAGGTCACACCTCATAATCTTTATAAATATATGAATTACCATATGTTCATATATGGATGTACATAATATCATATGTCTTAACCCTTTAAGGGCCGCTGCTGCCTCTGGGCAGCATCTAAAATACCCTTGAAAAACCGCTGCTGCCATAGGGCAGCAAAAGTGCCACCCTAGGGCAGCAATACTACTAAATTACAGCTCCTGCTATGAAACAAAGAATAAGAATTTTTGAATGAATCCAAAAATATTTAACATGAATACTATGTCCCCTTGTCAAAAAGGTGTAAATCATGTCTCCAATACAACTTATTTTACCCCTTAGCTACTGTCCCAGGGAGCACATACTTGCAAAGTTACATATTCCCATGGCATAGGGCCGGTGGTTAAGTCCCAAATGAAATTTTTCAAGGCCAGCAGGGAAAGGGTTAACCCCTATAAAGCATGGTAAAAGTGTACAGTATAGTTAATTATTATTCATTTATACATTATTAACCCATATATATATTATTGAATCATGCAGGCATGCTCTTCGGTCATAGCAGTCACTGGCTTATGTATTAAGATAACTGATTAAACTTTTACCTGTTTAAAAAAAAACCGCCTTCAAACCCCCTAAGAAATATAATATAAACCTGATCATTAAACATACGTTTCAATTTTAATGAGGAAATGAAATATTCAACAAACAACACACATTCACAACACACGTAGCGATTTTATGCAGAGCTGAATTATGAATTGGCAATGTAGTTCAGGATTAGACCAAGGGCAAGGGCTTAGGCACAGAGTGTACAGGTCTGCACCATTACATTTGGAGGTAGGTTGGAGGGGGATAAACAACTAGAACCACCTTGCTTGGATAGTATAGGTCACACTAGTGTGCACAACCGAACTAAAGCTTTTTACAGGCTTTTTATCGCATATCATTTCCTAGCAACGATTAAACTCATAGCTAATAATGTACCAATAGGTTGCAGATTTGAGTTTTAGAAATAGTGTTTTTGCTTCTCATGGATAAATGCCGCAGTGGTCTTTTCTCCAGCTGTGTTGACACGTTCAACTCAAAGACTGCTCCTTTATTAGATACTAGCACTGACTCTTCAAGAGTGTATCCCTAATACTGCATGGAATTAGACAAATCTTCCTACTAGAGCTGTAGCTCCAGAGGGGTCAGAAGCGACCTGGCGACCTGGGTTGTTTTCCAGGCGACCTGGCGACCAGGTACAACAATATAAGCGACCTGGCGACTTTTGGAAAAGTTTGACTATAGCATAAATGGTCAATAAAAGCACCCCCAGAGCTGCATGCATGCACCATACTGACATTTTGGTGGTATATTAACTCTGCAAGGTAAGCATTATTCAGGAATGCAGCACTGGTGAGTAGACATATTACAGGGCTGCATTTATGCATCATGGTAAAAATAAAATCTGGTATCTAAAACTACATTCAGATGCATCGTGCTGACTCTTTGGGGGTGTATCAACCAATTCTGCAGGATCAGCATGAATACAGCACTAATGAGTATCTATGCACCAGAGCTACCAGCTACATGAATTCATCATGAGAAAGAAGTCTAGTCACCAGAGGTGCATGAAGGTGCATTCATGCATCATGGTGACTCTTTGGGAGTGTATCAACCATGCAGGATACCATGATAATGCATAAAGGTGGCACTGGTAAGTAGATGCACCAGAGCTATAGATTCATGCAATATGATGAAAATGAAGTCTAGTCGCAAGATCTGCATTCACGCATCTACACACTCTTTGAGAGGGCATCAACACCGCAGGTTAGGCATTGTACATGAACGCAGGACTACCGAGTAGACCAAGGACAGAGAGAAGTATAGGCTCATTGTAACTCTCAAATGGGAGTCCGGCCCCGATCAATGAGGTAACTCTCCCCACAACTCTAAAGTGACTCCCAATCATTAGGGAGTCTTAGAACACAGTCATTATAGAGTCATTATAGAGTTATTTTAGAGTCCCTGGTAATACTAAGGAGTCACGTTCGAGTCCTGGGGATCGAGAGTTACCTCAGTGATCACGTCGGGAGTTAGGGTGATTCCACTTCTTTTCTGTGTGAGGGCATGAGGGTTAAGTGATTGGAATGATGGAAAATACCTTTGGACGACAATCCTTAATTAAACATTTTGAAGAAG
This sequence comes from Harmothoe impar, assembly GCA_947462335.1. Taxonomy (NCBI): domain Eukaryota; kingdom Metazoa; phylum Annelida; class Polychaeta; order Phyllodocida; family Polynoidae; genus Harmothoe; species Harmothoe impar. Next base: position 27,075,387 of record OX381720.1, read on the forward strand.
TATAGGAGGATATGTTCTAGTGACCGTTTGATTCTGGGATGCGTTCCACAGCCGCCCATAGATGTAAATCTACAACTGCAGGCGCGGTTTTGCGTTCCAGAGCGACTCCCACAAATGGCACTGCGTTCCAGACTGGGGCGGCTCCATCTGTGGGATGCTCCCACAATGCAAAAAGTCCCATAGAAAGGGGTGGATCTATAACCTCCTATTTAGCAGTTTACTGATCTCAGTTTACCAACAAAGCATCATGTCACCTTTCCCATATTTTCACCATCCATTACCGTCAACATTTCATAATGTCAGAAAAAGAATTGGTGCTTAAATTTGATGAAAACTAATTTTCTGACAATTTAATTTGTAGAAAGTGCAAACCCATCTATGGAGGCTTTTTATAAATGATACCCAATCTACACTTTAAAAGATGGCGTTGAATGTCTCAACACTGATCCCGTCAAGATAGTGTTGAAAGATGACGCTAGTCCTTTCTCAGTGATAACCGTCCGAAGGGTATCCGTTCCACTCCTGCCGAGAGTAAAGGAGGAACTTGATCGACTGTTGGTATCAGATGTCATTAGGGAAGTAAAGAAACCGACCCCATGGTGTGCACCGATGGTGCCAGTCATCAAGAAGTGGAGCAGTGTACGTTGACCTGAAGAAGCTTAATGTCAATGTCAGACGCGAGAGGTTGATAACTGGGATTACGGATCCGCCGGTGGGAATTTTGGCATTTTGCAAAAATACAAGTATATGCAAAGACTAAACATGGCCTTTCAATGTGGGGATATTTCTCAATTTATCTTCATTTGATAGCCCAAAAGAGGGACTTTTATGCCCTTAAAGCCGGTAATCCAAGTTATCAAAATGAGGGGGCCTCACTGTCCATGTAAAACCCCTTACCACTATCCGTGGCGTCCACCCAGTTGCTATGGTCTCCCATGTCCCTCCATACATAATGACTCAAAGGTTAACAATTCTGAACTTTATGCTACCTATACATTGCCTATAGAGTTCGCAAAGTGCAGAGATGACTGTCTACGTGTCACCATGGTGGAGAATACACATATTCCCCTCCTGTCCCACTGCTTATGACACCTCTATATAGTTACATCTAGTCGGAGTAGTGACTTCCAGTGTGTATAGCCCGCGGGCTATAAGGTGCAACGCAGGTTATAAATACGGGGGAATTTGTGGAACAATTTTATATATAATGATGTCCATGCTCAAATGTAGACTCAGTTGAAAAATTAATGGCAACATCATAATACACATGGACATTAAGTAAATTCAATGGATAGAATAATAAAGAAGACACATTGTTCCATTATAGACATTGATTTATTCGTCATAGCTATATCATACTTCGATTTATACACATGATTAGGCCATTAATACAATCATGGCCATCTACACAGAACCATATTTACAGCATGTACATATTTATATATATCTAAAACCAACCAACCAAATATCTTACATACAGGAGCCCATTCAAGAGGCCGAAATATACTCAGGAGTATCTTGAGTATCTGCGGGGCTGATACACTCCCGAAGGTTCGGCATGATTATCAATGCAGCCCCGGCGAGTTACTCGCGGATTCTTGAAATAAGGTGCTAGGCATGTTAGCCAAATATATGTCCCGTGTGTCAACACTCTCCATTGATGTCGACTTTAAAGACCCCTTTTATTGATAGAAGTACCCCCACGACTAGAGTTAGAAATACTATTATTCAGTTACCTACTCTTGCACCAATGAGCAGTGGGCATCCATTACAAATCTCGCAATAGCACTTATATATTATAGATTTGTATGTTAATCACATAATTTCTTGGTGAGTTCCAATACCTAGTGGAAGTAGTATGTATCATTAGATTTGATAGATATGTACACAACAGTGATAAGAGAATGTATCAAGAAAGTCATTGTATGGCCATCATGAAAGATCAAATTTTACAAATCTCAGATGGATATTTCTTCCTTTCTTTCGACATGTTTACTAAGGACACGAGACACTGTTTATCTTAGAGCATGAAGAACGTATAACTTGGGTGAGGATGTGATGTCAACTTGACCAAGAATTTGTAAACTATATAGGGAAGGTTCTGGGTATTTTTCTCCGACAAACAACAAAGACCTCCTATAGTGTTACAGTGATTTTCTCAGTGGACCTGGAAAAAAACACAAAGCCCACATCTCCGAAGAGTACTGGACATAGTAAAGTGGGAAGCTTTTTTGAGGATGGTAAGATATTGCCCATGTACATCAATGTTACCTTGGTAGTATCTGTGTTAGTATTTACAACGCGTGGATAGAAAAAACACTTAACGAGACAGGTTTAGAATTGTCTGTCAGACCTTCTATGTCTTCCTCTGACGTGCAGACGTACATTGATCATAGCATCGCAGGAGAACCCACTCTCAAGTGTTCATCGGATATCGATCGTTTCATTGTGTGAACAATTCTGTATGGGTGGATACAGGACGGGAGGAGATCCAGGGGGTGTCTGCCTCCTTTCTTATTTTCTTTTGATATTTCTAAAAATATCCTTGATATTCCGCTACGTACGACGAAACAGCCCCACAAATGTTGGTACTTTGGTGTTAACTGGCTCCCATGCCCCTTCAAAGTCCTGAGTCCACCCTTGGTTCTACTAGTTCTGCCTTCTTTGGCATTTGCAATGGACGATGTGTAAATATGTTAAAGGTTAGAAAAACAGAATATAATGTTTTTTTATGGATAAGGATGGTCATACATTTGTTCACAAGGCATGCGTCACCAGAACAGACTGCCAATGATTGATATGATACCATCCATGGATTTTAACCTTTGATAGCGATGGATATGTGTGACCATACGGCGTAAATGCCGAGAAGAAAATTCTATCAAATGTGTGGAATGCTATACTCGTATGTCAGTGGCTGAGGAAATGTTTCGACTTGACGGCTATTATCAACACAATATTTGAATGGCCGAAGTATCCACCACTTGATGTGTTTTTTCCAACTATACACAATAGAGGGTTTTCCGTCCTGAATTATCGCGAGGACACATGATTTAGCTACACCCATAGGTGGACGTATTGAAGAAGGAAATACATCTATACATATTAACTAAAATTAAAGAATTGCAATTGACCCTTCGCAGCCTCTATTTGGTGTCCTCACAATACCCAGAAGTTGCACCGTGCAGAAGAAACCCGTCCTGAATTTGCACAGGTTGACCAGATTATTCTCCTAGGAATTTATTTTCGGTAAACAACAAACTATCGACGTATAGACATATGGTTAGAGAACAAATTAGTTTGATGTAGTCGTGTAACCTTGGTATTGTGTTATATATTGCAGGTATCACTCTGACTGATGTAGCGACTTCAGGCCTCACTTTCAATTTCCTTTGGGAGGAAGCCTCCGCTCTTTCCGCTTGGCTGAAAAGACAGATGGGGAAACATCGGGTTACTGTAGGGGCCACACAGACTTCTGGTGCTGTGTCCCAGTGGGCACAGAACATTGAATCAACATTGACAAATGGTTGTCAATGTTGATTCAATGTTGATGCAACCTTGATTCAATGTTGACTTGAATTTTGTGCCCACTGGGGTAACACATGCTTGACATTTTACAACATAGCGGATGCCAATGGTGGTATTCAGGACTCAGTTTTCTGTACTCAGTGAATGGCACATTTAATACATTATTATTTTTATTTCTATAGAAAATGGGCTTTTGGCCCTTTAAAGGCTGTATAGTGCTTTAATGAACTATGCACCTTGTCGTAATGATGGATGCATGCAGCCCTGCGAATAACTAAAAAATGCTGCATTCAACAAATTATGCATCTTGCCGACCTTACTGCATCATGCATCATGACAACTCGTCATGATACATGAAAATTGCCCTAGCGAGTTACATGCTGGCACAGCATTGACGCATTATAAGATTAATGTGACGATTATTTAGCATATTAAAGCACTCTGCGGCCTTTACGGATGGCCTATCGCTAAAAGGTGACATTTCTCATCATAATGCACCAATGCAGCCCCAGCAAGTAACTCGCCGGTGCTACATTGGTGCATCATGCTAACCCTTCGGGAGTGTCTCAACCGCATAAGGTCAGCTGGTTTTTGGTCAATTCTATGTAGGAAATTAACATAATTCAATACAGAAATCCCAGCAAAAAAAAGTAGCAATTCCTGCAAAAGTAGGGAAAGTGGCATCTCTGATGCGTCATTACGACCAAAGGCATGATGCATTACAGTAGCATGCTATCCTTAGAGGGTTAAAGGGTTGGGTAGGTACCTTGATGTAGACGTGTGTCTGCAGCATCTTCTGTACCACCTCGTCCATGGTGCCTGGGTAGCGCAGCATGTTGAGGTGCATGCGTGGCAGCGGGATGTTACCGGGTAACAGTGGGAACATGGCGTACCGCAGCTGGTAGCGGCTGTGGGGCAGCATGCGGAAGTGCACCTGGAGGAGGAACAATGTGTAGTGGGCCTTAGTGTCCGCGTCTAATAACCTGCATCTTTTGTATAACCCGGACCCAGACATTGGGCAATACATGTATCTATAACCCGCACCTGGGGTTTGATTATGACTACTTTAGTACTGTTCTATGCTTGTATAATCCGCACCCAGACTTTGGGCAAGTCCTATATATACGGTCCCACTGAAGCAGTAAACCTGGTGCCCATCGATCTTACGCTGTTTTTTTATCTCATTTATAAATACAAATCACAGTCAAAATTCATAGATACCCCAGCTATAATATCCTGTTCCAAGTCTAAGTCATTAATAAACCGCTACAACATAAATTATATACTATACATATAATAATATACCTGTTTGTGTCCTGCGAAGACGAACGCGTCGCTGGGCTCCATGCTGACCTCCACCTCCTGTGAGTAGGAAGTGCGGTTGTAGATGTTGTAGGTGATGGGGAACTGCTGCCGGATGTGTCCGTCCGCCGGCAGGTCCATGTCCACGTAGAGCGGCACGTGTTCTATACTAATGGTGGGCAGCGACTGCTCCGTCTTCACCGCCGGCACACCCACACCCGCACCCTGCCTGTAGGAGGCAAAGGGGAAAGGGGTTAGGATTTTTTTAAAAAAATGAATTAGGTTTATTATGTACACTGTTCCTGTATTTCAGATAGAAACAGCCAATTCCTAAACAGGGGATTATCAATGATTCATGTTGCATTAATGACAGTATTTTTGAATGGTTAGTTGCTCTTACCGCCGCCAGGTGATGCTGTAGGTGCCCATAGGGGCGCTGGGTGCAATAGTAGGGGGCGCCACCAGACAGCAGCACTCACTAGCCGAGTCACTGGTGTCAAGCGTCACTGTCAACAATAAAAAGGGTACTATTTACATTGGTGTCAAGTGTCACTGTCAACAATAAAAAGTATACCATTTACCTTGGTGTCAAATATCAACGGGATTTGTACCATACTTATCTCCGTGCTAAGTGCCAGTAATAGAAATCTGATAGTATTTCATAAATATTAGTTTTATTTCATTAATATTACTGTCCCAGTACGCCATCAATGACTTTAATCTGGAAATATCTCAATAGTATAAGACAAATCGAAATTATACTACTAAAATCATTTATAGCAACTTTAACTTATAAAAAAAAAGAAATTGCATTCACGTGTTTAACATTGTATTATATCACATTTAGAGGTACACATCCACCAGTAACATGTGCCATACTCACAGCCGTCAAGCTGAGGTTGAGGATCCTCATCGACAAAACTCATGAATGGGCTCTGCAAAAGAAAATGAATATTTCATTTGATAACAAAAATTTACTGAATAATCAATTTACATGGATGCAAAATAATGTATTATTTGTACCGGAAGAAAAGTTTTCCAGATATGGTCAATTAACAATAATAATAAAATTGTTGCTATTAATCCATCACTATGTACAGCAGTTAACTCGGCAGTTAACTCCTCTAGTACAAGATTATTATATAATTTAAAAAATCAAATATCAAGAAAAAATATTCACCAGGGTGAGGTGGCTGGTTTCTATCTCGATTGGCCAGGGCGACACACAGCTGACGTCTGTCAGCAACAGGAAGGGTTCCTCCGCCCGCACCGCGTCAAGACGCTCAAACTGAAGCCCGGTTAGAAATATATCAAATATTAAAATTTCTTACATTTTATATCATATTTATAATTACAAGAGGGGAACCTCTAATCACACGAAGCATGTCTAGGTAGATATTGGAGGTCGGGCTGGGGTATTAACATACAGATGGGGTGTTGGTATGGACATGAATAATTTGGTATGGTCATAGAGCATAAAGAATATGTTTTTTCAAGGCATGACATGGCACTTTTCTATGTAAATGTTAGTGAAAGTTATCCCCCAAAAAATTCACAAAATGGCGTTAACGGTTATCTTACCTGTAGGGAAGTCAGTCGGACCGACACATCGAAGGGACTAACGACAGGTAGGAGAGTCGTTACTTCCTTGTGACACGTACACTCAATGTTCTGTGCCTGTATGTCCACCCCCACCTGGTACGTGACCCGTGCTACCAGAACACGGTCCCCAGTCTGCAGATTCTTGACATACAGCGTTCGCTCCACCGTCTGCTGAGCCTCCATACGGCCAAGGTCAAGACCGATCTTCCTGGACGTAACCTTACCATCAAACTCAGCACGGTCCACGCTGACATGGGCTGGAACGAAAAGGAGAAGTTATATTAAGTAATGGACAAAGGCAAGGTTGGGAATAAAGTCAAACTTGATTTTCAAACCTACATGTATTTTCAATTTTTTTCAATTTTAATGTGTCTGGTTTGTGTGGTAGATATCTTACTTGTTGTTTCCAATATTGGCTCTTGACCTTCTCGCAGCCCAAATGATAATCTGAAATGGCATGAACGACACGTGATTATTTATTGCTTTTCGGGAATGCCGTCTGGTTAATTCTCAGAAAATCAAACGCCGCTCTCTCCTGCATGGTCCAAATGGAACGTCATGTAGAGTATATATTTGTCATTGATATATTTACTTACATATGTTTCATAAATGATCCTATGATATTTCAATGCTAGCCTTTAAAAAGAAGTGTGTTTTTCCGTATAGGATACAGTACAATTCTTGTCTTTTACAATAATATTTGGCTGTAAACATCAAATATTGATTATTTATAGGCATTTCCTCACATTTTTTCCTTAATAAGCTGTTTAATAAGTGATACTTACTGAACATCTTCTACGGGTGTGTTTTCTACGTTGGTGACCTTCACCTTGACACAGTAGAACTCATTGACGAGGCTGGGGGGTGCGTGCGTCACTGTCATGTCCATGCACGACTTGCGCGGCTCGATCCTAAATTACACAAGACAAATATTCAGCATATTTGGTACGCAAGTCAATCAGGATTTTCGTTTTCGGTTGGCTATTCATGGGGATACAGACTGCTTTAATAGTTACTAATTTAATGACCTGAAGGAAGTGCACTGAATTATAAAATAAACTGAATCCCAGGTCTGGTGATACAATACTTTATATCATATGCAGGTAATATGACGGTTTTGGTGACTTTAGATGCGGGTTATAGGGTTTCCTCAAACAGCCATGGGATTGGGATTTGAAGAAAAATCCAAAAAGCAGCCAAAATTACGTCATCTGGAGGGCATTTTGTAGACGTTGCATGGCATGAAGGCCTCTAGAGTCTGAGACCCCCCTCCTTATTTATATTAAAATATTTTTTTCAGTGGATCTGTACAAATCACAGGGGTGACTTTTGGCCTTCAAAAATCCGGAAATCCAGATAAATCCGGAAAAAGCCCATGCCTGCTCAAAGTCAGGGTGCGGGTTATACAAGGGGTGCGGGTAGTACGATACACTTTACAGTAAGTTGAGGTTACCTGGTGACTGGGTGCACTGGCAGCACCTCCCACTGAACCTCCTCGTCTGAACTCTTGGGGCTTGGCTTGAAGTGCTTCTGCTGACTGGGAGGGGGCGCAACTGCGTCGCCTCCCGCCCCCGGCCAGTGGAGGACGGCGCAACGGGACGCGTGAGAACCAAGCTCCAGCGCCACTGACGTTATCTATGGGGTATTAAGTAGGAGGTAAGAAGGGGATCAAATAAACTATGAAGATTCTGATTAAGTGGGTAGGTATAGTCATCATGCCAGCAAAGATTCGTCGAGATATGAACAGTTTCTTCCCTCATTCCATGGAGCACTTTAGTATAAATGTCCATCTGTATCCACTGGGCATTAGCCTACCAAGCTCCCACTGATCGTGTGAGTTAAGGGTTATTTCTTTATAATGTCATTTATGCGGTACTACGAGTAGGGGAATTATTATATTATTTTCACCATTTTTAGTTAGCTGTTGAAATAATATTTATTTGATGTAAAAAAAGGGTTGGTAAAAATTGAAAATCTTAATGCTGCTAAAGGTCTTACCTCCAGTACCCGCCCCACGTCCTCCGCCTGGGGTAGAAAGGAAAACGCGTACTTCCGGATGACGCCGGGGACCAGATACAGGTCCGCACCCTCAGGTGTCTCCGAGTTGCCTTCAGTCGCGTCCAATCCCGCCCCGTCTACCACCACACATCTCTCGTTGTACACCTGAATACACACAGAAACAACACCTCTTAGCTCTTATAATTCTTATTCATAATGTGATATCCTTGTCTCACCAAAGGTCTGTCCACGCTATAGTAGGACGGATATTTCTCACTATTCTGCCGCCAATGATAATATACTGGGGAGGTATAACAGTCAGATCTCTGTAATCCGCCATCCAATAGTCCGACAGTATCACTTACTGCCAGGTTTACAAGGGGATAGTTTCTATACTATACCATACAAACCATGCTCTATAAACCGCCACATTCACCATCCGACCAAACTCAGCCAGAAAGGAGGCATGGCAGATTATATAGATTTGATCTGTAATGTTGTGCACTGCCGTCCTTATTAAAGCTGCTTCATTTTATCTGAGGGGCGGAAAGCAGGTAGCAACTGTGTAGAGTGTATTTCAGCCGTATTTATAGCTTAGTGGTTAAGGTAGTGTCACTTCTATTAGTTAAGCCACATATATGTACATTACGGTAGTATCAAATATCATGGGCCATTCATGCTTGAAATGGCATTCGGAGGCTGGTTTAGGGAGTGATCATTTTTTAACAACAGGGGGGGGGGTGGTGGGTTTGGGGGGGGGGGGCCAAAAGAATTTGGATCCCTTGACCGGGGGGGGGGGGGGCAAAACAATTTGGACCCCTCTTGGGGGGGGGGGTCAAAATAATTTAACCAGTTTTAAGCCAAAAAGCCAGCACGTTACTTTGCTTCAAAGGACCCGCGCGCGAGCCGATTTTCGGCCGTAAGGGGGGGGGGGGGGGGGGCGGGGGGGTAAACATTTTTGACCCCTCGACCGGGGGGGGGGGGGGGGGGGTGGTAAAAAAGTGTGCGTGCTCCGCACGGAAACCCACCACCCCCCCCCCCCTGTTGTTAAAAAATGATCACTCCCTTAGGTATACATTTGTATTACCGGTCCTTGCTTTCATGAAAGGGTGATTTTTCCCATCTTTTTTTCATATAAATAGTCTACCAGCACCTGAAGGCTGGGTACATGACCAAGTATGTTATAGTGAATCTAACAGCTGCTATGTTATATTGAGCACAAAAAGCTTTTGATATTCAAAGCTTCAAAATAAAATTGTAATCAGAGCAAGAAAATATAGTCTATGCGGCAACTATTCTTAAGTACTACCAAGGATAAATTTCACTTTCAGATGTACTGTGTGCTTGGCCAGACTAGTGTGTGTATCGAAATAGTTTTTGTAAACATGAATTGTGTGTAGGTATGCGACTACAGCGCCATGGGTGCAAAAGGAGTGGTAGAGAAAGGAACTAAGCTGACTCATTCAATGGGTGCGCACACTAGATGACCGACAATCTTAGTATACATGAGACGTCCCGCCTACCCCTACGCGGAGCATCTTTTGTGCGTGGCTGTTTACATGTATTTGTAATAACTGTATGCTAGAGAAGTGCAGCAGGTAGCAGAAAGGGGAAAGAAGCAGTTGTGGGTAGGGGATAACGAGTGCCCTACGTGTAACATGTGTATACATGTATAGACGTGGAACTAATGTGTCATATCACTATTTCTAGCCACTAATGAGCTAGCTATCAATGCCTAAAGTATAAAGTCTCGCCTATAAGAGAGCCTCACAGGTATGCGGATCCCATAAGATATAAATTTGGTCGCTCCTTTATTGAATTAGGTTGCAGTTGACTATTGTATAGTGGGACAGACATTTGACGTAGCTATAATAAAATATGGTAAATGCAACAATATATTTGCCCATACAGATTTGACAAAGTCAAGTTAGTTAAGTCCGCCTTCATTTTTGTAAGTTCAATGAAATAATAGAACACACAAATAATGTAAGTATTTTTTACACATTATTTCCTAGTGTTAAAGAGTTTTGCTAATTCGTTGTTTTTTTTACATATCCCACTAGTCTGCGCTACTTGCAGGAAAGGCGGAAAACCTACACCAGTTCAGAAAAGATGATGTGTAGTACGGTAGGGAAACAATGTAATATCAAAGTAGATTTGTTGTAGAAATGCCACTCTGTTATATGCAAGACTTTACCATCTACTTTATATACCTTCGCATTGCCAGTCTGGAAGAAGAATGAATAGCACACATGTACAACTGTCATTATAATATTACATTCATATTTATGCGTTGGCTATAGGCATAGAAATACACTATGCATGTATGCATTGGCTATAGAAACCACTCAATATGTTGATGTGTATATTAGAATCTAGTTTTGAGGATCAGAGGTGCATATTTATTTCATTGTAAGCTTTTATTTTGGAGTTAATTTTTTCCGACAAAAAAAAAAAGTAAACAGAGAACTAAATTTTAGTTAAGACAGAAATCGTTGTTTCACAATAATATACCAACATCGCTCCGGTGATTGGACTGGTTATACTTCAAGTTAAACTAAAAATACAAATTTTGCACAAAATGCTATGTTTCCTTTTTTAATCCAAGTACGGTATTTGGAAGAGGTAGAAGAAATGGACGGAAAGAAGACACCCATTCTAAACCCACATTTATTGTGAATAAGGCAGATAAAGAGAATTGCTATTATGGAAAGGGAAAGAGAAATGAGCCATATTTTTGTTCATTTACAAAGGAGAAATGTGGAAAATGTGATAAAACATTCTGAGACGTTCTTAATTTAGACTTATTGTATGTTCAGGTGATATATTGGATATTGATATCTTCTGATGCTTTTCTATCGATACAAATTATGTATAAGAATATTTTAAAATGTTCTGTCCTATGAAACAAGGGTGGAACATATGGGGAATCTAGGGGTGGGTGGGTAAATAACTAGTATCAACATAAGCAGCATTTAACTGGGAAATGATCTACACCTGTAGGAGAAAATCACAATGAGCTAAGTCTTCTGACTGATAAATTTACGGGAAGAGAAAGAGAATATGTTTAAATTGTATGTGTAACAACCGCTAATCTACCGTGAGTAAATGGTGAAACTATAGCCTAATGTAGACACATATATCTAAATGTCTGAATAGATCACATTACAACACGTATTTTACTTGTATATGGAAATGGTGTATTCTCATACTACTATATTTCATAATATGATCTCTGACGTACGTGTCTATAGAATCGATTTTGGTAATAGTTTTGTACAGAAAAAATGTATTTGATACTGAAAGATACCTGAAAAAAGGGAAATTCTTACAAAAGTAGGAAAGTGGCTTCTCTGTCTCATGTGACATCTTTCCTCTATCTGTTCTACCTTTACAAAAAATACCCCATGTATATCACTTGATAATTGGGCTTGTTGAAATGCTTTTTGAACACAATGTATTAGCAAACAGTCAAACGTGTGAGACACAGCAAAGGACCAGTGTTTATGGTACAGGCTTTAATTGGGTTTCATACAAAGTTTTAAACCTCCCCAGTTCACTCTCAAACCCCTCTAAAATGGAAAAATAAGTGTGCAGTGGCCCATAAAGACCAAAGTCCACCGACATAAGTTAGTTAGGTTAGGTAGTAACTCTAACTCGTCATAAACTAAGGCGATGGACTTTAGATATTAGTGAGATGAAGGACCCACAGAAAGTGCCCTTGCCGAAGAGACAACACCATGAAAAATGGTGTTGTCCCGGAGACAAGCGGTGTTGTCGCGCAGACAAATGGTGTTGTCGCGGCAACAAATACTGTTGTCATGGAGACGATACTTACATCCCAATGCCACGTCTTAAAGTTAATGTGTAGATAGGAGTCAATGTTAAGTTATTGTAGTGGTAAAATCTGGGAAATTTAAGTTTTTCTATGGTTCTGACTTTTTCTACATAAATTTAGTATAGGAATACTTATTGCGATAAGGCCTAATTGTGTCAACTGTTCAAAAAGATATATCAGAATAAATTTGCTATATTTTTGTATGGATAAAAAAGCTGCCAGTTGTTTTGAAGACAAGTAGGGAAGGTGCAAAGCTGCAGCTATAAGTATAAGAGATTTAGACTTTACAGCTGCAGTTCTATATATGGTTATCTATTCTAAATGGTAAGGAGTGATATATGCAGAAAGAGTTTTCCTGAGAAAATTACAGATATGGAACAGATTGCTACTATGGTTTCTGTAGTACATGTACATTTTGTAGTTGTGTGTGTGACACAGAAATAGGCACAAGCGGTACAAATTCTTTCGAAGGCAAAGAGATATACGCGGGCCAATGGGAGTGGAGAAGATACTGGAAGCGTCACGATCCTGTACTAGGAAGCCTACATATTTCATAATTTTGCGTTAAAGTCCAATAAGATAAATCAGAGTTACCGGAAATTGATAGTGCAACCTATGTATGCGACTTACCTGGTTGTTCAGAAGGACAGACAGTTTGGAAAAGCGTATCGGGAATTGGCAACTGCTCCTGTTTATAAAGAAAAGAGTGCGGGGTTGATAACTCTTTCACCACCGAAAACTACACCAGAAAATGTAAAGATAAGAATTAAATAATTAATTCATTGGACTCAACACTATTCCTGATGAACTTTGCATAAACAATTAAATTGTTTTAATCACACAACAATTTAGACTTAAACCTTGAATTGAATTCACAGAAAACAGAAATACAGATATAAAAGGTGAGATATGACAGGGAAGGGTATTGATGAGCACAAGAGAGCGAAAAAAAATAGAGAGCAAAAAGTGTGGGACAGCGAAAAGATAGGGGGACGAAACTAAAAAACCACGTCCTGCTCAGGCTGTAGCTACCGCTTGAATGAGGAAATGTTGGCATTCCTTCTATTATGACATCATAGCATTGTGTTACCATAGATACAGGGCACAGGATAGCAACCTGGTTGCTAGTTACTGTGTGTTGCGAAAAGATAAATAGCGTACCTGAGGAAGATCTTCAGGTGCACGTGGCTGTCTGCTGTGAAGGATTCCTCCGTGAAGTGGGCTTTGCACTCCACTAAACAAAAACAAATAGTCAATTAATAACGAACGGCAACTGTTTACTGATACATTTATATGGAGTTATACCGTTAGAGGTGATGGCATTATATCTACTGAGGCCTAATTCCAACACTCCCATCATTACATTTTCAACTTTTACCACAATTTACTAGGACATATACTGGTGATTCAAAGGAACACATATTGCACATTTGCAGTTATATGATTTAAGGCTACCTGCCCTAGAGAATTGGTGACACTGTGCAGAATTGTTAACGCTGTACAGAATTGTCAACACTGTATAGACTTGGTGACACTGTACAGAATTGATGACAATTTACAGAATCAATGACTCTGTGGTACATAATTGGGTGACACTGTAGTACAAAATTTGTGACACTGTACAGAATTATGTGACACTGTACTTACCGAATGGCACGATGTTGTGCATCTCTATGGTGAAGACGCCGGTCTCCTTCTCGGCGCGGTCCTGCAGCCATAACGCCTTAGCATTGTCTATACAGTCTTCTCTACACTCAGGCTCTGGTTCTGGGGTCTCATTCTATGGAACACAGTTACTTATATTAGCCCTTTAAGAACAGTATGGTGTTTTAATGCGCTTTGCCCTTGGTCGTCGTGATGCATGAATCTACTCGCCACTGAGCACTTCATTCATGCATCATGGCGACCCTACAGGGTTGATATATTACCGAAAGGGTCGGCATGATGCAGTAATGTAAAAAATCGTCAGCGCTACATTTATACAATAAAAGTATATAAAATTATTCAGGTTGTAGAGGTTCGTGGTTATTCTAGTTTAAGGAACAACGAGAACGGCAGTTTCCAGGTGCGAGAATAACAGACTTTATCACAAAAGTGATTCACGTTCCTGAACAGGGAAACACTCGGTGTGAAATCAACACACGGCTTGTATCACGTTTCTATACGAATATAGGAAACAGTCAGTATAATATCAATATACAGCGTTGTCTGCACAGTTGGACATAGTGAAATCTATCGCGTCAGCCGGGCCTGCACTGACCGCCCTTCCAGGTAAACACACGGGTCTTATATAACCACTGGTCCTTTGATCACGTGGCCAGGTGGGAGGGTCAGCCACCCACCTGAGAGCGGCCCACGGTAACCTGAAGAGAACCCGAGTCCTCTCCCGGGAACCGTGTGCGCTAGCTTCCAGGTAGAGAAGCCGAGTAAACAGTAGACGTTACCCGGAAATACCATGTATGAGATTAATATGTAATATTATGCCCCTACAAGGTTAATGCAGATGACCAAAGTCAGGTTTTAAGCAGTTATTTCACGGCATTACACCTCTCTGGGTATTCTGCGAGTTTATGTGTAGTAATTAAGTTTTATACGTTTCACTACAAGTTATAACAGTTAGCATCCAATAACTTCAATAAATACTCACTGACATCACGCGAATCAAGTTCATCTGAGACCGTGTCTTTTCTGCATCGGAACATTGAATATCTGATGTTTGGTTAAGGAATGCTTTAATGACTAATTTAATATCATGAGTGCTGACGCAAATCTAGACACAACTTGTAAAAAAAAAAGGATACAACTTATTGCTTATTTAATATCAAATGGAATACTACTAAGTATATAGGTATTATTCAATCTCCATCCATATTGAATTCATGCTTTGACACAGAACCTCAACGCTTAGTAGAGGGAGTCACCATCAGACAACCAAATAATAATCCCTATCCCTCCTCCTCCTCCCATCTTTTTCCATCTTTGTAGATTCAAGAATTAATTTAAACTTTATTCTAGTTTTCTGGTTCCTGAATTATAAAAAGGATACATTTGGACATGCGTTCCAGGACTAACGTGACATACTCCTGTACGTTAGCCGTCAAGTAGGCACATCTTACATGGGGAAACAAACAGGACAAGATTATACACAGCGATTGTATTACTGTAAAGTCTATCCTACTACCCGTGGGCTGTGCGAGAATCAGAACCCAGTCTCCGTTATAGGTTTCTCCCAAGTAAAAGAGACGATATTATAGGTCATCAAGATTAACTCTATTAAATCAGTGACTTTTTAATGTACCTTTTAATATTTATTTTTTCTTCAAGTGTAAAGAGGTATAACATAGTTAAACCCGATTTAACCACCCGTAGTCCAATACGTTTTATTCTATAAATCTACTGGTATTCTATTTTTTTTCATATTTAATTTCTAAAATATTAAAAAAGGAGTATTTATATCTACGAGCAGAGAGCCGTACCTGAGAGAGGTTGTGATGATGGAGGTGAGTAGCAGCCACCAGCGCTCACTGCGGTAATCCCACGTCACACGACTCAACAACCTGCAACAATAACCCAACAACAATGAACAACAGCACCATTTGCTGCACTTCTAGTAATCTAGTCCTAACAAGCAAAACAGGACTCTCATGTGCCTTTTCACTTCTTTTTTGTAGTGTATTTTATATTATTATTTTATTTATTTCAAATAATTTTTGTGTCTGTCTTTGGGAGGGGAGGAGGCAATTTGATATGTCTTTTTTTAATTGTTCGTTGTGGAAGGTTGTGAAATTAATTTCATTGACTAGATGAAGTTTTGAAAATCAATTTAGTTCAAGGGGGATGAAAACATTTGTCTGTCTATGCCACACGCAGCCTTATAACAGTACTACCCTGTAGTGTCAGATACTTACGTGAGTGCCTTGGCGTAGTCCCGTGCGTGGTAGTACTCCTCCCCCATCTGAACCACTGCGGACACAAGCAAACACAAATTGTTCATATTGCTAAATGAGCCTACAGCACTCGAGGGAGCAGTATGCCTCGTCATATTTGACACACTGACTGTTTTATTTGCAAACAACTGAATTGTAAAGCCCTCCGATTCCAGCTCGATTTCAGCTCATGGACAGAGCTTCATTAGGTACGAATATAGTGAAAACGTTTTTTAAAACATTTTTACAATTGAGCCACACCAAAAAAAAAGTTGGTCTACGGACAGCGCCCGCATCATTATTTTTTGGTGACCTTTTCTGTCATCTTTAAGTAGCCAAAAAATATATTTGTAAAATAAGTTCAAAAAGATTTTCTCTCAGGAAAAAAAAAATCGCCTACCCCCCTATTTTAAGGTTGAAATCCATTGACAAAAAAAAAAATTGGAAAAAAAAATTTCCCCACCAAACTCACGGGTGGGATCGGCTTATAGGCGGGGATATACAGTATTTATTTCATTGACTAAGACTTACTGAGGTATCGCTTCATGCGGGGTGACTTGTACTTCTTGAACTGTGCCACTGCGCTGCTCAACAATGGGATGATGATCCACTGTAAATCATAACATGGTTCTGGTCTTAAAAGTATAATTGTTGTGGTTTAAAGTTATCCAGCCAAGAAACCATCAAATCTATGATTTTGTTACCACCCTGCCCCTCCTAATCTTTAACAGGTTTTGATTAAACAGGCTATAATTGATTTATAAAAATAGTTGCCACCCCCCCCCCCCCCGCCATAATTTACAGTAGTTTATACGATAGCCCTTCTCTTGTTATCATAGTCTGGCAATCTCTCCAACACTTAGACATTACTTACAGAATGGTCTACTGCGCTTTCATTGGTCTGTAGGGCCAACACGCCGTCACGCTCTCTGAGGGCATCTGGCGGTTCAATACCTGAAAGTACAAATGCAAAATGCATCAAAACGAGGTAAAAAAATAGTACAGGAAAGTGACAAAGTAGGAAGCAAGAAATTCTTAAATACACATCACATTACCACCTCTTTTGCTAGAGTTGATTTATCAACTCTATATTATTTTCTCGCTTCACCTATACTGGTCAATATTTAAAGCTAAAAGAGAAAGCAAAATTGGTGTGGTGACAAAGAATATGGGACTCTCATGTGTTTTCTTAATCTTCCTTCCATATTTGCCTCTGAATATGTTATGAATAGTTCGAATTGAAAGGTAATACATATAAGACTTACTCTGGTGACCCTGACGCCATGGCCGCTGTCCATAGTAGTCCAGGCTCGACAGGCTCTCCAGCGGGTCTTGGGCTGGGTAGGCGCCCAGGTTCTGTAGTGAATAGTAAAGATACAATAACCATCTTATCCTAATTATTATTTTTAACCCTTTATGGGCAGTCTAGTGCTTTGATGACCTTTTTTATTACCATGATGCATGGATATTTAGCGCCGTTATTGTGCTACTACCCCAGCTGGGAAGGCCACTTTTTCTACAAAATCGACCTAACAAGGGTCCACTGTTCAAGATAAATCGCCATAACAAGGGTCCAATTTCACGAAAATCGCCATAACAAGGATCTATTTCTCACCGAAATTTCCAAGCTTTCACCAAAATGTCCCATCCCCCCCCCCCCCCCCAAAAAAAAAAAAATTCCCAGTTTTCGCCAAAATTCCTTGTGCAAGACTATTTTTTTCCAGTAAATTTTCCCAAACATGGTCGATTTTATTGCTTTTGTGCCCCCCCCCCCCCATATACTACATACCTGACACAGGGTGAGACAGCGCTGTTTGCGTGTGACAGAGTGGTTGGCGGCCTGCTGGTAGTAGAAGCCCGGGTGCTGCGTCTGGATGGCCGTCAGACCCAGCTTTATCGCCTCGTCAAACAAGTCACCGAACAACTGGAACCTGCAGGGATACATACATGCTCTTTACATTGGATATCTAAACTGTTAAACCTTTAAAGACGGCATGATGCATGCCCTTGGTTGGCATGATGCATGAATGCAGCCCTGGTGAGTAACTAGCCAGGGCTGCATTCAAGCATAATGCCGACCTTATGAGGTTGAGACACTCCCTGAAAATACAAATTGAATCGCATTGTGACCTATTAACACCCCATGATGACATTTAATTGACCTCTATTCTCTAAATACTATACTTTTAGCGTGTTTGGAATACATTCAAGCAATATTTAGAATTCGAAGAAAAATCGAATATACCCACTTTAATATAAAACCATGTCAAAACCTAACACATGTTTGTCCCATATATGAAGGTGGGTACATAGGAGAGCAGTAAATATGATATACTAATCTAGATGTTGAATCCACTTACTGTTTGGACATCCATGAACTGTGCTCAAACTCTAAGTCAGCGATGCCGACCTTGTTTTTGAAGAAGTCAATGTGTTTCCTGAACTGTGCGATAGCGTCCAGTGGGGCGTTGTGTTGGAACGACAGCCGGCAGATCTGGCATGAAGAGATTTTAAACACAATGTAGGGCCCACTTTTCACACCATAATTTAGTTAAATAAAATAGGATAAAATTGTTCCTCTTACTTTTAGAAATTAGAAGACTACACAAGTATAACACCCAACACCAATGCAATTTCTTTCTCATTTAATTTTCATAGCAATTTTTATATTAAACAAAGGCATCACATTTACTTCACATGATTACTCACCAATATTTATATGAATCGGGGACAATTAGCAAATATCTTTAAAATAATTGTAGCACTATCACTAAAGCTAAACACCTAATACTTTTCAATCATAAATGCCCGCTGGTGATGCTATTAAAATGACACAAAATTCAGTCCTTTCTTCATAGTGTCTTTACAACACAACACTGAGCTGACCTTATAGTTAATGAAGCCGGCGATGGTCTTAATCTCCAGTAGGTTGGTGTCGTGTGTCCGCAGCTCCAGGGTGTGCATGTACGCCTGCTTGTAGTGTCTGCAAAAAACAACAACATCCATCGACATATAGGCATTGGTTTGACAGTAGATCCTAAAACAGTAACTGCTGTTCTCACAAATCATTAGTTAATTAGCGTTGATACAAGCGGAAAAAGTGATTTAGGGCCACACCAAAAAAAAAAGTTGGTCAATGGATTTCACTTTTCAAAAAATGGTGCGAGCGAGCGAATTTTTTTTTTTTTTTTTTTCAGAATTTTTTTTTGTCAATGGATTTTGTTGGTGGAAAACTGGAGCGAGCGACAATTTTTTTTTTTTTTTAACCAGCCTCCGACAAAAGTTCTTTGTGGACCCCTAACATAAAAATTTATCGGTTGATCTGGGGGAATAACTGGAAGAAAATTTTGAAAAAAAAAAAAAAATTCTCAATTTTGAAAAAAATGAGGCGAGCGAAATCCATTGACAAATTTTTTTTCAAAAAAAAATAAATTTCCATTTCCGAAAATATGGTGCGCGAAATCCATTGACCAATTTTTTTTTTTGGTCTGGCCTAAAAAAAAAGTGAAACCAAATTTGGCATAGGTGTTTAGTGGTACAAAATATGGTTGTGTAGACAGTATGCTGGCTAAGGAGCCAATAGACCCTTATCTCATGTATTTACCTATTACATATTTTTTGTTGTAAATTTGTAAATCTTTACGTTTCCCCCCCATTGAAGTTTTAAAGGCCGCACAATGTGTTAATGCATTACTACATGCAGGTGCCGTTTGCAATGTACCAAGTACATGGTTCATTGAAGTAATGTGCGGCCTTTAAAGGGTTAAAGGAGCAATACTTACTTTAGCGCCGTGTGCGTGTCCTGCTTCAGCTCATTGTAGAAGGCAATCTTAAACTGATGTCGGACGTACAGGAGCTGCGGCAGATAAACATATAAATGTATGACTCCTCCATAAGAGCTCGGTGAACTTAGACTGGATATGGGGTTTGTGGACACTGGGGTAGGCTTCAATTTGGGGTATCGACACATGCCGTTGATATGAGGACCAGCATCGTGGGAACTTTTAGTTCTCAGGGGTTGTCCCCATAGTAAGCCATTACATACTTTTTGGTCAGGGTTGAAAGGGTTAAGTTGATCTATTGCTAACGCTGTGTACCTGGTGTGTCGTCTTGTTGAGGAACTCCTTATGTGCCTTGACGCGACGCGACTCTGTGTGGTAGTAACTCTGCGCCAGCTCGTAAAAGGCGTTCTCCAGTCTGAAACAGGGACGTTGAAATACATTTAGGATTCAGTTTACCTCTCCTTCTGATATTCCACAATCTCTGCCCAACCAGTGAGGCTAATACATGTAATGGCAAATAAGTTACCTTAACCCACGGTGGGCGGCTGAGACAAAGGCTTCACACGTTGGGTATATCATATACCGTAAATTCTCGCGTAGAAGCCGCGGCTTCTACGCGAGTCAGACTCAGCTTTCTTTTGATACCAAACATGCCTATATAGGGTGCGGCTTATACGAGAGTTTTTATTAGTATACTACAGTACCAAAATCGCAATATTCAGACCCCCTCTGCGGCTTATACAATTTGTCAAAGTTAGGGGTGCGGCTTATACGCGAGTTAGGCTTATACGCGAGAATTTACAGTACCCTAACATAACCTAGGATTAAGCCTCGGTCATCGACTCGGTGTACAACACCTCGTCTCCACCTGGTGGGGCATTGGGTATATGGAAGAACCCTGTCCAGGTGTAAGCTATCTAACACATATCTAAAGTGCCGCACATAATTCATGGATACAGAATTTTTTCTCAATTAGCTAACCATGATTGTTCAAGAACTGATTACCTGATGGTGTAGCCGAGTAGGTGGTCGGTGTGCGGCAGGACAAACAGCGACTTGGCTGAAAGGTCACAGGCGCTACATAGTGAGGCGGCCCGCTCAGCCGCGACCACGTCCTCGCCCGGTGGCAGGGGGGCGTTCTTCTGTATCAGTACCACGGCCACCCGCGTACTGCGACCCAGCAGGCTGTTACTGCATACCATGGAGGAGAAGGATACATGTGTTTTTTATTATTATTCAATCAATCACTACAAGATCTCCTCCGACTGAATTTTTTTTGCCAGCTCACCAAAAAAAAAAAGAAGAAAAAAAAGCTCACCAAGTTACATCCTTTCTGAGTTTGATAACCTGATATGGGGGGGACTTATTTATTTAGTTATACTGTTATTGATTACTGTGTGTGATAATGTGTGTTTCATCACCTTTATTTAATTGGAGGAGAGAAAGTAGGAAAACTTGGAATTTAGGTCTACATTTGCAGGATAATATCATAATTTGATATAGAAATTCTGGCGAAAAAGTGGAATCTGTGTATGTATAAAGTGCATTATACGCTAGGCCAGTCATATAACAATTATTTAAAGTACCGGTAATTACCGGCATGATGCAGCAATGGCGAGTAAAGCCTTTGCAGTTTAAACATTCCGAAGGGTCCCCATGATACATGTATATCAATGCAGTACTAGCGAGTAACTCCCCATAAAGGGTTAAAGAGACGACTTACCGGACAATCTCTACTTTGGTGGCACACTCCATCTGCTTCTCTTTCCATAGTAATTCATCCCAGTCGAGATCAAAGAAGATAACGACGACGGACGGCACAAGTTCCAGGTGTTTACGCATCCAGGCCGTCTTTAAGACCCCTTTAGGGATGTACCACTCATAGGACGTACGCTGAAACGACAAGAGTCATTTATTTTTGTTTATATGCAATTTGCTGAGATCAAACTTCTCATAGAAAATTAGGGAGTGTACATTTTTCTCATGAAATCGTTTACATGTATGTGCCTTTCTTTAACGCACAAAACGCATTGTTTCTTTCTTTCAAGTTTGATATATCTCTGGGAATTGTTCAACTGAACTTTGAACAGACTTTTCATCAGTAACTTACACTTGCCAGATACTTCGTTCCCAAATGAACCTGTTTTTTTTTCTGTTAAGGGAAGGTTGGGGCTTATTGTTATATCCAATTGAAACTATGTTGAGTGAGTGAGTAATGGACTTATGGTTGTTTAACGCCACGTCAACAGCTGAGGTCTGACATTCATGGCGAGAAAGCTACATTAGACATCAATCTCACAGACACATATATGTGTCGGGTGTCCATGCAGACAAGCAAGGGAGTGGACAGAAAAGGTTAGAAAAAGACCCTTTTAAGATGGCCTAGGGATGGACTATGTTGAAGAGATATAACAATTTATTCATGCCTAATGGACGATCACAGAAGTGATAGCCCACAGTAGCCACCATGGCTGTACATTGCAAGGTGAAGATTTTTTTTTTCTTTTAAGTTTAAAAAAAGTACCTACCTTGGAGCGGCACTTGGGGTACTCGTGGTCTAGGTGGAGCACCTTAAACTGCAGCGGCACTCGGTCCGGACGCCGGTTGTTACAGAAACAGTCCCACATGGCTTTGTGCACCGCATTGTACGTCACGTCCAGCCCCGTCAACACCACCAGCCCCGTCGGACGGCATGTCAGCTCCGCCGGCAGCTCCGCCGCCCACGACATCTGTAAGATTTGGTAGAATATCATAACATTTGGGAAATTGACAGTACACTTTTAACCCTTTGAGGACGGCATAATGGGTCATGTCCTTGGTCATCATAACTCACTAGGGCTACATTCAAGCATCATGCCGACCCTAGGTTGAGACACTTCCAGATGGTCACCATGATGCACCAATGCAGTACTGGGGAGTTACTCACTGGGACTGCATTGGTGTATCATGACGATGAATGTCATAGTGATATGCCGTCGTTAAAGGGTTTAATGAATACAGATTTTCTCACAGGACTGAATTAATGCAAACATTGTGAGTTTTGTGCTGTAAACCAATCCTACATTGGTTTTCTAATTTTCAATACACAACATTCTAATTTATACCGGTACTTGTTAGGAAATATGTATACATGTCGGACTAAATGTAGAAACTCATTAACTCAAGGCTCATATCATTAAATGAACCTCTTTGATCTGTTTGGTTCAACTAGCCACACACACAGCCAGTATTGATACATCTAGTACGGGTAAGGGAATCAATAATATATGTGTGGTAACCCAAACCATTGTGCCCCATGGGGCTTATGGGAGAACATCGATCAATACATGACTCCGGCATGAGCTATGATAGTAGGTGCTATAGTCTGACATGGGTGGGGCCAGAGGTTATTAACCCCTCCCTATTTCTGAGACAAATGTTAATGAATTTTAAACGAAATTTCTATCCAGAGGACCGTAACTGCAAATGTGGACCCCTCTCACAGGGGCAGGGGGGGGGGGGTGTTTGGGACCAGCTGCTGTGCTGTGGCTTTGATTGATTGAGTATTTTAACGTATGGTGGGGCCTTTCTATGCAAACCATGCTGACTGTCTTAAAGCTTTTCACTTGTTTTTGCACAGATATTTTGAATTCTGCTTGTCCAACTCAGCAGTTATCCGAGATTATGTGATGAATGACTATCTGAGGGAGAAAACCACTACCAGGTTCAGGGCACACCCCCTTCAGGCTTCACTTTTTGAAGGATAGCAAGTCACGTGATCTTTTATTTACCTGGTCCTAAATACATTGTCTTGACTCTTGTACCAGAATAAAGCATGCCATGGCATTAGATATCTCAAATGTGGTTCACTGAGGAGGGATGACATGACAGACCACCAGTGTGAAGGCCCGGACACGCACACATGGGCACCGGCTGCCAACACAGTTCTGATAGTCAGTCATGAAATCCCTCAAGTTCTTTTGCCTTTTACGATTCCAGCCTGCCCATTGCCATTAGTATTATGGAAGGCTCCTGATGAAGTTATTCTACACTAACACGTTCATCATGCCCCAATCATGATGATTGGATTTTAAGGTCCCCACCAACACAGGCCCTGTGACAGAAGACTGGCTAGGACCCTGCGAGGACCTGGACTCCTGGTGAATTTGACCAGTCTATGACAGGACTGAGTAATGACTCTGGTTGACTGACTGTAGTCAGTCACTGACTGAGCCAGTCAATGACTAGGTTGAGAACCCCCACCTCTTCCCTACGGTAAGACAGTTCGAGCTCTGCCTCTGGCCTACGATGCAGGCCTACGATCTATCACTGGTTTCAGTGACAGACTGCTGAGCCAAGTCACAAGTGAGGGAGTGTTAGTCACTGCCAGTGACACTGTCACTGACAAGACACAAGAGTCAAGACAAGTGACAGTGTCAGTGACAGACACAGCCTTCTGTGTCTTTTGCTTATGTTTTCCTTTGCTCAATCTTCATTCTTTTTTTGGTTGGACACACAGCTCAGTTATACCTCCGTTACCAGTGAATATGTAACTAAATCAGAGTCGCATTGTTTATAAATCATACCTTTTATCCAGAAATCGGGCCGCAACTCCTCTCTCTGCGACTCCTCCTACTTTTAGCGGAACCGGAAACCGAACGCGAGGGGAGTTATGGGAAATTTCACGCGTGTTTTGGGCGATAAAAGGGGATTTAGTCAAATAGTGTGCCATCCAGCTTCCGAGAAGGTAATTATCATTAATGCAGTGCGTATTTATAGCCCTATGATCTTATAACTTATAGTAGTTAATAATTAAGTATTGTGTCGGCTACAGAACCAGTGATTCGTCGGATTCAGCGAAAAAATGCAGTGAATTCTGTCAAAGTTGACGACTGACTGGCACTCCATCTCACACAGTCACAGTGACACTCACACTCACAGACTGAGACAGTCTCAGTCTCAGTGTCACTGGCATTTGCTTTCAACTTTGCCATCTGGCCCAAAATATGTTTGCCCCCACCCCGAACATTTTGAGAAACAGAATTGAGGGGTCTACATATTTTACCCCCCCTCCCCACCCGGTCAAGGAATCCACATGTTTACCCCCACCGCCATTGGCAATGTCATACAAGCTTGCCACCGGGCCCCAGGTCAGGGGGAACCCGCGGGAAGGGGGTGTCAAATTCAATCTCCTTTGAGCGAAAAAGCCTAGTATTACTATGCCTCAAAGGTGAGTTAGAAAACTTGGTACCATCAGGCATCATGACAAAATCCACCATGCCATGCCCATGGCAATGTTAACTAGCACATTAATATCTATATTTTAATAGTTGAATAATAGGACTGTGTATACACGTATTAATCCCTTCTGTTTTTCCCCAGGCACCATGAGTTGTCAAGAACAACAAGAGGTAAGTATTGTGGTGGGTTTTTTTTAAATGAAATTTTTTAAATCAATATTTTGCCAATCAATTACTATTAAAACACACACTTAAAACAAACTCTCACTGCCAGATTTCTCTAAATTTTCGCCAAAATGTTATGAATATGTAATCTAATTATAAATATCCGAAATTGAAGAGAGGTGTTGCCATGGTTAGGCCTACTCCTTGCACATGCTTTGTGAGCACAATTGAATGTGGAATGTGACAAGAGGATGTTATGACTCTTAGTATGGTACCAAACATGGGGTGCTTTGAATAGAACTTTGAAGAAAAATTTCATCAATTTTGAGTAATATCTTTTTATTTAGCTCAATAAGTTAGATACTGCTGGCGGTGAGATGGTTAAAGTGATTAAACCAGTTATATCAATGGGCGAGATTCTGCCTGGCATAAATATTTCCAAGAGTATGTGTGAGAATGTTAGACCAATAATGGCAATACTGACAATAAAAGTTTCTAAACTGATTCATCTTCTCTAGTGTGAATGTAGCTGTAGGCACGTCTACGTGTACGGCATATACCAGAACTATGTATGTCTTTAGTCCCAGTTATAGATAATGCAACCTCTCTTCTTTGTGTTTCCAGGAGGAGGTTGAAGTGTTAGAGTCCATCTACGAGGGTGATGATTCCTATAAGGCGGTGAACGCGACAACACATCAATTCAAGGTACGCAATATAGAATCCTTGGTACGCTCTCGGACATACATTGAATACTACCACGGTAGTAGGGAGGAGTCTCATTATATGTTAAAGAAAAACAGGACATGCCAGGACTTTGGTAGTTTTCAAGATGCATGAAAATCTATGATCTTTTGCCATATATTTTAGCGTTTTAATGCAAGTGATGTAAAGCAGTGATCATCTTATCCTAGAGCGGTCGTAAACTCTTTTTTTTTGTACCCTCCTCCACCCTCACCCCACTACTAAAGAGTCCAAATCTACCCCCCTTCCCCCACTCCACTGTTTAATTAATGACCACTCCCTAAGCCATACTTCTTATTTCAGTTAGGGGAAGATGGCGGTCCACATTCGTTCGTTATGGAGGTAGTCTGGGGGGAGAACTATCCAGAAGAGGTCCCCACAATCAATCTGGATTGTTTCTACAACAAACACATGTAAGTTAACACTTTATTATGATTGATTCAAATGAACACGTTCAGATATGATAAACAACAAATGTATAAATACATGGCATTACCTGTATGTAAATTAAACCATGATAAAATATAGTATCGCTTTGATTGAAAAGAGACCTTGCATGTAAAATACATGTACTAGCATTTTCAATTTTTGCTCATCCCTTTCATGCGTTAGACGCTGTTAAAATATGTTGTGAGCTTTTGATAAAACTGTATTTTACAGCAGAATTGTGTTGTATTACAGCTTGGAGACAGTAAAGGCAGATGTGGTACAGAAAGTTACAGAAGAGGTAAGCACTGAAGATGATACAATAAGTAATATGTCGACACAATAACTTGATTTTGATAAGATCTTGGTTTAAATATATTTAATTGCAAGGAAGTTTCATACAAAATGTCCTTGTTTCAAAACTCCAATACATTAAATTCTGTGTGAAAGTAAATATGATCACGTCGGATCTATTATTGATGAAAATCCTGTAGTGTGACCAGGAATACTAGCTTTTTTAAAGATCAGTAAATTAATCGTTTTTTAGGAGAGGATCATTATGCATCTACTGTCAGAGCAGACTTTAGGCAGATTTTAAGATGATTGTTATATCAAATATTGTATCTGAAAATATTGTTTTCTGACAGGCAGAACAAAATATCGGCTGTGCCATGACCTACACGCTCTTTGAGTGGGCCAAGGAAAATGCCGAGTCATTAATGGCTGACCAACCCCTCGCACCGGTACAGGTAAGAACCTCGACTATTTTGGCTGCTTTAATTCACAAAGTGAAGTAGCTTTCTGCTGTCGGATCTTAACATTGTACAACACTATGTTACACTGGTCCAATTGACATAATCATGGCACACACATTATGTAATTTAATTCTCACCGAGAAGAAAATGAAGACCAGAAATGGGTATTTTCCAAACAAGCCTTTATTGACACAGGTAGCTTTGCTACCAGTGTCTTATACGACGCCTTGGTGAGACACCCTGCTGAGAAAAGAAAAAAAAATTTCATTGATTATTTTTGGGGTGAAAAATTTGGCTGAGGTAAAATTTTTGCCCTATAGCCTAAAGTTCAACATTTTTCCTTTTCTATGATATAAAAATCATCCATTTCTATCGACTGGTTGTCCCCTAAAAAATTGAACAAAAAATACCTATCAAAAAATGAGCCTACTTTTCAGCACTGTAGACAAACATGAATGTACTAGAATAGACTTTATGTCCTTTTTTGCAGTAGTAGTTAATTCAATATAAACATAGATTTCTCGTGGGGTAAGACACTTTTTTTAAGACCAAAAGTCCGATAAAAGAGGGCACTGTCTATTCCCGTGGACAAAAAGAGGACGCGCAGTACATAAATTACTGCATTCTTTGTCAAACAAAGAGTGGCACCACTGGTACTTCTCGTACTGCGCGAGATCTCAACGTGTGCAGACGAAATCGTACCACCCATATCTTCGCCGTTTATCTTCCGATCGACTCGCTTTTTGATAGCGACAGAAGGCGGTACATGCCCGCAGCCTGCAACTGTCGCCCACACCCACCTGCACACCCACAGCCACCTGCTCTCCCACACCCACCTGCTCACCCACACCCACCTGCTGGCCTAAAATGGAATAACATACATGTATGACACATGACTTGAGGGTACCTTTTAACAAGGAATTCATTTCTGATGCCAGAATTGACCAATGACCAGCATTTGATCAGCAGGACCCAGATTCAGGATAGGGTTGGGGTTGGGACATGAGTTGTACAAATTCACTATCACACATATTACACTCACACATATTGCACTCACACATATTACAGTCACATATATTACACTACACACATTGCACTCACACATATTACACTCACATATTACACTACACACATATTACTCTCACACATATTACACTACACACATATTACACTACACACATGACACTTACACATATTACACTCACACATATTACACTCACACATATTACACTACACACATATTACACTCACACATATTACACTCACACATATTACACTCACACATAAGTATGTTTATCCAATGAAAAACAAATACCTGTGTCTTTTGTGATTAGGATCACACGTTAGATTTTTCAACTGTCCTATTGGGTTTAGATGAGATTCATTGAAAGGCATCAAGAATAATCTTGAATCATAATGATAATCAAAACAACCAACACTGATAACAAATAACAATTTCAAAATCTAAATATTCCTGTATACTGTGTTTTGTCAAATCTCTCGCTTCGAAGGTCCAAAACTGATATATGTGCCAGTTTCTTCGGGTCACCAATATATCACGCCTTCTATCCATTAGTCCTTCCAAGCAGCTCCGCATCATTTTGAAAAATAGAGAATTCCATACCCCAAATTGAACCCCACTAACTGAATGAATGGTTCTCTATGGAGGCCATGAAATGACGTCAGAGGGGTTACCCTGAGTGGTCCCATAATACATTGTAGTCCGACTCGCCTCGTTCTTTCCCCATCTAAGAACTAACATCTTTGTCGCGTCTCTCCGTCAGGCGGTCGTGGAGGAAGTCCAAAAGGAAGAAGTCGTTCAGACCAAGAGCAAGGTCAAGAAGGAACAGCTGACAAAGGCACAGAAGCGGAAGTTGACAAACCACACCAACATCAAGGGTGAGCGGCCCCGCGGCTGGGACTGGGTCGACATCATTCGCCATTTGAGTCAAACCGGCCGGGCTTCCGACGAGACGTGACCCCAGCTAGTCACCTATAGGGACAATTATATAAAGAATTTCATGTAAATTTATAGATGTGTTTAATAGAATTTCAAATGGGGATTTTACAAGATATGCGTATTGTAGGGCTGGGTGGGAAGGGAATGCCACCGGTTTGGGACGATACGAGGACATGGTTTGTCACCTGTGGGATATTTAGCTAACGGAATGTCATTTAATATGAAAACATTTATATTTCTTTGATGAAGTTTCAAAAGGTGATGGTATAATGCTATTGAAGCGATTGTTTGAAGTTGGTCTGCTAGCTTCGCTCAGTTGGATAATCCGAGTATCAAACAATGGCATTAGGTAATTCATGATTGTTGCCGGGAAAGTTTTATGGTATTGATAATGTCGAAAGCAAGTGCCAATAAATATACCACAGTATAAATAGGAAATCTTTGAGACTAGCGAGTGATAGATTGACAATTATCAAATGCCAGCTGGAGGAGAGAGACTTAAATAATAGAATGTCACTTGGAATTTGTAACAGTCTATCGCACCTGTCACTGATTTGTTAATTAATGTAGGCAATTCATGTAAGAAGAAAGACCACCCTCCTTGTATTGAATGTTATATGGAAAATCGTGATTTGTTATACAATGCAATGTACATCAATTAAAATGGCATTTTCTAGATGTGTGCCAATCTGTAATATATAAACCTTATTTGCTACAGTAATGAATTCCAAGTGTGGATGAAATATCTTTGTTACACATGTTAGAAATTTAGATATTAAAATTCCACTGCCTTACGTCATCCAGTATTTGTGAATTCTATTTTCATTAAAGTCTGGTGTCAATGACATATAGATTCAATGGCTCTCTCTGCGATGATATAGTGTTGATTATATAGTTCATTTATATATTGTAAAAGTGATGCAAAAACAACAGTACAATTAACTCTAAATGCTGCTACCTCCTATATTTGATAAGTGTTGGAATGGAATAGTATGTCAGGTCCATTAACGGTTGCGAGGCAATGGACCATCATCCGTAAAATATATTGATATATTTTTACCAATAACGCTGACATTGGAATGGAAGGGGGGAAGATTGTTATCACGTTGGAAATAGTATTTGAATGGGTACAGTTCAGAACACATGGAGTTCAATTGTCTAGATATTAAGCTGAGAACGATGTAACACACGGAAGTATTATTCTCAAGCTGTTTTAAACATAGGGCAATAATTGACTGGATCTTATGAGAAAATAATAAAAGGAATAAAAAAAAGGAATGGCTGTGATTTCCTTTTATCAAGCATATATAAGAACATTATTGATATCATTTTAGTGTCATAAATAGTAACTTGCAAAATCAACCGTTATACCAGTGCTAAAAATCACACGATGCAGATATATTCCTGTAATTCTGGCTAATTCACCGATACTCTTAACATAGTCTGCTTGCCTCTGGCATTACATAAATCGTCATGATATTAATTATATGTACACATATAATTATATATATAATATTATTATGTAGCCAATATCCATGCAAGGTCACCAAGACATTACCTCATGTTGCTATAAGTCACTCATGTTGGTAGCACCTTGCCACCCTCTGGGCACGGGTATCTTGTTGAGACACTTACAGAGTATACACTCGATAAACATGTCTGTGACATGAGCAGGCAGAGTCCCAGGGTCTATGGTTGGGGGTGGCAGCAGGGAGGCACAGGAGGAACAAAGGCTCTGCTCCAGGTGCAGGCACTCACTCTCGACCGGTGATAACAGCGCATCCGGGCTGAGTATGAGAGGCTGCTCATCATGATATCCATTAAGATGTAAGAATTGAGTAGAATCTACACTTTCAGGAGCTTGGTCACTTTTGTTTTGCTTTCGAGAGGATTTAGTCGTGGAAAATGCTGTCACTGTCATCAGTTCTCGTTCAGGACCATCTCCTTTTAACGCTTTAGCGGTAGATTTACGTGATTTTTTAACGTAAAGTAATGTGTCATCGCTATACCTCTCAGGAGCTTTGCTCCTACTCTTACGTTTAGGCTGGTGTCTAGGGATGCTCGGTGTCTCTGGTTCAGTTTTTGACCATGTGGGGTTTCCTGAAGATGGATGCATTTCCTCCTCGTCCGCCTTAGTCAAGTGTCGTTCCCGACACCTCATCCTAAGGGCACACCGCGCATATTGCTCGGCTCTCGCTCGCTTGAGAAACTTCCCTCGCTTCCCTCTATACCTTACTATACGATTGGCCGGAATTGTTAGCCCTACTGCCCCTAGGTCTTCTGGTGTCGAGACAGAGTTACTTAGAACTGTTGGAACTATATCATTCTCTTGCCTTTCTGGGAGTGGACAGTGGATATCCTCCCCTTCTGCAGGTTCATTTAGAATTGATGCAACCACGTCATTGTCATGTCTCTCTGGGACTGGGAAGTGGCAACCTGTGTCACTGGTAGGGGTAGTGCAGAAGATATTTGTTGAAAGCTCAGTAGAACCATTGTCATTTTGGCCTGCAACCCTAGGTATAGGATTCCACTCAATACCATCTGAATCTTTCAAGGCTGTGGATACATTCTGGACACTAGCATCACTGTCATTTGTTGGAACTGCAATTGGCAGTCCAGTTTTAATACATGTACTACATGATGTAGAGGCAATCTCATTTATACACGGTAACTCATCACACCGAATATCTGGCACATATGTGGCTGGGCTATGAACATCAGTGCCACTGACAGTTGCTGAACACTCACTTTCCACCTCTGCTGAGACTCTGAGATTTGGGTTGTTTGCACCCAACCGTCCTAACTGGCATTTTTCAATTCTTGCTGCCACTTTTGCTTTACAGAATTTCCCATTGCGCCTTATAGTTGCCATATCTTGTGTTAAACAGCTAGCTTGGGGTTGTAAACATACAACAGGAAGTGGTCAGGGTGAGGCAAAACACGTGAGAAGGACGTTGTAAAGGGTACCTGGAATAGACAAGAGGGGGAGCCATAG
This sequence comes from Harmothoe impar, assembly GCA_947462335.1. Classification (NCBI taxonomy): domain Eukaryota; kingdom Metazoa; phylum Annelida; class Polychaeta; order Phyllodocida; family Polynoidae; genus Harmothoe; species Harmothoe impar. The sequence goes on from OX381720.1 coordinate 27,107,624, forward strand.
TTGTGGTAACCAGGTGGGGCCACCAGTTTCATCTGATCGCCTCCCTGAGGAATGACATACAGGGGCGATGTATAGGCTACACTGCAGCAAGCAAGAATGATGTAAATCGATCACATAGACTATAATTGTTGACTCAGGGTTCATACCCTGAGGCATATACAACGCCCAGGTTTTTCTTTAAGACGTTTTTGTGACATGGGAGAATGCTTATATCTCAGTCCCTATGTCATTAAGAAATAAGACAACAAAGAAAAGAATGGGCAAGATCGGGGGACAAGTGTTTCCTTCAAAAAGTTAATCAATATCTCTGTCCTTCTAGTTGCAAATCAACTGCAATCTTTGGCTGTTATTTCTCTCTTTTGTTTAAACACTTAAGTACTGTTAAATGACTACCCTCTAAATGAACTTTGCATAGGGTCAAAGGTTAAAAAAAATATTGGAGCTGATAGAAATGCTCGTCTGACCAAAGAAGTATCACATTTCTATCTTTCTGCCATGAATTTACCATCTTGCATATTAAAATGCCATCCAACCAAGCTAAAATGCCCTCCATATTATTTAAATTACTTAAATGAACTTTATATACCCTGAACATACCAAAAACAAGGATTTGTTTTAGCTCTCATACCACCCGTCTTCTACATGGTGGCGCCATAAGCGTTTCTCGCGTACCACGAGAACTCAGCGAGACAACACGAGAGTTGCCAGCGACAGCGTCAGGATAAAAGGAGTGCAGAGCGAAATTATACCACTTGTATCTCCGCCGTTTATCGTCCGATCAACTCGGTTTTTGATAGGGACAAAAGGGGGTACATGCCCACAGCCTGCAACTGTCGCCCACACCCACCTGCACACCCACACCCACCTGCTCTCCCACAGCCACCTGCTCACCCATACCCACCTGCTGGCCTGAATTGGAATAACATACATGTATGACTCATGACTTGAGGGTACTTTTTAACAAGGAATTCATTTCTGATGCCAGAATTGACCAATGAATGATTATAAGGGAGTACTTTATCTAAGTACATGATAAGCTCCAGCTCCAGGCTGTGTCTCACGACCTTGGGACAATGTTTTTGTCTCTGATCGGTTGCCGTCTCTGACCAGGTGCCGTCTCTGACTGGCTTGGCTTGATAAGGTCAAAATACTAACAGCAGGAGGCTAATTATAATTATAACTATGATTATATAGCAACCGCCATAACGATTTTCCAAATCCTTATATATATGAGTATAATTCTTTTTAAAACATCTTTTTCTGACACCTGGTCAGAGACGGCAGCTGGTCAGAGACGGCAGCCGGTCAGAGACGGCAGCCGGTCAGAGACGGCACCCGATCAGAGACAAAAACATTGTCCCAAGGTCGTGAGACACAGCCTCCAGCTTACCCTCAGTCATCTGTGAGGCCACTCACATGCTCAATCTTTGTCAGTTCCTGATATGCTATACCTACTTGTGACACACAATTTGGGTATGCTATCCGAGACGGTGCAGCCAGGATATAATAGGGGGAGCCAGTCAGGAATCCTGGAGAGAACCTGGTATGGTGACCAATGGATGATATGGATAGTGGACTAGGGTAAACCAAAGTTGCTGAATCCATTTCTGTTATGTGGAGAATGATATCTAGGTAGGAACAAGGTCAAAATCAAGGTCAAAGGTCACGTCTTTAAGAATCCTATTAATACAAGAGTGCACCCTTTCTCCTTCTTACTCTGATAAATGATACATTTCCCTTCACACCTCTACCTGACCCTGAGTCATCTGTGAGTTCAATCACACGCTCAATCTTTATTTATATATGCCCTTACCTATTATAAAGTTTAGATATTCACTGTGGAAAAGACAATAATAACTCCCCAACGTCCCCCATGCCCTGCACAAGCCTCTGCATGAGGGGGTCCCCGTGTCGATCTTAAGAAAATGCTCATGTCGCCATATCGATATTAAGAAATTCCCCATGTCCCATGTCACTATCTATTTCCCCCCTGTCCCATGTCACTATCTATTTTCTCCTCATGTCCCATGTCACTAGGGCCAAAAAAGGTCCATGTCGGCGTGTCGAATTTAAGGGTCTCGAGCCATTATAGAATTTGGAAATTGTTGGAGGTCAATGCCCCGGGATCAATGACAATTGGAATGGCATTGGGGCTGCATTCATGCATCATGACGAGAAGGGTAACGAGGCATTAACGCCTTATGCTGTCCTAAAAGAGGCGGATAAGCCAGCGTAGATCCAAACCACTAGGTCACGGGCCTACTTATTATGTTTGAATGACACGTGACCAGCAGTTGGACTGCCAGCGGTTTAGTATATATATATATATATATATATATATATATATATATATATATATATATATATATATATATATATATATATATACATGTATATATAGAGTATACCTTTTTCTGCCGCAATAAGTAGGCATACCCAGCAGTGCATCATTGCCTACGTACAACCATAGAAAAAGCATATTAAACCCCTTGAATAGGCCACGTGCTATTGATACTGGTTTAAAAAAATCTAAATAAATAACGGCACAATCGTAGGCCTACATGTGTAGTCTCATACCTAGACACTGATGTGTAATCATCAAATCTAAGAGGTTACCATAGTTTAATAGACCAATGTTCCAATCCCTATACTGAAGGGCCTGGTCAGGACAGCATAATCACCTGGTCAGGGAACAATCTCAAATGTGTTAGTTTGCTAGGAACTTAGATATCCAGGGAACATTATATAGAGCCATTTACATAGAGCTGCCTAGCAGGTCATTGCACCCTTGGGTGTGTAGCGTGAGTAGTACTAGTACATCCAAATGTCGATTGATACCAGGCTACCATACTATACTTGACCAGTTTGTGAGTAGTATATGGATATATGGGTTATAAGCAGGCCATGGCACCAATCTCATGACATGTAGGCCTAGGTCTTATAAGTGCCTACCGGAAAACATTTTAGACCAACGAAATTATTCCCTGGCCTTCACTGCAGAATTCCTAGGGTGCAACTGGTACCCATCATGAGAGTTGTTATCAGTGCTTATCTCGCCAGTACCAGATCAAGTAATGGCGGCCACATAAAGGGATCCCGCTAGGAAGGAATATATAACTCTGGGCTGTCCACAAATGACGTAATGCTGCAGGGGGGAGGTGGGGGGGTACCAAGGACCATGACGAAACATAACAAGGGGGGAGGGGGTCAGGTGGTGCATGACGTCATGTTTGATAAAAAGTGAAAAAAAATAGAAAACAGAGGAAGGATTCCTGGGAAAGCAAGGAAAGGGAATTCATAGGGAAAAAGGTAATATCAGTAAAAAAAATTTGCAAGTTAAGATTTTGCAAAATGGTCTGCAGGGGAAGGGAGGGCAGACACCATTTAACTTCTTATATTATCTGTGGTATCTGAGGTGAATATACTTTTTACCCTATACTTTGACGAGCTCTTCCTCACCCTCCTGATACACTACAGAATTGCCCCCACCCAATTTCCAAATGGTTCTGCTGCCACTGAGGGCATGGGAATGCAATACAGGAGAAGATGGGTTATTAGGAAGGGGGGTGGGACAAGAGGAGGGGGAAGATTTACCTTTGACTGGTAGCAACAAAGGTAGGTGGATCTCTTATATGCACCATATGTTCACATACCCCCCCCCCCCTTAAGGTTTCTGAAGCCTATAGCAAAACAAAATGTCAGTTGGGGAATGGCTTTATATTCTCTGACAATATTTGGATATCCTGACATGCTGTACCTTCTCAGTGCAGTATTTGGTGTTGACTGGAGAAAATTTGTGAGTACCCCTCCCCCCCCCCCCCACCCACCTCCACCTCCAAAAGTAAAGGCTCAAGTTACAATTTTTGGAAATGGTGTAATTGGGCCAGATGAGACTGAGGCAAAAGAGGTTATTACCCATAGGGGGAATTGTATGTAGCCCCTTCTCTATGATTCATGCAGCTGCAGATACATTACAATATTTGTTCTGTATTTGGAAAATTCTTAACTGCAGGTCAGGGTGTTAGTCTATTAAGTCTTTCTCGAAAAGCACCCAATGTAGGCCTACCAACTTACTTATCACTCAGTTAAAGAGCGATGGAATGGGATTCAGAACAGTTAAGGGCTGTGGCCCGAAAATGGCAGAATTATTTGACCTTTTAAGGCGTAGCGTCGACGATAGTCGACACCATTGTAGGCCTAACATTGACTATAGACGCCACCATGACAGGCCTAGCGTTGACTATAGTCGATGCCATTTACATAGAAATAACATAGGAATTGAAATGAGGTACGTCCTTCTGAGAACTAATACTTCCCAGAGGTCGTCCCCAGAACAAACAAAACTTTTTTGGTCAGGATTCAAAGGGCTAAGGGCACCTTTAGGCCTAAGGCTGGGGGAAAGATCTCCGATGCATCAAAGCCACCACCCCCTCTCAAAATTGTGCATAGGTGGACTACAAAATTGTGGAAAAGACCTGTTGCCCTATAAATAAATGGACTAAAGTAAGACAAGTCCATTCCCTCAAACATTACATGTAGGCCTACACATTTTGATACATGTAGACCCCAGGGGGAGCTGTGAGCCTTTGCTAATGTACTGTTTTTACGCTTTGGGGGGGGGGGGGGGTCCTCTCTGTATGACGTCATATTTTGAGTGGGGTCAAGGGTTGCATGACGAAACATGACAAGGGGGGGGGGTAAAAAAATGGTCCAAAAAAGCATGACGTCATTTATGAACGGCCCCTCTATAGTGACCCTTGGTGTTACCAGTAAGCCCATATATTAGCCAGGTGACAGAGAAACAGGGAGAAAAAAACTAGAAATGCATACAGGTCTATACAGAAGAGGCTGTGGCTGGTTACATTAACGTGAATCTAGGACAATCTATGGATCTCCTCCACAAGCCTGTTGATAACTGATTGAAATATCGGCCCCCAAAAACAAATGTGCTTGTAGCCCAACGTCAAGGTTAACGGCACTAGCGCATCCTGGTACTTCAGGTGGCCGGGGGCTAAACCCCATCTCCATATCAGGTTAATCCCCTCATTTCACACCTGGAACAAAGGGACTGATAAGAAATTCACCCATAATGCACTGCTTTGGAGTCGGGGGCCTAACCACAGTGCATTTCACTATGTCAAGATGGCGGCCCCCACAGCCTAATGCGGTAGTGCCGTATAAGGATACGTACCTACAGGCAAAAAAAGATAATCTAATATGTTAAAATGGTTCAAAGCGATTTAATCTTTCTTATAAATTATGCAAGCCTGGTGCTTTACAGATCTATTGTTGCAATCCTGGGTCACTCGAATGCCTCTTTAGAGATCATACAACATGAATATAGCACGACAGGGACATATACATAACTAGCCCATACCGGAAGGCAATGATTGAACAGTGGCAGTTCAAGGCTATTACCACTGATTACAACCTATTAATCATTTACAGGTTTGACAATACTGTACATTCATCATAGGACATAAAATTGGTACACTAGAAATACAAATAAACTGGGTAGAGTTGCATTGGCCATGACACAGGTTCCCCTCTACGTCAAGGTGATAACACCGCCTGCGTCTCCGCTGTAGGGGTTTGATAACCTTTTAACAATAGGTGTAAGCCCTAATGATGAAGGGGGCAGTTCTATGCAGGGTGCTGGAGGTCTTCCTCCTGGTGTACCACGTTGGATATGCTACTGGAGGTAGGTTGCAATAGGCTACTCGCCGCCCGCATCCCATACTTATAGTATCTCATATTCGCCTCTCTCAATAATTGCTCTGCGAGCAGATGCTCAGTAGGCCTAGCAACTTTTACTTTTGTATTGACCATTATGTAAACCAGCTACAGTGAAAGAAAGCATGTACGGTTATTAATTCAGTTATGTGGCTTATCGCCTAATATGTACAGGTTTGAAATTAGATTGATATGAAATATACATGTATATATAATATATCAATGGATCAACAAACAATACAAAATCATCATTAAATGTCAATGAATAATAAAGATTTATCGTATGATAATAATGAATCACCATAAATACACCTAGGCCTGCATACTACTTGCAGTAGGCATTAAGTATAATTTGAATTGACAAGGTTATTGCAACACAGGGTTGGGAGCTTTTCACGTTTATTGGAGTAAGCCTAGATACCCTTGTGCTAAAGTCAATCAGAGTAAATTCCATTTGTAGTTGTGCAAGCACCTATCTTAACAAGTTCTTATATACTGTATTTACAGCAGTGACAGTGACTACACTAGATGGACGGCTGTGTATCTTCCCCTTCATCTACAATCGTGGGTCCTATCATACATGTATCGACACTTACCACTCCACCTACTGGTGCTCCACCACCGGCAACTACGACGATGATGAGGAGTGGGGAGCATGTCCATGTGAGTATTCTGATGACTCTCCCATCTATAAATGTGCTGCAAGAATTGTGGATGTAATCACTTCCTTGAAATATAATTGACTCAGGGTCCCCCCTGAGTCAAGTGAGACGATTCTGGACACCTTTTTTCCTTGAAAAAATGAAATTGCTCCCATTTGGTCAATATTTCACTCTTTGCATCTTGCATAGTCTCAATAAATCACTTTCCACAATATCTATCTAATGGTATATTTGTTTTTCACAAATTCCTACTATGACCCCCCAAGAAAATAATATTAGGCTGTAATTGGTGGTAATTTGCTTTAGCATAGAGCTCTATGGGAGCGCGAAGATAACCGATAACCCCAAATTTGGATATTTCGTGACAACCAATGCTATCTCTATGGGAGGGGTAGGTGAGACACTTTTTTTCAGACACCTATCAAACACTTAAGTACTAGAGGTAATTTACAGGGGAGGTTACTTGCTTTTATTTCTGTAACAGTGATAACCCTGATTCACTTTGCACTGACAATGCACATGTCGTTACAAAGACTATATGGAAATGTGAGTACCCCCCCCCCCTCTGCTAGATATGTCGGCAGTGGTAATTGACTGGGGGGAGTTAATCATCTGTTACACACGCCGCCCCGCGGCTGGCCGACACGGCGAAACAGAACCGAAGATAGTGTCGCTGCTGAAGCTCCGATTGACTCGCTTTTCAGCCGAGACGTAAAACGGCGATTACACGCCACCAGGCGCTGATGCCGACAGCCACCTGCTTGCCCAGACGCACTTGCTCGCCCACACCCACCGTCTCACCCACACCCACCAGCTCGCCCACACACACCTGCTCAGCTGAAATATGATCGCATACTAGTGTGACACATTGTGTGAGGGTAGTTTTGACCCAGGAATACATTCCTGCTCTCAGAATTGACAAATAATTAATTGTTCCTGAAATAATATTTACGGATTCAGTTGTTTAGTTCATCATTTCAATCACTTTATCACCCTGACCCTGAGTCATCTGTGATGTTAATCACACGTTCAATCTTTTACAAAGCACAAGATATTTCAATAGATTTGTGAGCATATAACATCCCATGGTGACATAGTGCCCAGGCGCTCTTCAATTTGGTGAGGCCTTTGTAACAGCCTTTATCCAGTCTATACGAAAAGTTTTTCCCCTTGAAGTCCTGCAGATTTTTCCTTCAGCAGGTCCGGCTGAATATCTGCAGGCCCGGATAATTAAATGTTTGAATCTAGAAATGTAGTATTATAAGAGAATTTAAATAGAGGTTACTGGTATATTTGAATCATTTCAATAAACATAATTTTGTGTATTTTTTCAACAAAATATTCAGGCTTTCTACTTTACTTTCTAGAAACCTTAATAATGGTTCAATTTACAAGCCGTAAAACCCCACATGTAGCCCAGGATAGTAGCCAGACATTGGGTCTGGCAGATGTAGTCTTTCTGCCGGACCAGCAGGCGTTTTATAGAAGGCTATGGGCAGTGTCCAGCATGTTTTCGTATAGACTGTAATTCATCCCCCAGAGAGGCATGTGTACAAGATCCTGGGTACAAGATACTAATTTAGTGCTGTTCCAAATCCCTCTACCTCCGGCGCTGAATTGTGACGTGTGCTGTAAACTGATGGATCAGTATAATCAACAGACACAAACTATGCATAGGAGAGCTGATTCGCTTAACACTTCAATAATTTTATGTTTTTCAGTGGTTTATCCTGGAACGATGCCTCTCAGTAAGTAAACCCATTTAAATATGCATGATCTTGACAAACTTTACAAACTTGCTCATCATTGCTCCCTATTGCAATATTATGATTATATACCACCTGACAACAGTACAACTGCATTTTACCCACTTGGGAAAATACATATTATTCTGATAGGAATAATTATCATCATACTTGTTGATTTCCAATGGCACCAAATCCTGCCCATTCAAAGGCCATCACCATTGCATCTCTTTTGCAAGATTGATCTTATATTCATGATACACAAATGCCTCAAAGGTTCAATAAAATGTCTTCTAATTATTTCAGTTCAGACGGAGAACGGAAAGCAGTGTACATTCCCCTTCAGCTTCAGCATATACCTGTTCTACGAGTGCACCACAGTAGGGTCAGAAACTGGCCAATCCTGGTGCTCCAGCACCTCTGTGTTCAGTACGATTAGCTGGGGATACTGTACAAGTGAGTTACTGTCTTTATGAAGGTCTACATATTGAATGACATTGAATACTGAACAGTCATTCCAATGGTGTCATGCATTATTGGAAACTGCTTCGATCCACAATGCATACCATGTGGCATCTCGTATAGTCTTAAAATCATATCTCGCATAGTCTTATTAACCCTCTAGATGGCAGCACAATTTAATAAGTTAGACTATGGTTAATAGTCTTAAAGTGAATGGGTTTGGTTATAACTGTGTTATTAGTTTAATAAAGAAAATGAAGGAGAAAAATGATATGCAGCAACAAAGTACCCATTCTAATTCTGTTGGGAGATATTGTGTCGCCATCTATAGAGAGGTAGTGCAGTTAATATACCTTTAATTTCACCTAAATGTAGCTGCCAATTCTAGAGTAATTCGAGGGTTTATTGCTTGATTTAACGCCTAAGTGGGTATACCACCACAGCTGAATAGCTGATTGTCTCCCAATTTTGGATCGGGGAGAATCGGCAGACATATGATGCAATCTGCTGATATTGTACTTATACAAGTTCATCCCATTTCATCGTATGCCATCGTGAAACCCGCAATTTGCTACAATTTTCATGCAAATCAATTTGAAAAAAGAAGACTGGGTCCCAATAAGTCAAAATTCTTTAATCATCTCTCGGAGAATTTCCCCCTCTATGTACACATTTAATATTTGATACACGATAAGGGATTTTTTAACACAGTCTGCCATCCCACTATACCTTACCCTTTCTATTACATAAACAATCCATCAGAATCATAATTATCGCTGCACAACAGCTGTACATGTGTCTCCAAGGAACGAAAGTGGACCCATTACATCCAAAATAGATAGACAGACAGAGGTGCAGACCGACAGAGAGACAGAGACAGACAGACAATAAAAGTTATTAGGTAGACCCATTACCATTTATTATTGAAGCAGTCACGTTGTGCTAGAGCGATTTATGTACGTTCCACTGCATTGTTCGACTGCACTTCTAGGCTATATTTTTATAGTCTCCTATAAGATATTGATAAGCTCATTTTGGACCGAATTGCCATTACGCAACATGACAAAAAGTCAGACAATACAGCCGATAGACCAACCATCCCCTTGTGTCGTTCCACCTTACTGCTTAATTGATAGCTGCTCAATTGTAGTCCAGGTCAGTGGCGTCTATGTAGTAGATACCCTACCCTAACCCTACCCTACCCTACCCTACCCTAACTGAGTGTATGTCAAAATAATCATGGCAAACTGACTGGTGGCCTCATAGGCCACCAGTCACTTTACCATTGTTACCTCAGTTACGAGGAGGGTATCTGACTTAACCCTCGGTTATGTGAAAATAACCAAGGTGTGAAACCCATTGTCTCAGGCGTCCACCGTGGGTTAAGAATTGCTTCCCCCCTGCCCACAATAATGAGAGGGTCACCTGTGACATGATATGGTAAGAAGTGACATCAGGGGGAAACTTAATTTATGTTCATTTAAGGTCGACTACTTCGAATAATGGTACTCTGTTTTCAGTTCAGAATCAACTAGTTTTCCGTTTTCAATGGAAACGAGTGTCCGTAAGCGGTGGATCTGCCCTACACCCATAACAAAAAGTTGCAGCAGTTCTCTAACATGAGTTTTCTCAGTTCCTGAGCAGATAATTATATCCATATCATACCAAAGGTCTTCGGAGATATATGTGTGACAGACAGAGCTTCCCACCAGTCAAAATTATCCGAATTTGACATGATGGAGGATAACAAAAAGTAAATAGGCCTAATCGGAGTTATTTTCCATCTCAAATGGTTTAAAATGGTTCAGTATTGATTTGAAAAAATACATGTGTGGCTCAAAGAGGAGGAGACAGAAAGGAAACTGTTGCAATTTGTTTTGTCTTGACCCCCCCCCCCCCCCCAGCTCCTCACATGGAACCCGATTGCCTGTCCTATTTCCTGGATGGCTCTCCTTCTCTTTCCCTCCCTGACCCGCCTGTCTATACCTACCTACCCTTTTCATACCCTCCAAACGTGCCTCTATCATTGCCTATACCCCCAATCTTACCCCCCTCTCCAGTCTACCTCTAGTGCTAGTTCATGCTCCATTCCTCCCTCCCTGCTCCCTGGTGCCTCTTATTTTCCCACTCTCCCTGTTACCAATGGACTGTCTGAGTGCAGTTGCCGCACGCCCCGACCCGATGTGGACTACAGATTGAGGTGAGTTGAGGACATGTCCTACTGCGTGCAGCTCCCACGGAGCAGCTCAGTGCAGAGGGAGCAGCTCCTGGTATGTAGGTCATCTACTGCTGCTGCGGCCTGGTCCTGCCTGGACGCCTTCTACAACCAGGTAAGGTTGTAGGCCCACTATAGAAGGGTCATCTTCTGATGTTGTTATATCTAATCACAGTGCTATACTGGTAGTATATGACACTGACTACACTGTCAGAAGTAAGTGTAGCCGCATAGTGATTTATACTGTAGATTATCAGTATAAAAGGACATATTTTTGGTTTCAAAACCGAAATTACGTCCTTTTATACCGTAAACATACAGTATTAGGCACTGTGCAGCTACACTAGCTTCTTATAGTGTAAGACTGGTTAAACCATGAATCTCCAACAAATTGAAAGATTTTAATCAAATATTTCACATTATTATCAAGCAGCATGGCCTGACTGATTGTTTTAGTGTGCCCCTTTCACACTTCTACTCCCACTACTATACAAGGGGGGTTATAAACAGTTGGTGCTGTAGCTGAGCCCTAGCTCTATATCTGGACACTGGTGGGACATGCCACTTGCTGTATGGCAATTGCTTGTTATCGATTGCAAGCTGCCTTTTCAGCTTTTCCTGCCAGACGATCACTGCATTTCACAGCTCCTTTACCCGTTGGCCAATTGCTTTTGCTGATGGGAAATAGTCTGTATTTGTGATTGTTGTCAGCCAAAAGACCTCCAATATACCTCATTGGCCCATGTGATTACTCAATTAGGCAAAAAAAAAGATCCGACATACCGACCCTACATTTTCATTCCACATTACCTGAAACAAACCTTCTTATTTTGGCCTTATGTTTCTCCCTCTCTGTGTTCCTTTTTTAATGGCAAATGACCTTTCCTGCTTGGCTTTCTCTGTATTTATTCTCATTTACTACTTTCAATTGGATCTGGATGCTAATAGTTTAGGTTTCTGCACATGTGCAAATCGGTTGATTGCTTTTGAGCTTTCTTGTCCTTTTCAAGTAAGTATATCAATCTCATTGATGCAATTCCCGTGTTCGACGCATGTAAATTACAGCAATAGACAAAATGAAACGAAATGGAGCAGCGACCAATTATAATTGTACGCAGTCTAATATAGCAACTGGCACGTCGTGGAGCTGAGCTGCTCTTGTCTATTGATCTGGGAGCTGCTCCGGCTGCTGCCTGGATGCTGGAGGCTGGAGGGAGGTGTGGGAGGTGGAGGAAGCAGACACAGACACTGGAGGAGGAGTACCAGGCTGCCTGCAGTAGGCTGCTGCTAGTGCTGCTATACAGACAGTGTCCCCCTCAGGCCACAAGACACTGACTCCAGCACTGCCTCCTCCTGCTGCTGATGCTCCTCCTACCCTGCAGCCTCCTCACCACACCCCTCCTCCTGCCCCTCCCCTGTGACACCCAGCCTTAACCCTCCCTGCCACCCCAACACCACCTGTCCCCCACAACCCCAGCCCGGACACACAAGGGTAGGACGTGCGCATGCCGCATGCTGTGGAGACTATGGCTTACTAGCAGTAGCAGGTGAGTATTGAATGCTGTGTGTAGGGCTGGGGCTTGAAACAAGGGGTGCATGCCTGAATATATGCGTGTATACATGCACATCAGTTGGGTAGTATCTGTATAATCAGGAGCAATGGTAGACACGCATTGCGGATTTATTTGGATATGCAGTGACTACTGGGAAGACCAAAGGTAGTGATATGCAGGGCCATTTAATTTTTTAATCTAACCCAGTAAACAAAAAACGTTATACACCATTTTATAACGTTATATATCGTTTTTCTAAGGCCTCTCACTATGACATAACGTTATTTAAGGTTTTGCAACGTTATTTTGACGTAAAATAACGTTTTTATGTTAGCTGGGAATTCTATATGTCAAGAGTGGTTCGGTGGGGGTGTGGTTGACGGTCATATGTCTGTGGAGCGATAGGAGAAGCCATGGTTTTGACTTGCAATGTCAGGGTTGACACTGTCAATTTGGTGGTCAAGCACTGCATCTAGGATGATGTGGGAGGGGGATGAGAAGACATTGATTTGGGTATTTCCCTGGACCAAGGATGGGGGTGGGTGTCCTCCAGGGTATAGAGGGCCTTCAAGGGATGTCTCATTGGATATTATTTACGATGCAGGGGTGAGAAGGCAAACCTAGCATGCCTGGCTGTAACCTTAGACGTTGTGAGTATGAAGTATAAAACAATGATTTCTTGGTATGGGTAGAGGAGGATAGGGGATAGAGACAGAGAGGGCAGAATAGGTGGGGCCGCAGGGTGGGACGAGATATTCTGTGTGATTGGCCTTTAACCCTTTGAGGCCTAACATCTACTATGGTCGACGCCATGTCACGCTTAACATTGACTATAGTCAACGCCGTGGCAGGCCTAGCATGGACTAAAGTCGACACTATTTACATAGGAATACTATAGGAATTGAAATAAGGTCCATCCTTCTGGAAACTAATAGTTCTCAGAGGTCTTCCCCATAGGCATAGCAAACTATGTAATTTTTGGTCAGGATTCAAAGGGTTAACTACGCAGTTCCCCATTATTCAATACAGCTGTGCAATGCTTATCAGGTGCACCCAATCCGAAGACAATTACCATGATTGATTGCCTGTAGTTACCTCTCCAGCTGTGTAGATATTTACGATGGATGGCATCAGGTGTGAAATTGATGGCTGATACACCAATCCATGGAATAATGAAATGTTCTCCTGTTTCATTTGCAGAAGGAATGGGATGAATTGGTTTACCAAGTTATTCTCTATAGTTGTATAAACCATGATAACGTTTACAAGTTTTATGATTTAGTCATATCAGGAATTAAGTGAAAATAGTATGGCATCATGCATAATTTATGGCACGCCACCTAATGACAAAACTGGTAGGACAATGGGTGTGTCCAGCATAGTGTATGGTCATAATATTGTGCTGTTTGGAAGCATGCAGTTGACGTACTGTTATATGTTCACATTTCATGTCATTGGCATACGATTATATACTGTTTATATAAGTTATAACGCCATTGATATAATGGATATTGAGCACATGTCTACTGTGAATAAGATATTCATCCCCCTCCTCCCAGAAGACAGTATATAGACACTATCATGATATGGATACAGATCTTTATGTAAGATATGGGGATATTTATATAATATGTACGGCTCTTTATATAAGGTTGTACAAGCCTCCTCCCTCCCCAAGGACGGCAGCAGCAGTCAATCAGGACGAGAGGCAATCCCATTACGGTGCAGGGGACTAGGCCAGAAGGGCAGAGCGTGGAGGGGGTTGCAAGGGGTTTAGATAAGACCACCAATGTGCCATTCAGACACCATGCAGGCAGTCTTGGTGCTTGCTGCATGGCACCATGGATATATCCTTTTAGAATCCCTCAAGATGATTGCGATCATTTGTACCATATCATTTTGCAATCCTAGGTTTGTCATTGGTATACATGCAGAAGGACATAATCATTATCCCCAGTACTGTCTATCTATACTGTAACATTGATAGGAAGTTATAGTAAGGGCAGGGTTAAGGTCAGACAGTCCGGCATTCACAGCTGCGACACCAATTCTTGTATCATGTACATCAAGGCCCTATACATTTCAGTCATGGGGGCTGGGAGGCTAGGGGGATATACAGAGGGGTGACCTTTACATTGTACCTGAATTCTAAAGTGGCAAATCCCCAAGGACAGTACAAAGAAAATATGAACCTTTCTAATCAAAAAGTTTAGTGTAGGCCAATATTGGCTATATTACTTTGCCCGCCGTCGTTTTACTAGCTCATCAGAACACTAATATGGTTAGGCATGATTACAATATTGTTGACAGTAGGCCCTACCTGTATGGTATTGATCAGTCATCAATGAACTCTTATTATCAAGGGCAACTGTGCAATAGTTATATTTATACCCCAGCTTGCTGGGAGAACAAAAGAAACTGCCTGTCTGTATACACATACAGACCAATCACAAACCAATCTCTGGGTATTAGTCAGATATATATACATAATTAGTGACATTATGAGTGGATGAATAAGACTTCTTACTGTTATAAGACAATGGCAATTATCTTTGGCTGGCACTTGGACAATTACTCTATCCTTGGCTTATAACACTTACAGCAACCCACCTATACCATATCTACCACATATAGCTTCTACATAATAATTATTTACCAAAGAGCCATATGGGGAAGATATAAAATGTTGCAAATTAGCCTAGTGACAGAGGAATATTAGTATTACGTTGAACGGATTTGGCAAATCAGTGAGAAGGATGGTTAAAGGCATTAGATATTCTGCATATGTTTAATAAATGTACATTACACCACAGTTGGCTGAGAAAACAAAGACATAGCCTAGTTGTGTATAACATACAGGGTTGTATGTGGATGTGGTCAATTGAGCAGCCTCTCCTACTGTGAGTGTAAGTCAGATATGGATACATGTGAGTAGTTGCATTAGTGCTATAAGCCTTGGACAATGGTAACTGTCCTTGACTGATACCTGGGACAATTACCCTTTCCTTAACACTTATACAGCTACTGACTTGTACAATATAGATCTACTTCATCCACAGTGTGCCATGCTAGGCATTCAAGACTAATGCCATTTTATTTCACTTCTACAGAGCCCCTCCTGTTTGAAACCCCATTGGACCGCATAGAGGCTACACCATGGATCCGGAAGTGACATCATCACAATTACTAACAGACGAGGCGACGGCTGACTGTGGCTGCCCGTGTGGCCGTCACTGGCTTCCGGTAGAAGAAGAAGTGGCCAAGCACTGCATCAAGAAATGGTCAGAACCCTGCTGCTTCATTCGCTGCTTCCGCCTGCCAGACACGTGCTATGGACGCCATGCCATCCACAGCATCTACTTCCTGTGCGGCGTACTGTTATCGGTGTCGTTGGTCGCAGCGGTTTATGTTTGGTTTGTGATGTGTGCCAGGTGTGTGAGGATCTGGAACTTTGGGACAGCGCAATGTTTTGTAAGC
Source organism: Harmothoe impar (assembly GCA_947462335.1). NCBI lineage: Eukaryota > Metazoa > Annelida > Polychaeta > Phyllodocida > Polynoidae > Harmothoe > Harmothoe impar. The sequence continues at coordinate 27,123,471 of OX381720.1, forward strand.
CATGTTAATATCAATGAGACCTCATTCTGTGGTTGTCGACAGGGGGGTGTTCCAGAAGAGGTGTGTGTGAATAACTTCACGTGTGTTAATGTTATCGCGCAGTATCATACGGAGAGACTGGGGAATGTGACTTCGCGACTGTTTGAGACAGCGGAGGATCTTTACTGGGCCCCAGGTCAGGTAAGATGAACTTTGGTTATGTCTGCTGCCTTTATAATTATAAGTACAGATAGAGGGTTTATCTGTAGGTCTGTCACTGTTCACTGCATTTGCATAATTTCAGTATATGCCATTCTAAATCTATTGCAAAAGAGACCACTGCAAATGATGCCAGAGAAAATTCCCAGATTCCATATACTACTATGCCTATACTACTCACAGATTGAAGATAATGCAGTGTAGCAATAGAAAGGATAAAACTACTATGCTCTCTGTAAACCTAGTAGGCCTGGGCCTAACCCAATCCAACCATTACCTGATACTGATTAGGCATTAGGAGTACTGCAAGTGATACCAGATATGTGCAAATGAGATTAGACTACCTTTCTTACTTCAATTATCTCAAATCTTATCTTACAGCAACCCTATTGCAGTTTCCGCCACTCCTGCCAAGATATTGAGACGCGCAAACGACATATCCGAGAGGCCCTTCACATCTGGGCCTTCCCGAACAACACCGTCTCGTGTCGCTATGATCCGCTCTCTCCAGGCTATGTGTTCATCACTCCAGGATCCTATACCAAAACAGTGCTCGTCTTTGGGGCGGTCAATGTTGGATTTGTGGTGGTGTGTGCGTTCATCATGCTTGTCACTTTTACTACATGTGGGTGGAGGTACATCTGGGCACGTCACGCTCCCCCTGGTGTCAAAGAGGAGGCACTGCAATGGCGCCATACCTCAGAATGTTACGGACCCAGCAGTGAGGGTGGGACCAGTGGCGACACATGCAGGACACCCGAGAACTATCAGTCAATGGCGGACAGGAAACTAGATATCGCAGAGGATTATGGGCAGGCAGTTGTAACTTGATGAGGTTGTTTAATCATGGTTATCCACCAGAGACCAGATGGCTGTAAGCCCCTAGGTTAAAGCTTGACCATTATGGATGAAGTGAGGCCAAAAGCACTTTTGGATATAGTTCAGTTTTGATTCACAAGAGGGCTCTTAAGGGCGGGGAGCTCAGCTCTTACAGGCATAAGATAGGGTGAATATGTTGTAGCTGGACAATGCTCATGGTCCCCTGTCTAACGACAATGGTATCAGTTTGTGTATAAAATACAGACACCGGGCTTTGATCAGGTGACTCTTGCTTTGTCTAGTTCTTTTTGTCTATCGTTTTGTTAACAATTAAGGAGGGCACAAATACAATAAAAGATGAAAAGTGTCCGGGAATTGGGCGTGTCCGGGAATTGGGCGACCTACCCTGCTTAGAAGGTCAACTTATTATAAAATACCAGTAATTATTTTGGTGCTGTTTCATTCATGTCCTATGGCTATGTATGCATGATGCAGTATATGCTATATATGCATGATGCAGTATTCATATAATGATATAGATAAAAATCGACCTCACCATATTAGTAAAGTATACACTATCCATTGTCTTGTTACAGACAATACAGTAGAGTGGCTAATACAGCGATATGGTCTAATGTTCCCGTGAGAATAAATTGTCATTGATGGAAAGGGAAGAAAAATTGTGGATCAACAAGGGAAAAGGGACCTCCGCGGGGGATTTATAGTACCAACTTTGGCCACCAGGGGGCTCCATATAGCCAAAAAGGACCAAGATATAGCAAAAACTTATCTATACTACTTTTTTATGTAGAATATGATAGACCACATTAGAAGATTCCATTTTTGGTGAAAACATTCCATATTTGTAAGGGAAAAGAACGTTTTTGGGCCTAAATTGGTGTTTTTGCACATGTTGGTTGCCATGGAAACATGATTTTCATTCTAAATCGAATTTTTTTTTAAATTGAATGAGAGAAGGCCCCAAAACGATTTCTATGCTGAAAACAGAATGTAAATACCATTTTTAGATCAAAAGTTGTGGCCAATTGTTTGAACAAGTTGGGATATTTGGGAATTAGCATAATAATGCTAATTAGATAGGAATATCTCTAAAACAAAAGATGATAGAGCTTATTGGCATTTAAGATTGGACAGTGACCACACATATTCAGAGAGCCAGTACTCAAAAACTAGAAGTGGTACCTGCTTATAAAAGATATCACTGGAAAGCTGATGACATCAATTTTATTATTACATTTTTACCTTGGGGGACCCTTTTCCCTCGACTGTCCACAAATGTTCAATTCTAGCTATACATACATACACTGCTATATTAGCACTGCAGGTGAGGTTACATGAGATGTTACAGACTAATGATAAATAACAGACACACAGGCTCAGTGCCCCTTACTGCATAGTATTATGCCTGCCTGGACAGGTGAGGTACTTCAGCTCATACCTTTATGATAGACCTAGCCATGTTAATTGTGACCATTCTCATTATAAAGTCGTCTTAACGTAGACCTGAAGGGGATGTCAATGTGTAGTGGAAGCATCTGAATGATTATGTACAGGACATGCCTGAAGTACACACGTCCTTATTGCTCAAAAATATAACCTATTACATTTAGATGTGGGGGTTCATTGTGCCATATTACTGTTGCTTGTGAGAAACCAGTTATTGCAGTTATTTCACACAATGTTGAATAACATCGAAACTGCCATTAATCAGGAGGTAATTTATCCAGTATACCAAAGACATACTATTACTATTACGATATAGTACAGTGCATGTATCATATGTAAGCTTCAGTGTTAAGCCTACTACTTCTCTCTACCTCATGTACTCATGCTATGACATTGTGGCTTCTTGAAGGTCTCATCTTCACCTTGCCTCATCATAATTATAATAGTCCCACAATCTTTGGGAACTGCTCCCTCTCCTCACCTCTTTCAGTTACTTCAAACATCTACAGTTATGTGAAAGCTAGCCTAATCTATGGAAATGCCTGTTGTACTATTTCTCGATCTGTGATATTAATTTGGTCGTTAAGGAAACCCCGAATGTCACAATTTCTCACAGCTTTACACAACATAGTATATTATCAGTGAATACTATTGAGTCTCTTGTATTTAGAATCGTGTCCATCACCCTTTAAATGGCTACCTCACTATCTTGATGAATGCTACTTTCTCCCCCAGTTTCTCTCTATATACCTGCCTGTATAACCACAGAATATAAACACTAAAAATATTCATATATGATCATCATTATGTGCGCGATCTGTTATATACTACATGAACATACATGTATCAATTTCTGAACATTGACTTAATGTAAGATGTAAGAAATACCTGTTGAAAGGGCGCGCCTTGATACCTACCTAAGTATTACAACGAGTCTTTACTAAAACGGAAGGGGACTTCATTAATTGTTACATTTAGTTATAATTATATAGACAATGGAATTGTACATTTGTAACATACATATAGTTATATAGATGACATAACATTTGCATATGTACATGGTATTTCTTTTCTGGTCAAATTAGTCTATTCTACCACTGTCATTTGTGGACGTCTCCCAGGCTGGGAGACGTCCAGTTTTAGTCTATTCTTCATGTACTTTCTATTATGTACTTTCTGAAAACAACTCTCACAGCACAAAAGTCTACTTAAAGATTTAGGCAAATGGTTAATCATTGTTCAATCTATTGGGTGTTACGACGGTGTATGATGTGTAGGGCATTATGGAAAACTGTAATCGATACCCCTAAAGTATCTTATAATGATAAAGACCTATAAAATGCATACTATCGAGTTGCCATATAGTTATTATAAAGAAAGGTGCAAATGTAACGGTATAACACTCGTTAGATGTGTATGGAATATTATGATATCTTAGCCCGCTGTTGAAGGTCTATCCAAGCAAGGCATTGTTGTTATAATTACATGGTTATTCATATAGTATTATTATACTTTAGGCCGTACTGTTTTTACTTGGTCTGTCTTCAGTTCTTTCCATCTATTGATTAATATTATCATATCTGATGTGAATACAACAATGAAATAAAACCAAATTATTCTAACAAAAGCGAAATGTCTTTGATTCTGAGTTATCCATTTGTGTAGTTTTTGTCATCTGTAAAACATTAATACACAATAATATAAATATACGCTTCCCATATGATTGATTACATCTTTCCCCTTATCAGTAACTTGAGCAGCATTCTATAGAAGAACTGAGCCACTAAAATACAGAGCTCTTCCCGTCCCATTCGTCCTGGTGGTCAAATAGATCCAACCTGAATCTCGAACTAACCAATGATGTTTCCACCATAATTATGTTTCTCTGATGCCCCTCGAATGTCAATGATTAGAGATTTGTGTGGACATGATTTTTGTGGTGCGCTGAGACTTTGAGTGAGTCCTATGCAGAAAGGAACCTTATGTGCACACCTCGTAAAGATTATGGCAGCACCACGCCAACTGCCGTGGATGTTGTGCATTTACAATATATACTGGTCAATGGTAACGATGCACCATGCTGGAGGACTAATGCAGAATCACCTGTAGGTGTTTTATATGGACCACTCATTTATTACCAGAAGGAAAGAGGCCCATGCCAGCTAACGATGCGTAAAAGAGAAAATATTCCACAATACATCGGCATTACTTAATTCACTCAAACATATTCCTGAGACTTTTATAGTCAATATTTATTCGGAGGGGGCACCATCGCATTCATATTAAATTTCTTGTCTATCAGGCACCCCACCACATCTAGGATTAAATGACTCGTCCCATAAATACTGCTGTATGTGAATGTGTCCCAGAAAACTAGACAGTATACACTGTAAAAATATTCCGTAGAAAAAATTGAGGATCACTATAATCAATATAATTATCCATCATATGCATATTTTTTTGTATAAAGACATATGTACACATATTGTGCCAGGACTTCATAATTATTAGGAAATATAGCCCCTGAGAGGCACATATAACGCCCCACATCACTTTATAATTACAATTCTTGTGAAGACATTACTCTAGAATTGCTATACAACATCAGCTACAGTGGTCATTCCTCATTATAACCACAAAGGTGTCTATCACATTAAAAGCACATTTATATTACTTCAGAATCTGGAACCTTCAGAAAACTCTTCTTGTGAACTAGGTTGCCACCTAGTAGGAAACATAGAACTACCCAGAAAACAAAGTTTCACTGTAAAATAAATAGCGGAGTTTCACTGCAACATTGGTTTATTGAAATTTACTGTAAAATTGATAAAATCTACATTGATTCACTGTAAACCAAATTACGGAGATGCACTGCCAAATTTAACAGAGATTTTCCATAAATTTAAGGGATATTTTTTACAGTGTACCACTATAAGCACTATAATATATGATACGTGTAGTAATACTATAGCACCTGGTTTACATTACCTAAGCTGTAGATGAATATAGATAACACCCTGGTTAGATTGACACTTATATACCTCCGATAACGTTCTCCGTCCCAGCACTCTGTTATTTAATATGTAATATGTGCCGCCTAGCTCGGTATAACAATATGGTTTATCTTCTATTCATTTATTGGACGGGGAGTTCAAACACTGGCGACGGTTAACTAGGTATTTGCAAGGACTTGCGTTTAATATCTGGTTATCACATGGGCCTCCAGCTAATGCCACCTTGTGACTGTAGTGATTACAAGCATGAGGCTCTGGTCGCTCCAAATTGGTGGTTGGATAACCACTATATGGGCAATGCAATATCAATATTCAAATAAAATAATTTGAGAGGACATTCAATTTATTACAGACAGAATAGAGGATTTGGCAGCTGGCTGTGTAATGTATGGGATACAACACAGTGGTCAATAAAAAACCCAAAGACGTTTGGATAATGGTCATGATAGAATAATGATATAGGAAAGAAATTGCACGCAAACAGATACGTGTCATATTACAGGTATTTAGGGAAATACCACGGCTGGCATAGGGAGGCCAACGGCGGTCATATTTGTTGAATTCTGAAGGGCATCTAACACGGTTAATCAAAAAACATTTCTGGTAAAACTGTCATTGCACTTCAAAAGGGTAATGACCTATAGCAGTGGATAGCGAACTATCTAAACGATAGCAAATGATGTGTAGCAGCAAAGGGACACATCAGACATGATACAAGGGTAATCTGTGGAGTACCACAGGGGTCCATGGTAGGGCCATTCCTTTTGAAAAAAAATCCTATATATAGTTAGGTTATGTCGAAACCCGCTGAAGGCAAATATACACCAAAATTGTTTGTAAATATATGACAGGGTAGTAAACATAAGTGGAAAATGCTGTGGTGTTCGCCTCTATGATATGGCTGTGTCTCACGACCTTGGGCCAATGCTTTTGTCTCTGAGCGGGTGCCGTCTCTGACCAGGTGCCGTCTCTGACCAGGTGCCATCTCTGACCAGGTGTCAGAAAAAAGGTGTTTTAAAAAGAATTATACTCATATATATAAGGATGTGTAAAAAATCTATGGCGGTTGTTATATAATTATAATTAGCCTCCTGCTGTTGGTATTTTGACCTTATCAAGCCAAGCTGGTCAGAGACGGCACCTGGTCAGAGACGGCACCTGGTCAGAGACGGCACCCGCTCAGAGACAAAAACATTGGCCCAAGGTCGTGAGACACAGCCATATACGCTGACCTGCACCAAAAATGCTCTACCAATTATGATGATCACTGTTGATATGCTTATTATGCAGCAAATTTGAACGTAGATGTGATGCAAACACTTATTAGTTATAGTTATGTAAATGACACTATAATAGCGTTTGTGCAGGACAAACGACAAAAAATAAAAGAAATACCCAACCTATTGTGTTACACTGACAATTCTCTACCACCTTGTATCAGAGACATGCACTGTGATATCCCAAAGTCCTGTCCAGCCTAATTAAACATGGTAACCTTTCTGACACCCAAGGTTTAGACACTACCCATGCTTTATCTGTTAATCCATCTTGGACACAGGTTTGCCACCAGTCGTCTAGACAGGGTGAACTCCTACAGAGGTCACAGTCAACATATTAGGGCCATGATAATAGATACAAATTAAACCAACAATGCCAGGAAGTGTACAATATTAGATGATGAAAGGGAGGGAGTATTCGGTCGAGGTTGGGATTAAGTCTTGGAAGGCCAATAAAAGCATCACATGTTTCAGTTCCAGACCCTACTCAGAGAAAACGACATGGACTTGGACGTGTTTTGACCTTTTAAGTGCATCATATTGGTTTAATGCGGTGTTCTTTTGTTGGGATAATGTATGGGTGTATCGCTGATAGGTAATCCTATGGCGTTGCTTTCTTTCACCTTCCTTTCTTTTTTGTTCCAAGGTCAGATAATGCCTCTCAGTATTTAAGCAGGGCAATAGATATGTTTGAATTACATATGTATATAGATAATAAATAAATGTGGCATTGGGAGCTGGGGAGGGGGAGGGGGTGATGTATGAGGAGATTTCCCAGAGCCATCCTAAAATGTCATGATTCTAATCCTACCTCTGATGAACAGGTTTAAAGGTCAGTGGTAATACGCAGTATCCAAAATAGATTTGCGCTCAAAATGGCTATTCCATAAGTAGAGAAGTATAGTTTAGTACCGAATGATGGTATGATAGGTGGTATTATTTCTTACCCGTCCGTGATCAATTGCAAAGAACAGAAAATTAATGGCTATATCCAACCCGATGATACTTTACCATGTTTGAACACAATGTCCTCCAGGTTGTTGGATAGTATTCTACTGTGGCTCATAGCATTTGTTTAAAATTGGCACCATGGATTATCCAAAGCCTTAGATGACAACCACAGGACGTAAATTGATCCATAAAGGAACACATACTTAATCCAATAAAAGTTTGTCATTTATGCAAATTGTTGATTACATAAAGTATGGCACATCTTAATAGACTAATATTTGTGATAACTACATGAATTCCAATATTGGTACATTGCATTGCCAACTATGGACTAAAAGAAAGACTATGTAAGGTTGACAAAACATTTTAAAAGGGTATAAAAGTAAAGGAGGGGGCATTTGCAGATAATTTCATTGCGAATCCCATGATGAAAATGTCTGAGTATGAATACAAATTCCGTGCCAATACAAGGCGACTTACAACAAATACTGGTTTCTCATGAAACGTTGGAAGGGGAGAGAAAATGAATTTTCGTGGGGAAGGTTTTGGGGAAGGGGAGGGCTGTGAGGCCCCTATCCCTCAAACGGCCCCTATCCCTCAAATATTTGTGAGATAGGGGCCGTTTGAGACTTAGGGCCCACCTCAGGTCCCTATATAGCAAAAGGTCCCTACCCCACAAAATTTTGAGACTTAGAGACCACATTTTAACAGCCCCTATCTCACAAATATTTGTAGGATAGGGGCCATTTGAGGGATAGGGATATGCCAGGCCCCTATCCTACAAACAGTCCCTAAGTATCAAAAGCCCTCTCCATCAAAAACCTAATTTCTATGACTATTTCTTGCTTCTGCAGCAAGGAGGTAGGCCTCACAATAAGTCAAGCGGGCCTTCTGGTGTCTATATATATGTATAACGTTTTTTGTTTACTGGGCTGTAATGTACCTGGTCGTGCAAATGCTGTGGCTGCAGATGGGTCAAAAGCGACCTGGCGACCTGGGCCGTTTTGGAGGCGACTTTCGACCTAATGCAATAATAAAAGTGACCTGGCGACTTTTAGACAAAATTCACAATACTGTAGGGGGTCCAAAAAAGCGACTTTGTGACCTGGACCCCTTAATTTCGGCGACTTTCCGACCTCAGGGGGGGACCCCTCTGCACCCCCAATGCTACATTGCGACCACTGCGGGACCACTGCATGACCACCTTGGTAGTATATTGTGACTGGTACATTGTGACAGTGATACATTCCACATAGGATTCAAGGACAGCTTTCACAGACCTCAGCCAGTCTAGCCCCTCCCTTTTCCCTTATTGCAGCATGCTCCCCTGCCACGGGATCAAGCCCCCCCCCCCCCCGCCCCCCCAACCCTTCACCATGTCCCCAACGTTGACCCCGTATGAGGTTTGAGAGGCCAAGTCCATATACTAGTATAGAGGAGGTGGTCGGCCTGTCCTCACCCCCCACCTACCCCACCTCTCCCCGTAATGACCACACACACCCCTGCCACACCCATGGTGGTCAAACAACCCCACTGCTACATGCTGGAGTATAGGCTCACAGTGTACATACTTAATCTATTCCTCAATATCTTGAACAATTATGCATGTATTGTAAAACTGGTTGTGTATTATGGTTAACATAGGTGTACACTTACGATGTATTCTCTATTTAATAGTTTCATGAGTTGTAGGATGTGCAGACGTGGAATAATACATGTACATGTATGGGGAATGTACTGAGGTATGCATATAAAACTGGTTCCAGGATAGTTCCTTTTGGTTAGATTTTAAAATTTCTTCCATGGGTGGGACCCGGGGTGGGACCACCATGGTCTTAATTCATAAATCATATACCCTGAGATTTTCTATGGCAACCATTTAATATCATAATTTGAGAGGTTTTCCTCTAATATTGTTGAATGCAAAGAGCAGCTCCAATGCTATTCCTATGGAGAATGAATGAGATACTGGGGTCTGAGACTGACCCCCAATCTGTCCCCAAACAGGGGCATCCTGAGTTCCCCTACGGACCCACCTCTGAGCTGGTAGCAGAGGCCATGTGTGTATGGTGTGTTAGGCCAGACGACATGGGAGTAACGTACGTTTAGCCAGATAAACTAGTGTTGTCCGTGCATCACCCCCTCCCTGCCGCTGACCACCTTGGAGTAACTACACTGGCCCCTGCCAGTTACTCCACGCACTGTGAAGCTACATCAGGGCAGAGCAGGGTGACCACAAACTCGAGAGGGAGCATCTAGGTCACGCAGGTCAGACGGAGGGAGTGGGAGGGGGAGGGGCTCAGTCAGGAGTAGTGGAGGGCAGGGGGGGGGGGGGGCAAGGGTAGCCTCTGGCGTCACTAATTACCGGTATAAGAGATATTATGTTGACACGGATGTGGGACTAGATCTCTGACAACCCTTACCCTTAGTATGGGGGTCGACCCCTAAAATCGACATGGCGACATGGGCATTTTGAGCCTTAGTGAAATGGGACATAAGAAATCTCAGAGATAGTGACATGGGACATGAGCTTTTCTTAAAATTGACAGGGCGACATGAACATTTCTTAAAATCGACAGGGCGACATGGGCATTTCTTAAAATCGACATGTGACGTGGGGACACCCCCCCCCCCCATCGAGACCCCCCTTAGTGAGGGCAAATTGAGTCAAAAATGCATAGGCCTATATGTTTACAAACATTTTCTACATTCCCCTCCACCTGAATCCTCAACCTCCCGCTGTGGTAGAGAATCAGCCTGTCCTAAGAACACAATTAAAAAGGCTTAGAAAGCAGTATTTTGAGCCTTAGGGACTTCACATAGGCCCTATGTTTCAAATAGTTTCAGACCATTTTGAGGGATAGGGACATGGACATTTTTTTTGTAGCTTTGGGACTTCACATGGGCCCTATGTCTCAAACCGTTTTGAGGGATAGGGACTGTTTAGCACATAGGGACTTCACCTGGTCCCTATACCTCAAACAGACCAATTTTGAGGGATAGGGGCCTTTTGAGGGATAGGGGCCTCACAAGGGCTACGTAACATAGTTTTGATAGAGGGAAGTCCAGCATTTCTACAACTACATCACCCCAACCCACACAGATTTATTCTATTGAATTTGACTGAATTGATTTTAATGTTAATGATGAAGAGGATTTTTTTCCAGGTTGAAATGGCCACCATGGATGGCCGCTAAAGGGATGTCAATAGGCTGAAATAAATTGATATACAGATTCATGTAACCATTATGTGTTTGACCAAAAAGACTGCTGACCCGGATATCACACAATATAGGCAGATGGGAATAATCCAATCATACCTCAAAGGTACCGCTTAATATTACCACCTATCTCTCCATCAAAGCCAGGAATCACTGCCCATCTCCCCCCCCCCCACATCTCACCTCAGCGTCTCTGTTATCTCTACCTGCCCCTTGCCCCCCCCCCCCATATTACTGCTGCCGTCTACCATGTCCAGGTGACCCCCTCCCCTCCATATAATGACTTTCACCTAGGGCAATAGATCCTCTCCCTCCACTTACCTGTCTATAGCCCCCTCCCCCTATAACAACATGCAAGCCTAATCAATCTGTCCAATCCAGCCCCCCTCCCCAACTCCCTATATCCATACCCCTTATCCCATCCATCATATATTAGTATTACCCCCTCCCTCTCCCATTCATCACACCTCCCCCCCCCCCCCTCCACGCCCATCCCATCTCAGCATGCCCCACCTCCCCCTCCCTCCCCACCCTGTGAGATAACAAAGCAGTATATAAGGTGGCCCTTACCTGGACACTTTCACCAAGCTCTTCTCCTCTCTCATCTACCTCTCCTGTATCCTGCCTCCCGGCTCTCACCCCCTACAACCGCCACCATGGTCGCCGAACAATTCAACGGAAAATTCAAGCTGGTCTCCGCTGAGGGAGTCGAGGCCTTCCTAGCCGCCACAGGTGAGAACCAAGTTATCTTTCTTTCCACCTCTTCCATCCTCATTCTAGCAGTGGGGGAGTTTGCTCCCTAACCAAGCAGCATATCGACCATTGCGGAGGCAGTACATTTTCTATAGTATTAGATATACATTTATATACACAGTTAATGCTTTCAAACATCAGGCAACTTTCAAATTAACAGCATCAATTGAGGTACATCACTGCATCTTGGGCATGGAAAGGTATATTATTGCTGTCCTGTCCAAAATCACTAGATGGGTTGACTTTGACTTGGTTTTTATTAGTTTGTGAAGAGATTTGGCTTTTGCTGATTGATGCCCAATGTAGCGTCTGAACTGAATGAGGTGAGAATATCCACCTGTTGAACTGTGTAATTACAATAGAAACTAAACGTTAGGTGGAAAGCATTATAACTATACTCCTTTTTAAAGTCGCATAATCGCCAAGCGTCCTCCACCCACATTTCTAGTACTGTTCTAGTATACTATATGTATGTGGTCAAGTGTGAGTGGTGATATTGCCCCTTTAATATAAATATTCCTTTTGCTATATATTTCGCTTTTTACTCTCTCCCTTCTACTGCGTTCGCATTAGCAATCTGACCTGGTCCACTAAAATGAGCCAATTCAGTGGTTCCCAATTCAGTGAGTACCATGCACCAACCTCCACTTTCCGAAATATAACTTTCTATATTAGCATACATTATATTTGTTCCAAACTCGGACCATGGATGCCAATATAAACACACGCTTCTGGGCCACCGTGTAGCTGGATTTTGAAAATGAGGAGTCTGTCCAGGTTATACGGTCGGGGGAGGAGGGGGTAGATAGTTAATTCCTTTATTGGCAATATTTCTGGATTAGTCCCCCTTGATCCCCCTACATGACACCTGTAGCCCTAGGATAACTGTACTGTATATATCAGCTTAATGCCCTGGGTATTACTGATAAGGGTGAGTTGAACAGAATAGGAACCACTCTTATTGATGTGTCCGCCTGGATCAAGGGACTGATATGTGGATACATATAGTAATAGGGAAAGATAGTATAAAGAGATGTTCACGAGAATAGGTCACAAGCATTTCTCGAGTAGCAGCTACTAACTCCTATTCCCTAATGATTGAGAGTCACTTTAGAGTCGTGGGGAGAGTTACCTGAGTGATCGAGTCCCGACTCCCATTTGGGAGTCACTGTGATTTTACTTCTTTTCTCTGTGCACTCACATACTATACAAAGGGAGTGGTCATTATTAATTTTGATAACATGAGGGTTGGTGAAATTGTTTTTGCCCCTCCCGCAAATCCCCCACCACCACCGTTGATAAATTATAATCACTCCCTATAATCCGTCAGCAGCAGTGGTCAGTGAGTCCAGAGTCAATAGTTTATGATACTAGGTAGAAGTGTTGTGGCCGCATGTTATGATTTACAGGCTGTATGGTATAGGTGTGACTTAACAACTCTATGCTCTAGTGCATCATCACTCATGATATCAGATGTCACTTCTATCTCACATTGCCAACTATAATATAGGCATCGGGTCATGCAAATGGGATGCAAACAGTGTCCCTAATTTCTTTCTCCTTGTAGCAGGGTAAATAAATAGGCATCTGGAATAGGTGAATAAACATCTGAATAGGCATTTATAGATCAGAAAAGGATGAGAAATAGGGTAGGATTGATACACCTGTCATCGGTTAACGAAAAGAATAAATTAAGAATTCTAGTAGGGATAGTACAGGGAGGAGAGAGAATACATACGACTTGATAAATACAATACTTTGACACACTATATTTACTCAGGAGTTGAACTTTCCTCCCTGTCTAAAACCCAGAGGACATTAGCACCATGATCTATTTTTCAACAATCTCATTTACTGACACATAGAGCACCATAGTAAATGCCAGGGCCAGGAAAGTGCATGTATCTGACTCTATTTTAGTCACTCCCACTCCAAATGTCTAGACTCCAGTACTTGATAATCAGCACCAAAATACACCTCCCATCCTTGCCAAACTCCTCCCCCATAACTCCACCCATAAGGGTGTGTGGCCCGGGCCTTTATAAACCCATAGAAGCCCACCTATAGTCACCACATACACCTGCACAGTCTACATCGTTGTGTCCATTTGACCATCCCATATACCCTTCACCATGGCTGAGGCATTTAACGGCAAGTACAGGCTGGTCAGCGCCGAGGGAGTAGCTGAGTTCATTGACAGCACTGGTAGGTGGTTTAGACATTCTGCTCCTCTAGTTAGGCATTAGATCACAGGTGTCAAAACTCATCGAATATCAGCCTATAGCTGGTATGCCCCCTGGTCTCAGTGTCTTATTTTCCTGTTGCAGCTGCTGCTGAATGCTATAGCTACAATTAGGAAGGGCATATCATGACTGTTCCCATAGTTACCCTATATAATTCTGCTAAACCTGGCTTTTATTTATTTTGGTACCCCATTCCTGTCTTCCCCATCATTGAACATGTTTTTTTTCTCACTCAGCCTTAGAGTCTCCAGACATTGCAATTCCTCCACGGTGCAACCTAAGTCATTTATGAGCTTCTGCACCTATTTTGTACAGTTTAAACATGAATAGCAAAATTAATTCTTAATCACCAACATACTTTGTTTTCCTCCTCCAGGCACCAACAAGGAGATCCTTGATGCTGCCAAGAACCTGGGTAAGGACGAGGTGGTGAACGAGGTGTCGGCCTCCGGCAACCAGCTCACCATCAAGTACTACACTAACGGCACCCTGGACGCCACCGAGACGCACACCCTGGGACAGGAGCAGAGCATCGACGCTGTGGACGGCAGGAAGATGACGGTGGGTGTACAATTATTCAGAGACCCAGTACTTAAAGCTAGGCCGTTCAGCATTTTCCATACATAGACTAAAATAACAGTTCCACCAGAGGGCAGCAGTGTTTGGACAGGGGACCATGAGCATCGTCCAGCTACAACATATTCACCCTAACTTGTGCCTGTAAGAGCTGAGCTCCCAGCCCTTAAGAGCCCTCTTGTGAATCAAAACTGAACTATATCCAAAAGTGCTTTTGGCCTCACTTCAACCATGACGGTCAAGCTTTAAAAACTAGAGGTGGTACCTGCTAATAAAATATATCACTGGAAAGCTGATGACACCAATTTTATTATTGAGTTTTTACCTTGGAGTACCCTTTTCCCTCCTCGACTGTCTACACATATAGAATGTATAACTGATATGGGCATATACTGTTTGTACTATCTATATAGCATCAACCACTCTTTCCTGGCTCACTTTCCTACCATGATGTAGGCCTATGGCTTCCTGTTACCTTCTCACTCTTTCTCTCTAATGCCGCTGCAAAATAATACATTCATTACTTTGACCTGCTTTGGTTTAGTACAATAATTACATAGCCCAGTGATTATATTAGCGTAAAGTAATGGCTACCTGCTTCCCTCATACAGACCGTATGGACCATGGACGGTGACAAAGTTGTCTTCTCCGAGGACTGTGGCGGTCTCAAGGCCGTCATGTCCATCGAGCTGCAGGGAGACAGCACTGTCTCTGTAAGTAACTCCATTCTATACGATGATGAATTCAAATACTTAATGAATATCTACTGCCATATATGTGGCTCAGCACGTGAGAAGGTACCTTCGCGGGGGATTTTTAGTTCTGGTTTTGGCCACCAGGGGCCATCTGAATGGCAAAATAGTGAAAGATATGCCCCAAAATGCTTTAGGGTACTTTTTTATGGAGAATACAGCCGTCTTCTTAGAATTATTCCATCTTTAGTGCTAACATTCTATATTTGGAATGTAAATGAAACGTTTTCTATGGGAAATTGGCACATATCCCATTTTCTGGTTGCCATGGAAACCATTCCATGGTTTCTAAATGGAACATTTTGGTCCTAGTCTCTTGAGAATTCATTCAATAACTCAAAACTGAAAACAGATCTTGAGAATTCCTCCTAGAACCAAATCTACATTAGATATTCACATTTAATCAGCATATTTTTTCAGGAAATCTGACATTTTCATCATTTTAGTGGTTATTATGGGATACAGTGCATTTAGAGCTTATTTACCATTTTCAGTTATGAGTAACAACAGATGTTCGAGATGTGATTCCCACAAAACTGCTAGGAGTATCTTAGCTTATGATATCTCATTTTAAAGATCATGACACAAACTTTAATCATCAATTCCCCCCTGAATACCCCTTTCCATGTGCCTAGTCAATGAATTACTTATATACTTAATGAATTAATATGTCTACTTAATGCGATCATTACCATCTTAGATATAAGCTATACTGGATGTCTCTTGAGCTTTCAGGAGGCTTAGATTCCATAAAAGTTTTGCTGTGTTTCATAATCCTTAAGATACTATCGATATTGCCAATTCAAAGATTTTCCATAACAATATCAAATACTCATATACCCTAAGTCATAAAGGCACATAGAAACCAAGCACTTGTAGCTGTAAAACCTAACTGACTCCCCCTCTTCTCTCCCTCACAGACCTACACATGCGGCGGTGTTAGCTGTACCCTCAAGATGCAGAAGATCTAAAGACTCCTGCCGCCACCTGCCGGCCTCCCCATACACTCACCAACCTCACTAGGGGACGTGCTGTGAGGAAGGCTGACATCTTGTTGCCGTTATTATTATTACTGCTGATTATCTTATATAAATATGACTCAATAAAATGCTGTTAATATTATAAATTAGTTGTGTTGTGTGTCATAATATAAAAATTGGATACAATGTCATCATTAAATTTTAGTACATATATACGGCTATGTAGGCTACTGTAACCGCATGGGCCTACTATGCTATTGGTATAATATCTGAGCAATGAAACATCCACGAGCAATATACTATAGATTTGAGATGGCGATATCGCTTCTAGCTTAGTAAGGTTAGCCACACGAGGGAAAACGTGCATATCAAATTGGACAGGTGACACTGCCATTTTCTAAATTCTACATGGGATATGGAGATCTCCTCCACCATCCAGAGCACTAGAAACTCTCCAGTAAGCCCATAGGAATACACGATACCGAATACACATACAGCCATGTCCTCGACGCCCGCCAGTGACACAGACCGGAAGTAGTATAATGAAATGGATATTTTCATCAGGCGACAGGAAGTAGTATATGAAAAAGAGTATTTTCTTCAGGCAATTTTCCCGAAAGGTTTTTTAAAATGAAAACATATCAGTAAGTGGTCTGACATAGGTCTAATAGTTGGTGTATTCTTTGTAATAGGGCTGTCGGCCTATGGGCCTAAAGGCTAACACTAGTTAAAACTAGCACATTCACGGCAGATGCAGGCGGGGGGATTATCACAAATGACACCACCAATTAGACGGTCGAGTGGTTAATGGGGTTGGGGTTGATGACAAAACTTGGATAATAGAATGTATATAATATTATAATTATATATGATACCTTTGAATAGGTAAATCTACCCCCAAAAAGTGATAGGAGGTGGGGTATAGAGAATAGTACTAGAATAGGTGACATCATCTGTGAACGTTGGCCATGTCGGTCCTATGCCTAAGCCTAGTAGCATCCTCCAAATTGATCCTAGACCTTAGGCATCGAGCCTAGCAATATCAAATAGTTTTCCCCTAGTATAGTGCATTAGGCTGCACAGCAACTCGTCTATATTAGCTTTAGTTCACCCAAGCACCAAAGGATGTCAGCAGCAGTGCAGCAACTTCCCTGTTCACCACCAGTCGGCGCCAGTATCACTGCACCCAGAAGCACAACAACAACCGGACACAGACACGTGTGCCCCACTAACAGTTAGTAACACACCCCGCCATACACACACCCCTGTGGGCCTGTCACAGCTTAGTGTACCTTTCCCAGGGTTCTCAAACAGCTACCCTCCCCTCCCGGCCACAGAGTCACAGACTAACACTACACAGCAGCACTGCAGAGATATAAGAGAGGACCGCGGGAGGAGGCGGCAGGAGATGGGAGCAGTGACAGTGGAGCAGCCCACTCTGTGAGAGGTGCAGGATATTGGGAAACCATCAGAGAGTAGCAGGAGCAAGGACTGAGTGTCTGTGGAGAAGATAACGAGGCGGACTACTTGAACTTGAGCGCCAAGGGTCTTAGGTTCCCCAGGGCTCCCTCTCTAATAGGCCTATGCCTATTACCTTGCTGGGGACTGATCTATAAGTAGGTCTGTTGTAGGCCCCATATGATAGACAGCCAGTAAGTGGACATTTATAACTATAGCCAGGCTGACAAGGGGCACCTGGACACTTCAAGGGTACCAAGCCCTGGTGGTGTATATTTATATTGCTAATTGGCTGAATTGTTGTGAGCTCAAGGTTAGAGTTGCTCCCTGGAGTCAGTTATCAGGAGTAGCCTAAACCAATTGCATGAGTAACTCAATTGCACTGGCTTGTGAACTTGTGAAGGAACATGTGTGGCCCAGTCCGTGCCTACACATAGGCCTAGATAACAGGGAATAGCATTTATCATAGTAAGTGTGCACACATGGGAAATATACCAGGTGCTTAATACATATTGCTGGATATAATCAATTGTCTAAAGGGCATATTACAGGCTCATTCATTGGAGGATAACACAAGGACACAGGGAAACTATATAACAGTATTAAGTACACTCTCAGAGGACCAACTATAATGCTTCAATAGACTGGGAATATTGACAGGTCTGGAGAGGAAGACCCACAATTTCTGCAACCATACCATACACCCCTATTGTTCACATTGGATTATAATTATAATTATACCCCATAAGCACATATCAGAACTAGCTATACCATCATGGCAGCAGCAAATGACTCCCCAACATCACACCACCATCACCCACACCATGATCATTTTGTGCTCGGTGTTGATTTGGGAACAACAACCGTAAAAGTTGCCCTTTTGGATGATGTCACGAAAAATGTTGTTCGGGTGAAGTCCCGAGAAACTCAAGCGAGTGTTCACTCAGACTTAGGTTCCATTGGAAATGAGCAAGATCCCCAACGAATCTTAACTGCCTTGCAGTTCTGTCTGTCTGGACTACCAAAGGATGAGTTGATGAGGGTGCGAAGAGTTGGGGTATCCGGACAGATGCATGGAGTAGTGCTATGGAAGCAGGGGAGCGGATGGGTGCGAAACACCTATGGGCGATTCGAGACTGAAACAGCGAGCCATCTGTATACTTGGCAAGATGGCCGATGTACTCAGGACTTCCTATCTGGGCTTCCCGATCCGGATTCTCACTTGAAGCTGGCATCTGGGCTGGGATGTTGCACCCTGCTTTGGCTGAGGAGTAATAAACCAGAAATGCTGGAGGAGTATGATTGTGCAGGAACTATCCAGGACTTTGTTGTCACAATGTTGTGTGGTTTAGAGAGACCGGTTATGTCAGTGCACAATGCTGCAAGCTGGGGGTACTTCGACACTGAACACCGCACCTGGAACACTGAGATGTAAGTTGATAGCTTGAATCAGTTGGACATGGGGACAGATGGGATGTCATTATTGACATTATTGTTCTTTAGAGGGGAATGAGCTAAGAATTAATCCTAAGGGTTTGTGCTGGTTTTTTTATCCACATCCCCTGTCCAGTATTTCCTCACTCCCTTTTGAGAGCCTAACCCTGAAAGTGAAGGGAGTCAGGCCCAAGGGAGTCAGAGGAGCTGTTTGAAAAGGAGACAGGCAATGCTGGACTCTGCAGAAAGAGTCAATCCTGGGAGTGCAGTATGAGCGTTGCCTAACGGCAGTCCAACATTGCCTGGTGCCCTTTGAAAGGGAGTCAAGCAATGCTGCAGCAAACAGAGTAAGTCTTATTCTGACATGCCTGACTCTGGTAAGAGGGTGGGGATGACGCCGTATGATAATCTGGGTATCTAGTATCTAGTATTAAAGCATTGCCTCCTCTGTGAGAGTGTAGGGGTTACCTTGTTCCAATTCCATATTCATTTGCAACGTCCTATAAATTGCACCCCTGTTTTGAATGTTGTTATCTTACTTGCGCACTTACTACATTACGCAGTCATCCAGGTGTCTTATGTACATCTTATGACTAGTTAAGTGACATTTTAGATAGCAGGTCTACCTTCCTTATCAGCGAGTACTTTATTACTTACAGCAGACTTATCCCTTAACATTACTGCACCTAGTTTAGGTCAAGTAGGTCAAGGACCAGGAGGCAGCAACAGGCAGAGCGTTAAGTAGGCCTACCCTGGGCCCCAGGGAATAGATGTAAAAAGGCTCTGCTAGCCCTTAACCCGCCCATAACTCAGGAACAGCACTCCTACTACCTTGCCTTCAACATATATAACGGGGTTACTATCTAGACCACCAGAGCAGCAGAGTGATACTGGGGGTCAACTGATGG
Source organism: Harmothoe impar (assembly GCA_947462335.1). NCBI lineage: Eukaryota > Metazoa > Annelida > Polychaeta > Phyllodocida > Polynoidae > Harmothoe > Harmothoe impar. The sequence continues at coordinate 27,143,522 of OX381720.1, forward strand.
AGGCACATATTTTGTGTGCATATATAGTGTTCCTTTCAATACTCAATTATAACACCATAGGTTTATCGTTTCCACTTCAATTCAAATCCCATAGAATTTCCAATATTGGTTCTCCCTATGGGATAAAACTAACCATACCATCATCATTATTCCATTCCACACCATCTAAATCGTCAGAACACCCTACTGCCATGTTCCCCTCCATATCAGGCACATCAAAATATACTAACTGCAAGTCCACAATATGTACACTATTCTCATGAATAGAGCATAATGATAGCTGTCTCTATACTCCCGCACTCTAATATGGATTACTACACATGCTGTCACGTTACATGGCATGTTGTTCCCACAGTTGTATTTGTACAGAAGTCTTTACAGGATCTCATAATTTACTAGCTATGGGTTTTATGTTCATACGTATCCTCAATAATTACCACAATTGACTAACCATCTTTTCGCTAGACCTCTTTATAATGCCAACCCCTTCTTCTAAAATACAAGGCCTCTCTGTAGCAAATGTAGCAATCACTGTGCGTGTCGTTAATTAAGTCTCATGCCATCATGTCATTTAATACTATGTAGACAATGCTATAATTCAGGCTACCCTGTTTCGTTACACAGACATTATACATGCAGCCAAAATTGCCCCCTGACAACAGTGTGTTAACAATTGTCTATTCGGTTAATTGCATCTTCTGCAATAGCTGTACTGAAGGTTTTACAGGTTTTACCAGTACCCTGGTCTGTCAAGTAAGTAGTATAGTATGTATCGGAACGGGACTATAGTTAAGTACTGTTTATTACTCAATCGACATGCAGCCAATCAGAGGCTTCCATTTGGTCACGTGACCCGTTGCCATGGTAACGTGACCTACTTAGGGCTCTCAGCCAATCAGAAGCCAGCATTCTGGGTGACCTACTGACCTACTTAGAAGCTCTCAGCCAATCAGAGGCCGGCATTCTGGTAACCATGGTAACGTGACCTGCTTACGTCACGTGACCTACTTAGGCTCAGCCAATCAGAAGCCGGCATTCTGGTAACTAGGGTAACGTGACCTACTTAGGGTTTGTTTGTAAACAACACCACGTGGCTCTCTTGTTTGTAAACAACACCACGTGACACGTGACTGTTTGTAAACAAACAACTTATATATAGAAAATAAACACAACAAGTTCCATGTTATGTTAAAATTATATTTTCAAAAAAAAAAGCACATCTGTTACAGCGTCTATGTGTAACTACGCGCGTTCTCATTCAAACACTATAACACTATCATACCGTAGCAGCAGCAGGTAGGACTGGAAGAAAAGCAAGCGCACGAGCAGAAGCGACGACACCAGTTGCACCATCCGGCCGTCGCGTTGGTAGCCCTACTACTCGTCGCGCGTTCAACTGGAGGTTTAAGAGTGACAAATGACGATTCTTTCTCGACGCGACTGCTAACATCAGCATCGGCAGCAGCATCGGCAGCATCGGCAGCAGCATCGGCAGCAGCGGCAGCAGCGGTAGCAGCAGTAGCAGCAGCTGTAGCAGCAGTAGCGTGAGCATTAGCAACAACAGCAGCAACGACAGTAGCAAGGGCGGCAGAGCGGGCACTAGCAGCGTTATCAGCGGCGTCATCGGCAGCCGCAACAGCATCAGCAGCAGCAGCGTCGGCATCGGTGGCATGAGTAGCTGCATCGGCGGCAGCAACAGCAGCAGTCACAGCCGCAGCGGCAACAACAACAACGTCATCACAACCAGCGTCACTAACAGCCGCAGTAAATGCAGCAGTAGCACGCTGAGCAGCACTAGCAGCAGCAGTAGCAGAGGCTACAGCATCAGCTTCACATTCGCGCGCCGCTTCGTCATTCCGCTTCATGTCACGGTAGCAACTTTCCATCATGGGGATCTGCAAATTGAGGCGCGGTGCTGGTGGTGGTAGTAGTAGTAGTAGTAGTAGTAGTAGTAGTAGCGTGAACGATGATGACGATGCCGAATACGGTTTCACTCCCCCTTATATACTCTTACTCCCCTCCCCCCCCCTTTTTTTTTCAAGCTACTGGCCAGCTGCCCCCTCACGGCAGGTCTTTAGATCAGCCTTAAGTCGCTTACTACGCGGCTCATCATCCCTCTAATCGCATTTTCCAACCGCCGGCCGGCTGACTGCTGACAACAGGAGAGGGTGATTTGTTTTTCTTTAGATTTAAGCCGCTTACCACACGCACACCCTCTAGTCACAGACAGAGTGACAGAAAGGGAGGGGGTCGCTTTGTTCACGCTACCTGTAGTTGTTTTTCTATACACACGCTGAGCCCATGACCCGCTAATCCTTTATACAGGTAACACGCGTTCAACTAATTACTCTATTGTATGACAGTCGGTACACGGATTTAATTTTAAACCACCTTCCCATCTGGATCCATGTCTGGCGGGGTGGAAGGATCCAGCTGAAAAGCGTGATTAGGGCTTTTGTTTCTCTTATGATAGCAGCAGGTCAGCATGCGACAGCTGAAAATGTCAGACTCGCCGCTCCTATAAAAGACTGAGATGCGTCTCTCTTTCCACACACCCTTCTACCATCGCCGCCGACACCGCCACCGCCGGCCAGCCGACCGCCGCCACCGCCTGCAGTCACCGCCATCACGCCAGCAGGGAATTTCGAGCTGAGTCTGCTTATTGCTTATTTTTTTTCTTTGAGCTTTTTGTTTTTTTAAATTCTTATTTTCACTCAGTCTTTTTTGTTTCGGAGGAAAGAAATATGGCGCTGCAGAGGGCGCGAGTTTCTAAAAGACGGTCGCGCGAACAAAGTGCTCTCCTCAACTGCCCAGCTATTTTTTTATCTCAAAGGAGAGAGCGTCACGTAGTTGAGGTTCACGCTTCTCTTGAAGCGTACCGAATTCTCGAGAAATGCAAAGCTGAGCGCCATCGTCGTTATACAAGAGCGGAAAAGGAAAACGTAGCGACATGGCCGAGAGCCGTCTTCTCAGAACAGCATTTACTCTACTATTGCATAACAGCTGCTCTCAGCGCCCCCACTCGTTGGGCGTTTCATGAAAAGAAAGAGCGCCGCTACTCTCCTCACCCTGCCTCCTCTTATAAAGTGAGAATAAGTGCTATGAAACGATTCGACAAGCCGATCGGTTTCTTGGGAGCGACTGCAGCTCCCACTCGGTGGGCGCGCGTTGTGGCCGACGTGAACACGGTCTCTAAACGTTTCGACGTCGTCACTTGTTATCCCGCATATTGCAACACAGCCGAATTGAAGAAGATAGGGACGCACTATTTTAAACCATACGCTCCAATATGTATTTGTCACCGCCGCGCTCACACGCCTTATTGCTTTTTCGAGACGATCGTGTCACAACACAGAAATAGAAAAAAAAACGGCAAAGCGACGAGCTTTGCCTAAATGATCAAAAAAAAAAAAAAAAAAAAAAAAATTAATCTCCTCCTCCTCCTCCTCCTCCTCCTCCTCCTCCTCCTCCTCCTCTTCTTCTTTTTAAAAAAAAAAATAAATATTTGTATCAGACTCCAGAGGATACAAACATTTATGACTATTGAGTGAAAATAGAATTTTATCGCAAAAAAGGTCACTTCTGCCGCCGCTACTGTGACACCGGCCGGTATCAATAAAAAGGTCGGCTGACTTTTCTCCACAACCATTCACTACCGACCGTTCGAGTGAGAAACACAGCAGACAGTCAGACACACAACCGCTCTCTGACGCGTCCTGAAAAAAAACAAAAAAAAATGTCCAGTAGTAAAAGCAAACTCTTCACAGAAATTCATTTCGACGCTCGACTACAAGGACCCTTTAGTTGTATCATTAGCGGTCCGTCGGGTTGTGGAAAATCGCGCTTGGTGGATCAATTTCTGAGCGACGTGAACAATTTGGTCACGCCGCCGGTGGAAAAGACTTTTTACCATTACGGCGAGTGGCAACCTAGACGATCTGAGAATACGCTCCTCTTTGACGTCCATACACTCTCAGCTAGTGTTCGTACTGCTAGACAAAAAAAAGAACAAGAGAAAGCAGTAGCAAAAAAAATGTCTTCTCATCTACTCGAAAGACACTTTGGTACTCTCAAGCACTTAGCTAAGTGCTCGCCAAAGGACTGCTCGCATCTAATAGACTCTGGAAGCGACGATCTGATCGCAGCGTTAAGTGAGATCTGTCACAATTTACTGGTAGGGAACATCCCGCTCAGCGACAAACAACTGGACAAGCTTCGAGAATCGGCTGACGTGTTGAGGGAGGTCGGCAAAAAATCTACGCCCATCAAAAAAAAGAGACGCGTCTTGGTACAAGAGGGAGGTTTCCTCATTCCGGCTCTCATAGGGATGGCCTTACCGCTTATAAAGAGCATTCTCCGTATATGAGACACCTCATTCGACACCTACTCGCCGACAGCACCACCACCACCACCACCACTACCGCCACCACCAGCGTCATTGCCACCGTCGTCCCCATGACGGACTCAGAGCAGCAACAACACTACAAACGTTTAGCGCTCGTGGATCCTGAGACGCTCTACAAATCATCACGAGCAGGTCTACTTCATCATGTGCCCGCTGCTGCTGCTACTACTAGCGCTGCTACTACTGCAGTCGCTGCTGCTAGTACTTCTACTGCTCCAAACCTTCCTCCTCTTCCTGATGAGCGCACTGAAAAGAACGAGAGTTCCGCTCCTGCCACCGCCGCCCGCCTACCTGCCGACATGGCCTATTACCACAAGCAGGCAGAACAGTCCCTTCATCCCGACGCGGCCTTGCACCAGGTGCTACAGTTTATCTACAGGGACTTGGATTTAGTGTTGAACGACCCCACTTTGGAATCGCGCGAGAAAATGTTGAAATACCGAAGGTTGTTGAATAGATTGCAATTTTTTCTCGCGAATCCCCACAACAGCAACATCTCTTCGTCCTACTCTTCTTCGCCCCCGGCTCACCTCCGTCAGTCTGCTGAAGAGGCCAGCGCGTCCCTACTCGAGCGGTTGGTGAACCAAGTTCCCAAGAGGAATCGCACTCGGACCGTGGCGCTGTACAAACAATTGGAGAAATCCGGTGTGATCAAGTGGAACGAGGACGGTGCGGTGCGCGAGATGTCGGGTCGGAGAATACCACCTGAGCATCGCATCAACATAGTGGACTTACTGAACGACGCTGCCAGGTTCAGGAAGACGGCGCCCAGACCGGCGGGCTACTCGCCGTTCACGAAAGCGCTGCGCGAAGCAGTTCCCACAGACTCCTTGATCGGAAACCATCTGTATAAAGCGAGCGGACCTGGCCGAAGTTTGGACACACGGCTTGCTGACAGAGGTCGGAAACGACCGAGCTTCGACTTGGAAGAAAGAGAAGCAGCAGCAGCAGCAGCAGCAGTAGCAGCAGCAGACTCTTCTCTCCAGGTGGACGATCAATCCTCTGACGACGAGGAGGACGACAGTGAACTTTTCCAAACTCCGACTTCCTATAGGAGCGTGGCGAGTAAGAAAAGGAGAGGGCGCAACCGCCTAGCGGCGAGCTCGTCGTTCACGCCCTCAACAGGCCCACCATGGGCAAACCAGTGAAGAGACTGACCAAGAAGGAAAAAGAAAAGAAGCGCGTAGTAGCTAGATATACCGACGTCAAAGCGCCCTCCAGTTTCACTAGCGTGACTAAACTCCAGAAACATCATTTTCGCCACCTGAACCCGGCCGTCATCCGAGATGCTTTAGTGTCGCTGGACGCCTACACTAAACATAAACCCATTCGGAGAAAATTCGCAAGGAACAAGACTATAACCGGCGCAATCGATCAGCAGTGGCAGATAGATCTGATGGACATGCAAGCTTTGGCGTCTCACAACGACCGCTTCCGGTACGTGGTGACGGCGATCGACGTTTTCTCTAGGTACGCGTGGGCCGTTCCCATTAAATCCAAGAGCGGCGCTGATGTCACCGAGGCCTTCCGAGAGATGACAGGCACTGGCGAGAGACGACCGCGCACTGTTCAGACAGACAAGGGGAAAGAGTTTTTGAACAAGATCTTTCAAGATCACTTGAAGAGCGAGGGCATAGAGTTCTTCACTGGCGAGAACGACGACATCAAAGCTAGTCTAGTGGAGCGCTTGAACCGCAGTCTGAAGGAGAAGCTGTGGCGTTATTTCACACACAAGCGCACGTATCGCTACGTAGACGTACTGCACCATGTAGTGTCTTCTTACAATCGCACTCACCACAAGACGTTGAAAATGGCGCCGGCTCAAGTCAGCTCGGAAAACAGCGAAACAGTTTTCTACCGACAAGATCTCCCAACTAACAAACAAATCGACGAAATATGGAAAAAGAAGAAAAAAACAAAGACGTCCGCCGTCGACGTCATCGCTCCGGGTGACAGAGTGAGGATGTTGAGAACTAAAGGCGCCTTCGACAAAGGGTACGAGGGAAACTGGCGCGAGGAAGTGGTCGACGTTGCTAAGACGTTGGGAAGCAGAGGGTTCGAGCTGAAAGACGACAAGGGCGAGGAGATAAAAGGCGTCTTCTACCCGGAAGAGGTTCAGAAGGTGTACAAGAGTCGTTACGACAACAACTACCTGATAGACGAGGTGTTGCGCCGCAAGACCGTCGACGGTAAAGAGTTAGCTTTCGTACGTTGGTTAGGTTACGACGACAAGTTCAACGAGTGGATCCCCGTCAAAAAAATAACGTAGGAAAAAAAAAAAAAAAAAAAAAGAACATCACTCTACCTAGCAACAGCTCTATGGAGTATTATCCTGACAACAGCTTGACGTCTTTCCGAACTCACTTCGACTCGCCGCTCCTTCTGCCCGAAGCGTACGAAGCGGCTCTGACTGAGATCATCCTCCCTACAGAATGGACTAACGTGCACGACGACGACTTGATCATCGTTGTTCCTCTGCGCACCAAAGGTTCGCTAGAGGAGGCGATCCAGGTTTTAAAAGAAACTAAATTCTCCGAAGGAAAAAAACCACAGGTAGACTGGAAGAGAATGAAAAACGCGAACGGTCTGAGCAAGCTAACGTTCAGCTCAAAATTCCCGCTGAGCTGGAAGGAAGCGAGCTATGTAAAGGTGGAAGAGATATCAGACACGTCGGAAGAGCAGCAATTGAAACCGGAAACAAAAAGGTTCAAGAGAGAGGTCGACTTGGAGACAGACGAATGCCGTATACAAGCAGTTCTTGTCCCCGGCGGTGAAGAAGAAGACGATCAGCCATCAAGCAAGACAGATGATCGAAAAGATGGAGAAGGACATGGGAGTGCGCAGTTTCATGCCAAACATATTCGAGATACCTCCTATTTTCACCGGAAGCAACCACACCCTAATCGAGCGCTTGAGTGAGACGTTGCGAGATGACAGACTAGAGGGCGACAGCTTCTTGCTCAAACCGATGCGGATCTTATCGTACGACGCCAAGACGAAACGCGTCACCATCAAACCGCCGAGACACTGTGCTGTCCTGCTGAGTCAGCATCTCGCATGCGTTCTAGGCTTCGGAGAGAAGACGTGTTTCGCGTCGCCGACTACCGGCGCCTACTCGATGGATGTTTACGGGGACGTGCACTCTGTGTACATATACACCGACATGATCCAGGAGAGACGTGTGGGCGACATGCAAGTGCCGCTGTTGCGCTGCGTGGCGGTGGACAGAGGCGGAAAGCGTCGAGGTGGCGTGCAAGCTATCAGTTTTCCCCATTTGGATTATTTCCCCTTGAAATCCAAGAGGTTTACCGAGGTCGGCATCTATTTAAGAGACCGATCCGGTCATTCCATCCCATTCGGTAGAGGCGAGGTGACCGTGACACTTCATCTGAGACCTATTGAGCGCTGAAAGAGAGAAAAATGATGCGTCAACGCGTTCCGTACTTTCCACCCAGGCGCACCGTCGGCAGAGGGTACAGCGATTACTACAACGCGCAGCTGGGCAACGGCGTCAACGTGTACAGCGGGCGCTCTTTCCAGAGCGGGCACGGTTTAGGCGGCGCTCTGTTAGGTCTGATGCGCTCGGCTACCCCGCTATTGAAGTCGGTGGGAAAAACGCTGCTCCGCGCCGGTGTGGGCGTAGCTAAAGATGTGCTGGCGGGTCGGACTTTAAAGAGCAGCGTGAAAGACCGAGGCGCAGGCGCTCTGAAGAGACTGGCGAGTACGGCGTTCTCGGGAGGAAAGACGCCTGTCGCGTCTAAGAAAGGGTCGAAACGTCGCCGGCATTCTCCTCAGACGGGCGGTGGCTCTTGCAAGAGACGTAGAGGGGAAGTATTCGACCGGTAAGCGCCTAGGCGTTCAGGTATAAATAAAAAGACTGGAGGCGGCCGGCGTCAGTCTGTCGGCCGCATGAAGAGAGAACACAATGGCTTACGTACACGAGAGCAGTAACGAGTGCGCGCTCTCTGAGCTCGACCTGCACACCGTAGCGCCGACTCAGACTACTATCTTAAAGTCGTCTTTCCTGGGGATAGAAACAAAAAACTCTTTAGAGGATGGAGGTAACATAAATTTCACCATCAACAAGTCGCAAGAGTACACAGACCTGAACGAGAATTACCTTCATCTGGAATGTCAAGTGCTAAAGGACGGAGCGGCGATCGAGGACACCGACGCGGTAGCTCCGGTGAACAACTTGGCTCACTCGCTCTTCAAAGACGTCCAAGTCTCCATCGGCGGTTTCAAAGTGTCTGGCAACACCGAGACCTACCCTTACCGAGCTTACTTGGAAGGGTTACTCAACTACAACAAAGACGTGAAGGACGGCGTCATGAGCGCCCAGGGGTGGCATGAAGATACGCCCGGTCAGTTTGACACGTTGACTGACGCGAATGCGGGGTACAAAGCGCGCAAGAAGCTAATCTCCAACAAGCGCTTTTCGCTGATGGCGCGACTGCACTTTGACCTGGCTCATCAACCGAAGCTCATCGTTGGAGAGACAGAAATCAATCTCACTCTGAAACAAGCGGCGCCCTCTTTCTATCTGATGTGCGCCGCTGACGGAGGCTACAGCTTGAAGATCTACAAAGCAAAGCTCTACGTGCGACGCGTGCTGGTGGCGGACGCTGTAGCGGAAACGCACGAGAGAGCGGTGATAGAACACGGGCCCTTCGACTACCCGGTGAACAGAGTGGAGGTGACGACCTACGCCATCCCTCAAGGTAACAGAGATCACAGCTACACGCACTCCAACACAGGCCAGCTTCCCAAGTCGATGATGATTTGCTTCCTTGACCACGACGCCTTCAACGGTAGCTACACCAAGAACCCGTTCGAGATGAAGCATTACGACATCAGCTCGCTTCAAGTGATAGTGAACGATCAGAAAGTGCCGAACGACGCCTACGTGCCCGACTTTAAGACCAAAGCGGCCGTGAGAGAGTACTTGGCGCTACACACGGAAACGGGGATGTACGAGGGCGCGCGCTCCTGCGGTATTTCATACGATCAATTCCTGAACGGTTACACGGTGTTCCCCCTCGACTTAACCCCAGACAGATCGCACGACGGGTGTCGCGTGAACCTTATAAGAGCGGGTCAGCTGAGGGTGGAAGTCAGTTTCCGCTCGGCGCTACAAGCGACAACAACGGTGCTACTCTACTTGGTGTACGACAACGTCGTCGAGCTGACCCGAGATCGACACCCCGTCACCGACTACCACATGAACTGAAGACAAGACGGCGGTACTTGGCGTATCGTATGAACACGCTTGAAATAAGCAGAGTGTTGAAGGAAAACGTTCACACAAAACATCGTTTCCTGGGCGTTTTCTCTTGTGACACTATTCCGAAGCACCCTATCAAAGACACTTGTTTCGTGAGCAACACAGATCCGCAACATTTACCAGGTCAGCATTGGGTGGCGTTTTACGTGTCGAGCACGGGTGAAGTGTACTACTTTGATTCCTTCGGCTTACCGCCGCTGAGTGCGGAGTTCTTGTCTTTCGTGGAACGCTCTGCTCCGTTCAAGTGGCAAAGAAACCGCATTCAACTACAAGACACTTCTGCTGACACCTGTGGACCTCATTGCGTTCATTTCCTAATTGAAGCATGTCGAACAAGAAACCCCAAGAAGTGCGTCATGCGCATGAGCAAAATCCCAAAGCTGAGCGACCGGGCCGTGAGTCAGAAGCTATCGATGATGCTGTTGTGACGGGTTGTTGCGATGGCGGCCGTTTCATGGAGGCAAAGATTCTCTGCCTTGCCGAAATGGTGTTGGATTTATCCAAAGTCGTGCAATGTCTATTGGAGAGAAGTCGTCCGGGGTGTGGTGGTGCGAGTGACGGCGGCGTGAGACTTTGCGGCCTGTTGAGTTGCTGCAAATCGAAGAAGCAAGCTAAAAAAGCATAAACTTGTGTGTTTTTTCTGATTGAAATGAAAATAAAGAATAAAATGAAAAGAAAAGAAATTATCTTGTTGTGTTTTTATTTCTATATATAAGTTACATAACTTTTTTTTGTTTGTTTGTTTACAAACAGTCACGTGTCACGTGGTGTTGTTTACAAACAAGAAAGCCACGTGGTGTTGTTTACAAACAAACCCTAAGTAGGTCACGTTACCCTAGTTACCAGAATGCCGGCTTCTGATTGGCTGAGCCTAAGTAGGTCACGTGACGTAAGTAGGTCACGTTACCATGGTTACCAGAATGCCAGCCTCTGATTGGCTGAGAGCTTCTAAGTAGGTCAGTAGGTCACCCAGAATGCTGGCTTCTGATTGGCTGAGAGCCCTAAGTAGGTCACGTTACCATGGCAACGGGTCACGTGACCAAATGGAGGCCTCTGATTGGCTGCAGGTCGATTGAGTAATAAACAGTACTTAACTATAGTCCCGTTCCGATACATACTATACTACTCAAGTATAAACTAATTGATAAAATATTCAGCAACTATTTCATCTCACTTAGTCAAACATTATTTGCACTAGTTACACTGGCAATATAAAATGATCAGTTCCTATAACAACAGAGCTTAACTCTAAAGGAATGCACCCCAGATTTCGTTTAGTAATTTCTAATATTTGCAATTCTGATGAGGCAAACAGGTGCCTGCTGGTGAATAGAAATCAAGCTTGTTTTTCTAACACAAGCATTGTGGATCTGACTAATCAAATTCCTCCGAGCGCTGCCCCTACCACAAGGGGGTATTGTTAGTGTGCAGGGTGTGAGTGTGGTTAAGAGTCATCTGGTTCTAATCCCAAACCGTGGTGAGCAGCACATGACCAGCTCATGGCTGTGGGCAGCGGTGGCTATTGCTCTGTGAGCAGCTCACGTGCCTGGAGTCAGAAATGGAGCTGACGTATTTAGCTTCGGTTTAGAGGCTTAGGGTAACTGGTGTGGGTGTGGAGAATCAATGGGGTGGCTGGAGGGTTAGGAGGAAAAGGGGAACTAGGACTCCCAGAACAATTGAGTCCGGCAATTGCCCTTTTGAACAGTTGGCAACCTGGCTCTAGCACACCTAGATCCTAGTAAACTGGTCACTTGCCGTGTCCATTTGTAGTGTTCATATATGCTGAAGCATCTTGTTCAGATCAAATAGGTCAAGGACCAGGAATCGCAGTTTAACACCGGTAGGATTCTTATTCGTGTTTGTAAGGTTCAAATTATCACTTCTTTTATCACCCTTATTGTCACCTCCTCTAGCCTGTAAAAGTTTCATCCCTACCTTGCATTCGCTTATCCATGCATCAGCATTCGTGAGGGAGCAGCACAAATCATATCCTGGTTCCTGTTCACTGGTTCCGAGCTACCAGCAACGATTGCCTAGACCCAGCAGAGTTCAAGTTCAAGGTCATGGTGTTTGTTACCAGAGCTTTCCTGTGGAAGAATGTGGTAACGGGGGGGGGGGGGGGATATATACTATAGGCTACAGCAACAGCATTCCTCCGAGCCTAGGGGCTCTGGTGCCATGGGAAACACTGGTGTAGACATCCATCAATTCAGCAACTGTATCAGTTCCTCTCATCCACCACTGTTTCACTGGGACCAGTGTAGCCTATCACCAACCCACATGTTGGAACAGGACCCTGAGGGACCCCAGCTGCGGCAAGGGGCATGACTCCGTCATGGTACATTTAACACACAAGCCCAGCACAGTAGGATGGGATGGGGTCGATTATTATGGTTCTAAGGGGGATTGGCTAGATAGAAATGTTAGATAACACAAGGAAATGGATTTGTCCTAATTCACCAGAAGTGTTTTGGTGTGCTAGTTTGCCTCCATTCTCATTCATGAAAAGGCTGCTATTAAACCTATTTCCCAGCACAATGAATTTTGATTCTCATATTAGGCCAAAAAAAAAAGGTTTGTTTCAGGTCACCCGACCGACCCTATGTAAACAGGGCCGACCCTACGTTTTTTTATGCAATTTTGAAGAAATTTTTATATTTTTACACTTTTTGGGGGTAAATCTTAGGTTTTCAAAAGTTTTGAAAACAATGTTCCCATTTTCATACTTTTTAGGGTCAATTTTAGGGTTATGTAAAAAAAAAAAAAAAGTAAAAAAAAAAAAAAAATCCGACCTACTGACCCTAGAGTTTCATCCCATGTTACCTGAAACAAAACTTTTTTTTTATTTGGCCTTACTACATTCAATTACATTTTCTTCTAGGCTAGCTTTTTATCATCTCTTTCTTTATCAAAAATTATCAGGAGTATATTCTGACCTGTATCGTCTCTGAGGTAAAGAATAAATAAATAAAGGTGGTGTGATATTAGCCATGCACCCATTTACGGTGAAGGTCACCTTGACGTGAGGACATTCTTTAGTGACATTTACCATGTGTCCAGAAACACGAACACGCTACAAAAAAACATGACTTCACAACCCTTTTTACCTCACCAGTGGCAATTCATTTAATGAATATCGAAACCTCAACCAGATTTCAAGCCCAGTAGGCCGAAGAATGGCCTGGCCGAAAATGAGGCTCTGGATGTTTTTTAATTAATTTATTTTCCTATCTGCTACCTTACCATGTTTCATCATTGAAAAACCACTCTACTGCTGTGGCGACAGTCAATGGGTACCAGTATGGGTGGGTGTGTCAGGTTTAGGTGTATTTGGTATATTGGAGCCGATTTTGGACAGCTGTCTGTTATAGGCCTACTGTAAATTCATAATAACTAATAAGGAAAATCATCAACAAATTTAAAAAAAAGAAAGAAATCCGACCTACAGACCCTAGACTTTCTTCCCATGTTATCTGATACAAACCTTTTTTTGGTCTAATGGGATAGATAGAAAGTGACGGTGTAGGAGATGGAGGCGTATAGTTGAAAATATCACGAGGATTAGTTCAACAGAGTGGTACATTGATCATAATGACAGGAAGGACTATTATGACACCAATGGAGGTTACCTACTGAGCTAATCAACCCAGTGCGCTTCCCATACATTCAGCTGTAGTCTGTAATGATAATGTGATTACGTTATAGGTCATATGTTGCATAAGTGTAAGTAACCAATACCAGTATCGGAGACAATAATATTATATCTCAGTCACACCATAGATTATAACTAGGGTGGCACCAGAGCCTATATAACTACATTCATGTGCAGTGTCCCAGAGGCAATATTGCTCCCCAGACTGACAGGGGCATCATACTGTAGGCCTATACATTTTGCTGAGCTGTGTCACTCAATGCTGATTGTATTCTGTATCGACGGGATGACATGCATCCACTCCTACTGCAATCATTGTCATAGAAAAACAGCCATCGAATTACACACAAATTAGTGGTTCTCTATAGCAGTGCCATCCACACCATCATAGTTCCGTCTGGATGTATAACACCTGGTTATATTTGTTCATGTATTTAAACCACAGCGGAGGGCCAAGACAAAGGAGTTCACACCTTGGTTATTTCTGTGTAGACTCACATGACCCTACAGCTGTGGTTTAAAACAGATAGACAATGGTTATGTGAGGCCAGCTCAAAATATGACTACTGTAGAGTGACAGGCACCCTATAACTGTATAAGGGTGCCAGCCAGTTTACAGTGGTTATTTTGAGTTAGCCTTCCATAACCATAGTCTATCTATTACATATCCCACAACCTATAGCATACTGGCAAGGACTTTAATTTTGACACCGAGTAGTATATAAAAGTGGAAATTTGAGAGGGTACTGTCTTCACGATGACACTAGTAGTATATGTATTCAAGCTAAGTGCCTGATCCTGTCTGTGCATCATTCTGATAATTATTGCTTAGAATCACTACGATAATTAACCAATGAACAATAATACATACTGGAATTCCTTAGGATAGCACTGTTCGATCAATGTGTTATCTTTTAAAGATAATCAGCACTGGGAGCTCTGCACGACAGATCTCGTCCCATATCGATTACAACGAGCACCAGCCATGTAGCCCTATGTTCCATAACGGGCCTATAGGACCACCCCTCAGAGGACATGTTTGATTAATACCATGTTTGATGTACACTCACCGGACATTGGGCACTACCTTTATGTGGCCCGTCATCCAGGGGTTGTTATATTTCACACTCTATAATGGGAGGTGGAGGCTTCATGGCTGTAGTCCCCATCCTGTCATTTCATGGCCACATGGGGGGTTGGGGATGGGTGGTGGGAGAGGGGCTTCAGTGGGGGATCTATCGATTATCAGAGAGAGAGAAACAAGAATAAGGCCAACGTATTTGGACTAGTTGCATGTGGTCTTAGAAGACGATAGAGAGATACGGATCAGACAATGCTAGGGCGCTCAGTCATATGTTGTCTGACTTCATTCCAAGGGAGTCAAGCATAGATGGCTGGATCCCAGCTTTGCATTACGCTCTTTCAAAGCGAGCCAGGCATTGCCTCTCCCTCCAGAGTTAAGCAATTTGAAATTGTTTCAAGTAGGCAATTCTGGACCACCTCAGAAGGGAGTCATTATGGCGACATACCTGTCTGTTTTCATTAGAATGATGTATAGTTCAACCTGTTTCAGGCTTCTCAGGCTGTCTGTCGAAATCGACAATAACAAACATTCCTTAACCCTTTTAGGCCGACCAAAAAAAAAATTTGCTGGTGAAGGGGCCGGGACATTTTCATAGGAACCCTCCCAGGGCCGAGCCTTTGCTGAATCCCATAGAGTTATGATGACTATAGTCGATGCTCGGCCAGCCATGGGATCGACTATAGTCGATGCTCGGCCAGCCATGGGATCGACTATAGTCGATGCTCGGCCCTTAGGGGTTAACAGAGGTAACTGTGACAAGGTGTTTGCTTGGCATGTCAGATCGTGACAATTAATATGGGCAATGCATTATCATTAGCAAACACGATTTCCTGCAGCTGTCGGATGTAGCAACTTGAGTGCTGTTAATGTCATTAATTAGTCTCAAATTGCATCCTCCATGTCAACTCATTTATCATGTCCACATGGGATAGGTTCATTCCTCTATAATTAGTTCTACAGTGGTAATTAGGAACTGATGAAATCTCTGTAGTATTAAAGAATTTCACATTGATGCACGACCTAAGGTAATATAATTGGGTGGAGTATAAAATATTTCCCCATAATATCTGCTGCAATTGACTTGAATGCTACTGGAGGCCTACATATGTGGCATATACTGGGAAAGGGAACCCTACTGCACCCTGCACTAAGGGCCTTTTTCGCAGATCGTGTCACATATGTCTTTGCCAATCTCATCTCTAATATCTGCCAACGTATACTCCTATGTGCTTCTATAAAAGTATAGAAAAGAAAAAGTGAATTTTGATTGAATATGGCTTTTTGGTGCTTTTCATGCACATGTCAATGCCGCTTGAATACTCCCCCATCATGGCCTGTACCACCACAAGGAGGCATTGTTGTACATTGTTAGTGTGCAGGGTGTGAGTGTGGTTAAGAGTCATCTGGTTCTGATCCCAAACCGTGGTGAGCAGCACATGACCAGCTCATGGCTGTGGGCAGCGGTGGCTATTGCTCTGGGAGCAGCTCACGTCGGGCTCACGTGCCTGGAGTCAGACACCCAGCTGTGTCTATGGGTCTTGGGTCTTAGATAGGCAGGGTAGGCGTTAAACTAGGAACCTACAACATACAAAGTTCATAACACGCAGGTTACGTTATAAACGGGAGGGGTATATAGCTTGATATATATTCTCCTGATTCTACCAGTAGGAGTGGGGAAGATCCTTTCTGTACTATACGATAGCTACACTTGATATCTAAGCTCCTTCCTCCAATCCAAAAACTAAAGTAGGATACCATGAACAGCACATCATAGTTCAGACAGACACAGGTTATGCAAGTTACAGCATTAAGGACGAAACACGATACTGACACCAGCTGCTATAGTGTTCGCACAGGTTCTAACAGCACATTATGCACGTGCTTAAAAGTAACGGTTAGTCTATCATATATATATATATATTATATATATATATATATATATATATATATATATATATATATATATATATATATATATATATATATATATATACATATATATATATATATATACATATACATACCTATGGTTTGTGCTAGTATAATAGTCATCTAAATAGGACTAAACCGCCTCGAGCGTAGTTCTAGAGGCATGGCTACCAATAGATCTACTGGGATATACTGGCAGTCGTTAGTCTCGTTACACAGTAGAATCTAACATTAAAGTAGAAGTGTAAATCTATAGTATACAGATTCTACTGTGTACCGGCACTAAACTGTAGACATACAGTAGATAAATAATGTTACCTACAGTTACTAGTTGTAGGCTATTTGCAGTGTCGGTAACAATCCATATAAGTCCCCATCCCCATTCCGGTTCAATAGGGACCTGTGTAGCCTATCACCCATTCCCACATCTTGGAACAGGGCCCTGGGGGATAGATACCTAATCCCACGGAGGCATGGCTCCGTCATGGCATCTTGAACTAGCATAGCGGCGATTGGGATGGGATAGGGTGTTATGATTCAAAAGGTGTATAGGTAGAGGAATGGATCATTGTCATTAGACATTAAGCTTGGTAATAAAGAGGGGCTGCCGATGGTTAAGTTTCTATCTCAATTAATTAATATCCTAAAGCTGATATTGGCAGGTTCATCTTAGTTCATATAAAATCTATTTTCTCTGTTGTCAAGTAGATCTATATTATGATTGTATAAGGATAGTACAATTACGATAGCACCATAACATGTTTAAAAGTAATAACATTACATTTGGTTCGTTTCACATTTAGGAGTTAATCCCTTCTATAGCATGACATGTACTTATAGTCCATGTAGTAGATACCCCACAAGGACCTGAGAATATGTACAATTAACCATGACAGACTGACTGGTGCCCTCATAGGGCACCAGTCACTCTACCATTGTTAATATTACATAACTCAGGTCTGAGGGGGGTATCTGACTTAACCTTCGGTTATGTGAAAATAACTAAGGTGTGAAATGCTTTCTCTTAGCCCTCAACCGTAGGTTAAACTACATTAAACCACAGCGGAGGGCTAAGACAAAGGAGTTCACACCTTGGTTATTTCTGTGTAGACTCACATAACCTTCTAGCTGTGGTTTAAAATAGTTAGACAATGGTTATGAAAGGGTAAGTAGGATTAACCACAGCTTATAAAGCTGTGGTTAATTCTATTTACCCTTTCATAACCATAGTCTAACTATTACATAGACAATGGTTATGAAAATGGTATTAGAATTAACCACAGCTTGCTGGTAGGGCGACTTGGGCTTCGCCCTCGTCTGGCCCCACCAGCAAGCTGTGGTTAATTCTACATACCTTTTCATAACCATAGCCTATCTATTACTTAGCACTGCATGTACTTTTCCTTTTCCCCATAAGGTATAGAATACCGTCATCTATATTATAGATTGTAGCCTGTGTGATGTTAGCCCTGCACCCATTCAGCATGAAGGTCACCTTGATGTGAGGACTTTCCTTAGTGGCATTTACCACATGTCCGGAATCACGAACACGCTGCCAAAAACATGGCTTCATACTCCCTTTTTACCTCCTCAGTGCCAACCTATTCAATGAATAGAGAAACCTCAATCGGTTTTCACACTCAGTAGGCTGGGTGAAGGCGGGCCTGAAGGCCTGGCTCGGAAATGAGGTTCTGGCACGAGCGAAAGTAACCGCTTTTAGTTCAATTTGTTTTCTACATTATTGCTCCCCCCCCCCCCCAACGGTTGAAAGGATCAGGACATGCAGTTAATGAGTATAGATAAGTGGACTACGACATGGCTATGGTGTGCTAGGTAGATCTATGGTGATCATATTGATTAGATTAATGTGAAATGGGTGTTATAAGGGCAGTAAAGGCAAACTATACACCAATGCAGCGAGAAAGGGTGACTTTCTCATAATAAAGTTGTGTTTACGTTGGTTTTAGCAGAATCCTCATGATATTCTCTGTAATGCCAATGTTTGCAAACATCTCATATGAGGAGATTCACAAGATAACTGTCTTTCAAATATTATAGATTAGAATGCAGGATTCAAAGTTATATTTATGCACTTGACAGTCACACCTCAGAAATGTTCAAAAACTTTATCAACAACTTTACTGAAAAGTCAGCCTTTATTGCTGCATTGGCCTAATTGTACCACATGGTCTGTGTGTCTTCTGTGTGTCCTGGGCAAGTGGAACAGGATCAATAGGAAGGAACATGTTAGACGCTGGAGAGTGCAGAGTTTATATCCTGATAAGATGCATATTGATCATGGTGGGGCACGTCTTAATTAACGTAGACCCTATACATTACATAAGTATACATTAACCATGTCGTGCAGACTCACCAGAGCTCACTATAGGACGAGGACATGGTTACTTCCAGATTTAATTACTGCACCCATGTATTATATCCATAATTCATATTGCTATCCCTCCTAACCTACATATTACATTACAACATTTCCACTACATTTTCACTTCCTCCCTGGAATCAGATATATATTGGCTAGCAATTGTAATAAAAGAAGTGATTATCACACGATTGGGCCACTCATTGTGCTTTTTCGGGGATATCCTCGTGCTGATATCTAGTGATATCGGCACTCTTCCGGTGGATATCGGCACTCTTCCGGTGGATATCGGCACTCTTCCGGTAATTCTGATCAATTCCGAAATTTCGTCACCCATAGATTCCACAGTTTCATGGCGATTCGAACACGGTACCCCAAGAGTTCAAGTCGGACGCTCTACGTACGAGGTACTGGTAACAGTAGGGGACGAAACAAGGAGTCTATAGGCAGAGTTTCAGCCCCGTAGAGTCGTTATTTACCGAGTTACAGAAGAAAAGACACTTTTTGGTATAATTTCTTTGAAATTCAATATTTTTTTAATATTTTTTTTTATTATAAAGGTAGAAGTTGGACTTTACTTATCTATTCATTAAAATAATTCTAGGGCCAATTTTTTACATATATATATTCACTTTAAAAAAGGGGCGTTTTCGCCCCAGGGTCGATCCCGGGACCTGTGGTTTGTGAGTCGGACGCGCTAGCTGCCATGCCTCAGCAGCTACAGTACAGAGGGAGGGAAACGCTGCATATATATTCAAGTCTTCTGGGGAGCGGTTAGTTTTCAAACCAGCAGGTCGTGCGGCAAAGTAGCGTCGTATACTTTAACACTGCGGAGAGGTTGGGCCGGAAATTGGTTTGGTCGCTTTTAAATAATGAATGCTCCCCGCACAGCTCGACCAATCGGAGACCAGGCTTGGTGGGATGTCAAAATCAACATGGCGCCCACCTTGCTGGAGATACTCTTTGTAAATATCTTTCAAAATGGCGAAATTAGGACGTATATAAGGTAGATAAAGACATTTGAATTGAATAATCGTATAATACATGTAAACCTAATAATGAATGGATATCACATCACTCGTGCCTTGTATCGACCTATAAGACACTCATCACTCACAACTCGTGCGTTATAGGTCGATACACGGCACTCGTGCCCTGATATCCATTCATTATTGGTTAAATATAGGTGGACGAGAAGACGCTATATTTTCAGTAGTTTCATTACATGGCTTGTTTTCTCGATATCGACGTGATCTACACATGCCCTTTGCATAGGCTGACAGGTATAGATACGGCACTACATTCCAAAGACAATATTTGGCTGCTCAATACCCTGTACAGCCCGCTGCAATATCTACATGCATGTGCACGGTCAACGGTCGGGGAACACACCGTACAAACTAAGAAACGGGCCAAATCTAAATACCAAAGGGGTTGTAAAAGTATGTAGTAGTAAAGGTCTGGTTTGCAACCCTCTTGCACGGAGGGGACGATAAATATATTTATCACTTACAACCTAGTTAAGGGACACGGCCAACTGCCTGTCAGGAACCCATGAGTAGTATATAAAAAGTGGAAATCGGAGAGGGCATCGCCTTGACATGGTACCCTACTTCGTGCATGGCCCCTTTGTCTGTGTAATAGATAGACAATGGTTATGAGAAGGTATGTAGAATTAACCACAGCTTGCTGGTGGGGGCCAGACGAGGGTGAAGCCCAAGTCGCCCTATCAGCAAGCTGTGGTTAATCTACATACCTTTTCATAACCATTGTCTATCTGTTTTAAACCAGGGTATGCAGTATAATCAAGGTGCAAACTCTATTGTTCTAAGCCACCACCGTGGTTTAAACATGAACAAATATAACCAGGTGTTATCCATTTTTATTTTATCCACATTTTTCTCAGCAATAACATGGTGCATGGATCCTCGACTGTACTTCATTGGCACATAGAGTTCAATCTCTGCAGTTAAGATATAAGACTACACAGTCAATAAGAGAGTGCATGTTATCACTGGTATACATCCCTATACTTTTGATCCTCGTTGGAAGCTGAATATCTAAAATTGGGTATGACACATGTGAGGCATGCACACTCCACCACCCATGCAGCCCATACGACGTAACATGAACGATAATATTCCATAAGGGAGCTGAACCAGCCTTCATGTTTGATCAATGACATGTTTGACGTCAACATGACAGTCATGTTTGACGTAAACATGTCACCCCTCGGTCAAGGCCTCTATGTGGGCTATGACGTCCATGGACCGCCTTAACATGACATTACAATGGCTAGTGATGAACCTGTGTACAAGCAGACAAGGGCGGGTATTACCTTGGGGTTTCTGAAACGGTTCCTCGCAAACACCTGAGTGTTAGAAAATTGGCAATCATCAAAGACCTCTAAATGACTTGGTGCCAAATGGACAATCATAACAACACCAGGTTAGAAGAGCGATAACTGGTAGGTCTACTTATACGTCAGTTGAGAGGTAGGGGGATGAATAGGGGTGGGGTGGGGGTGGGGGGGGCTAAAATGATGGTTGTATGTTCTGAAACTAGGATTGCCTGGCATTGCAAATCAGAATAACAAAAGACCTTTTCAATCTCGCCTAATCCTAGAATTACCTCATTGACATGGGGACAGATTTGCTGATGAATTAGTAAGACTACTAGTATCATGCCCCATCTAACTTCATTATCCTCCAAGGGGATTAGCTTAATCTGTCTGGCCCTGGTCTAATTATTATAATTGTCTCACAGTGTCGACGCTTCCCATAAGGTTTTGTGGCAACACCCTTTTGCATTGCTGGTAATATAAAGACAGGTATGATTATCATGCCCTAATATAACATCTACCACAATAAATTATTAGTTTCATTTTTCAGTATCTCTACATCGGACACATCATCGGTCTGGCAATGGTATAATAATTGTTATCAATACTGGTAATTCCTCATATCCTTTTCCCGACACACTGAACGCTAGATTCATGGCCACCGATGTACGGCACTCGGTACAAAGTCATCTATAGTTTATGCAGGACAGGAAGGGAGACTATAAATTATCAAAACTTATAATAAAATACATTTTTTAATGTTTCAGTCTCTCGGGGCTGGACTTCCCGCTAGACTTATTACCGTCGGTGGTGGCGCCCTCTCACGTGGTGGGTGAGACGCAGGACGTGTGGTACGGCATCCCGGGGGGCACGCCGGTAGGGGCAGCACTGGGCGACCTCCAGTGTTCTATCCTCTCCCGTCTCCGTGATGACAAAGACGCAGGTAAGTGTATACAAGCGTGTATAGTAAAGCGTTTATAGAACGTTTTATGAGCCCATACAGGCCATTCATACATGACTGTACTTCGTTATAGGGTGTAAATATTAAATCACATGATAATGAGTATAAATAACAGAGAATTTTGGGACATCTCTTAATGCATCATGCCCTTGGTCGTCATGATGCATGAATGCAGCCCTGGTGAGTAACTCACCAGTGCTACATTCAAGCATCATGCCAACCCTACGGGGTTGAGACGCAGCTGGGCCGATGTTCAGCTTTATGTTCACCCCAGGTGTGTACACTCTGCCATCTCATTAGTAGTCCACCTCAGGTGAACAAGGAATTGACCAATCACAGAACAGCCTCCTGCACCCACCAACAGATGGTGTTATCCAGCAGCTGCACATCCACACCCTACTGTACCCCAGGTACACAGCCACACTGTACTGTACCCCAGGTACACAGCCAGCCCCCCCCCCCCCCAGGGCCTACTACATGTGTTTTTCTCCATCTAGAGATGCAATTGGAGGGGATGCTAGTATGACATGTGCAACCACTGTGTACCTGAGGTACAGTATCT
Source organism: Harmothoe impar (assembly GCA_947462335.1). NCBI lineage: Eukaryota > Metazoa > Annelida > Polychaeta > Phyllodocida > Polynoidae > Harmothoe > Harmothoe impar. Next base: position 27,166,120 of record OX381720.1, read on the forward strand.
AGGCAACCACACTGTACCTGGGGTACAGTAGCTAGGCAACCACTGTGTACCTGGGGTACACTAGGTGACCACTGTGTACCTGAGGTACAGAATGGATACTTGAGTTGTGGTTTCTGTGACTTAATGTAATTACTCGATTAGGCCCACTAGTAGTCTACACTGAAAACCTTGGGGTCGTCATTTTGACAATACCAAAATTGACAACTTTAGGTGGTCAAAGTGACGACCTCAGGTCGTCATTGTGACGACCTAAGGTAGTCATATCTGATCCATATAGACCAAAGTTGTCACAATGACGACTTTAGGTAGTCACATGGATTGGGTAGTCAGAATGACTACCTTAAGGTTGTTGTTTTATGTATTGTAAATTTGAAGACCTAAAGTCATCAGTAATGACAACTCCCAACACTATTAGGTAGTCTTTTGGACAACCTAGGGTATATCTGGGTGTTGGACATGGCACATGCCCTGTCACGTGCTGCCACCCAGGGGAATTGGATTGAAGTAAATTTTCTGTCATGAGATATAAAGTGGTGACAGGGAGCAGAGTAGTCTCTAGACCTTCAAGGCCATCATTCTCACCCATACACAACTTATTTATAACAAGTAAAGCTACTTAGTTTAATCAAGAGTAAACCAAATATGTGAAAGGGATGTCTCTCATTAGGAGGTGAACTAATTAGAGACTATATTCATGCACCATTCTCCAGATCACTTTCTATTAGTCATTATGACAACCTAGGTCGTCATAATGACTAGGAACGTTCCTCTGGGTTTTCAGTGTACTCTACCTCAGTTACACAGTGATCACCCTATATGTTTACCGGAGGGACACTTTCTCACCCTACTGTACCTTAGGTACACATCCCTACTGTAGCCCAGGTACACATCCACACCCCTACGGCTCATACTACACATGTGTTTTCTCTTCTAGAAATGTAATTGCAAGGAATGCTCTAGTATGACATGCTGTATGCCTGGGGTACAGAAGGATGGGTACCTTGGGTACAGAAGGATGGTCACTGTGTACCTAGGGTACAGAAGCCTACTGTGGCAGCAGCAGGCCGCCTGCTTATAAGCTAGCGACTGTTATTGGTTGATTCCTTGTGTACCTGAGGTGGAGTACTAATGAGCAGGGCAGAGTGTACCTGGGGTGAACATAAAGCTGAACATCGGCCTAGCTGTGGTTGGCAGACTCCTGAAGGGTCGGCATGATGCATCAATGTAGCACCGGCCAGTTACCCGCCAGGGCTGCATTGGTGCATTATGACGACAAATAATATAATCTTTTAGCGACATCCGTCCTAAATGGGTTAAATAGAAAGAACGCAACCTCATGTCACATATATGTTGTCATAGTTTCATTACATGAAGCCATGTCAAAGTTTGTCACTAAACATGGATATTCCCTGTCCTATTTGGACATCCACTTATTAAAATGATGAGGCTACCGGTCAAATATGCCAGGCACCCATGTGTGCTTTCTTGTTAGCCCTCTTAAGTCACAAACAGGAGGGTTGCCTCAAGTGGGGTTTCTGACACCGCTGAGTGTCAGAAACATGGCATTCGCTAAATACCTGAGTGGCCTCCAAATAGACATTAAAACTACCATTGAATCCAGTTATGCCTAATTAGTAGCAATAAAATGCAATCAATATGATACCGTTAATTAATGCAATTGTGGTTTTTAAATGGGGCGGTCTCATATATATATTCACACACAGAAAAAAGAAGAAACATTTGGGATCAGTTCGTCCCAGTAGTATTCGTTTTAATTTCAGGATGGGATTCAGTAGCCGTGAGCGCACAGATATTTATGTGAAGATGGACGTGATCTTTTCTATAATAACGACATTAATTTGTAACCTGAGGGACCATTAAAATAGTCACTCATAAATACAGGTCACTCATAAACTCTTCAGACAGGATTTCTAGGAGGGGACAGAATCTGCACTGCAAAGATATTATGGTTGATATTTTTGTAGGTGTACAGTAGAATCTACTGTGGTTTATTGAAGATACACAGTATGTACAGTTTAGTGTGGGTAAACGATAGAAACTATTGATAGTATAGTTTATCCTGCATTTATACACTGTACTCGACGTATCCACAAAGGACTGGAAAAGACTGACATTAGCCAATCTAATTTCAAGCCTGGTCGTTTTTCTTTTTTTTATTGAGCTGGCATGGCCCTTCAGATCTAAGGTAATCCCACCCGATTGATGGGCTTTTGTTTTGAGTTTCTTTTTACCCAAGAGTGCTGTTTTTATAAAACAACAGGGCTTCGGCATGTCAGCAAACTATGAGGCATTTTTCCTACGGCTCAAAGCAAATGAAGCAACACGTATCTTTTTGTCAACGGGATAAAATGCAATAAATGTACTGATATATTCTGTCTCTAGGGAATCTGCTTTTTATGAACAGTGAACATTATTCCCTTTGCATGGGAAAAAAAGTAGTTTTTGTCCGTCTGTCCTATTTTTCAAAAAGCAAGTTGCTCCGTAACCAGACATTCTCAGCCTCACCGAAAGCATAGCTGACAGCTAGAGTATTGAAGAAGCAGACAGGGTCGCAACGTTGATCTCTTCTCAGGTGACATTTTGTCAAGTATAAGCGAACTGCTGTGACCTGGGGGATCTGACCTTGGGAATGGTAATGACTTTACGACTTCCACTTTAATACAGTGAGTAGGTTAATCGAACTCAACAAGATATATATGACCACGTCATTGGCCACGAATAACTTTAGAACACCTTTTATAGAACGTTTTAGGAGCACATAATGGTAATTGAGTGCAGTCTATTTTGTTATTTCTGAACAATGAAACGTCCATCTTGCAATTATGATGGAGGCTCAAGCTCGTTAGCAACTGATGTAAATGAAAGGCAAATCGCTAGTAATGGTGTAGACATTAGATGGATTTGCACGCATTTGAGTACACTGTAAAAATATTCCGTTGAATATACAGAGAATCAGTGTAAAATTTTACGGTGATTCATCATAACATATGATTACGGTGAGGCAATGTAAAATCAATCAATTTTACTTTGAATATCCGTAATCCAGTACAGTGAAACCCCGTTTATTTTTACAGTGAAACACAGTTTATTTTACGGTGAAGCTACGTTTAATTGATTTCAGTTTTATCACACCAGGTTGCAGTTTGGTTCATGATGAGATTTTCCTAGATGCTAGGAACACCATTTTTGTGTTGATAAGAAATATATATACAGACACAGCTGTAAGGTTTGCTCTGTAGCCATCCTAGAGTGACTTCTGCTCTTGGACTGGTATTACAAAGTGCCATGAAGCATTCTATACGGCTTTCATAGACTAATTCCTAATGATTAGGTCTGAAGTCTTGACACTAAGATGATATTGCTGATTGGTACCAAATTGTGTTTGGAACCATATTGAGCATGGAGTTAGGTATAGGGGGATAAATGAAGTGAATAACACTGGGATAAATCAGCTAAATTACACAGAATATCACTACAATTATTGTTTAGGCACTGAATCAGAACACAGTGATGTTTTGTATTTTGTTGCAATAACGGTGATTCACCGTTCCGTAGAAATAACGGTGACTTTGGGAAAAACGGTGACCATGAAAATAAAGGTGAAAATCCGGCACCCAGTGGTGCCAGTGAATCACCGTTATTTTAACGGTACTGAGAATCACTGTTTAAAAAATTTAGAACGGAGATTTCTTGTTTAAAAATAGCGGTGACAGTTCCGTAAAAATAACGGTGACTTAGGAAAAAACGGTGACCGTAAAACTAACGGTGAAAGTCCGGCACCCGGTGGTGCCAGTGAATCTCCGTTATTTTAACGGAATATTTTTTACAGTGTATACATGTAGGAGCTGCTGCACCAACTTGTAACAGTCAGCCTGTAACTACCACATTAATGATTTATGGTATGAGAGGCTCAAGGAAGCCCCATATGTCAGTCAGCAGAGGATATATGGTAATTGACGAGCTGGGCGTGATATATACTGATATGCCTGAGATAGATAAGTTATTATGTATACACAACTTATCCTGATTCATGATTATTCCCTCCTCCCTACACTCAACTATCTCTCACCCCAGGGGACTGACATGCTCTCTATGTTACTTTATTTTCAATAGAAGATCCCATGACATTGCCGGGCATGTGTGTCAATGAATATATAGAATTTATTTTTTCAGAATCTTGTATCACGTCCAAAAGTGATTGGCAATACAAAAATTATATTTAGTAAATGAAAAAAGAAAAGACAAGAAATCGAGAAAGGTGGCAGGAGAAGAAAGGGGTAGGGAGAGAAGGGAAGCTTTAGGGATCGGACAAAATGCTAGGAAGTTCGAAGTGGACAGGTGGCTTACACGGGCCTGTGTCCCCCTATACATACCTCAGGCTATTCATGTTCCACTATCATATCACAAAAAGCTGATGTACTATGTGGTGCAATGACACGTGCGTGTGAGGGATGGGGGGCATCCCTACATACAGGCATATCTTCATATACATGTACAATATTTCTGGAGACATCAAAGCAGTAGGCTATGGGGATATGATAAAAATATGTTCAATCATATATAAAGTAGCCTATACCTTCAATATCCCTTACATAAAGGAAAAAAACATAGGCAGTAGATTCTGAAGAGATAGGGTTATGAACACCCTTCAGCAAGCTTTTGATACAGATCTAGCTAATGTTTTACATTAAGGCAGAAGGTACATTTACGTAGTACACGAGGATACTTATACCCCTAATTCACGTAAAGGTCTAGGTTGGCCCAGAGGTCGATGCTTTCACAGCATTATCTCTGCCTAAAGGCATATCTCCCCTCTTCCAGTTTATAGACAAGGTCTCGATGGTCCCCGGGGGAATGCACTGCTGTGGCACTGCTACAGCTACCACCTTGCAATACCTAGCTTCCACTGAAGTAGTCCACCTACTGAAGAACTACCAGTATTTGCACAAAATAATTGCTGTTCACAGATCCCATCCAATAACTACAACATTTAATCGCCGAATGGATGAGGATTTATATCTACTACACACTTAGGAATGTTTGTTACATTCTGAGAGTATTTGAGGATAAAATATCTCTTCCATATGAACAGATATTTTTGCATGACTTAAAGTAACCTTTAAAAGATGTAAACTTAGAATATATTCTAGCAATAGAAATGAAAGCAATAGAAAACAGAGCTCAAACGCATTTCCCCTTTTAAAATCGATTTTAGACAGTCCGGATAGGATCACAACAGATTGGGCACAAAGACGCTGTGAAATCAAGACTTACTCTGCTCGTGTTACAGCTACTGAGATTACTAAGACACAGTTCTTGTCTCTGCTCCAGGTAATAGGCCAATCAATGTGTATGTCAGGTATCAGGTTTGCTTCCTCCAGGGTGGCTCTGGGGCTGTAGGGCTATAAGGGAGGCAGGTTTCTGCCCGGGAGCTGGATGTAGCCTTCATAAAGGAGGAGGTAGTGAAGGTGTATTAGGCAGCCCTAGGACACAGCCGAGAGAAGAGGAAGAACATGTACTGGGGGTTATCAGACATTGTGAGAAGGTATATATAAAGTGCCATGACACTGAGCTTTTTAATTGCATCCAAAATTGCCCTATATTTACTTAGTTCGTGGTGTGTCCACAAAATATATTATGCTGTATACAATTTTATTCTTACCAACATTTCCAACACATTTATCTGAAATGGTGAGTTAGCAATGGATTAGGCCAAAAGGCATGCATAAATGCTTTACTATCTGAATTCAGGCATACTACTAGCAAAGTGCCATACTGGGTCTCTGCTCGGATCTATACCCATCAATGTGAGTCTCAGGTATCAGGTTCCCTTCCTGAAGTGGCTACGAGGGCTGTATAGTGAGCTGAGCTGATGAGGTGTATAGTGTTACTCTCAGGGTATAGGCAGCTAGATATGTAGCTGTTAGGGGAGGGTGGGGTACAGTGAGACAGAAAAGTGTTTTTCCTTTGGGCATAAACTCTGAATTGGACATACCTTTATATGTCAACAATTTGTACCATTTTGTACTCAACATAATTATTTCTGTTATTATGGACAAAATCAGATGCTGCCACATCTCACTTGTTGACCATTGGGCTGCAATCCACTTGGCCAAGGCCCCCATGGAATACGGCCCAATGGTCAACTCGTGGAATAACCCAGTCAGAAGACTCGTCAACCTTTGTCTATTTGTGGTATTTAAACTCTACCCATTTTTTTCAAATAGGTAATTTGTAGCTCATATTATTCATAATGAGTCATTTTTAAGTGTAAGCCTAAGCCCTGAGACCCTATGGCTTCTGATTGCATGCCCCGTGTGGCACTGTACCCCACATTCCCCTCCAACTGGAGCAGGGATGGAAGTAAGGTATATTGTATGAGGAGGTGGTACTAAAAGTGCACCAGGAAACCTGAGACACAGCCGGGGTAGGTCGATGTAATGGGTAACATAGTGAGAATGTATTATGGTTCCCAATCATTGCATTTAGGGAAGATCTGGCATTGTCACCTTATAACAAGTAGCACCCACAAAGGCCACAAAAAAATATTGGTCTTGTGCCTTCCAGTCAGTGGTGAAATGCATTGGTTTCCTTTCTTACTGGAAAGGTGATTATTTGATTTGCAAATATCATGGAGTGTACAGTAAGGACATTATTTCACCAGACAATTGTTCATGGATACATTCTGCAAGCTGTTATCACGAAACTTATGTGAGAAGATAATTATATAACTTTGAACTGTCTTAGTCCATGTGTGGATTACTCACCTGGATATGAACAGTTAAAAATAGATGCCAATAGCAATCGTTTCATATTGAACATGAAGATACAAAGCAACACGCTCTGTCTCACAATAAAGGGAAGAAAGTCAGTGCTGGCTTAGTAGACTTGCTCTAGTTCCTCATGAGTTAATATTCTCCATAATTCTATGTATACATTCAAAATATGAATGATACTCTTTGATGTACCGAATAGAAAATTAACCCCCTCTCCAAACCAACTCCCCTCTTCCCTATCAAGAAAGGGTGGGACAGGGACCGGTTATGCTAAAATGTAGGTGAAATCTTTACTAGATATGTGTCAAGCCGTTGCTGTCACAAATCCCCATGTGAATTTGTCTAGGCTAGTGAAGGGAAATGTCAACGGGTAGCAGTGAAACACTGAGGGCAGAATAAGCTGACTCGTGTGAAGGACAGAAGGTGGTCTCAGAGATCAGGGGGCCTTTCTGCAACTAGTTCAAATTAGTAAGACCATAGAAACTATTCAGTGTCTTAATTCCTAGCTGATGGCCACCCTATGGTTATTTCCAATTCACCATTGTACACTCCCATATTGTGGTAGAATCCTGTCGGTTTCGGCGTATCAAGCAATTGGCTGTTACTAAAATATGTTGCAGTCCTTTTGTGTTATGTACTAGTGAAAGAAACCTTGTGGAACATCCCCCTGAAGTAATTCCTCCTGAGAGGAGTGACCAGTGTGACTGATGAGACATTGAGAGGCAGCTTTGTCGTGTGTGTCTATACACATTAGGGCTGTGTAGCTACAACCAAATGGTAACATCCAACCTTTACTACCACTAGACCATAAACAATGGGCCCTACATTTTGTAGTATAACCACAGAAACATGTCAAGTAAAACATGCTTAAGCTGTCATAGTTGATAACAGTTATCTGATTATAGCCAATATGAACACCACTTTGTTACAATAATGCAATCATGTAGGGAAATGGGTTAATTCAGCAACAGCCAGTTGACACATGTATGGTATTTAGCCCTTGTCCTCGCATTACCACTGCCTCTGTCTTGCTCAATGAGAACAAGCTGTAGATGACACTTTTTCCATTGAGGCCTCGTGGTATAAAGCTAAGCAATGTAAAAGGGTTTCATCGAGTCAGAGGAGTATACTACCTCTTATCTGACTCAAATGATATTAGTGACTATTTGCCAACAAGAAATAGTTCGATCCAGTATTATAGCTTAAATCCTTTCAGTAGAATATATGTTATTATTATAGAAAACATTATATTCGCCAGGTCGTCATGGTGCATGCGTCCCTTGTGAGTGACTCAACAGTGCAGCAATCATACCAATGAATTCCCGAAATGACGGCATGATCAACCAATGCACTGCATTATTGCGACGTATGAATCTCAGTGACAACATACAGCTGTAGTGATCACGTGGCCGTGTGCTTAATCGATTTTGTATACATGCATCACCTCATGTATCTTCTATGTACATAATAATCACCACCTGCACCTCCAGGAGCCTTTACCAGGGGGGAGATAATACCATGCTGTTGCATGAATTAATATAGTATGGGGTCTTTATTGTTCCACCATTAATGTTTTACATACATATTACATAGGATAGTCTGACATTATGCTGATTCTCTTAGTGCACAAAGGTCTCTCATCGTTAGAAACATGATATAGAGAGTATCAGCATTTGATGATTTGTGCCACTATAGTACAAACAGAGGCCTTCGGCCTCTGGCGAGTGACATCGCTACCCTCTTCTCTACTCCTCAGTCTCACCCTCATTTGTGACTGACCATAGCCCAGCCTTAAGCCCAAATAAGGCAGACTGCACTGACCGCTCAGTCTCACCCTCATGTGTGAGTGACCATAGCCCAGCCCCATGCCCAAATAAGGCAGACTGGGTCATGAACGGACGTGCGGTGTACGTCTGATGAACGGCACATGGTGGGATGTCTGTCCGTTTGTCGCCGACCATACGATCTAGGTCACACTACCCTCCGTGACGTTATAATAGACTGTATTTAATAATATGGCAGGCTATCTTGTTAGTTATGTTTTGGGACAGCTGGATGTTTTATACGTAACAACCGGCAGCTCTCCTGCCGGAGATATTGGCGCGGGAAAATAGTGGAGACAGCGTTCGTCTGCCCTACTATACTGCATGGTGGGAATGCCTTAACATATCGCAAATAGGGTCGGAGTGGCGTAATATTTTCAATCTCCAACTCTGAGTCCAAGGTAGAACTTATGATGGGGCCAGCTTGAGGCGCGGTGCATCGCTGGGTAGCAACCTGTTTTACTGGTATGTATAACCAAATATTATACTTTATACTTGATGAACTGTGTCAGTGTTATCTATGAAAAATGAAATAGGAATGGTATACATCGCATCAATGCAGCCCTGGCGAGTAAATCGCCGATGCTACATTGGTGCATCATGCCGACCCTTCAGGAGTGTCTCAACCACATAGGGTCGTTATGATGCTTGAATGTAGCCCTGATGAGTTACTCACCAGGGCTGCATTCATGCATCATGACGACCAAGAGCATGATGCAGGTATCGTGCCGTCCTTAAAGGGTTAAAGGATTGAGGGGAAGATGGGTGCGTAGCTAGTTTGGTATGATATATACCATAGGCACTACTTTGTACGGGAAAACCAGGCAGAGAGAAAAGGAGAAAGATAGAGAGAAAGAGAGGCAGAGACAGACAGATGGAAAGATGGAGAGAGAAAGAGAGAGAGGGAGGTAGAGAGGGTGGAAGAGGCAGAGCGAATGAGTGAACGAGAGTTTGACATGGTTTGAACGCCAAAGAAAATTATTCTGATGTTATCTTTTCTTTTCTCTTTGTACATCACTTTCTAGTTTTTTTCTAGCCCTTTATGAAGCCTATTTAACAGAACTGGCTTACTTCAATACCATTTAGTAAATGCTTAAATCAGTGACAGACAAACCTTGCTGAGGCAGTTAATGCCTATTTATCGTCCGGAAGGGGTTTGCCGATTGATAAGGCCAGTAATGGCTTGGCAGAAGAAGGAATCCATTAGAGTTATACACATTAACTACCCTCTAAGCTTATTTCCCATGTCGTTTTGTAAATTAGCACCTTCTCCATCCTCTTAGGCTTGATATGGGATAAAGGTTAAGCCTTTGAAGATGGGATATTGGCGAGTAGTCGGCCATTTTCAAAGGGCCACTGGAGGAATGGGAGGGGAATGAGTAATGCATCTGATTGAATTCAAAGCCTGCATATCCAGGCCAACTAGCCTCAGATCTATGACTATTTTTGTGGCCACAGAGCTACACACTTTTCATCTAACCCAGTCAAGAATCCATGTATAATCAGAACACGAACAATCTACTGAAAAGAAACAATCAGACAAATGTCCTATGTATACGGGGGAGAGCCTATGCTGGTTCTAGGGGCACGCACCAGGAGGCTCAGGTAGTTGTGTGTCAATCCTCCATTTTGCCTCTTTGTGTAGTTTACTTTAGAAGGTTCTCTATCATTTACTATCTATCTATCTTCTTTATGAATTAGATGCATGGATTCTCCATGAAATAGCCTTTAATTTGATGACCTTAAAGAATGAAAAATATCTTAAATCTCAGAGAAATAGAGCATTAACACCGTTGTGGGTGACTACATGTCAGTCAGTCAGCGTGTGTTCAATGCATTGTCTCCCAATCAGGCTAAGCCCCTCACCTAGGGAGATGATTAAGGTTATCAAGATAAGGGTGGGATGCCACTTATCAGCCTTATCAGTTGTATCTGTGGCCATTGTTCACAGGTGTGAACAGTGGCTGCTATGGAACAAATTTACCGTCAATGCACTGCTCTGGAGTCAGGAGACAGCTAGAAAATGGCGGCTCCCATACCATGTAGGCTCTCTTCCGTACACTCTATACATAAAACCAGTTGTTTGTGACTTTTGAGCAGGGTAACATATGTGGCACGATCTGCCAAAAGGGAACTTAGTGCAGGGTACACAAAAGGTCCTTTTTCCTAGGCCATGTCACATATATGTCAGATAAAAATAAATAAACAAGCAATCAGGTCACACCGGCCCTCATCTTTTCCACTAATAAAACTTTGGTCACGTAACATCAGAGAGACTACATCTGGACTTTATAGCACTACGATGTACTTCCTCTAAGTTAACTGTAGTGCTATCTTAATATTTAACATCCCTGATCCCTTTAGTGTGCAGGCGTGCCCCTGAATATCACATGACATGCACTGTAAAAAGTTACTTTACTTAAACAGCACAATGTGCTGCACATTTACAGCACTTTTTGCTGTAGTTGGTATTACAGCACTATTTGCTGTATAATTACAGAATTATGTACTGTAAATTGGGTCTCCAGCAATGTTGCTGTACATTTACAGTACATTGTGCTGTAGATTTCTGCTGCTAGGTGGCAGCAGTATACCATTTCTGTAGTAATTATTCCACCCAACCCTTTCCCGAGACAAATAACGCCTCACAAACTCTCAAGACATTGTACAATAATAATGGATGAGAGAGACTGAATGCAGTTATCATAAAGTGTATTGATATTTGCATAATTGTGTTGAATAATTTAAAAAAACAGCAAAAGTGTAGAATAGACACCACAGTGGGAAAAGTTAAATGCTTAAGTGCCCGGACTTGGAAAAAGCTAGTATCACATACAGTTCAGCTGTATTGAAGCAGGATTAAACCATTACATTGTGTAGTGTGTATTGAACTATTATGCAGGAAAGTACTCTCCATGCATGCATATTATTTGATATAAATTGATGACAACAACAATATGAAACCAACAGTAAAAGTTGCTGTAACTTTACAACACCCGGTTGCTGTACATGTACAGCAAAATCTAGTGGAACAAAAGTTGCCAGCATCTTTTGCTGTAGATCTACAGTAGAAGTTGCTGTAAATTTACAGTAGAAGTTGCTGTAAATTTACAGCAAGTCAGTTGCTGTACACCTACAGCAAAATCTACTAGAACAAAAATTGCCAGCAACTTTTGCTGTAGGTGTACAGTGCTTACTTCTTACAGTGTGGTACCATGAGATTCCCAGAGGTATACCTCATATATCAATTATGTTTACTGATTTTCTCTTGAAACATGTCATTGTATTAAAAGTTTCGATACATAAGATCCCACAACTGGATGGAATTGCTATGAAAGGTTGGGGTGTTTTTGAATATGCTCCATAATAAAGTCATTCTACCTGGACAACCTTTCTGGAAAGAAGAATTTTGGGGTGGACCTTGATGTGACTGCTAACTCAAACTGCTCAGGAGAGTCTAACCTGTGGGATAGAAATTCAAATATCACCCAACATGTTACACCATCTAACATCCCATCACTACTTCAACACGTATTCAGTACTGAAGTGTCAGTGGTGCCATAGATAACCATGTGCTATCCAGTGAGACTGTCTATTGTGAAGTCAACAGAATGATCCTCTCATATACCTAGCTTTTTTTGACGCCCCCATCCATGGAATATGACCTCTAACGGTGGACCATTTATCTGCTTTGTGGCCCTGTTAGTGTCAGAGCAGGAAGTAGGTGGAAGCTGAGTGTGGATAATGATCCCATGTCTACTGGAGTGGATAGATAGTACTGCAATCTTTTTTTCTTTTTCTTTTTTTCTTTTACCTTATTACTATTAATCCAAAAAATGTGATTATTTCTCACGTTGTTCCTGAGTGTCTTAACATTTTAAAAACGTGTGCAAAAGATATCCAAGATGATTTCTTCATGAGTTCAGTACCGATATAGTTATTGAAAACAAATAATTATGATAAAGAACAGGATGTATTCTGTCACGGGTACTGGTAAATATAAGAGAAACAAACAGTGCTGGAATCAATATTGTATTTTGTCCACTATTGGCTCAATGTGTCTCGTCCTTTTAGCTTTAAGGGAAACTTATCCCTTAAGTTAAAAGCATTTTCTCCAACCACCCTTTCTGCATTTCCCACTTATAAATATGCCCAGTTACTTATAACGATTTTATTGCGTTTGGGGGGTGTCTGTATGTACAACTATTAACATTATGTTACACATGTAGTAATAAGGTCAGCTAAAGTATAGATAGAATGTATTTGCACAAAATAAATTCTGTCTGATATAAGGCCTGCCGCAAGCATGGCATGTCTGCTTGTCGAATAAATCAGATTTATTGACACAGGTATGCCACTAAATGGTCTGGCCTCTCTGTATCCTCCTATCTGTATGAGGTGAGTCATTAACGGTGAACATCTCAGGGTCTAGAGACACTACAGTACTGAGTTTACACTTCACGGAGCTTAGTTCTGCTGCTCCACTCCAAGGACAGAACTTGACTTCGACCCTGCTTATGAGCCACCAGCTGCAGATATGGCCTTTTACATAATCATAATTGTCAATAACTTAAGCCTAACATTTTGGTTGGTCATCCATTGACCACTATTGGCAGCAATAAACAGGAAAACCAACCAGAGCCATAATCAAGTTGATGGGCAGTTGGCCATAATCATTGGGTTCTACCTTACATATATAGACGCAATGTGTAGACCTTTACCAGGTATCACCAAGCAGCAGCCTGAACATTATTATTCTCTACATAATAGTAAAGTGCGATGTGATGGCTGGGTGGTCTGTTTTTGATGTGTATTCTATGAGAGGTCTCTTTTAGATTTTCAGTCAGTGACTTTATGTTCTCGTATAAGACTTAATCTGAATTGTGTTGACTACATCTACCAATAGCAATACGATTTAGAGTAAATGCCATGCTTTGGAAGGTGCTATTAACATGAAGTAGATAAGACCTATATTCAGGTGTTTTCCCAGGATCCCTATACCCATTGATATCTGACTAATATACAGATTGCACTTGCCAATATACACTCTGCTGTGGGAGGCGATGGTAGGCCATTCGGGAGACCTTTACCTTGAAGGGACATTTGCCTTTTTCTTTTATGCATGGGGTTTAGGTAAGGTGAGGTATTAGGATAGTGATAATCAGTAGTGGTACTCTAGTGGTGATAATGTGTGCCAAAGGTTGATTAAAGGACCATGTATAGGCTAAGTAAGAGGGAACATAAGTGGAAGGTGATCATGGCCTATACCTTGATAACTTATCATCTATATGGCTGGGGAACGGGTATGGAAGATTTTGATCATGGATACACTCTAAGAACAGTGTGTTGTGGGAACATGCTTTAAGAGTAACACACATAAATTTGCAACACACTTTGAGATTTTACACACTTATGAATTGTAACACACTTTTTGTCAACTCACTTACCTGCTTACACACTTGAGGTCATAGGGGTGTGTATCATATACAAAAGGGGGCAGCAGCAGTAAAGGTCTATCATGAACCTATGCTACATTCTTACAGCCATATAGTAGCTGTCGCAGTGGCTCAGTGGACTAGTCTTTGGACTGAGAACTTGAAGATCCCCGGCTCAATTCCCAATGGGGCTGACCGTCAAATGGAAATGTTTATTTTCTAAGAAGGACCATAATATTTTAGCCCCCCCCTCAAGAAGTGTCAAATTTCTCTTCCCCTCAGGAGGGATTGAACTGTTTTACAACCCCCTCCCCAACCAATCCCCTCTACTACAATGAAAGATATGACACCTATTTACTTTGCAATGAGATACATACAAAAACTGTATTATTTGAATCTCATTGAATGAGCAAACTCACTCGATCCATATTGGAAATAAATGGGAAGTTTATTCTCTTCAACTATACACACATGCTCTTTGCATGAACCAAATAACCATCCCATATAAGACCTCATTAGAGGTTCTGCAAGGCTGTAAAAGCATGGCTTATCAATAGCTGATTAACTATTGTCTTTATAATAGATATAAAGCCCTGCAAATTATTAGTCAGTGCATTGGCATCCCTCAATAAGGGCAGTCTTTGTATTGTCTAAGAACCACTTCCTGTCATAACATATCAATACCCAAGGGTAAGTTATATAGCTTACTGGTAACTGGTAAGAAGTTGTGTGATCTTTGAGAATACTTTGTGTCTCCTCACTGTTGTGTGTTCTGGTACCTATTTGAGTGGGGTGTACACCATGATTGTACAAGGAGATTTGGTGGCCTACTGAGCAAGTGGCTGGACAAGTGTGTGAGAGGTCCTGGGTTCGATCCCCAGAGAAGACCTGGCACCAAATCTTCCCAAGTGAAACAAGTTGTCCTGACAGGAGTCGCGTCTGTAAGTGTCGGTAGACAGACTGCGGTGAACCTTCGGTGTCCTGGTCTCCCATGAGACTTGCACCGATCCGCTTCAACCCGTAGAAGCATAATACACTTGCGACTGGTAAAGATATAGCAGATATCAGTGTTAACGAAGGTGGTCCTAGCCGGGAGGGGAAAAGGCTACAATGGACCACTGGAGACTCTGAGAAAAGGTTGTGAGAGCAGCCATCCCACGCTATCTGACAGTGGTAGGGTCATGGCACATTGCGCCACAGTCACCAGTTGGTTATCAGGTGTGTCAGTTTCGCCAGGGTCATGAGCTAGGATGTGTTCAAAGTGGTTGACTATGATTTGTTCACTGTCAATACAAAGTCAGTTTTGATATAATACTTCTATTCCCACTTTTCTTTATATTATGAGCGGTTCAATAAACACTTTTCTTAGATATAAGAAGCATTTAAAGTGATACGCACAGTATATGCGCAGTATGAACATGAATAGACCTGACAAGAAATTAAATAAATCTATACTAATTTAACTCTTAACCCATATAGAAAGTAATCATACTTGATATTAAAAAAACAATAATTGTCAAGGGATTCGAACCTGCATGGATAGGACTCATGTGCCAGCCCCTAGACCACTCAGCCACGGCACCTGACACACTCTGTAAGGTGTAGAACAGCTATTTTAACCCCCACCTCCTCCTTACCATGGCTTTGTACACCAACACACTTTTTAGATTCAATACACTTTTGCCAAAAGTGTGTAGTGTGTTACCACAAAAAAGTGTGTTAAAAGTGGCTTCAGAAAAGTGTGTTGAAAAGTGTGTAAACGTAACACACTGTTTTTAGAGTGTAGGACACATCTTTCAGAACTACTGTGAAAACCAACAACATCTTCTGAAATGTATATAAAACAAAAGTATGCCACCTGTCACAGTCCATGATCAGATACTTCCTGTCCAAAGGCCATGCCATGATGATGTTACTGCTTCTTATAGTCCTCCCCTTAGGCACATATCAGTTCATATATATACGGCATGCAAGTATACACACGGGCAAATATGAGCGTCAGCCCATGTCGCCATTAGCACTCTCATACAAGGGTCAGGCACTGCTGGACTATAATAGATGGGTCAAGGACCATTCTACTGAGGGTCAGGCTATGCTGGACCTTCAAGAACAGGCTGGACTTTAGCAAAATTGCTTGAAAGTCTGGCCATGCTGGACTCTTGCAGGCTGAAAGAGACTCTCCCCAGAGTCCAGCATTGCCTGGGTGTATAGCCTTATGAATTGGCCCGTTCTGTTCACAAGGCTCCATGCAAAGAACAGGGCAGGATCAGTGCATATCGTATATTTAAAAATATATTCTCTGGAATGTTTATAAGCAAACACTAGTTATAATAAAACTATTGAGCTGAGGCAAAGAGAAATGTGTTTCACTTTACCCCAGAAAAACAAACCGAGAAATTGCAGGCAATATTGAGCCATTTAGCCTTGATTTTGAGGAATACGAGTCAGTGGCATGCATTGCGAGTTGACACTGGTTCAGGAGTATAATAGCCATACACTCCAAGAACAGTGTGTTGCGGGAACATGCATAAGGAGTTGTACACACAAATTTGCAACACACTTTTGAGATCAACACACGTTTGGCAAAGAGTGTGTAGTGCATAGTGTGTTACACCAAATGTGTGTTAAAAGTGGCTGCAGAAAAGCGTGTTGATAAGTGTGTAAACGTAACACACTGCTCTTAGAGTGTAGGAACCCACAGTACCATAGGAACCCTAATTCGGTATTGGAAGTCTCTGTAGGACTTTCCCCTCCACACTGAGTTATTTTTTGATCGATATTTGGCACTGTACACGTGCCATTACCCCTCAACACCTCCGAACAGACACCTTTATAGGGAAGATACCTTTATAGGGAAAAGCATGATAACTACAGCACGGTCTTATCAATGCCTTCTATAGACCGACTGATATTTTCAGTACCAAAAGTTAAAGTGGTATTCGTTGATCTATAGGGTTCTGTCCGAATCAATACTGTTATGGAGGACAAGATGACTGCCTAGACTGAACTGGTATAATCTTTATCAGTTTCTTCACCCAGATCCCGGACGTCTCAACCTTGAAGCCATGAGGGTCATAGACCTTTAACCCAGATGTCTAGGACTCGCCCTTACTCTTATATGGCTATACTCAAGGAGATTCCTACTGTAATATTTATTTTTACCTCAACAACTTCAAGGAAGCGATGTACTAAGTATTTTTCTCAAATTTAGCTTGTGTATTGTGACCTTTCCATATATATATATATATATATATATATATATATATATATATATATATATATATATATATATATATATATATATATATATATATATATATATATATATAATAAACCTGGGCGAGAATTTTCCTCTTGGCGTATGCTCGTAGAATTTCCATTGCTTGGTCACACATAGAGCTGCTCATTAAGCGTTCTGATTAGATCATGAGACATCAAGTTTACAAAGGTTTTGTAACTATGCAGGTTAAAGAGCGATAATAGACTGTTTTGATGAGTGGGGAGATGTGCCTACAATACATATCTCATCTCCCGCTGCTCATCACTGTGTGTGGGGGAAGAGGAGGATGGGTGCGGAATCAGCAAATAATAACACACCCATATGACCTGGGTTTTTTTTTCATCTCGTTGATCTGTCAGTCACTGCATCTGCCTTTCATCTCCAGCTTACATTCCCTCCCGTGGGACTTTTTCTCTCGATTCTTTTGCTACTTATATTTTATAGTCAGATCCAGAACTGACCTTTTTGAATCCAAATTTATCAAATACTATGAGACAAAAAATGTTAGATTGGATACGCCACATATGGAAGAGGAGGGCAGAATTTAAGTATCATTCGCTGATGTAGGACCTAAAGTATCTTATGTCCATTAAACATATGGTTCACACTGAGTATGGCTCATATTAAAGAAGGATTAAAAGAGATGGTGGCCTCAATGATATAACATGCTCGCTGGTACCATGATAGTGTTATTACTATCAGCTCAGACTATAATAGGTACCTCTTTTCCCAATGAAACCATCCTTGAGAGAAACACTGACAGACAGACAGACGGATAGAGATTGGGAGGAGAGGAGGGAGGGAGAGGGAGATAGAGTTTAGGAGAGAAAATGTGAGAGTGAGACACGGTTTGACTTTTAATAGCGAATTATTCAGATGAAATCGCTCTGTGCAAGCTAGACTTTCCAAGTGTTCATACCTTCAGAACACTACTGCGCCGCTTCCATTCCAGTTGCAATAAATTAAATCGGCAACAGACCTAACCCCTAATCAGGTAATGTCTGTTAATACGTAGTCATTGCCCGGAAGCGATTCTGCAATTGATAAGGCCAATAATGATTTTGCAGGAGGAAAGAATCCATTACAGATGAAGATGTTGACTACCATCTAAAGCTTATTTCCTATGTTATTTTGTAAATTAGCACACTCTTCATCCCTTTGATGTGGGATCAAGGTTAAGCCCTTTGAAGATAAGATATATCGGTCAGTAGTCAGCTGATTTCAAAGGGGTTTAGTGGAAGGAAGGGGGTGGGTGATGCTTCTAAGTGAATTCCAATTGAATTCAAAGCCCGTATTTCCAGGCCGCCAGGCTTCAGATCTACGGCGTTCTTTATAAACAGCTAGGCCTACATAACTACACTGATTTTAAATTCAATGAAGGCTGAATGTACACAATTGGCACAATCTGTTGAAAAAAATCATGATTAATATAAATCATACTTATCTACGATTACTTTACTGAAAATATGCTGGTGCATTAAATGTGTTTGTGATTAGGGAGCAGGTAGCCATCTATGGGATCTAAGATACGTAATTGTGTGTTTATGGTGTGGGTACCCAGATCTGTACATTTAAGTCATGGTAGAGACAGACTAGCCTATAATGTAATAGGAGCCAGATGTTCTGAATTTGACCCCAGCAGCGTATACATATACATGCCCTGTACTTGAAAGAGGCTCAGTAGATGCACTGCAAAAGAAACCTACTGTGACGCTCTACATTAGACTTTATTAGCTTTTCCTAATCAAGTATAAAAATAATGTAGATATTCCCAGAAGCAACATAGACTATAGCCGGTGGTCCACTGGGCGATGGAATGGTGTTTGTTGGCCATTTCATTATATAAAAAGTATAATAACAATTACAAAAGTAATGTACTAAAACCTAGGATATGCCCACTACATTCCTAATAATAATTACATTATTTATCAAAAATAGCAAATTGTAAAATGAAACTGCTGACAAACGCCATTATTTCATCGGCCAGTGGACGACTGGCTTTAGGGACGTTTTTTCTCGGGACCTCATTGAATACGATGCGTTGTAAGATTAGGCTGAGACTACCTAATGAGAATAATTATGGTCTGACATTTAATATCCTCATACGTAGGCATACCGTTTGTAGCATAATTCCTGTGCCGCATAGATGTTGATATCCACAGAGTCCTGTTGAGCATTATGCACATACACACGTTCAGTTCAACAATTACACCCACCATACATTTGTAGACATGCACATTGGAGTTGGGTCCTGATAAACAATAGCTATTCTTGCAGTATTCCTGAACCTGCAGATGATTGGAAAGGCTCCAACCTTTCACCCAAGCAAATTTCCATTGTGTGTTCCATTTAATTAGTTGTAGACGTTATGCAAAGGTATTGGCAAAATCTGTAGAATGTGTACTGTGGTGAGAGTATGTTCTTATACAATAATGACAAGAATAAGCACATGTGCTAGGCTATGGAGATCACCAAATATGATTCAAAGATGTAAAACAGAATTAGTTTATCATATGATAACGATGATAATGAAAAATAGGAAATGAGAAAGCAATGAAGTCACACCATATGTGGCAAGCCACCCTTCTCACCTAACATCAGAGAGACTACATTTAGACTTTATAGCACTACGATGTACTTTCTCTGAGTTAACTGTAGTGATATTTTAATATTTAACATCCCTGATCCTTTTAGTCTCCAGCTATGCCCCTGAATATCACATGGCATGGGACCATTAAATCCCCAGGTGCATCTCCAATGGATTGGTTCTCTTCGGCTGTACTCTGCACACATGGCAATGCATTATAAACAACATCATTCAAACATCTTAAAAGGAGTAGTCCACACCAAGCTGTGGACGTGCTAATGTCTTCAAAGGAATAAATTATTGAAACTTAAGAATTAAAGTTATCCTAAAAGATTATTCTTTCAGATAAATTAAGACTTAATAGTCCATCTCAGTCCTTGGACTCGTAGTAGCAGTATGGATCAGGCAACATATAGGGGAAGGGGTCAGTGAATCACTCTGTAAGCTCTCAGACAACAAATCTAACCTCTAGGGTAAAAATTCGAATATCACAGCCACCATGTTTACCATGTAGCAGACAGATTTACACACTACTACTGAAGTGTCTGTGGTCCTATAGATCACCACGTGCTAACCAGTTAGACCTTCAACAGACATTCCCATTTACCTAGCTATCTTTGACACCCCTATGCATGGAATGTTACTCCCACTGCTGGACCCATTTATCTGCATTCTGGCTGTCCTAGTGTCAGAGCAGGAAGCAGGTGGAAGCAGTGTGGGAATAACTGCCAGAGGTGCACTGGAGTGGATAGATAGTTCTGCAATCCATTTCTCATCTGATATATATTACTGTTTATAAGTTCCAATGGATTATTTCGTACGTAGTACCTGAGCTGTACATAGCTAAGTTGTCATTCATCATGAGTTCAATACCCATGCAGTTTATATAGATAAATAGTTATGATAAAGCTGTACTCTGGCCCAGGAACTAGCTGTTAGAACATATTATAAGCAGTATTGCAATTAATACTGCATCGTGTGGCGTATTGGCTTAATATGCATTGTCCTTCAATGTATTTGGTCACTCTACACTTAACTAAGGGGCACTTATCAATTGCATAGTAAAAGCATTTCTCCAACCACCTTGTCCTGTCATCCATATATGTATATGCCTAGTTAATTATACATCAAAGTATTCTATTGGCAATGGATATCAATGTACCATATAACATATAGATTGAATTAATGCATCCCCACAATACAAATTCGGCTTGATGTAAGGCTTACTACTCACCTGGCATATCTCTCGAAATGTTTTGACACAGGTGTGCCTCTAAAAGGCATTGTCTGTCTGTATATTTCTCTTTGTATGAGGAGAGTCGCTCAGGTGAACAGCTCAAGGTACTACAGGTATACACTCCCAGTTGGTAGTATAAGTACTATGTAGTTTACACTACACTGAGCTCATAATAGGGCTGTCCCAGTATAGGCGGTACACACATTAAGATACCACGTGCAGCAAAGAATTTTAGTGATTTGTTAACTGAATTGGTCTATACGCCAATACTCTGACAATCATGAATTCCAATGACGTATTGTGTTATTGAAGCAAATAACACAGACCTGTAAATATTACACGGACTTACTAATGTTTGAGCGCATTAATGTTGATAGACACTTGACAAAAACTATAAATGCATAAGTACAGTATAAGTATAATTACATGAACTCTTTCCTCTCTATGAAGTATTATCTTTTACTACTTCTTGGCAATTAGATTAAAATCGTCCTTTGTATGCTACGAACTTCTTGCCAGCAATAAAATTTACCAACAACAACAAGGCATTTAACATCTGTACAGCTGGGGACTGTCACTTTCTGTTTGATGTGCCCCAGTGGTGACAGCCCTGACACGGGCAGATAATGTTGACCTCAGGGTCAGACGACAATTTCTACTGTGTTTTCTGCATTAAAACTAAGTTTTGTTACATTAAGCATGTAAACTTATGCAAAATATGTTATGGATTGCTCTATTAAATGTCATTGCATGTGTGGCATCTACCACTAAGTGGCTATATGTATACAAGGGTAGTTGTACCTCATGAGGTACAACGTCTAACTTGGGATACCACTATTATATGCTACTCCACTAGAAAGTAGGCGCCAACGTATACCCCCTGTCACTGTTCAGTACTGTAATCAGACACCTCTGGCCCCCTTGAAGACATATCCAGTTCATAACATTGCATGCAAGAACAGCCTTTTACTTAGGGTATTCTGTATGTGTACCAGGTTCACAAGGCCCCTGGCACAGAGCAGGGCATGATCCGGGCATGATCTGGGCACATTTCTAATCAACAATATTTACAAAGTATACAATAAAAAGGTGTGTTAGATGCAGGTTAACCGAACCCACCACAGCAAGCCTACCGCGCAGACCATGAATTGATGCCATGTGTCCCGACATGGTGCAGAAGTTCAAAAGATTTAATTTTGTTTCTTGATATATGCTCAGATTCTTAAACACAGGAACCTTTATCAACCATTGGTGGTGATAACCTGAAAAAGGGATGTTCAGCCATGGTCTTTCCACTATAGTAATGCTTTCCTACAATTCCACATTTGGGATTAGTACTGGCAATGATTTAATGGCTGTGGTACCATCAGAACCGAACCCTCACCTAGTCTTGGGCGTAGTCTTGGTAGGATCTTGCTGGTCACACTGAGTGGTCCTCTGATCAATATCTGGCACTATGCCATAATCCCTGCATGGCCACCTCTGAACAGACACCCTCTAATAGGGCATAGCATGATGATTGCAGTAGTGTCAACAACTTATAAATGCCCTTCCATAGGCTGGCTAGAATTTAAAGTACCGAGAGCTAAGGTATTATCTATGTATCTATGGGTTTATGGGAGGGGCTACAGGATTTTTCCACCCTTTGGAAATGTTGGTAAAATTAGAGATAAAGTCTGATCATTACCACGCAAATGGTGGAACCAGTACGGTCATAGGGGATAACTTGCTGCACTGTAAAAAGTTGTTGTTCCTTAACAGAAAAATGTGCTGTAACTATACAGTACTTTTGCTGTAAAACATAATACAGTACATTTTGCTGTACATGTACATCTGTTGCTGTAGATGCAGCTTACAGTAGTGAGTTGTAGACTTACAGCACTTTTCACTGTAATAGGTACACGAGGGGTCCTGGGATCGATCCTTGGTCTAGCCACCTCTCAATGTGTTACATACTAAATGGTCACAAGTAATTCAACATCATTCTCTATGGGCCTTTTTTTTATAGTTTTCATTGTATTGTAAACAATTTAGGTGTTATACAATAATGTCTGCATGTTGCTAAAGGTGCCAAATATGAGAGCTCTGCTGCAGGCCTTATTCCAGCTGCCTCCATAGCTCAATCAGACACAGCGTCGGACAGTGATAGGAAGGTCCCGACTTCAATCCCCGGTCACGCTAGTCATGAAACTACATTTTCTTCATGTTTTGAATTTTTTTCCTAAAAGTGATATGCAAATCCACACAAGATACTTTCGAGACATTTTGAAAGAAAAACATGAAATGTTGTTTTGTATGCAGGACAAAAGAGGCCTTTAACAAACTCTACATAACATATGGTTCTAGGCTTCACATGAAACTATAGGTCTTTTATGTTTTGATCTATTTTTCTGAAAGTGATTCATGGTGACTAAAAATATCACCAGCCTTGTGAAGCGAACTCTGACCTTCAGATTTGGTTTGACAATTAATTCTGCTGTACAGTAACAGTAGATTTTGCTGTTACTGTACAGTATATGTGCTGTAAATATACATGAGCTGACTTGCTGTAGGTCTATAGCACAATCTACTGGAACCATAGTTGCCCCCACTATTTGCTGCAGAGGAACACTACTTACTTCTAACAGTGTGCTGGCACAGGGTAAACGGTCGCTGTGATATAGACTGACCCCTTGTCAGCTATATCTATAGATTCCTTCACCCAGGCCTGTGACATCTCACCCCTGAGGGTCATAGACCTTTAAACCAGCTGTCTAGGACCGCCCCCTGTCATGAGAATGCTATACCCAGGGAGATTCCCACTATATACTATTGATTTCTAATGACCTAGTAGCGGCAATAGACCATATCTCCTTACCAGATACCTAGACATAGGTTAAATCCTGCCAAGATGATAGTACAACCCTTTGCCCATTAAGGTACTATTTACTTGCACTTGCAGTACGGATACTCCTTCCTTTGGACAAGGCATGTTGGCTTAAAAGCAACATATATCATCATCATGCACCAATATAGAGCTGGCGAGCAACTCGCCAGCACTGCGCTGATGCATCAACACAATAGTTGGCCAAAGGTGTATCGCAATGACATTTGTACTCTGAGCAAGAGGACACAGACACGCAATCTGCCCCAAACTCGCCTAGGCCAAAAAAGAAAAAGGTGTGTTTCAGGTTACATGGTCTGAAAATCGAGGGTAGGTAGGTCGGAAGTATAAATATTTTTTCAAAATTGGATAAAAATGTCTAGGGTCGGCCCTGTTTTCCTAGGTAGGGTCGGGTAACCTGAAACACACCTTTTTTTTAAATTTGGCCCTATCCTGAGAATCCAGTGGCTTTCATTCCAGAGTCAGGCATGACACCAGAATGACTACATTCTGGCAGAGTCTGCCAGGTTTTGAGAGAGATTACATCCCTGCGTGACCCTCTTCATTTCCTCAGTGTAGCTGGTGCGAATGAGCAATATTATTGTATAAAGTAATAAGCATAATAGGTTCATTAAATAGCCCACTAGGCCATTGGATAGAATAAAAGGAAGTTAGCCATGGCTCTATCAGATTCTGTTTACAGGACCCATAAGCAACCCACACGTTCTGATCACATTATGAGACATCGACTTTTTATGTCTTAACTTAGGTGTGTAGTTGATATGCTGCCCATCCTGTAGATACTTTTTATAATCTATGGAGCTGTGCTTACAATAAAGAACTCATCTCCCTGTGCTTATCATTGTGTGTGTGAAGATAGGGAGAGGGGGCAAATCAGCAAATAACCACACGCAGACATGACCAGGCTTTTAGTCTCGTTGATCTGTCAGTCACTGCAATGCCTGCCTTTCATCTCCAGCTTACATTTCCTTCTGTGGGACATCTTTCTTGCTGTTTTTTTGCTACATCCTTTTTTTAGTCTGATCCAGAACAGGCTTCAAAGGCCAACGTTATCGATTGCTATAGAAATGAGAGATATTCAGAGTTTCTGATTAAACTAATCTTGTAGACAGTCTTTAGTTAATTAAACCTTATCACATATTTATCCATGTTTTCAAGATGGCTCAACATATACCGTCTACAAAGGGTATAGAACAATAGCAACTTCTTATCTAGCCGGCTGTCTTCTTTGATGTACTACACGTATTGTAAGAATTGGGTAATTATTCATTAGTATCAAATATTTTAGATATGTTCAGCCCAATATCGATTCACCTGTACAAAGCAACGTGCATATAATTATATGGAGTCTTATCTGGTGTTGTAAATCTGTAACAACCTCCTTTTTATGTGAGTTGCACGGTCGAGTTGCTCATGCAAACTGCCCAAAGTACTCGAGGCATGCATGTATATTGCCAGTTGGCGGTCTAGGCACCTCTGAGTTTATATATAAGTACTCTTTGGCACTAACCTTGCACCCAGTTAGGCACCAGCTGCAGCAATAGGGACATTCTATCATCATGTGAGTCGGTCAGTATGGT
Source organism: Harmothoe impar (assembly GCA_947462335.1). Lineage (NCBI taxonomy): Eukaryota > Metazoa > Annelida > Polychaeta > Phyllodocida > Polynoidae > Harmothoe > Harmothoe impar. The sequence continues at coordinate 27,191,743 of OX381720.1, forward strand.
GGAGAGGACTGGAAGGAGACAGTGCACTACAGGCACACAGAAATATATATTCTGGTGTCGTTGCATAGTATTTATAGTGTCTGATAACCCCTTTACATAAAAGGGCATATAATTTATATGTAAAGGATGAAATGGAAAACAGAATAAAAATCCCAAATAAATAGTGCTTAGAAAGAGCAGCTCTGAACTAACTGAATATCTAGTGTTGACAGACTGGGATTGCCTCAGGTTTTGCTATTGCCGCAGATGACAACCTGTACAGCAGAACAAGCTGTACAGTTTGTGCTCAGGTAGTTTATAGATGACATTGGGGAAGGAGATGCCCTCCAGTGGGAGATAAACCTTTACTAATCCCCTCCCACACACCCTGCACCTATTGATACCAGAGTTAAACCCAATTACCCGGGCAGACATACAAGTCAATGGGAGGCCACGGGGGAGACCTTGTAGAGTAGGGATAAACAACTTTGGTTTTCCTCCCTATGCTGTTTTATTTTTCAATCGTTTTCTTTAGGGAGTGGGTCCCGCGGGTGGGTGCACCCGGTATATGAGGGTAGGGTTGGGAATGTTCAACAGTTATGTCACTAATGTAATTATTTTGGGACATTTTCAGGACCCGCCCAACACTTTGCCACTGTTTTAAACAGGATTTGTATGTAAGAACGCCCCCCCCCCAACTACTCCCTAGCAATGATGTAATTGTTGAGCATTCCCTATGTTGATATACTGTTTAAACATGACTGGTAAAAATCTGTTATGAGTGAAATATTCTACGGTTCTACAGTATGATATGTACATGTTTCTATATACATTTATGGACTTTGAGAACATGATATCCCTTCAACATTGCGTAGGTGTTCATGTAGTAGGACATATACATCCCATCCTCTCATAGAACGTTACGGCAGCCTCAAAACCATGTTGCACGCATGTTCCCCTCATGATATGATTAAAGACATAAATTATCCAGTGTATAATTTGCATGCGACGAAATCTCTCTACGCTGGTCCATCCGGTTCATATGGAAGTGGGCAGAACTGGAAACAAGCCACCGACCCGAAACCATACAACAAGATTTTGCATATAGGTGGGATTCTCTATGCTTTCACTGCTCTATCAAATGAAGATAAATAAAGCTGGCTTTACTCGAGTTGATTTCATTACTCAGACATGTTAAGAGCCTTGGCCCAAGTCCCTCTGTTACTTATGCCTTGGTATGGAGTTCAATTTGCCTAAACTGAAGCTCGCGGAGTGAGCACGTTTGTAATGGAGCATACAAAATGTTCCATTACAAACTGTGCTTGACCTTTGCTGTTTCGTTACAAAATCTACAACGTTGATAACGGGACTAAGCACGTTTGTAATAGAACGTGATGCACAATACTTGATTATAATATTAAGCAATGTAACAAGAAGCACGACGTGCTTGATTATGACATTTGTTCAGTAACAAGAATGTACGTGTATGCTAACATTTACATAGTGTATCAGTTGTTATCAGGACAAGTACCCCCCGGACATCTACCTGCCTGACATCTACCCCCTGCCATTTACCCCCATGGACATCTAACCCCTAGAACTTTTACCCCCTTGAGTATTGTACAGCTCGTCCAACTCTACAGGTTGTCATCTGTGGCATGCGGGTAAAGGTCGAAGGCGGTAGATGTCGAAGGGGGTGGATGTCCTAGGGAGTGAAAGTCCTAAAGGGGTAAACGTCCAGTGGGTAGATGTCCTAGGGGGTACACAGAGAGAAGTAAAGGCGTCGCCATGACTCTTTTACCATAGTCAACTCTAGTTGACTCCGGTATCATAGTCATGATGACTTTGGTGGAGGGGTCACAGCTTCTCTGGTCATAGCTCTTGATCCTTGTTCAAATTGACTCTACCTCTTAACTCTATGAGTGCAGAGTCAAGTGCAGTTGACTCTGTCCACATCAGAGTCATTTGTAGTTTGACCCTTCATGAAGAGTCAAATAAAAAATCTGTTGACTCTAATAATAGTTGCTTATGGTACTACCTGTTGGGGCAACCAACACTAATTTGGTGCCAGTGACAACCACAAGGTAGAGCCACTATCTATAATTTGCATATTTGTTACGTGTCACACATTTTTGATTCATTATACAAAGGTCCACATGTCAAAATAGTATGGTTAAGCGATGTCAATGGGAAACCTTTCCAGTTGACTTAATTGCATCAAATGTGATGAAAAACTACACGATTCATTGCAAGAACATCAATAGTGTAGAGCTTAGACACCATATTAATTTTGTGAGTAAGGCAAATAAACATTATAAGGCTGGGCACTAAGTGTGTGAGATAACTAATGTGTGGCACTGCTCTGCTGCTTACTATTGCATATAGATCTGATATTGGCATCTCATATGTGGCTAATGGTCTTCAGAATGTAGTGTGAGGAAAATATAACTGACAACATGTCTTGTTATTGACCTGTCTTGGCCAATAACCTGACCTACTCACTTCTTTCACAGGCCTCACATGGCCTATCTACTAATTATATACACCTGTTGCCCCAACTCTATCCTGCCATAAGTACACAACCCACCTTACCTGCATGTCACTTATGTATTCAAGTATCGATTTTGACTCCCACTCTTTTGAGGGGTCAACTGCTGATGACTCTTCAGGAATGGAAAGTCAAACTCATTTGACTCTCCTTAATAGGTCAGTGAGAGACAAACTGTGACTCTGGCTGTCAGAGTCGTGGCGACTCCTTTACTTTTCTGTGTGTAGATGTCCAAGGGCGTAAACGACAAGGGATAAGATGTCTGGGGGGTACTTGTCCTAGAACCGTTTCAGTTTAGGCAATTTGAACTCTTATAGAACTCCCCTGTTTGCTGTCTGATTAAGGTAACTCTGCTGCCAGTCAGGTGTTCTCTATATGGAAGTGGTGCGAGCCAACTGTTCTTTGTTCCCATAATGCCATAAGGCTCTAACCTTGGTGAAAGGAGACACAAGATGGCCCCTGTGCCATCAGGACCCTTAGATAAAGATGTTGATCAAGGCCCTGGCAGGACTCTGCCCTTTGCACTGCGCTGGTTGTTGATCAATATTTGGCACTGTGCCACTACCCCTCATGTACCCGACTTGTGCCACCCCCAACAGACACACCTTCGTTACACTCTTCTAGGCCATGACTGGAGAAGTGTAGCGCCACTTTAGCACTAGCAGTGACATAGACAGGAGCTATAAGTCTAGAATAATTGACCAGAGGGGCTAATGGAATAGCTCATGAGTTAATAACTTAAAACAAGCAATATAATTGTAAATCGTATGGCAGAATATTCCTTAATGGTCGGATGGAAAATCGGAAATATCCATTATTGTAAATATTTCCGATTTTACATCAGTTCCGACCAGATTAATGAATATTCTGGGAAGAAATCGGCTATATGGAGGTCAAGGCATTTTGTTGCACAGGGTAAATGGTTAATGTTATTTATTATACGATATGGGCTTACAGCGTGCTTTTTACGTGATATTCACGTTCTTATATTGGTGCATACAGGAGACTTGCGTGGGTGCGTTTTTGGATATCAGAACGATTCTGAATGGGGATTTCAGAATCGTTCTGATATCCTGAATATCAGAACGATTCTGAATGGGAGTGGATATCAGAACGATTTGGAATATCGTCACCCATAAAATCCGAGGTTCTATGGAGACTCGAACACGCTACATCAAGACTTGAAGTCCGACGTGCTAACCACCACGCCGTGGAAGCGCTGGTAGAGGGAGGTGGCGAAACAAGGACTCTACAGGCGGATTTCCAGCCCTGTAGGACCATTATTTACCGAGTTACAGAAGAAAAGGCATTTTTTGGTATAATTTCTTTGAAAGTCAATATTTTTTTCTAATTTCTTTTTTACTATAAAGGTAGAAGTTGGACTTTACTTAGCCTTTCGTTAAAATAATTCTAGGGATTTTTTTTCACATAGAAATAGGCATTTTGAAAATGGTTCGTTTCCACCCAGGATCGATCCGGGTACCCTTGGTGTGTGAGGCGGAGACGCTAGCGGCCATGCCTATCCGGCTGCGGTGAATGTGGAGGGAAAAGCTGTATATATTCCAGTGTATCAGGGAGCAGTTAGTTTTTAAAGCCGCAGGTCGCGCGGCGTAAGTACACTCCTATACGTTAGCACTGAGGGTATGTTGGATTTGAAATGATGACTGATCCCCGTGCCTAGCTCTTTCTTCCTCACCTCCCCTACTGAAGAGTTCCACAACATGGCGCTACTGGTGTACGAGTGATATTCAGTCAATAATCCTTCAAAATGGCGAAATTAGGACATATATAAGGTAATTAAAGACATTTGAATGGAATAATCGTATAATAAACCTAATAATGAATGAATATCGGGTCACTCAGGCTGTGTATAGATGAATAACAACCTCGGTGCTACGCACCTCGGTCGTTATTCATCAATACACAACCCTTGTGCCCCGATATTCATTCATTATTGGTTAAATATACTCACCCCTTGTCGTCTAGAGCTATACCGCCCTTCACCCAGACCTCCAACCTTTCAACCCTGAAGGACAGACAGCTTTTAAATAAGCCGTCTAGGGCCGGCCCGCTTTTGGATGGCTACAGCTAAAGAGACCCTGTCTGCCAAGGGGATTCATAAAATCTATCCATCTAATCTATACCTTAAAGACATGCCCATTCAACCATGGACCTTCTCCTATCAACAGTCATAGAGGTGGAGCCCTTGCTCTAAAGTAGAAAAACCGTTTGCTTATTCTGGCGCTCTTGAATACCAAATAGACATGGATTAGGCCTAAAATCCAGGACATAAGGAAAATATCTTGTCCATGCTAGGATGAGTGTATCAGTGGCGTTTAGCAGAACCAATAGTTGTATGCGTAACTAGCTTTAGGCTCCAGAGTTATACAATTCGAATTTATTAATGCATTTAGATGGGGACAGATAGGTCGGGATTTACAATTAAACTTCTGTTTGAACTTAGGAAGACATATGGCTCTAGATTGCGCAATTTATGTGGTTCGATCATCTTAAGATATCCATGGCTTCTACATGGTCTTTAACAGAATTGGATACACCCTCAGAAAAGTGAGAGTCATCGTCGCTAAAACTACCCTCACCTGAGAGTCAGACAGTGCCTGACCCTCAGGTGAGGGTAGTTTTAGCGACAATGACTCTCACTTTTCTGTGTGTGTGCTTAGTAAATGCTCTCTGACGTCTCACACCCTACCTACCCCTCTAGCAGGCTCCTTCTACCCCTCCCCTCCTTATTCATAATCTATTACCTTTGGGCATGCCTCTGCCGACCAAGCCAAGTCATTGCTCTTTTTGCAATGAGGCGCTTGCCCTAGAAGCATGTGTATACCATACAGCGATTGCCATGAACATGCAGTCGTATTGCTAGCAGGTATACCTCCAAATACATATAGTGCACTTATTTAATTAGCAGTATCTCCATAGCCTGCTGCAAAGGACTGTTTCACCAGTCCACAATTCCCTTACTCCAGTTGACACAGGTTTGGCCTTAGCGGGGTAGTTCACAGTGTTTTAGCGGCCGTGTTTAACTTAATGACAGTCTTAGTTAAAGCCATAAAATATAATGCACGTTCTGATCTCACATGCATGGAATTATTTGCATCAAGTGTTTTCTTGTGTCCCTCCTTTTTTCCTCTTCCCACTTTTCTTCCATTTTCATGTTCCTTCTTCCACCCACCCCATAAGTTCTCTCCCACTTCCTGGCATTGCCCTATTTCTGTGTTATTCCTTATGCTGCCTGCTTTGTTATATAGTTCAACATCAATCCCCACCATGTCCCAGTCAATCCATCAATCCTTATTGACCTCCGGCTCGTCCTCCTGCACATCCCGGTACCCAGAAGTCGGGTGCTTATACATAGGTCTGATGGGTACCAGCATGGGTTGGTGATTGGAGACATCCTGTTACTGGCGACAGCTACTTCCGGCGTGCCAAATATCGTCTGCCGCGGTTTTTCCCACAAATAGGTTTTCATTTGTTTACTTATCTGCTTATCTCCCACAATGGCGTAAGGGACATTGGTGCTACCTGGCAATCATTCACTACGACAAGGAAGCCAGCTACACAGTGGTAAATATTTATCAACTTTATATTGGAGTTGGAAACACGCCTACCAACTATGTCGTTCAAGCCACAGCTTCCCTTCTGCCTACATTCATTCAGGCACGTACGCATTCCAATGTGAAGGACACGGGACTCAATCCGCGCGTACTTAGTGTAATGAGAGATCTCTGATTCCCGGTTTTCCATTTTCTTTACAATCACTGTAGTCATCAGACCTCTTACACAGTGATTAGAGTGGGCCAATATCGACAGAATTACCACCATCTGACTGTGCCAATGTGAGTAGTTTCGGCGACATTGGCGCACTTTATCGTCTGTTTGTAGGTTTAGATGACTTCACTGATTGCAAGACTGTCTATAAAAACTCGACGATTCTTACAAAACAAAGTCAAAGTAGACTTCTCTGGACATGATTGTGTATGACTAAATACTTGATCTTTGTACAGAATTTACACTTTGGGGTTTTGCTCATTGAGTTGTGCTACATCTAGTGTACTACTTCTGGGGTATTTATAAATGGCGTCTCTTGGCATTTCATGAAAGGTTGGAGCAATCGATTCAGCGTAAGCATCTTTTTGTGCTACCCCTGTGAGGCCCCTAAGTCTCAAAAAGCCCCTATCCCTCAAATATTTGTGGGATAGGGGCCTTTTGAGACTTAGGGCACACCTGAAGTCCCTAAATGTCAAAAAGCCCCTATCCCACAAATATTTGAGACATAGGGGCCACATTCACACAGCCTCTAAATCACAAAAATTTGAAAGATAGGAGCCATTTGAAACATAGGGACATGTCAGGCCCCTATCCTACAAAAGGTCCCTAAGTCTCAAAACCCCTATCCAGCAAAAGCATTTGTAATCAATTTCAAGGACTATTTCATACTTCTGCAGTAGAAATCATGCCTCACAAGAACACAATCATTCAAGGTTTGGCTAAAAGAAAGAGAAAGAAGGAGGTGCAACTTTTTTGGTCCCCCCTTCAGGCAGGTTAAAATTCGGTGTGGCCGACCCCTTTACCATATAGGTACAGACATTTTTTTGCTAAAAAGGGATACAATTGTTTTGGTCTTCCCCCCTTAAGAGGGGTGCACATTTTATTGGTCCCCCCTTTAAGGGGTCCAATTTTTGTTTCCCCCCCAAATCCACCAACCCTCCCCCACCCCTGTTGTTAAAAAATGACCCCTCTTGTTAAAAAATGGACATATTTTACACAGCTCCCGAACCCACTAAATACGCTGTAATTAATACATGAACACTCCCTTTCCTATTATGGGAGCGGTAATCTATTATCAAAAGTCTTCACCCCACTTGAGATGGGAGGGGATGTTACTAAGGGTGGGGTTGTAGTGGGATATTATCCAATATCCTACAAATGATCTATCTAGTGCACATATTTAGCCAAGGGGACACATTTTAGGGATAGTGGCTTTTGAGATATAGGGACATGCTAAAAATATTTGTGACTTAGGGACTTCACATGGGCCCTATGTCTCAAACCGTTTTGAGGGATAGGGGCCATTTAGCAGATAGGGACTTCACCTGGTCCCTATATCTCAAACAGGCCAATTTTGAGGGATAGGGGCCTTTTGAGGGATAGGGGCCTCACAACCCCCACCCTCATTTCTCCCCTCTTTGATGCGGGGCCTTTTATTGTTCTCATACATAAGCAATAAGACTGTATTGTAATGATATAGACTATACCTATTAATAATACTGCTATCATCATGGATTCAGTTAAAGCTACCTTTTTTTTGTTTTGATAACAAAATGCAAATGTTGCATGAGATCAAACAGAAAAATTGTAATTTTCTGGTTGTAAAAACTGAAAATAGGCAAAAAACAAAATGATGATTATTGTCTTATTCCTAAAATGAAGTTGGTTTTCTGAAAAACTTCTGTTTTTCTCTGGAGAGGACGGACACCCGTGCGTTGTGTGTACACTATGCTTTCAATCATGTAGCTGACCTTTCCAATCATGGTGGCCATGGCTTTCAGTGGGCTTAGACCGTCTTAAGGGATTTTCTTTCCCAAGCAGTGAAGGGTATTTTAGAAACATTTCATTGATTCATTTCACGTGCTGTCCCTCGCTTACAGTCGGGGTGGAGCGAGGACCGGTACTATGGGCTTTAATAATTATGATATTATGTTCGGGGCAGGGAGGTTAAGAGAAGGCTATAGAGATACACTTTAGCTGTATTTCGGTAAAGTTCTATTTTAGTCACCCCAGCGTAAAACCAGCCGGTTCTAAAAAATCTTCACCATGTCATGATCGTAGCTTCTACCATCATGTGTATCAACCCTTGACTGATCAGGCAGCTGTCAGACATAGTAAACCTAGAAATATCTCAGCAGGAAGCATTAAGGAGTCCAGTGTAACTAGTGGTGGGAACCGTTAATTATCGATAAGACAGGTAAGGGGTTGGAAGAGTATTTATAGATGGAGTAGCTAACATATCCACCATCCTGACTTCTTGGTTGATTCAGTGCTCTAGTCGGAACACTTCCAACTTCATTAACGTTACAGAACTCGACGTCACTCAACCGCCAAGCGAAGCTACCCTTGTAATGAAGATGGCAAATAAAGGTATAATGATAATGCTAATTAGCCCTTCAAGGACGGTATAATGCTTTGTGCCCTTAGACATCATGATGCATACATGCAACTCTGGCGAGTAACTCGCCAGTGCTAGATTCACGCATCATGTTGACCCTACAGGGTTGGGGCACTTCTGAAGGGTCAGCATGATGCAAAGAATGCAGCATCATGCCGACAGTTGCCATCTTTTAGCAAAATGTGGTCCTTTAAGGCTGAAAAAGGACTGAAAGAGAAAATCAAACGCCTCATCGTATGATGTGGTCGGGCACCTTGCTGAGAATATTATGACGACTATGGATTAAAACATAAAATAGGTACACCTTAATATTTCACACAATGCTATGTGTATTCTATATTCTCCAACATGCTGTACCAACTGAATCCTGCATTATCCAGCCATCTTTGTAACCTTACATAATTATATCTTTGTCTCGGAGAAGCCTACCTTACAAAAAGTGTATGCATCAGATCTCTAGGCTTCTAGACAGCAACGTTTTCAAATAGACTACTTTTCGTATTTCCTTTTATAGTAGTCTATGCCAGAATTAGTTCTAATCAATCTAGAGCTTTTACCGCCTTGTACCAATCTTTGTCTGGTACCCTGGGAACGACAGCGTGCCTCTAATTTGTTCTCCAGTGTCTCAATGGCATATTGAGCCTTTGGATTTAATTTTAGTGAGCCCTAGAAGACCCGGATTAGGGAAGACAAGCACACAGTCTAGATTGATTTAGTGTTTGATACTCTGGGAAAATAGTGTCTGGTCTTAATTCCCACTTTAACTGTCAATAATATGGTATTATAAAATGTATAACATATATTCACTATCATTAGTACATCGATTCTTATAATATTATCTGGGATGCTTCTGAGATCATTGAAAGGTGTATTCATTTTTGGTAAGGCCAAAAAAAAGGTTTGTTTCAGGTAACATGGGCAGAAAATGTAGGGTCGGTAGGTCGGATTTTTTTAAAACTTTTTTTTAACATGAAAATACCAGCTCGCCGGTCCAAAGACCCGAAAATTGACCAAAAAAGGGTAAAAATACAAATTCAAATTCTTCAAAATTGCATAGAAAAACGTAGGGTCGGCCCTGTTTTGATAGGGTTGGTCGGATAACCTGAGACAAACCTTTTATTTGGCTTAATATTGGGATGCACCACCGAATGCAAAAGATCTGAGGAAGTATCATATTATCCTTTGGTTATCCACATCATGCCAACTACAACATAATGTTCTCAAGTAGGCTACTGCTCATGTATAGTATGAAGCACGTATTACTTCCCGGGGGTTCTTAAGAACTCAGCTCCTTCTTCTGGCTCCATAGAGGGTCGGGTCATAGAGGTGGTAGAGGGCGGGAGGGAATTGACTGATGTAGAAGGAAGCAGCACATCGTAACAAGAACCCTCCTCTGCACACCACAGCCACTACCAGATTGCATGGATGCAGGCTGTTTGTTGAGATCAGACCCCATGATCGTCACTTAGCAGTGGCCAGAGCCTACTGCAAGTGCTTGAGACAGAACTGTTTTGCCGCAGCCAGGACCTCTAGGATGAACCAGCCATGTTCATACCATCCTTATCTACCATGGCTAATTTCGGCCCAGAGTCCCATGCTAATGAGCTGATAAGTAGACCGCTGATTGCCTTTGCACAACAACGGTTCTGATGATGAAGCAGACTATTATTTGCAGACATAGTCTGGATTGTCTTGTTACCCATGGTAACTACATAAAACATGAGCTTCACAAGGCATCTATCATATATTGTTTGGAAAAAATAGATGGTAATAATACCACACAAATGCATTGTACAAGGACAACTTTAAGTTATATCAGAGTTACAAGTGTAGTTCTTTTTTACCTACCTTACATTATAATTATAGTCTAACTAATAGTCGTTAAACCTTCCAGCTTGATTCAGGTAGAAGACTTACTAAACATTGTATACTTTGCATGAACAGTGCAAAGTCCCAGCCTCAGAACAATATTCATCCGGTTTAGAGGACAGAGGGGTCTGTTCATTCTAAATGTAATTATAGTCATTTCCTTTGCTCTTATTCTGTCTTGGAAGAACTTGATTCTGTTTAAAACTTCCCATCCAGGGTATAAGATAGAAATGCCCAGACCACCACCAGTGTCCTTTCCGAGATCAATAGGTTGCCTTAGTCCCATTTCCGAGTTACTATGGTATGTGTATGCCTTTATACCTCAATCGAGAAGAATTAATGTAATTAGAGAAAACCCTCATGGACACATAGATTTGTGCACTTCTAGTACTGGGCAGACTTCTCCTTGTGCCATGGATTTTACAATAGGCAGTGACAGATACAAGGGAAAGGTGAAGGGCGGCAAGACCACAGCTTCTTCCGGTGGTGCCCCAGGACAGCATCTCAGTATCGATGAAAACACTACTTCTTGTGTTATGTCTGGCAGTGTGGGATGCACACAGAGGAGCAGGGTTCTAGTCTCCAGAAGTTTACCTTCAGGTGAACAATATAATTAAGCATTTATGGGTATGGAATCTTTTCTGCAAATGATCGTGCGGCGAGGCGTCGGGCAATGGTGGCCTAGGTTGGACCATGTGACACTGCAGTTTTTGGTACATTTTCTAATACTACTGCAGTTAAACATTGTCCAGACACTTCCCAAACCTAGATGCTGTTGAAAGAATGGGCTTCAATTACTATAGCATAACATAGGAGGGCTTTTCACAGATGTATCATACTTGCATGAAAATCTCTTGATTATATATGCAACAACCTGGAGGGATTTCCTTCATTACCATCACATTGTCTTTTCTCTATGGGGCCTTCCATAAAGTACGTACGCACCAAGGGGGGTGAGGGGGTATATTTTCTGGAAGATTTTGCGTACATAAACCCTTTGTTTTAATGCGTACAAGAACTTTAGGGGGGTGGGGGGTCAATTTCTGGAAAAAATTGCCTACATATATACTTTATGGAAGGCCCCTATGTCATTCTACAATCTCCCTCATTTATGCTCTCCCTTGCCTCTACACAGCCTCATTTCATCCCTCACCCTCCTCCTTCCATCCTCCCTCTTTATGAATCCTCACCTTTTACCTCCTCTATACCTGCATGCTCCATTCGCCTGCCCTTCCCTTCTGTCTTCTACCTGTAAAGACTGCCTATAGCTCTCTCCATGGCCATCTTCGCATGCCCCCTCCCAACATGTCCTCACGTATTCCCAGACATCCTGCCTGCCTTAACAATGTTCGGTGTCAAGTGGTTATAAAAGTTGCATAGTCTCTGACAAGGCTTCATCAAGACCACACTGCAGGCACGCAATATGGACTGTCATCTGTGGGACAGGGGAGGTGTCCCATGGTCCCTGATTAGAGGTTCCTCGTGACTGCCTAATTGTCGCCTTAGTTGTCTCCTACTGTTAATCACCTTTGAGGTCCATAGCCTTAAATGTGGACGATTTCGGATCTATACTTTACAGGCTCCTTCTTTTCAGGAATGAGAACCTTTTTAGTAGGCGGGGGAGGGAGGGGGGGGTTACTGCAGTGTTACATGGTGTACTTAGTATATCATTATAGTATTTGGCATAATACCTCCCTTCTACCCTCCCTTACATAATTATGACATCATTCTCTCATTTACATATTTTCCTTTCCCATGAACATGATGACATGTCCTGAATCATTTTCCGGCTTTGCGCTTTGCATGATGAAAGAACATGCAAGCTGTAACACAGAGAGGGTTTAGGTTCAGACCATGGGAAAATGGAGGACCCATCAAAACCCTGTTTCATTTTAATATTTTTAAAATTGGACCAACAGAGTTGGATCCGATGACGCTCCCATCATTTGCACCTGGGAGATCAGAGAGCAACTGAAATCTGAATTTAAAATGTTTGGGAAATGATAATGAGTAACAAATGGATTCGCTACAGAGGGGCACCCTGTGTAGTTTGATAGCCGGGTCCTTGTTGACTATCCAATGAATCTAATGGCACTATTTATAGCATGAGAGTCGGGATACATAGGGATTCAATAGTGGGATTCAAGCTGACATTTAATGTATTCATATTTCAGGTAATCAGTTCTTGGTTACCATTGGTTTGGGAGTAGCAGGGGATGCCTCACTTACTGGTAGCAAAGATGCTGAACAAATAGTCTAATTGCAGTTACATTGGACAAAAACTGTATTGTTTTACTTTGTGTATTACAAGGTTGTGACTAGTTGTTACATAGAAGCAATATGAATCATTGTCATTCAGAGGGTAGGCAGCCATTGGTGAGGGTCTCAATTTAAGAGACTTCCTTCAGCTGATATCGAATTTCTGTTCCATGAAATCTCAGGTAATGATAAATTTTGTGATGTTATTAATTATTAGTATCGGTATTTTGTTGCACAGTAAAGTGAGACCACTCTTTGAAAATTGCACCACACTACAGTTCATGGTAGGAGCAGTTGTCTGTTTAAAGTTAAGTTCCTGTTCATGTCTAGACTGAATGAAGAGAATGCTACGCCCTTTCCTTCCCCCAAGAAAAAACATTCCTTCCCACCCCATCTATAATATTAATAATAGGCCATGTCATATTTGGTATATTACCCCCACCCCACCTTCCTGCCCTCCCTCTCATACCAGTCATTATTCTCTCATCGAAAACTTTTCCTTTCCCCTGAACAAAATGGCATGTCCTGTGTCATTATCCGGCTTTGCATGATGAAAGGACAAGCTGGAACATAAAGAGGGTTCAGGTTCAGACCATTGGAAAATGGAGGATTAATCAAAACCCTGCTTAATTTTTGCATTTTTAGAATTGGGCCAACAGGCTTGGATTGAATGTCACTCCCATCACTTGCACCTGGGAGATCGCAGAGTCATTACCGAAACAGAAGTTTTGGTGTCCTGACTAAAAATGAAACTGAGTATTGGATGGATTTATTACAGAGGAAGACCTGTGCAGTTTAATAGTGAGATTCTTGTTCATCATTCAAAGAATCTAGTAGCATTATCTGTAGCAGTAGCCGCGATCCATAGACATTTATGGGATTCAAACAGATCCTAAACTCCCTGAATGAGAATGTGATGAAGGCAATTTTGAAAAAAGAGAACTCTTGGTTACCATTAGTTTGGGAGAAGTAAAATTATACCCCTCACATACTGGCAGCAAAGATGTTGGACCGATTTAAAAGTTCATTTACATTGGACATATCAATTGTATCATTTTACTTTATGTATTAATGGGTTCTGACTGTGGGTGTCACATGTATAGAAGTAATATGAACCTAATTATGGTCGGCTGACGTGGGCCTAATATAGTGCATTGTCATTCAGAGAGTAGGCAGCCGTCGCCATGGGGTCTCAAGGGGCTAAATTAATCTGATATCGAATTTCTGTTCCAAGAGATGTATAGAAAAGATAAGATGGCATGATAATGTTAATATTATCTGTGTTTTACCATACAGTAAAATGATCAGGCATAGAATAACAATGACGTTCTGTGGCATGGAATATACAGCAGTTCCTCACATTACTACCCTTTAAAAGTTGAGGAATCTGCAGAGGGAACCTCTTTATTGGCTAGTGCAATGGTTACTGTGTCCATCAAGATTCATTCAGCACCTCCCATCGTACAGACCACACCAATTAAACATGCCTCCTGAATGGAAATTACCAGCATGTACCATCTTATTTGATGTTGGCTGGGGGCAGTGACTGATGTGTCATTTCACAATTGAAATGGAAAATCTGTTTGAGAAAACGCCATTCTATCCTCCCAGTGTCTAGAAGAAGCCTACATGATTCAAAGAAGTATTAGAGACTTAGTCTCGGTAGGCCGATGGAAATAAGGCTACAGCATGCTCTTTCTTTTTTTGTTTCCCTTTATGGAGATTTCAGTTTGGGGCAATGATGCTGGGAAGTGTGAGAGTGAAACAACTCCCACACTCTGCTTAGAGGGCAATATCAAGAGATGGATTGTCCAATTGTATTCTTTACATTGCTTATTCAGTAATATTACCCAGAAAACCCTTTGAATCATGGCAGAGTCTATTTCATGTGCGCACAAAACTGCTTGGAGAGTGTCTCATGATGGATGCAGCCCAGAAGTAGGTGGCACCACTGGTTCCCCTAGCCCATGGGCTCAAATCATGTGGTCTACTCCTGTCCAATCAGAACACAGTTTGACAGGGAGGGAGATAATCCAATATAGCCGTCAGGAGACTTCCGCTGCGGCTTGATATGGGAGTATAGGAGATGGGGTGTGGGTGGGCTATTGAGGTGTAGTGTGCCATATTCGATGAAGGAGGTGTGGGGTAGACATGGTGGAAGCAATATGGGCCAGTCACATTTGACCAACACTCCAGGAAGCAGGAAAGGGTGGAAGTTGCAATAAAAGAGGGTGTATGGAAAATGGAAGGTTCTGTATTAATCTTCAAACCAAATCTTCAAAGCAAAGTCAACCCCACTGACCAGCATTGTCAGATCATGCTCTCGATTGGCAGAGCAATGCTGTACATAGTCCTTGGGGCCATTTGCTGGTTCATATGTGTGTGTGGACCCTTTCCCTACTTTATTACAGTCAGAAGAGTGCTGGAAAGGTTTTGGGTTGGCACAATCTGCTGTTATGTCCCACAAGACTAATCTATACACGTACGTCAGGTGACCCTATCTTTGTGGTTTGATGTACAGCCCCTCATATCTCTACAACGTAGGAGACACCGGGAAAGGAACAGGCCAGACATCGCAGCAGGAATCTCCTCCTATCAGTTTCATCCTTGACTACATTGGGAAGAGTTCGCTGTGCCCTTAGAAACTCATTTCTGTGAAATATAAAATCGAACGACCATGAGCACCGAAATTGAATTACAGTAAATTGGTACGATGTCAGATGAATAGTATCTAGAAAGTATCTCTCTCCCCTACATTGAATTTCCATCTTCCCTACATTGCACCCTCAGTTCTGCCTTGAAATGAATATCCCTTGGTCAGTCAGGCTGATCATACCGTAATTTTCCTGATAGAGCCTACATGATTCTTAGATCGGCCACCGGCAGACCATCCCTATTTCATTAAAAGTCCAATGTATTGGTCCCTTTTGCATAGATCCGAATATAAATTCTGCCGTACTTGCCCTCCCCCATTCATCCCTACACATAGGCATAACGTATTGCCCTTGCCGACCCCAAAGATCACAATAAATACTATGGTCACATATTTATGAGCACACATACTGTGTATGTCACATGATTTACAGTTACTGTCGCCCCTAGTTATGGATGGGACAAACGACTTCCTGCAGTGGCTATACAGGATGGTTTATTGGCCCATAGACAACACAGATCTGTGAGAAAGCACACTTATGTGTCATAATTATGGGGTGGATTGAGGTACATGCAATGGATGTATACATACTGAACACTAGAGTGATTGATAATGAACTGAACATCTGTCCTGAACTGAACATCGTTATTCACCAAGCTACCCCGAAATGTCAGATACAAGCAGAGACTGGGCAGGGATACACTTGACCAACTAGAATATGAATCATAGGATTTCTTATAGGCTTCACAGAGAAGAAAAAACAGCGTCAAAAGAATGACTACCTTCTCTGGGGGAGTCCAGGTCGCCTAAGGGAGCCTAAGTGACTCTCTGGCTGACCTAAGAGAGTCACATGGGGGAGTCATGTAGCTATATGGGTCATATGACTCCCCCAGGTGACTCCCTTAGGTCAGCCAGAGAGTGACCTAGGCTCCCTTAGGCGACCTGGACTCCCCTAAAAAAAGGGGAGTCATTCTGGAGGCAACCTGGACTCCCTTTTGACGCTGCTTCTTCTCTCTGTTCAAAATTAAGGGGGTGGAGGGTGGAGTAAGGAGGGCTATAGGAAGGAACACAATCTAACAAGAGCCCTCCTCTGCATACCACTACCACAAGCAGATTGCATGGTACAGGCTGTGTCTGAGACCCAGAGCGTTTGATCTTCACTTGGTGGTCCGAGTCTACTGGGAGTGGCTGAGAGAGAATTGCTTTGCCTCGGTGTAAGATCTTTTCCCACAGTCTCATGCTCTCAGATGTGAATTAGCTATCTCGTGCACCATCCTTGCATAGAGATTTGTGTCTCATTTGTTCCCAAATATCTTATTAAGCGCACCGCTGATTGCATTTGCTCAGCAAAGCTGGGATCACAGAACAGATGCCTTTGTAGAATGCTAGTATTATACGCGTACGTCAGTAGACCAGACACTATTTGGGTAATTAGAGGATCACTACACATGAGAGAAAAAAATCATCGAACAGCATGTATTAAAATCGAGATGAACTGATATTAACCAAATTAAGAGCTATACTCGCTATAGCTATTATAAACTACTGCTTCTCAAAACAAATAGAATAATGTTGCCTCAAGCAGCTGTCAAGAGAGGAATATGCATAATAAAGGCATTTCAGTAGATAGAGCCTCTTCTACCAAAACTCAGAATTGAGAGGATTGTAGTGAAATCCCTTTCTCTTATTGTATCTATAAGGAAGGATTTCATTCAGTCTAAAGCTTCCCATCCTGACCACAAGATAAAAGTGTCCAGACCACCATCAGTGCTCATTTAGGAGATCCATAGGTTGCCTTGGGCCTATTTCAGAGTCACTAGGGGTATTTTTATGCCTTCCTTCCTCGCTCAATAAGAATTAAGGCAATTAGACACAAGCACTTACAGGCGTGAAGGTCCGGGCACTTCTAACAGTTGTAGTTGTGCAGCATTGTGGGATAGGTTTTGTAACGGATGCTAGGACACACAGACAGACAGTGAAGGTCAGAGGTCAGCAGAATTCTGCTTCCTTCCCAGCATGCAATGGGGGCAGTGTTCAGGTATGGATGGAAATAACCGGTGCCATTTCTGGCTGTTAGCTAGGGTGAGCAAAGAGGACTGTTGCTTTTTCTCTGATAGCCATGCTAAAAAAAGAGCGTTTTTGCAATGGAGAGTAACATTTATCTATGACTAATCTATTTACTTACTTCTCCACTGTTACACTTGACCTATTAGGCAGGGTGACTGAGGTGTGAATCGTTCATATTTGTTTCTTAACTAAAAAAAAGCATCTGCAAATGCTTATGCTGGGCCAATAAGAGAAAAAAAACTAGAGGTCTATCAGAGGCATGGGCTTGTGGTGGTAACTATTGGCATGTGCATCATCTAGTATTCGTATTTATGACTTTTATATTTTAACACAAGGCTCCCATGAAGTTCTCCAGGGTCCCATTCACCTGTTACAAAGGTTACTGTCTTGTCAACAAAGGAATTAGCCAATTTGGGTATGAATTGCACACTCTGCAAATGATTGTGCCACTAGTCATTAACCCTTTAGGGCCGAGCATCGACTATAGTTGACACCATGGCTGGCTGAGCATCGACTATAGTCAATGCCATGGCTGGCCGCGAGCATCGACTATAGTCAACATAACTCTATGGGAAAAAGCAAAGGCTCGGCCCAGGGAAGGTACCTGTGAAAATGTCTCGCCCCCATCACCAGCAAATGGTCGGCTTTAAATGGTTAAACCATAGTGGACTGTCCCAAGTCCAATGAGGTTACTGTACTGGTGGGAGAATTTTACATGCAAGGTAATCGGTCACATTGAATAATATTATTCATAGTGCTCAACTACACTGTAGTCACTTGGTTGCATTTTCTATAGGTACATGTATACAGTATCATTTACTGTAGGTGTACAGTTTAATGGAAGTAAAGAGTAGACTCTACTGTAAAGCATTACAGTAGATTTTGTAAAGCTAAAGTAGATTTGAACATGTACCTACACTTACCAGATATCGTGTAATACAATAGTCAATGATCATGTGCAATTGATCCCTCTGCATTTAATACACTATAATGAGGTGTAGCCCTGCAAGTGATGAAGGGTGGGTAACCAAACCGTGCTGGCTGCTGTTCCTGACCTCTATATTACTTTCTTTTGTAGTATTAAGTATTACTATCTCGAGCCTAGCATGATCTTCAGCATATCTCAATAATAGTATCTTCTTTGTATATTCAACCCCCATGGAGTAACCCCTGCTGTTAAGAATTACTACTCCCTTAGTTATGTCTTCCCATGAAGCCGTCCTCCTCATGCTTCAACACCGACTCCTTTAGGTGAATGCTGGGCGACACATGGTGATAAAAACTGCATAGTCTCTGACAGGGCAACTGTCACCCTTCTAAGGCCACACACATGCAATTGGTTACTGTGATGTGGGACAGAGGAGGCTAATACTGGCTAGCAGTCCCTGATGCTCTTAATGACTCTCCTGCTTCCATTTTAGTACTCTGATTCCATTTTGATAGGAATTAAAGTGGTCAGATTGAGGTGGTATGGAAGGCATAGATCAATTGAGGCTTTACTATAATAGAATAAATGTAGAGCCAAGTTAATGACCTACAAATAAGATAAAAAAATTAGTTAGAGCCAACCAAGGAATAGCAAATAGATGCATGGCTAAATAAGAGATGAGGACTTTTACAGTTACAATGCCAGTTTCACATAGTTTACACTTTAAATTAGCTTGGCAGTCTGACCAGCTTTCCTTTTTATGAAGGCACTGACACCAACACTGTGTTTAAAAACTATTTACCTCACATGAACTGCCTCTTGGGTCCAGTAAGGAATCTAATCAACGATAGGAATACAGCCTGACATTGGTTACACGAATAGACAGTCATCTAATTAGTTGGAAGACATTATTTACAGTACTTCAATGGCTGCTATGTCTACTTTAGCAGGTCTATGTCACGGACTGGACATCATGTTCTATGTATAACGTGAGCCACCATAGTATGTGCATGCTAATTGAGATAATAGTATCTCCCTCCCCCACATGCAACACAATGAATAAAGCAACGTAATCAAGGAGTTAAAAGCAATTCATGGAGATAATAGCTAAGGGTGGGGTATCTTATTCTGTTTAATTCAGACAGAACCCTCCCCTGTCATCCCCATCACTGTCAATATGATGGCATGTCCAGGGCCATTATACGGCTTTGTCTAATGGAAGGACAGATTTGCCAGATTCCATAAAGAGGCTTCTCCATTATTTTTTTTGTATTTAGAAAATTAGATCTAGACGGATGTTCTCAGGTCTGCTAGCTGGCTGGGAGATCGCTGGGTATAAATTATAGGTATAAATAGGGGTGGCCCAGTCAGTGTAGGCATCCATGGTATCAGCGTTATAGAAAAGATGATATTATACATGTATAAAGTCCTATTGCTGCATTTGTGATGATAAATCAAGGAAGATGATGTTCAACATTAATATGGGCATTCGGATAAACATCAAATCAACTAAATACTAAAAGCAGTAATGCAATCAGTTACCATAATGATGATATCGAGGTATGATTCCATGAGATTCCTGATATATTTAAAACTGAATTCCTACTGATACTGATACAACTATAATCATAATGCTGGAAAGAGTAGCCAGCCAATTCTGCAGTAAGGCAGTTACAACAGACATAGAAGCCATTGTAAACTGTGTTGGTTTACTGTTGTAATTGGCTGCGACTGCTAAGGTTACGTGGAAGTAATACGAGCTCACTCTGCTCTTATACCAACTAGCTACATCTAAAATATGGTTCGTTTGCATGGGTCCCACCATTCAGAAGATAGGCAGTAGTTACTATGACAGCTGTAGATTATCAAGGGGCTAATTTCATATGAATGGTTCTGTTCCATCAAATGTATAGAAAGGGTGATATGGAGTTCAATCATACGTCTATTTGTTATCATCAGCCCATACAGTAAACTATGAATTTACCGCTGTTGTAATGTCCAGTGTATGGAAAACTGAAGCAGATTTTTGTTAAAGCTGTGATTGTTCTTGTTAGACTATTATCAGGCATACTATAATGGCGTAACCATCTCATGTCTTCCCTGGCATAGATCAAAATGTAGTTCCTGTCAATATCTGAGTTCATAGTGCTCAGGCCAGAAAAATAAAAGGTTTGTTTCAGGTCACCCGACCGACCCTATCAAAACAGGGCCAACCCTACGTTTTTTATGCAATTTTGAAGAAGTTTTGAAGAAATTCTTTTACCCTTTTTAAGTCAAATTTTGGGTCTTCGGAGAGGCCGGCTAGTACTTTCATGTTGAAAAAAAAAAGTTAAAAAAAAAAAAAGATCCGACCTACCGACCCTACATTTTCATTCCATGTTACCTGAAACAAACCTTTTTTTTGGGCCTCAGCCACTCGCTATTCTATTGCATCGACCCCTTCTGGACCTAGATGGGAGAAACAGCATTCAAACAGAATCTACCCTCTGGGTGATCTGGTGATATTCGGCCTGGTTGTGTCACCACGCTGGTTTCAGGTGAATCCTCCTGCCTGCCCCATAAGAACCTAGCCGGGGGCATCTGTCACTTCCGGCTTTACGCTTGTACCCGCCTGTCCGCACCCAGTCAGCACCTCTCACTGGACACCAGCTTAATGCGCGTCTTGATGGGGGACTTCCGCCACTCAGCATGGTGTTTTATTTTGGTTTTCATTTTGGGTTTGAGGCTGCACCAGTTGCTTTTAATATAGGACATGGTGGATCCTATCATTTTGTATAACCTGCAATGGAAAAGGTGTCCTGTGGCACCATGCTGGTAGTGCCTGCCCTCTGTATTTCCCGCTGCTACTGTCTAGTTCGGTTTGGGGCAATGATGTATTGGGATCAAAACATTGCAAATGAATGGTTATATATATGAAAGCGCTTGTATGACCTTCTTCCATATAAACCAGGAAAGGGTGTCACCACTCCAACACATCATCTGATAACACCATGGATGAGGTCTGCTCTTCTCCAATAGGAGTCTATGGGAGTGTAAGTCAACCCGTTTCAATACAAATAGCCTCGATTCAGGACATGAAGCGATTTCATGCTATGGGATTGAGTTTGGGGAACGAATATTATTTTTCAGCAAAAGTAGATCTGTACTGAAAATGCATTTGAATATTTGTTATTATCATTATATTTGTGTCTCAGTCATGTCCCGTGCTTTCTCCTGGATTGTCCTGAAGGAAAAACCTGAAAGTTCTCTTGAGGCCCCACACTTAATATGTACCATGCCGTGGCTTACTGTCCTGAATCGAGGCTATTTGTAACCAAATGATTTCGATGCAACGGGTTATCTTATGCACTCTATCATAACATGACTTGACTGGGAGGAAGGAAACTGGACTGGGAGGAAGGGACATCCAATAATATGTCATGCAGGTTACATCCGGGGCAGGCAGACATTACAGTCAGGGAGATGGGTTGTGGGTGTATGGTGCACTGAAAACTTAGGCATATCTGAAACTAATCAGTGCTGATTAGTTATGGTAATCATGCTGATTAGTTGGGGTAAAGTCATCCCGGTGATGACCAAAAGTCATCATCTTGATTACAAAGACTTGCCACTAGAGGCCCCCACTAGACAATAATAGAATATACAGGACTTCTCCAGGCCATGCATCTATGCATTTATATCCATATTAACTCTAATTATAGGAACTGATAAAATCAAACATTTGAAGAATATCATCACATTAGAAATTCAAGTAATTTACAAGTAATTTTTGAGCAAAATTCTCAACAATAGACATTTATGTATACATGTGTACACCTTTTGTGTGCCTTAAACCATATTTACTAATGTGATGATAAAGCGTAGGTTTCTATAAACATATAGGCCTGGTTGGGCTTGCAATGAGGGCTAGAAGTGCTCTCACTCAAAGTATGATGACAGGTGAAGGGGATAATCATTGATGATTAGGGATTGATACCTTGTTGTACAGAGAAACAATATATATGAAATTAATCATAGATGATTTAAAAAAAGTAATCACGGCGATGACATGGGGTCATCACATATGATTACTCTAGTGATTACTAAGTAATCACAGGTGTCATAATCACGGTGATGACAAAAAGTAATCACACTTGATTACTTTTTCCCCTATAGAGTTTTCAGTGTGGAGCAGTATGTGCTATAGTAAAGGAGAGGTGCAGCAAAGGTTATTAGAAAGGAATAAGTCACCGAGAGGATGGAGAGGTGGAGGGATTCTTGTGGAAGATTCGATCAGGGGAATAGACAAATATCTTAAGGTCAGCAACTTGCATTAACTAAACAATTTATTACCTTGGTTATGCCCGAGAAGATCAACCAGGCCAAAAAAAAAAAAAGGTTTGTTTCAGGTCACCCGACCGACCCTATCTAAACAGGGCCGACCCTACGTTTTTTTATGCAATTTTGAAGGAATTTTTATGTTTTTATACATTTTTGGGGTCATTCTAGGTTCACACAATTTTGGGGAGAAAAAATTCCCCATTTTTACACTTTTTTGGGTCAATTTTAGAGGGAAATAAAAATTTAAAAAAAGTAAAAAAAAAACAAAAAATCCGACCTACCGACCCTAGTGTTTCTCCCCATGTTACCTGAAACAAAACTTTTTTTTTATTTGGCCCCATATACTCTGAGTGGCACTATCTTTGTGAAACTTTTGAGTTACAATCTCCCATACCTTTACATATAACATAGGAGGCCCCCAATGGCATAGGATGCCTTAAGATTGGTAACTTAGGCCAGTCATCGCAATAGGAATCTTAATACCAACACTTTTATCATTGAGCCCCGTTTCAAAGCATGTCTGTCTGACTAGCTACTAGTATCTCTCCTTACTTGGTTTGGATATTCCCTATCACGTTTTCACGTGGAAGGCTGTGGGTGGCTGGAATTAGAGTTTGCATTGCGACCGAAGATGAAATACGAAGTTGCATGGGAGACATGGTCTCCTGGTATTTATTTTGGATATTGCGGTTTCTTATCCATGAGATATAGTTAATGAATTAATCCCTTTGAAAACAATATTGATCACATTAAAATCTACCAAAAAGATTACTTCAATGGCAGGATGGATAGACTAAACTTCACCGTTGGGTCTTGGTGGATTTTGTCCTTAAGGGGGTATTCCACCACTGACAAATGGACTGGATCCCGTTCATGCGTTGCTTATGCAACTTTGACAATTAAGCATTGGCAGTGGGATACCCGGCCCTTTTAATTAAAGGGGCTGGGACACACCGAGCCAAACAAAGTAAATGCTGACAAATGAGCTTAGGCATTTGTATACCCCTGAAGATACACCGAGCTAAACAGATAACCTTTAGGGGACATGACCCTGTACGTGACGCTGGTCACTGCACCCATCCCATTAGTAACCGGACACCACACAGTGCCATCTGTGGGATCAAAAGGTCCTCTATAGCTATACCTTACCATGACAGGCCAGCAGGCACCATGGGTCCTAGACCACTGACACCAGGACGGAGAAGGCAGTAGGAGACTGTAGGCAGGACGGTTAATTAGAGTATTGCTAGTGGAAGCTCATTAAACTTCCCTATATAAATCATATAGGCCTATGCGATCTAGGATATGATACAGTATGATACTGGATATTCTGTGACTTATCTAACCAATTTTAACCATTTGATTTAAGAAATTATACAGCTTTTCTGATCAACACCAAATACACCAAATGTGTCACTGGCCAGAATACTTTGGCGTTTATTCAAGTAACACAGATTTTCAAAATATCAGCAATGTCATAAGCACATAGTGGCAGTCAGTCACTGGGCATAACCTGACAACAGCGTAAAGGAGGAGGCCCCATTAGCAGCGAGGCTTGAGTCATGTTTGAACTAACAAGCAGTCTCTTCATCCTGTACCCAACCACTACTATTCCACCATTACCACTTCAGTTCCAAGTACTGACCAATAGCCTAAAGCCAACCATCAGTAACATGACAGGCCCCTGTGGATGTAAGAGGGTAAGAGGGGACAACAGTGGTGAGGTATGTGTGGACATAGCCTTCCTCACTGTCCAAAGCCCATTATCTCTATAATTTAGATATGGTGCATAAAGAAGATATCAGTGATCAGTTTCCTCCCACATGACAGACACAAGCAGGCAGACAGTAACATTTTACCTTAAAGGGCAACAGAATGATCAAAAACGCTATGAAACACCATGCCGTCCTTAAAGAGTTAGGTAGGAAACGGCTGAGGTTGTTGAAATGGAATTATAATGTTATACCACCAGAAAGCAATAGCAAGTGATTCAAGGAGATGCAGTCACTCCAAGAGAGAGCTATTCTCCAATATATAACTTATATTATGTTTATCAAAGCATTTTGTTCAAACAATGCCTAAATGAAGAACTTCATGGGTGAAACCTTAAGACATGGCAATGCCACCCTGTCAGTAGAAAAAGCACGCTTTTTAGATGTTCCGGGTAGTTTTAACGGGAAGGCGTGACCATGGGTAAGAGATTTGTTAAATAAACAGTAGCACTCTGCTGTATCTCCACCTGTTGTTTGACAGTGTGGATTGGTTAGCCCTACATCTATGTTACTCCACCTGGAATTGGGTAAATGTAAATGCTGGTCTTGTCTTATCTGTGTTCCATTACCAGCTGACTACATAGTAGTAGACTCCTAGTAGCCTACAGGACTGATGGTGATAGAATCCCTGCCCTTGTCTAGTGTGTACCAGATATATGATATGCGTGTTTTGGCCGTCTACACCAGTTGATGTGAATACTGATTTCATCTCTATTCTTCCATATATATTTTGATACTTTAATGATAATGGTTCATATGAATACTGAGCAAAACATTGTAACCGTTGGTAGTAAGGCTTATGGTCAGTGCTTCATAAGTACAAGGAGCATGAAGGGGGATTGTTCCTCCGCATTGATTAATATATCTCTTGGGTAGACACCCCCTTGATCGATTCCCTGGATTATGACTAGCTTTAGAAGTATCTCCAAAGTGTATATCACATCTAAGTCACAGTCATATTCACCTTGGCTGCACGACAAGCATGCTGAGGCATGATCAATACAAAATCTCCCCTGTCATATAGCCATGAATATAAATGCCAAATTAATCTACTGGTGAGTATAGGGCAAGTGTAATTTGATTTCTCATTCCTCCTGATTCTGTCAAGTTGACTGAGCGGCTCCTTTCCAATTATACCTCAGAATACACACCAATTAATTTGAACAAAATCTAAACTTTATTAACCAGACTTATAAGGAGTTAATAGGCCAAGCATAAGTGCTCCCCTGATAACTATGTACCCCATGTTTGATAAGCCCTCTGAGACTAATTTGCTCATTTCCAAGACATGTGTCTGGTACAAGTCTTGTGTAAACACACTGTGTTGTCCTGCGGAAATTAATGGAAATTGTAACCGACAAGAAAGAGTGGTGTCTGTAGACTATCGGATTACTACTAGACCTCAGTCAATATTTTTCTCATGTATGCAGGGATGAGACTGCGGGTGACTATAATTCCTCAGGACCTCACTGTACCATTGTAACCATGCTTAGGAATGGATGAGCTCATTTGCAGACTGTTTAGGCTTCCAGTAAAAATTTGACTGATGTTTGAGCTTTGAAGTCTTGATTTTAATCATGAATTTTAATTGTTTACCTCCATAGCTGACGTTCCTCGACTCTAAGATTTTCTATTGGATGTACTCCAATATAGACAATCGAGCCTGAGTTATCACCTTCTGCTCGCTGATACACATAACTAATTTGTATGGGGATTCCACAGCCGGGGGATGATTCCAGACATCAGGGGTTCAGAACTTAGGGATTTCCAGACCCTAATGTGTCATGGGTTTCCTGATCAGGATTCCATGCAGGCACCAAGGAATCCACTCATGTAGCCTGGATATCCAGACATGCGGGATTCTAGACTCTTAGTTTGTGATGTAAATCACACGGTTGTAGACAGTCACCGCTTATAAAGTATGTGCAGACTGGGGAATAACATGAAAGAAGAGGTCACGTTACTATGCAGTAGGGCTGTGCTTGAGTCCTCATTAAAATTCAGGAACAGGCTGGCCACTGTCCCCTCAGTTTCCGGTACTGACTAATGGTCTGTATGTAGTCAACCATCGGTAACATGACAGACCCCTGGAGACAGACCGCCACAAACACAGCCAGATAGGCAGTGAATCAGAGAGGGGATAACAGTAGTGAGGTTTGTGTGGACACAAAATGGCATATATAGTATAGCCTTCTTCCCTGTCTACATGACAGATCAGCAAACACCAGCAGGAAACAACAGAATGCTTACCGTAAAACCCAGCGTATACGCCTAACTCGCGTATAAGCTGCACCTAGACTTTAGGCCGATTCTATAAGCCGCACTGGTGATCTGATTATGGGACATGGGTAATGGCCATGTGAATTTAGTACTGTATTTTAGTAGCTAAAACTTGCATACAAGCCGCACCTCGACTCTGGGCCGATCCTATAAGCCGCACTGGCAATCTGACTCACGTACTATAGCCACGGCTTATACGTGAGGTTTTACGGTAAATCCCCTTTGCCATTTTAATGATGCATTCATGCATCATACCAACCCTACGGTTGAAACACAAAAAAGGTCAGCATGATGCATGGTCAGTTACCCATCAGCACTATTATATCTTTGTGCATCATCATTCATGGGGACATATGGAAATAAAGTTGTAATGTGGTAAGAAACTGCAGCGTTATGGATTGGGAATAGCATACCACTAGATGCTAGAGGACAGGGATTTAACAAAGAGCACGCAGTCACAGCGTCGATTCCCTAAGGTGACTTCTTGTTGTATATCCCGTTTTTATCAACATATTCTGTCCATACAATGTCTGAAGAAGTTGTTGGATGAAACAGAAGTACATCCACCCTTGGAGAGGAGGAAATGTCTTTAGTTGTATAAGTATAGACAAGAAAAACTATTTAGAGGTGTTACTGATATAATGGGAAAGCATGGACATGGGTAATGGCCATGTTAAATAAATACAAAATGTATTAGAGCTCTGTTGTATCTCTACTAAGCTTTATATAGCTGTTTGACAGTCCAGTGTGAATGGGTTAGTACCAGTTCTATCTTACTGTGACTGGTATTAGGTTAAGTAGATACAGGTCTTGTTTTATCTGTGTTCCAGTACCTAGAGCTAAACTCACAATGTTTACCACGGCATCTGGGACTGCCTCGTACCAGGTACACAGAGGCAAATATCAGAGTCACCCAATGTCGCCAATACTACTCTCAGACAAGGGTCAGGCACTGCTGGACTATAATAGATGGGTCAAGGGCCATTCTAGTGAGGGTCAGGCTAGGCTGGACATTCAATAACAGGCTGGACCTTGGCAAACTTGCTTGAAAGTCTGGCCATGCTGGATCCTCGTGCCATAGTCTGGCAATGCTGGACTCTTGGGAGAGTCTCTATCAGCCTGCAAGAGTCCAGCATTGCCAGACTATGGCATGAGGATCCAGCATGGCCAGACTTTCAAGCAAGTTTGCCAAGGTCCAGCCTGTTATTGAATGTCCAGCCTAGCCTGACCCTCACTAGAATGGCCCTTGACCCATCTATTATAGTCCAGCAGTGCCTGACCCTTGTCTGAGAGTAGTATTTGCGACATTGGGTGACTCTGATATTTGCCTCTGTGTATGTGGCAATACAGTTCATAAAAGAATATGGACAAGTCTTTCACCTACATAGCTACCTTATGCATTTTTGATACCTTAACACCTAAGCAGAACGACTCAAAATTAGTAAAGAGTTCTCTGTAGTGGTTATCGACAGTGCTAAATAAGCAGCCTTAAGTTTAGTAGGTGTCTCCAAAGCAAATCCAAAACATTTCACTCCTAAACCACATGTTCACATTTGCTGCACCCGGATACTGCTGCGTAAAGATGGATCAATATATAGAAATCTGGCTCCTGTGGTCTATTAGGCTGTCCCTATTGAATCTACTGGTATATAAGGCAAGTGCAATTTGCGATTTCATTCCTCGATATTGGCCACATAAGCTGATCTACTACATCCCAATTTATCCCAGCCCACACACCAAGGTCTATTATGGTATCCCTAATATGTACCGTCTCAGCTCAATATATTTGCAGTTTTTGGGTTTCCCTGTCTAGACTGTATAAGTTGATTGCTGTGTGATTTCCTGATCAACACTTTTCCCATAAAGCAAACTGTATTCAATGAACTAAAATAAAGCTGATGGCTTACATGGGCATGCATAGTTTCCATTTCTCTCCTGGCCCTTAGCTTGATAGGCTCTTCTTTGCTGTATAAACATCACTACTGTCAGTCCCCCTATACAGGCAGCTGTCCCCTTCTCACGTGTACTAACAGCCTAAAGCCTTGCCCATGTACAGGCTGAAACCTTAGCTTCTAATCTCCTTACTATACCCTCACCACCCACTCGCTAAGGGGCTCAGTCGGGAGCCATATAGTGATGGCGTTCGGGATGTTTGTAGGCATTCCGAATTTAGAGAGCTTTTAGTTGATGTCACTTTTAAGAATTGGGATTATCTTATGTCATCTCGTAACTAGGCCTAAGTATTGAATCAGTGAAATGGTAAATAATATTTCCAATCATCTGACCCAAATCAAAGTTCCAGTGCATATATTGTTATAACCCTTTCAAAATTTAATATTGGATTAAACAAAGTCCTTACAGATTAGTCAACTATGGCCCCAGAAATAAAGGTCCTATTGCAATATTGCATTTGTCGTTAAGATCTAGTGTTATTCAATCATACAAATTGCTTCACAGAGACTTTGATTATGCAGGTCATAATAGTGGTTCAAGTATCATAAATCAGTCTAGATATCTTTTGCTGAGATATCCTAGTGTGTCCAATCATATTACACTCTAACTTCATATTTTCACAAGTGCTGGAATAGGAAAAACTTCAATCTAGATGTTATCAGAAAATCGTCACGGAAAGACTCTGATTGTTGAAAAGAACTTTACCATAGGCCCACAGTAGACTGTAATTGTTCTTTCAGTTAATTGCTTCCAACTGAATTCTCTGTCAGTGGTACCATGTATTCTGGTGTGCTCTATAAAAAATATGTAGCATACTTCCAGCAGCGATGTTTGATGAGCCATCTGAGACAAAATTGCTCATTTCCATATCTACGTATGGAACACTTGTGTAAACATTTTGGGTTACACTGCGAAAATTGTAACCAACAAGGAAGAGTGTTTTCTGTTGACTGTAGGATTACCACCCAGACCTGTGTCAATATCCTTGAGTGACATGCTTGCGTCGATGAGACTCCGGGATGATTCTGGCTCCTGGGGAAGTTGGCTGCAGTCTTACACCATATTAAACATATTTTTGGTTTGAATCCATATTAAGGCATCCGGGGGTCTATTTGATTAAACAAAGTATGACTTAAAGAAGTACACAAACTCAAAGCTTACTACAGTATACTGTCACTACGTAGATCCAAGTACTTCCTTGTATATAGCAGTATGTATGTCTCCTGGGTAAACCCTGAGTTAGTGCCTTTATTGACCACTAATCAGCACAGGATTCATGTGGCATTAGACCAGAGAGCGGACTTATCTGAGTAAGGGTTCCCCCTCATTGACAAATCATCTACACAGCTATCCTATAATATGTTACCCTATCTCTGTACCATAGCAGGAGCAGGTTTGCATTGGAGGTACCCAGCCTTTCCAACATGCAGTATCGGATTATAACTGCTAATGCATATTTAATGTCTATGACCAAATCAGTGGCAGTTTATTTGAGGACAATTCCACTTGTATCAAATCCACAGAGTGTCCTTACCTCCAGATCCTTCCAGGGGTTGTGCTTTGCAGGGCTGGACCAAGGAATTTAAAAAAGGACGCAACATGAAAGTACCAAAAAGTGTTGTGTTGTGAGTCGCAGCGGATAAAAATACTCTGGATGCACTCCTGCTTTGCACCTATGAAGAGTGATGTAATGGAGAATTGTTCATAGAAAAGCAGCCCTTCGGTCTTCTCGCAGTGCCCATTGAACCTCTAAGCTCCTCTTTGTTGCTGCATCAATTATCAGTTAGCCTACGCAGCGCACATCTTATCCCGTTGAACAAGTGTTACATTCTAGGGACTTTAATATCACCATTACATGAACTTTACGTTGCCTAATATAGGCATAAATCATTTCTTGATATGCCAAATCATATTTCAAGTACCCTCTTAAGGGGAAAGAAAAACATTCCTCAGATGAAGTTTAATTAACGGCTTAGGCAATGGGTTGATTACAGTAAAGTTTGTCACAGATTCCTCCAGGGAAACACAATTATTATTCATGCAATCATAATTCCCCAATCCATTTGCTTCCTCCATCCCTGCCATGAACATCAGATTGCTGCAATCGATCCACAATACCCACATTATTACTAAGTCCCAAGTTCCCAATTGATATATACCAATACCATACTGTACGTAGTGTTACTATTTCTGACACATATAAGCAGGGTGGAGGGCCTCTGTCTATAATGTAGCCACGCCCTCTGTAGATACAGTATTTCTTTGTAGTTTCACCCTGGAGGTAGATGAGTGTCAGTCTCTGCCAATTAGAGGCAGGGTGGAATCCTACAGCAGCATCCTAGTGTAAGGGATCAATAAATAGAGGCAAGCTCTTTGAGTAGTGAGTGAGGCATTGAGGAGATGTGAACATAATGTATGATAACATAGCTCTTTATATTAATGGGTGTCATTTGTGTGTCTGTCTGTGTTTGGTATGATAGTTTATATATAAGGTCAGCAATATATCAGGTGCCCTAGGGGGCCAAGTAACTGAATCAAATCCTTGCGTATCAATTGCTGCTTTGCCTCAACTATGTTTTATGAGACACATGATCACAGCTTTTGTATTTCATATGGAATGAATATACACGGATAGGGGATCACACACGACTAAAATATGTTGCAAATTGCCAAGAGAGGGGGACACTGTGGTGTATATGAATAGCCAATTGTAAACGACTAAGTACTAACCAATATAATATGACAAATATAGTTGCAACAATGGCCAACAGATGGCAGTAGCCAGGAAATGGGGTACTCCATTGCCGACGATTTGTCTGATGGATGCTCGTCCATCATGCTTTTACTAATTAAGCATTGATGGATGAGCGGCGGATGGGCCCTCTTCAGCTGACAGTGGGTGTAAGTGGGTTCACGAAGTTCCATATATTTCCCCAGAGGACAATGGACATCACACCTCTATTCCTCATTATACCTTTTGGTCAGGAGAAAACCTTCCAATTATGAAAGTCCGTTATCACACCCACTGCACATGTACGTGGGATGTCACAGATTATTTATAGTCTTTTTGGGGACTAGTACGACACATTTCGGACATATACTTTATCTGAATTTACATCTAAACAATCCTGATAGTTTGTTTTACTAAATAACACAGTCGAAATTATACATTCGACAAGCGACGTTTCTGTGATGATGACTGGTTATGTGTTGTGTCCCGTTTTGTCCATAGCTACAAAGTGCCAACACCACAAAGTCTGCAGCCTAACTGCATTCCACACCTGCGAATACCCAATTCAATAACCTCATCCAAATACAATTTAAATTCTCACTTTTCTCATTTTGTCTTTTCCAGTATTAAACATCAGTACGTCTGCGCAGCTGGCTTTCCAGATGTGTGACAGTTTCCGGGTGCCTGCCCTGGACGTGCACTCCCCCATAGAGTACTTCCCCTACTTCTCAGGCCGCTACTTAGCGGTGGCCGCCAGCCTCACCGGGGGCAATGTGCTGGCACAGTTTGTCAAGATGCTGCAGCAGTGGACTCATGAACTTGGTAAGTAGGAGAGGAAAGCTGTAATATAAAGTGTGTCTTCCACCATTCATTAGGCGAGGATGTTTGGCTTTGCTGAAAGCACTGATTCAAAGTGTCAGGCATACTTTTCATTCGTCCTTTTGATTCAGAAAATGTTGTTCTGTCTTTCACTTTTTTGCCTTTACTACGTTGCCTATTGTATGTTATAGGACAAAACTCATTTTCAATGTAAAGTTTCAAATTGCATGGAAAGCTGACGTTTTAATATGGCACGGTCAATCACTCCCATATTTGACTTAGGCATTGGTTATAAGTTATATATGACCTGTAAGAAGTCTCATGACATTTCTATCTGATTTTAAGATACTGAATATTATCCTTAAAGAGCGTCTTGGAAAACTAACAACAAAAGGAAAAATCAGCTTTGTGTAAAATCAATCTACAAATATCCAACAATCACAATCTCCATCCTTGTCCAATCTGGTTCCATCTCCATTTCACAAAGCCATCCTGTTGCAGTACTTCATACCTTCATTAGCCTGAAAGAGGCGTGAAAAATGGCCATGAACATTTTATGGTTCCAACCCATGAGTATATGTCAATCCTGGCTTGAATTTCATATGGTGGCAATTCCAGGTCTAGGTGTCCCACAGGCCAAGATCTGGGAGCGGCTTCAAACGCTCACCGAGGACCCTCCGGACACCGACCTCCACATCCAACCAACCATCTACGGTGAGCGACACGACCCGGCTCTGCGAGCCTCCGTCTCCAACATCACCCCGCTCAACACCACCCTGGGCGCAGTCTTCTGCGGGCTGTGCAAGGGCATCATCCACAACCTGCACACCATGATGACTCAGGACTTCCTGATGGCGGCCGGGGTGAGGCGCATCGTGGGCAGCGGCACGGCGGTCATCAAGAACACCCTCATACAGAAGGAGATCGAAGAGCAGTACAAGCTACCGCTCATCTTGGGCACCGAGAGTGTCGCGGATGCCGCTGTGGGAGCAGCCATGGCTATGATGATGGCGGATGAGTCGGAGGATGGTGCTGCATCCTGAGGGATGCGTATTTAGTGCTATTTCAAACTATGTTATAGTTAATATTGATATCAATAGGGCGGGAGATTTGAATTTGGACCTTGATACATGGTAGCTAATGCACACATGATCATCTCATAGATGTGATCAAGTGACAATAATATTGTGGCAGGTTAAAATATATGTGGCGTATAGATTTAAGTACAATTCAACCCATAAACTGTGTGTATGAGAGCAGTGAACGACACCTGATGTGCAGATGGACTAGGTGTTACTTTAGATTGTTGAGTAATATTGACCATATTAAGGTTTTTGAATTTTGAATTCGTATCTTCATGCATGGTTGCGAAAACACACTCCTATAAACATTGTGCACACACCTCCTTGTGGCATGCTTAATGTCTACAATCCAAAGGTCATGATATACAATTAAACTACGCAGTGATGAATGACTCTGAAGAACTGTTTTGTTGCTTGTTGTACATATTTGCATGTGCAAGCTTTAGAATGTGAGAATCAAGTTTATAACTCCATTGGGTGTAGCTAAAATGTACATGCTGAAGCCCAAACGTGGCAATGAATGGTCAACGCTAAGACATTTAGGAGTAGAAATACTACGGCGCTTTTACTTGAGAGGGACTTTGACACATCTCCCTATTTCGTAAATGGCCACTTACTCAATAATATTTCCCAGAAAGGTGTAACTTCATTCCCTGAGGTAGGCCTTGATGGTCTCTAATGATATCTTATTTGCGAGGGGTCTCACAATCCCAGTTTGGGAATGGAGAGAAAAATGGCCCAGAACGTATGTGTTATTTTCTTTAAAACTTTCCATGTACCATGTAGAACTAGGTTCATATGTGAATTGAATCATTTACAAAAATCGAATAGGAATCATGTTATTGAACAATATTCTATAGCAGTGGTCAGAAAAAAACCAAATGTCAAATAAGTTTGAAACTTCTTTGATCGCGATGACGTCAACAAGATTTCAGAAAACTAATTTTCTTTCCTACTGCAGGAAGTATGGCAGAAATATGTATGAGTGGTCTGTCCTGATATGCTGTTGTTACTTGTATTTAGAATGATATATTATTGGATGGATCAGGAAAGAAGCGGTGTAGTAAGAACTATGTGCTGCGAAATTTGACTTACGAATGTGCCCATTAATCATGCTCTATTAACATTAACTTTGTGAAAAAAAAGCATGAAAAAGTTTTCGCGATTTTCTCTGTTATAGATATTAAGATGTTTTATAGTTAGAGACAACTAATGTTACATAATTGTATACCTTTAAGATGTGATAATCCAAAGTTCAGTAAGTTATAGCTACTCTCTCAGGACCAGGGCTAAGGATGGGTCCTTTATCGTTATGATAATAAATTACTATAAAAAAGGCCTCGTGTTATTGCTGTCTGTAATTTTAGATTTACTCTCTATTTCTTAACGCGGCATAACCACCGAGCGTATCCCCTTCACAATTCTAGTACTGTTCTAGTCTACTATGTGGTAGCCGCGCGAGTGGTGGGACTGCCGCTTTAATAATTTTCCTAATAATTGAATGCACTGACCTATTAATGAGGGAATGCCTCAATGATATCGATGTCAAATGGGGTAATTGCTGCTTGGAGCCATGATATCAAATACCTGAATACTACACTAATTTGTGCATAGTTCTTAATCATTGGTGAGGTAAGGTAAATACATAGCATATAGGGCAGGTATACCATGAACCAGGCACATACTTTGAGACGGACACTTGAATCTATAGTTATCCATGCATGAAACGAATTCTAGTGCTTTTGTGGAATGGATGTCGCCTATATTGTTCTAATATCTAAACACAAATAGAGGCTTCATTATGCATGGGTGACTACCAATCAAATTAAGTGTCTGCCTCGAGGTATTTTTCTGACTTATGGTGAATCTATCATATGATGAGGCTGTCATAAAGTACATGACCAGCAGAACATTTCCAGCGTTGCTATGGCATCCTATGTTTACATCTTGCCTTCAAGTAATCAAGAAGTGCAATGTTATTCAGTTTAAAAGGCAAGATTTTCATTTTTGAATCAAGTCAACAGCAGATTAGTCATCCATATTTTTCACTAAGTTACATCTTTTGATACTGGACACTTGCTCAGTGATGTTTTGTTCTCCACTGTTTTTTCCCTTGTTACTGAGCGTGTAAATGTCAGGACAGTGACCATTACACTGATGGCCACACATCCCATTGTTTGTACGTTTGTAATGACATCCTGTACTATATGGGAACCTTCACAAAGAGCTTGTGGTTTTTGAGGTTTGGGGCTTTTTTCCTCATCACCATAAAGATATTCGAGTGGGTAGCCTTAATTGTACCACAACAGCTGGCCCCTGGGGAATTAAACGCTGTGTCATCGTCCACAGATCAGCTGTCCTGCCAACGGACTCTCTAAACACATTATCCAAGCACCTTATCTAAGTCATCAACATCCAAATCAATCATATATTTGTTAAAACAATGTTTCTGTCGAATCTTGTCATGCAGAATAAGAGCTATTCTTTGTATAATTACACCGCTCATGTAAGGTAAGACGGAATAAAACGATAAATCTATCCCCAAAAAAATCATCACCTACCAATTGCCCAGGCCGGGTAAATAATACAAAAGCAATTAATATAGTCTGATGGTGTAGCATACTATTTGGAATAGCCACCTTCTCACGCAATAAGCTTTATGCCAACGTACCTCTTTTTGTGGCCGGGGGAATGGCCTGAAGGGTCCGGCCGGGAAGAGTCTACAGCGGGAGGAGCACGCCCAGAGGTCTTCAATGGAAGAATTCATGAACAATTGAAATGAATTTATGAATAAAAGGAAATGATGAAACACATATATCCCCACTCCGACCCATATCCACCACATTGCCATTGGCCCCTCTATGATCCCCCTGAAAGAAAACGATGGAAAATAGTATGATTAATAATACTAGCATTACTAATAACACTAGTGTGGTCGACCCGTGTCTGGCTGGGTCATGTCCCAGTGCGTCAACCATGGTCAGTTTGGGCTATCACTCAATACGTCAACCCTGGTCAGGCTGGGTCATGGCCCAATGTGTCAACCCTGGTCAGGCTGGGTCATGACTCACCATGACCAGATTTAATTTCAAGCGCACATGGGATGTCCCAGCCCTCACCCAACATGACCACAATTTGCTGGGAATATACATGAGCAATCTTTTTTCAAAGACGTACAGACATAACCTCTGGAAATAAACAGTGCTTACATACCTCTGAAATTCAACATCATAAATAGCAGGCATGCATGGTGCTTTTAGTGTGATCTCTCCCAGGGGCTCATTAGCCATTCCTGTTGCATTCATAACCCTTTAACTTTCCATTACCTCCCACACTAACCAACCGAAACCAGTGCAAGTGCTGTCCATGATTAGTTTATTGTATGGTTGGCAGGAGTTGATGCGAGTGAGGGATTAATGACATATCCAAAATTCCAATGTGGGTTGTTTCAATGCATTAGGCAGTTGATTAGAAGAACTCTGTCTAACGACCATCTAAGACCAGAAACAGTAGGATGTGTTTAGGCAAGCGCATGCGCAATCACAGAAAAGTAGCCTCATTCTGCTAGGTCCACTTGCTCACACTTTGGTTGATTTATTGATCAGATTTTTTCGTTAAATAGCTGGTGTCACATTGCTGTCCAGAGAATATCTGTTGATTGACAAGAAACTAAATAGGAAAGGGAAATTAGAAAAGAAGATAGAACTTAGAATAATGATGTCACCAATCAACCAGCGACAGACTTACTCCAGCACCCCACCTGGTATAGGGTAGACCGCCCATGAGATGACTAGGTGGTGTATTGGTACCATGAGCTGACCACATATGCTGCCATTTATCAGTGTGTTCTGGGGTCTTGATAGATTTTCAAAGCTATAGATATGTTGCAATTGGTAATAATGTATCACAATCAGCAGTTATATCTTTAAAATATAATTTCTGCTATATTGTATGATCGATCAAACTTGGCATATTCCATGTGCATTTGCTGCTCTTTACAGTACAAGTTTCTAGAAAAGATACTTTTTACAACTCCTTAATCACATGTTTTCTTAAACCAAATAATACAATAAAGGATTCTTTCATGACAAGTAGACTCTCTCACACATGATGTGATTTTCATTGTTATAGATTTACAAATGTTAATGCTATATTTTACCAATTTATGGTGAACAGTAGAGTGGTACCATAAGAAAACCACCACTGGACCATGAGGCAACTACTGAGACATATGCTGTCAGTCATGGCTGTCAATACTCGCTGAACATGTAGATAACCATGATTTATCTCATGTTACAATATTGATGAAAATGACAACATAGTTCATTATTTTTCAATGGGAGGGGGGTTATGTTGAATAAATACCACGGTTATGTATGTCTATTGTCAAATCAGTGCTTTGGATAGGTCTGTGCTGAGAGTGGTTGGGTCATGGTACAGGGTGGTTAGGTCATGGTGCCAAATCAACCAGTATAGGTCTAAGCTTTTAAACAAGATCATTTAAAGAATAAATAGTCCAAATAAGTAATTGAATCTAACTCAACACAATCTCACATATCTTTGGAATAGAATGAGCCTATGATGGTGGGAAAATAACATTTCTTTCTATATAATATACTTCCTCAAAGTCTAGGTCGCAGTGAATGCAGGCTAAATTGGTCATCTCATGGGCGGTCTACCCTAATGCTGGCAGAACTGTTGGGCCAGTCCAGATATTGACCAGAACCCCTGCCCCTGGTGAGTTGTGATATATAATTGTTGGTCAGTGCAGATATTGACCCCATCAGTACAGTGAGCAGAAGCCGTGGGCAGTGAATTTCTGGGTAAAGTAATGAATTTAACTTCAGGTAGAAAATCATAATGATTTTGATTGACCTCTGATTGACTTAGATCAATGGTTGCCTCCAGCAGCGTGTCATGTGACTGGATCTGGCCGTTGTTACTTTTAAGGCTACTTCTTGCAGTTTGAAATTGGAAACTTTTAAAGGGTTGCGATTCTTTTTTTTACATTAGTGGAGACACAATTTACCGCAATTTCCAATGTGACTTTTTACTAATTGCTCGACAGGAGGCCTCCAACAGAAAGTGCTTTTGCACCTGTCTATGGCTGTGTCTCACGACCTTGAGACAATGTTTTTGTCTCTGACCGGGTGCCAGCTCTGACCGGGTGCCAGCTCTGACCGGGTGCCAGCTCTGACCGGCCTGAATAAAAATGGGTTATTTAGGGCAGATGATGATAAATATGGGCAAATAATTACTAGTTTAAAGAGTTATAACATCCATTAACCTTTTCAGCCAAATTCTATCATCATCTGCCCTAAATAACCCGTTTTTATTCAGGCCGGTCAGAGCTGGCACCCAGTCAGAGCTGGCACCCGGTCAGAGCTGGCACCCGGTCAGAGATGAAAACATTGGCCCAAGGTCGTGAGACACAGCCCTATATACCTGCCAGTGAAAATCAATTTTGACAATCTTTTGAGTGACTTTTATCAGAATAATACTGGACGCTTTTTCAAGTTATTGCGCAAGGATTCCTCGATTTTGACACCCTACTAATTTGTGGCTACGGTTAGATAGCTTATCTATCAACAGAAGATGCCCACATGACGATTGGTAAATCATCATACAGTTAGGATATAGAATCTTGAGAAGATCTGTTTTAAAGGAGTATAGAAATACTAGAAATATTTGATTCTATCTATATAGGGGGCGAGACTTAAACTTCCAAATTTGGCACTTAAAGTTGACATCTATCCTAACTTAAGGGGGTGTAGAGAGGTCCCCCCTGAGGTCATTAAGTCGCCGAAATAAAGGGGTCCAGGTCACAAAGTCGCTTTTTTTGGACCCTTTATCCTATAATGATTTTTGCCCAAAAGTCGCTAGGTCACTTTTATTATTGCCTTAGGTCGAAAGTCGCCTTTAAAACGGCCCAGGTCGCCAGGTCGCTTTTGACCCATCTGCAGTCACACTTAAGACTAAGCTAACCATGTCCAACTCAGGGAGCTGTCCGAACGACCCAGTCCCATGCTAAGACTTGCAGGACCTGAGTAAACAGTGGTCAGTATACTCCATATGCCTCCAGTGTATTATGTAGCACTAACCCCTAGTAACCACCCCTCCCCCCGATCCCTTTCTCCACGGTGTGAGACCCAGGTGGGAACTCTGGCACTCCCTCCACTCCCTCCACTCCCTTCTTACTCACTTCTCTCATCCTTGCTTTTCCCGCCTTTTGCATCTCCATCAGGTTGAGCTGTCATCCCTGGATCTAGCTGTTCCCCCGGGATATGGATACCTGCTGAGAGGTGAGTATTGCCAGAACATGTCAACAAGATTCTAAATAACATAGTGGTAGTATAGCGTACTATGGTCAGGCATTGCGCTGTGGAGACTTAGTGACTCGCTCTTACCGTTACAGGGCTACACCTTCGTCTAAGTCCAGCTTTATGTTCTTGTTTTAACGGCATGGGGGATGCAGTGAATGGCTAGGATTATACTCTAGGTGTAAGGTAAAGCTAAAATTCGATTTTATATGTGAATATAGATCTTTTGACGGGAGCTGCAATAGTTTAGAAAGTGCATTGCCTAAGTAGTGTCATCATATTCATGCTACAAGCATGCTTTGGCCACATGCTGGACTGTGAGAGAGAGGCTTATTATGTTGTGCTACACAATTATCATAAATGATCATAGTTTACCTATTGGAGTATATGCATGCTGTAAACCTTAATACAGAACATTAGAACCATATAGTGTGTTACACACATCCTACGCACAGTGCATTATGTAATGTAATCCTTAAGGAAAACATGATCCTACCTGATGTTCATGTTTACGTTGGCACTACCTGCTGTCGCAGTCACAGGTACTGCACATGGCACATGGGCGTGACTCACTAGTGCATGTCAGTAGGATACCTAATGTAAATATACGGTTATTGACTGAATAACATGTAAATACCCATAACTTAATAGAATGCATACAAAACGACTCGGGTATGTTTATAAAGGAATTTACACTTTCTCAAAGCTAGCCAACTACTGATGTACACATGTTTGGTAGTGCAAGAATGATGTTGTCAACACTAATAGATTACACATAGCTGTAATACTTATATTCTCTGAAGTTCAACTATGCTGGACACGTCTACTAAATTGGTACATTGATAGTTTCCTATTTCCAGCGCATGTAGCATAAACTGATCACAAGGCTCTTACATCCTTAGTACTCTGCTGAACCAGAGCCGAATAAGCTGCTTTATGCTGCTCAGTCACAGGGAGGAATTTATTTGGAGGATAAGGATAAGGAGGATAATTATGACATGCTGTTCAAAGCACATGTGGTAGAACATGGTGTAGTTGTAATATGAAAGTATATATAGTACATCAATTCGCAAAACCCACCTTCTTTATGGCTGTCTGCAGAAGAACAAGACCCTGCTAAAACAAAGATACAACATGTACATAACTGAAACATTCACTATGTAATATATTGATGTTAAATTATGCATTATGTGACAGTTCCTGGTCAGTTCAGTAGCTGAAAAGGCTTCTGGGATTGACAGGACCACTTTTTCCTAGCCCATGAAATAGTTGTATTCACATTAATTAAATCATTGTTTATTTTGCCTAAATCGTACACATCTGACCTGCTTGTGCAAGAGTAATACATGGACCCACGGAACACTTTATTAACCTAAGATATTGCCCTAGACTAAATAACGTTTATTCAGATCCCATTGAGATCCATTATTGAGGAATGCGGCCAGTATTGTCCTTTCTATGTAGTAGTTATAGGACGTGTACCAATCTGTACGCGAAATACAGTGAAGTAGCTTTATAGGCTCCTTCACTGAATACCCCTACAGATTGGTACTAGGCCTATAACTACTTTATTCCGCACTAGCGAGTTGCAGTGATTCTCCTTTGTGAGACCTATAGCTGAAGCTGGTTCCTATCATGTCCAAAATGGACAGTTGTAGGGGTCATCCCTTTTTGAATTGGTGATACTTGAGTAGTTGTTATATCCTGTATATCACTGTCCAGATTGGGGGAGTGGTTAGGACACTGGCAATTCAATACAAAGGTCCTGACTTCGAATCCATGCCAAGGCCACAGGGTTATTTTTTCCCCTAGTTGGTCATGAATAATAATAGTAGGCCTATTCACATAGAAAAACTAAAGATGCATACAAAATCATTTAGGATTAGGCCTAACCTACAAAACTGTATATTATGTGAAGGAAATTTCCAACTGAATTGTATACTATCATGAATTTTGACTAACCAAAAGGACATTTTAAAATGGTGTGTGAACCAAATAACCTTGGTATGGATTCGAAGTCAGGACCTTTGTATTGAATTGCCAGTGTCCTAACCACTCCCCCAATCTGTACAGTGATCATCTTGCTAATGCGGAATAGCACTAGCTGTATGCAGTATACAAGAGGTGGGAAATGTTTTGTTCTCCGTGCCCGCTGTCGTATAAGAGTGCATAGGGCAGTGTAATATAAAGCGGTCAGCTAGTACCAGTCAGTGCCAGCATGCCTTATGTAACAGACTTAGCCCTACACCTCCAGGAGTGAGTATTGACGGTGTGACTCCAATCTGCATGCCTACCTGCTGATATTTACATAATAAATGCAGCCCTTCAGCAACGTTTTGGCTATTCTCGTTACCTGGTGAAATTTGCATAATTTACAGGACACATGCAGCCCTTCAGCAACGTTGTGGCTATTCCTGTAATTTTGCAAACCTTTCAATATTCAGAATGCAGAGGGAAACAAAATACGCTAGGTATAGGCGATTAATAAAGTATTGCAACTTATCATACTATAGTGCTGGTCTACAATGAATCAGTGCAGCGCTCTTACTCAATATCCTCTTCTTTCTGCTTTATTTTAATTGTCTGTTTATTGCATCAATTAGCAGGTCTAAGCAATGACCAGTAAATGACTTATGAAGCCGGGGCCATTTCTCTCAATGTCTCCCTCCACATTACCCCCCACCCCTCCCACCTCCCAAGGTGTGAATGCTCAAGGCAGGTTCATTTTTGGGGCTGCCTTACCCCTCTGCTTGTTATGTAATCCCATTGAATACACCTCCCTCTAGTCCTTGCTGGTGTGTTAGTAAAGAATACACATACAAATATAATTTAAAATTCAGTTTTCTCAGCCGCTGTACTACTGGTACCAAAGTTCTCCCGGAGTTTATTAGATTATATTGTGGTTCTACCGATGGGGTGCTTTTTTTCTGTCACATATTTGACACACCAGTCACATTTGCATTCTTCTAAGAATAGAGAGCTACTCTCTCCCATGTCTGGTGCAAGTGTTTAGTATACTACTTAGAAAAATCATTTGGAGATATTTTGAAATACTAAATTGCTAATACATATAGTTCTTACTACGTTCTTCTTCCATTTATGATGATTTCACAATTGAAAAGTGAAGGCAAATATCTGAAATATCCATTACAAAAAGGTACTTACTATGATTTAAGAGCAGGGTCATATTCCACAATGGGTTCATAAGCCAGGGTGAAAAAATGACTACAGGTTCAAAAGTCGCTGGCATAGTCATTTTAAGGAGTTGCCAGCACCTGATTAGATTGCTCTTCTCTCAACACAAGTACAACTCTCAGTTCAACATTACATTATGCAGTGTATCGTAACATCTTAAAGACTAAGTATTTGTACAACATTTTTGCAAATTTTATAAACATTGATAGATTACATACAATGTACGTGTTATCACATATCTATATATAGATTACAGTAACAAGGAATATACCTGTGCGTGTAACCAGTGAGTAAGAAAGTTAGACAGAGTTGCTTAACCCCTGATATTATTATGTCCCTTGATAATGGCCTTTTTGTTTGTTTTTGGCTGTTTGGACCTCTGGGTCGAGTTGTAGACCCACCCTTATTGAAGTGAGTCTTTCACAGAACCTATATTTTAAATATCTTGAAGTGGAATACAAAGTCCCT
The DNA here is from genome assembly GCA_947462335.1 of Harmothoe impar. Lineage (NCBI taxonomy): Eukaryota > Metazoa > Annelida > Polychaeta > Phyllodocida > Polynoidae > Harmothoe > Harmothoe impar. Next base: position 27,235,173 of record OX381720.1, read on the forward strand.
TCAGATCTATTGTTTCTGATCTTTATAATTGATTCGCAGTTTTTATTTTTGATTTCCAGTAACTTGGTGTTTATCTTCAATTTTAGATTTTAGATTTTAGCCTTCTTTCATTAATTGTCATGCAGTTTTAAAGACACCATTCACCAAAACTATTCAAGTCATTGGCAGTTTGTGTTTTTTGTGAGCTGAGTAAACAAATTTCTGGTCAAAGTATATGGCCACACTGTAATAATGTATCGCTTGTGGTAGCTAGAGTATTGCCAAAGAAAGTGAACAGCAGAGGCCCTAATGCAGATCCCTGAGGTGCCTCCAAGTGACACTTTTCTGGCAACTGATAGTCCCTGTACCATTTTTCTTTGTGTTTCAATCTCTGCTGTTAACTGATAGAAAAAGAAATCTCAATAATTATTTTGTATGCCAAACTATTTTGTTGACCTGATCTCAAACACTCAGGTTGCTGAGTTGTCAATCCATTGACTAACATAAGCTGCAGTATCAACACGAAGGAACAAATTAGTGTGGTGCAGTGTTGCTACTGAGATACCCCCAGCCCATTTAACGAGGTGGACCCTCCAAGTATTTAGTATACATTGCATACCTCTCCTATGGTTTGTACACAAAAACACATTAGGCCTACCCCCCCTTCAGCACCACTACCACCAGCCCTAAGTGAGGGAGGGGAAAGTAAGATCAGCAAGCATGAATCATTTCGTTAAAGCTTTACTCTCACCATTAGTACTAGAAAAACGAATATACCCTTGGTGACGATGCCACTTTTAATTGCAGCGGTCTCACCCAGTTCCATTCTCTAGCTGGGGAACAGGGATACTAGAATGTTCTGCATCATCCTGTGTCATTTTCGCTCGTTACCTTTGTGATATTGCCATCATTTGTATTTCAAATTGACGATTCCTCAATGTCCACAGCATGCCCTAACTGTTGTAACACATATGTTGTGGTGTTATTTCCAATGATGTAACTAATCATGTTTTTTTCCTGCAATAATGTGGGGATTAGGCTGTTGAATGGTTCTATAGCTATGTTGACAACTTTTCTGTATCATCTTGTTACATTTGAATGTTTTATACCTATTTATAAATTCCATAGTATTAAATCCCATTTTCAAATTTCCCGCCAACAGTAGTACCTGTAGAAAACACCAGTTGACGCCACTACTACAATGTCTGAGTCGAAGGAGGATGGCACAAACCACTACCGGTCGGGTATCTTTGATGTGGTGAGTGTAGCAGCCAAACAGAGAACGAAGAGCTCTAATGTCATTGTCAGAGAGGAATATTCAGATATGAGGGAGGTACTTCTTAGGCTCACCGCCAATGTAGAGGAGAACACCAGGGCTATTCGAGCCCTACATGCCCATCTAAACGCTGGAGGTGACCGATCGACACGCCGCCGTAGAGATAGGGTAAGTTCATTAATTAGTCATCAGGTGTTCATTGTGAATTTTACACTTACTTTAAATGTTTTTCTATACTACTTACTCCCCTGTCAGCAATATCATTACCTGCAACCTATGGTAGAGGCTTCATTACTTTGTAATTTCTAAACCAGCATACAAATCACATGGCATACAGTTTGAATTTGTATGATCTCCTCAGGGAAAATTTAAAAGACTGAACATACTTGAAAATAATCCATAATGGAAAAACATGAATGCATGTAAATAACAGGTAATGATGTCATTACAGGTAACAGTGTATCTGCGCGTGGCCTTTCTGCGCATCATTGATGTGGACACTAAGGAGGGGACATACACTGCTGATGTCTTCATACAGGCCTCATGGTTGGAACCTGCTCTACAGTCTGCATCACAACGGGTAAGGACACTACTTCTTCTCCATTAAATTATATGTTTCAATAATCGGACTATTATGATAATGCTGAGAAAATCAAGACATCTCTCAAATCTGAATAAAACATGCATAAAATATGTTGGTTCTTGCATTTTATATTGGTGGATGTTTGGTAACAGTTGGAGATGGCTGACCTGATGTCTGACTGCTCAGTTTGGTCCCCTGCAGTTGCTGATGAACCCATGTACTATGTTATGGCATGGGATAACAGTGGCAAGTGACCCAAATGTAGCTGGTAGGAGACCTTTCCTGGGGAAAAAAAGGAGAGAGCTGGTCCAGGGGTAGCTGGTGTATTAATTTTGATGGCCAACTGTAACTCATAAAAAATGTTAATGGTTAGATTCACCACCCCCCCCCCCCCTCATTTAGTAGAAAAAAATCATTTAAAGTTCCAACTAAATTGAATGGTTTTAACAGGATCTGGATGACATGGACTATGATCAAGTATGGAAGCCCAACATCATGGTGACCAACCTTGCAGGTACCCCAGAGAACATGCAGCGGTGGTACGGAGGGGGCCGCCAGCACGAGGGACAGCAGATCCCCCTGCTTTACCTTCGTATTGCACTCAGGGCCAAGTTCAAGGAAAACCTTCAACTTGCCTCCTTCCCAATAGACACACAGGCTAGTATTGACATTTAGTTGATTTATTAATTCAGTGATGTTGAATGTTCCTTACATATTAAATGTGATTTATCTTAAACAATAATGCAACATACAGAACTGATTATGGTGTGATGACCTCATGAAACTCATTTTAACTCTATCTCATCTTAAGTTCTATCCATAAATTGCACCATGCAGGCCCTGACTATCACAGTTGGCTCTGAGCGTTCTGAGGCGGAAGTGAACTTCGAAGAGGACCTTGGGACAGTAAACATTGAAACGTTCCAGGACCAATCAGAATTCAAATTACATCCGCATGTGGATGTGTGGCGGAAGCAAGGCGACATGTTTGGTGGGGACCTTTATTCTCGCTGCCCCAAATTCAACTTCTGCTGTCATGTGACACGACGACCCGGGTTCTACTTCTGGAACATGTTCCTCATCTTAGTAAGTTAATCTTTTATGCTAGTTCACTTTTTACATTTGTGCAGAATATTACAATATTGTTCAACTGATTCTTACTGACGCCCTGCATTTCAATTGTAATCAGTGAAGTATCAAATATCTAATGCAAAAAGAGTTACCTTGCTAAATCCATTTAGAAAAAATCTTTTAAAATACAGGTAATGATTTATTAAGGAATATTGGCATGTAATCAACCCTGTCAGTAAATCTAACATAATTATGTATAATCTTGTGTGTTGTTTATCCTATGACAATAGGTGCCCAATTGATGCTAAATTTGGTATACTGGTATACACTTTATAATATTGTAATATACTTTTTAATCTTTCAGTTCCTCATCACTGGTCTATTATTCACATGCTACATTTACACGCCAGACAAGGCTGACTACCGTATGAAGATTTCACTGACCTTGCTACTGGTGACAGTAGCCTACAAGTTGGTGATGGTAAAAGAGATGCCCCAATTACCCTTCATGTCTTATATGGTGAGTAAGATGATATGGAAGGAAATAATGCCCTGCCTGTGTATTCACTATTAATAATGATTTTGTTGTAACTTTCACTGCATGAATGTATGCATTTGAGTAAATTGAATATGCTCAACGGAACACTTTAAGCATATTAAATCCAGTAAATACCACGTAAATGCCGTTATGACCTTTCCGGGACATTAAAATCATATTACTGAAATTAAGGCTGTTAGTTTACCGGCTTACGTGAACCTATTTTTTTCGGGGGCTGATCATTTGGGACATGGCTAAATCTGACCCCAAAAAACTCAGCATTAAGAATTTTGCCTTTGCCTATTTTTTGTTTTTCCCCAACAGTGTGTAACCGGGCAAAATCCAAGATGGCCACCAAATCATCAGAAAATCATCTCCCTTGGGATAAATATTAAGCATAATATTGACACTACCTACCCCCCCCCCCCCCCCCCTAAATCCACTATAGGGAATTCAACCATGTTATTGGTTTGTTGCTAGGATGAGTGGTTGCTTAGCAACACATCCTTAGGCTGTCCCTATATTGATTTCAATGACACTTACCCCCCCCCCCCTAAATCACATTAAAGGAATTTAACAATGATATTAGTTTGTTGCTAGGATGAATGGTTGCGTAGCAACAGCCATTCTTATTGTTTACTTTCTTAGCAACACATCCCTAGCTTGATGTCAATGATATCTCCCCCCCCCCTCTAAATCACACCAAAGGAATTCAGCAATGACTTAAGTCTGTTGCTAGGATGAATGGTTGCCTAACAACATCCTTTCTGATTGTGTATTTGCTTTGCTTCACATCCTTAGGCTGTCCTTAGCTTGATTTCAATGATACCTACCCCCACCCCCACCCCCCCCCCCCCCCCATAAATCACCCCAAGGGAATTTAACAATGATATAAGTTTGTTGCAAGGATGAACTGTTGCTTAGCAACAGCCATTCTAATTGTTTATTTGCCTAGCAACACATGCTTGTTACGTACATAAGGTGCAAAACATCCATAGATGTCCTGGGTAGATACGTGATGGAAAGAGCGCCTAAACATCTCTTCACGTGGTTGGAAAGGGTGCCCAAACATCCTTTATCTGCTCTGTGAAGGATCAGTGTGGGTAAAAAGTTAGAATCCAAGCTAATTATTGTTGTTGGATTTTCAATCATAAATTGCATAGCCACAGTACTTCTCTTTGTTTAAACAGTTTAAAAAAAAGTTGCAACTTGCCCAAATTCAGGACTTTTATTGACTAGATTAATGTGCTTCTATGAGCAGCAAACCAAGCAATTCCTTAATTTCCTTCACAGGGAGGCTATACGCTTGGATGTATCCTGTTCCTAGTTTGGCAGAACATGCAGAATGCTATCATTGGATTGGTGGCCTCCGGTTCTGGTCTGGCCTATGCCAATGAGTGTGACCGCTACATGTTTGCGGGTCTGTGCTTCTTATATATCCTCTTCAATATTGTCTACCTGTGCGTCCTCCTCATCAAGGTAAGCATCTTACATTGCCTGCAAGGGTTTGAGTTTGAGTTTGAAAAGTGTTTATTGTCCACCATTCATGATAATCACATTGATACTTTAAATGCTTTATTAATACTTTAAATGCTTCAACATTGACATGTATCAACATTCAATAGTCCCCCTCAAAAGATATACCATTTTTCTGTACAACACCGTACCCACCACTTAATTCAGAGGCTTGTGGTTGTATGTATCAGCCTGTTTTGTGTTAATATTAACAGCCCATGGTGGACACAATTTAAATGTTCTGCTAGATATGCAAGTAATTTCAAGTGTAATTTCACTATTATTATTCATAAATTTAAAATTAATCTAACATGACTGTCTTGTCTCCATACAGTACTTCCTAGGACAGAGTCTTATGAACACCAAGAATGAGGCCTACAAGGTAAAGTATACACTCTCCAAGTTTACAACATAATTATTTCTATAATCTTCATTGCTATCAAATGGGGAATTCTATGCCCAGCCATCAACGCCTAGATATCTCCATCTGTATGATTTGTATCAAGCTCGTCAACCCATAAATGAGTGTGGGGAATAGGGACGGATATGAATGGCAATTGGATGGTTGACTGCTAAGTGTAGTTACTACAGTTAGCAGTATTGATACACTTAGCAGTTGTACAGGGGGAGAGGCAACTTTCAGGTAATTGTTGGAGGTCGGAAAAAAGAATTGCTATTACGGAAAAATGCACTAAAGACACGCCCCTCCCCCAGCTAGTAATGAATGACTCGTCCCTAATCCTCGTGATTCTGGCTGTAGCTAATGTGAAGGAAATCCCACAATTAACTGTTATTAGGCAAAGAAGTCATCACCTCATACAAATATAACATGGCAGCTATACTGATTGATCCGACAACGTTTCCCGTTTACCATGCTGAGACTAATTCGCAGTCTCCCAAGTCCGATTTCCATGACATTTTTTTAAAATTAATCAAATATTTCAGAACCGTTTCCAGAGACTACGTTTTCATAGTCAGAGAGGAGCAGTGCACAACCCGGTACTTTAAGATAATAGCAGTTAAATAGAGGATAAAGATCAACATACTAGTGTTAAGTCAATGCACGTTATAACCTCATGCAACCATCTATGTCAAGATCTGCATGTTTCTAGTATCAGCTGGAGGCTTGCTCTAAAAGAATCACGTAGGCCTAGGCATTCTTTTTTTTTTCACATAGGCACACTGGCTAAGAATCGCAACAAATGAAGGCCTATTATGGACAAGGCCTGTCAAATCAATATTGGGGGTCGTCATTCCATAGGGAATCCTGACAAAATAAAACAGTTATAACAAATATAACTACGGATATACGGTAATCTGGGAATGTAGGTATACGTATTTACACTAACACAGATATTTACCATATTATAGACACATAAACTATATGATCCCTAGGCCTATGTGTACTGTCCATTAACGATGAAAACAATATTATGCTTTATATACATCAGGTTAACATTTTAAAGGTTATACATTTCTAACCTTATTGCCCATAATAAGGAGCCATAGGAAAACGTTCTGAAACGTTGTATAACGTTTTTTTGTTCACTATTAGTACTACTGTACATGCTACACCCTCAGTGTCTGTGCAGCCCTACAAAGTCAGCGCTCATTTGTCATGCTGCTCCTGCTCCTTTGTATTGTATATACTGATCATAGCATTTGTTGGATTGATAAGTGTATAAACAGGTTGTTATTTCATAGGATAAACATACCCATGTGTATGGAGGTTGTCAACTGTCATTATTTTCCATCACTTCATGCACAACCAATCACCATACTCGTCATTATTAGAGCACATACTGGTGCTCCACGGATCCAATTTTTAGGGCGAATCTTAAACTATCTATAACTAATTATCTCCCAATTCTGTGTCCAATTAAGATAATAACTACTAGAACTGCATTTATATAACCATTCTTAAGTGCACTGTGTGCTATATTTAGGTATGTTGAATATATGGTATCCCCCGCTTCTCCTAAACAATTTCTGCCCTTTGTTCACATTGGACGATCTATGAATTTCCCATCAGATTCTTGATATCAACAACTTATCATTTCCCATCACTTACGTGAACAGAACAAGAAGCGAGGTCGTGAGGGGCACGTCAACCCAGCCTACTACCAGCACGACCACTCCTATACCATGCCCAAGAACACCGTGGAGCCGAGCATCATGAGGGAGGAACGACCCAGGAGGAAGAGCAAGAGGACCGTGGAGTACGCCCCAGACCCGGAGTACATAGTAAAGGATACATCTTATGATGAGTCCATCAAGAAAACTGTGGTTAGGAATGGCAAGAACAGGGAGGTCACGAGTAGATCCAGGGATGAGTCTGATACAGTGTATATTGGAGCATCAGATGCATAAGTTTAATAAGCTCACAGTCCCTGCTTTGACTGATGCAATTACAACAATGTTTATGTAATCGGGTAAGTAATAAGTGGGAGTGTAGACTAAATGGTCCACCTACCAGTTCCGCTTAAGCCAAAAGTAATAGGTTGGTTTTCTGTCCTATGCTGTGAAAAAATCACGCTCGGGTGGAAGATTTTTTTAAATCGAAATTATTATTTTTTTTGCATTTCCCCTATTGAGAGCCCAGTTTTAGAGTTTTTGTTCTAAAATCCCTGAAAGTTGTGCGATTTACAAACCATAAAAACGGGCACATTGCAAAAAAAGAAAGGAAAATGGAATCTCCTCACTGTTCGCTAGGTGTAGTGAACTCAGGGTAATTCATAGATTCCAATAAACCACATTCAACTGAGGAAAGAAGAATGGTACATTAAAGGTGTATGGCTTTGGTTTCAAATGTCTACATGGTTTTGGGATATTGTCACACGATGGTGTAGAGATTTGGATATTTTTAAAGGAATTCTAACAACCATGAGTATCTTTGGCTTGATATCATCACCAAAATGTTATAATATGACTGTGTATCGAGTCAGAGGACCATATTATATACCCTGTATTTTGTGATATTATATTGATTGTTAGCGACTCGCAGATATTCGCTTAACCCAATGAATATGATTATTACTGTAGATAACATTACAAAGCTTTAGGTGGAATAGAGTACCTATCAGCCTATGAGAACCCGCCGTATCGTCAATTGCTGTTATCATATCAATCACATTGTGCCTTTGGTCTTGCCTTTTCATGTATTCTATTATTCTATAATATTGTTAGGTTAAGATATATCATATATGTATATACGTCATCAGCGAATATCCGAACCTATGAAAAGCTTTCAGTGTAGCTAGTACATACTAATATCATGATTATTGTAGTTCAATGTGCATATGGTTGTATCACTGTTTCTCCGCTTTTGAGCATGTATTGTATCTGTTAATTGTATGATCAATTATTATGACAATTTTCTAGGAAAATGTATAGACCGTTACACTGATTTTGTATTACCATAGCTCATAACTCAGGAACTGACATGTGTGTGTATAGACATACACGGAGAAAAGAAGTAGAATCACTGTGACTTGATCACTGAGGTAACTCTCCCCAGGACTCTGAAGTGACTCCCTAACATTAGCAGGACTATATAATAACTCTATAATGACTCCTATTCTAAGACACCATAATGACTGGGAGTCACTCTAGAGTCATGGGGAGAGTTACCCAAGTGATCGGGGCTGGACTTACATTTGAAAGTTACAGTGATTCTACTTCTTCTCTCTGTGTAGCTGGATATACCTGGATGTATGTACATGTATACCGACAAAACGGACAATCAGGTGTCACGCATTCATTATAAAAAGGGAATTATTTTTGCTGTATACCACTTTTAGAAAAAAAAACACAAATTGTATACATATTGAGTGACAATGCATAGGTAAAGTAAATCATGTTGACTTGAATATATTACGGTTTATTAATAAAACAGGTGAAATCAAAATATAGTCGTTTTTTCAATACTTTTTGATCCGTTAACTTTATGCAGTGGCGAGGTTAACGAAGGGGGGTCACCTAACATAATCATTTTGAAGACATAATTTTTCCACTAGGGGGCCCTCCTATATGACAATGTAATATACAGCACCTACTCCGGGTGATCTATTGATTTATACCTATATTAATCTTCCTTTGTAGAAATAGTCTTAACCCTGACCGCTCTATAGGCTGTATTGTAAAACGCATTTTGGTCCAAGGATTATCTATAGGCCCACCGGCCGATAGCCTAACATGGCCTAACATAGAATACATTTCATTCATTTAGGCCACTCAAAAAAAAGTGGTTTCTCATCACCAAGGACTGAAAAATATGACGAGGGAGGCTTTTTTTTTTAATATATTTTTTTTTTGCGGGCTAACATGTTATAGGGTGATATATATTTGCGGGCTAAAATGCTATAGGGTGATATATATTTTTCATGATCAAAATTCAAAATTTAGTAGTTAATGATATTTAAAAGTGGGGGAAATGTAAGTTATCACTAGCCTACTGCATTGTTGGCAGTACTAGCTTTAATTTGGTACCAAATAGGCCTATGCCAATATTTGTCCACATTTATCATGTTTTTCATTTAAAAAATAGCAGAAAAAAAAGAGAAAATGTTTGCCTCAAAACATATTTTCTACAGGCCTAATATACGCACGCTGGTGAAACCCTTTTTTTTTGTTTGTTGAGTGGCCTTAGAGAGTGAGTGGTCATCATTTAACAACAGGGGGATTTTTCCGAAACCAAACCATGGCCAGGAACCCTGTCTCCCTCAGACTCAAAGTTAGAAAAAAGGGGTGATAGGCCTATACTTTTACTAAAAGGCTTAAGTTTTAGGGTACGCCTAATGAATAATCTGGACCTGACCTAATAAGGCCTACGGGGAGATGTCAGGGTATCTAGGGCAGTTGAAAAAAATGAAGAATTAAATTCCAAATAGGCTTAGGCCTAGATCAAAAAGGCCTAGCCTAGGCCTAAGACCTGTGCGCACTCTTCCTCCAATCTGACTGCACTGAAATCCTGAACTCTATTATTTTGATAGTAAGTCAATGTCCGTGGTATTAGAATGACTACATTTGAACAAAGACAGCGTAGGCCAGTAAAGTTGCTGCATGCAGCCCAGGTGCTTTAGGCCTAAAAGTGAAACCAATTTGTCCTTTTCTAGCGCGCCAAATATCCATTTCCTGTTATCCGGCACCGCTGGTTTCCACGTTATTTACGCCTTGGTTTGCGTAAAACGTCATGACGTCACAAATTGGCGTTTCCATGGCCACGGACGTCAGGTGGTGTGGAAGAAAAGTCACCTCCGAATTATCGTGAGGAGTTAAAGACGTTTAATGTGCGACAGGGAATAAGGAAATACCCAGTAATCTGCATTCAGCATTGTCTTCATCCTAGATCGTTTAATTAATAGTTTATGAAGGGTTTTAAATGGCGGGGAAGGAGAAATACCCCCGACACCCCAGCCCAACTGAAGCTGAACCTGAGGAAGAAGAAGAAGAACAACAACAACAAGTTGAACAACAACAAGAAATAAACCACGTGGCAGTGCCAGTGGCCACAGAGACAGGGGGTAGCGATTCATCCGAGGATAGTGACATATTTATGAGAGCAGTAGAAATAGCAGTGATTGCAGAAAAGGCGCGGAGGCAGTCAGTAATGGTGACGGAAAAGGTGAGATTTATAGAGGATCTGGCAAGGAGGGCCGGAGAAGAGAGTAAAAGTTTAGAAGATGTCGCCCGAAGTCTAGCGTCAACGGCAACGGCTGTCGCCACTGTAGCTCTTCAAGTTTGTTCGTTTGACTCGTTCAACGAAGCATTTGCCTCTAAAATTGGCTATTCCAAGAAGATAGACCTTCATACCTTTACGAATATTGTGGAGAGGGGTGGTTACGACTGGTCAACTCAGAGCAGGGACCAGTTTCATCAAGATCATACCCATGGTAGGCTGTTTACATGAGATTTTTAAATAGTCCAGAGCCTTTAGCAAACCCACTGGTCATGTAGCTCTGAGCTGTAGGATTCCAACAAGCCCAATATCAAGTCTCTACTCCAATTATTGGCCGAACTAGAGCGGTTTAAAGGTCTAGGATGTGGCTGCATTGGGAGACATCTGAGCAGTGCTATAGGTATCCAAACCATGGCACAAATGAAGTTCTGGCAGGGCACAATCATAGTGAATACCCAGAATAGTGAAATATTGACAATTCAACTTTGGAATATCTCAGTAACCGCTTAGGATTTTGGTTTGAAATTTTGACAGTGCATGTACCTTAGAGTCGGCAACCTTGAGGACGCAAGATAATGACCTTGACCTTGGGTCAAGGTCATAAGGTCAACATAAGGTGGTTTTAGGTCAAATGACTCTTATTCTTTATAAGAAGGTCCCATGTCTATTCTTATCATGTAGTATGTTGAGCAATATGCATGTAAACTCTAGTGTCACCCTGTGACCTTCAGATCAAGCCAGGTCATCATATGGCCAAGGTCAAGGTCAAGGCACTAGCCCAGATCTTCAATCTTAAATTCCTCCGCAAATAATTGGAGTAGAGACCTGATTCCAAGTGCATTGGAATCGTATAGATAAGCTCTACAGTATCTCACTAGGCCTTAATCTTTTACGTCATCATGACCCTAGTTCTGTTCAAGGTCAAGGTCAAGGGGCTTGTCCTGTGGTAATGTAACCAGATCTACGATCATGGATATCTGAAAAAATAATTAGCCTAGAGACTTGATTCTAAGTGCAAACTAACCATGAGGATAATCTCTACAATGTCCAATAGACCCCTTTAAGTAAGCTGAATACATGTTGCATACAAAGCTTATTATGTCAGTTCAGTTAGGCTCATACACAAGTTATGCTTCTACACGAGTTAGGTTTATACGCCAAAAATTCACGGTAGACAATCGGAAAACGCGCGCGCGACACTCATGCATTGCATTCTTGATGTTAGAACCGTTATGTTTCAAATTAACATCAGCATAGGACACTGTTATCAGTTGTACATGCATTTATTGAACTTTGCATGCATACATTCATAATTTGATAGCTAATTGATAATGTCTTTCAGGAGATACAAGACCTGCAGTAGGAGGTAGATACAATCAATTGAGATAAGATTGTGTTGATATAATCGATTTACATTCAGTTTGACTGTTACTGTTCTGTACGCGTTACATGTTTATTTTGATCCGTCATCGTTGGATATTACGCTGTTGCAGTGTTAATTTTGAAGTTTTCATTCACCACGTTACTTTAAAACATTTGGTAAGTGCCCATTATTAGATTAAGAAAAGAACTTGATCTGCTATTACAATATTGGTTGTTTATGGCTGTAAATTCTAATGAAATTCAGCAAATTAAAAATACCTTTAATAGAACTATCTTAACTATGCTGATTTCCCTTTCAGGTGGCAGCATGTTCAGATACAAGGGAAGAGAGAAGACCCACTATATATCAACAGTTAAAACCTGGTCAATGTGATTTGTCTGTAAAATAAATCAGCAATCTGTCACAACCTCACTCCACCCTTTTTCACTATAATATGAAGTCACTTCTTGAACCAACATTTTAACTGGGTAACTGTATGCAAAAAGTTGGTTTGCTTATCTGCCGCATGGTGTGTCGTGAGGCTGGTTGCTGTTAGGTGTGGAACTTCACGTCAACTGATTCAGGCTTAAGTGTAGGAACTTCACGATCAACTGCTTCAGCCGGACGGTTCTTCATGAGGAAACAGGAACATAAAGATATCATAAACAACACCTGGATTAGGTCACAGGATACTGATGTAACAACATTAATTGGAACCATAAATATCTTTCCACATGACTTTCACTATATGTTCATTTATGACAATACTTTAAAACATTCATGCTATAATAACACTTCGAAAAAGGAGCAACCATCTGTACTTATCTTTGCATACATCTCAAGCCCCAAAGTATGTCGGATACCTTGACCTATGTATCGCTGAGTTACTTCCTCCCATCAACTGCTTCAGGCCTGAGAGGTTGACGGCTCATCTTACAGAAGCAAGAACCTAAGGACAGTAAAAACAACTATCTAATTAGGTCACAATTATTCATTCTTCAGTGTTAAAACAGCAATATAGATACTCAAGTATTCATATTGTATGACAATTTTCAGTGTATTACAATCTAGTTACAAATAGTTTGATGAAGTTAAATTATATATCTCTAGATTCAATATTATATAACGTAGAAGCAGTGATCTATACTTATCTTTTGATTGTTTGTCCCTGCAAAAGGAAACATAATTATAAAAAAAAAAAAAAGCCTCCATCCACCACCTGCCCTAATCCATGATATTCAGGAATCCTTGCACTTTTCTACCACTTTCCAAACACTACTTTCAGGCCAGAATTGATGTAATCAGGGAAATACTCTATTTACTTTGTGATACAATTTGTAGTTCACTGCTGTGCCTCTACAGTTCCAAAAAACTTCTACTGTTATGATCAATGAGCAACATACTAATTTGTCTGAATGGTGAGTAAGGTCTTAGCCTTGTGAAAACATTATTTGTCAATCTAAGTTTTGATCTACTGATTAGTCTAAAGGTGAAATACATATACTTCCTCGATAATTGCTTTAAATGTTGGAAAAGGTTACCATCATCAGAATTTAGCTCACTTCTATAATCTAAATGTCTCTTTATGACATAATACAAACAGTTTAAGCCAGTACCATTACTGAATCTATATTTGATAATTTCACTGCAGAATATTGAATATCATTGTATGTCCACAAAGTGAATTCTAGTGCAAGGAGTCTTACTAAATGGAAAAGAGCCCTGCCAGCCATTCTGCTTTCATTAATGAAGCCAAAAAAAGAGGGCACCATTTTGTGCATAACTTTAGAATAACTGAAATAAAAGTTTAAATTAGTACATGTATGTAAACTGGATCTACTGGAACACCAGAATGGTTACTCTAATTTGTGGTTTCCTGACTTGCTTTGTTGAAGATAATTGTTGTGCCAAAAATCAATAGATATCTTGTTAAAAATGTTGATAACTTGACAAATTGGTACCAGTATATAATACAGCCAGAAACAGGCACCATCTCATTAATCATTTTAGAATATTGCTCCTCTCAAGATTGCAACCCATTGACTGAGAGCTTAGTGGTATGGTGTTCCGTCTTAGTCTAGTCATTGGGTGAAGGTTTGAGGTTTGGAACAAAAAAGCAAAAAGCACAAGCAAAAAGCACTAACGGTTCAAGTGCCGAATCTTCATCAGGGCCCTGCCATAGGCATTCTGACCTGCACCATCGAGATGCCCCCAGAGCGAACTGGGCACGGTGTGAACAAGCTTCTCCTTGCCCGTTGCAAGGAGAGCTTGTCGGAAATCGGCTTGCTGCCGCCAACGTTCAGAGAGAATCTTCTCTAGGAGCAACAGTCTGTCGTCTTGCGACAGGTACTTGTTGGCTTGCTTACCATGTGCTTTCGCACCAGCGGGTTTGGTAGCTTTCCGGATGGCAGTAGCCCAATCCGCGCGTCCAACGTCCATGCACTTCTGGTGCTGGTAGGCATGCTCTGCCGTACCAAAGGTGAGGCCCCCATACGATAGGGGGGAACCATAGAACATCGATAAGATGTCATTCTGGCCTCCGACTTCGGTCGGACAACTTGGACGTGGAGGCAGGAAGGCCAGAAGCCCAAGACGATAAGCCTGCCTAATCATAGTGATGACAGCCAATTTGGCATCACCACTCAGATGAACCCCGTCCCTTGGATTCAAATAGTTCACTGCGGGCCGAAAACGCAGTTCGATCCTGCGATACGTATTAACAAAATACGCACCAGCCTCGACTGCCACACTGGACATGATCCAGTTAAGAAGCGATAAGTTTTCGGATTTGGCAGGTGCAATCCTTCGGGTTGCCGCAACAAGGACTATCCGAGCCGTTGCGTTCGCTGCCCGAACGTAGGCGACTGCACTGTGCAGGTCAGCCTTAAACCTCGCTTCGTCGAATGGGTGCCGGGGAGAGCGTGGATGGGCGTTATTGCCGCCCAACCAAATGGCAACACCCTCAAAATGAGAGATGTCGCCTCTATCCACCAAGCTGCGGGTGTCGTGGACTTTGGCCCCGCTTTGGTAACGAACCGTCAAGTTCGCAGACTCTTTGATGTCGCGTCCTTGACTGTCAGCGAGAACTAACAGCCGGGTGTCCATCTTGATTTCTCTGCGTGTCTGCTGGTAATCTGAAACAAACAAAAAAGATGATTAGAACATGCCAATAATATAGATTGATGATTGTTCACAACTAAGTGAGTTGTATTGACATTGGGTTTAGGTTTGGGGACCAGCTGAGGTAACTTGATCATCTTGACTAACCTGTGGGTAAAAATCATGATTTAGTGGGAGGGTAAAGGTATGAGAGAATATTATCTACTAGTAGATTGAATAAAATGGAAACCAGTTAATTGGGAGCTTAGTGGTATGGTGATGCCTCTTAGAATGTGCGCAATGTGGGACGGCAAGACCAAATGGACTGTATACGTTCAGAATGAGGCTCCTCCACAATAACCCGTACCCGTTAACTGAGAGCTTAGTGGTATGGTGACTCGTCTTAGTCTAGTTATTGGGCCCAGGCTTGGGGATTTGAGCTTAAAAGGTCCGCAATGTGGGACGGCAAGACAAGATAGACTGTATACGTTCAGGCTCCTCCAGAATAACCCGTACCCATTAACTGAGAGCTTAGTGGTATGGTGACTCGTCTTAGTCTAGTCATTGGGTTCAGGCTTGGGGATTTGAGCTTAAAAGGTACGCAACGTGGGACGGCAAGACAAGATAGACTGTATACGTTCAGGCTCCTCCAGAATAACCCGTACCCATTAACTGAGAGCTTAGTGGTATGGTGACTCGTCTTAGTCTAGTCATTGGGTTCAGGCTTGGGGATTTGAGCTTAAAAGGTACGCAACGTGGGACGGCAAGACAAGATAGACTGTATTCGTTCAGAATGAGGCTCCTCCACAAAAACCCGTACCCATTAACTGAGAGCTTAGTGGTATGGTGACTCGTCTTAGTCTAGTCATTGGGTTCAGGCTTGGGGATTTGAGCTTAAAAGGTACGCAACGTGGGACGGCAAGACAAGATAGACTGTATTCGTTCAGAATGAGGCTCCTCCACAATAACCCGTACCCATTAACTGAGAGCTTAGTGGTATGGTGACTCGTCTTAGTCTAGTCATTGGGTTCAGGCTTGGGGATTTGAGCTTAAAAGGTATGCAACGTGGGACGGCAAGACAAGATAGACTGTATACGTTCAGGCTCCTCCAGAATAACCCGTACCCATTAACTGAGAGCTTAGTGGTATGGTGACTCGTCTTAGTCTAGTCATTGGGTTCAGGCTTGGGGATTTGAGCTTAAAAGGTACGCAACGTGGGACGGCAAGACAAGATAGACTGTATTCGTTCAGAATGAGGCTCCTCCACAAAAACCTGTACCCATTAACTGAGAGCTTAGTGGTATGGTGACTCGTCTTAGTCTAGTCATTGGGTTCAGGCTTGGGGATTTGAGCTTAAAAGGTACGCAACGTGGGACGGCAAGACAAGATAGACTGTATTCGTTCAGAATGAGGCTCCTCCACAAAAACCCGTACCCATTAACTGAGAGCTTAGTGGTATGGTGACTCGTCTTAGTCTAGTCATTGGGTTCAGGCTTGGGGATTTGAGCTTAAAAGGTACGCAACGTGGGACGGCAAGACAAGATAGACTGTATTCGTTCAGAATGAGGCTCCTCCACAAAAACCCGTACCCATTAACTGAGAGCTTAGTGGTATGGTGACTCGTCTTAGTCTAGTCATTGGGTTCAGGCTTGGGGATTTGAGCTTAAAAGGTACGCAACGTGGGACGGCAAGACAAGATAGACTGTATTCGTTCAGAATGAGGCTCCTCCACAATAACCCGTACCCATTAACTGAGAGCTTAGTGGTATGGTGACTCGTCTTAGTCTAGTCATTGGGTTCAGGCTTGGGGATTTGAGCTTAAAAGGTACGCAGCGTGGGACGGCAAGACAAGATAGACTGTATTCGTTCAGAATGAGGCTCCTCCACAAAAACCCGTACCCATTAACTGAGAGCTTAGTGGTATGGTGACTCGTCTTAGTCTAGTCATTGGGTTCAGGCTTGGGGATCTGAGCATAGAAGGTACAAAATGTGGGATGGCAAGGCCAGTATAGTGACCAAGTGATTGCAACTAACTTAGAGAGTGGGTGTTAATAGAAATCGACTGAAGCTACTGCAAATTAACCCAGAACAATCAGGTCACCTTTTCTAATGTCGTCTAGAAGGTTAAAGCGCCAGATATTTTCATCAGTATCTTGAGTCTGATCATCTCCACTGTCAGGATCCTTCTCTTTACCCCCATACTGTACTAGGTACTCGGTTTTCAATGGGTCTACACTCTCTTCATCGATCTGAAGGACCTCCCCGTCACACCACTCTGCTTTTCTTTTGGCATTAAGACAGTTATGGAGTATGAACTTACCAACAAGACTAGATGGCTTATCTAGGTAGATCTGCAGCTTTTCTTTGGTAGATTTGGCTCGAATTTTATACCGCTCATCACATAGGCGGCCAACCAGAGTGCGCTTCATTAGGCCTATCCCTTGTGCCACATCCTCTGGTGATCTGTACGTCAAGCCTTTATCAACGACAGGGACTGCATCAGATGGGTTCATTTCCAATACGGTTTTCAAATTGTTAGTCATTTTGATCGAATCGTATGGAACCCCCAGCTGTGACTTTTGGTACAGCTCTTTTTTACCCTTGGCACACAGGATAGACCTATGGAAGTGTAGTTGTACATACAACGCATCTCTCTTGCCCTGCTCTTTTGTGATGGTGTCAAGTCGCTGATCTACTTCAGAACTTTGCCACAGTCCCCCTATTTCTGACAGCTTACGGGTCAAGTCGACACGATTAAGGTGTTGTTTCACTTCAGTTGATTCTTTTTTTGCCTGTCTAGCTTTTAACTTCAGCAGCTTCTTCTCCCTGAGGCGAGCCTCTCTTTCTTTTAGCGCTTTCTTCATCTCTGGATAGCTTTTCCTGGCATGGGTCAGCAAGTCGTCCCTCTTAACAGGATCCATTTCTCTGAGCCAATCTGCGGTCCCATTGTTCGTGAACATGGTGATCACTTCGATGACATGAACACCAGCTGCTGGCTTGTTTCTTATAATGTGGTCCAGCATGGCAAAATCACGTTCAGAGATGGTGTTTGTTTTAGGGACATGACTTGCAGATGCCTGCTGAACTTCAGTTGGCTGCCAATACTTGCCACCAGGGAGGTTGTCTTTGGCTTGGCGCTCCAGGATAATCTGGAGGCTTGTCATCATGACTTCCAGCGCTAGTTGAGTGAGATGCTCGATCAGTGGAGTTGTCGGTGCTAGAAGCTTCTCGTAGACGTCGTCTTTAGTGATCGGAGCAACATCCTCAGGGAACAGAAATCCATCTGTGGTGAGCAGCTCGGAAGCATCCCTGGACCATCTCTCCATACTGATCTTCATTTGGTGAAGGTGGTCATTGAGTGTGAGGATTCCCCCATCTCTCTCCAACAGCCTCCAGTATGGACCAGTGATCACTTTATTCACAATACCAAGTGCCCTTACTCCTGCAAGATATCCAGGCTCTTGAATATCAAAGGCCACAGACTCAAGCAAGTTGTTTGGGTCACTGATCGAGGACAGAAAGTCCTGGATGTCATCCTTGTGGTAGTAGACTGCTCCACCGTCATAGAACAGGATATTGAACCTGTTCCCTTTGAATGTCACCAAAATGTTCTCCTTACCCATCTCTTTTAGATATGCATCCCACAAATCATGGATACCAGATCTATCGCAACCTCTGCTGGTTAGAGCCTTGCAGACAGTTCTAACAAGTCGGGCAGATCCACTTTCTCCACCGGGTTTGGCAAAAGGATTTCTGCCCTCAGCAATTCTGCTCTCAAACAACTTGAGACATTTGTCGGATTCAGTTGCAAAGTTTACAACAATGTGCATCTTGCAAAAGAAATTCGTCATCTCCCGAATTTGCTGTTGTGTCTCTGGTGACAAGGTGTGCCAGCCGGGAATCACTTTATCCAGAACATTTGATCTCAAAGTCAAAAGTGCAGCATTGAAGCAAGGGTTGACAGATCCTTGATCAGACATGGTGTGCTTAATAGATGCTATCAACTTAGCCACAATACCATCCTCCTTGTTGATCACAGCTGATGCCAACTGATTCACTGCTTCGGTGAACGCCTCAGTCAACTCTTCGGCAGAGCCACCAACAGTCTCAGATAAGGCAAGGGTAAGGGTCTTACCAGTGGGTGTAGTCAACTGGAAGCCTTGGTAATGTCTGTGAAACTTTGACGCTGCATCTGAATGTAGCACATGTCCATATAGTCCATCTTCATCTGCCTCCTCTAGCATTGCCTCTACCACTTGAACATTTGCTACTGTCTTTGCCTCTACCAGGAGGCGCGATAGAACAGCTTTAGACGGAAGCTTTTTCAAATCTTGACCTGCCATCTTTTTCACCACGGCTCTGATGACCATATTCATTTTCGACATACTTACACCTCCTCTCGTCAGCAGAATCATGATGAGCTCACGCAGCTCATTGACATACTTACCATTCTCAAATGTCACGATCTCCTTGCTCTCCAAAACAGTAGTAAGCTCCTCTAAATAGGCGATATCAGCTGCATAGTCCTTTAGCTTCTGCTTCAGTTGTTTGATTAGATCATCTTTTGCACTATCATCTTTTACGGGTTTGTTCTTTAGCTTTGAAAACCTCTTCTCTAATTTTCTCTTTTTTTTCGTAAGAATCTCAGTTTTTGCTGCCAACTCTTCCAGTTCCACAGATATAGATGCCACTTCTGCCTGTAGTTCCTTTTGTGTAGTCTCATTTTCTTCTTTTGTTTTCTGTAACTCTGCGACTTCTTCATCTCGTCTCTTGATTTTTTTGTTTGAATTCCTCTTATCATTGTTCTTTGCCTCTCTCAATTTCTTTACCAAGTCCTTCAGATTAGCCAGTTCATTTGCTTGACTTTCTACTAAGTCCTTCAAATTCACTATCTCTTCTGCTTGACTTTGCACCAGATCTTCATTGCTAGTGGCACATGCACCCCCTTCCACGGCCTCTGTGCCTGGGGTAATCTTTGGCACTTTGCCAGATGCCTTTGGCTCTTGATCATGTAGATTTCGTTTCCCAAGCACAGTTCCCTTTGATTTGTTTGATCCCCTTTGGTTGATGGTAAAGGGAGATTCTATCCACGCATCAAATTTACTCTTGAGTTTCTTCTTCTGGTTTGGTAGCTCTATGTTAAGGTTTTTGACTGTCTTGAATAGGGTCTGTGGTAATACACCATCAAACTCTGGGTTCAAGGCAGTCAAGATCAAAGAAAGCGGTATGGTCTGCCTATGAACATATCTAAAAATCTCGATGACGGCCCCTCTGTTCAGGATACCTGAAAATCGTTTTGTAGGGTGGCCGCTCTCTAATATAGAGTCGAAATCGTCAATGGTCAAACCAAGAGCCCCAGAGTAGGAACACAGTCCTTCCATACGATATGTCTTTGACGGGTCCATTCTACTACTGGACACTCACAGAAGAAATTAACTTTGAAAATACCACAAACCAGAAGTGACAAGAACACAAATTCGAAGGCAACGCAGAATAACTATCCTTAAAACTAGATACTTCTCAATTGATAAGATGATAGTAGTATCAGGGGAATGACTGAAAGTGAAAATGATCCTGAGTAACACCAGTTATAAGGTTGACTACTTTGTATTTAAAGCTAGATTTAAATAATTGGGAAAAGCTTTATCCATTCATGACACCACTACCATGCCAAGGTATGCCAAGATCTATTTCATAATGTAGCACCTATAAGAGTGCTTGCACTGAACTTTGAAAGTACAAAGTAAGATTCAAAGAAACAGCTAAATTTGAATGATCAACCAGAAAAAGAATCAGACAAATTCTTTTGGACCGGTGACTGAACACAGAGTGATAAATTGGTAACTTAGTCTAGTCAATGGGTCTGGGCTTTTGAATTGAAGGAGACACATTCTCTTTGCAGTGTGCGTATACCCTGTACCCCCTCTACCATATTTGGCGTAATAAGCACACACACCCTTTTTGGCCGATTTTTAGACTATAAATAACAAAAACAACTCAATTTACAATTACCGTATTCGAGGTAATAAGCGCCCTGGGCACTTATAAAATTATTTCCAAGGCGTTTTAAGAATTTAAAAGAGTTTAATTGTGTCCAAAAATAGGGAAATTTGAGCCTTTGTTTTAGTCTAAAGATGCTCCAAACAGAGGACGGGGCGCTTATTAGGGTGAGGGTGCTTATTACATCGAATACGGTTAACACTTTCATACTAAAAGGTGTCCATAATCACTTTTTTAAGCTCACTATGCGCTTATTACATGTATGTTGAATACAGTAAATTTGCAAAGGGCTATATTACATATTAGACTAGAAGTGACATTGACGTTCCTGTCATTGTAATAGACGAGATACTCCGGTTATTAAGATTAAGAAGTGCCTTTATTGTATACCCACAGCCGGGGTCAATCCTTACTGCGATACATAACTATTACATATTTGAAGCTTACTGCAGAACAATCCTAATGGACAAAACCCAGTGACTGAGAGCTTAGTGGTATGGTGTGCCGTCTTAGTCTAGCCACTGGGTCTGGACTTTTGAATTACAGGGTAGGGTGGGTGGTTAAATTGTTAGGTGATGACAGATAGACATACGCTACAGTGTGGAGGCTGCATAACCCCTCGGACTAAAAGTGACATGCACATAACTCTCACGGTGGTGCCCTCCTGCTGCCTTAACTGGAACTATACTCCTTGTCCCTATTCCCACCTGGAACAAAGTACTATATTCCCTATTCCCATTACATATGACTAATACGTGGACCTGTACACATTGTCTGTGTTGACTTCCCTTCAATTACAGTCCCACCCAGCATCATGCATGAGCATTTGCTCAACCTCCCAAAGTTGTTTATGTCAATAACATTATAGTCAATGTCCCCAGTGTCATTGGTTTGACTACGGACGGTCTGCTGTGCAGTGCCATATGAGCGCGTCTGAACGCTCTTTGTGGCTATCCGCACAGACACATCATCCTCAGAATCAACCCATTTCATGGTTTGAGCATTCTGAAAGACAAACGACTGGTTCTGCACCGCGATACCACGGTACTTGGCATAGTGGATCTGAACTTCTGGGAAGTTCAGATCGGTCTGCGTCATCTTCTCGTTGTCATTTTCACAATCATCAGTATCATAAGAGTCAGAAAAGGGGGAATCTGGGACAAAATACTCGTCCACACCCATAATAGAAGGTTCATAGGGGGGGGTTCCGAAGGAACATGCATCGTCGTCCTCGTCACTGGTTGGAGGCTTTGTGTAGTCCCCTTGACTACACTGGGTTGGGGCCTGGGTTTCCTCTGCAGAATCATCAGAGGAGATTGATATAATGGACACATCATCGTCATCCTGCCACGACTGCTTAGTTGGAGGTTCTATGCATAAGACCTCTTGACTACACAACTCGTCAGACATAATGGTAGCTTGTTGGATCTTTAACTCGGTAGTCTCACAGGGCACTGAAAACGCATATATAAAACGGGACTCGCAAGGGACTGTGAAACTCTTATAAAAATGGGAAAGATGGAAGCACTGAAAACAAGGAGTCTACATGAAATGGAATCTGGGATAGCAAAATACACATATGGAACAGGAATAGCACGATGTAAATCATAAAAAAAACATGAAACTAGGAGAGCAAAGCAGTCATGGAACAGAAAATGGAAAACATAAATATCACATTAGAAATGGAATGTTGTACACAAAAGAGTGATCATTATTTAACAGCAAGGAGGGTGAGTGGATATGGACACAGGTGCCAAAAAAATCCCATCTCTTTCATGGAAATATATCACCATACATGGGGGAAGTAACAAATGTCCACCTCTTAAAGAGACCGCGTGCCTAGAATATCTCCACTCCCCCTTGTTCTTACATAATGACCGCTTTGCATATGTGACATGTACTGGGAAAAGGGACCTTAGTGCGCCCTGCACGAAGGGCCTTTTTAGCAGATCATGCCACATATTATGTGAATAGCAAAATTGCAAATTCATAGTGATAAAGGTACAAATATTAACATTATATGTAACATTGGAATGTAGCAGAATAATGCCTGTGCATGGCCCAGCAAGTGTCAATTAATGTGTCCTGGAAAACGGCAAGTAATTCAATATTTCAACCTGGTAAAGGCCTCTTAGGCTAGATCTAGGGTTGAGAGCCAATGTAAAGCTATGGGATTATGTAATTAATGTATGGCCCCTAGGAAAATCCACCCCTTTATACTTTCAGCTAGGCCGAATTGCCACCTGGTGGTACATGTTGGAAAATACTGCTACGTTATCTTAACCCAGATGCTTCCCACTTTCAAATTCCCCTCCTCTCCGGCAGACACGCAGCTATCCCACGCCGTCCTTAAAGGGTGTGCGCATCATCACGTGACAAGGTGGCGCTATGATGACCGGAAGTGGCATGACACAAATGAATAATATTGTTTTGTTGAATAAAAAAAACGTATAAAATGTGATAATCGAAGTGAAAATAATGGTTAAAAGCATGTACCATAATGTGTATTGGCATGTCATAGTTACAGGGTTACAGGGGCAAAACAATTTGAACCCCTTGACCTTGAACTTGAACTTGGGCGGGGTGAAAAAAATTTGGACCACTCTTGGGGGGGGGGGTGAAAAAAATTTGGACCCCTCTTGGGGGAGGGGGGACGTGAAAATAATGTAACCTGTTTTGAGCCAAAAAGCATGCGCGTTACTATGGCTCAAAGGGCCTGCGCGCGCGCTGATTTTTGACCCGTAAGGGGGGGGGGGGGGGGATTTTGACCCCTTGACCGGGGGGGGGCTTTAAAAAATGTTGTACACTCTGCGCGGAAACCCACCACCCCCACTGTTGTTAAGAAATGATCACTCCCTTAGGCCTACATTATAATTAAGGGCTAGATCTAGACCTACATGCCCAATTCTTAAAATGGACAAGCTACCAGGGGACCCCCCAAAAAGATCAGCCTGCATGCGGGGGGGGGGGGGGCTAAGGGAGTGTTCATTTATTAATTACAGGGGGGGGGGGTGGTCAGATTTCGCGCGGAGGGGCAACATTTTTTTACGCCCCCCCCCCCCCTCGAGAGCGAGCGCGTGGAACGTTTTGCCACCCCCTCGC
Source organism: Harmothoe impar (assembly GCA_947462335.1). Lineage (NCBI taxonomy): Eukaryota > Metazoa > Annelida > Polychaeta > Phyllodocida > Polynoidae > Harmothoe > Harmothoe impar. The sequence continues at coordinate 27,259,376 of OX381720.1, forward strand.
CAAAGGCGCTGAAAATTTTTTGCCCCCCCCCCCCCACTTGAACTATAGTAGCGCGCGGGCTTTTTTGCTAAAAAGGGGCTTAAATTTTTACGCCCCCCCCCCCCCTCAAGAGGAGTCAGAATTTTTTACGCCTCCCCCTCACGCCTCGGAAATTTATACGCCCCCCCAACCCACCCCCCCTGTAAATAATAAATGAACACTCCCCAAGTACTTTTGGCCAAAGGGGGGGGGGGGGGAGATCCTGTGGTTAAAAAATCAGCACTCCCTAGAGAAACAAGATGAGCATCAGTGATTCAGTTTGCCCAACTCTCTGCTGTGCACTGTAAAACGGCAGTCACAGACTGAGTCTGCACTGTAATTTTGATGAGGCACCCTTACTTCAGAGTAGCTTAGGCGGTCCAAGATATTATCAGACTAGGCCAAAAGTACAACCAAATGAAAGCTTATCACTCATACAATACTAGGAATAAGACTCATGCCATCATTGTGTTAAATAAAAATTCTAGAGCACATTTGGAAACTTGTTGGGCCTGCACTGCCCAGTCCACTGCTCGCGCGTCACGATCATCATAGGCTTAGCACTGGTAGTGGAGGAGCAACATTTTGGGGCACCGAGGCACTTTCAGATTCATTTGGGCGGGACAAATACTTGTCGGATTTTTATCAACTATGGCTCATTTAAATGACATTCCCTTCATGAATGACCCATCCAAGACTAATCAACAGGTTGTTTCACTTTCTATTGAAGCTAGACACATTTATCATGACGTACTGACAGAAACGCGATGACACTTACGATTTTGGCGCCGGAAAGACCCTCGGTTTCCTCGTGAGAATTCTGATTGGCTCAGCCAGGTTCCACGATTCAATTCTCGGTTATTTCCGTAGATTTCCCGAGGCCTAGACTGGTGCCCGGCGTGCGGCGGCGTGTGCCGCCCACAGAAAAACAAGCAGCGCCCAAAAGTGGCTGTCGCGCGCGGACGTTTTGCATGCTAGAAGTCGTAATTATCAAGTTACAGAGTCCCAAATACCCTGAAAACGTAGCTACACATCATAGCTGGATGGTGGGTTACTTTTATTTTCATTTAAATATGGTTCTGACATCGAGAAAGGCGATTTCCCGCAGAGATCGGCACCGCCCGGGCGGTGACGCCATTTGTCTCCCGCGCGGACGTCGCACAAGTTACCAGCCTACCCATGGCGAAAATGACAGGTTCACTTGTTTTGATCATGTGAGTAAAAATGTCCATCAAGACCATGAGAGTAGACTTGGCCAGCACGAGAGAGATCTGAGTTTACCCTGTAGAGATCCATTTTGCGGTTATAAGTCTCCTAGTAAACCACAAGTGATGCAACCGAGACGTCATTCCATGGAAGATGCCCTCTTCTCTCCAGGAAACCCCAAGTTTTCCCTAGGAATGGGGCGGCTCCAATTGAAGTCACCAACCCAATTTCATTCACCTGGTCCGTGGAATAGTTCCTCACCATCCCAATCAGTTGGAAGTTCACTCCACACCAAAAAGAGATCTGCCAAAAATGGGGCAATGCAAAAGGAGGCAAGCCATGAATTATTGTCTTCGGCCTCCAGTGAAAAATTCGTTGAGAAATTCCCCAAACAACTTTGTGTAGATGATCATCTCCTAGCCGGCCCCTTTACCGGTAGTATCTCTTCTATGACCCCTCTATGGGAGGACCGCTACTGTGCCCTATCGGGAGAGGGGGGAAATATTCCAAGTACTAATGCAGGTAGGCCAAAGTCTGCTAACAAAGGAGGTGAGACTGCGAATAGCTGGGCAGAGAAAAAACAGATGAAGCAATTCCAGGTGAGCAAACTCTTCACAGCGATGTGATTTGACCATCATGAATTTTCCACATCCATTGAGTCAATCATGATGATTGAGAAAAAGTCTTAAATCATGACCCAAATAAGTTGCGTCAACCAGTTCCCTACTTTATCACTGTTTACAACTATGGACGGATCAATTAAATCATATAGAATAGATCTACCTGCTTAAAGCATTACGTATGTTTAATATTATAACTATATCAATAATAGGTTTACACGATTAATGTATCAGAGGGAGAGTCTGTGTCACTTGTCGATTTTAAGAAATACGACATGTGTACCCTGTGGACAATAGGCCCTCGGGGGGTTCCATAAAGTATGTACGCACATTTTCTCCAGAAATTGACCCCCCCCCCCACCCCCTCTAAAGTTCTTGTACGCATTGAAATGAAGAGTTTATGTACGCAAAACTTTTCAGAAAATAGACCCCCCCATCCCCCCTTGGTGCGTACATACTTTATGGAAGCTCCCTTATGACAATTGGCCATGAGGACAATCGGCCCCATGTCTATTCTATGTCTATAATAGCCTTGTGGAAGATTGACCTCATTATTATGGGCACCCTGATTGAAACATACCGGTCTACTCAAGGAACCAAAAGACCAGCTAGTCATATCATGGACAGTCTAATGGGTATCGACCCCTAAAATTGACATGGCGACATGGCCATTCCTTAAAATCGACATGGCGACATAGGCATTTCTTAAAATTGACATGTGACATGGGACTTAGTGACATGAATATTAAAAATCCCATTAAGTATAAAGTATGCTACCCAACTATTTCTTCAATTTTGTCCTTGTGGATAGTCAAATTCAAAAATTTTCCTGGGGATTGCGGCCCCAAGAGCCCCATTTATAACTCATTATAAATTATGGCGCCCCTACATTTAGTGACACTACCCCGGGGGAGGGGGGGGGGCACTCCCTATCTTCTCTATATTCACTATATATGTGCGAACATTACCTCATATTTGGTACCCTTATCAAGGGGCGAAATTGTCAGAAATCATACCCTTTTCAAGGTAAAGTTAGCAAAATAAACAGACACTACTCACAGGTGACCCTGAAAAGTATACCTTAATTATGGATGACCCTGAAAAAAATGTCCTATTCAAGAGTGACCAGGAAATATAGGAAAAATAAAGTAAAAAGTATCCTTTAAAAAGCCATTAAGGTCTGAAAATGTACCCCTTTCTCCCCAAATTTGCTTTTAAAGGACCCCTTTTCAAGGACCCTTGCGTGTCCGTGCCTAGGACCCCAAAACAGACCCTTTCCCTTGGAATCGTGTTCACACATAGTATCCACATCTGAGGGAGTGGACACTACTGATATGGCTTTTTCCTTACTGACATGTGACATGGCCATTTCTTAAAATCGACATGCGACATGGGGACTCCCCCATCTACCCCCCCCCCCCCCCTCCAAGTCTACCCTGGAGGTGAAACCACCGGAGTACCATACTAAAGGTGTGATGGCAAGTTTGCATGGAGATCAACAACAGGAGAGTTTGCGAGAAAATCTTTCCTTTCCCTAGACAAAAGATAAATGACTTAATTACCTCTTGTTCCAGATTCGCATTCAACAAGCATGTCCAGATCCAGGGGAAGATGAGGACTTTGATAGCCGACCAGTCACTCCTACACCCCCAACCGAGCACTTGACCAGGAAACCAGACGATGACAATCAAGGACAGGGTCAGGGTCAGACCTCTCCACAGGGCAGTGCCCTCTACATCAGCCATTATGACATAGATGTAAGTTAATTTGTTTATTTGCTAAATCTGAATACCGTATTCAACGTAATAAGTGTTCAGGGTGCTTATGATAACTCATCTTAGTAGTTTGAGGGACATTTTCTAGTCTAGAAAACAGCCTAAAAATTTAGGAAAGTGCTTATTAAATGGAGATGGCACATATCACATTGAATACGGTAATTCTTCTTTAAACAATTCCTAGGTTAGTAACAACATAGATTGGCACTGTAGCACTGGTCAATAGACTAACAGATACTATGACTCTTTAGCTCTGCTTCTTCCAGACTCTAGTCGATATTATTATATAGGAATGATGTAGGAATTTCAAGTCCGTCCTCCTAAGGGTCGCCTCAATGGTCAGCAAAGTATTTTTTGATCAGTATTCAATGATAAACATTTCCTATTAAAATTACCTGCCCACCAACCGACTGATGCACTGCTACATTTCTGTACAAACTGGTGGGATGAATAAGGGATGAATGTTGTGATGCCATGCAGTATGATGCGGAGGTGGCAAACCTGCTAGGCTCAAAGGAGGTCAACCGAGTGCGTAACTTGGAGTCTAATGCCCACGCAGGTACTTCATTGATGCAACCTAACCTAAACACCGATTCCATGCAACGCCCCATCTCTCCTCTACTTAACCGCGATGAGAAGAACAAATGCGGCGTAAGTTTACACTCTTCCAAATTAATTGTCTACATCTACATTAGAAAATGTAGTTGATGTAATATACATACACTGCATAAATATCTGCATTTCAGCAAATCAAATATGCTTAAAGATGCAACGCCAAATAACATGATTAACTATCTCTCTGCTAACTAAGGGAATGGCATCTGACTAAAACTTGCTGTACAAAGTATTGCAGAAATACATCTACAGGGGTAATGAGAATTACAGCAAAAATGTTGTTCTACAAAAGCGCAATTATTTCCCATTTTCAGGTTATCCGTGAGAAAACAGCAGTGTCGCCAACACCCGACAAACATGTTTACAAGCCTAGGGCTTCACGTGATCCACGAATAAACTGATTTCATGCTGAATCAGGAGCCTTGATACCAATCTGATATTTTCAGAGTTTGTTTTGTTAGGAGTTATATTGGAAAACAAACCACTAAACATTGTAATTCAGAGCCTGAGACATATATTTATTGTGTGCTTGAGCAATGCTTGATGCATTTTCAAAGGAAGCACAGGACACTTTTATATACTCCAGACTTACTGGTATATTGATTCATATTTCTGGATTTAAAAAGAGAAGCTCGCTGTTGCGTGTTTGTTTGTTCTGAAATAAATCTATTCAGCTTTACATTTTTAGTCTTTAGAGTGTTAAATCATTTCAAAACCAAATCAGGTTTGATGAAAAAACTTTATTGGGTTAAATTCATCCATGTATCAATAATCTCTATCAGAAACTTCTCAGCTCCATATTCATGGGTTTTATGCTCAATCAAGTTATCAAAGTGTTCAGTGGGTTTCATGTAAATATAGATGAAGGGCAGTGGATTCAAATGAGACAAGCATTCACCCCTATTGTCAATTTCACTCGCGATGACTTGGATTTATCATATGGCACTATATTCTATAGTATGTACATCATTTTCCATTATCTAATTTAAACTATACAGAGGAGCCCTTTTACCCATCAACTGACATAAGGACATCATAATTTCTATTCGATTGAATTTTAACGAATACATTAAAAATTTGACTAAAGACTTCTAAGAAGATTAAATTAATACTAAAATCATTATCTAACATAGAGCAATTACCTATTTTTACAGACTCATACTAAACTTATCATCATAGACAAAAGAAAACAACAGAACAACCCTACAATACCAGCATTGTCTATACAATATCTGATTGTCAATGGGAGGGTTGATTTGTTATACACAGATTTATAGTCTTGCTGAAAGGGTTATGAGTGTATTATTGTGCGTAACGCTGTATACTTATCATATGATAATAGAGAACCCCTGATAGCATTATTTACTCCGGCAAGTCTTACACAGGTAATATTACACAGCATCAACATTTGCTGAATAGGTCTGACTGCCTTTAGCTACTATATGACACTAACATCAACATGAAACCTTGCACCTCCTTACAAGACACCAAACTCAACAAGTGAATCACACTGCATAACTTAATGAAGAAGGTACTCTCTAAAGTACATCACTATCAAAGCAACAAGTTAATGATGATTTAGTCTATGAATGGCTTTCGTAAAAAAATTCACACTGTCCCTGTAATGGAACATTCAACATTCATCCCACATCAAAGTCTTAGTTCATTCATCACACTTTTGTAATACATAGTGACCGGTTTCTTCCCAAATAAAGAAGGCCAAGTCTTGAGGGCAGTTTGATACTAGCTCGAAGTCACCAATCAATGTTGGTTATAACATGCAATAGAACATTTTTGGTCACTTCAGATTCCGAGGGATAGAAGTCTTGCTGCAGTTGTACAAACTCTTCCATCCTCAATGACATGGTTCTTTTGTAGCTCCATTGATAATTTCTTAGCTTAGAGGACATGATTTCTCATAGCGGTCACAGCAGCTGTTGACCTTTGGCTCTTTTGTACCAGTCGTAGCACTGTGGAAGTAGCATTCTTCACTATACTTATCCCAGTCAGCCGCCAAACACGAAGGTGTTGTCAGACATCTCATACTGCACGCACTCTTGATGGTTTTGCCCTGACTTTCTCCATTTGCTGCGTTATAATTCTGCTTGTACTCCATCTTACAATCTACAAAAAAAGAACATGTGTTGTAAAGGATCTGAATTTTCATGTTTTTGGGGACCTAAGTGTAGTTAAGGTACTGAAACATTAAACATATGATCTATATTTGAGGTGGAAAACTCAAGAGGACTGCTCAATCTACATTGGTATGTGCCTTGCAACCAGCTTTTGCATCAATTATTGAAGACCTACCTTTAGTTGATTACAAATAGTAGAATAGAAATAAAGCATGCTAGTCAGACAAAATGTTATGTTGAGCTCGGCTAGAAATAATTGATAACAGATCGCTCTTAAATGATAACTTTTACAAGATATGTGAAAGATAAGTGTTAAATGCAGTGGGAGTTAAGTTCTATGAAATATTTGGTCATAGATGTATTTTGGCATTGATTTTTTTCTTTACCACTGTTGATGTTGCCCACTGGATTACATCCCTCTAATTGACGGCGATAGTTTGTGAGTCCGGGTCCAAACTGCAGGTTGTTTAATGGTGCAAGGTTGAAATGCAAATAGCATTTATTTGTACCATCCCAGTCATAGCCATAACATGTGACAGAGTTTGGAGGATTAATACACTTGTTTTCACAGTCTTGTCTGTTTATGACTGCAGTGTCTTGGCCACCAAATGCAAACCGATTGGGTGTAGGTGTGAACACGTTACATCCTCCTGAAATTGAGAAAAAGAGCAATTTGCGACACATGTTTATAAAGCGTATCAAATAGACCCATGCACTAGATATTCATTCAATAATGATCCGTACAGTACAAAGTTTACATTCTAGTATTTCATTTTCAGTGTAACCACATCTAATGATGGTTGAGGACAAGGCCTATGATGTCATTAAAGGCTGGTTTTGTGTTGTCCAGTATTCTCTTTAGGACATGCTGCACAGGTCCTCTTCCAGATCTATCTTGAATGAAATCCTGGTGGAACTTGTTATCACTAAAATAAGTAGGTGGGTGGGATCCTTTGAGCTGGTAACATGACCCTGAGGCTGAGGGCTGCATTTATTGGTAGAGTTGTTCACAACATATATGTTGTGTGCAGTTCGGAGCTATATACACACACAGAATTTATGAAGACTAGAGCAGCCCGAAGACGTTTTCAAACATGTTTCATATCAGCATACAACACAAGACAAGTTGTTTGGACAGGTATACACAAGCATTTTTGAGGGGACAAGATTTGTCCAAATGTATGGAGATGTTCTGTTTGTCTTGTCTGCTGAAAACTTGCTGTGTATACTGACCTTCAGAACCCAATTACCATAGCAGCCAAAATATTTGCTGTAAAAGCCCAAAATTCAAAGTAGCTATCAAACGAAAGTATATTGAGAAATATCCCCAACTTGAATGGCCAACGCCAAAGGTGGCATCTGCTACCTAATGGTTCATTTGAGGTAAACCTCATGAACTTGATGAACTTGATGAGGTTGCTCAGATAGGTGGCCTTGTCTACAACATATAGCTTGGGACATACGTTTTATGGTAGATCAAATTGAAATGGGATCCCACGATCCTCGTTTCGACGTTTTCCCTTGTGTTGCTCTAGTGCTTCCAGAGAAGGTTCACCAGTGCGCAATTTGTCTGACCTACATACAGTTTGCTACATCTTTTTCAGGCTAGGCAGTACATCAGATTTGAGCTTTTGCAGCAGACATTCATTTTACAGGAGTAGGTACCACTTGTAGAACCACAAGTGATTATTCCTGTCTAGTTCATCCATGGATGTGCAACATCCACAAACCATTAGTTTTTTGTATGTGTAGCTAACATTAGGGGTGAATGGCTCTATTCTTGTATAACTTGGATATCCCAATTTGAGTCAAAAATTCCTCTGAACCAGCACACCCGTATAAACCTAAATCACAACATCCCCTATCCTCATTCCAAAAGATTACTGTCCACTACAACAGCAGCTGAGTAATTGCCAAGTCAGAATCTGCCATAGAGTTTGATCTCACTCTTTATGAGGAAAACCCTGAACGACCTAAGGCCAAAAGGCTAAAGTGTCCGAAGAACAAAGCCAAACCTTCTTCTGAGCAGTGTAAGAAAAGTCCAGGCTCAGCCTCTAACAGTTCCAAGAAATCTAAGAACAAGACTACTGCGAAAAATACTTCACCAGACCCTAAGAAACAGCCACCCAAGGCTAATCAGGCTTTTCAGAAGCCCTTAACTTCCACCACGGCCAAGCCGAGGGAGAAGGAGGGGGGTTCAGAATTTTCCAAGGCTACCAAAAAGGCCAACCTAAAGGAAGACAAACTGAAGAACACCTAGCAACAATTATATTATGGCATCAATATGTGTGGTCTTTCCAGTGATTGGTTTGGTTGATTGGTTTTTAAACGTCCAAGTGCACAATGACACCTCTAACTTATCTTAAACTTCCCACCACCAGCTTTCTCTGTAATTTTACCAAAAATGGGAAAAGATTATAAACAACAAAAACTGAAATGAGGTTGGCATACCCAGTAAACAAAAACACGTTATATGACGTTAAAATAACGTTTCTTGGGGGTGTGGAAAACGTTTGAAAAAAACGGAAATATAATGTTATTTAACGCAAATTCGTTGACTCCAATTTACGCATATTAACGTTATAGAAAAACGTTTGAATTTACAACCTTATTATTACGTTATTTTACGTTTTTTTATAATGGATTTTGACAGATAAATAACGTTATAAAAAGGTTATTTTACGTTATAAAATGGTGATGGAACACCCAGCTGATACTAGTATTTGGTGGACTAATTTATGTTGGGAAAATAGTGCTTCTTATGGGACTCGAACCTGGGATAGTAGGACTCCTTTACCAGTGCTCAGACCACACAGCCATGAAGTCTGTACATGTACAATCGACCCTCACTTCCTTGAACATTTACTACCTGGAATCCCTCACTTCCTCAGACAGAATTATTTGCGTCCTCAGACATTTTTCTTTCCATTTTCCAATTTCAAGGAAGTGAGAGATGCCCTGGAAACTAATTCACGGGTTGAACTGGGGTCAGTCCCGGGATTAGGGACCTTTAGCAACCACGTAGAATCTCATAAAACGTAGACGCAGCAGTGCTGAAAGCATAGGCTACGTCCGGGTTATATTCCCATGGTTTCACAGGATTCTGTTAGATTAAAAAATCAGCAAACCCAGTGTAGCTTTTTAGCAAGCCAGGCATAGCTTATTAAGTATAGCTTTAAAGGGGAATTGTCACCACTCACACTTAACCACATAGTAGACTAGAACAGTACTAGAATTGTGAGTGGGATTCGCTTGGTGAGAATGACACTTTAATACGTTTTCACCATAGCCACCAATGCACTTATAAGTGCTTACCTCTATGTTTAATGAGCTAAACTGATTTTGCTGAATGTCCCCTTTTAATCTAACCTAATTTGACCACCTCAAGCCAACAGCCTGGTTAGCTCAGTCGGTAGAGTCTGGCACTTTCAATCAGCAGGTCAGCGGTTCAGTACTCAGTTTGTGCATTAGATGTATATCTCTTGTTTTATATCAACATTTGAAAATAATCATTTCATGTGGATGTAGATTAATAAATGTACATGTACATGAATAAAGTATTCTTGGAGGTGTGGAAAGTGATTCTACATGATGGACGTTTGATGAACTCCCTTGGAATTTGAACTACCAAAAGATGATCACTCCATAAGATATAGTACCTAGATATATGGTATCATTTGCGTGATAAAACATAGTCATATAAGAACGTTAATAACCTTATATAACGTTGTGAATACAAACGTTTTTGGTAAACCATATAGCTGTGTTAAATTATGTTCTATATAAAACGTAAAATAACGCTATACTTTGTAACGTTTCAAAACGTTAAAAAACGTTCTTTGTTCACTGGGTAGCTACTTACTACTTTGACGTCCTTTGTAAACACAGGTGGAATGTAGTATGTGAAAAAGGATGTCATAAGCTTTAATATGATACAAAACATGGGGCGCTTCGACTAAAACTTGTAAGAAATTATTTTTATCAATTTTGAGTAATATTTTGTTGTTTAGCCCAGTTGTTTAGGTGCTCTGGCCACTATAGCGGCCTGCTCACAGTGAGAGGGTTACGTTAGCGACGCAGCCATCCACAAATAGTAGTAGTCTTGCCTAGCAGTACGACAGATATGTATATGCTGCTTGCCCAATACAGCAGTGACCGCATCTATGGATGATCAAATCTATGAAATGAATTGTGAGGGAGAAAATCTTTTTGAAAGATAGCATACCATAGTAGCTACGGCGAGATAAACCTTGGCCTTTGATATCTCAGATGTAGTTCACTGAGGAGAGATCAGAAGGGAGACCACCAGCAAGAAGGCCAGGAGGGCATATGGGTGGTGGCTGCCAATACTACGTTCACCACTAGGTATCCATATTACACAGGATTGAGCCAACAGATCGTAATAAAACAAATTCAGTCATCTGAGGATGCATGTGCCTTTGCTCATAATTTCATTTTGCGTGCTAAAACTCCCTATCATCAGTAGCTCGCCCATTGGTTCCAACTAAATTGCATGACTCAAATACAATAAAGTTTTAATCATGGCTTGATTCTTCATTCTCAATGGGATAGGGTAGGATAAGAGTTGGCAATGGTCGGCACCATCGCAGGCAATATTCCAACGTTGTGCTAACTTTGAAGTTCCAACAATGGTACCATGTTGGCAAATTCAAGTTGAACCAACATTGGCAATACATTCAGTGGTCTGCCAACGTTGGTTGAACGTCAGATAGTTTATGTCATGCCAACATTGGCCAATTAATGTTGGTATAACAGTGGCAATATTCTGAGAAATAGGAATAAAATAAACGCTGGCCTGACGTTGTATCTCCAACCTCCACAAGAGAGTTAAGGCTGTGTCTCACGACCTTGGGACAATGTTTTTGTCTATGACCGGGTGCCGTCTCTGACCGGGTGCCGTCTCTGACCGGCTTGGCTTGATAAGGTCAAAATACTAGCAGCAGGAGGCTAATTATAATTATAACTATGATTATATAACAACCGCCATAACGTTTTTCCAAATCCTTATATATATGAGTATAATTCTTTTTAAAACACCTTTTTCTGACACCTGGTCAGAGACGGCAGCTGGTCAGAGACCGCAGCCGGTCAGAGACGGCAGCCGATCAGAGACAAAAACATTGTCCCAAGGTCGTGAGACACAGCCTTAAGGTTTTATGGAGAGATTCTGTCTGGCCTATCCTTTATCTTTCCTCATAATTGGCCGTTAATTGGGCCACATATATGTTGTATATAGCTTGTAAAGCCAAAGATATTCAATTAATATGTTATAGGATGCTTAATTATCAAAATTTGTGGTGATATAGCAAAATGCTTGTCATATTGACACAAGGACACCATTTTATTGGCCATGGTAAGTGAATAAGGTGTAAGGGATAAGATGGTTTTGTATCACCTCTTGGCCCATTTTGGAGCAAAGATAAGGTGAAATGCTGAGGCAGAAATGGCTGTTTCTAAAATGATGATTCTTGACAGCCATGTCTTTAGCAGTGTTGATCATATTGAGCAAACATTGATATTTAATTTTGATCAATGTCAATTTTGGCTAGCTATACACATATGTTGGTACAATGTTGGGCTAATATCATTCATGGTGACATCATGGGGAGAATCTGATGGATGGGCAAATAGATATTGGCTCAATGTTGGAGAGTATAATTATGTTTGATCAACATCATGTAAGGCTCTAAATTTGGTTGGCTAGACGTTGGCCCAACATTGGACCAACATTGAAACCTGACGTTGGACCAACATTAATTCTTTGCGATGTCATGGCGATGTTCTGATGGACGGACAAATGAACGTTGGCCCAATGTCAGGATCTGACATCATTACAACATTAGCTACTGTTGGCCAAATGTTGGGCCAACGTATCTTTGCTGGCTGAGAGGATATAGACTTAATTCCAGGTAAGAAGATTACCCTTTAAGGGCCGCTGCTGCCTCTGGGCAACATCTAAAATACCCCTGAAAAACCGCTGCTGCCATAGGGCAGCAACAGTGCTGCCCTATGGCAGCAATACTACTAACTTGCAGCTCCTGCTATGAAACAAAGAATGAGAATTTTTCAACTCATCCAAAAATATTTAATAAGAGTACTACATCCCCTTGTCAGAAAGGTGCAAATTATGTCTCCAATACAACTTATTTTACTACTTAGCCACTATCCCAGGGAGCACATACTTGTTAAGTTGCATATTCCCATAGCAAAGGGCCGGTGGTTAAGGCCCAAATTGCAGTTTTAAGGCCGGCAGCTAAAGGGTTAAAGAATATTGTTTATCCAGGAAGATATTTTTTGAGAAAGGTAAGTGCACACTTTCATAGTTGCAAAGACCAATTTTCTATCTTTGACCAGACAAAGAAGTTTGCATAACTAACCAAATTCACCAATAGAGAAATAAGAAGTTTATACGATGAACTGATGTTCTATGATCAAAGCTGATGATCTATGATCTATACATTAGAAATGAATTTCGTCAAAGGTTTGAAGGGAAGACAGGAAATACTGTGTACAACCTGGTAGGCATCTGCATTTTAAAATATGATTGCATTTAATAATCATACCTCCAGGTCGGAGGGTAGTGCCACCTCCAGAGCATGTAAACTGACGGCGGTAGTTGCTGACACCAGTGCCTGTCCGTATATTGTTAAAGTAGTTAGCATTAAGATGAAGGTAACACTCATTGGCATTGTTGAAATCAAAGCCATAGCAGGTGGCGGAAGAGTCAATGCAGGCATTTTCACATGCTGCAGAAGATGTGGCACCAGTATTTCTTTGCCCTCCAATAGCAAATCTGTTTGCAGTTGCAGTAAATGAATCCCGGCATCCTGGAAGACAGAAATACAGAACCATCATCATGATTATTTTGGACAGCTTTAACACTTTAAGGCTGGCCAAATCTTTATAGATCAGCTGTGGGGGGCAGGGCATTTTTACAGAAACTTTCCCAGGGCCAAGCCTTTGCTTAATCCCAAAAAGTTATGATGACTTTAATCGATGCTCAGCCAGCCATGGCATCAACTATAGTTAATGCTCGGCCAGCAGTGGCATCAACTAAAGTTGATGATTGCCCATCAAGGGTTAAACAGGAAATTGGACAATATCCTGGGAATGAACTCATTCTTGTCCCTCACCACATCAGGATGTGTCATAGATTAGTCCTAGCACTGTATGAAAGGTGTCAGGGTCGGTATCTCCCCCCATTGGTTCTAATTTACCCGCATGATCCCAATATAATAAGTTATAGCATAACCATTGATGATGAATCCTTATTCTCAGGGGGATCTAGCGATAAAGGCTAAATTCCAGATAGGAAGGACACAAACTATTGTTTATCGAAAATGAAATTGTGTAAGGAAGGTAAGGGCATATTTTTATGATTGTAAAGATCAATTTTCTATATTTGACTGACAGAAAAGTTTGCATAATATAAGTAACCACTTTCACCGACTGATAAGTTAAATGGTGCATCACAATTTTATAGGATGACAAGACAGGCCGGCCGTGCTCTGCATCCTAATCTACCCTGCAAACTCAATCCCCAAGCAGATTCTCTTGGAGAAACCCGATTAGAAAGTTTAGGCTGATGTATCTTAATGAGTATAATTGCATTAAATGTCATATAGTCATAGGGGCAAATTATATTGATATTTACTCTGGAATATAACTTTCTTGTTATAGTGCTATGTTGAAGGCCAATACAAATTACAATGGCAGACCTTTTGAGTCTGTCTTCTCTTGTTGCCAGGTACTCTGTGCAAGGTAGGTATTTTAAATCCTTTATCATTGAAATATAATTGTATTTTGAGGATAAAGTTAATGAAAAAAAAAGGATTGCTACATCTGGAGTCCTCACAATATTGATTGAAGTAAATTTGGAGGGAAAAATCGAGTTAACTTTGCAAAAAGTACATACTTTCATCTAGCCTCTTTTAGTTTATCTGTTCCCTGCAAGCACTCAGGCTTAATTCAATGGGATGTTTCGCTGGTCCCAACTAATGCTGTTTTATATATAGGGGAAATAGATGGTCTATGATCAAAGCCATTTATATACCTCAGGAAATAGTTTAGTCAAAGGTTTGATGGGAAAATGGGAAAAAAGATGACTAAATACAACCTAGTAGGCATCTGCATTTTGAAATAAGATTGCATTTGATAATCATACCTCCAGGTCGGAGGGTAGTGCCACCTCCAGAGCATGTAAACTGACGGCGGTAGTTGCTGACACCAGTGCCTGTCCGTATATTGTTAAAGTAGTTAGCATCAAGATGAAGGTAACACTCATTGGCATTGTTGAAATCAAAGCCATAACAGGTGGCGGAAGAGTCAATGCAGGCATTTTCACATGCTGCAGAAGATGTGGCACCAGTATTTCTTTGCCCTCCAATAGCAAATCTGTTTGCAGTTGTAGTAAATGAATCCCGGCATCCTGGAAGACAGAAAAACAGTACCATCATCATGATTATTTTGGACAGCTTTGACCCTTTAAGGCTGGCCAAATCTTTATAGATCAGCTGTTGGGGGCAGGGCATTTTTACAGAAACTTTCCCAGGGCCAAGCCTAAAGTTGCTCAATCCCATAGATTTATGATGACTAATTGATGCTCGGCCAGCCATGGCATCAACTATAGTTGACGCTCGGCCAGCCATGGCATCAACTATAGTTTATGATTGGCCATAAAGGGTTGAGTTTAAAGGAAATTGGACAATATCCTGGGAATGAACTCATTCTTGTCCCTCACCACATCAGGATGTGTCATAGATTAGTCCTAGCACTGTATGATAGGTGTCAGGGTCCGTACCTCCCCTATTGGTTCTAATTTACCCACATGATCCAAATATAACAAGTTTTAGCATAACCATTGATGAATCCTTATTCTCAGGGGGATCTAGTGATAAAGAAGAGGATATAGGCTAAACTCCAGGCAGGAAGAACACACACTATTGTTTATCAAGAATGAAATTGTGTAAGGAAGGTTAGGGCATATTTTTTATGATTGTCAACATCAAATATCTATATTTGGCTGACAGAAAAGTTGGCATAAGTAACCACTTTCACCGATTGATAAGTTAAATGGTGCATCACAATTTTATAGGATGAATAGATGGTCTATGATCAAAGCCATTTCTATACCTCAGGAAATAGTTTAGTCAAAGGTTTGATGGGAAAATGGCAAAAAAAAGATGACAAAATACAACCTTGTAGGCACCAGAGTTTTGAAAACAGATTGCATTTAACAAACATACCTCCAGGTCGGAGGGTAGTGCCACCTCCAGAGCATGTAAACTGACGGCGGTAGTTGCTGACACCAGTGCCTGTCCGTATATTGTTAAAGTAGTTAGCATCAAGATGAAGGTAACACTCATTGGCATTGTTGAAATCAAAGCCATAGCAGGTGGCGGAAGAGTCAATGCAGGCATTTTCACATGCTGCAGAAGATGTGGCACCAGTATTTCTTTGCCCTCCAATAGCAAATCTGTTTGCAGTTGCAGTAAATGAATCCCGGCATCCTGGAAGACAGAAATACAGAACCATCATCATGATTATTTTGGACAGCTTTAACCCTTTAAGGCTGGCCAAATCTTTATAGATCAGCTGTGGGGGGCAGGGCATTTTTACAGAAACTTTCCCAGGGCCAAGCCTTTGCTTAATCCCAAAAAGTTATGATGACTTTAATCGATGCTCAGCCAGCCATGGCATCAACTATAGTTAATGCTCGGCCACCAGTGGCATCAACTAAAGTTGATGATTGGCCATCAAGGGTTAAACAGGAAATTGGACAATATCCTAGGAATGAACTCATTCTTGTTCCTCACCACATCAGGATGTGTCATAGATTAGTCCTAGCACTGTATGGAAGGTGTCAGGGTCGATATCTCCCCCCATTGGTTCTAATTTACCCGCATGATCCCAATATAATAAGTTATAGCATAACCATTGATGATGAATCCTAATTCTTAGGGGGATCTAGCGATAAAGGCTAAATTCCAGATAGGAAGGACACAAACTATTGTTTATCGAAAATGAAATTGTGTAAGGAAGGTAAGGGCATATTTTTATGATTGTAAAGATCAATTTTCTATATTTGACTGACAGAAAAGTTTGCATAATATAAGTAACCACTTTCACCGACTGATAAGTTAAATGGTGCATCACAATTTTATAGGATGATAAGACAGGCCGGCCGTGCTCTGCATCCTAATCTACCCTGCAAACTCAATCCCCAAGCAGATTCTCTTGGAGAAACCCGATTAGGAAGTTTAGGCTGATGTATCTTAATGAGTATAATTGCATTAAATGTCATATAGTCATAGGGGCAAATTATATTGATATTTACTCTGGAATATAACTTTCTTGTTATAGTGCTATGTTGAAGGCCAATACAAATTACAATGGCAGACCTTTTGAGTCTGTCTTCTCTTGTTGCCAGGTACTCTGTGCAAGGTAGGTATTTTAAATCCTTTATCATTGAAATATAATTGTATTTTGAGGATAAAGTTAATGAAAAAAAAAGGATTGCTACATCTGGAGTCCTCACAATATTGATTGAAGTAAATTTGGAGGGAAAAATCGAGTTAACTTTGCAAAAAGTACATACTTTCATCTAGCCTCTTTTAGTTTATCTGTTCCCTGCAAGCACTCAGGCTTAATTCAATGGGATGTTTCGCTGGTCCCAACTAATGCTGTTTTATATATAGGGGAAATAGATGGTCTATGATCAAAGCCATTTATATACCTCAGGAAATAGTTTAGTCAAAGGTTTGATGGGAAAATGGGAAAAAAGATGACTAAATACAACCTAGTAGGCATCTGCATTTTGAAATAAGATTGCATTTGATAATCATACCTCCAGGTCGGAGGGTAGTGCCACCTCCAGAGCATGTAAACTGACGGCGGTAGTTGCTGACACCAGTGCCTGTCCGTATATTGTTAAAGTAGTTAGCATCAAGATGAAGGTAACACTCATTGGCATTGTTGAAATCAAAGCCATAACAGGTGGCGGAAGAGTCAATGCAGGCATTTTCACATGCTGCAGAAGATGTGGCACCAGTATTTCTTTGCCCTCCAATAGCAAATCTGTTTGCAGTTGTAGTAAATGAATCACGGCATCCTGGAAGACAGAAAAACAGTACCATCATCATGATTATTTTGGACAGCTTTGACCCTTTAAGGCTGGCCAAATCTTTATAGATCAGCTGTTGGGGGGCAGGGCATTTTTACAGAAACTTTCCCAGGGCCAAGCCTAAAGTTGCTCAATCCCATAGATTTATGATGACTAATTGATGCTCGGCCAGCCATGGCATCAACTATAGTTGACGCTCGGCCAGCCATGACATCAACTATAGTTTATGATTGGCCATAAAGGGTTGAGTTTAAAGGAAATTGGACAATATCCTGGTAATGAACTCATTCTTGTTCCTCACCACATTAGGATGTGTCATAGATTAGTGCTAGCACTGTATGAAAGGTGTCAGGGTTGGTACCTCCCCCATTGGTTCTAATTTACCCACATGATCCAAATATAACAAGTTTTAGCATAACCATTGATGAATCCTTATTCTCAGGGGGATCTAGTGATAAAGAAGAGGATATAGGCTAAACTCCAGGCAGGAAGAACACACACTATTGTTTATCAAGAATGAAATTGTGTAAGGAAGGTTAGGGCATATTTTTTATGATTGTCAACATCAAATTTCTATATTTGGCTGACAGAAAAGTTGGCATAAGTAACCACTTTCACCGATTGATAAGTTAAATGGTGCATCACAATTTTATAGGATGAATAGATGGTCTATGATCAAAGCCATTTCTATACCTCAGGAAATAGTTTAGTCAAAGGTTTGATGGGAAAATGGCAAAAAAAAAAGATGACAAAATACAACCTTGTAGGCACCAGAGTTTTGAAAACAGATTGCATTTAACAAACATACCTCCAGGTCGGAGGGTAGTGCCACCTCCAGAGCATGTAAACTGACGGCGGTAGTTGCTGACACCAGTGCCTGTCCGTATATTGTTAAAGTAGTTAGCATCAAGATGAAGGTAACACTCATTGGCATTGTTGAAATCAAAGCCATAGCAGGTGGCGGAAGAGTCAATGCAGGCACTTTCACATGCTGCAGAAGATGTGGCACCAGTATTTCTTTGCCCTCCAATAGCAAATCTGTTTGCAGTTGTAGTAAATGAATCCCGGCATCCTGGAAGACAGAAAAACAGTACCATCATCATGATTATTTTGGACAGCTTTAAACCTTCAAGGCTGGTCAAATCTTTATAGATCAGCTGTGGGGGGCAGGGCATTTTACAGAAGCTTTCCCAGGGCCAAGCCTTTGCGAAATCCCATAGATTTATCATGACTATAATCGATGCTCAGCCAGCCATGGCATCAACAACAGTGGATGCTCAGCCAGCCATGGCATCAACTATAGTTTATGATTGGCCATAAAGGGTTAAACAGGAAATTGGACAATATCCTAGGAATGAACTCATTCTTGCTCCTCACCACATTTAGGATGTGTCATAGATAAGTGCTAGCACTGAATGATAGGTGTTAGGGTCTGTGTTAGGTGTTAGGGTCGGTACCTCCCCTGTTAAATGGTGCATCACAATTTTATAGGATGAATAGATGGTCTATGATCAAAGCCATCTCTATATCTCAGGAAATAGTTTAGTCAAAGGTTTGATGGGAAAATGGGAAAAAGATGACTAAGTACAACATGGTAGGCATCTGCATTTTGAAATAAGATTGCATTTAATAATCATACCTCCAGGTTGGAGGGTAGTGCCACCTCCAGAGCATGTAAACTGACGGCGGTAGTTGCTGACACCAGTGCCTGTCCGTATATTGTTAAAGTAGTTAGCATCAAGATGAAGGTAACACTCATTGGCATTGTTGAAATCAAAGCCATAGCAGGTGGCGGAAGAGTCAATGCAGGCACTTTCACATGCTGCAGAAGATGTTGCACCAGTATTTCTTTGCCCTCCAAAAGCAAATCTGTTTACAGTTGCAGTAAATTGGTCACGGCATCCTGGAATGGTAAGACACATATTTGCTATTTCAAAGTTCTTTTTAGATTCTGTTCTACTTCACTATGGAATCTTAATAGCATTTTTTTAAATATAGAAGACACAAGGTTGAAATAACAGAACAGTGTATCCCACTTAAATATGATGGCATTCTGTTAATTCTAGCAGCAAACATTTTGACCTGTACACAAATATGTCATTCCCATGGGGTATAATCTGTTTAGCACTCTTCTACAACTAGGGAAAAAATCTCTGTATACAAATTGATCAGTTGTACTGTATATAACCCGACCAACCATAGACATTAAAGTTAAATTGATAGCAGACAGCTGAACTTAAATTAATTCAATGAATATACCTCCAGATCGGAGAGTAGTGCCACCCTGAGAACATGTGAACTGACATTTGTAGTTCGACACCCCACTTCCAATCTCTAGACAGTTTAAGTAGTATATATACTAATACTAACTCATATTAATTGACACCTCTGATCTAAAGAACTTACCACTGGGGGTTGATCCTCCACCAGTCCCACAGTTGAATTGACGTTTGTAGTTGGACACTCCACTTCCACTCTGTAGACTGTTGAAGTAGTTAGCATTGAGATGAAGGTAACACTCATTGGCATTGTTGAAGTCATAGCCATAGCAAGTTGTGGAAGAAGCAAGGCAGGCAGTTTCACATGCCGCAGAAGATGTTGCACCAGTATTCCTCTGTCCTCCAAAAGCATATTGGTTGACATTTGCAGTAAAGGGATCTCTGCATCCTGCAAGCATGATGTTAATACATTATTACTTCATCATAGATAGTATTTCAGCCTGGTATAGGCCTCCCCAACTTAAAAGTTGGGGGGGGGGCTAAACATAATTATTTCCCCCCTTACTTTTTGGGAAACAAACTCAGAAACCCCTAGAAAACACTAATCTCAGGATAGAATTCCTAAAATTTTCTCAAATGGCAGGCTTAAACTCCATCAGAACACAAAGAATTAAGTGTTAATTCTCAAAAATCTCTAAAGATTATTCAAACCACTTTGAATGCGCCAATTTTAAGGGGAAATTCTTAAATTGCCCCTATTTGTTTATCCCTCCCACCAACACCCACTAAGTTTTGGGACCTCGCCCCCCCCCCAACTTTATCTGCCTTCCGTGTCCCTGCAGCCTTGATCACAGCCCCAAAGATGAAGGTTGATGCAAATTATTAGGTATTTAAATAGTTTAACATCTGCATAGCAATCCTAAGCTATCCAGAATTACACAAGACGAAACTGTTTCCTCACTTGTTGTTCAAATCTATAAAATGAGGATGAATCCAAATCTGAGCCTTAATATTTTTTGTGCCAAATAGCACCAGATAGCACAGTTTCAAGTTTGGATGTTCAAAATTGTCCACAAAAGTCTTCACATTCAAAAGGACAGGGGCTGAATACACTGAAGCCTCGACCTTCAATACTTACCGCTTGAAAAATATGTCCCATTGCCATTGACTGAGGAGGAATCCAGATCTGAGCCTTATAGATTGGTTAGTAGATTTCCCTATTTCAAGTCTAGCCCTTCTAAAAAGAATTGTTTAAAAAATGAATTTCCAGCACCATTAACAGAGGATGAATACTGGTCTGAGCTTTAATATATTGTCAAAATTCATTATTTCAAGTTTAGACCTTTAACATATTCCAAAGCCTTAGCCAAAGATTTCTGCAGATTGGACTTCCATATTATTTCGATAAAGCACCAGGGTGCTCTTCATTTTGGTGGGCTGTTACCCTCGTGCTTATACAAGACCCTAGTTTTTACAATTGTCCCAGCCTATAGATGACAATAAAGATCTGGCCCTGCTCTTCTGGGCTCTAAAACCAAGCAACAACAGACCTCTAAACCATCGCCAAAATCAATCAGAAGACACCATTTCAAGTCTAGACCTTCAGCATTTACTTTATTGGATATGGCCCCAAACCCACTTGGTTTGACTGCGGTCCTTTTCTGGCAGTACTTAGGGTAACATACTTTAACGTCACTATATTGGCCTCTTCAGGAATCGTGAATTAACAACCCAGTAAGGATGCCATTGATATCCCCCAAAAAAATATTCCAAAACTTACAGAATTCCCATCAACAAATCGTCTTATTAATGCAACCTTTGATTTGCAGGTAGAGGAACAATTCACTTATCTAAAGTTGAAAAACGTTTGTAGTAATTTCAACTAGAATTGAACATATTATTTGGTTGAAAAAAGGGAACTTTTGTAGGCTTATTAAATGCTGGATGAAATGTTAGTGTGGTTTGCATTACACTCCTGCAGTTCAATACATGAACCTTGTCCAAAAATAAATATAGAAACCAAAATAGTGATCATGGAATCTACTCAGGGTGCTTCATCATTCGAGATAGGTTTTTTACCAACTGTTCGTTTCAAACTAGGACTAAACTGCCCTGTTGGTTGACCAGGCCACCGGCTTGGATCAAGGCCATTCATTTTTTTATTTGACCTTGAGAGCAATACCTATAAGGAATGATTGACTTGTAATGTTGGTATTTATGAAACATAATACTGAATAGTAATAGATTGTATTGAGTAACATTATGGTTATTCAGAATTCTCAACTTGTGGGTGTACAATCCCGCCAGGATTCAACCAGCTCTTCCTATAAAGCTTTCAAAATGCACATGAATACACCATTTGACCTCTAGATTCTGATTCAGCTAGGAGACGGAGATGCCCCTCTGACCCCCTTCTGAGGCACTGCACTCTGAGTACGGTTATGTACGGTTTCCTGTCAGCTGGGTAGATATTGTGTCCCTAATATTCACTTAAATTTGATGACTCCATAGATCGAAATTGAAACCTGGAATTTGTGTATTTAATGGCCATTTCCATGAGTATATTTACCATAAAACCCCTCCCTTAACCCTTTCACCACTGGGTTTCTTGTAACTCAATGCAATTTTGTGCAATATATTGGCTTACCGCATGGAAGGGGTTAAGACAACCTCACCTTTCAGACAACCCCCTTGAATGAGAAAAAACTGTAAAAGGTTTTCTCTTTAAACCCATTCAAGAAAGCCCCGCCTTTAAGATGACAACCTAGTTCGGGAAAACATATCCCAAAATAAGGAGGGGTTTTACAGTAGGCCTACAAGCCATGAAGCAACATAGGGATAGGCATTGTAACTACATCATATATATGAAATTTAGATTCACTTCTAGGTAGCTCTGATGCTAAACAGCACAATGCAACACAAATTGATGCAGAAAAATTGAAAGGGGGGGCCGCAAAATAACTCAGCCCCTCCTGAGGGGGGGGGGCGGATTTTAATTTGGCCCTTCCCGAGGGGGGGGGGCGCAAAAATAACTTACGCATCAAAATGAAAACTCACCACCCCCCTGTTGTTAAAAAATGAGCACTCCCTTACTTCATCATATATAGTATTTCAGCCTGGTATATCTGCTTTGATGACTTTCTGATTGACTATTTTTTAAGAGGACTGAGTAAAGTAAAGTGCTTTTAGAAACAATGGAAGAGAATGACTACACTGTCACCTTAACAGGCCTATTCATCAGAATCTAAGCTGAAACAGTCATGAGGTTGTAACTGCATAGTGCCAGGGCATTCTTCTATTGGTACTCCAGCATCATTTCTATCACTAGAGTTCTAGGCCACTTAGATTGAACTCATACTAATTGACACCTCTGATCTAAAGAACTTACCACTAGGGGTTGATCCTCCACCAGTCCCACAGTTGAACTGACGTTTGTAGTTGGACACTCCACTTCCACTCTGTAGACTGTTGAAGTAGTTAGCATTGAGATGAAGGTAACACTCATTGGCATTGTTGAAGTCATAGCCATAGCAAGTTGTGGAAGAAGCAAGGCAGGCAGTTTCACATGCTGCAGCAGATGTTGCACCAGTATTCCTTTGTCCTCCAAAAGCATATTGGTTGACATTTGCAGTAAAGGGGTCTCTGCATCCTGCAAGCATGATGTTGATACATTATTACTTCATCGTATAACGTATTTCAGCCTGGTATATCTGCTTCGATGACTTTCTTATTGACTATTTTTTAAGAGGACTGAGTAAAGTGAAGTGCATTTAGAAACAATGGAAGAGAATGACTACACTTTCACCTTAACAGGTCTATTCATCAGAATCTAAGCTGAAACAGTCATGAGGTTGTAACTGCACAGTGCCATGGCATTCTTCTTTTGGTACTCCAGCATCATTTCTATCACTAGAGTTCTAGGCTACTTAGATTGAACTCATACTAATTGACACCTCTGATCTAAAGAACTTACCACTAGGGGTTGATCCTCCACCAGTCCCACAGTTGAACTGACGTTTGTAGTTGGACACTCCACTTCCACTCTGTAGACTGTTGAAGTAGTTAGCATTGAGATGAAGGTAACACTCATTGGCATTGTTGAAGTCATAGCCATAGCAAGTTGTGGAAGAAGCAAGGCAGGCAGTTTCACATGCCGCAGCAGATGTTGCACCAGTATTCCTTTGTCCTCCAAAAGCATATTGGTTGACATTTGCAGTAAAGGGGTCTCTGCATCCTGCAAGCATGATGTTGATACATTATTACTTCATCGTATAAGGTATTTCAGCCTGGTATATCTGCTTCGATGACTTTCTTATTGACTATTTTTTAAGAGGACTGAGTAAAGTAAAGTGCATTTAGAAACAATGGAAGAGAATGACTACACTTTCACCTTAACAGGCCTATCCATCAGAATCTAAGCTGAAACAGTCATGAGGTTGTAACTGCACAGTGCCATGGCATTCTTCTTTTGGTACTCCAGCATCATTTCTATCACTAGAGTTCTAGGCTACTTAGATTGAACTCATACTAATTGACACCTCTGATCTAAAGAACTTACCACTAGGGGTTGATCCTCCACCAGTCCCACAGTTGAACTGACGTTTGTAGTTGGACACTCCACTTCCACTCTGTAGACTGTTGAAGTAGTTAGCATTGAGATGAAGGTAACACTCATTGGCATTGTTGAAGTCATAGCCATAGCAAGTTGTGGAAGAAGCAAGGCAGGCAGTTTCACATGCCGCAGCAGATGTTGCACCAGTATTCCTTTGTCCTCCAAAAGCATATTGGTTGACATTTGCAGTAAAGGGGTCTCTGCATCCTGCAAGCATGATGTTGATACATTATTACTTCATCGTATAAGGTATTTCAGCCTGGTATATCTGCTTTGATGACTTTCTTATTGACTATTTTTTAAGAGGACTGAGTAAAGTAAAGTGCATTTAGAAACAATGGAAGAGAATGACTACACTTTCACCTTAACAGGCCTATCCATCAGAATCTAAGCTGAAACAGTCATGAGGTTGTAACTGCACAGTGCCATGGCAATCTTCTATTGGTACTCAAGCATCATTTCTATCACTAGAGTTCTAGGCTACTTAGATTGAACTCATACTAATTGACACCTCTGATCTAAAGAACTTACCACTAGGGGTTGATCCTCCACCAGTCCCACAGTTGAACTGACGTTTGTAGTTGGACACTCCACTTCCACTCTGTATACTGTTGAAGTAGTTAGCATTGAGATGAAGGTAACACTCATTGGCATTGTTGAAGTCATAGCCATAGCAAGTTGTGGAAGAAGCAAGGCAGGCAGTTTCACATGCCGCAGCAGATGTTGCACCAGTATTCCTTTGTCCTCCAAAAGCATATTGGTTGACATTTGCAGTAAAGGGGTCTCTGCATCCTGCAAGCATGATGTTAATACATAATTACTTCATCGTATAACGTATTTCAGCCTGGTATATCTGCTTTGATGACTTTCTTATTGACCATTTTTAAAGAGGACTGAGGAAAGTAAAGTGCATTTAGAAACAATGGAAGAGAATGACTACACTGTCACCTTAACAGGCCTATCCATCAGAATCTAAGCTGAAACAGTCATGAGGTTGTAACTGCACGGTGCCATGGCATTCTTCTATTGGTACTCCAGCATCATTTCTGTCACTAGAGTTCTAGGCTGCTTAGTTTGAACTCATACTAATTGACACCTCTGATCTAAAGAACTTACCACTAGGGGTTGATCCTCCACCAGTCCCACAGTTGAACTGACGTTTGTAGTTGGACACTCCACTTCCACTCTGTAGACTGTTGAAGTAGTTAGCATTGAGATGAAGGTAACACTCATTGGCATTGTTGAAGTCATAGCCATAGCAAGTTGTGGAAGAAGCAAGGCAGGCAGTTTCACATGCCGCAGCAGATGTTGCACCAGTATTCCTTTGTCCTCCAAAAGCATATTGGTTGACATTTGCAGTAAAGGGGTCTCTGCATCCTGCAAGCATGATGTTAATACATAATTACTTCATCGTATAACGTATTTCAGCCTGGTATATCTGCTTTGATGACTTTCTTATTGACCATTTTTAAAGAGGACTGAGGAAAGTAAAGTGCATTTAGAAACAATGGAAGAGAATGACTACACTGTCACCTTAACAGGCCTATCCATCAGAATCTAAGCTGAAACAGTCATGAGGTTGTAACTGCACGGTGCCATGGCATTCTTCTATTGGTACTCCAGCATCATTTCTGTCACTAGAGTTCTAGGCTGCTTAGTTTGAACTCATACTAATTGACACCTCTGATCTAAAGAACTTACCACTAGGGGTTGATCCTCCACCAGTCCCACAGTTGAACTGACGTTTGTAGTTGGACACTCCACTTCCACTCTGTAGACTGTTGAAGTAGTTAGCATTGAGATGAAGGTAACACTCATTGGCATTGTTGAAGTCATAGCCATAGCAAGTTGTGGAAGAAGCAAGGCAGGCAGTTTCACATGCCGCAGCAGATGTTGCACCAGTATTCCTTTGTCCTCCAAAAGCATATTGGTTGACATTTGCAGTAAAGGGGTCTCTGCATCCTGCAAGCATGATGTTAATACATTATTACTTCATCGTATAAAGTATTTCAGCCTGGTATATCTGCTTTGATGACTTTCTCATTGACTATTTTTAAAGAGGACTGAGTAAAGTAAAGTGCATTTAGAAACAATGGAAGAGAATGACTACACTTTCACCTTAACAGGCCTATTCATCAGAATCTAAGCTGAAACAGTCATGAGGTTGTAACTGCATAGTGCCAGGGCATTCTTCTATTGGTACTCCAGCATCATTTCTATCACTAGAGTTCTAGGCCACTTAGATTGAACTCATACTAATTGACACCTTTGATCTAAAGAACTTACCACTAGGGGTTGATCCTCCACCAGTCCCACAGTTGAACTGACGTTTGTAGTTGGACACTCCACTTCCACTCTGTAGACTGTTGAAGTAGTTAGCATTGAGATGAAGGTAACACTCATTGGCATTGTTGAAGTCATAGCCATAGCAAGTTGTGGAAGAAGCAAGGCAGGCAGTTTCACATGCCGCAGCAGATGTTGCACCAGTATTCCTTTGTCCTCCAAAAGCATATTGGTTGACATTTGCAGTAAAGGGGTCTCTGCATCCTGCAAGCATGATGTTAATACATTATTACTTCATCGTATAACGTATTTCAGCCTGGTATATCTGCTTTGATGACTTTCTTCTTGACCATTTTTAAAGAGGACTGAGTAAAGTAAAGTGCATTTAGAAACAATGGAAGAGAATGACTACACTTTCAGCTTAACAGGCCTATCCATCAGAATCTAAGCTGAAACAGTCATGAGGTTGTAACTGCACAGTGCCATGGCATTCTTCTATTGGTACTCAAGCATCATTTCTATCACTAGAGTTCTAGGCTACTTAGATCGAACTCATACTAATTGACACCTCTGATCTAAAGAACTTACCACTAGGGGTTGATCCTCCACCAGTCCCACAGTTGAACTGACGTTTGTAGTTGGACACTCCACTTCCACTCTGTAGACTGTTGAAGTAGTTAGCATTGAGATGAAGGTAACACTCATTGGCATTGTTGAAGTCATAGCCATAGCAAGTTGTGGAAGAAGCAAGGCAGGCAGTTTCACATGCCGCAGCAGATGTTGCACCAGTATTCCTTTGTCCTCCAAAAGCATATTGGTTGACATTTGCAGTAAAGGGGTCTCTGCATCCTGCAAGCATGATGTTGATACATTATTACTTCATCGTATAACGTATTTCAGCCTGGTATATTTGCTTTGATGACTTTCTGATTGACTATTTTTAAAGAGGACTGAGTAAAGTAAAGTGCATTTAGAAACAATGGAAGAGAATGACTACACTGTCACCTTAACAGGCCTATCCATCAGAATCTAAGCTGAAACAGTCATGAGCTTGTAACTGCACAGTGCCATGGCATGCTTCTATTGGTACTCCAGCATCATTTCTATCACTAGAGTTCTAGGCTGCTTAGTTTGAACTCATACTAATTGACACCTCTGATCTAAAGAACTTACCACTAGGGGTTGATCCTCCACCAGTCCCACAGTCGAACTGACGTTTGTAGTTGGACACTCCACTTCCACTCTGTAGACTGTTGAAGTAGTTAGCATTGAGATGAAGGTAACACTCATTGGCATTGTTGAAGTCATAGCCATAGCAAGTTGTGGAAGAAGCAAGGCAGGCAGTTTCACATGCCGCAGCAGATGTTGCACCAGTATTCCTTTGTCCTCCAAATGCATATTGGTTGACATTTGCAGTAAAGGGGTCTCTGCATCCTGCAAGCATGATGTTAATACATTATTACTTCATCGTATAAAGTATTTCAGCCTGGTATATCTGCTTTGATGACTTTCTCATTGATTATTTTTAAAGAGGACTGAGTAAAGTAAAGTGCATTTAGAAACAATGGAAGAGAATGACTACACTGTCACCTTAACAGGCCTATCCATCAGAATCTAAGCTGAAACAGTCATGAGCTTGTAACTGCACAGTGCCATGGCATCCTTCTATTGGTACTCCAGCATCATTTCTATCACTAGAGTTCTAGGCTACTTAGATTGAACTCATACTAATTGACACCTCTGATCTAAAGAACTTACCACTAGGGGTTGATCCTCCACCAGTCCCACAGTCGAACTGACGTTTGTAGTTGGACACTCCACTTCCACTCTGTAGACTGTTGAAGTAGTTAGCATTGAGATGAAGGTAACACTCATTGGCATTGTTGAAGTCATAGCCATAGCAAGTTGTGGAAGAAGCAAGGCAGGCAGTTTCACATGCCGCAGCAGATGTTGCACCAGTATTCCTTTGTCCTCCAAATGCATATTGGTTGACATTTGCAGTAAAGGGGTCTCTGCATCCTGCAAGCATGATGTTAATACATTATTACTTCATCGTATAAAGTATTTCAGCCTGGTATATCTGCTTTGATGACTTTCTCATTGATTATTTTTAAAGAGGACTGAGTAAAGTAAAGTGCATTTAGAAACAATGGAAGAGAATGACTACACTGTCACCTTAACAGGCCTATCCATCAGAATCTAAGCTGAAACAGTCATGAGCTTGTAACTGCACAGTGCCATGGCATCCTTCTATTGGTACTCCAGCATCATTTCTATCACTAGAGTTCTAGGCCACTTAGATTGAACTCATACTAATTGACACCTCTGATCTAAAGAACTTACCACTAGGGGTTGATCCTCCACCAGTCCCACAGTCGAACTGACGTTTGTAGTTGGACACTCCACTTCCACTCTGTAGACTGTTGAAGTAGTTAGCATTGAGATGAAGGTAACACTCATTGGCATTGTTGAAGTCATAGCCATAGCAAGTTGTGGAAGAAGCAAGACAGGCAGTTTCACATGCCGCAGCAGATGTTGCACCAGTATTCCTTTGTCCTCCAAAAGCATATTGGTTGACATTTGCAGTAAAGGGATCTCTGCATCCTGCAATGATAAAAGTCAAAAGGTTATTTCATCCAATAATGTTCTTAGATAGTACATCAGTGTCATAGTACTTTCAGATTTTCTCCTCAGGGGGGGACTGGTCTAATTTAAGAATATCCACAGAAACTTGAGGAGATTAACTTCAACATAACAATCACAGGCCTATTGTCATAATTTTAGCTGGAATAATCATTAGATTACAATGTAATTACATACTTTCCCAGCGTTCTTCTATTGTTGCACTAGCAACCTTTTTACCACTAGCGTGTAAATTAAATTTAAGTCACACATGTATACCTCTGAATCAAAGAACTTAGGTGAAGAAAACAATATTAATATTATGCCCCTTTGCAGTACTGGCAACTCTGACAGCTAGTGTTCAAGGTTACATGAATTCACGGCATAGTTTTCCAAATCTTTGGTGTAAAGAACATCTTTTTTTATCATTTCCATATTGACACCTTAGATAGACTGAGTGAATCTGTTTTTCAGAAGAATTGACCCCACACTTGCGAGCACACCCTAGTAGCAAGCCAGCACCAGGCCAATTTGGTTTTAGCTCAGATCAGCTGTTTGAAGTTGGTGAAAACTGGGGCCCATTTCTCGAGTCTGTACAACTCATTTCGCTTAATATCACCTCGGTAAAGCAGTGGACGATTCATGCAACCCTTACATATAGAAGTGAACGATTCAGGCAGCCCGTATATATAGCTGAATTGTCCAGGTGAAGTGTACCCACAGACGAAGTTCAGCCTTTATAGGCCGTTCAGAGCTGCTGCACAGACATTTGTGCATTTCCCCTCTCCTCCAACTAAAATTCCCAATTATGATACTTGGATATGTTTTATATATATATACATGGATACCGATGGACGTGTACGGAAGTCAACTACATTTCTTGTCTTTGTAGGTTATAAATGTACAATTTATATAATGGTTTTATATCAATGAGTAAGTTATACGTGGTCGAAAGTCCAGTGTGTGCAGGACCCTGCTTTGGCTCTGCAACTAAGTAGCCTCTCAGAAACACACTATACTATAGCAGATTTCCGGGAGAGGCTATTTGGGCAATCAATTTAGCATTGGTTGCATTAAAATGCTAAAATATAGGCCTACATTTACACATATCCTACATTTTAAATGGACCCCTAGAATCAGATTTACAGCAAAATATGTCATAAAAACACAAAATCACCTCCGAAATGGAGAGGTCTAAAGGTGTAGGAACATATGTTTGCATGCTATGTATGTCTACCATCTATTACCTTAGTACCAAAGTAATTGATATATATTTAGCTCCCGGATTTACACATATGTGGAGCTACCTTTTATGAGAAGCAGTACATTCCCTATGCAAGGCACCCTCCACTGCAACTGGATCACCACCAGTTACACTCTAGTAGGGTGAGTTTATCAGTATAGGCCGGGCTCCACATAGCCATAGTCGAAAAAACATTTGAAATTATCTAATATTTTTTTCTAATTTCCAGGGTTAGTGTGTTGAATTCTTGGATCACGGACACATACATGACAACATCACGGACACAGACGTGACAACATCACAGACACATGCATGACAACCTCACAGAAACATACATGACTATATCACAGATACATGCATGACAATATCACGGACACATACATGATAACATCACAGACACATGCATGACAATATCAGATAGTGTCATGTATGTATGAGTTATATATATTACTTCTGTAGGCCTATAGTACCAAGGTACCATTCTCCCACCACACTTGACAGGTATGTGCCACTTCCTCTACCAGTCTACTATCCCTATTGTGTTATGCTTACTTCTGTAGGCATATAGTACCAAGGTAACATTCTCCCACCATACTTGACAGGTTCGTGCCACGCCCTCTACTATCCCCGTTGTGTTATGCTTACTTCTGTAGACCTATAGTACAAAGGTACCATTCTCCCACCACACTTGACAGGTATGTGCCACTTCCTCTACCAGTCTACTATCCCTATTGTGTTATGCTTACTTCTGTAGGCATATAGTGGCTATAGTACACTCTGTAAACTATAGTATACTGTAGTTTAGTGGAGTATATTACAGTATTTACTATATTATTTTTCTAGCTGCTTCCTGTTGACCCCGGCTTAATGTTTCTGCCCAGGTATACAATACACCTTATAGGACAGGTCTGGAGGAAAGCTCTGGATGAAAGCTCTGGACGAAAGCTCTGGACAAAAGCCATGATTTGAACATATAGCATCCCAATGAATTTGATTGTGAGGCAATTCACACTGGACGATTCTCAAATTATTTGCCTATTTGGCCAAAGTGCGATCATTTCCCATTGAGAAATGGGTCCACAGCTAGAGTCATGTTGGGCAGATGGCTGGGCTGAAGTGTAGCCTTGATCAGGCTGCCCAATTTGGAATCAGATCAGTTTCAAAGCGGGCTGTTTGTTTTGGTTTCATATCGGGCAGATGGCTGGGCTGAGGTGTGACCCCGATCAGGCCGCCTGACTTGGGTTCAGATTGGTTTCAAAGCAGACTGCCCAATTTTGGCTCAGATCAGTTTCAAAGCGGGCTGCCTGATGTACAGGATAATATCTAGCATACACTTATTTACAGGCTGTATGAGGTAAAGGCAACACCTCAGTTTTGCTAGCCGTTATTAGGACACTCAGGAGGTGTTGCCTTTACCTCATACAGGCTGATTTATTGCAAGGGCAATCGTTTACAATAGCTGATAACTCCCTTACATTACAAATGAAACTAATTGATTGTGTAAAATGATGAGTCGTGTGGACATACCAGGGTTGGGGGTTCCACTACATGAAAAGAGGCGTCGGTAGTTAGTTACTCCATTTCCATTTCGTAGGTTGTTAAGGTTGTTAAGGGTAAGGTGCAGGAAACATTCATTTTGGTCATTAAAGTCATAACCGTAGCAGGCGACTGAGTTAAGACAGGCAGAGCCACAATTTGGAGCAGAGGTTGCTGCATTTTTCTGGCCCCCAAGAGCAAATTTGTTTGATGTTGCAAAGAATGAATCCCGACATCCTGAAATGCAGATAATAGAGTTGTTATCACAGCTATAAGAAGGCATTGTCTTCAAACATGCTACCTTCAAAGGACTCTTAATAAAGTACAAAGGACCCTTGATAGGCTTTAAGAAAAAAACATGGATGTTTGGATGTCGAGGAGGTTCCCATCTAACAATCCGCCATCCACTTGGAAATCGTGCATCTATACGTTTTATCCAAATATTGCCCTTTTTATATCAGCTCATTTCACCCACGAAAAAAAAAGAAGAAAATGGTTCGGAATTTGACACTGAAAATAGGAATACTAGATCTGTGTTTACCTGATGGGCCAGTTGGACGACCAGTGGGGTTACAGATGAATTCACGTATATAATTTGTCACCCCAATCCCTGCTTGTAAATTATTCAAATTGGCCTGTGTGAGGTGCAAGAAGCACTCCCGCCCATTCCAATCGTATCCATAACAAGTTTGTGTAGATCTTAAACACTTGGCATTACAATCTATTCGATCTATGGCACTGGTCTGTGTTCCTCCGGGTGCAAATTGGTTTGCCGAGGGTCTGAAGTTATCTGTGCAGGCTGAAATCAAATTAAAGGTGTTCAAAAGATGTGATATAATCCGTAATGGGTATCTATTAAATGGCATTAGGACGGGTGTCTAATGAGGCATTGCTCCAATTTGTAAGTGTATTACTGGGGTCAAGTGGGAGGATAAGGGTAGGTAATAGTTATCCTAGGTCTTAGTAGAAGGGATTACATATAGGGATCATCTCAGTTGTATGTCCCTTGCCCATGCAAGTTCCCTCAGGCATGCTCACGTAAGAGATACGGTGAGACAAAATATTGTACTTACCTGGGAATGGAGTCTGCCCACCACCACCCCCACATTTGAAGTCCCTGCGGTAGTTTGACAACCCTGTTGCCGGCTGGAGACTGTTAAGGTTGGCCCTGACGAGGTGCAGGAAGCATTCATTGGTGGGTGTCCAGTCATACCCATAACATGTCTGTGATGCAGACAGGCACTTGTTGCCACAGTCATCACTGTTGGAGGCAGTAGTTTTAACTCCTCCATATGCAAAACTATCTCGGCTATATGTAAAGCCATCGCGACAACCTGTTTAGTGTGGAAACAAAGATATTACAATAGATTTTACATGGAAAAATATGAATAAAGTTCGTATGATAGTAAATCATGTACCTGCTGCCTCACAATATGCACATGGCTTATTTAACTCAAGTGCTATGTTTAATATGAGGTGAGTATACTACACTGTACTTAACATGTATATACTGCTGTATACCTTGTGATTGTTAACTTGGATAGTTATACTTTATATATAGGTTATGGGTCGTGAGGAAATTGCTATGACTATATTATATGTTATGCATCACATTTTGGTGGGTGAGCACCATACCCAAATCAGTAAAATGGTGTACTCCAAGGTAGAGTATTATGTACATACCACCTGGAGTTACTCCACCGGTGACACCGGTCGTTCCTCCAGCACCACCACCACAGTTGAAATCACGACGATAGTTGCTAACTCCATTTCCAGTCCGTAGATTGTTGTAGAAGTTTGAATTGAGATGGAGGTAACATTCATTTTGGTCGTTAAAGTCATAACCATAACATTTCTGTGAAGAACTCAGACAGGCAGATTTACAGGCTGCAGTAGAGGTGGCAACAGTATTCCTTTGTCCTCCATATGCAAAGCTGTTACGTGCTTGAGTAAATGTTTCCTGGCAACCTGAAAAAAAGGTGAAAAATATCATAGACCATGTTTTGAAAGAAATGTAATGTAAATATATCAGAGGCCAATATATCTTTGATCTTTTGGGAAAAAAACCTGAAAAGCGCCAGAAGCCAGGTGGTATGATGACTGGAGAAAACTGATTAGGCTACATCCTTGAAAAATCATCGCTCAAAAACAAGTGGCAAGCACCTTGAGAATGACCTGTTAAAGGGTGGACTCCATTGGTAATGTCTGCCAGAAAATAGGCATCCATTTTGAAAAAAAGTGTTGCAAATGGCAGCCAAGTTTAGTGATGTCAATTGTAGGACGAATAGATTATTTTGATAATTGATCCACTCTGTATATAAATAGGTACATGCAAAATATCAAACTTAATTAGTTCAATATTCCCACATAGGCTTGCTCTAAAGCAAACACCTTGTCTAAGCACCCTTCTACTCAACCTCAACACCTTCATTAAGCATTTATTTATTAGGCCTAATTGTTGTGTATGATGAAAACCTGTTCCCTTGTCTTTTTTATGTCGTCAATCAGTTAGAGTCTCAAACTTATGCAAGGAACAAAAACGAATAAAGTGTGTACCTCCTGGTCCAGTTTGTCCACCACCGCCCCCACAGTTGAAGTTTCTGAGATAGTTTGACACCCCCGTTGCTGTGTTGAGACTGTTAATGTTGGCCTTGGTGCTGTGCAGGAAACATTTATTAGCGGTTGTCCAGTCGTACCCGTAACAAGTCGATGTTGAGGCTAGACACTTGTTGCTGCAGTCGTCTCTGTTAGAGGCAGTCGTTTCAGTTCCGCCATATGCAAAGCTATTTCGTCTTTCTGTAAAGCTGTCTCTACAACCTGTTAAACGATATAAATATAAATGATAGTTTATTGTGATATTCAAACTATCTTGTGTCATAACAAAACCAAGCTCTGCATCATTTGGTGATGAAATTCCTTCAGAAACGCATCCCATTTTTTTCATATTTCCAGGCAGAAATCCTTAGTAGTTTGGGGTAGATAATTTGCAGAAATGTCAATGTCTGAGATTTAGAGTACTTCATATCGGTTTGTGTTGACTTAAAGTACTAAGTGTTAAGTGTATATTGAGTGCATCTGAATTTGGGTGTAGGTGTAAAGATTCCTCGCCTTGAAATACTGACACGGGTAATTCCTAACATGCGTTTCTCTGTTATCATTTTTTTTATGTCAGAACATTTCCAACCAACTTTTTTAGACGATAACTATGATAAACAGAAGGTCATGCAAGAGATTTCAGTAATGTCCAATTATGTTCTACAACCATTCTAAGCCAATCGTATACTGCATGCTCACATGCAACAGTTATGTTCTTGGTAGTTAATAACTAATTTTTTATTTGTGAAGCAGTAATTCACACAACGTTACATCAATATATTTACTATTTGTATCGCTTCTACGTGGCTATCTACTACAGCAAAATGGCCTATTCTATACTATAACACATGCACATGCGGTTAAATATTATCCAAATCGCACTAGAAACAACTACATGACGATTATTCTTTGAAATGACTGGTTTTGTGAGATGAGTAACCTACGGGAAGACTACAGGAAGACTTCATTATCAGTCCCTCATGTAAATCCCTGGGCCACAGCCCGTACCCAGTAAACAAAAACGTTTTACAATGTTAATATATAACGTTTCTCTATGGCACCTATATTATGGCAAACGTTATACGACGTAAAATAACGTATGTTTGTTAGCTGGGTAACCAGTCGAAATTAAATGATATTTTTTCTTTAATAAAGTTTTTAAATAATCTACCGTTACATATTTATGGATGGAACAAATCTAAATTGTGTCGAACACTGAAACTATGACTAGGGTGCAGTTAGTTCTCTAACCAACATGCCTTAACATTGGAGTTAGCACATCATTACACTATCACCATGATTTTCTCTTCTTTCATGGGCTCACATTGCTAAATATTCTAAATTGCACAAACTATTAAATACATAGAATCCAAAGCTGTTCATTTAGACTGGTGACAAAATGAGAAATTCTCCCACCAAGGGGCATTTTAAAGTACAAAGAGGCAAGACCACTTTCTGGGGTAATTTGGGTGTGCTGAATCCTAATATCACACTTGCCAAGCTCAAAAAAGGCTCCTTCTATGTGAAAACTACAAAAACAAAATGGCTACCATTAGTTTTTGAGAAAACCTATGAAACCTATATTATTTATCATTCCTAGTCATGTAATACATCAAAATGAAGAGATTTTAGAGACCAGACTGTCTGAAACACCTGCCAAGCTGGAACACCATTTCCTGAGAGTCTCAAAAACGACATTCAAAATGGCTGCCATCGTTTTTTGAGAAAACCCCCAAAAATGCATTATTCATCACTCCTGGTCATGTTGTACCTCAAATGAAAGGGATTTGCAAGCCTAGTCCATTCTAGGCCATTGCCAAGTTAAACAGGGCTTTTGCAACATGAAACCCCTCCCAAAAAGAAGATGGCCACTAGTTGAGCACAGTTCATTTCAGTCTTTTTTTAATTAAAGCCTAAAAAAGGGGAAATCCGTTTCCGCCACCCCACCCACCTTCCATCAATGGGTCAATAATTGTGTGCACACCCTTTTATGTATACCATAAAACCCCACCTATAAGACTTATAAGTGGGGTTGTGCTATAGCAAGGGTTTTAAGTAGTTATGCAGTAATTTTCACCGAAAGCAGATGACTTTTTTGTCCAGTTGAGGGGCACATCCCATCATGATGCCACTAAATACTATGTACAAGGGTAGACATTATTATGACTGTTTAAGGATCATAAGTAGTGACTGTCCTCACTCAAAAACTTCTTTTCACTCAAAAACATTTTGTCTGGTCTTCCAGCCCTTCCCTTTGGCATCTTTTCCCACTACATTATATTTTCCTCTTCCCTTCCTCAAGCCTCTGCCTTGTATCTCATTGCTTCCCTGTACAATGTACTCATGCTCCTCTTTCCCTCCCACTGCTTTATTCCTCTCCTTTCCCATTCTCCTGCCTCCTCCCAACACTTTCCCTCCCTTCCCTTTACCTCACCCTTCCCCACCTAACTCCCATTAACTTCCCCTCTATTATGTCCAACTTGTTGTTAGAGGTAATATATTATGAGCCTTGGGCAAATAAGAATACAGGGGTAGGGCAGGGCTTCACTGGGAGAGGTCAGGGGAGTGGACATCGGAAGGGTATGCGGGAAGGGATATAGGAGAGGAAAAGACATCACAAGAAAAGTGTATGATAAAGGAACATATATACGGGAGGGTATGGAATGTACTAAGGTTAGGTAGGAAGGGGATATGGGAGGTGTGTGGTAGGGCAGGGACCACATGTCACTTCCATCCCCACCATATCACCCTATCTCCATCCTAATTATGACTACCTCAGTCTTCAACACATAAGAATCCTGGCTTGATATTGTAAGGGAGAGACTGGGACCCTGGACAGAAGATCTGAGACCCTTGAGTATGAGATGAGAAGGGCTGGAAGCCTATGGGAAGGGAAGGAAGCCCTGGGAGGAGGAATGGGGTTACAGGAGGAGCATTGGAATCCCTGAGAAGGGCTTGGGTCCACAGGAGGAGTAGTAGGAGCCCTAGGAGGAGGGTCCGGGTCTTAGGTTGGGGGCACAGGAAGAGGGGTGGGATAGGGAAAGTTTTGGTGACACAAGAGTAAATCTAGATGAGGATTAAGAAAGACTCAAGGAGAGGTCTGGGCCGCTGGAGGAGGTCTCTTATACGGGAATATGTGATCCTTAGGACTTGGTATCACTCCCCAATGACTAGGGATAATGTAGGGGCCTATAGCATGTAGAAGTCACAAGTCCCTGTAAGTTCCAAACAAGATACCATGTCTAAGTTACAGCTGCTGAGGCATAGATATCTTGGACCAAGGACTTTCAAGCCAACATTAGAGGGACCCATGTGTTTTACTTGGGCAAGCTGATTTGCCCATGTTGGGGTTGGTCCTTTATGCCCAGGGCTATAGGTGGGAGAGCAGATGGGCTAGCCCTGATTCAAAGTGCCCAGCTCAAGCCCAGATTTATTCCATTTGAGCACACACTATTGGTATTTACAATGTATTTTTATGAAAAAACTGTTTTTCTGAGCTTGCCCAACTGGGCTCCCACTTTTAGCCCTGGACAAACAGGACCATAACCCAGATAGGGGCTAACCCAGCTGGCCCATGTAAAACAAATGGGCCCCAGGGATCAATGCTGACTGAGTTGGATCCTGAGGATTTGCCATCAGGTTCTAAGGATTTGAATGTGAGGTTGGCCCCCGATCAAAATGGAAGTATGTGGTGGGAACAATCACTTTCCATAAATACCGTAGTCACGCTAGTGCTTGTTCATAGACGTTTTGGGCTACTTGCATGGTTAGCCCACAGCTGGTAAAGTGTATACCCCTGTATATAATATGCATTAGGAATGCACTAATATTGATGTAATGTGCCCTTAACTGGAGAAGATGGGTAACAAGACCCTGTTTTCAGCAAAAAGGCCAGCACGTTACTACGCATTAAAGGGTGCGTGCTAATTTTTTAACCGTCTAGAGAAGGAGGAGGGTAATAACTTGTGATCCTGGATCCTGCCATGGTGTTAAGGATTTCCAATAACTTATGACAACATTGACAAAATATCCCCTCTTTAGGGCTTTCCCATTTCACAAAAATAGCTCTTCCCCCTTGGAAGAGGACTGAAATGAACTGTGCTCAAAAATCGCTAGTGACCATTTTGTTTTTTGGGGGGATAGGTTTAATGTTACAAAAGTTCCTGTGTATCTTGGCAATGGTCTAGAATGGACTAGGCTTGCAAATCCCTTTCATTTGAGGTACAACATGACCAGGAGTGATGAATAATGCATTTTTGGGGGTTTTCTCAAAAAACGGTGGCAGCCATTTTGAATTTTTGGCTTTGAGACTCTTGTAAAATGATGTTCCAGCTTAGCAGGTGCCTCAAACAGTCTGGCCTCTAAAATCCCTTCATTTTGATGTATTACATGACTAGGAATGATGAATAACATAGGTTTCATAGGTTTTATCAAAAATCAATGCTAGCCATTTTGTTTTTGTAGTTTTCACATAGAAGGAGCCATTTTTGAGCTTGGCAAGTGTGATTTTCGGATTCAGCACACCCAAAATACCCCAAAAAGTGATCTTGCCTGTTTGTACTTTAAAATGCCCCTTGGAGGGATTAGAATGATATTTGTGAAGATTTTGTCCAGTCTAATTTAGCTACAGCCTCGTGGCATCTATAAAGCTGTGCCTCTGCTCGCAAGGACTGGTTACAGTCCACAAGTGTTGCACTACACTAAGTCTATATCTAATTCTAACATGCATGCATTTCCTTGATACCCATACGAAAGTCTAGCCAAACCCGTCATCTAGCAGCAATGAAAGCTGATATTCACAGGGGGGATTGAGCGTGGTCAAAGAAACGATAGTATCTTTTGCTGATGGTATTACTCAAAGAAAATTGAATTGCATGATTTGCGCCAGATGAACTGATCACTGTAATTATTTCAGTTGGTTATCTGTGCCCCTGTAAATGGTGTGATCTGAATAATAATGGGAAAGAAATGGGAGGCTTGGTTGGAGAACTTTGAAAAGATGGCGTTAGGTCATAGCCGTGTTATAAACAGGGATCCATGGCCACAGCAGTGATGGTGAGATGGCTCGGTGAGGTAGGAAAGGTCTCTGGGAGGAGGGCAAGATCTGTAGTACCTCCGTTGGGCCCCGCGGGTGTCGGTGAGGAACAGGTGAACTGCCTCCTGTAGTGGGACACAGCAGACCCAATCTGGACATTGGCAAACTCCTTGGTGTTGAAATGCAGGAAACACCCAGGGTTGCCTTTTGTTGAGTAGTCAAATGCATAGCAGAGACCCAGTTGACTCTCCAAGCAGGCTTTCTTACAGTCAGCCAGTGTTCTGACGATACCGTTCGTCTTGGTGCCTTCGTATATAAACCGGTCCACACTCTGTTGGAAGGGGTCCTTACAACCACCACCACCGGTACCGGTAACTAGTGATGTAATATAATTAACTAAATTAACTCTTGTGGTGATGCTTTTTGGGGACAGTGTGTGGTAAATCAATTGGGAGGGTGGGCATTGTACAATAGTGAACACCAACATCTCATTGAAAGCTTGGTCCTTGTGCCAATATCATACTGTTTGGTTTTCTTTGAATTTACAGCTACTGTTGTCTCATCTAACTTACAGTCTAGGAATTCAAATACTATTCAGAATCTACTTAATCTAGACAATATGCACAATACTAACTAATGATGCATAATAGACTACTAACTAATGATTCTCAAATGATAACTATAACCAACATCTCATTGAGAGCTTGGTCCTTTTGCCAATATCATACTGTTTGGTTTTCTCTAAATTTACAGCTACTGTTGTCTCATCCAACTTACAGTGTGGTAATCCAAATGGAATTCAGAATCTACTTGATCTAGACAATACATATATATATGATACCAAGTAATGATGCTCAAATGCTAACTATCATTTCAGAACAATGAACAGATGAGCTCAAATGCTAACCTGTTGGAGTTAAGTAGCCTGATGTGCTTGTTTCTCTACCATTCGGGGTTGCACCGCAGTTAAACAACCTTACATAGTTGTCTACATTACTTCCACTTTGCCTGCGGTTTAGGTTTTCCTGAAGCATATGCAAGTAGCATCCATTCTGTGTAGACCAGTCGTATCCATAGCATGTCACAGATGTTGAGCTACTACAAGCGTTGGCACAGTCAGAATTTGATCTGGCAGCGTTGAAGACCCCTCCGAAGGCAAACTCGCCCGGATTCCTTCTGTAACTCTCTGTGCATCCTGAAAATTTAAAATTTTCATTGAGATCAGAAGTGTCTTGCTAATCCATTCAACTATACAGGTCTACACTGTATGCCAGGTGTCAGCTATGATGAATCCAATATCTTAATTCAAACCAGAAACAGTTATTCTTGGAGATGAACACCTCTGCATGTCTTACCATGTCTTCCATGCTTACATATAGCTCCCATACTGCTACTCCTGATAGTAGGACATAATGACATATCTGTAGACAGTGCACAAAACATACAAACACCGTCTATTCTCTCAATGGAAAGAAGCAAAAGTGAGCTGCCAAGCAGAGAAATTGGGTAAAATCCATATTTGTACCAAAATGAACGGTTGCAATATAAAGGTGCAACAGTAGTGAAACTATGATTAAGGCCACAGATACCATTTGACTGTTTGATGAAAATTCAAAAGTCATCTAGTTTATTTTAGATAAAGTGTTCTCAGACAGCTGGTTATAAATGAGGAAAGTAACATGGATATATTATGAACTATAGTGTACAAAAGTAGGCATTGAAGGAAAATGAAAAAGAAATTTATTCTCAAGGTAGGGAATACCTGATAGATTCAGACAGATATTAAAAAGGCTGCTGACGATGGCAAAAAAATATCAGACAAGTACATGATAGATTCAGACAGATGTTAAAAAGGCTGCTGATGATGGCAAAAATATGTCAGATAACTCCATGATAGATTCAGACAGATGTTAAAAAGGTTGTTGATGATGGCAAAAACATATCAGATAAGTACATGATAGATTCAGATAGATGTTAAAAAGGCTGCTGATGATTGCAATAATATATCAGATAAGCGCACTCTTCTTTGATTTGAAATAAACTGCCCTAAGCCAGCGCGCATTATTGATAGATGCTTGTTTCAGGCTTTGCACATTGGCATAGCTCAATGAGATGCCTAGTCTGCAAGTTTTTGACTCCTGCAACCCGACCCAGGCGATATATAATATAGATAAATATGATTACACACCATTGGTGGGATACACTATAGGGGTTGTTCTGGGTGCAGCTGTGGGGTTGCATGTGAACTGTCGCCTGTATTGGTTAACTCCAGAACCAAATACAGCACTGTCCAGGTTAGTCTTTACAAGGTGCAGAAAACACCCTCTTAACTCTGACCAGTCGTAACCATAGCAGACAAGGACAGCGAGCATACACTGATCAGCACAACTCTGGCTACTCTTTGCATTATTTGGTACACCACCATAGGAAAACCTGTTCCTTGTTTCAATGTAAATATCGCGACAACCTGGTAGGAGGGAAAGGTATATTGCAGGCGATTAGTAGTCGATAGGGTATTAAATAATAAGTATAAAGGTAATGTTCAATCAAGCAGGAGCGTGGACAAGAAAAATTGTCCAATCTTTATTCATAATAATCTTAAATAATCTCAAATAAATATTCTAATCTTAAAATTAGGATTATAACACAATTGAGATTATATGAAATAAGATTGGAAGTTTTCTTGTACATGCTCCTGCTTGAGTTTGTCACCACGAGTTAAAACAATACATTTGAAAAGGAGGAAGTAATGCATAAAAGGGTTACAGGTTGAGTATTAATAGAGGGGACAACTAGGATTTTAAAATCATATATAACAATGGCTGGTCAGGGAGAGTTGAAATCAATACACACTTGCAGTCATATTCTCTATATTGGGAGTAATACAGAAGTTAATCGTACAGAGGTTTAGCTCAGATGAAACATGACAACCCTTTTTTCACTACAATTGGTTAACAGTCAGTAACATTACAGCTATTTGAGAGTAAGAGATTGGAGTTCCAGGTATAACTTGCACATACCAGGTCGGGATGGGGTAACTGTTCCATCACAAGAGAATTGGCGACGGTAGTTAGTGACTCCAGGTCCAGTCTCTAGACTATTCAGGTTGTTAGCATTAAGGTGGAGGAAACACTTGTTTTGGTTGGTAAAGTCATAACCATGACATTTCTGGGAGGAAGCAATACAGGCAGCTTCACAAGCGGAGGAAGTGGTTGCAGCATTGTCCTGCCCTCCAAATGCAAACTTATTTTGTGTTGCAGTAAATGTATCTCGACATCCTGAAATTACACAGTCGTGGAATCTTGTGTTAACTATGCAATTAAACCTTCATTTTCCATGTATTTTGTGAAGTGTTTGCTTAGATCCATAATTATCAAGATCTGTAAAAGATTGACTAGAAATGTTGGTAAGATTCTCAGAAATATGTTACTTGCCATTGTAAAATTTATTCCCTTGAAACAAATATAAAAAGGGTGGGTATTGTTTTTATTATGATGCATGAAGTGCATAAATCTAACTGATATTTGCCAAATCATGGATGATACAGTAGAAAGCTAATGACTGCCTGTTAGCATGGGTTCCAGCTATAGAAGCATGATGAAAACCTACGAGGTCGGGATGGGGTAACTGTTCCATCACAAGAGAATTGGCGACGGTAGTTAGTGACTCCAGGTCCAGTCTCTAGATTGTTCAGGTTGTTAGCATTAAGGTGGAGGAAACACTTGTTTTGGTTGGTAAAGTCATAACCATGACATTTCTGGGAGGAAGCAATACAGGCAGCTTCACAAGCGGAGGAAGTGGTTGCCGCATTGTCCTGCCCTCCAAATGCAAACTTATTTTGTGTTGCAGTAAATGTATCTCGACATCCTGAAATTACATGGTTAGTAAAATCTATAGTAGTTATGCAATTTAGACATGCCTATTCGTTTGTGAATTTCTCACTTGGACAAAATGAAAATGAGGTAAAAAAAAGTTGGCCCATGGGCATTTTGATTATTTTTTCTGTCTGAAAAACTTGGATATGCCAATGAGGGAAGTAAAAAATAAAGGGAAGATCCAC
This sequence comes from Harmothoe impar, assembly GCA_947462335.1. Lineage (NCBI taxonomy): Eukaryota > Metazoa > Annelida > Polychaeta > Phyllodocida > Polynoidae > Harmothoe > Harmothoe impar. The sequence continues at coordinate 27,303,093 of OX381720.1, forward strand.
AATAGAGAGGACCATCCAACAATAGAAATACAATATTTTCTAAGTGACTAGAAGTATTGAAATACTTCAAAAATCAAGAAAATCTGAATTCCCATTTCACCTACATGAAAGGTAGATGGTTGTTTTGCTGTTGAATATAGCTCTCCGTTGGTAAATCATACTACATGTTATTTTATTTTGCTGTTTTTATGCCTTCTCTGGCTTAGATATCGAAGGGAATAAAAAAAAGTGTAAATTGCAAATTTTCTTTTTTTATTCTGATTTTGGCCTGTCCTGGTGTGGCTGGCTCATGACCCAAGTTAAAAAGGTGTGGCCTAAAGTAGTGGGGCAATAACTGCCTATTTAAAACCATTGAATATGTCAGGGTAGGGAAATGGGTTCCAGGTAAAGAAGGCTGAGGAAAACCTACCAGGTCGGGATGGGGTAACTGTTCCACCACAAGAGAATTGGCGACGGTAGTTAGTGACTCCAGGTCCAGTCTCTAGACTGTTCAGGTTGTTAGCATTAAGGTGGAGGAAACACTTGTTTTGGTTGGTAAAGTCATAACCATGACATTTCTGGGAGGAAGCAATACAGGCAGCTTCACAAGCGGAGGAAGTGGTTGCAGCATTGTCCTGCCCTCCAAATGCAAACTTATTTTGTGTTGCAGTAAATGTATCTCGACATCCTGAAATTACATGGTTAGTAAAATCTATAGTAGTTATGCAATTTAGACACACCTATTTGTCTATTTTGTCTTTAGTGAATTACTCACTTGGACAAAATGAAAATGACGTTAAAAAAAAGTTGGCCCATGGGCATTTTGATTATTTTTTCTGTCTGAAAAACTTGGATATACCGATGAGGGAAGTAAAAAATAAAGGGATGATCCACAATAGAGAGGACCATCCAACAATATTTTCTAAGTGACTAGAAATATTGAAATACTTCAAAAATCAAGAAAATCTGAATTCCCATTTCACCTACATGAAAGGTAGATGGTTATTTTGCTGTTGAATATAGCTCTCCGATGGTCAATCATACTACATGGTTTTTTATTTAGCTGTTGTTATGCCTTCTCTGGGGCTCGATTCATAACAATGTACGACAGCTCAGAAAGGCTACGACCACAAAAAAAACATGTCTGTAGGGAAAACAGGGCAAATCGTATTTTTTTACAGGTAGTAGTCAAGGAGTTGTAGAAGGCAGTCATACAGAAAAATGGGGTGCATTTCACAATTAGAATCATAGGACATATCTCCTTTACTCAATCGTATCACTTGTATTAAAAAGTAGTTGTAAGAGTAATAAGATAAAAATGTAACTTTGTATTACAAAGTACATTAGAATATTACCCACACTACGATTTAGGAGGAAATAGTTGAATTATGTTTTTCAAAATATGTATGATATTTCGAATTTCTGAGCCACTCATTCTTACAGGTTAGTATACATGTCATTATCATTTATTACATCTTGGTTTGGTACAAAATAAACCATTATTAAAGATTTTTTGGATGGCTGAGATGACTTCAGAGGCTGTCTCAGCCATCTTTTGTGCAATGGGCATTTTTGCCCTTAAGGCCACCTTATACAGGTATTCTGTACAATTAGATAGATGAGAAATTTGCTACAATTTTCTTGTGAAATGCACCCCTTTTTTTGTACGACAGCATTCTACAATTTTCATGAGATAAGCTAGTTGAATGAGATAAGCTGGTCGTAAGTGTGGTTATTTTTCTCCACCCTTACAACTATTATTCAGCTGTCGTAGGTTTGACACAAAATGGCCCCTAGACGACTAGCAATGGTCGTAGCAGTAAAATAGCCCTCTATATCGTAGAAACTTATGAATCGAGCCCCTGGCTTAGATATCGAAGGGGATAAAAAAAATGTAAATTGCAAATTTTCTTTTTTAATTCTGATTTTGGCCTGTCCTGGTGTGGCTGGCTCATGACCCAAGTTAAAAAAGTGTGGCCTAAAGTAGTGAGACAATAACTGCTTATTTAAAACCATTGAATATGTCAGGGTAGGGAAATGGGTTCCAGGTAAAGAAGGCTGAAGAAAACCTACCAGGTCGGGATGGGGTAACTGTTCCACCACAAGAGAATTGGCGACGGTAGTTAGTGACTCCAGGTCCAGTCTCTAGACTGTTCAGGTTGTTAGCATTAAGGTGGAGGAAACACTTGTTTTGGTTGGTAAAGTCATAACCATGACATTTCTGGGAGGAAGCAATACAGGCAGCTTCACAAGCGGAGGAAGTGGTTGCAGCATTGTCCTGCCCTCCAAATGCAAACTTATTTTGTGTTGCAGTAAATGTATCTCGACATCCTGAAATTACATGGTTAGTAAAATCTATAGTATTTATGCAATTTAGACACACCTATTTGTCTATTTTGTCTTTTGTGAATTACTCACTTGGACAAAATGAAAATGAGGTAAAAAAAAGTTGGCCCATGGGCATTTTGATTATTTTTTCTGTCTGAAAAACTTGAATATGCCAATGAGGGAAGTAAAAAATAAAGGGATGATCCACAATAGAGAGGACCATCCAACAATATTTTCTAAGTGACCAGAAATATTGAAATACTTCAAAAATCAAGAAAATCTGAATTCCCATTTCACCTACATGAAAGGTAGATGGTTGTTTTGCTGTTGAATATAGCTCTCCGTTGGTATCATACAACATATTATTTTATTTTTGCTGTCGTTATGCCTTCTCTGGCTTAGATATCGAAGGTAATAAATAAAGTGTAAATTCCGGCTTGTAACCCAAATAAAAAAGGTGTGGCCTAAAGTAGTGAGACAATAACTGCCTATTGAAACCCATTGAATATGTGAGGGTAGGGAAATGGGTTCAAGGTAAAGAAGGCTGAGGAAAACCTACCAGGTCGGGATGGGGTAACTGTTCCATCACAAGAGGATTGGCGACGGTAGTTAGTGACTCCAGTTGCAGTCTCTAGACTGTTCAGGTTGTTAGCATTAAGGTGGAGGAAACACTCATTTTGGTTGGTAAAGTCATAACCATAGCATTTCTGGGAGGAGGCGACACAGGCAACTTCACAAGTTGGGCGAGAGGTTGCTGCATTCTTCTGCCCTCCAAATGCAAGCTTGTTTTGTGATTCAGTAAATGTCTCTCGACATCCTAAAATAGAAAAGATTGTTTCACCCATAAAGTTGCTACTTGAAACAGCTGTGATTTTCTTAATAACCTCTACCACATTTCAAACAATGTGAAGGATTTTTTGGGATACACTGTAAAAGATCTGGTTGCCATTTTTGTAGGTGTATAGCAGATTCAACTGTAGCTGTACAGTTTATTGTAGATAAACAGTAGTATCTACTGTAAATCTACTGCAGATTCTACTGTAAATCCATTCTACAGTAGATTCTACTGTGTACCTACACTAACTATCTACAGTGTACCCCATCCCAGTTAAATGTTCGAAGAATCAACATACCAGGTCCGGATGGGCTTGGGGATCCAGTACAGCCAAACTGGCGTTTATAGTTGCTAACTCCGGACCCTGTTGCTAGATTTTTCAAGTTGTTAGCATCCAGGTGAAGGAAACATCGGTTTTGAGTGGTAAAGTCATAGCCATAACACTGGGGAGAGGAGTTAAGGCAGGCATTGGCACAGTCAGTATTGCTTCTAGCAGGGTTTTCATTCCCATCATATGCAAATTTATCTCTTGACTCGGAAAATGTGTCGCGACATCCTGAAAAGATATGACCCCATTAGTTTTGCCCTATCTAAGAGCAGAGATCCTGATCACATGGATATGGTGGCCATGTCTGTGCTAGTCATGGTGATAAGAACTGGTGAGAATTATCATGTTGGGTTCAGTATACCCTGAATTTCATTACGGAAATGAGGGTACAAGGTACCCATCATAATTAATAGCTCATGTCAGTGAGTATCACTGTGCTCTTCAAAATGAAATGGATGGCTGACACACAGAGGAACCGGTCACTCTCAAATTGATCATCCATTATGGTGAAATGCAGTTTCATCCAGGGGCAAGTGATATGCATGCCTGGATTCACCATTATCACCTCAGTAAGCCTAATTGATCATGTATAAGTTACACAATGAACCAGTATTCATACAAGCAACCTGAAACAAGAACTCATCACTAAAGCTCTGACCAGACAAGTGGGAAGCACTACAACAATGTGTCAATATGCTAAATCTATTGTTCAACCGACCAGAAGTAAAGTTCCAGTTGCATGGAAAGAAATGTTGGTTAGTATACTTTTCAAAGGATGTTTATACATAGTAAGTAGTGCTTGTTGCACTTGACTGGTCAGGGTCCAGATAACTAGTTTGACATGATTTACCTGACTGCCTTGTCGTAGAACCGCCAGGAGAGAAAGTTGTTCTGGAGTTTATAGAAGTAGAAGACTGCAGTTGGCTACCGCAGATAAACTGTCGCTTGAAATAGCTAACCCCTGGAGCACTCACTAGCGTAGGGTTTGTATAGTGCAGGAAGCAGTCAGTACGATCCTTGGGCCAGTCAAAGCCATAGCATAGCCTCTGTGAGCCGCGGCAGGCAGCAGTGCAGTCGCGGAGGCTATTAGCCCCCGTCCGAACACCGGCACTTCCCGGTCCACCCTGCTGCTCACGATTTGCAAAGAATGGGTCCTCACAGCCTGATTAGGCAGACAAAGCAAAAGTAAGCTCATGAAGCTAGTAAAATTCATTAAAGCATTGACAGGAGATATCATTGTTGATGGAAGATAGATGCAGATCATACTGCAAACCTTTCTTTTCTGACACAGTAGGCACGCAGCTGAAGAAAAGGTATACAATAGAACCCTACTGGGAGTTTATTTCTTATTATTGTGTCATCATTTTATCAACAACCCTAATATGTCTTTGTATTTTACCCTCAAATCTTTTAGGTAAACCCACCTGTACTGCTCTAATGCTGGCTCGAATCTCATCTTTATTTTCTTCGTTACTTTATTAATCAAAATTCTAAAAAGGAATAAACTCCCAGTGAATCTATTCAATTAACAGAGTACAGCTGCTATGTGTGCAAATGTAAAAGAAAAAATGAGCAAATAGCACTTAAAGCATAGCCTTCACAATATCTCAAAATTGTTCTGCACTAATAAAGCTGTACAAAATGCATAAAAAGAATCAATGCTTCGAAGCCACTGAAAGCAAAGTCGTTGTAGCTGTGTGAAAAGAAATTCATAAGATAAATCAATGGACAAGATACTCAAGCAGAAACTGCAGTCCATCCGGATCGTTCCTTTATCATCAAGCAAGCTACCAATGGCAGAAAATCTGTTGACAACAGATAGTAAGCAAAAGAATGAGTTGTTAAGATTATTTAAGCTCGATGGCAAATACCCGGAAACTCCTTTTCCATGCGAGAAAAGACAGACACGTCAAGTAGCATTTCGGACATGAGTCAATGGATCATGCATGTCATGACTGGATGAAGCTCAATATGAAAACTTGAAATAAATAAATGCTTGTTCCACTCCACATACCAGGAGATACAGGGGATCCGGTGCGTCCGGTGTTGCACACAAACTGACGTCTGTAATTGGTGACACCTGTCCCAGACCGAACAGAATCCAGATTGGCCCTATTCAGGTGCAAGTAACACTTTCCATCGCTGGTCCAGTCATAGCCAAAACAGCCTGACCCCCTTAACAGACAGGTAATCCCACAGTTGTCACTACTGCCCGCTGATGTTTCGACACCCCCAGGAGCAAAACTGTTCGCTGAAGATGTAAATGGGTCTCTGCAACCTAGATAGTGGGGGGAAAACAAATGGAGTTAAAATTAGTGTTTTGGGTGCTTACAATTATTTTATGTAAATACAGGAATACAATGTCTTTCATAAAATTTCTCTCTGCACTGAATACAGCATTCACACGACTCGTCCCCGTTCTAAAAATAGTTTTGTTGAATGGGGATAAAAAAGAAATTAATTCGACGGTTCCTCCCTGCGGAAAAAATGAAAAGAATTTCAGGGTACAAATTTGAATGACATGAAAATATTTTTGAAAAGGCACAGTATTAGGCCCAAAAATGTGTTATTCGGGTTGCTCAATCCAAACTAGGAAAGCACTACAAAAAATGCCACTGCTGTCCCCGAGGCGGAGCCACTGTGTTCCAGCCAACTTTTCTTTCCGTGACCTGCGGCAGGCAGCAGTGCAGTCCCGGAGGCTACTACCCCAGTCAGCATTGGTCCCTGGGGACGTTATGTGTTTAACTTGGGCCAGCTGGGCTTTCCCATATCTGGGCTATGATCCTTTCTGTCCAGGGCTACCAGTGGGAGCCCAGATGTGTCAGCCCACAAAAACTTTTTTTTCATGAATATATTGCAAATATTTCGAAACATAGAAATTACCTTTTATTGTACATTTTTATAGTATGTGCTAAATCTGGGATAGGGCAGGGCACTGGAAATCTGGGCTGACCCATCTGGGCTCCCACTGGTAGCCCTGGACAAAAAGGATAAAAGCCCAGAGTGGGCAAATTAGCTTGCCCAAGTAAAAACACATATATATGGGCCCCAGGGACCAATGCTGACTCGGCCCCCGTACGAACACCGGCACTTCCCGGTCCACCCCCTACTGCTGCTCACAGTTTGCTAAGAATTGGTCCTTACAATTTGAGGTACGATCACAGTTTTGGGGGGTAATGCCAGATATATCATTAAGGCTCGTCCCTGGTATGGTAGCTAAACAGTATACAGCACATCAATGGTACGCATGTTCAAAGAAGTCACAAAAACATTCAGTCAACAAAAGGCTTAGACTAGAGTTATATCAACACAAAGTGACAATATATATATATATTTAAAAAGATTAAAAAGAACTTAAAAGGGATATCAATAGTGAAATGAGTAGCAGGTATCACACATTAAGACCATTAATATTTGAGTTAAAATGAGCGTAAGTGTTATACTAACTGGGTGGAGTCAGGGTGGGGTTACACACGAACGTTCTCAGGTAGTTGGTCACCCCGGTACCGGAGTTGAGGATATCAAGGTTGGCCTTGTTGGTGTGCAAGAAGCATTTGTTATCGGAGGTCCAGTCTATAGCGTAACAGGTGGTTTGGGACTGGGTGCATGCGTCTTGACAGGCTTGAAGGGTGGAGGCAGGGTTGGAGGTACCACCGAAGGCATAGCGAGCATTCCTTGGTGAATAGGGATCTCTACAACCTGAAAGCAACATAATGATTTTGACATGATAGAACATGAATGCCATATCCGATGTCTATATTTGCCATACTGCCTAAGAGATGTCACACAAACAAATCCGAAAAGATTCATCGATTTCCTTTTCATATCTATTTCCAATGGCTATAATTCCTCACAATGGGTCCCTTTATTAGGAAAAGAAGGAACTGTGTGCAGAAAACGTTCTGCATTGGTTCAATTAACATTGCACTAGGCCTATTGATTTTATTTTCATTTATCTATCTTGGATAAAGCATAGGGCCTGGGCCTTTTTGTGGAAATTAACCAGTGTCGACCTTTGGCTTTTCTTTTTAAAAACAGTACGTATATAAATTTTTGCTAGCCGAGCTATATAACTTATAAGAATATTTTACACAAAGACATAGATGTGTTTACAATAGCAGTGTATGGCAGGGAACAGAAAATTGGATATTGATGACTGATGCTGTGGTCATGGTTATTTCACAGAAATGGTGGTAAATTGGATAAAAAAAGGTCCTGAAACCTACCTCTCTACTAGGATTGATGATAAATTTAGCGATTTGCTTAACACCGATATAATCAACAACAAATTGCATTGTTATTATTGGCTATGTAATGAGCATGACTATTGGTACTTAGTTTCTTTTGGTAGAGTACTTTGTCGTTTATTCTCTTTTTAAAATTAGTGTTAGCAAAGATGCTCTATTCTAAAAATGTCCATAGACCCAATTGTGAGATAGGCACACATTATCACTAAGAGTTGGTAGTTGTTTTAACAGGTTTAACATACTATTTTGTCGCTGGTTGTTGAAGCAAAGCTAGCCATGAGAGTCAGACTGTTTTACATTAGCATCATTTAGTTATATATATTATGAATTTAAAAACTATGGCTGTTATGCTCTAATTTCTACCAGGTGTTTATTTTGGAATAGTTTATGTTCAGAGGAATATCAAAGGGAATAGCCATGTAAAAGAGGAATTATTGAAAATTAGTTCTGGAAAACCTGGACAATCACTATGATCCACCATATTAAAGTGTTCAAGAAGGTCGATTGATAGGTTATCTATTGCTATGAACACTAAAATAATTATTAGAATACAATCTAAGTGTATGCATAAAAAATAAAATTAAAAATTTAGGCTTATACATATTATATACATAAAGAGCTGAGAAGGTTTTGACATACCAGGGTTGCCACCACCACCACCACCACCACCAGGAGTGGTAGTAGGGGGTCGGTTTGTGAAGCCTGTGCTTGAGGCAGGTCTGTTTGTAACGCTGCAGCTAAATCTCCTTCTGTAGTGATTAACTGCAGACCCGCTCCGCAGCCTGCTCGAGTCAATAGCGGAGAGGTCGAAGTGAAGATAACAGCCTGTGGTGCCATAATCGTATCCATAACAGACAGTTATTGACAAGAAGCAAGCCTCCCCACAGAGGAACACCGATGCTGCTGCATTCTTACTTCCACCGAGTGCAAAGCGGCTGTCAGATCTGTCATACCTATCACGGCAACCTGTATGAATATCAGACAATGTATCAGCACTGGCTCATCTATGTTTCACATATATATCAGGCACTATTATCTGATCTTGTATCTTGGTGGAGATATTTTCGAGCATTAGAAATTGATGCATTTTCCGGCTTGGTAAATAAATTGTTAACGTATTTTACCAAATTTTACTCCTGGATGCTCCTAGAAAGAATCTACTGCGGCCGGCCCCTTTGAGCTATAGTAAAGCGTGCTTTTTGCTTCCCCACCCCCTCAAGAGGGAGCAACTTTTATTTTGGTCCCTCCTTAAAGTGCCAGTTACAGTATACACTATGGGAAAATAGCTAATAGCCACACCATTGTGCACTGGCAAACACGTTAAGCTTTCACACAAAATCCTAGATCTCTTACCAGCAGGTGGTGATGGTGTTTGACCCTGTCCGCAGACAAAGTTTCGGGCATAGTTAGTGACGCCTGTTCCTTGGACGAGGGAGATATCCTTATTTGAGTGAAGGTAGCACTTTCCAGCTGTGGTCAGGTCAAACGCGTAACATGTTGGGTTTGCTTGCTGACATGCGAGGCCACAGGTATCTTTAGTGGATGCTCCTGGAGACTCAGTTCCGCCAAAGGCTAACCGATCTCTGTTTTCACTGTACGTGTCCCTGCATACTGGACAGATCGGGACAGAGGGGAATAGATATTATTGTATTCTGTATACAGAGTATTCACCAGATTGTTGTCTCATATCGGCAATTATTTACTATAACATGTGCCAAGTAATATCCCAATAGCATTAATCAGGTATATCTTATCATACTATTTGTAACATGTGAGACAAATATATGTGTTCACAGCAAATTAATAACTATATGTGGCATGTACTAGGAAATAGGACCTTAGTGCACCCCTGCACAAAGGGCCTTTTTCGCAGATTGTGTCACATATTTCATAACAATTAGAAAATGGCCATGGTTACTCTTATGTCTTTTTATCAATTCTAAGATCAATTAAAAAAATTAAAACAAGTAATCAAACTACCTGGGGGAGCAGCACCACAGTTGCGTCGATAGTGGGATGCCATTTCACGAGGGCTGATGATGTCAACTCGGTTGATATCAGTGTGGATGAAACAGCGCGTGCCGGAGGCTTCTGACAAAAAGTCGTATCCATAGCAGGTCTGTCCAGATCGTAGACATGCATTTTGACAAGAAACTGTATCACGGTCACTCGTACCTGAGCCGAACTGTGACCACTGGCCGCCCGTCCGGACAAAGTCATTGGTGCAGCCACCAGAAGGTGGAATTACTGAAAATACCATGGGTAAAAAATAATTTACCAAATGTCTTTCAGCTGTATTAGGATGATGCTCTGTTACAAGAAAAAGGTAAAGCAATACAATATTACAAAAGCGAGGCTTTTATAACTATATAAACTTGCCGTAGACATCAGTCCAGATTATTATGACACTATACTAGGGTGCATTTTCCATTAGCCGATTTGGAGGTGTTGTCGGATGCTAATCGGCAGGTAGAGCTATAACAATTAACTGGTAGTACACTCTGTGTAGTGTAGTTATTGTGGCTTTACTTGCCGATTAGGTGTCGATGGCACCTCCAAATCGGCTAATGGAAAATGCGCCTTCCCATTGCCTTTTGCCCTATAAACCATTTTAAATACAGAAATTAATAGAAAAGTACTAACCTGTGCCACTTCCTCCACCACCACCGCTTCCACCTCCGCACGACTGACGCCTGAAGTGATCTACGCCTGCAGCATTCTTGAAGGAGTTGCCCGGCCGGAGATCAGCCAGGTTGGAGTGAATATAGCAGGTGTTACTGCCATAGTTAAACTCATATGAGTTACAGCTAGATATTGGAAGGCGCAGACAAGCAGCTTGACACTTGGTGACCGTGTCCTGCCTGAATGACTGGGTGCCACCGTAGTACAGCGTGCTTTCTTCTTTGACAAAGTTGTCCGTACAGGTTCCTGTAATACATATGCAAGAGTTTAAGAGTCTTTTCTCATGATATGTTGTTGCAGAATAGACGTGTTTTGAATCGACTCATTGTATAAGCTGTTTCCAAACAACACACTTCCATTACTTTTAGAGTTGTATACAGTACGTTGTTTTACTCAATGACTTATGTGATAACATATCAATATTGAGTCCATTCATATAGGATGATATGATTATGAAAAAAGTGAATATACCCAGCCTCATGACCAGAATGTTGACAAACATGACATAATATCCCTTCATGGCTTGGGCTGAATTACATGCTGCTTAATAAGAATATGTGCTCTTTTATAAGAACATTTCAATACAAATCTGCTTTATGTCTTCATAAACACAATGACATATTGTAGTGCTGTATAGGAAAAAAGAAAATGTTTCCTTACCAGGAATAGGGGTCACTGGTGGCACTTGAGTAGAATGGAATATGAATATATATCGTTTTAGTAAAAACATTCCTAAGCAAGAGATTAATCATGATTATGGATAACATACCTGGATATCAATTTCCTATAATTGAAATCCAATACATGATTAAATTACTGTACATGCTACAAGAGGATGTGTCTTTTATGCATGTTCAATCACGGTACGTGTTATGCATAAATTATTTTGTTAATTAATGTCTACATGTATGATACTATAATTTCACTCTGTGTTTTTTAAGAGCTTATCATACACTATATTAGTTGAACAGGAACCGCCAAATAGGAAAACAATCCGTAGTTAGTTCAGTGGGTTGTTTGCTGTCTATGATAAATATCACCCTGAGACCAAATATAGAGGGTATTTAAGTCCGAAAGGGTAAATTACATTTGGAATCTAGAATGGGTAAATTACAACTAAAATCTACAGAAGGACACTAGATCTAAAATCCTAAGACTGTAGTTTAAATCCTGAGACTAAGGAGGGTACATTACATCTATTGAAATCTAAAAGTGGTTGATGAAAAATTGTAGTTGAGTTAAAGTTCATCTTAAGATACTACATATGTACTAGAGGACATGATAGATGCTGCTAAGACGTTGACATGACACGCATGATTAGTGTTTGGTTGAGGTTGCAGTTATGGAAAGAACTATATAAAATATTACCTATTCCTCCTCCTTTAAACATGACATAAAACAAGTAGAAAGTATATTCATATGTGCATGATTTAAATTGGTGAAGCAACACGCTGTCAATGCAATATCTAGAGAGGCCTAGATATAGTACACTATGCAGTGGGAACAGCAATTCAAAAGTTTCCATGAATGAGAACAATAGTCATTGCTTATAGTTACTCTCTTCTCTCTAGACGGACATTGATTACCCAATAGCATTATTTTAAACATTTACCTCTAGGAATACATGTAGGCCTAAAGAGTATGTTCATTTATAGTCATAAACTGTCCCATTTCTGGAATATGCAGTGCATGGAAGGGCATTGCTAGCATCCAGAGTATGATGGGTTAGGGTGAAAGGGATCTTTGATTTTAAATGTTTTTTATTGGATGTCACCAGATATTCTCAGTCATGTCTACCAAGGGTACATGAGTAAACATGCCAATACGTAAAGCCGCAGACAGAGCTATGTCAATACAACATCTACCACTGATCTCAAAGTCCCATGTTAAACCCCAAGATCAGAATCTATTTAACACTCATCATGCATGCATTAGAGATGGTGGGCTACTCATAAATGCAAAAAAGAATCGAAGTCTTACATTAAACTAATAAATAGTTCTTTCTCACAACACATGAATTATACATTCATTCACACACAGCCTGACTCTCAGGTGAGGGTAGTTTTAGCGACAATGACTCTCACTTTTCTGAGGGTGTTGGGTAACGCTACTGTTACGACTTACTTATTTAAATGGTTTATCTTTGTTGCCATAATTAGCAGTGTAGAAGCAGCCTCTAAAATTACATGGCACCAATGGAATAAGTCCTCAGTACTTATTCACTTTTATATGGTTGATTTTCCATAATATTTGATAAAGCCAGTAACTCACCAGTACAGTATCCCCAGCTGCTGTCCGTGTACTCAAAGGTGCTTGAGCACCAGGGCCGACCAGTGCCTGAATTCACTGTGGTGCACTCGTAGAACAGGTAGATATCATATTTAAAGGGGAAGGTACACTGCTTTCCGTTCTCTGTCCGAACTGAAATTGTCAGAGCACACAATGTTGTTGAGGCATTGGTAAACCATGAAAATATTGTAATCTTGCTTAAGCTTGAGCAGATATTCCATGAGTAGGTTGACTGTAACTCCTAATTGAAATTTTCAGCTATAATATTGCTTATAAAGCTTATGCAGGGAGAGGAATCATGAGGCGCGTAAACCTACCTCAAGTGTGTCAAACCATTAAAATAATAATTTTTATACATAATTTTAAACTGGGTGGCATTACTTACCAACCGGTGCCCTTCCAGGATAGTACACTGAAAACCATAAAAGCGCTGTATTATTAAACAGGTCATATCTTGCATGCACAGTTTGATGTGTCCAATTTTTTCTCTTCTTTTCATGAATTATCATTTGAGTCATCCCAATCGTACACCATGATCTTCCTAATCCTATACAATTTCTGGCTCACCTGTATCCTTTATAAATTATACAATATTTGTTGTGCCTTTTTAAAATACATTTCAATGATATTGAGTGCTGAGCCATCAGGGTTTCCCCCAAATCATCTCAAACACATACCTCCAGTAATATACTATTCTAAGTAGGGATACTTCATTGGAGTGTATTACTGGAAATGCAATAGACATCTATCATTACAACACATTAAAGAGTCAGAATACTCACATGGACATGCTCCCCACTGCTTGTCCCTGTCGTAGTTGCTGGTGGTGGAGCACCAGTAGGTCTGGTAGTTGGCGTTGGTACACGTCTGGATGGACTGACCGTTGTAGGTGAAGGGGAAGGTACACAGCTGTCCCTTACCAGTCCCATCCAGTGTCGGCACTGTCACTGCTGCAAACACAATATAGAGGAACCCATTAACGGAGGTGTTGCTTGCACAAATTTCAATAGGATTTATTCTAACTAGCTTAGTATTCCAAGATGCATGGCCAGCTCCAAAACTAGTGTCCCTTCAAGAAAATATATTCAGTTCGGAGTAACCAGAAAACTTATCACTGCATTTATAGCAGGTTTGGCGGCATTTATGAATTGTTGTGTCCTAGTCCTTTCCTTTTTTTCCCATTTGAAAACAACCTTCTAGAGAGATGTACTTTTGTAAAACTCCTTTTGTAAAACTCCTTGACAACCAACTGGATATGAGCTAAAGAAAATGTGCGTGAGGAACTCCATAATCTTAGACCTTTGTCCTGACAACAATCCAAGTTACACAAGTTTAATCACTTGAAGTTCAAAGTAGATCAATAAATACTTGTAGGCAACGTAATGTGGCACTATCACCGATAAGCAACACGTCATTGCTGTGTGTCGTTGCTAAGTGATAGTACATTGTCGTTTTTTCAAAGGCCCTTTTCCCACTGATTCCAGTTTAAAATCCATTTCCTTTTTGATAACCCTTATAATCATAAAATGACCCATTAAGTGTGATTTGTAGTTATTGTGTTTTGGACAACTATATAATATATACGAACTTCGATATGTATGATGTTGATTAATGATGTTGAGTAAGGGTTCATGCAGGGATAAATAAATGCAAGAAGGCAGACTGGTAGGAAGGCAGGGAGAAGGGGGGAATGCACAGAGAAGGGGTCTCTAGGGGCATACCGACAGGTAGATAGGAAAGGATAGCGAAGGAACAAGTAGGGCATGAAGGAATAGGGGAAGTGAGTAATCGGGCAGTGATGGAGTAGGGCAGTGTGTGAGTGAGGGGATGGCGGGGGGATAGGGGAACGGAGGTATAGGTTATGGTGAGCAATAGATGGAGGGAGACGAGGAGTAGGGAGATTGGGGAGCCAGGTACAAGGGGAGGAAGAAATCAATGTTAATAGTATTAAAACAATGCTTGTCATTCTGTATACCTACGTACCTACATGCCTTCCCCGTACTAATTTACTGGGTTCACAGCTGAGCATTTGATGTGGACATCAGATTACCTTTTCAGACATTTCAATGTCCAGAACTATATATATAATATCATTATGCTAAGCATAAAAAGATCTTGTGCTAGAGCTCTGTTTCAAACGTTGGGAGAGGGATCCCGGAGGGGGAGGCATTTTGTATTAACTACAATACATATCCTCGCTATGAATAGTGTGGCTGTCTATGAATATCCAATGATTCATAAATGCTCATCCGTTCCTTCGTTTGTTCAGAGTGACAAAGAAATTGGCTGTGATGGCTTTTATTGTGAGTTGCTATGAGTTACTGCATAGCATGTGTTCTCTCGTTTGGAGACACCCACCACGTCTGGTGTTGCAGGAATAGTTACCACAGCAATAAAGTAACGCTGACTTATCTACTGCTACTTGCCATATCTAATGCTCCTTGACATAATCCGCCTGTCGATTCGTCTGCAGTGGAAACCTGATTATGGGCATATCATTATGCTATCAGACCCCGGGTACCACGCATGGGCACATATATCTACTGCTCCTTGACATACCTACTGCTCCTTGACATACCTACTGCTCCCTCACATACCTACTGCTCCCTGACATACCTACTGCACCCTGACATACCTACTGCACCCTCACATACCTACTGCACCCTCACATACCTACTGCTCCCTGAATACCTACTGCTCCCTCACACACCTACTGCTCCCTCACACACCTACTGCACCCTCACATACCTACTGCTCCCTCACATACCTACTGCTCCCTCACATACCTACTGCACCCTCACATACCTACTGCACCCTCACATACCTACTGCTCCCTGACATACCTACTGCTTCCTGACATACCTACTGCACCCTCACATACCTACTGCACCCTCACATACCTACTGCTCCCTGACATACCGACACTGCTCCCTCACATATCCACTGCTCCCTGGAATATATACTGCACCCTCACATATTCACTGCTCCATATTCACATGGTGGATATGGATTGTATAGCACTGTATAATGATATGGAGATACCCAGGCACAATGTGTAGAATTGCTAATGGGGAGAAGGCCTACACATGCCCTCGCTTCTCTATACTGTTACATCTACAGTGAATAACCATAATCATGCTTTATATAATGTCTCACCTGCATGTGCAGCCTGAAGGCCCAGGATGAAGAAGAGGGTGAGTCCACCGGTCCACATCTGTGAGAATATACAACATGATGACACTGAATCACATGTTAGGAACACACATACAACACATAGAAGGCATTCTGAGTCAAACAGTTTATGTCCGAGGGATACAGTTAGAGAACCAGCCAGGCAGTAATCACCAGAGCCCATATCGATTGTATTCACATGAACTCAACTATAATCGCCATCATCGGACAGAACAAGGTCAAATTATATTGAATATTTCTAGTGAAAATAAACTATTTTTGAGAGGAATTTGCACAAACTGAGTAGAATAGGGTATATACTTTTGTATGTATGATTAAAAGTCAAGATGCAGTGAGTGGTTATGTATGATAAAATAATGGGTCATGAGGATGACATTTTCAAATATTGAAGTGGTACTGCCAGCTATTGAAATTGATATTTGAAGAAGGGACAAAGCATGGGCCAAACAATGTTTTAAAATTGTCTATGATCTAAGGGCATTTCAATGTAGTTTGAAATCAAAAATGGAAAACTGTTTTTCGGTCTAGAGAGTAACAATTTCGTATGTAATTGGCGAAACGGAAGGAAAAGTATGCACATAAATTCCTACTTAGCCCTTCAGTAATGAGGGTCATTTTCTATCATACATGTGACCTGTTTTTTCAAACATCAGCCTGTTATACAAGGCCTACTACTTCACACAGACGCATATTATTGACCACATTCCTAGAAGTCCCTGTCCTATACACTCTCCTATTTAAACAAGCTCTAGCTAGGACCCCTCCCAACAGGTACCAGTATAAGTCGTGTTTGGGCACCAGTTCACGACCTCCGCTGGTTCCCCCAGGTTTGCGTCTACAAACCGGAAGTGCAGCCCGGTACCAGCAGCCTGGTGCCTCCCCCTGGCGGACACACCTGTTTGCACCTCACCACATCTCACCTCAACTCGTGACTGAAAGCCACATCAATGTTTACACGTTTTTTATTCTTTTTCTTCCTTTGTTGCCTCGCAATGTTGTCTTCCCACTGTTTTCATACAGTCGTAGTGGATGAAGACAGTGGAGTGTCGCTTCGCTTGCTCGCGACCATGTTATGACTTATTCAATATTTTTTCTAAAGCCCTCTTTAGGGTAACACTGGATGAGACAGAAACCAAAAAAAGGTTTATATTGACTTTCCATTGAGCAATCCATAGGAGAGTGTCCAAAACGTGTTCACTCAATATAAGGCTGTGATGCAAGTTAAAAGTCTATGATCAGGTGCAGTCTGACCGGCATGAAAGAAACGGCTTATTCAGGGCAAATGTACATAGAAATGGTCGGGAAAAAGTTAATGGATGCTTTAATACTTTATGATACTAATCTTATTCTATTTTAATTCAAAAGTAATTCAAATTCACACTTGCCGATCATAGATTGCACCCGACCATAGATTGCACCCGGTCATAGATTGCACCCAGTCATAAACTTTCAACTTGTATCGATTTAGTGAGACACAGCCATAAGTTAGTTATGTTTATAACCAACTCTACCAGTACGCTACTGGTTCCCTCAACCACCATGCACATCTCGTAAGAGGGAGGTTACAATCTGGTTGTGGTACTGGTTGCTCACATATCGTGTAGTGAGGGAGTGTGGTTCCAACCTGAATGCTGCGAAATCAGAGCGAACATGCTCTATATATCTAGTGTCATATAGTTCATATAGTATCTGGCAGCACATGTTGCAATTTTTGCTTACATGCAATGTGATGGTCCTGCACTGTTACCCCTCTTATTCATATACTGCCATTGATTCAACAACGTTTTTTCGTACTGAAGGGAAGGAATTTGCTAAAAAGCCTTACTCCACCGGTGATATACCCTGCTGGTACGGCTAAATAAGATGTCAATACTTGATAAAGGGGGTCGTGCAGCAATGCTGTTTCATAACAAACATTTTTATACACGAAGCACCTATGGTAACTTCTATAAATAGTACCATTCCCTGCTCTGGAAGGTATATGTCAAATGATACGGTATTTATCTTTTTAGACAATGCTAGGCACCAGGAAGTGCATGGATGGAAGGTAAATATTTCCGAGACAGACTCATCTGAATCAAGAAAATCGATTAGTAATTATGTAGTATCTAGAAAGAGACCGAGTTGGTAGATTGGCAAGGTAGGTGAAGGTTGCCATGATTGGACCAGCTACTAAAATGAAGCACTTACTTTTCTTTACTTTTCTTGTAATATAATTAACTTTAGTATTCTCAGTTGCTGATTTAACACAGGGCTTGAACAGGTCACAAATGCACAGTGGGTTTCCTAGTGGGTTCATTTTGGACTGTTTTAGGGAATTTCGAAACTTATGCTATCCATATGAGCTGAAAGTATTCTGCTCGTAAAGGCAATAAGTGCAACATGTAGGCAACATGGATTCTAATTCTAAACATCGTGAGAAAAAATGCTCTCATTTTATACATAGCATAAGTCTTATAAGATTCAGACTAAAGGCTGGGGCATTTAGGTTTTCTGTGTAGTATCACACAATTTTTGGCATACTGAATGACCACACTGAGTAATAGAAACGGTGTGTGAACAGCCAGGAGTGGCAGCAACTTCCATGTATGTGGAACTCCTCTTCACTTCATGGATGTTGGCATTTAAGCACAGATTGGACCACCGTAAAACCTCACGTATTTAAGCCTAAATCATGTATTAGCCACATCCCGACTTTGGCAGGATCATATAAGCCGCACTGGCGAATAGGTTATAGTGGCTTTAGTGCTGTACTGTAGAAGCACAATCTCTCATACAAGCCGAACCTTGACTTTGCCCTTATCCTATAAGCCACTCTGGCGATCTGACTGTCGTACTAGCTGCAGCATGTACACGAGATTTGACGGTACTTAAAGTCATACTTGAAGGATCTTTTATTCCAGTAAAGACCACTTCAAGTCGCTTGAATATCATTATGACCTTTACATGACGTTTAAATATGGCATTTACTGAACTTAAGATCGCTTATAGTGTGACTTTAAGCAATAAAAGGTTTGCTTCAATGCCAAGGTTCATGCAGTGTGTGTGTGTGTGTGTCCTTAAACCCTGTGGGTAGATGACAGTGTAAGCTGGTTATGTTGAGGGTTGGGCTGTGTGTGTACTCTGGGATTACCCCTCCGTGTCTGAGCCTCAGCTAACCCGGTGAATCCCCACACAGAAGCCTCTCATCTACTGCTTGCACAGATTATGGACACCTAGATCGCTCATTCCTCTACTTCAAGGAAGGCTTGGACATATACATATGGATTGATCTCTATGGAAACCCTGATCTCTCATTCCTCGAGATCTCCTTCGGGGAACGCTTGGACACATACATACGTGTGGGCAGCTGAGGAGAAGGGCACATCTAGGCGGGAACTATAGTACCAGGGTTGGCCACCAGGGGGCATCACAATAACCACAAATGTAAAAAAATAGGCCAGAATTTGCTCTAGTCTAAGGTAGATTTTTACATGGTTCTCTCCAAAGCATTCTATTTTGGGGTAATTTCTCCATATCCAAAAAGGAAAGGAATGAACTCCAATCGATAAAGATATTCATAGGGATTACTACACTGAAAACAGAATGTAAATCTCATTTCTCTATATCCAGATATATGAAGACTGCTGCTCTTAATAACCAGAGGGAGAGTCTATGTGCAGAGTTTGCATGGTTGGCAACTTGAGTTATGACCATTGACCAGAGGCAATGTACAGTGACTGGATGTGGATACTAATCAGTGAGGGGGGGCAGGTCGGGGCATTACAAACAGCAGACAACAAAGGCTGAGGCTAAGGGCCCCATGAAGGGCACTTCATGTGCAATTCATTTTCATGAAGAAATCCACATCAAAATATGAGTGAACCATAAATATTCATAAATCATGGTTGAGTCATAATAAATTTGTTTAAGCCTACTTATGAAGGGAATGTTTGTTTCACAAGCTTGGCAGCAAATAGTTCTCTAGACAATCAACTGAGGGCACTCACCAAAAGAATAGTGGAAACCAATGTGGCAGTCCAGTGACATACCCTGGTAATATTATCTAGGTCACACCTCAGTCTCCAAGCAATTTCATGCCAATTGCGACAAGTAACTTGGGGGTTTTGTGACTAGTGACAAGACCCATTTCTTTCCATGAGCTACACAGCCATTCTTAACTGCGACAAGGTAACATCACTGATATTCCTAAAAACTTGACCAACCTCCTTAGCTTTTTGGCTCCCTCTATGACCAACCCAGATCAGTCAGATCAGTCAATACTGACCAACCAGTCGATACTGACCAACCTACCTTAGTCTTTCCATTTCTAGAAATGATAGGTATATCAGGGTTCGTCAATATGACCAACCCAAGTTAGTCAAGATGACTAACCTAGTTGGCCATATTTTTTTGGAATCAAGGATGTATTGTATAATCCCCAGCGATAATATTTACCCACACCCAGCAGTCTCGCGAAAAGCACATCCAATGCTTCATATCACATGCATTCACAACCCATGAGCAAAGTTATTCTATGATTATTGCAAAGTAGCATTTGTAGAAGTGTTGATGCATTTTTCACTAAACATTTTCCCCTGCACTGGTGAGGACCTGGGGGCATATGGTGTGATATACGGGTATAGCTCTCTAACTGGTGCGGACTTGTTCCCGCAGGCACTCTCTGTACACTGACACCAGCAATCTCGTGAGACCTTGGTTCTGCTCTCGTATTGTAGCCTGTTCCCCGGAAGCCATGGTGTGTGACTGTCTGGTCACTGCCTAGTTCTCACGATATTTTGCGAGCACAGAACTAACATGGCCGCCCATACGGAGAAACCCGAGTCATCGCTATACCAGTGCGATCTTGGGTAGACTGGCAAAGATCAGGGGCATCCTTTGCTGCTTTGACAGTTACGCCAGTGAGATCTAGAGCTATACTAATGAAGATCTTGGTGTAGGCCTATACCAGTGAGATCGTCGGTATCCTGGTGAGCATCTTAAGGTATATCAGTGTCTTGTGGCGGAGGGCCCGGGATCGTGATGGGAAACCCGGGAGCCTTGTTTACTTATCCGCTCGGGTACTGTTGACAAACTGGTTTTGTCCCCAGACAAGGTAAACCAAAAAGGGGAAAGTACTCGGCACCATACACCTGCTGTCTTAAACACTACATCCTATGTAGTGTAGGAGACTTTCTGATCTGCAGAACTATCCTGGCAGAGAACAGTGTCAGATTGTTCTCACAATCTGAGGGTTCTTTTGCCAGTGTGAGGAAGGTAACTTACTAGCTGTATGTATATATATTACTGCATGAGTTAAATATGTGGAAATTTCATTGTTGGTTCTCATGCCTTGGCAACTAGGCAATGTAGATTTTTAGGCAGCTTCACTATCTTCCATCGAAAAACATGGATGGGTGAAATAGCAAATGGGAAACTATAATACAATCATTCTCAGGGTCGAATGAGCTATATCATGGAGGGGGGTGTACTGTGGTTTGGGGTGAAGTAGAAGGGGATCCCTGTGGCTGAAAGACCACCCCACATGGACGTGACGGAATCCACCTATACCACATTATGGATTATCATCCTGTCTACATGTCTGACTGCCATGATCTTCTCTGAGTTGAGTAGTCCTTTCGTACAGCTCCCATTTCAACCCTAAGAAACTGTCAGTCTGATGCAATCCGAAGTCATTGATTTTAGGTGATTATTGACCACGTATGGTTTCCATGGTAACCATTTGTAAAAACGCTCAATGATGAATATTATCAACTGATCAACATTGACCACTGGTATTTTAAAGAACAATAAAATTTTCTGGCCAAAGCGCCTGATAACAACTAGATCATGGATTGAACCATCAGGATTAAATGACTTTATTATGAATGTAAGTAGTGTCCCTGTGCCCTTGAATGACCTCAGCAATGATTGCCACCACTACCATCCCACACACAAGCTACCTTTGTATGGGAAGCCAGAAAGAAGCCATTTCCTTTTGGGACATTTAAGTCACTTTTTAGAGTATCCCAGATTTTGACATGATTATAATCCTCAGGAGGCAAGAAGTGTATGATCATCCCATAACACAGCTCAAATGGGCTTTCTCATCCCCTCCACCTGCCACCCCTGCCTACATCAGAGACATGCTCATGCCTCCCCATTGCTCTGTACTCCATGGTGGGGGTGGTGTGTGCTATGTGGTATCAGGTGGCCGCAGACACAGAGAGGGGTTGACCAGGGGTACATACCATAGTGGGGTGCAGGAGGGGTGGACTTAAGCAGGGGTAAGGGGCTGGGGTGATCCTATCGGGGAGCCTTGGCGTCGTAACCTTATATGCATATGCAAGATAGGCATAGCATGATCCTCATCTAACAGAACGGTGGCTGATTCAGGCTAAGAACCCCAATGAAGAGGAAAAGGCTAGTTGATAATAAGCAAGAAGTTACATAACAGGGACACATCACCGATTCCTATTGAACCAAGGGGTTAGCTAAAATATTTTAACCAGGTATTAAAGTATGAGTATTTTATTCACTGGATGGATTACCCTGAGGAATTAATGGGGAAGATCGTCACGTATCGCTTGTGGTAACTGGTGTATGGTTAGATAAAAATAGTTGAATTCTTTTTTTTAAAGATGGATGGCAGATTGCCGAACCCTTTGTTTTGAATAGGTTTTCTGTATTAATGTATTAGGCTTGGTATGACCAGGACCAAACCACCTCACGCATGTTGTAGGCATTGTTTAAGATATGTGGGATAATAATCGTGGTACATTTTGTATTTGGGATGTGTATCTTATTGATGAGCGCCAAAAAACAATGATGAGAAAAATAGTTTATCCCAAAATTTTAGTATAGAATTAATAGCATCTGGTTTGGTGGTTTGGTGGGTATTTTTTGGTGAATTTAGAATGGCAAGTCAACCAATGAGGTACCTAGCTATTGGGCATGGATATGAAAAAAGCACGTAAATCTCAAACTGTGATATTAAGACTAATACTGTACTGCTCGTAAAGTATTTAAGTTCAACATTAATTCAATGGGAGCAGCTGGGGTTCCTATCCCTGAATATATGGCAGATGACTTGCAGATATTTGATCTTACGAGAGAGAAAGAGAGGCAGACGCCAAAAATCTTTTTGTTAGCCATTGCTTGTGAACTAAACCCCAGATTACAGGCATTGCAAAGTACTTCAAATTTGGATCACTTACCTTGAGATGATATCTTTCCAGACAGTAGTAGGACGAAGGTATGGTCCAAGGCTCCAAGGGTCAGCTTTAGCCCAAGGCGCACTCCTGTCGGACCTTCCTTGTGTGGGGTTCCACCCACCTGTACTGTCCTTATGTGCCCCTTAAGGCTCCTGCACCGTCCTCCTGTGGGGATCCAGGTAGAAGGGATGGTCTACAGGTACTGGAGGACGCCCCACCTGCCGAAAAGCCTACCTGTCTGCTGCCGACCCAACCGGTGACTACACCTGAGGAGGGGAGGGGAGGGGAAGGGAGAGAATAAGGAGAGGGTTGGGGGTGTAGGGGGTAGGGGAAACAGGGCTGGAGATCCTACCTTGTTCATACAGGTTGGAGATAGGGGGAGGGAGGGGGATGTCTCACTCCTAAATCAACGTCCAAGACTGGGGATCCCCACTGGAGTGTGCCCCTTTAGGAGCCATGCTCCTTGAAGCCTCCTCCCACCAAACCCCTACCTATAGTTGTCCTTGCACCCCCCCCCCCTCTCACACACATACAGTAACTGGGCCGGTCCAATATTTGCAGGGACTTTGGGGGACGGGGCACCCCCACCCCCTTCACCCCCAAGAACTGAAATCTAAATCTGTATTTGCCCTGCCTGTCGCCGCCATTCACCGGTGTATTTGAGGAGCGCTTCCCTCCTTCACGACCTACAGGCACCAATATGAGTAGACTACAACTGCATTTCCTTTAGAAATTGTCTCTATACTTATCTTTACTCTTCTCTTTTCTGATTTTTGAGATGAGAAGTGTAATGGGTCCCAGACAAGACAGCTGGTCATGCTTCTACTGTCTGCTTAGGTAGCACCTGGATATGGGACTGATTGGATAAGACTGTTGTGGTATAATTTGTCTGGCTTGAAATTGAAATATTAAAGAATGGGTTTTTTCTGGCGTCCATGCACTTTCCATTGTCTCTTTTTCTGAAAAGTAGGAACTACCAACTTGAGATTAAATTCAGCATATCCCACTGGCGAATGGTTTAAAATTTGTTTAAAGTTCTGCTCAAAAATCAATAAACTAGAGGTGTTTCTTTTTTACACTCAGTGCGTCTTAACATCGATATCTCACCCTATACCTCCAAACACAAAAAAGAAAAGAGACATTAACATTTCTACTTATGCTCGATGTGGAATGGATCGAGATTCTTGCAGTGTTTTCATTGCACACACCAGAATTGGTGAGATGTCTATATTTATATATGAGCAATGTGTGAGAATGACGTAGGCTTCTCTTTGTGTTCCCAGACACTAGGAAGAGGAAATGGATGAGACAATTAATGGGGAACCTCCTGGTCACATAACCCACTCCTAACACTCCTAGTGAGAGCTTTATATCCTGTGGTAAACAGAAAACCCTTTTTGTCCTTTTTCCCCAAATGTAGGCCTACTTCTTAAATAACCCATTTATGATAAATCCCAGTGTTCCTGCAGAGATGGCATACCTTCCAAAGGCACCTGTTGTAATTCACAGTTGCATAATGCCCAGCTGTGTATGAATTCAAACATAAAACAAGATTAGGTCAGACAAAAAGGTTTAAGTATTCTGTTTGCTGCTGTGGTCGCTGCTCCTCTTGCTTGCTTAAAAAGTATTATCCAGAATGAAATATAACAAAAAGGAAAGTGAAAAAGGAGGAAGATGATGATTCCACAGGTAAAAAAGGAGAGTCTGTGGTCTGGTTTGAAGTGGGACAAGGGTGAACTGTACAGGCATCATGGTTGGGTAACACCTGATAGGGTTCACCTTCAGCTGTGCGCTTGCTAGTGCTCTTGGGATTTTGTCTCTTCCATGTTGCTTTGTAATTTAAAAACCTGGAGATTCTCATCAAACCTTGGTTGAGCAAGTTCATTTTATCCATATCCATCCTACAGCTGAATGGGACCTGAGAATTGTATGTTCATAACTGCGGTAAATACACACTAACATACGAGTCTCCAATACGACTATTTTTATCAGACCAGTTTAGGAATGGTGTAGTAATATTATCAGCAGAGCCCGCAGGGCGAGGCTGATAACATTACTACACCATTCCTAAACTGGTCTGATAAAAATAGTCGTATTGGGGACGAGTATGTTTGTGGATTTATTATCATTTGGATACCCAGAATTGACTTTAGAGGGTTATTCTAGCAATAAGGAAAATAGCTGCAGAGTGGTATGAATCCTACCGGTGTAGGCTGGATTACCTCGGGGTTTACAATGTTTGCAGTAAGGATTCTACATGACAGAGAGGAGGCGGGTGGGGCAGACTATCTTGGACTTTTAATAGGATGAGTGGGCGTTTGTGCTCCTTGTTGAAGCCAACCTGTTTGGCTAGAAGTAATGTGTTCAGAAAATGACATTACTATTCATTGCTCTTGGCTTTTAATTCTGACGTAATGCAATGCGGTACAAGGGGACAACGGACCTGTAAAGATCTTCCTTAGTATTCACAACACAACGAGTCATCCAGGTTATCAATGTTCTAATACCCATTGATTTCATATTTTTCATTTCTAAAAACTTAATCTGTACTACACAGAGTGAACATTGTTAAGCTTTATTAAAGATGTGTTTGATGAGAAACTCAGTCTGGGCTCCCTACAGGAATGAGCTAGCAGGACACCATCTGACCACTGTACTGCTGTACTTGGCTCATACAAACACAAATCTTGGGAAAGGGGAAATAAAATAAAACTTTTGCCCACAGGAGGTCTGCATGGACTGCCTCACTTCCTCGTCATGGCGGAAGCCACAAGGACCAACTCTAATCTTGAGTCAATTTGGTGGTGGTTAGAGTAAAGGTGCGTGTGTGGGGATGGGAGGGGGGGGTATATCTGACCCCTACCAACCCCTCCTGCTTCCACTTCCATTTCCCATAATTCCCTCACCACCAGTGTCACGTGACCGGAACAAGGTCAATGAGTCCCCCTGGTGGGAAATGTTTGAACACCGACTTGTGAGGGGATAGCCAGAGACATGAGGGGCAAGATGACGTTATGTGACATGTATATGACGTGTCTGACATAGGTATACATGCTTACCCTATCTACAATGTGCGGCGAGGGGAGCATTGGTGGATCTGTCCTAAAAAACGGACATCCAGAGGCAAGTACAGGATATAAAGGACAGGCCCGGTTCATTTGGTTGTTAAAAACACTGTGTACCAAGTCAATAGATGTGGAACGGTACTTCCAAAGAGTAACATCGATATAGACCATGCACAAGTCCATCTGCATTGGCTGTGCATGGATATACATCGAATACAAAGACAGTTCTTTAATTCACAGCTAGAAATGTCTGATTGCCTTTCGCATGGGTATATATAGTGCACCCTATTCACTCAGAACTCAATTCTATGGATACATCTTTCTTGCCACAGTGTCCCAGTGAGGTATGTATCCACTATTTATTTTTGGGAATTATCATTTATACCGCCCAGCTCGTGACTGAAAACCACACCTATAGATTATCACATATCATAGATTAACCCAAGCACTATTGTGAACTACTTAAATACGATATCTAGATCAAACACAAAGATAGAGAGCTCTCACATTTCAAGGTGTTGGCTCTTGTCAGGAAGCATATAAACATAAGGGGAGATCTATAATCCTCAAGGCCAGAGCCACATGCAAACAGCAAATAGGCCAGCTCTATTTTCTAAAATAATATGATCACAATGAAGTGGAATATATTGACAGCTAGTTTATTAAAAAGTAATCATATATAGAGTGTATACTAAGTAGGTCGTAATGAGATGAAAAATGATAAATCTTGGAAAAATAGTTTGAGAATCATATTTCACCATCCCTAATCTAGATTTCTGTCAGAATTTTGTCCCCATTTTTAAAATGGCGCTTATGTCGTTTTGCATTCAAACTCTTCATATATAGATTTGTGACTTTACTCTCAGATCTTATCCAGGTACTCATCTTGGTTTATCTAGTAGCAAAATATTAAGCGCAACCCCAAGACTATGTATGGCTATAGTTTTGCCGCCTTGCATGATGAAACCTCCCGGGGTATCACCCTACCCCTCACCCCCTGTGCAGGTGCCCCTGGGAGGGCGGACGGGGGTGATCAGTTGTCCCAGTTCAAACACAGACCGTCTGTCCAGCATTATAAGAGGCTGTCTGCACTAGATGGGTGCAAGATAACAAGGGGAGGGTGTAATAGGGGTTCTAATACCCAAATTCCAATGGTTACTTTTGCTCGACAGAATATATCAAAACCACTATATCAATGATGATAAACATTAATTGTTTTTTACACTTGAATGGAAGGTAGTAACCATGTATCGATGAATATGTTGCCACCATTAGGTCAAATATATAGCTAATGTCCCAGGTAATAGCTAATACCTGAGTGAAATCTGGGCATTAGGAGTTTTACTTGATCAACCCCCATTACCAGAGGCCTCCTATGGTTCTAAGCCCTCCCACTGACCTATTTCATTTCCCATCTGACAGATCTAAGGCTTTAAAGTGGACCAAGATGACAATATGGCATTAATACAACGAAAAATATTTGACACAGTGGTTTAATATTTTGATCTTGTGAATTTCATCAGGTAGCCCACCTCATCTGATGAGTATCTTATGGGCATTGCGTGGGACTAATTCACTTAAACTGTTAGATCAAAGACCGCTTAACTACAGGCAGGTTGGATATCAGGATGGTTTGGGGTGGGAGCAACACTCGGTGGTGAGATGACCGGATTTACTTGTATGCAATATTGAAGTATGTGTGTGTGTGTTGGAGGAGAGGGGGTAGAGGTGTGTGGGAGGGGTAGTGGCTTCAGACAGACATCATCAGCAAAGCCCTCAGGGGGTCGTTACATTATGACGTCTCAAAAAAAAGTCAAATACATTGGCTGTACTGGAAATAGCTAGTGTCAAATACGGGCAGGAGAGCTAATTAAAAGGAGTATAAAAAGTGTTCATGTGCCATATGGATATTTTTGTTCTTCAGCCTTTAAACCTTAGGAAGTGCTGTTTCTTGCAGATCAATCAACAGGTCGCTGGTGAATCACACCATGGCTATAGCGTCAGTGATTAAAAAATCCTTAAGCCCAACCAATACCCGGGATAGGACATAATGTCATTTCACAGATACTGTAATATTTTGCAGATTCAGGCTTATCTCATTTTATTTCATTTATCATTTGGATTTGGGTTCATTATTACCCGATGCCCAGTGTTCTATGTCTGCAGAGGTCCCTGCGCCTTTCGGTCCTGTACCCTTCTCCTACCTCCCTACTGCCTGCCCTTTCTATTGACTCATGGTACACATGGCCCACATGTAGAGCCTGCACCCCCCCCCCCACCTCATCACCCACCCCCATGTCTCTGGTTCTTTGCACAGTCTGTGCCTGTCTCTACCAGTCACTGCCTACCACCACAGATACATGGCGTTTTCTTAGAGGCAGAAGGGACACATGTCTCATTTCTTGCATATAGAAGCCTATAGACACAATACATTGCTTAATACATTGGCTACCAAAATAAATTTACATATAATATTATCACGGATGTGTCACGGATTTGGTGCATCTTTAGAAACAAATGCTTTGTGTCAAAATGGTGCCTGTACAACAAATCGATGGTATTTTCATCACTTTAATCATTATGCTAATTTTGATGTACACCTCATGGAGACGAAAGCTATGCTATATGATAAAATCAGGTTTTGTCAAGGTTGTTGAGGGCATTCAATAGTTTGTGCTCAAGATAATTAACACGCCGCCAGTAATAACTACCAATCATAGGAGTGAAAATCGTCTGATGTTTCATTTGAAATTCAATTGAAATTTTTCCCCATTTCATGCATTGTTGGGGTGGAATACTATATGGAGTAAGGACATCGAATGCAGATATTATTTTGATAACATGTTTTTATTTATTGAAAATAATTGTCAATATGACTAGCACTCCTACAACTAATACATGCTGTTAAATTGACATAATATTTGATTGCCGTCAATAGAATAATATAGAAAATATATGTACATATGATGTTAACATAATTCCCTGTCATGGTATCATGATCACTATATTACAAAAGTTCTAAGTTCAATGTCATTGGTAACATTCCAATATGTAGCTGTTAATGCTATAATATCGCATAGGCTTATCACAGATGTTATATCATAATTAATAACAATTGTAGACCTACAGTTAACAAGTAAAGCAGACAAATATAATATGTCTGACTGCGACTCCTCAGTTTGACTAGCATTTACCACAAAATAGGGGAATACTGTGGTTCTTTCACCAAACCTATTGAAGTAGGCCCGATTCTGGTCCGCTATTTTAAACAATTAAATGCCTCAGGCCAGATTTGGTCCGAACAAAAAAAGGCACGAAATAATAGGGGAGGTTAAAAATCATAGTGGGGGAAACCACATAGTATATCAATTCCCAGGGTTACTATTACTGTATGCAGTACCTATAGTATCATTAATGGACAATTATTTAGATAGAAATCTCTGTGACATGTACAGAACAATACAACACTTCTCATATAATGTAAAAGATAACTAACAAATACCTGCTTCACTATAATTATAGGCTAATCTGCAAGTATGTGATCAACAAATTTCTGTCAGCAAAGTAAACTATGTACAACACAACATCATGTATACGAGTACTTCATAAGGATGATAGCATACATCAACTTGGGTCTTGAGAATTAAGTAATACTAGCAAATGCGATGTACTTGATGTGACTAGCATTTACCACAAGTTCAGAATGTTTGGACTGAATATGTAACTGGATTTCCTTCAAGATCCTGTGATCTCACGACCATAGATATATAATTTTTATGGCCCTAGGCTAAGCAGTCTCTCGATACAGATATATGAAATAGAATTATCAACACTTTGTACAGTTATAAGCTCTCATTGGATTGAACATGCTCGTGAAGAGCTCAGTTTCTGTTGTTTCTGGACAAGCATCACTCCAGTGCTAACTGCTTTGAAGGAAGGCGGTTTGCGTCTTGCCTCCTCATGTTCTTGTCGCTTTGCCACTGAGAGTTGCTCAAGCTGCGAGCGAGTAATGTTAATGCTCTTAAAGTCTGATGACAAGGGTGCTGACAAGCCTGTACCTTCTCGGGAGATAGTGCGTGGGACAGCGGTCTGTGGGCGTTTACGACTCGGAAGGCGTGCAACTAGTTCACCGACTGGATCTTGATGTTCAAAGAGGGCGGTGAAGACCATCACACGCCCATCTGAACAGCCAATGACTAAAGTCCTATCATCACTACCCACATGCACAGTTGTTGCCTGTCCATGGACAAAGATGCGAGACTTGCGGACACCGTCCTTGCAACGGAAGATGAGTACTTCGCGACGGTTTTCAGAGATAAGCGCAATGTAGCGTCCATCCATGAGGAGAGTGGCTGAGCTGGTGACTATTCCTTCTGGAAGAGTCATCTTGTGCTGGAGCTCATTGAGAATGACATCGAAGAACCTGAAGCGCTGGTCCATGATGATGGAGAGATTACGTGAGGTTTGCAACAGATCAACATTGGAGTCATCTAGCAAGAATTCATCAAGGCGTCGAATGAGGTTACTGCTTCGTATGTTATATATCAGTGCACCCTTTTTAACCGGTGCTGACAGGTCAACCTTGCACTCTGGTGTGAATTTGTCCACTGCAGTTACCCCTTTCATATAGATAGCTAGCAGGTTGTCCCCATTCATCACACGGATATTCAGGAACCCATCAGCAGGATCAACCCCAGACCACAGCTGGCTCAGTGTCAGTTGCTTTACTCCATGCCAGTTGCCCTCAAAGCTATACACACACAGCCGGGTGTATCCAACTCGCTTTCCTGAAGAACTCGATCCAGGACGTTGCTGCTCAGCGTAGAGCTGGATGATCATCGCCAGGTACCGGCCCTGGTCCAGAACGACAGGCTCACCTATAACCACACCCTCTGGTAGCTCGATTTGCTCACTCTTCCTGGTGATCGTATGAAAGGAGATTGCTTCATAGCCTCTCACTGTAGGGTCATATGTGCTGTAGTGCTTAGCACGGAAGAAGACTACCCTCTCGTCTTCTCCGCTGAAGATGACTCCCCGTACTCGGGTTGCTGTGAAGAGCAGCTCACCGTTAGAAACATCCCAGAGCTTGCCTTCTGTGAGCTGGTCCCAGGGTTTCTGATAGTCCTCCACATCTGTGTTCTTGCAGTGCGTCACACAGTAGCGGCCCTGGGGTGACATCTGTACTGTGCGGATGGTCTCGCGAACATCGTCCAGGTGTACTAAGTTCTGCTCAGTCAGACCTGTTTCCAAGTCAAGCACTCGGGCCTCTGCGTACTGCGACCCACATGCAACAACTCGGTGTCCACGGGCGGCAATGGACAAGGACTTCACAGACCCCTTGACGACCAGGCTGCAGTGGTTTACGTCTTCATTGAGATTATCCAAGTTCCACACCTAGGGAGTATAGAATAAAATAAAGTTTAGTTAGGGAATCATAAAGCATGCTATTTAGTAGAGAGGAGTTCTGTATATTTGTAAAAAAGTATGTGACATCCACTTGGAAAAAATATAACAAACGGTCCCGAAGACTAATTTCGCAAGAAGGAAAGTAACAAAAGCCCTAGAGTCCATTGTGGATATCATTAAAGACAATTAAGAAGACAATTGCATTATAAACACATGAAGAAGTCCTATACCTACAGGAGACTACAGGTAATTTCCTTTGGGGATCATAAGAAATGCAGGAAGAGTACAATATCCGACTCTGGTTCTGCATGAAACATGGCTAAACAGGAGGAATACTCTATTAAAGAGTACCTAAGTGCAAATATAGATGAGTGACCACATTGTCTCCTAGTGTATAACCTCCTTGTGAAGAGTAACTACTGTACGAAACATGTGGTTCACATTTCCAGTAAAAACGGTTGTAACCTTTTTATAGGCTATATATTACCAAACACTATATCTTCAGAACTCAAACAGTAGAGGGTTGGCTTGAATATAAACTTTGTTTGTATAAGATTATTTGCAGAAGTAAGTTTGTTGCCAATAAGAACAATATAATCAGCTGGTAAAATTAACTTGGGGAAATCAACATTGATGCAAAATAAAGCTCCTGGATAGTTTCATAAAATATTGATGCAACGATAATTGCTCAAACTGATAAAAAGGATTCCATGAGGAATATAGGGTTATTTCCTCCCATGCGGCTCAACAAGAAAAGCGGTAGAGCGATAGGCTTTACAATGCAGTTAATCCCATAGACTTGGGAGGGTAAGTAAATAAAAGAACATTGGCAAATACATAAGGTGCATGGTACAGATACAGGTTGTGTATGAACAAGGGGGTCATGCATGGTGGTGTCACCTACGGGGTGTTTGTATACTATTTCCCTAGCTTAAGCCAATACCTATATAATCTAATCTAGTGTAATGCTGCACAGGCTCTGACCATATTTTGGAAACTAGATACCTTGATACGAACTGGATCAAACTATCAAGTAACGATTTACATTTCTGAGGAGTTCATGATATGATCATCACATATCTTTTGCCTAGCACATGCAGTTAAATAAAGTCCCATCTTGATGAGTTTCAATACTAAACTAGCTCGTCTTCCTTGAGTCTTCAATTCATATGCAACTTACCTGTATTGTATTATCTTGCAGCACCGTTATTGCCTTGTTGGCTATGGAAGACGTGAAGACATTGACAATGGGGCTAACCGTTGTTTGCAACAACCTCAGAGGTTCACCATTGTCAGCTTGCCAGATGCCCAGATAGGTGTGCCGACCTGCGACGAGCAATTTGTCATCAGGCGTGAAACCAGCCTCCTTGAAGGTGGAGAGCTTCTCTTGGAACACGTCTGAGGGCATGTTGACAACCCGATAGCGAAGCTTGTACTGACAGGTCTCATCAATGTTGAAGACAAAGAGACATCGGAGTGCCCTTGCCAGGAGTAAGGTGTTCGTGTGGCTCACTTTAACGTCTTTGAGATCTGTATCGTGTAGGACTCCAAGTGATTTGTTGGTTTTATGGACAAGATCCATTTTGTATGAACGCAACTCATTGTTCTTGAAGAGTGCAAAGAAGCGTCGAGAGTCATGCCGGTGGAATACAAGCTTCAGCGGGAGGTCTGGTACTTGGATGAGACATTTTCGCTCCA
This sequence comes from Harmothoe impar, assembly GCA_947462335.1. Lineage (NCBI taxonomy): Eukaryota > Metazoa > Annelida > Polychaeta > Phyllodocida > Polynoidae > Harmothoe > Harmothoe impar. The sequence continues at coordinate 27,336,335 of OX381720.1, forward strand.
TAAGAGGGAATTCGTGGAAGGCGACAAGCTGGCCAGAGTTGCACAGCATGTAACGGTCATCGGCACTGATTGCCACTGAGTCTGATTGGTACTGGAAGCGATGGATGAGAGACCGAGCCTCGATGTCCACAACACAGGGTCCCACCGCCTGCTTCAAGGTGAACACAGCATACTTATTGCCCACTGCATTTTGCTGCATGACTCCACTGCCATAGCTCACATCACCACACAACTCCCCGCTCTCCACTCGGTAGATCTGCAGAGATTTGTTCCTCTTGAACAAGGTCAGAAATTGACCATCAAGCGTGGGGTATGTGTTGGAGCCAGCTTGGAGTTTCATGTCAAGCCTTGGCTCACCCTGGGTTATATCCCACACTCTCATCCTTTCACTGTTGGCGGGTTTGGCTGTGAGTAGCACACGGTCTTGGCCCTCGATGGTGTTGACATCGAGTGAGCTGTTGATGCTTGCCTCAGCCTCACATACATACTGTAGTGGACCTCCAGGACAGGAGTAGATCTGCCAGTTAGGAATGATGCCGTATACCTTCACAGCTGCGATATCACATTGACGAACCAGCCATTTAATCTTGTCATGCTTGGCTGTGTGTGGCAGCAGCCTCCCTGTCAGTTCTATACCAAGGACTTTGGGGTCCATTGACAATGCACTTTCACACATCCTCAATGCATCACCTACCAAGGTGGTCTCCTTGTCTTCGACTAAGTTGTAATCTGCAATGACATTCTGTACAGAGGTGGCTTCCAGCTTCGTAGAGAGCCACTCATAGTTGAAGTAGACCTCACTCTTGAGCTCATCAAGTCGCTCCGCCCTTGCCAGTTGATATGGAAGGTGGTTCAGTTTGCGTAGGTTGTACCGCTTGCTGGTATTGAATGTAGTGTATATCAGCGGCTGATCTGGGACATATCTGATGGCTTCTCCTTCACGGTCCACCTTCTCAAGCCGTTCCATCACTAGAGGCTCATACAGGAATGGCTTCTTCTTTGTGCCACTCCAAGTACCCAGCAAGTAATCAGCAATCGTGCCATGGATGTGTCTGACCATGGCAGGGTCACTTAGGTAGCGGGCGCATGCCACCTCGATGAACTGCCTGTGATACCAGTACATGACGTTCATATCTGAATCCTCTCGTTCCACTAGATAGCTACTCAGGTCATGACGGATTCTCTGCCAAAGCATTGGTGGCGTTCTCCTTATGGGTGGTTCCCAGAAGACAAACACACCATTGAGGACCACATCATCTAGTGAGAGGATATCATCCATCTCTGCTTCACTTAAGCCACAAGATGCTGTTAGGTATGCAAGGGCATGCGCTACAAGGATTTTGCCGTATTTGGACTCAAGACGGTCAAAGAGAGCATTGATGCTGGTATTGACACAGTGGTTGAGGGAGAGATTCTCTGCTTCTTGGTAAGAATGCCAGCTGAGCACCTTCTCAAAGGTTAGCTGTATGAAGAGTGGTAGGGAGCAGCTCGCAAATGCCTCCCGTACTAATTGCCACTGCCGGAACTGAAGAGCCTTTCCAGCATTGCGGATCCAACAATCCATGATGTCAGAACACGCTTTGGGATCCAGTGGGTCCACTTTGATGTACTGGTTTTCATTTGTGATCTTCGACTTTAAGTGGGTGAGTATGTGCTCCGGAAGGGTTGACACAATGATTTTGACATTTTTGGCTATCTTTGCTGGTAACCAGTCCATCTTGTGCGCTCCGTCATTTGGCGATAACTGATCGAGAGCATCTAGGAAGATGACGACGAGTCCACGAAACTCTCCTTGAGTCACAAAGTCCATGAAGTACTTTTTGATATGTTTGTAGGTATTTGGTACTTCATGTCTGAAACGATCAGTTGTGTATGCTAGTTGATGACAGAGTGATGGTAAGAGGGCCCGGATATTGGAGCTATCCGGCGATGTACCACAGTAGCGTACCGCAATGGTTGTTTGGATGTTACGGCCATCTTCTTGGAGCCATCCCTGCAAGCTGGTTGCAGCCTTTGCCATGATGGATGTCTTTCCATGACCACTGTGCCCGTGCAGAATCAAAGGCTCATCAGTCATACTCAAAAGGTACTCTTTCATGCTATCTAGGACATCTTCTCGTCCCATGAACTTCTCACATTTCTCCTTGGTTGTCTCCCAGTGTTGAAGAACATCATCATACATGTCATCCTTCTCTGCTGTCGCGTTCATTGCCACATTCATGTCGATAAGATTCCTCGTTTTCTCATAGAAACTGTTGCACAGTTCATTGAGGTATGCATCATGGCCTGTGGGATCCACGCCATGAGGGTCGATCCATTTAATCCGTCCTTCGTAGATGTTTTCCGATGATAGCTTCTTCTTAATGACATGGTTCTTAAGTTGGTCTACCGCCATCTTGGATGAGCGGTTGATGTCCTGCTCAGAAGGCCGCTGGTCGGTGTAGGCCGCAGCTTTTTCACGGTCCAGCTTGGACTCTAGATCAGTGATAGTACGCATGAAGGAGAGACATTGCCGGTCACATTCCTCCTGATCAGGCAGTCCTTGGAGAGCCTCCATCACCTCCAGACTGGTTACTGTAGTAAATTTAACAGAACATGATTAGCACAATATAGGCATAATTCTATTGAAAATAGTACATAACATTAATAATGATAATAATAATAATAATGATGATGATGATGATGATGATGATGATGATGATGATGATGATGATGATGATGATGATAATAATAATAATAATAATGATAATGATAATAATAATAATGATAATGATGATGATAATATAATTTTAAAAAATTAATAGAGAAGTTAATGATAATTATTGTTATTGAGTGGTAGATATTGATTGAGTTAATTTAATGTAACTCACCTGATGCTTTGAGTCGGTCTAGGGCATCTTGTTCCAGCGTTCCCTGTTTCACACAGGTTTCTGCACCCTGTAGAAGCTGCTGGTCCAGCTCGATGTAAATGCTGTTCCACGAACTTGCATCATCTCCTGCAGTAAAAAAGAAAATACCGAATCATTAAGGTTTGATGCCTTGATTCTTGGGTGGTTCAGGTGGGTATAGGGGTTAATCAATTTGTCTGGTCATTAAATTGCCAAAATGGTTTGATTAACCTGTTGACAGACTGGTTGAAGTGGGTTCCTGGGAATGTTGTTCAGGTGTACTGGTGAATCTGGTTTAGATGGGCCAGTTTAATGCTTGATTGAGGTAATTGGGCAGCTAACAGTTTCTTCATCATCATCATTATTAAGATTCAACCTATGCAAAACATTGAAATTGTAAGTTGAGACTGGGTACTTCTAATTAAACTCACGCCATTCTTTAGAACATTTGTGCGACTTCTAGTTGTGTTGTATATATTTCTGATAACCACAAAAAGCATTGTTCAGAAACAGTCACACATTGTATGTGGCCTACACGGATAATTTAAATGCTCCGGGCCTGTGTGTGGGGGATATTGGTCAGAATGACAAACTAAAAATGACTGAGGCAAAACTAAGCATGACTAAAGCCTAATATACTCATAGGAATAAAATAACTATGATGAGTCGGTCACTACTGACTATACCTAATAATTTCAACTAAAATTCAGCCAAAAAATGACTCTGCATGACAAAAAATTGACAAAAATCTTCTTTGCTATTGACTAAGTTCTGGAGTCCAAAGATTATCTGTGTACCTAGGATGAGGTCAATAGGCTGTAGGATGTAGACAGGGGGCTGGTAGTTGCTGTCCTTGAGGTACCATTGGTCTAGTAGTGTTACATCCACACCGCCCGCACGGAGGGCAGCGCGTATAGCTTCATAGTGAGCCATGGGCATGGAGGCTGGCAGGGTACGGGATCCATTCCGCTGTCCGAGGAACAGCTAGAACAAAAGGACGATGGAACTGCTGTGAAATGGTGTTTGCATTATAAGTCATAGTTGAAGAGACATCAATGAGAATCAGAAATATTAACAGTTCAATGTCACAGTATACTGCTTTCAACCACACACCCGTATGGAGAAATATGTCAAAGCATATTGTTGCAAAAACATTATATTTTACTGCCAATGAGAAAGATCACTCATTCAATGCTCAAGCATTTTTACGTTCACTGGGACTTAAATTAAAAAAATTCTGGGAATACTTTCGTGTGTTACTCACATTATAGAGATGCTCACAATTATCAGAATGTTTACTACCAGTTCAATACTAATACAAATATCTTTATACTTACGATGAAGTGGGGTCCCAATGAGTTCTTGGCACAGTTTCGTATCTCATCCAGACACAGTTCTGTTGTAGCATGGTTTTTCCATGCATCGGACGGCACACCCCACCGCATGTCTACCACCTGCAATTAGTACATTATAATCAGATACACTGATATAAAATGTTATGATTCATTATGATTATTATCTAGGCCTTGTGCAGAACGAAAATACATATATTGCAATAAAGATACAATCGAGGTTATGTGATTTTGTAATATATGTAGAGACTGAATGGCAAAGATATGCAAATATGTGAAGTCAAAGGCTCATGATAACCATTAAAAATGAGGGTTATTTCATAAGTTGGATCTCGGTTCATATTTCACTCGGTTCATAATTCACTCACTTGTCAATGAGACTAATATCAAGGCATGAAATACACTTGATATTTATTTATATACATAAAATGTGATTTATTCAAGATGTTCAATCAGATTCTATATTTTCTATTAGAGACTACATTTGTTTGTGTATGTATATAATCTGTAGATCTTAGCCTTAAGGATAAGAAGGTAGGTGAGGTTTCGATCTTATCAGTATCCAACTGGCTTGATTATCATTTGATACTATCTGAAAAGGTGTGATCCGGAACATAATACTTTCAATGAATATCATATTATACACTGCAAAGAAGGTGCTTAGGTTTTAAACATGTTTAGGTCTAAACATGTTTAAAGTCTAAACATTTTACTAGGTTTGTGTCTTTGAATCCTTCTGTTTAGGAATTAGACACTTTTATTCTAAATGCCTAAACAGTTAAATTGAATATGTTTAGATGTTTAGTATTTAAACAGTATGAAAAGTTGGTGTTCAGGATGTAAACATGTATTGTTTAGATCATAGTATATCAAACACATACCAGATGGCAGCTCTGTGGTTGACTGTAGTTTCTACAGCCACTTTAATGATATTGTGGATCTAAATATGCTTAAGTCTGAGTTAATTAATTCAAATTGCATGGGATACAAAAGGATGATAATACACATTGCAGGATTCAAGGATTGAATGCTATATCACTATGATTATGATGCTATAAAGATACATCAGCTACATAGACACCTCTTTTAAGAACTTTAAAAATGGATAAAGCATCATATTCCCTGAAGGTCTGCTGTATTGACTCAAGGCTGTGCACGTGTCTATGTTAAAATAGAGACCTATGTGAAATAATGATGCACATATTGCCCTGAGGGGGGGGGCTGCTAGAAGTCTCTTCAATACACTATATGGAAATAGAATTATTTATTTGTTTAAATATAGATATCTAAATTTGATAATATACATCACTAGGCACACCACTTTTATCCTTTAAAACTTGACAGATAAACACAATAATATGCTCGATTCTTGAATTCTAAACACTTCATTGTCCTAAACACATTGCTTTAAGTTTAAACACATAATTGTCTAAGCACTGAGCTAAACATATTATTTGTCTAAACATGTTTAGGAACATATTGTGTGGACAAAAACGGGGGAGGAATGTGTTTAGGATTGTGTTTAAGATATAAACACCTTTTTTTTGCAGTGTACATAACAAAGGTGAACTATTTCTATCAAAAAGGGTTGGTTAGTCCTTCTTAAAACTTCTAATCTCTTGACTAGGATAATACAGAATGCACTTGTCCTCTAGATATAATACCTCTAAGCAACCATATACATTGTGTTATGTATGCACTGTGGATGTGTGGGGGTATGGACGTGTCTGTGATGTATTGCTGTTCTATAAGACATGCATGTGGTATGTACAGCCTTGGTTGCAGTTACTGATTGTGTAAGCAAAGCAGTATGTATTCTGTATTCTATATTCTGTATTTACAGTGGGAACATTTAATCAATATGCAGAATCGAAAGCGGTAGGCTTAGCCCCAGATTTGTCGACAACAAAATAAGAGAATCTAGCCTAATGGTACTTCTTTACCCCTTTTTGTTCTATCAAATACTCAGTTGTTATGTTGTTTGAATTAGAAGCACGGTGTATATAGCAGAATATTCCTCGCTAGAAGCAAAAGCAAGCGCGATACATGGCATATTATAAAAAGACAATAAATCATTCCCACTTAACTTTTTAGACTTCAATAAACAACTATTTACCAGTTAATGTACAACCAAAAGCATGTGATCATGCAGCCTGTATGCATATGTACAGCAGTGGTTCTAAGTACCATAGCGTTGCCATGGAAACGACAGACTCACGCGGCCATCTTTGTTTTTGCTGGCCTCCTCCTGAAGGTCAAGTTCAGATGGGATACCCCAGCGCATGTCCACATACTGAGGGGTCAAGGTCAGTCAAGTGTCAAGGTTATATTAGAGTACAGGCATGATTTTTTGGTTAAAAATGAGGCACACAATAAAATGCAAAGATACAATGGGATATTGTAGAAACGACCAAAGGGGAACAAAAAAGATATTATGCTTTTGAAAAGGATTTCTGGAAAGTAAAATTACTGGTTATGGGGTGGTGACATATTATTCAAAATTTCACACACTAAAAAGTCTCATATTCAAACTTATAGAAGAACAGTTAAATGGTATGGTCATTTCCAGTATAAATTAGACGTGCACGAAAATAAGCTTACCTGAAACTCTACACCATAGCGCTCCCTGCAGTAGGCCTTGAGCTTGGGGTAGATGGATTCCATTAGACGATTACGTTCATTGGCCATGTCTGGAAAGCATGAACATCATTACATGTACATACGAAAGAAGTCTTAAGTCTTCTTTATACTGAGATTTGGGATTAGAGCATCGTTTGACTATCATTATTAAAGGGGAGATTTTTGTTTAAATCTAATATTGATGTATAGCCTAAATGACTGCTATATAGCCTAGTACCTATTCTACTAATAGCCTGCATGTTTATGAATCTGTGAGATTCAGCAATAAAAATATTTATTTAATCCATTTTGTCTGTATTTCAATTGATATAAAAGCAATGACATCATACAGTCTCATACATGGTAGAAATGATATGCTTTGACTTATAAACCGCCAAGCCTTCTTTTCACCACCCACCAGTGAAAGTAGAGCTTATGAAGACCCGGATGATGCGTGGTTTAACTTCAGGGAGGGTCTCCAGGGGGCACCACCCGCGGAGGACGCTGTCCACCTGCTTCCTCTCTCCGTCCGCCAGGTGGCTGTAACGTAGGGGCCCCTCCAGCTTCCATTTGTCGGCGTTGGTGGTTACCTGGTCCTTGTGGGACACCGTGCTGTCAAACACAGGCTGGAAGCCAGGCACCGACTCTGTCAATAGAGGAAGCGACATAATAGTTAGAATTTTGAGAATGGAGTACATGTATGTTACATATATGAATTTAAAAACTATGGTACCAACAAGCCTGAGTGCTCGCTGGAAACAGATAAACCAAAAGAGGCTGGATGAAAGTATGTACTTTTTGCAAAGTTAACTCGATTTTGCCCTCCAAATTTACTTCAATCAATATTGTGTATGTGTGTGTGTATGTATGTATGTATGTATGTATGTATGTATGTATGTATGTATGTATGTATGTATGTATGTATGTATGTGTGTGTGTGTGTATGACATTGTATGTATGTATGTATGTATGTATGTATGTATGTATGTATGTATGTATGTATGTGTGTATGTATGTGTGTATGTATGTGTGTATGTATAGGTATTGCATTCAAGGTAATACATTCAATGAGTCTGTTGCAGAGAATCTGATGCTTTAGGATAAATAAAATAGGTTTGGACCACGAAATTCGACGGGCTGACATGTTTTTTCCTTCTAAAATTCAACATGCGATATGGCAGATGGATCACAGTTCATGACATGACAGTGGGTGCTTATGAAACTCGACATAGAACATCGTAGGTTCTCATAGGCGACATGGGACGTGGGTATTTAAATTATGGTCATTCTACTAATTTGCCTGGAGAAGTGTTCAGCGAATTGTTCCACCATTAGACACATTCCTCCAGATTTCGTTATTATTTCTACTCCATTAAAAAATATATCGCACGTAAAATCAACCTTTTCCAATCATTTAAATAACAGGCGACATGGGTAATTCTTAAATTCTATAATTATGTGACATGGGGACCTCTTGATAACGAGAATTCTGTTAATATCCGTGAGAATTATTGCATGGAGGTGTCGGCCTTCATGCCTATTATAAACAAGTGTTCACACAAGCATTAAACGATGTGCTCTGGTACTTAATATATCCTGACCATGTTTTGTTTTAATACATGTATCACTATAGCACAGTGCCTATACGGCTACGTTGAACATACCTTCCCATATTAAGTGACCCCTTGCTTCTGGAAGTTTGTATATTGAGTACTAGTGTATAATGTTAAACCTCTGGTTACAATTTGAGTACAACTCAGCCTAGTGTATACGTGTATACGTGCATAGTGCCTTCCCAGCTAACGAAAACTTTATTTTACGTCAAATAAACGTTCTAAACGTTATAATTATAACGTTTTACCATAGTAAGGGGCATTAGAGAAACGTTATAACGTTATAAAATGCTGTATAACTTTTTTTTTCGCTTGGCTACATCAGAAATAATCTCCAAACGCATATCATAATCACTAAATTATATGCGCCATTATGCATCATTATAGTACTGACTATAGCCTTGTGGGTATTCATCCTAAGTCAACCCTATGCACAGTCCATGTGAGCCATTATTACTGAACTAAAAGGAAACAGTCGGCCTTATGATGTAATAGGTATTAACTCTCGCCAATGCCGTGCTCATGCAGTAATACCTCGGACCCATGGAGAATTAAGGCATGGCTTTAATCTGCCCCTGTAGATTTTAGCATGAGATCTGCTGGCATTGCTGAGCCATGATTATTCTGTATGGCTGCCAGCCAGTCTGATGTAGCCAATACTTTGGTAAAATAGAAGTAAATGGACAATTCTTTTATGAACCTAAAGGTGTTTTTTTACTCAATTGTGTTATAATACGATAGCAAAACTGGCGCACAGTGTATTTGACCTGCGAATTGTTTTATAAGAATGGTTATAGCTATGCCGATTGGTGAAATATGCATCTAGATGTCCAGAAAACAAATTAATTCAACCCATCTTCAAAGAGCTAGATATTATCTCCCAATGGCCATACATGTGTATTACAATTAAGTATATATATATTTATATATATATATATAAGTATATATATATTTATATATTATATTATATATTTATATATATATATATATATATATATATATATATATATATATATATATATATATATATATATATATATATATAAATATAGAACTACATACAGGTGCACAAGGGAACGTGACAAGATTTATTTGTTTGGGATTAATACGATAAACTGTCATACGAACACTCTGTTTGGGCGACTGCCAGTATGAAGGTTACATTCTGTATCGACGGTGTCAAACATGGTCAAGTATAATCACAACAGTAGGTTATGAAGAGTGCCAGCTTCCAGAAAGGAAGAGAGAATTGAAGTTGACATAACCGCTACATGGACAACCCAGCTAACAAAAAAATATTTACGTCAAAATAACGTTTTAAATTTTACATAACGTTATGTCATACTAAAGAGCCTTAGAAAAAACGTATAGCGTTATATAACGTTATAAAATGGTGTATAACGTTATTTGTTTACTGGGAAAGGTATATAGAATGACATTTTATAAATGATCCATAGCGTCATACTAGAGGAAGTAACAGCAGAACCAACAAACAGGAGAAAAGGGAAACCCCAAAGTGCCATATGAGACACTCAAACTGGTAAACTGATGCTTTATGCCTTGTTCTGAAAATTAATTTTCTTACCATGAATAGTATCCAAGCATCAAATAGTAACTATAATAAGTATAATTTCGGCTTTGACATAGTCTGCCATTAAGGAGTGTGCCAGCTACCGTTAGGAGAGGATGAGCCACAGCATTATGTGCATTTCAACAGACCTTCAAGGATTTCCTTTGGCTGATCGCCAACAAAGATGTTAATACTAGGCCTAGAGTGCTACATGGTTGTATACATTGACGTATCCTGGTAGTTAATGCTGTTACACAACCTAACCCCAAAAGGGATGTATAGATTGAGCTTTAAAGTAAAGGGTAGTTGGGGGAAAACAAAATCATAATGGTCTGCCTAAAGGTATGTTGTCAACGATAGACAATGTTTTAGGTTTTGCTGTCACTGATGGTGTTGATTCTGAAATTGGCTGGCAGCTATAGTGTTGTCAGCTGATTGTTGGCTGGACCATACGGTAGCTCTGATTTATAACTGATTGAATTTAACAACATGTATTAGATCAGTTCGTGACATTCATGATGGCATGAAGTATTAAGTTGTCAAATATTAAAATATGTACATCGATGTGTTTATTTTGCAACTTTATATCACTTTTGTATATTCTGAGCTGAAATAGACACCTATTTAATATATTAGTGTTCAAATTATTCTTTAAATGGGATGAAGGATCATAATATCATATAATGTAGCCCTACATCGTCGTTGGCATTGTTGTATCTGGAGCCTTTCAGAGTTGAGATCAAATAGAATTTACTGCTGCTGCTAATAAAGATATGACATGACACTTTGTCTGTTGCTTGAACCTAAAATTATCATTTATGCCACTTAAAATAGATATGGCACATTATCATTTATGCCACTTAAAATAGATATGCCGTACAGCATTTTCTTAAAACAAGAGTCATGGAACCCATCCATAGCCCCAAAATAAGCATATCTATCACGATGGGCACTGGTCCGGTACCGGTGCTGCTAAGAATATAAGCTGTGTGTATAATTATATCAAAGGAATTTTCTCATTCGTCAAAATTATATATCCCGCCAATGGCCTATAAATCATAGTGAATGGCACCTTATCCCTTGTATCTGGCTACCATCTCAATCCTACAGCTCACGTTCCATAAATACCAACTCTTCAGCTGATCATCAAGCAGTTTCCTGGCTAATGGGCTCTCATAATTAGGAGCTCATAATAGTAATTCCATAACATTTGTTTTTCTTAACAGACATAATGACTGGTCTATAGATCTCAGTGATTAAAAACAAGGGAATGGTAACTAACAAGAGGGGATGTTGGCCTTTCATGCAAGTGCGTAAACATCTTTTTGCCCCCACCCATTATCCCCACCCTCTGGAAGGGTCTACGTTTCATCAAATCGTGAAACAGTGCTATTCAAAACCTGACAGGGGTACCCTGCACTATAAACTGTTCAGTGTTACTTCCTAAACGTGTTGTGTAACATTAAATAGCAAATAGCAGGTGCTGTATGCGTTGTTTGTAGATTTTAAAAAGGGAAAGAACGTGGAAATTCTAATATGGGTGTTTCATAGTAGGAAGTGGGTGGCAAATACTGCCAATCAGGTAGGTACAGAAAATGTTACAAAAGGAAATTTATTATATTCTATAGTTGTAACCCATAGGCTTCATTGTTGTCATAATGTGTGTTTATATGTTTGTATTCCATTGGAAAAGTGTGTTTTTTTTATCGAATTATTCACCTTGATAATGATCCAAGCATTAAAGCACCCTGACCGTGAGTCAATATCACTGCACGAGTTTTGGGATTTACAAGTTGTAAAAAGGCCCGATAAACCTGGTCATATTTTTTGTGTAAATCGAACATTCAATCTGTTATATTCATTTATAGCAAACAATACGTTCAGAATAGAATGGCATTATACTGTTTCGTGGTACACTTTCCAATCTCCCTACCATAGCCCACTCTACCTACTCTGTTATACCAAGGATCTGCATGGTATAAGTTCTTCATAATGAAAAAGCAGGGGGCATACTTGATATCCAATTCCCCAGTTCATGAAGGGATAATCACCTGCCAAATAATCCCTTTCCTGACTTCCAGATTGAGGCGTGGCTTTTCTTAACTGTAAAATACTAATCGGGTTACAATGTTAATAATTATGCTTCTGCTTATGATAGATCAGGATATTCCACACTTGGTTTACTGTACTAAAGTGCTTCTAGCTTCTATATAGGATTAATTTGGGACAATATGTTCTAGTCTATGAACTCTGTCTACTGTCTACTATATAGAATTCAGGGGCCCATTTCTCAAGTTTGAACGATTAATTCTGCTTAATATTGCTGAAGTAAAGCAGTGAACGATTCGTGAAACCCTTACATATAGCAGTGAACGATTCATGCAACCCTTACATAAAGCAGTGAATGATTCATGCAGCCCATATATTATATAGATGAATTGCCCAGGTGGATTGCACACCCAGAAAGCTCTGGACGAAAGCAAAGCTCTGAACGAAAGCTCTGGACGAAAGCCATGCTTTAAACATAAAGTATTCCCAAGAATTTGAGAGTCAAACAATTCTCAAATTCTTTGCATATTTGGCAAAAGTGTGATCATTTACCATTGAGAAATGTTCTGTTTTGATGTGTATTTGCTGTCTATCCTTTGGAAACGTTAAGGGAAATTACTCTAGATACCTTGGGTAGCCTATGTTAGAGAGAAAGAGAGTGGATTGTCTTTCCAATAAAAGAAAAACAACATTGGGCCTAGACTGGCAAAGCTTAACTTAGATCAACTTAGAAGGGACCCAGCTAACAAAAAAACACGTTATTTTACGTCAAAATAACGTTATAAAATCTAGATAACGTTTTGCCATAGGAGAAGGCCTTAGAGAAACGTTATATTACGTTATATAAGTTATAAAATGTTGTATAACGTTTTTTGTTCACTGGGGAAGCTTAGCATGAAAAGGGCCTACATAAATGTATATGTGGGTAGCAATATGATAGACCATTCAGATGATATAATAATATCAGAAAAACTCGCAGGTCTACGTCTCGTCGATATATTAAAATTTTGTTTGATAAAATTCATACGAATCCTGTATCATTTATATAGTTCTATACTCAAAGAGGAAACTAGACTGGTTTATTGGCACATACTGAAAGATACACTGTAACCGGAAGCAAATAAAACACAGCATTTTAGTATGATATGTCCAAATAATACTGTAAGCCACTCATGAACTAGAACTGTGTACCTTCATATAAATCGCAGTGGTGTTAACCATCCATAACTACAACCTTGCACCATGGACATTATTTGCCATGTGTATATGTATTCAGTGTATATTCAGAGTATCTATATTGATTATTTAATATACCTACTTCGCCATGTACGGACTATAGAATCTACAGGGCCGAATACATTGAGCTAAAAGGAAAATATTTGAGCTGTATTAACACCGGTGTGTTCAATAAGCCTCTGCGAGAGTTGGAACGGAGCAGTGCTTTCTAATCTACCACCAGTTTTTACAGACATAGATGTTACAGTTATAACCATAAAATGTCATATTTCTTTTTTAAACTAGAACACGGTATACGTCAAAAACCAATACCGACTAATCTAATTCAAGGTTGTATTAACCATTAGGGATAGTGAGTGGACGGAACCAACACCTAATGGTCTTTCAATGTCAGCTTTGTGCCTATAAAAGGTGTGTAAATAACAAAAGTCAACATTCTATGCTTCAATTGACTAGCAGTAACTCTATATTATTGTTCAGACCCAGGCTCCTCCTTTCATAATCATTAACGAGCTAGGTTAAGATACACTGCTCCCGGTGGTCAAACTTTAACACTGGTATAAACTGCCAGCTATGACAAGGACTCCCAGGTCAAAGTACACATTGGCCTTGTGTTTCCACGTAAGTTGTTACTTGAGCTTTTCTAAAGTTAGTTGGCTCAGGAACCAGAGTGGTGGGTGAGGGGTGTTGTAAGAATGAAAACAGACCTAAGTGTCTCTCTATGGTCTCTGTTTAAACTGCCTCCTGTGGAGAAAATGTACCAACATGGAACATAGGAGTTTTAGCAGGTTTCTTGAGGTAGACTTTTAACTCCGAGCTTTGTGTTTCAATTGAATTATTCTCGTTTGGTGGTGTAGAGCAAGCTGGGGATGCATGGAATGCTGTCTTGCAAAGACTGAAATATGTTGTTTGAGCCTCGTTCTACTTTGGTACATGGTTTCTGGGTTAATATGTATTGCTATCTTATCTCCTACATTACTCCTGTCATTACTTTGAAGAAAATAAGCAGGGTTGTAAGAGGTCAAATTGAAAGATGAAGCAGGGGTAGGGGGAGGGGGTATTGGCACTATTTTAACCTAGACAATCAAAGCAATCAACGCAAGTGAATAAATTAAAAACAATGATGATAGATAACTACATATGAAATAGATGGCACAGTGAGTGAATGATTGTGCATATATATCAACGCAAGTGACCATTTCTACAAATTCATGTATTGACAAAGTGCTGATTCGGTAACCTACCAACGGCGCACGTGGGGCATTAAGGCCAATATTATCCGTAGACTCGCAGCATTGTGTGACTAATAACTAGTCAAATATCAATGAATAACCAGAACAACTATACCATCAGCCACTACTGTTGAGCCAGAAGCTTGCCAGAGACTATAGGTACATGTAACACATGCTTAGTTAAACAGAAACGGATCAATTATATAGGGACTACTTAGCCTATATTAGTTAGAAGAGGGGACGAAGCGGTGGTGGTGCTTACATGGTTGTATGGATATGTGTATTATTTAGTCTCCGGAGCAAACAGTCACTTATCGGACACTTGCCGATTCTCTATCGTTAATCCGAGTAACATAGCGTAGCGACGTGGATGGATTTGCCCGAGTTTGCTCTGGAGACTAGTGTATTATTGTTACTTGGCAGTAATGCATTATCACAAGGATGCATCTCAAATATGAAATATATACACATTGGTTACTTGCAATGGTCGCCATAGTGCATCAATATACAAATAGTTATATTCCTAAGAGAGCTATGTGTTCTGAGGTGAAGCCCTTCTTCAATATGTTATCAAGTATTAACAACTTCTTTTTATGGTATAGCCTACCATCAAATCGTTGTCTTTTCATTTGTTGGACTTGGGACATGCAGTACTTGGTGCCATGAATATGACAGGTCGTGTATGTGTAGACAAGAGCTAAAGAATTTGATACTGGAATATCATGGTATCATAAACCAATGAATCGAATAAGAAATCCTTACTTGTACCATACAACCATAGTATCTCCATTGTTCTTAAAAGTTCATAAAAGTTCAATTTATTCGTTATGCTTTATTTTATAGGTTGTCACATCCCTATGTGCTGTGTATATGCCCTGTTCTTATGTTAACACATATACTATGTAACAAGTAAGACACAAAAGTCCCCCTCCACCCCGTCCCTCAAACTACCACAGAAATAAAGTATCACTACATAATAATATTATATACAATGGCAATGCTCAATAACATCACCTTTATATAATCGACCTACCTTTGACGGTGGCCTTTCCCACCACGGTCTCTGCCATGGCTGGGCGTTTAATCCACGACCCTCTCCAGTGTCTTCAAATATTAAAGTCCCTTCCTGTGTTCCTCTCCTCTGTCCCCCACCTTCATAAGACTAAGTGATACCTCTCTTCAAACAAGTCCAGTGCTATCAGTGGAGACCTCAGCGGTGATTAGGTATGTCGGCTCAGGTACCCCTTCCTCCAGGGTGGCAAAGCTTAAGTGTCACCTGAACCCCTCCAGTGGGTGTAAGGGTATTACCTGGTGGTAACTACTGGTGTTACCCTAAGTACAGGTATAGTGGCGTACCTTTTCCAGCTACCTACACAGGTGCCCCACATGTCTCCTCCAGTGTTGGGACTACCTAGGTGTTAGCTACTGGAGGCACCGCCTGGTTGCCATAGACGGCCGCCTTCTGACCCTGGAGACCTGCACAAGCCTGTTCTCCTCCAGGGCCTCACACACTGGGCACCTGGGCCGCAGTGTGAACGCCTATCGCAGAGCAAAGGTGATACAGGTGAGAATGGGGCCCAATACACTGGGTACCTGCGGCACAGTGTGAACGCCTATCGCAGAGTGAGGGTACCACGGAGGAGCACTGCGTGTGTCATGGCCCTAATGCAAGCTTTATATATAATGATCATGTATTCAAAATACATCTAGGTACCTACCCAATCTACTAGATAAGGAGCACATGCCAGTTAGTTATGGTCAAATAAAGGTTCAGCAGTCACGTAAAATCATAAAAATGATGTGACCAAATAGGAACAATTAATTTAGGATCCTCCCGGTGAGAAAGCCACAATAGTCACAATCCCGGTCACAATACACTGGTCATTGCGCCCCCGTGTCTGCGTTTTCTCCAATGGAAATACAAAGAAGTGTTATTCAGACCTATTTAACATGGGATTACAAACGAAATGTTATGAAATTTGCACTATTCAATTTGAGTTTCTTTATAACAACAGTTAGTGTTATTGTATTGATCTGGAAATTCTATACCATCCTTAGGCTTGTATCAACAAGTGTCAACTGTATTTAATACTCAGCCTGATGTGTATACCCGGTACCATCGGCGTTTTTCCTCGTCTACTGATCCAGCCATCATCTCCTAAAAGTTCTATTTCTGTCGGGAATACACTCATTATAACAAGGCGTTATTACAAATAATCATGAATGTATGATTTAGTAACATTGGTAACAGTACCCGTATTGAAGTTTTGAATGGTAACGATTACTTTCAAAGCCTCTACATCGTACTTGTGAGCAGAAAAAAATACTCTAAGTGCCCCTTCTGATTTATCTCGATAAGGACCACATACTGCATTAAACCTTTAAGGACGGCATGTCAAATGGCATTTGTCATGAATGCATGCAGTACATGATGCTGACCCTTCGAGAGTGTCTGGACCCCGTGAGGTCGTCATGATGCTTGAATGTAGCTCCTGTGAGCCACTCGCCAGGGCTGCATTCATGCATCATAATGACCAAGGGCATGCCACAATACTGCATTGTGTCATCCTTAAAGGGTTAATGCACTATGTCTCTGGTCGCCACAATGCAAGAGTGCATTCAAGCATCATGACAAGCATATAGGGCTGGTGCACTCATTAGTGAACTCTCCGTCTCGGGTGGCATCGATATTCTAGATGTTTTACAGTATATGCCATTATAACTAGTGGTTATAACGGGATCTATACCATGTCCACCTAGTCTGAACATTGGTTCCAAACCTATGATATGCAGGTGTTTTTTTTAAATATTGTGTGCTTTTTAACATTAAAGGTTAACAGATGGTTAGCGCGGCTCACACATATCTTTTTATTAATAAAAGAGTTATGGACAGAGGTCCACGATAATCTGTCTGAACGACAGGTTTCTTCACGTGTGGTGCATTGGATCCTATCACACAAGGCCGAGCCGAGTGTGATCCAATGCACCACGAGTGGAGAAACCAGGAGTTCAGACTGATTAGAGTGGATCTCTGTATTTATTCTATGTAATTCTTGATTAATTTGATTAAAATATACATTTAAAGATCGGTTTCATAGCTATCATCATGGATAAACAGGACATGGAGAATGAGCTTCAGTTTCTCCAGGGGGGTGTGGAGAACGGTAATTTTAGTACTTAAGCATAGTAACTTTGTTTCTCCACATGAAATAACTATGACAGCTCATTTAACCCGAAAGAAACCAAATCAAAAACTCTGATATCGGTACTGTACATACTAAATCGCAATGACCTGTATTAGCGCTCGGGCGCATATCAAATTCAACTAGGCTTTACCCCGGCGCTTATACAAGACTGGCGCTCGTTCAAGACTAAGTTTACAAATTAAGTACCATTCTAGCCCGGTGCTTGTTCAAGACGGGCGCTTATTCAAAGACCCGGTGCTTAAATGGACCACAACGGTATACATATCACTACTTGCCATTAACCTTGACCCTGGGACCTTGCTCAGCTCTTGGCATTCACAATGTCATCCAAGCGCATTCAAAACAATGCATAATGCAATTTTATGGCTACCGTCCCTGGTAAACAAACACACGTTCTTGTTTTATTAACAGTCTCATGTCTGCCTCCGGTTTGCTCTCGCTGAAGGAGAGGTCTTCTAAGAGCGATAGGATAAACTATATTTTCACTGTAAGATCCTCCCACATGAGTGGTCTACCGCATCCTAGGCCGACTCCAGATTGTTTGTTTATTTAATGTGACCAATTCCTTATTGATAACAGCGATAGTGCCCTGTAGACTTTGTGGTACTTCATACACTGAGTAAAAAGTGCTTTTGGCGACAGATGAGAGTGCTTTTGGCGACAATGACGCTCACCTTTTCATCAGTGTATGTAATGCGATGGTTTTACTAGGGTTTAAGAGTTCCATATTTATGATATGCAGCCTGTCAATGGGTTGATGACAATTAGCCAACAGTCAATACCATATGCCAGCTTCCCATATAAACCTTATGAAGACATGAGCCAAACTCTCTGCATATAATCTTCTGGTTGGCGACTCCCAGTGGGCACAAAATTCAGTTCAATGTAGAATCAATGTTGAATCAATGTTGAATCAACATTGACAACCATTTATCAATGTTGATTCAATGTTCTGTGCCCACTGGGCTGTTGCAGATGGAGTGGACCTGCTGGTGAAAGGACTGTTTCCGGTGCACCAAATAGTACTCAAATGCTACATGATTCATGGCTTTGGATATAAATCATATATAGACTTCCATGGCACAGTATAGCCAGCGAGAAAAAGAACCCTATGGTATAGCTTATTGTGGGGACATGCAAAAAGTGTATCACGGATTAGGGTGCTGTTTCTCCACAAATGTGTCGACCTACATAAATTTGCGGATGTCTGCAATACGCATTCCATACATTTGTGAAGAAAATAAAAATGATGAATAAAATCGTTCTTGGTACTTGTATACATACAAATATGGACCTCCGTATATATTTGTGGTGCTCCGCAAATTTATGGAATGTGTATTCCGCAAACTTGTGGATGGCCGCAATATTGTGGAGGTCCGCAAATTTGTGAAGAAACAGCATCCAGTCACTAGAAAGGTCATAAAATATGGTCTATAGCTCTTGTCTGATATTGGGGACAATGTCAGACACGTACATTTTGCTTTAGGCCTCTGAGCATGTGGTATGATAGGAGGCGGTTCAAAAAGAAGTGAATAACAGAAAGTTGTACAAAGTTTCTCCTTTTTCTGAATCCTATTAAATTGCTGGTACTTCTACGTAAATATATTTACAACTTGTTTATTCACCTCACTCACCTAAATGAACACGATGCTTCCGGCATAATATATAAATAAAGATGTTTAAACTGTTGTTGTACTCTTGTATTTTTCACCGCTCAGTTGTCTGACAGTATGTATCATAACACGCGTCAGTTTAGTGGTCTGACCCCTAAATAATGATTGAGGACTTCCTAGAAGGAGTTTGGTGTTGTCTTATTTATGCCTGTAACAACGGACTCTACGTCGTCATGGCCCATAAACTATGACGTACTTATGCATAAACTAATCAACCATTGCCTAGCTTCCGGTACATTCCTAATCTCAACATCATGCAATGATACATGTTCGGATAGCGTTTTCTTCCTTCTGAAATAAATCTCATTTCTTTCATTGGCACGTTTTTTTCTTCAGTTACATTCCCCAAAATGCCGTGTCATGCTTGAATGATATTATACCAACCAGAACAATGCTTAAACGATGTAGTTTCTCCTTTTATTACTGATTAACACATACTGTACTATTATCAGGTAGCATTTTAAGAGTCATGCCACTGCACTGAGCTCCTTACTCTGACATTTCCACATCTCTACACTGCACAGGATCAGTGATTTAAGCAAATAACTGCTCAATCTTTGGGTTATACGACTAAATTGTTAAACCTCTGCTCAATTATCAGTCTGGTTACAGTGTAGAATTATTAGATGGTACCCCCAGTTAAGAAAAAACGTTTTCCAACCGTTTGCAAACGTTTTTGTAGGAAAACCTTTTTAGTACAAACCTATAGAAAAAGTTTGTAACCAAACGTTTTAAAAACGTTTTTTGTTAGCTGGGATCAGATTAGAATTTACAACAAAGGCTAAGTGATACAGCAAACAAGGTAAAACCCAATATTAATTTCAATCCGTTTGCCAAATACTTGCTCCTAAGCTTTTTTTGTAGAATAGTGCCGTCGTTTATCCAGTTTGTAAAGCCATACAATTGATATTGAAAAAAAACGCATAATCATCTTCGGTTAGTGGTCAATCAGTCCAAAATACCAGTGAATATACCCTGTCGTGCGTGCTAATAGATACCATCATAATAAAATGTATTATGATGTTATCTATTAGCCTATATAATATTCGGCTATTTGCCCTATATCATGATACAATGAATCCCATGCCATGCTGAGCATAATATGTTGAGCATACTTGAAGAGTAAATCCATTTTTGATCGAGTAGCAACACCAGCATTGTCACCACACAACACAAATTCAAATACACACATTAAACATGTATCATGTGGTGTAGCACTGTCACCCATAGCAATACCAACAACAACACACTCCTGCCTCACATCCAACAAACATACTTTATTGTTGACTCAGGGTTGCCCTGAGTCTTGTGCGACGGGTAGCAGGGGGTCTCTCAGGCTAAAATTTAAAACAGCTGTCATTCCTTCAAAATTGGAGCTTTTTCTCTAAATTTTGTGTCATTAGATGCGGTACAATGTTGTCCTTCCTATGTAATCGCGCTTTAATCCATTTTTCAAACGCTTCCCCCTGAAAAGCATGATTTTAATTTTGTGTCTAAAATGGTGGTAATTTGCTTCAGCATAGAGCCCTATGGGAGCCTGTAGATAACCCTTGACATTTAACAGTTACATATTGAACGGGCTCAGTGCTAAGTCAATGGGACAGATCTCGGCAGCCGACCAAACCGGGGTGAGACACTTTTTTTCAGCAAGCTTTGACTGGATCCAATGGTAATTTAACACAGGGAAGTACTACACTATTTCCCAAAGGAGATGCCATCCTATATCATATACTAGGCCCAACATACGCTGCAGTATGTTAGATACCGGTATGGTAATTTAATGGTAATTTAATATATATGTTGCTGTCCAGTCTTGTTCAATACATGACAAATATTTTGAGAACAAAAACAGACAACCCTGTAGTACCATATAGCTCAGACCCTACTAAGCACTATTCGCTGTTACTTACAATATGGACATGGGAGCTTTTTATTCAGTGTGTGTCTGACATAGACATGAGAGGACAAAAGACATAGATAGCCAATATCGGGGGACATGAAAATTTGAATTTGGGCCTAAGAACCCCCCCAAAAAAAAGTCAATGTCCACATTTTTTTTGA
This sequence comes from Harmothoe impar, assembly GCA_947462335.1. Taxonomy (NCBI): domain Eukaryota; kingdom Metazoa; phylum Annelida; class Polychaeta; order Phyllodocida; family Polynoidae; genus Harmothoe; species Harmothoe impar. The sequence goes on from OX381720.1 coordinate 27,357,834, forward strand.
GTATACCCTTTTTTTGCGCGGCTTGCCTCACTCGGTGTGGCTTTCTTAGGGCACCTGCGTCATGCGACCTATAGGTTGTGTGGTGCAGGCCTATAGGTAGTTGTGAGTTCCTGACTTGTGACGCACAATTTGGGTATGCTATCCGAAACAGTCCAGCCAGGATATAATAGGGGGAGCAATGGATGGATATGGATAGTGGACTAGGGTAAACCAAAGGTGCTGAATTCATTTCTGTTATGTGTAGGATGATATCTAGGTCGGAAAAAGGTCAAAATCAAGGTCAAAGGTCACATCTTTAAGAATCCCATTAATACAAGAGTGCACCCTTTCTCTTTCTTACTATGATAAATGATACATTTCCCTTCACACCTCTACCTGACCCTGAGTCTAGTTAATGGGGGAAGGGGAAGGGGAAGGGACTCGGGGTTGGGACTCGGGGGTGAGACTCGAGGGTGGGACTCGGGGTTGGGACTCAGGGGTGGAACTCGGGGGTGGGACTAGAGGTTGGGACTCGGGGTTGGGACTCGGGGTTGGGACTCGGGGTTGGGACTCGGGGTTGGGACTCGGGGGAGGGACTCGGGGGTGGGACTCGGGGGTGGGACTCGGGGGTGAGACTTGGGGGTTGGGACATGGGGTTGGGACATTAGCTTGGGATTTGGGGATGAACAATATCATTATATGTATACTCCTATATGATGATACTACATTTCCCCCCGACCCTGAGTCATTTGTGATGCAGTCACATGTTCGATTTTTCAGTTCGATTCCCCATGGTTTAGTGTGCTCCATACATTGTATATGTTAACAATTATTCAGAGGTAATATGTACAGAACATTAGTGTTGGGAAATACTAAAAAAAAACAATCAGATATATTGCACATGCCTATATAGTGTATATGTATGTTATTGAACGTACGTAACTATGTTAGACCATGACAACTGCCCTTCCCCCATCTAATTCCGTTTTGTATTTTCTCCTCAAAAAGCTAGATTTGTGACAGACAGTGTATGCATGAACCGTAGGTTTGACTAGCAAAGACCACATGCAATAGTAGGGCGGGGCCAACGGTGAGAAAATCAATTGCAATGGTGTCCCAAGCAATATCAAGCGATATCTTATAGCATGGAGAATGACCGTTGCAAAATACTGCAATAAGGAAAACCCCTAGTTTGGGGATATTTTGGGCATATGGCATGATTCACAGTTACTTCTCAGTTTTCCCCCATGTAGAGCCCAGAACTTGGTATAGCGTAAACAAAATACAAGATCTATGCGCGAAATAACACATGAAATTCATGCAAACTATGCAGAAAATGTCCCTGGGAAAAAGAGACCCTTTTCCCTTCTGTTTGAAAGCCCCTCTTCGCAGTTGGATATCGCTTGACAAACCCTTATGAACATGTCTGCAATTGCTGAATACTCTACCAGGAACGATGCAATGATATTTAAGCATAATATCAAAAGAAAAGAGAAAGGCAATACTGACATAGTTTTAACATTGACTGTACAATCTATATACCTATCTATATATTATCAGTATAATGATGTTTTGTCAAAGTGCTCAGTGTGCTACAAAGAAAGTGAAACTTCATTTTGTTTGTGTGCATGCACATATTATCAGAGTATTTGTTATATCAGTGAGGGTCACCGTCCACAGAGCATAAATCGGCCGTATACGGCCATTCTATAGACAATTTACATAGGGAATGTATGGCAATTTTGTTGATATACGGCCGATTTATGCTCTGTGGACGGTGGCCATAACACAGACGTAAGGCCACTCAAAAAAATAAAATAGTTTCTCATCACCGCGCGCATCATAAAAATCAGCTTTTGAGGAAAACTTTCTTCTTTTTTTTTGCTAATTTTTGATGAAAACTATGACAAAAATGGACAAATATTGGGATATTTGGTATCAAATTTAAAGCTAATACTGCCAGTAATGCAGTAGGATAGAAATAAATTACATTTTCCCCACTTTTTAAGATCCATAAATTCTTAACTACTAAAATGTAACTTTTGGTCATGAAAGACGCATATCATCCCATAGTATCCCATACATTTTAGCCCGGGAGTAAAAAAAAGAAAAAAAGAAAAAAAAAGCCTCCCTCGTCACATTTTTCAGACCTTGGTGATGAGAAACCACTTTTTTTTTGAGTGGCCTAATACATGTAAAACCAAACGCTATGGCATTTGTGTGTGCATGTAGGCTTACAATATATGACTCTCAATGCTGTTTTGGCAGTTTTGCATTGGAGGGTGTTACTAGAGGAGCAGATGTCTGATTAAAACATTCGTTATGATCTGTACTCGACTATTTTTCAAAGTTGTGAAAAACTAATTATCTAGGGGATATGTACGGCGGTCATGATGCAATCTGATGAAAGAGAAATAAATTAATATTACAGAATTTATTTGGAGTGGCTATCGCCCAGAGGTCTTTCATCGGCTGATTGATGCCAGATCTGCATAAGCTGGGACTCCACTACCCGATTTTTTGGGCAATCCAAAAACTTGTGATGGAAAGAGATATTTTATTTCAGGGAATCTATACAGCTCTAATATAATCAAACCAGCCCAACTGACACTATACACTGCTCCCATAGCAATATGTGTACAATCACTCTTTGATAGAATATGGTACAAATAATAAGTACCATGGAAAGTAATCATAACCGGATTCAACATATTAGATTACTCATGGTATTGTAATATTCCAACGTGTACACAGGACAATACAATAAATACATCCCAATTATGAAGGACTGAGAAGTCCTTATTCATGATATCAACTTATAATATCAATTGGTCTTCAAACCATTATCATAAGTTTTCAGTTTATAGATAAGACATACCTGTAATGCTGAAGTGTTGCAGATCCCTATGGTTCTGTAGTTGTGCTGTGGCAGTCTAGCCAATATAAAACTGTCATTGCCGTAGCAATTAATGTATAGTCAGTATTTACACCAGATATTACATTAATCACAGTTTGTAGTTGATCCTAACTTGCAGGTTGGAGACCTCCCTGATAAATGACTTAATTTGGGTCTCCTCGTATATTGTCCAAGCTCATATGAACCTGTAATCCAGATAATCCATAGCAGAGTTAAAATCCTAACCTACTAAATTGAAATAAACCCAAGAGTTTCCTAGCCATCTGTCGTATCTACAAATCACACATTAATAACAGTATGTTTCTGCAAAGTGTTCTAAGAAACTGTGTTTCTACAAAATACATTGTTCCTATGAAGTGATTCACATCATATTCTGCAGCCGTGTATCAAATAGACACAAAAAGACAGAGATGTAATCCAAAGTACTAAAGATCTCCATTGCATATGTTGAACTAATGTCCTCTGGTTAAGAGTGAAGGTTGCTATCCTGAGCTCGTTTGTTTAGTAAGATTGTTTTCAAGTTGTCCAGCTCTTTCTCGCTTGTCCATGTATTTTACTTCCAGAGTGTTATATGTCCATATGGTATACTTATAGCGCCTCCATTTCTTCGTTGTCAATGACAACCCGGATGAACATGATGTCATCACGGACGTAGTCCCGTGTTTTCAGCATATCAAGTTCTGCAAAACGCTGAGACCCAAAACTGGCGTTACGATCTGTGGTGGGACGACCCAGGAAGGCCTTGTTCTCCTGAAATGTACAAAAATGGACGTTATCAGTTATCAGTTGAATGTAGAAACAATTGGGGGAAATATAATTGGGAAAATGTACAAAAAGATTAATGTTGTGTCATCCCATGAACAATACCAATCTAACTATCCTATTGGAGCTTGCAATCAAATTGGCTGTCAAAGATATGATTTTATAAACTCCTATCAAGAATAAGGCATCGATCAGAGGCAAATCATCTGGGTAAACATATAGAACATAATAATGTAAGATAATAAAAATGTGTTTTCACCTTGCAGATGTTGGGTTTGATGGCATATGTGATGTTTCTCCTTGCAGCAGGGTCTAAGGCCTGGTCTATAAGTGTGAAAGTCACTCGGTGACTGAATGGCCATTGTATGATGGTGTCGTATTCCCCACGCACGATACAGATAAACAGCGACATGTGCTTCCCGCGAGCTGTATGAAGGAATATAATAAATTACATTAGAATCTGAACTGGAAAACTGCAAATCATTAAACAGATATTCGCTAAAAGGAAAATCAACAATGTTTTTTTTAAATGATTCATATAATGGTAGTGAGTATAGAGTGTCCTTCTAATATGCAATAATTCAGATGTTGACTTACAAATGTGAACTTGTATTTGTAAATTTATGTATTTGCATGCAATGGGATATAATACAGTTTTGATTCGCTACCCTTATAGTAAATAATGACAACACCTTTGACACTTACACTTGCCATCCCCATTCAGACAGGTGGATGCTACCATCTTGTAGCCATGGCGTGTAGTGAAGAAGGGAGGGCTGTAGATGGTGGTCTTCTTCCCACTCTGTGCCTCCGCCATTCGCTCCGAATAGTTGTCGATCTTCCACACCAGTTGGGCGCCATACAGCTTCTCCAGGCTCTCTACTCTCACCTCCACCCCCGCCAGCCTCTCTGTGTGACAAGTATAAGATATAGACTCTCCACCCCCGCCAGCCTCTCTGTGTGACAAATATAAGATGTAGACTCTCCACCCCAGCCAGTCTCTCTGTGTGACAAGTATAAGATATAGACTCTCCACCCCCGCCAGCCTCTCTGTGTGACAAGTATAAGATATAGACTCTCCACCCCCGCCAGCCTCTCTGTGTGACAAATATAAGATGTAGACTCTCCACCCCAGCCAGCCTCTCTGAGTGACACGTATAAGACATAGACTCTCCACCCCAGCCAGCCTCTCTGTGTGACAAGTATAAGATGTAGACTCTCCACCCCCGCCAGCCTCTCTGTGTGACAAGTATAAGATATAGACTCTCCACCCTCACCTCCACCCCAGCCAGCCTCTCTGTGTGACAAATATAAGATGTAGACTCTCCACCCCAGCCAGTCTCTCTGTGTGACAAGCATAAGATATAGACTCTCCACCTCCGCCAGCCCCTCGTGTGATAAGTATAAGATATAGACTCTTCACCCTCACCTCCACCCCAGCCAGTCTCTCTGTGTGACAAGCATAAGATATAGACTCTCCACGTACCCCAGCCAGCCTCTCTGTGTGATAAGTATAAGATATAGACTCTGCCCCCTCACCTACACCCCAGCCAGCCTCTGTGTGTGACAAATATAAGATGTAGACTCTCCACCCCCGCCAGCCTCTCTGTGTGACAAGTATAAGATATAGACTCTCCACCCTTACCTCCACCCCAGCCAGTCTCTCTGTGTGACAAGTATAAGACATAGACTCTCCACCCTCAACTCCACCCAAGCCAGCCTCTCCGTGTGACAAGTATGTGATTGGGAATCGAAACAAGATATTCTGTAAGGTCTAGACATTTTGGCCATGTTTATCTGGTTATCTGATGTATTTTCTGAGGAACTATTTTCGGGTATAGGGATACTGGCAGTGTGCGCAGCGGATAGGACAGCAATAAAGTAGAATATTATTTCTTCCCTTCTTATATAGGAGTATTCCTTTCTGCTGTTCTTTCACAAAAGATCCCCTAAAGTCCGTATAGCTTGCAGCAGAGGTGAAATTGAAAGAGGGAATCTCTGCCAAGGGAGATTGGCTATTTACCTGTTTGTTTTTGTAAGGTAGTTGACTGGTTGTCGAAGCCTCGCTTGTACTCGCCAAGTGCCTCAGCTACTAACGTCATGTGCAGCTCCGCGTCAGCCTTGTTATGGTCCGTCAGTTCTTTCCGCACACACTGGAAGAAGGTAAATTATAGTGCAAACTGTATCTTTTCTTTGTTAATCAGGAAGGGGTGCTCAAAATATGGTGTAATTGAATTCAAGCTGTGACAGTAAAATGTTTACTGAGACAATAGTTAGATCGGCCAATATAGGGATGGTGCCATTATTCTTTACACACCTGTTACTGGGATTATACAACCTAAACGCCACTGCATATATGGCAATAGATGTGACAGTAATGTACTATAAAAAGAGTGGAACAGTCCCTCTAATTTGGCCCAGCTACTTTAAGCTGGTGGCCTGTGCCGTACTCAAGGCGACCTGATAAATTATAAAAGCGACCCGGCGACTTTTGGATAAACTTGGCTCTAGTAAATATGGTCTAAAATAGCCACTTTGTGACTTGGAGCCCTTAACTTCGTCGACTCCCCCCTTCCTCCCGCACGTTGACTCATTCTTTTGCTGCCTGAAGTGAATGAACATCCAGCCGAACAGCGATTGCTGGACAACAAATAGCTCATACAGAACATGTGTAGTAGCTGTAATTCCCACTTGTCACTTACCTTGTGTTGACATCCAAGACTGTGGAAGGAGCACTGCACTTCTTGTTTTGAGCACTTGGTGTCCATGTGAGCTTGGACCTACAATACAAATTTAGACACTTATTTTTTAGACATTAATACCCGAGATTATTCATGTGTCAGCAATTTGCGTGTGAACTATCAATTCAATTATTCATATTCATTGAATGCTCGACAGACTATATTGTATTGAGCTTATCATAAGTTGCTTCCTCGTCATAATTATAAAGTTTTAAATTTCCAGAAGAAGGCTCACCATGGCCAAAAATGTCGATCAACACCTCATCTGATACATGCTCAGATCAACTCATCATTATATCCACTCATACATATTCCTGTTATAATAAATTTTAACAAAAAAATCAACTATTTGGACTGTGTCGGGTGTTGTGTAAAACACAATATAATAGTAGGCTACTGTTAAATTTCCAGATATTGATCCATAAGAAGTAGAATCTACTGACCTCCTCTCTGGGCATCTCCTTGTGCTTGCACCCATTGGGACAGGGGACCGGAAGCCGGACACACTCCAGCAGATGTTCAGTTTCCTCGTCCTTGAGAAGTGGGAGGTGGCAGTGGAGGCAGCTGATTGGTCGACGCTCACAGTCCACGGTCATGTGCTGTTCACCGAACCTGCGCTGGTATTCCGCGTCACAGCCGTTGGGGCAGGTCACCAGCGAATAGTCACACTCCGCCAGATGAGGCTGAACAGGAAAGGATGATTTTATGGAAATAGTTGTGTGACTTTCATTAGCATCATTTCCTCTAAATTTATTTTATTTTATTTTTTACCAAGGAATATATTTTATGTAAGCTAAAGGGTCAATCATTATGAGCTACTGAACTTATTTCTGAAACCCGAGCAGTCAAACTACAAATGTATATAGCTGGAATGTAACTCAATTTTATACATGTTTTGGATCCTTACATAGGCCAATAAGATCTATCTCAGACACACTCCTCATGTTTGATGTGGTCATTATTCACATCCTGTAGTTTCCTAAGTAATTTAAGCCTAGGAGAAAAAGCTAAATATGGAAACTTACCACGAGGTCCCTCATCCGTTCTGACCAGACGCATCCCTTCTCATGGTTGGAGCAGAGGACGGGAAGGTTCTCCAGAACTCGCTGTAGCTGTTTGTCCACTATAACCTGTATGGAGAAGGAATTGTACTGTATATCTATTGCCAATATTTAGTAAACACGTTGTACATGTAATGGGATTAGATATATTTGCAAAGGGCCATTTCAGTAAATGCAATACTTAAATAACAGGAACATTATAATCATCTGGGCATGGTCCCACTTTAGTGTCATATCTACCAAGCCACAAACGAAGATCTTGGGATATATATATTTATCACATGTCTCACCTTGTCTCTCTCTATTTTTGTCTGATCGATTGGACATCTTGGCTCGACCCTGGAAGCAATATTATTCTACCGTTCAGTTGCCAACAAGACCATCTATATTGTGTATGTGATTTATCAGTTAGTTTAGAGCTCATCGAACCAAGATATTTGATTCAATATATCTACAATAAAGGGCTTTAACATAACATTACTTTGATTATGAATAGTGTCCTTGTGGTAAATATGCATGCTGGGCGTCCGCACAACTACATAACGCCAAAAAAAGGTTTGTTTCAGCTCACCCGACTTGAAATCTTTGTATTTTACCCTTCTTTAAAAAAAAATCAATTTCAGGGTTTGCAGATAGGCTGGCTAGTAAATTCATATTTTAAAAAAAGATAAAGATTTTTAAAATCCGACCGACCAACCCTACATTTTCCTCCCATGTTACCTGAAACAAACCCTTTTTTTTGGGGGGGGGGGGCTAGATACATCAATGGAAAATAGCATCAAATGACCCACCTGAGTAGCTCCGAGAGACATCCCGAGCAGCAGTGGTGTTTGCAGTCAAACTGCACCGGGTACCTGAGCACCTGACCACACACTGGACACTCCTGGTGCTTCTCTAACGGGTTCACGAAGAACACCTCCACGTCAGGTCTGTGGGAAAGTAAGGATCAGAGTAAATAAACCGGTAGAATTGGGTAGTCGCGTATCAAAATGTATTTACCCTATGGGTTGTAAAGGCTCAAGTAAGGAGTGGCATGATACCCATACTATTGTTCGAGGGTATTGGCAATGTGCTTGCAATGTCTGCAACCTAGTTCGTGCCCTATAAAATGTGCACCATGGCCATACATTTGAGGAACATGTCCAAATACAGAAATAGAGGGATTAAGAGTCATTATTATGAATATCCTATCTCGTGTTCTAGGGAAAATAGTTTTTGGGCCCCTACCATAATGGATATACTAACTTTAAATATAAAAGACAGTATGGAAAAATGCCCACAAAGAAGAAAGGGTGTGATTAACCAAGCTGTAAATTGAATGGATTAGTGAGTATAAGTCGTGGCTAACCCTTTAATGAATTTATTTAATTCATTCTGCCCTTTGTTGTCATGGTGCATGAGCATAGCGCTGGCGAGTAAGCATTGATAGTATAACGACCCTATAAGGTTGATACACTCCCGAAGGATTGACATGATGTACGAGGGAAACCCTGGCAAGACTACATCCATGCATCATGACGGCAAAGGGCACTCGAGCAATATTGAGGCCTAAAGCCGGTTGTCCCCTGCCCGATGAAATGAAGTTGGTTTGCCTTTTTATTCTTCCTTTAAAAGTGGTTTAGTTGGGTTAATGATGCAATAACAAAAGCAATGCCTTGAACCTAGCATACGCGCATTGCATTCCTGATAATGATTTATTATCTACACAAATAAAGTATGTTTAATTTCTTTAAGAAACAGTCGACAAAAAACATTCCATCGGCCAGTGGATGACTGACTTTAATGGGCAGTTAGTCCAGATACACTTAAATTTGAGTGTAAATTAGTTGGACTCGTCAACATCTCCTCAACAAATATATAAAGATGAATGGCCAATAAATAATCAACTTGCACCAAGTGTGTTTGGTTCCTTCTCGACCTATTTGTTTTGTTTTTCGAACCAAGAGTTTGTCAAACAGAATGGAGTATGAATCAATAAAGTGTACTTGATCAACTCCCTACCCCATAATCCACTTACAGTTGCACTCAATAAGTCCCCTCAACCAAGAGTGATTGTATATGTGTATTATATGGCTGTACATTATTATATATTCATAGGTTAACTGTGATATTGATCAGCTTTTGGTGACTGCCATTAAATTCAGTAATGTTTCACGCTTAAGGTTGTCAATAAATTTAAGGTTAGCCGTGACTTTTAACCGTTTCAACTTTCAATAACAGAACAAAACTCCCTTATTGATAGTTCCAACTGTCAATACCAGGATATAAATCCCTTATTGATAGTTCAAATTGTCAATAACAGAAAATATTCTCTTATTGACAGTGGAATTGTCAACAAGTGAAAATTAATTTCTTATTGCCAGTGTGGTATTGACAGTTGGAACTGTCAATAAGGAAATTTTATTCTGTTATTGACATTTCGAATTATCAATGAGAAGATCGATTTCCACTATTGACAGTTTGCACCGCCAATAGCTGGCCCACCTTGATCTTGCTATTGGTAGTTCAAACTGTCAATAGTAGTAAATGGTCCTCTTATTGAGAGTGCAGACTATCAATAGTGGGATATTCATTTTCTCTCTTATTGACAGTTCAGACTGTCAATAGTGTTAAATTGTACTGTTATTGACAGTTCTTCACCAAACTGTCAATAGTGGGATCATTGAGGTTTGACCCAAAAAAAACGTTGACCCCAAAAACGACTTTGGCTCATAAACCGATTTTGGACCAAAAATCCAACAATTGATTGTACTGTGTATACCTACAATGAACTGTAAACAAAAAATGTTACCTACAAAATGACCTACCCATAAAAAAAGCAGATGTACTTTGAAAGATGAACCTTGCACTTGTACCAAACACCATGGACTGGTGACAGATAAAGTGTAATTTGTTTAAAAAATAATGATCCCGAGCTGAAGTCATTGACCCTGTGGTCTAGCTATTGTGTTGTCAGTCACTATGGGGAGGTACAACAACAGTGGAGATGTCGTACCCTTATACGGATACAGCACGTTACACTGTTGACTGTTAGTGTTGCCTTATTGAGTAGTAGACGTTGATGGATACTAGATCTACATGGAAGTTTAATATGGGTCGGATGTAGTGCGAAAGGAAGGCAGGCATGGGGTACACTTGGTGCCAAAGTTCCAAAGTTCCAATCCAGTAGAGGATTATGGTTCCTACCATAGTGACATCTTCCAGCACGCTATGACCTGAATAGTATATTATTTACAAGGGTTCCAAGTGTACAACCCCTCTACATATATGTGTATGCCTTTGACAGAGGCATCATACTTTGTGTGTACAGTGCATTCTATATGGATGGTCTGTGTATGAATTATACATTTTGACGTTGGCTGCTGTGGCAGTCTACAAAGCTATACCATCCAACCATGACATTATTCTATGTGCACTGCTGGGCATCACCTAGATCTATTTTGCTGTTGTACTCAGTTTCCTTATCCCTCTTCTTACGAACTGGGCAAGCCAAACTACAGTCAACCCCATACACTGCCTATGTCTGTCTTTCTGAACAGTGATTTGCTGGTGGGTGATCTCAATTTTATTCTAGAAAAGTCATGCCCCACCTTGTGGCCATCGCTACAGAGTTCATCTGTCACCATAATTGGTCCATCTGTCACCGGCTTTCTGTACAGTAGATTTATCTAAAAGTGGAGATGGGAATGTAATTTTGGAAGATAGGTATATGACCGATGCAGCTATATCTCTCTCGATTATCGCTCATAAGGGGACCGATTTAAAATCGTGACAGATTGAAACAATTACAGCTGTAAATACTTTTTTTTATTTTTTGCGATTGCAGAATAAAAACATTAAAAAATAATGCGAATTTAGAAGAAAAAAAGAGGAATTGAATTGAACCACACCCAAACCCGGTTCTGAAATGGTTACACCCACAGCATCGATGCAGCACACACCCGACCATCATTGACCCATTATCAGCTGGTAATGGGCAGTAGTGTGCTATGGCCTATGTCGTCATGATACCGCTGTTGATACCAGCCGATATATATATATATATATATATATATATATATATATATATATATATATATATATATACCAATGCAGTGCCCGGCATTGCGTTGGTGCACCATGCACCATGTCAATCAGTAACATGTTGTCATTAAAGTAGAACATAGAACATTTACTTGATTATGTATAACATGGAAAGATGGCTGTGCATTTGCATCAGTCGGAAATCTTCATTTTGAGGGGAAATGTGTTGCTTTGAGGTCATTGGAGAAATTGATAGAGGCTGTTTCATTTCCAAGTGCTACTGAGATGTAGTAATAGTAAAGGGATCGCCCTATCAAAAGAGGGATTAAAAGTATTTCGCACGAATCTGGAAGCTAGGACAGGTGCCTGCATACAATTGTCATTTCCATACACTACTCACCACATTGTAGGATGTGAGTAGTGTATGGAAATGACAATTTCTAGCATTTCTAAAGGCTAAAGTAGGTGACGACGTATTGGGAGGGGGGCACCCCCGGACGTTTGTGGGTCTACATGCAAGCACAAAGAAGGAAGTTCAGTTATCAGCATGTTATAAATAAGCTGCACAATGCATGAAATGGTGAGTGATTAACTATGTAATGAGACTATGTGATGACTGACTGAGAGAAGGAAGGAGGGAGTCAGTATTAGAGTAGGGGAGCAAAGTAAGTGAGTGAGTTAGCGAGCAAGTAAGTCAGGTGATTGAGTGAGTGAGTGAGTGAGTGAGTGAGTGAGTGAGTGAGTGAGTGAGTGAGTGAGTGAGTGAGTGAGTGAGTGAGTGAGTGAGTGGGGATTTGAGTCAGTCAGATACGTATAAACCTTGGCCTACCTTGCTGTATTGAGTGTGGTGGCGCTGCCCTGGTCTGCGCGTGCCCCTGACGCCATACTGTTGACGCTAAGACGTGACATGGTGGCGTCATGACGTGTGTGACGGCTGGTGTCTGATGTAGAACTGTTTGGGCTATCTGATCCCTGTCAAGGGGCAAACATAGCAACGTGTATGTCATTGGAAAATAATATCTGCTTAGAAATACACAGTGCTGGTTTCTATTCGTACTTTTAGAGCTCATAATGTATGTGGTCACAAGAGACCTATATGAACTGATATCAGTAATTGGCATATATGGACATACAATGTAGGCCAACGGATATTGATGGTCTAACACTCAGGGCTTAATCGACTTTAAGTACAATGTATATCTAGAATCGTCAACTGTTTGCACTAAGGAGGAGCCAAGAAAAATGATGATCTGCACGCTACCTATGCTGGCATAGTGTCATAGTGTTATTAATAATTAACAATAGTAGAAGTGACTCCTTAGTATGTCCAATATGGCCTGATTATGGAGGGGGGCTTACCTTAAATGCCCTTTTTACAGCAGGTAAAGACTTCTTACTGGTCGGTGTGGAAGCCAAGCCCTAGCAACAAATGGTGGTAATCAATGTTTAACTCTTTGAAATAAATATGGCTTTCATATAGCTCAGAAGTGTTTTTTTTTATGAATCTGCATATTGGATAACTTCAATTACTAGTACTTATTTTGTTTAAAATATGTAATTTGATAAATTGATAGTTCGTGGTGCGAGACTGAGCAGGGCTAGCTAATAGCAGAGATAGAGTGCTCCTTGGTTAAATTAACGGAGCTGTGGGATTTCCCTAAATAACCTTCCCGTACTGCCCCTCCATGGCATTGAAATTGCCACGCAATTTCACCCTGAGTCACACGTGTAACCTATATCACTATCAATTAATATGCACACCTACCCGTGCCCCATTTAGCCTATAACCCATACTGTGATAATTTCCTGCCAAATAATAACCCAAAACGACACGGCAGTTGCATACAAGTCATTTTATTCAACGGTGGGTCGGTGGGGCCCACAAATGGCCTTATAGGTGTTGATGTTTTGTATTTATTATACCTAGAACAACAAAGCATACACAGTCCCTATCTCTCAACTATAGAGGCTGCTGTAAATGGCATGATGTTTTGTATTTATTATACCTACGTTCAACTTTATTTTTGGTGAAATTTGAATTATTTTGTGTCAGTCCAACACCGGAGGAGCTACTGCAGTAGGCCTCCTGGTCTCAAAATATCAAAAGTAGCTGCTACATTGGGAATTTCACAGCTAAAGTTCATTCTGATATTTTGTCTAAAGAATAGTAGGCATAATCTACGGGTCTAGATCTATATATCTATTCATTCATGGTAACTTTTTTTTTTAATTCGTAGGATTACTATTTTAAAATAGCTTTTAAAACTGCAGGCTATGGTCCCTCGACCAAGCTGGCCTGTCTCACATTATCAATGTGTTTTCAGCCACTCAATCTCAATCTTGTACGCCACTTTCAGACCTTGTACGCCACTCTCAGACCTTGTACGCCACTCTCAAACCTTGTACGCCACTCTCACAACCTGAGAGTGGCGTACAACAGATTTTATGCCACAAATACGCCGTCGGCAGCTTCTATAGTTAAGAGATAGGGACTGTGTATGCTTTGTTGTTGTAGGTATAATAAAACTTAACGTTACCTGTTTATCAGTGGGTTTGATAGGCGTCCCTCTGCCGGCCTCTCCACTGCTGGAGGCATCACTGCCACTCTTATCTGAAGTCTCCATCGACTTCTGGGAGGACGGGCTCTCCTTCCGGTCGGAGGGCATGCTGGGGCGTCTCTATATACACACTATCCCCAAATAATCAGAAGATATATCTGGGTGAGAATCCCTCTCAAGTCTTTTTCGCAAGGAGAGCAAGAATGAAATAGTATCCAAGATGTTTGCATGGGATAATAAAATCTATGATTCAATCCTGGGATATGGCTCAAGAGAAGAACACTTGATATTCCCTTGGACCGAAAGCGCCTCAAATTTTTACTGTTTTAGCTCAAGTTCTTAGACTCCAATGATATTGTTTCTTCCAAACCTTCTGTGTATCATTACTCCAGAAATGCGACTGTGTTCAACTTACATGGAAACCCTCTGGCTGTTCTCCTCATAACTTGAATTACAGAATGATAATGTTTCATCCAATTGCCTTTACCTCTAGTATTCACATCCCTATGATACTTGTAGCTAATCAGCTACGACCGTAGTGGATATCTATGTCAGATATTGATTGTCTCATACAATGGCATTTCTAGACGATCCCTGGACCACTTTTCAAATCTTCCATATCATACAGTATCTCCAACGTGTGTTACTTGTTGTTGCTATTGTATGGAAGGCAGACCATTGAGAGTATAGTGTACTATGATCCTCTATTTTGTAGATCCAGATGCAAAGATTGAGTACAATCCAAATGTCCGAGTTTGTCACACCTCCTCTGCTCTCTGTGCTTCAACTGGAAGTTGACTACAGTTTGAGCTCTCCTGTCGCAGGGGGAGCCACTGCTAGTGCCGCTGGTGCCTTACAGTTGATGTGGACTTCCGTGTGCTGTCACTGAGCAACCAGTGACCTTCATGCATGACTTGCATTCTGTGGAACCAAAGATCTGAAGGAGGGGGAGCAGGGAGAGGGGAATGGTAAGGGAGTGGTCATTTATCAACAACAGGGGGTGGGGGTAGCAAATTTCGACTCCTCCTGAATGATGGGCGGCGTAAAGAATTCTGATCCCTCTTGAGGAATGAGAAAAATGCTATGCCTCCCTCAGATGAAAAACTACGGCCCTGTACTACGCAGCGAAAAAAGCCAGCACTTTATGTAACTTTACTCAAGTTTAAAGGATGAGCAAAAATCGTTGGCGACGGGGGAGCAACATATTCCCCGCTCTAGAGCAGTGGAAATTAATGACCCCTCCATAAGGAAACGGAAGGAGCGAGGAACGAGGAGAATGCCAGTTGTGTTTTGACCTGAGGTCATTCTATTCATATCCATGATAAAGGCATAACATGGAGTCATGATCTGTGGCAGCTTGCCTAAATATCCATAGACAAACCAAATAAACAATAAACAATGCGCCAGACCTACAAGTATCAACTTAATTAAGGGCAGAAAATGTGGTTGTATTGAGGGCCAATGAAGAAATCACTTATTTGTAGCGCTACAAAATGGCCGACAGGTGGAAATCAACCATAAACATATATCCTGTACTTGATTAGTGATGGAGTGTGTGGGGACGGTGGTATTACTAATGCAGTGTCGTTAGGAGGTGGGGCAGAAGCAGTCAGTGATGTGAGACGGCGCAGAGTAAAGTATTAATAGTGCCAGTTTGTATCCAGACGTCACATAGTGACAGTGTATCCTTGTGGATATATGGCACTCTACAAGAGCTGTGTTTACATGTTTTCATGAATTACATATAAATTATTTAAAAACTTTTGGCAACTCAGTATGAAACAAGTATACAGACGTCCAGACTAACCCAGATAGTGGATAGTAAAGGGATGTTTGTTATACGATGTAGAATGAAAACATGTCATACTTTGCTCGCATATTGGTGAGGTTTTCGTGCAGTGATCAAATAGATAGTACCCTTGTTCGACACTAGAGTTCAACCCATTATATGGACGCTAAACGCTCTAATGGAAAGACAACTTGATAAGTGCAATAGGATGTCTCAGAACTGTGGCAGTGGGATCTGCCTGTCGGTGTCAACGCCCTCTCTCAATGCGTATAGAAATCAATATACAATGTGGATTATTTCAATAGAAGTGCTTGCTAGAGTACATTGCCTTAAATGTTCCAGTAAGATAGCAATCAGAAAGGCCAATGTATACACTATGATTACAAACGATATATTTTAGATGAAGACAGGCGGTAGGGCAGATTGAGGTAAAATAGAGATGATAAACAAGTTCCTCAGGGGGTGTTTCGTAAGCTTTCAAGGGAGTAGAAGATTTCTATGAGCATCTAAACTATGATCGTTGACTTATCACCCTCGTTATTATACGGGTAGTTTGCCTCTATTTCTGTTGTACAGATAGTGGGTGGTCGCACAGGTAGGATATATAGAGGTAGGAATGATACAATCTTGAGAAATAACCCCCTGAAGTTTCTGATCATAACCATGAATCTAAATAGTTTATAGGTCCATGTCATAACCATAGGCATACGTTGTGAAGGTCTATGTCTCTATGTCATAACCCACAAACATTTTTAAACTTTTCCTATAGATTGCTTTCCTGCCCATAAATTCGATATTTTGGCACCTGCTATCCAGGGTATTATAATCATGAACATTGTACTTTAAGAATATAAGTTATTCAGTACACAATCGCTGATGTACTGGGATGGCAGAACTGACTCTTCGATACTCTAACGACTCTGGTCATGGCCACGGCTATCGTTTCACGTTCATTAGATATTCACGTCCTTCATGCCCGCCCCCATGTTCCATTGTTCATCAGCAATACAACGTGCAACATTAGTTGCATGCTCCGGTTGCCAAGTTATGTGGACCAATATACCGACCTAGCCAAGAGATCTACCAGCACTACCGTTTTGCTTGACAGATACCTTTACCCCGTCCCCCAAAGGGAGATACTGTTTTTGTTGCTGTTGTTGGTGTTGGTGTCTTTTTGTTTATGCACCGCATCACTGCATCAGCCCGTTCATTCAACCCTTTACCCCTGTTATTTTGAGTTCAGATATGTGGTGTTTAGGGGGACTGTACCTCCTTTAGTACATCATATTGAAGTGACTTCTTATACAGCATAGATAATATGCACACAGGAAGTGGAGTGGGCACTCTCCATATTGTAGCTGCTAATCGATAAGTCAGAAGGCGTGACGACTTATCGATCATTCCACTGATCGTCACTAACTGGAGACGCCATTACTAGTGCGACAACTTGCACGTAGGTCTATATATGTATACACTGCAGTACAGCATTATCATATAAATCCATTTTAGTCAGCATGGCTCCAAAATCCAAGGAGAAGAAGAAGGAAAGGAACCAGTCAGGCGATAAAAAGAAGAAGCCGGAAGGTGCTGAGAAGAAGGAGAAAAAGAGTAAGGAGAAGAAAGAGGAGAAAAAGAAGAAGAAAGCCAAGGAGGCACCAGAGGAGGACCGTCCAGAGGAGGACCGTCCAGAGGAGGGGGCTACGGCTGCCCCTGCTGAAGTTGGGGATGAGGGATCGGGACAACAGGAGGAGGGAGGCGCAAAGGGGGAAACTGAACCTACTGAGAAAGAAAAGGAGAAGCCACCCAAAGAGAAAAAGCAGGAGGAACCAAACACCCTACAAGTGAATAGGTCAGGGGAGAGGAGAGGAAGCAATGCTGGCGGAGCTGCAAGTCCCTATAATCAGCCTGTACTTGCCGTTCCCGAAGTTATCAAGCATGAGAAACCAGAGGAAAAAACACCTAAAGCGAAGGAGACAGAACAGGAAAGGCCCACCAAAGAGAAAGAAAAGGTAAAGGAGGATGAGAAGGAAAAAAAGCCAAAGGAAAAGCAGAAGGAAAAGGCAAAGGAAAAGGCCAAGGATTCCCCAAAGGTCACTCCAAAAAGCGAATCCAAATCAAAGTCTGAGAAAGCCGATTCAAATGAAAAAGAGAAGGAAAAGGTGAAGGAAAAGGGGAAGGAAAAGGGGAAGGAAAAGGAGAAGGAAAAGGAGAAGGAAAAAGAGAAGGAAAAGGAGAAGGAGAAAGAAAAAAAGAAGGAAAAGAAGAAGGACATAGTTTCGTAAGTATATTGTTATAAGACTAATTCTTTCCTAATTTGTCCTTTTAAAGTCAATTTGATATGTGAGTATCATAGGGTATGTATTGAGACAAATCTACAAGTTAGACACTAGTTCATACACCAGTCAGCAGATGTGCCCAGGTTGGAGACGCTGTCCATTACTCCTGTCACATCTCATTTTGGACACAATGGTGCAATCCCAGTGGGCACAAAACATTGAATCAACATTGACAAATTGTTGACAATGTTGATTCAATGTTGATTCAATGTTGACTCAACATTGACCTGAATCTTTGGCCCACTGGGATGCTAATTGCCTCACGGGATCACCTTACTACTATGATAACACAGTGGTAGGGGTGTGTTTATGCGATCTTCGAACCGAGAGTTTTATCATGTCAGTGCTAGTAATAGTGTACTGCAAATGCACGCTTATTAACAAAATTTAATGCTGCAGAGAGAGTATCCTTGAAAAGAGAAAACCTGTTATTTTTTTTATTAAAACGTAGTATCATTCTGATCATTATCTCGATAACTATGTGGTTAATAATAATCATTCTAATTGGCCATGCACTTGTGTTCTTCCTCCAGTATCCTTAGTGAGGCATCGCTGGCTGAGCTGCAGGAGATGCCGGAGCTGCTGGAGGAACTGCGGCAGATGCTGGAGCAGCAGAGGATGGAGGTGAACGACTTCAGCGACATTGTCAATGTGGTGAGCTTTATCTGCAATCATGAGGAAAATGATTTAAATCAATAGGATATACATACATTTGTAATCGGCCTCATAATTGGTAAGTCCCAATTTAAGGAGCTGGACAGATGCATTTAGCATTTCACATTAAAGCGGGTACTTTACCGATGGATCTTCCACCGATAAAACAATAAACTTTGGGCATCAGTCCGATCAGCTGTCTGCTGATGCCGCCGTTGGAC
Organism: Harmothoe impar; assembly: GCA_947462335.1. Classification (NCBI taxonomy): domain Eukaryota; kingdom Metazoa; phylum Annelida; class Polychaeta; order Phyllodocida; family Polynoidae; genus Harmothoe; species Harmothoe impar. The sequence goes on from OX381720.1 coordinate 27,376,875, forward strand.
AGGGGTTGCATTTGTATGCATCAATTGTGTATCTTTATGGGTACAGTAAACCCACTGGCTTCATACATGGGTATAATTATGTTACACCCATCCCTGTGGGAACTGAACATTGAATCAACATGGTTGCCAATGTTGACTCAATGTTGGTTCAACAATAAATCTATGTTGAACTTAATTTGTGCTGTAACTCACTTGCATCTGTATAGCCAATAACAGTGTCTGGAATTGCCTCTAGATTAGGCCTACTGCACTAATAAATATGAAATACCTCAGAAAAAGGCTGATCTGACTGTAACCTACCCACTCAACGGGACAGGGTACACTGTTCGAGTAAAGAGGGACGTTATGCACACTGACCTTTTTAATGAAGGATAATCATTGGGGTTAATTCCAGCTGCAGTCGAGCAGTGCTGCCATCCTGAGCCTCTCTTCTCTTCTCTATATGTGTGTGTTTAACCGTTTAAAGACGTCATATCGCTAAAAGATGACATTTGTCCCTAGCAATTACATGTAACTCGCCGGTGCTGCAATAGTGTATCATGCCGACCCTTCGGAGTGTCTCAACCCCAAAGAGTCGGCATGATGCTTGAATGCAGCACTGCCGAGTTATTCGCTAGGGCTGAATTCACGCATCATGACGACCATGAGTAGTATGCAGTAATGCATTATGTCGTCCTTAAAGGGTTAATGAGATTATTGAAATCTATGATACGTGAACCCTAACTGTAAGCCCTTTGACCATGCAGTTAAGCTTATAAGTTGTTGCTCCCCGCCAGGTGGACGCGGCGGTGTACGACCTGGAGGAGCGTCACGCGGGACATGGGTGTCAGCTGGTGTGGAAGGTGGACGGCTTCTACTCCAAGTTCAGGGAGGCCAAGAACAAGGTGAAACCCATCGTGTTCAGCCCCAGCTTCGACACGCACCCCAGCGGCTACCGACTCGCGCTCAGTCTCTGTCCAAACGGCGACGGCAGGTGTACGTTATAACTACTCTTCTTTCTCCTCCTGTTTTTTGGTCTCTGTCATATAGCTCATCAAAATAAAATTGTGTCACAACCGGCCCCGTTCTCTTCCTTGTGCAAGCCTGCATGAAGTTTGTTCTTCTTAGTGAATGTTGCTAATGGAATAAAGAAAATAGGCTAAGGGTAGCTTTTTTATCATCTGAAAAGATCATATTAGAATCCTAAAACTAAAACGCTTGCAATATGTCTTTGACATGGCTTGCAATATGTCTTCTGCAAAGAAAATCTATGTTCTAGTCATGAAATTACTGTTACAAGAATGCAATGTATGTTTTGACTTGTAAATCACTATGTGGAAGTCAAATAAAGCAATTTTTAAAAAAATCTTTTAAAAAAATCTGATGTTTATAACACAAAAATAAGATCCCAATGGCTCTTCCAGAGAGGAATAATAAATGCATGCTCAATGTCTGTTTCTCTTTCAGTCCGAGGACAGTTCATGTCCATCTTCTTCTGCCTGTTGAAGGGTGAGCATGACTCCCTGCAGACCTGGCCCTTTAGCCTGCCTGTTACCGTCAGCCTCGTGTCCCAGGCTAAGGAGCCTGAGGACAGGGTGGACCACCTGGCCACCTTCACCCCCAACCCGGTCATGGAAAATAAGGCCTTCCTCGGCCGCCCCACCGCCAGCCGCAACCCCAGTCTAGGTGAGTACATGTAGTTAATGTAGCTGAGCAGTAGAATCTACCGTAGTTTTACAGTTTATACTATTGTAAAAGTGTACATGAGCCTTAGAATCTACTGCTGCGCTTTACACAGTGGGGCCGATGTTCAGCTTTCTGTGCACCTCAGATACACTTGTAGAAGTGTATCTGAGATACAGAAGGAACTGACCAATCAAAACCTGCTGCAGCAGATGCATCTGCTGCTTTCCAAGATGGCAGACCTGAAAGTGTATCTGGGATACACATGGGGAGGAACTGTACCTGGGATACACTAGGGATGGAAGTGTATAAGTAAGTGGGGGGTAAGTGTATCTGGGATACACTTGGCGACTGAAGTATATCTGGGATACACTATTGTATGGGAGTGTACCTGGTATAAACTAGAGGACAGAAGTATATCTGGGATACACTAGGGCGCAGAAGTGCATCTGGGATACACTCTTTAAGAATACACAGATGAATCTGATATGATACTGCAGTAGTTGGATCCTAAATCATATAATCATTTATGCATTGTCTACCCAGTATTGTATGATCAAGGGTAGATCATGACAATCTGTATTTGAGCTATGTCATGAGTGATCAATAACAATTTTGACACTTCTATCCTCTAGAATATCCCAGATACATAGACAAAACTCCACGCCATTGGCATCCATGCACATCATACTTCACGAGGTGAAGCTGGGTCATATCACACGATGCCGAAGGCTGAGTGTGATATGACCCAGCTTTAACGGGTGATGTATGGTGTACACGTATGTTAATAAGTGGGGTTTTGTGTTTATTACATGGCCCTGCAGTCTTTAAATGAAGAAAATCAACAAGTTTGGAGGCCATGGAGCATGGCTACACCGTACTCCATGGGGGCATGGAGTACCGAGCTCCCATAGGCTTAGTATAGAGAATGCCGTACCACCATGTAATAAACTTCCATTCCCTAGGGTATCCCAGATACACTCCCCCCCCCGTGTATCCCAAATACACTTTCAGGTCAGCCATCTTGGAAAGCAGCAGATGCATCTGCTGCAGCAGGTGCTGGCCCCTGATTGGTCAGATTGTTGAGTATTTGAGGTACACTACTGGAAGTGTATCTGAGGTGAACAGAAAGCTGAACATCGGCCCCACTGCGTGGTGCAGAGTATAAGCATAACAGTTTATTTGGGTTCAATACTTTAAAAATAGGTGCAGTATGCGATACGTATGCTGCCATGTGTAGGACACATCTAGAAACATTTCTATTGAATTGTTTCAGGTTTCCCTAAGTTTATTGCAATAGAAGAGCTTTGGGAGGACGAGTTCGTAGCAAATGATGAAATCTTCATCAAGGTGCAGATAGACACAGCAGATGTCATCAGGCTATAACATCACAGTGCAGATAGACACGACATACGTCATCAGGCTATAACATCACAGTGCAGATAGACACGACAGACGTCATCAGGCTATAACATCACAGTGCAGATAGACACAATGGACATCATCAGGCTATAAAATCACTGCCCAATAAACATAAAACGTTATACAACATTTTGTAAAGTTATATAACCCTTCTCGAAGGCTCCTCGCTAAAGCATAACGTTATATAAAGTTTTAAAACGTTATTTTGACGTAAAATAACGTTTTTTGTTAGCTGGGTGTGCAGGTAGACACGGCAGACGTCAGCAGGCTATAACATCACGGTGCAGAAAGACATGGCAGGCGTTATAAACATAGAATTACCACGCAGATGGATATGATAGACGCCATAAGGATAATTGAGGAGACACACAATGGCATGGAGAGCCAATACATACTAAACTATTCAAACTATGAGTTCTAGATTTAGAAAAATCGATCTACTCCTTAAAGCTGAAAAACTGTTTTTTTAGGCATATTGCCAGAATATGACATTAATTTATGATATATTTTTTCAAAGTATATAGCTGGGGATTGGATCACACAAAACTAAACAAGTTGTGTACAGTTGGGCTGGCAAAATTGATTGGGAGAAGTATTACATCTAAGTTGTTAAAAGGAATTGATGGTGTTGCAACGTTTAGATTCGGTTAATAAATCTTAATCAGGCAAGAGAAAGGAATCCACATGCATTACAACCAAACTTAGCTGAAGATCATATAATTCTTTTGAGATGGTGGTTATGCAGTTCGAGCCTTTATCATGTTTGAAAATATTTATGTAAAAACATGTACAAATTCAAACATGCAATCTCTCCGTTTCTACCAACGTCTTTTATTTCTAATGTACATGTATATAATCATTAGATTGTTCCATATAAAAATATTGCTATTCTTCTTCCATGAGTACGTTTTGAGTTTTCTTTTCCTTCAATGGACTTAATCCAGAGTTGTCTAGTCGCTGAGAGTTTCCTTGTCAAAGATGTATTCGCCCATTCTGGCCCCACCCTCACTGAGGTTGGTGAGATTAATAATGTGGTCAGATATTTCCTTCATGGCCTCCACCTGCTCACCCAGGAAGTTGGACTCCAACCAGTCGGCAAACTAAATGAGGCAAACATAGAGACATAGGTCATGTACTGCACATAGGGAGACATAGGTCATACGTATCCTGTATAATTATCATAGTTGCAAACACAGAGAGACATTGTGTATGCATCCTGTACATTCTAAAGGCAAACACAGAGATACATATATATTGTTCATGTATCCTTTATATCAGAAAATCAAAAGATTAACTAAAATATGAAACTTAGATTCTCATAATTTTGTGCCCTACAATGTAGGAAACATTGATCAAATTATGTCGAGAAAAGCTGCTGTCATCTTTCCAACTATGCTGATGTGTGCCAATGCTAGTGGGTACATATTTACACTATGCAATTTTTCTGTATTTAATATGTACTTTAGACCACCCAAAAAAAATTGTTTCTCATAACCAAGCAGTGAAAAATATGGCGAGGGTGTTTTTATCATTATTATTATTATTATTATTATTATTATTATTATTATTATTATTATTATTATTATTATTATTATTATTATTATTATTATTATTATTATTATTATTATATTATTATTATTATTTACTTGGAGCTTAAATACATAGGGAAATTTGGAATTTTCGCGATCAATTTTCACATTTCAGTAATTCAGAGTTTATTGATCAGCAAAAGTTGTCATAATGCAAGTTATTCCTAGCATTACTGGCAGCATAAGCTTTAATTTGATACCAAATCTGCCAATATTCTTCCCAATTTTAACCTATTTTTCATCAAAAATATTCAAGAAAATTAAAGAATGTAAGCCTTACGTTGTAGTCGTTGTGCTTGTCGGCTATGGCGTGCAGGTCTAGCAGGGACTGGTTGACGTCCTTCTCCAGCTGTAGGGCCGTGTGCATGGCCTCCAGACCCGTACCCCACTCATCACGTGCCGGCTTCTGGAATTTAAAAAAACCTGTCTAGTTTTTTAATTGAATGTACTAAGTTTTCCTCTGTCTGCTCATTAATTAGAGCACGTGTTTATCAGAAGACAAGGATCCATGGAAACCCGGGGGGAGGGGGGGGGGCACTTGGTATATTTTGTATACACAGGTGTGCGGCTGGGATGGGTACTTTTTGAGGAAAAATCCCCCTCACGTAGGGTTTGCTTTACACAAAAATTCCCCTCACGAAGGGTGAATTGAAAAAAGATTGAGTGCCCCCACCCCCGGCATGGAAAGGGTGACATCATCAATGTCAGCAAACGTTCCATGGAGCCTCATTACTTAATTAGCTAGCGGAGACATAACCCCCTAGTCTTTCAAACAATTGAAGTATTTACTTAAGGAATAAAAACACGAGAGCAGCAATCTTCAATAGTGCCACAGTTCATACTCCAGTGCTGATGACGTTAGCAAATATCACACCAACATAATACAACTAAGCCATTTACACAACCGCCCTAACTTGTTCATCAAATGTGAAAATGTGTATGTATAGTCGGCCCGGGGAACATTACAAATGATGTCAGCTGTTTGGTCCTTTGCCCAACCCCCGCCACTCCATTAATTGTCACAATTTTGGGCAAATTTGCCTCTGCAAACTTTAATGTATGGCCCGGGTCAGATTTCGTCACTAAACCCAAAACCACACTCCCTAGCGAGAGACGTCACTTTTGAACGTTCACTTTAAGTTAACCCTTAACGGATGCATGTCGCTAATAGATAACATTTGTCGTCATGATGCACCAATGCAGCCCCGTCGAGTAACTCACCAATTCTGCATTGGTGCATGATGCCGACCCTTCGGGAGTCTCTCAACCCCATAGGTTTGGCATGATGCTTGAATGCAGCACTGGTGACTTACTCACCAGGGCTGCATCCAAGCATGATGATGACAAAGGGCATAGCAAATTACAGCACTGTACTGTCCTTCAAGTGACATGGTCCATTTTTTTCATCTTACTTAGATGTTTTCTAAATGTTAGTATGATAGCATATTTGGAGGATAGGGAACAATACAGTGCTATCTATGGCCAATAGGAGCCCATTTAGAGTGTCCAACATGGCCCAGGTTCAGTATTTTATAGTGTATTTCCCATGGGGGGAATTATAGCGTGCACTCCAAAAGTCTTAAATTGAGCATAAAACTAACAATTGACTGAATTCTAAGCTGAATTATGGGGAACAATGTTAAATAAAATAGATAGGACACATATTATGGCCATAATGAACAATTTTGTTCATTTTTAACAAAATTGATTTTTGAGCCCTAATCATCGGACCATGCAGTCACTTTAAAGGGTTAACTTCCCTGTGTGAGTATTAAAGTATCTATAATTGTACACACTTTGATGTCCTGGAGGATGATGCGACCCCCACGCTGGACCTGGTACTCCATGAACTTCTCGGCGTGCTGCCGCTCCTCGTCTGACGCCTTCTTGAAGTACTTGGAGAAGCCCTTCAGCACTGTGTTGAAGTGGAACGACTGCAATCAGACCAATGTGTACATAGAATATTATTTTGTTCATGCAGCAGACATATAAGACACTGTTTTTTTGGTCAGAATTTGTACCGTTTTGGGATATGAAATGCGGGCCAAATTAAAAAGTTTCATGAATGTACCTATCAAACAGGGCTCAATTCTGAAGAGATTTTCATACTTTTAGTGGTATAATGTTCATTGTGAAGTCATGGAACTACGAAAGAGGTAAGAGAGAACAGACTGTTTGAAACTGTGGCATTCAAGCAGGCTAATAGACAACTATAATCCTACCCTTGGGAAATTGAGCCACTGCCTTTTATTCTTGGCTAACTATGTCACCATTATTTAACGGCTTATGATATCATCATAATTGATTTGTAAACATAACACAATGACCTCTTCAGATCACTTAAGTAGAATTTTAACAAATTAAAAAGTAAGTACAAAGGTCCACTCCAATAATTCTCTTTGCATCGCTCTTCACTCGTTGCACCAAGATGGTGGAACATGGGAATATATTGCACTGAAACTATCTAGGGCAGCATGAATTTCAACTGTTGGCACCTGGAAAGCAATTTTCTTAAAGGCCCAGTGCCCCTATATATAGAGCTGAGTACCTGTCCCGACTGCACTCTGTTACTGGACGTGCAGTAAGAACTGCGGGTTTAAGAGAAAGTAAGCATTTACCATAGACTGGTAGACATAGCTGCCATAGAGTTCCAGGTTGATTTGACGGTTGATGGCGTTTTCGGACTCCTCGTGAAAGTTCTGACGGTGCAGTTGACGAGACATGGTTACAGTGTGTGAGTGCTGGAGGAGCAATGGGCGCAGTGTTCAGGGTCGTTGGTGCAGGGGCTGCTAGACCCTGGATATGGCGTATTTATATCATGACATACAAGCAAAGTCCAGGGGTCTGTTGCACCATTATCCATCTCTTTCTGTATCAGATGATATTATAAAGAACAGAAAGAACATTATCTCTGATTAGGCCACTCCAAATATAACCTTGTGTCTCATCACCGTGCGCATCCCCAAAATCGTGTTTTGAAGATTTTGATTTTTTTTTTGCAAATTGTAATGGAAAAAATATGATAATGATGGACAAATATGGAAATATTTTATTTCAATTTGAACCTTAGAGTGTTGCAAATGCAATGGGATAGAGAAAACATACATATTCACAACTTGCATAGATCATGTATCTTTTAACTACTTAACCATGGATTTAGTTCAGCAAGAACCTAGATTTCCCTACCTATTTAGCCCTCAGCAAAAAAAAAGCGTCCTCGTCATATTTCTCATGGCTTAATTGGTAATGAGAAACACGGATATTATTTGGAGGGTCCTTATACTCGATTTGCCTCGCCAAAATTTCTTGGGAGAAAGAAATTATTATATTATCACCAACTTGTATTTAAGCCCCAGAATATGAAGATGTGTCCCCGTCTACATGAGTCGATACTGCGGTGCAGGAGTTGGTGTTACAATTCACATGTCGTTTTCTTGATATTTTTTTTTAGGCCTTATGGTTATCTTTTTTTAGAACATGAGGGGAGGGGTGCAATTCACGTTTGAAAAGGTTTGACCCTTCTCGTCTGTTCGTGGGAGGGCAAAGACCACCCCTTTTTGTTATCACCCCCTAAGCTGAAAAAGAATAAGAACAGTTTGAAAACATCAGATTTCAGACATATAACATGAATTGCACCATTTCATGGTATTATAGAGGATTTTAGCAACCAGAAACGCATCCTGTATCTGACCCCAGTGCTGAGACTGAGAAATAGATAAGCTGAGAAATCAAATAGAGAGGCATAGCAGCCCCATTGGACGTGAAATAGAAAGAAATGCACTATATTTGCCACAAGTACATGTATGTAGCCCCCCCCTACGGTACACTGGTACATGTATTTACCCTGCAGGCTGCACTGTCAACCCAAGTAAGAGTAGGCAAGTAGGTTAGGTAATCAAACTGTATGCAGAAGGTGAAGGGAATTGTGTAGAACCTAGAAGGGTAGAAGGGAATACTCCCCCCCCCCTCCTCCATCCAACTCCTCGGGCTCTGATGAACACGACATTTAGTATACTGAATACAAGAAATAACAATTTGATGTTTTTTACTGAAGGCCTCTATCGGGAAGTGAAATGCAGAAAACAAAAGAAAAAGAAAAAAATACTACAAGTTGATTCTCAATAGAATAGAATTTTTGCTGACAAAGAACCAATCAATATCCTTCTATTGGCAGTTAATTCATGGGGATTTGTCAGGACATGCCGACAGCGTTTCACTGATTACACGTTTTGTACTTGTTGTTCTGGAGAATATCAGCTTAACCTTTCATTCAGTCACAGGATTCAGGAATGGTAAACCCTGCACCCTGAACTGTACACGAGGTCTGCCCGTGTCATTGTTTGCCTATACTTGGTTATCTGATCATGGTGCTCCCCGCAGATCCCCATATCCTCTAGGTGTTGGCCAATGTAGGCTTACACTATGTAGTTTACAACCTTTAAATACTGTTGGTGATATAGTCTGTGTTCTTTTGTAATTATCGACAACAAAAAAACTATCATTTGAATCTTTGTTAATAAAATGTAAATAGTCATATCAAAGTTTCTCATCAAAAATGATGGATTACGTTCAAGGTACAGCGACATATTTGGTGCTTAAATTAGCTGATGTTAATAGAACTCGATCTGATGCGACCTTATGAAAAACATTGATTTGTGTTAAATAGGTTCTTACTACAGATGTCATGCTATATTAGTAAACATCCTAAACTCAGCTTTTAAAGTGTGCATGGCCACTGTGATCCTGTAGGGGGTGTGGGCTGTGTGATGTGTGATGTGTCTACATCACATTTTAACTATTAATTAAAGTTCTTGCTTTGTATATTGCTGTTCCTGCCAGTGAAGGATATTTTAGACACCCTTTATTAAATGATATGGGGTTATTAACCATTTCGGTTATGAAATCAATCCACAAGAGAAGCCTATTTAGAAACGATGTACGTATCTTTCTGTACTAAAGTTCCATATATAAGTCATACAGTGGACATACCAGCGTTTCGCAGATGAAAGATAAAGGGACATTTTGACTTCAAAACACTGGACAACGGTGATGGTTCATAGAATATTTAATGCTATGAAGAAGGAACACAGGTAAGGCGTCTCAAAGATTTCACATTCATAATTCATGTCATGATATTATAGATAGATATATTATTCCCTAGTCCCATGGCTTTCTTTTTTGTATCATTAAAACAGATAAATGCACAGTCCAGCCAATACAACCAAATTGTTCCCATCTTATCAGTATAAATGTCGGGATAAATGTAGATAGAGAAATGATTTTAATATAGGAAGAGCCAGGTGTTGTCATTTATAAAGGCACATGCTGCATAAAGCGGTTGTTGTAAGTCTTGTACTTGTAACATCTACATGCCCCCAGCTGTAACGTCCAGCATGAAGTCCCCCGACCAGCTGGTGGTGGCTGCCTCTACCTGCCCTCAGCTGTAACATCTACATGCCCCCAGCTGTAACGTCCAGCATGAAGTCCCCCGACCAGCTGGTGGTGGCTGCCTCTACCTGCCCTCAGCTGTAACATCTACATGCCCCCAGCTGTAACGTCCAGCATGAAGTCCCCCGACCAGCTGGTGGAGGCTGCCTCTACCTGCTCTCAGCTGTAACATCTACATGCCCCCAGCTGTAACGTCCAGCATGAAGTCCCCCGACCAGCTGGTGGTGGCTGCCTCTACCTGCCCTCAGCTGTAACATCTACATGCCCCCAGCTGTAACGTCCGGCATGAAGTCCCCCGACCAGCTGGTGGTGGCTGCCTCTACCTGCCCTCAGCTGTAACATCTACATGCCCCCAGCTGTAACGTCCTGCATGAAGTCCCCTGACCACCTGGTGGTGGCTGCCTCTACCTGCCCCCAGCTGTAACATCCGCCCCACCAGGTCCCCTGTGTACATCCATGTGTCACGGTGATGGTCAGGCAGGTGGGTTTAAATATGTCAAAGTACACAGCACCCACCATGTTGGACACCTCCGTACCTGCAGCCTGCAGACACGTGCGGAACCTGCAGGTAAGATGAGGAAAGTAACAGTGTTAGATTTTATATGATAACGCATTAAAGCGTTTGTGGAAAGGTTGGAAACAATAAATATGTTATGGCAGACGATGCTGCAATGAGTATAATTATACGCAATAACATATTTAAAAAAACAAGTGGCAATTACAGTGCATGAGAAGGGGCGTGTGTAATAGGGAGGCAATATGCTAGCAATTCTCTCAAAACCACTCTGATTATTGCAATACACGATATCTCATTCTAAAGATGCAGATCCTCCACCATACCCTCCCCCCTGAATATCCCTAACATACCTGCCTGGTTTATTGTAAGTACTGCATCACTCTACTGCCTGCACCATCCTGACATGAATAAGATGACTGTAATTGCCTCCGTCATCAGATATATGCACGCTGGCTAATACATGTATTGGAATCAGTTTGTAACCTTGTCCATGATCATGCAATGACACAGTCATGGACTCAGCAATTAAAGCCTATTGAAATGAAGTGTCTGAAGTTTGAGACTAGGGTTTGGGGAGTGAATGGGACTGCCAAATGATAATAGAAGTTCCCTGCATTGACTTGACCTTCATGAATATGTCCCACTTACTTTTGTAATTTACAGCTGGTTTTATATCCTACATTCTGATTGAATTCATCCTAACATGTAGCTTTGCCAGAAACACTCCTACATATTTTGGTGTCTTCAACCTGTACTTCCTGTGCCTTGACCTTAATTTACATAGTGATTAGGTCACAGCCATCTTTGTTTGGATCATATGACACACCTGATTGGCTAGTCTGACCAGCAACCAGCTACAGCCACCTTGCCTCGCAAACACATATGAAAAAACGATAGGTGGCAGGACTATAGTTTATTGACAACATGGCCACCTTCCACAGACTTGCAATATTGTAAATCAAGATGTATGTGTTAGGATATTTCAAGGAAGACATATATGACAACAAATAGGTGGGTTCTAGAGCTAAGATATCAGAGAAATACACAAGCTAACTGAAGGCCCTGTTTTCTGACTGGGTTCCCTGGGATCTGCTGACAAACTTCCATTCTCCCAGTTTTACTGTCTGTGATTGCCATCGCTCTTCCGAGGAAGAGCGATGTTTCCATCTACTTAAACAAATCCTGTATACGTATTTGCTACTAGAAGAAAATAATGTTGACTAAGAAGGTATCCATTAGCTGAACTTCTCCCACTATAAATCAAGTTTGAAAGAGTTTTAGGTTACATTGTATCCGACACAAATCTATTATCAAAGGTTGCCATGAATGATAATAATCAAACACTTCTAATTATTCTTAATAAAATGAGATATGCACAGATATATACTTATGCTTACGCCTGGTCACAGAGGCAGTCCACCATGGTGAAGGGCCTCCAGTTGAACACTCCGTACCCTCTGGACAGTGCTCCCACCTTGCGGGGACAGTGGTCGTGCTCCCGACAGCACTCATCTGCTGCCACTGCCGACCCCAGGTCCCAGTAGTTCTCAGCTCTATTACCAGGGCCGCACCACTTGGTACCTGGAGCATGCGCCAAGCGTGCATAGCGACGCCGACTTCCGGTTTTCTTGATTGTGAGTACTTCCGACTTCCGGTTCCTAGTTTCCAGATGGCCAATATCTACTTTGATGGCGTTTGATGTATTTTTACTACCATGGACTGGGTTGTCTTTAATGTTAATGTGTGAGCTGATGCTATTGCCATTTGATTGCTTTGAATTGTTGAGCCTCAAAATAAAGTCACTGTATAAGGCTTCACCAAGCTGGTGTCGTTGGTATACCGCGCATTGGTTTAGAAGCATATCCATGTCCAGGAGGTCAGATAGGAAACTGGTCAAGTTAGAATTGACTGTTTCCAGTGAGGCATTGCTATGGTTCTTCCAACATTCAATAGATACACCTCCATCTCTAGTGGTGCTTCCATTGATGGCTATAGTTCTATTGCCAATTTCGTCAATAATCTCAAAGGAGCCAGTCTCATCTGTAACCTTTACTTTCCCTTCAATCTTCTGAAGACTATCCATGAATGCCCTGACAAGTTCATGGTCATTTATGACATCACATAAAAGAAGCTCTCCCCTTCTGGCATAGTAGGCACTCACAAGTAGCGTCCCATGTGCCACCTGGCGGCAAAATAAAGAACCCTCTCCATGCCCTACCAACTGCAATTCTCTGGCTGCCCAGCCAGCAATGGTACGGCTGTTACGGTCAGTCATGCCCGCAGACCTTCCATTGTTATCAGAAGTTTCCCCATTTGTTGTCAATGTTATTTCTTCATTCTCTGATTTACCTGCTCCTGTCTTGATTTTAGGAGAACACGTGACATAAACTTCCTGCAGGCCAAGGTTGGTTACCCTCCTTCCCGTCATGTAGTTATCTGTCTCTTGAACCTTATCTATGTCATGGTCTTCCAGTCTTACACCCTTAAAGCTCACCGGAAGTGCCCTAGCAGAAGGGGAGGATTCTGGGATGACGGCTACCGGCTGTGAACCTGCGACATCATGTACCTTGACGTCATTTGGACGTGTGACATTAGATACCCTAGAAGATTCTGGAAGTGAGGTTGTAACGTCATGACGTTGGTCTCGTGGTGTCGTTGGGGCGGCCATAATGCTGCTGAATATGGCGGCATTGAGGAGAAGAAATAGCATAATTGTTGGCATACTGAGTATTCCCGGTGCTGTTGGGTGTGGAGAGGTGAATGGAGGAGTGGTGGACATACAGTGACGAGGTGGCTACTGAATTATGGATATCCAAGCAACTAACCATTAGAATAGGTCAATTAATCCCTGTTACTTAATCCCTTATAAGGGAGTGGTCATTTTTTAACAACAGGGGGGGGGGGGGTTGGTGGATTTGGGGGGGGACCAAAAAAATTTGGACCCCTTGAAGGGGGGGGACCAAAAAAATTTGGACCCCTTCTGAGGGGGGGACCAAAAAAATTACACCCTTTTTTAGCGGAAAAGCTCGCACGTTACTATAGCTCAAAGGGGTCGAACGCGCTCAATTTCAACCTGCCTGGAGGGGGGGACTGAAAAAATTTCGACCCCTCTAGCGGGGGGGACCAAAAAAATGCTGACCCGCTCGCGCGAAAATCCACCGACCCCCCCCCCTGTTGTTAAAAAATGACCACTCCCTAAGTATGTACAATGAATAAAGCATGTAGAAAGCTGTCATCACTTTGACATGTATTAGGCGCCCATCGGAGAAGAGGCCAATCTTCCATGTACACTCTCGCTGTACAGTGCATATTTGGGGGGGGGGGGAGGTTTGTTTCGGGTCACCCGACCGACCCTATCAAAACAGGGCCGACCCCACGTTTATTTTATGCAATTTTGAAGAAGTTTTTATATTTTTACACTTTTTTGGGGTCAATTTTAGGGTATGTATGAGCTGTAAAAAAATCCGCCTACTGACTCTAGAGTTTCTTCCCATGTTAACTGAAACGTGTATTTTTCATTTGGCCTTGGGCTATATTGAGTTCCGTATTCTACTTGAAGTTGAACTCCAGTTGAACAATGCATAAAAGCTGTTGACAACAGAACGGGTAAAGGGTAAGTCTAATGCACATCATAACGCACTCACGATGTCAGTATGTAGTGCTGTGCCTCTCAAAACTAACAAACACTCGTCTCAAATGAATACAAGCAAGCTCTTATGGTTGATTGAGTCTCTTCCTTATAATACAAATGTCACAAATGCGCCGAGCCCTTCTTGATTACCTTAGAATTCTACTTAGCTTAATACTGCAACCAAGAAGCGCTTGGATATAATCCCAATAGCCAGTATGATCTTAAAGAGCATAGGCTATCTGACAATGGGTTCTGTACCAGCATCTATAGGTATGGCTTGGGATTCGGTCATCCTGTATATATACTAGGCTACATGTACTACTGCTACAATACGTATTTTTCTTTTTTTCAATTCATTTAATAGCCATATGACATCCTATTATGTTGAAATATTCAATATATGCGATGTGTGTTATTATGATGAGTGGACACCCCCTTCATTACCATTAGGCATACCTGGTTGGGATAGAAGTAGATAGTGTCCGGAACTGAGGCCTATATACCACTCTAAAAAAGGTGTTTAACTTTAAACACCATATTTTCTAAATACTGTTTAAACCCTGAACACATGCAGGATCTAAACACTTGATGTTTAAACACCTAAACACTTAATCAGGTGTTTAGCTTTTAAACACTTTTGAGTTAAACACCTAAACACTAAGCGTTCAAGTGTTTAGCTTTTAAACACTTGTGAATCAAACACCTAAAGTGTTTAACTTCTAAACACTGGGGTTTAAACCCTAAACACTTCTTTTAGAGTGTAGAAATATAAAGCCTTTAGATCCTGCTATTTGCATCTGCATCAGTATAAGACAAAATTAATGTCTTATACAGTCTTTCATTGATATTATCCCGTACTGTTTATGGTAATTACAGAGCAGGCGCTTAGGTATTTACACCTTGCCTGGACTCATGGGCGTAATTTTCAGCGTTGAAAATTACGCCCATGAGTCCAGGCAAGGTGTAAATACCTAAGCGCCTGCTCTGTAATTACCATAAACAGTACGGGATAATATCAATGAAAGATTGATCCCCAGAATCAAAGCCAAAAGCTACAAACCTTTACTGAATCAGTGTGATTAAATCCCTCCCTAAGGAGTCCCACCTGAGGGAGGTCCACCTACAGACTGGTGGTGCCCCCTGCATGCTAAGTCCTGAACTAAAACTCACCAGGTCATGAAAAAGTGAGTAATTGATTTTTACAAAAAATCAACAATAAACAAAAAAGTATCAATTTTGATTTATAAATAAATCTGAAAAAATTGATTCCTCTGTTATTACACCTGATGAAGCTGTGAACAGCTGAAACTCCTCAGAACTCATACTCAACTAATACAGTGACTGAATACTGGCTATCATTTTTTGACTTTTCATTAAATGACACTTCTATTTAGAAACCAAGCAATTGGAATAGGGGCCTATATGGACCCACAACTATCAAATTTCAATTTTGATGTTTGATAAGTTATTTATCTAAAAAATAGAAGTAACACAGAGTTGCCAGGATGTGACCTGCATTTGGCTAAGCCAATCAGAGAGTCACCTGTATATTGTTGAGGTCAGTTGACCCAATTAGCCCAGGTCAGGGCGGCAAAAACTCACCTGATTCAGTTCTGAAGGAGTAGTGAACAGAGAAACACGACCCTCGTCCAACCGATTAATGTCTTATACAGTATATCTAGAGGAATCTGATCACATCTACACTGATATTCTCTGGCTCCCTACACAACCAATCTCTCAGTCACTAAAGCCTATTTGAACTAAGTTAGTCATTTTCTGGCTCCCTATACGACCAATACGGCCAGAGCATTTAGATTTTCTGTCTAGATCACATCTTAGGCCAAAAAAAAAAAAAGGTGTGTTTCAGGCAACCCGACCCTAGTTTCAAAAAAGGGCCGACCCTAGCATTTTTTTCCGATTTTGGAGATTTTTTTTTTGCAAAGTATTCATATTTTTTCGGAAATTTCAGCAATTTTTGGTCAGGAAGAACACATCACATGCCTAATTAGCTGTCCAGCCTCAGGAAATTGCTTATTAACAAGAATGTCCAATAATTTCATGATATTCCTAGTTATAGTAAGAATCGGTGAGTCGTCTTGATGACCCGCGAGTCGATATGGCAGTCCGCGACTCATTCAAGGTACCTCCAACATTCAAAAAAAAATAAAAATAAAAAATAAAAATCCGACCTACCTACCCTAAATTTTTGGACCATGTTGCCTGAAACACACCTTTTTTTTTTTGGCCTTATATGACAGTAAAAGCAATACAAACTTTACAAGGCAAGCTTTTAATCAAGTTTATTGATATGTCAATTTACATCATTGGGGATTACATTACTCATATTAGTGTTTCCCTCATTCACAGTTTGGGTAACAGTCTCTTCATTAAGTCCAACCTTTAGAACATTGTCCAGACTGTTTATAATCTGAGTCCCATTAACATCCTGATCTACATTAATCCCATCTACAGCACTGGAGGTGGTTTCCAAATTCTTCCCATCACTAGTTACTGTCTCAACACCATTACCATTATCACTCTCAGATTCCAGTTCATTTCCATTTTCTCCACCCAATTCATCTGCGTCACTGGGGGTGACAGTATCGGAGCCATCCCCATTTTTATTCACATTCTTAGAACCAGTCTTATTTTCATTAAAGTGGTCAATATCAGGATTGGGAGTTGGGCGATTCTTCAGCCACCACACATAGGGTCCGGCCGAGGTGGTGTGGGCGACATAGTCCATGGCGTACCTGGTGCAGCCTCCCCACCATTCTCTCTCTACACAGGTGCTCTCATAAACCAGTTCAAAGCAGGCTAGGTCCAGTCTGTTGAAGAACAGGTCTCCCACACTGTCTGCTGTGCTTGTGTTGGCAGCCAACAGGCAGTCCTTGAATCTGGGAAATATACAAATGAAGTGATATAAGTATTGGTTACAGACACACATTTATTGGTATACCATGAAACCTCGCGTATAAGTCTAACTCGCATATAGGCCGCACCCCAACTTTGGGCCAATCCTATAAGCCACACTAGCCATCTGATTATGGTGACTTTTGTACTGAACTATAGGAGCAAAAACTCGCATATAAGCCACACCCAGACTCCGTGCCGCTCCTACAAGCTGCACCAGCGATCTGACTCGCATACTAGTCGCGGCTTATACCCAAGGTTTTGCGGTAGACGTGATATATTTATGATACAATGTGGATCAATGTCTATTGATACACTTGAGGTAGCTTGTTGGACATTTAACTTGCAAGAAGAGAAGAAAAGCTTGGTAGTGTATAATAGCAATTGATCATCAGTCCTAAAATCTGGAAAAGAAATATTAGACTAGCATGTCTACAAAACCCATATGAATCCTTTTAGTGAGAGCCCTGTGTGGTCTTACAAGGCACTGGTGAATTTTGACATCAAACAATAGCTGGCAAAAACTCACTGAATATCAATAAAGGACAAGTGGATCAGATATGACGGTGACAACCTTTTATTTTAATAAAAGATGTACTAATTTCAATTGTTTATTCATAATGTGATGGTCACATACAAATATTTGGACAATAAACCTGGTTTAAGCCATCCCAAATGTCTCATATTGTGAAAAATATGGATATTATCATGTAACTGATCAAACATGTGTATGAGTGCATGTTTCTATTTCCATCATTAAGCACAGTCTGTGATAAAGACTCCTCCTTTAATCCAGCCTTTAAAACATTGTGTGAACTGTTTGGAATCTGAGATACTGAGCCTGTCTCATTTCCCTGAGTATTCCCAGCTTTTAAAACATTGTTTGAACTGTTCGGAATCTGAGATACTGAGTCTGTATCATCTCCCTGATTATTCCCATCAAAATCGTCTGCAGTGTGGCTGCTAGTTTCCAAATCATTTCCATTGCCTTCTGCTGTTTCAAGATCCATTCCATCACTCGATGTGGTCTCTAGACCATTGTCAGAATCACTGTCCGATTCCAGTTCATATCCATTACCATTTTCTGTACTCAATTCATTCCCATTGCTAGTAACAGTTTCCAAGCCATCTCCATCGTTAGTCACATTGTCAAAACCAGTCTTTTCATCAAAGTGGTCAATATCAGGGTTGGGCGTTGGGCGATTCTTCAGATACCACTCATAGGGTCCAGTGGTGGTGATATGGGCTACGTAGTCCATGTCATAACGCATACAGTCTCCCCACCATTCTTTCTCTACACAGACCCTCTCATAAACCAGTTCAAAGCAGGCTAGGTCCACCCTGTTAAAGAACCATTCTCCCACATTGTCTGCTGTGGTCGAGTTTGCAGCAAACAGGCAGTCCTTGAACCTGGGAAATATACAAATGAAAGCAACATTGGTGACGACTCTCTGTAAGTGTTCTCTGTAGCAGCCTAACTCAAAAACTCTGAAACCATTGTCATAAGCATGGATATATTATTAAAAACGTTTCATGGTCATATTACCATTAACAACAAACATCTGAATCTGAAAGAAAATTATAATGAGACTAGTAGAGATTAGAATAGTATTCTATTAAGTATTAGAGCTATGTTCATAGGGAAGAGGAGTTAGGAGAAGGACTGGCACCAGAAAAAGAGGCGAGTACAGAAAATAAAAATGGAATAAGGAATGTAGACATGCACCTAAAAGATGTCACTGATACCATGTATAACAGTTATAACTATAAACTTGTAGTGTGTGCGTCTAAATATCAAAAGCCAAGACTACCATGCCTAGCTCACCCTCTACATGCATATACACCAGTTTTCCCAAGCAGGGTACTATAATAAGACAGTTAAACAACCAAAAAAGGACAGCTATTAATCAAATAAAGCATTATACTATTGTCAATAGGATACCATTTTAAACCTGTTACGCTGGGTGATATATGCCCTTGATTAAAGTGATAAAGGTTACACCAGCATGATCAATTCCAGACTCTGTGACGTATGTAATGCACCCATGTGACATGATTCCTGGCCCTGTCAATCCCCCGATAATGGTGCTGGTCATATGCTATTACCCATTGTACATGGAACAGGTTATTCCCATCGTGAAGTCTGTTTGAGCCTGAGACCATACACGTAAACAGCAGCTGTCCTTCAACATGACTCGATCATAAGGCCACCTTTTTTAAATAACTTGGATTACAGGCAAACAAAAAAAAACTTGCTATACGCACACCCATAGTACCAACAGTTCTCAGACAGCAAAGCAAAAGAAAGCATGGAAACCCTCATTTTAGGGTAATCTAATGAAAGTATTTTCAGAATTATCCCTAATCTGTCAGGCCTCATTCTATCTTTTGCTGGTAACAACTTGCAATAGGCCTACTCCCCACCCCTTTCAAGTACAGGGATATTCTTACTCACCTAAGGTCACAATGACATATACTTATAGTAAAGCCTCTCCAGTTCCAGTAATTGAACTTCGTCTTAAAGGCTTTCACCTTGGTGGGACAGTGATCATGGGTTCGACAGCACATGTCTGTTCTCCAGTCACTCCCCAAGTCATCATAATCCAATGCATTGTCACCTGGACCACACCACAACGTCCCCTCGTATGTGAAACCACGAACTGCACGCAGTTTTGATACCACTTCCGAGTATTCTAATTCCCGTGACGTCATTTCCTGCTCGTACTGCCACCTGGTGGATGTTGAGTGGGTGGTGAAGGTAAGGAGCAGCAGGACGGGTAAGGTCGATACAGAAAGGCCATGATTTTGCGGGAAGAGCATAGTTGGTAACACCATTCTGCAGCCCAGTTATTAGCAATCCGACCTATCTCTTCCTTATTTAGATGGGCAATATAATTATATAGTTTCCTAGAAGTCTCTGTGATAAAATAAGGTTTGCTGCCGGCAGAAGGGCAAAGTTTTTGGCCTTCACAGGTCAATTAGACCCAATAAATATACTTTAAAAAAAAAACATTTACATCATGAATCTCAAGTTAATTCAATTCTGCAGATACTGTTTCCTGGTCTCCTTCCCTGTGCCTGCACTTCCAGTGGTCCATACAATTACGAGGTACTACAAAATGTACTCATACGTGTACATACGGAAATGGACCAGGAGCAGCTCAGTATGGGTGTACAGTTATATCCTGGAGCAGCTCCTGGTGAGTGGGTGGGAGCTGTGAATATACATACAATGCCATGTATGATCCTATGTAATCTGTGAGCGGATGAGTGGGTTGGACAGTGTAAGAGTGGGAGGGGTGGCATATGGTTCATCGATAATGATATATATTTGTAGGGATGCAGCCTGGGAGTCTGGCCTCGCCATAAGGGTCGAGACAGGTTGCCATATTATTTGGCACATGGTCCCCCCAATGGTCCACTTGGATTCCGGGTAATTTCTTATCTTGATATGGCATTCGGGTTAATCCCCTTACTTCACACCAGAGACAATGGGGAGGGGGTTGAGATAGGTGTATGTTACGCAAAAACTGGATAGCTCTCCCAAGTGAGAGGACAGACGTTCAGAGCGTTATCTTAATAAGACATCTTAAAGTCTTAATTTAGTGTCTTACCCAGGGCCGCTCTTATCATTAAAAATAAATCATTTCAAGCCAGCAACCAGCTCAGAGGAACTCAGGATGTCTCTAATAGAAGAAAAAGAAGAAAAAGAAGAAAAAGAAACGGGGGTTGGGGGGCAGAGCCCCCCATTACATACTAGTCGTAATAGTAATACTTTCAAAATATTATTTATTTTTAATGACATAAGCGGCCTCTACTAAAGTTAAGACTATTCAGACTGTCTTTAAAGTCTTATTAAGATAACGCTCTGAACGTCTGTCCTCTCACTTGGGAGAGCTAACCCGTGCGTGCGTATGTTACAGGTTATCAGTCTTTCCAGTGACTAGGCCTATTGTTCTGGAGTGAGGAGGACAGATAAGACAATACCCTAGTCCTATGGTATAAAATCCAATATGGGCGTCGGGGGCGTTCTACACCAATATGGCAGCCCCCATGCCCTAATCTGCCTAAGCTATATAATAGGGGTATGTCATCAATTACTGGCTGGTCATCATAATCAACTCGCAGCCACTCTAATAGTGCTTACACAGTAAATGGAGAAATGTAGAAGATAGAAAGCGAAGTCACGCAGCATGTTCATTTAAGTCATACTTAGTATAGCTAAAAGAGATGTATTCTATAACAGATAGTATAACAGCAATAACATAATTCAAGGAGAGGAAAATTGAGAAAGGAAACAGATAGTACATGCAAAGAACTTGGTGAGATTTCTGTTTAGCTAGATGATAGGTATTGTGCCATTGAAATATAGAAGCAAACAATCCACGAACAATATTACATAGTGTTGGGTTAACATAGATAATGTAAATAAACCTATGAATATCCTATTTATATAGAACATACTATTGCCTGTACAGGAATCACATATGTCTAGACCTGTAGTCCTAGATCAAGGACTGTTTTCAAAGGACACAACACTATACAGTATGTTGAATACCAGACCCTGTGACATATGTCTGCACCCATGTGACATAATTCCTAGCCCTATTTATTACCCCCTGTAGTGCTAGTGCCATATTAAAGGCCCTGTCCATGTAGCTCGATCACCATCATCATCCTGAACTGTGTGTCAACCTGAGGGCATCCATACGTCAGATAGGGGGTTTCCTTTGATAGGCCAGATAATGTTTATATAGTACTATCCGATACTACCAATAAAGAGATGGGTATTTCGTGCCCATGCCCATGCACCCCTGACTTCCCTCTGACATAGTGCCATTATTAAATCCATTTTCCTTTACAATATTCTAATATGCTACTTAATTTAGATATCTGCAGTTTTAGAAGTAGCCTTACTCACCTGTGATCACAACGACAAATACTAATTGTAAAGGCTCTCCAGTTCCAGTAATGGAATCTGGTTTTGAAACGTCTAATTTTGGTATCACAGTGGTCATGGGCCCTACAGCACATGTCCAAGCGTCGGTCACTCCCCAAGTCATCATAGTGGTCCGCATTGTGACCAGGGCCGCACCACAACGTCCCCTCATACGTCAAACCACGCACTGCAAGCAGTTCTGACGTCACATCTCCCACTTCTTTTGACGTCATTTCCTTCAGATACTGCCCCCTAGTGGATGTGAGGAGCAAGAGGATAAAGGGAAAGCTCAAGGGAGCAGCAAAAATATGCTTTTTGAAGAGGCATATATTTTGTGATGCCATTTTGTGAAAAGTTGATTAGCATACAAAATCACGTTTTCCTTGGTTTGACAGTTTAGCCTCCAGGAATTAAGGCAGCTGAAATCCGTTGATCGCCAGTTGTGGTTCGGATAATAGTTTCACGACATTTCTTGATCCTTCGTTTGGATTCCTGGTAAGGTATCGTCCAATGGTATAAAACTTGAAGAATTTCAATCCTGCTCAATGTATCCACTGATGTACATACCCAGTGTCTGATCTCCGGTTATCAAAATAAATACTTCACTCCTACTCCTAGATGTACTACTCCCACATGTATATGGAATAGAGAGCAGCTCCCGCTCTGAGTGTGAGCTGCTCTCGTGTGTGATCCTGTTTGATGTGTGAGCAGATGAGTGAGTGGGACAGTGTAGGGGTAGCAGGGGTGTCTTTGGCTGTCATATGGGTCATCGATAATGATGTATCTGGAACCGTATATAGGATCCATCAGCTCAGTAGTGGGAGCCTGGGTAGATGAAATACTAGTAGGTTATCGTCAGTCACTCGCACCAACCCTAAATGTTCATAGTCATATCAATAACGATACACATTCCCCCTGGTAATAGTAAGATACAGAGGAATCTCGTGAAAGGTCCTCCAGTGGATTAGGGAGGAAAGTGGGAGGAAACAACGAGAATACAAAAAAAAATTAAGGTAGGACGGAAAAGGAAGAAGGAAATTCATGAACAAAATACAGTAGGGCACAATGTTGCTCTTGTGGATTAATCTCGTTGAAGTCACGAAGGGTGTAATATTTTGTAGTCTTCATGAATATGTATGCATGTTAACAAAGTGGTGGAACATCATGTCCCTATTGACAGATTATCCTGGGGGCGCAGGGTTGACCATGTGATAGTATAGGGGGTATAGATAGGGGGTCCCCATGTCGCATGTCGATTTTAAGAAATGGCCATGTCGCATGTCCATGTCGCTTAAAAGTGCTCATGTCCCATATCGATTTTAAGAAATATTCATGTCCTATGTCACTAACTTTTTAAGGCTCCTGTCGCATGTCACTTGGCCCCATGTCACATGTCGATTTTAAGAAATGACCATGTCGCCGTGTCGAATTTAGGGGTCTACCCCCATGCCATGGTATAAGCTTGGCAGGCCACCCTGAGGCAGCCTGTGGCCTACCTGGCACAACGCCTGAACACGTCTACCGAATCTACATCTATAGGCATAGTGCCGGGTTGGCAGTTTATCAATGGAATATAGACTACTTTCAGGACAGAATTATTTTCCACCTCTCCCCCAAAATTTATCATAAGTTATTTTTGAGTTTGCGTAAAGTTGAAGGAGAGGCGGTAAAGTTTATCAGTATAATAATTGCGATAAATGTGAGTAGATTGGGTATCATTGGACATGCATGGTTTTCAAAATACCAATTCTTCCTGGCTCTTTCTTTTCTCACAAAGCCCTCTCGTTATAGGATATTATAGCATTTCCTCTCTCATTGCTGTTCTCTTACTATATTTTCATTTCTGCATACATGTAACAATATCTACGCTACTTACGTACCTATATCTGTGCTAGAACAGCACTGTACATTGTTGGGGGATAAACTCATGGGATTAACTACGGATTGCCCCATTCGTGTCATTTGTAGGTCACATCCTGGACAGTTTAATTTTAAGTAGACCAATAGGATTAGACATTACTTTGCACGTGACGATGACATAGACAAAAGAATACAGTCACACAAAGAGGACATTTGAGATTCAGATGGATTATGTTTTCCAGTTAATACGACAACTCACCACTGAGGGTGTGTGGGAACAGTTAGTATGGATAATGAGGGGGCAATTAAGATATAGAATAAATACAAACAACAGGAAAAGGTGAGGGAAAAATGGAATTGACAAAGGAAGTGATAGAACTGTGAACATAATATGATTATATGCAAAATGGCAAACACACTTTAAAAAAAGGGGATAGTGTCCAGCAAATTAGAGAAACTCACACATAGTCACATTGGCAGTTGCTGATGGTGTAGGGCCTCCAGTTGAAGTAGTGGTACTTTGTCTTAAATGCTTTCACCTTACTGGTACACCGAGTATCGTGTTCTCTACAGCAGGAGTCGGCCTCCCACTCCGTACCCAGGGCCTCCCAGTCTCCTCCAGCAGAGTCTCCAGGGCCACACCATATTGTACCTGCTATTGTTAATGCTCTCTTTTGCCTTACCCTACCTGCTATATTGTCAACTCTGTTATTGACTCCAATTGGGGATGGGTCTTGTTCTAAAGCTGCTTCATCCTTATATAATCCAGCATGACTTCCCCCAGCAGGCAGAAGCAGGAGGGTAGAGGCTTGGCACCATAGGGCAATAACGTAGAGATTACCCAAACTAACCTCCATGTCATGTGTCTGGACTGCTCAGTGTATGATACACAGTTGAGAAATGGGCGGGGCTGCTTCTATTTGTCCCTAAGGCCAGGTTGAATGCTGCTGTAGCTTACATCACAATGTCTATTCATTTGCTCCTTGCTGGAGAGACTATCTGTAATGTATTGGTATCAAATGATAGTATCCCTATATCCAGGTGAACAGTCCACCACTATACACTGTGTATGTACACTGCTCCACTGAGAGTGTCAATGTATGTCTCTGATTAAGTTTAATCCACCTGTGCAAAGCCACTCATATATATAGTGGAGGAGAGTGACTAATACTGACAACTGGAGCATGGTTGTATAAGGTTGAAGTATGGGATAAAGGACGGTGGATACGGACTTACTGGTACAGGTAGCCAGTATAAAAAGTTGATAATTATGGAAAGCCAATAGCGTATGCCAATGGCTATATGTATTTGTTTCATTGGTGACTGTTTTTGTCAAATCTATATTTACATCCATAGGTTTCTTTAACAATTTCACTTGAGTTGAGGGGAGGTTATTGGCAATAGCTGTTGGATTACAATAATTATTATTTACCATTTTCTGTTTTTGCTTCTAGGCAATTGGCTTTTGACTTGGCTATTGTGTGTGTGTAGTCGCTATATATAACCATTGTTTTGCAATTATCACGTTTTTGTATTTTGATAAATGTTGCTGTTCATACAGCTTTGGATGTGTAATTCCCTGTTTCTGGTTGCTTCCTGGTTTATCTTGGTGGTTGTTTTGAATGTTTTTAACTGATTGTTATCTTATGTTACACAAAGAATTATTCTTTAGATAATTATGTCTCAGGTTGATATTAGAAGTGGAAAACAGCGAACAGCAGTTGGCAAATATAATTTAGTGGAACGCTGGCTTTCCATAGATGCTAAGTCACAATGATATGTATACGCGAGGGCAAATACTTCAAAACTCCTGTGCAAATACCTGATGTAAACCTTTCTTGGGGTACGAAAATGGCAAGGAAATAATGCCCTTTTATGCTCTACAGTAGTAGTAAATATAGATCTGCATGCTTTAAGTAAAGGAACAGTAAAGTTTCCTATTTGTATTATTATCATGTTGCGGTCGTGGTGCTATCTAATTATGGTTCATGAGTGTCCCTTATTTGTTGACATTAATAATTATGGCCCGAAACCCCTAAATTAGACATGGCGAAACAGACATTTTAGGGCTTAGTGACATGGGACAGAAGGAATATATAGACAATGACATAAGGGACATGGGACATTTATCAAAATCGATATGGCGATGTTGGGCGCTATTCGCCAATCGGCGCAGAACGCCAATATTGGCATTCTGCGCTGCGCCATTTACAAATAGCGCCGGATCAGCGCCGCGCAGAACGGCAATCTGCGCGGGATACAAATATCAGTGAATGTGCGAGCACCTGTTTCATTTGTAACTTTCTTAATCAATCTAACCAAAATGTGCGGAAATTCAATGGCCGTTCCCTAAAGATTAATGAATTGTATTCATTCATTTCTAAAAAACGGAATAGGCATAGTCATTTTAATCAATATCAAATAACTTGATTAGAATCTCGCACCTATTTGTATACAGCGCACTGGAGATTGGCGTTCTGCGCCGATTGGCGAATAGCGCCCAACAGCGACATGAGAATTTTATAAAATCGGTATGGCGACATGAGCAATTAAAATCGGCAGGGGACATGGGAACGCCCCCACCCCTTCAATTAAGGGCTCCATTGGTAAAGTCCACTATGTCATTGCACATGTCCCAGGGCTGTGTCCTGTCACCGAGAACAGCAGCATGATCTACATTGCCCATGTGTTTCTCACGGTAGGCATTATACAAGCTTGCCATCCATGACATCTTATATAGACACGTTACATGAGAACCCTTTTGTATGAGACCTATAAATAGTCAATGGCGTCAAGATCATGGGACGAAGGTGCACAGTTAATGGTACACTGAGTATCATAAGCTTTATACACTAATATTCCTAGGCTCCCTATACGCCCAACCTCTCAGTCACTACCCAGTGGGCACAAAACATTGAATCAACATTGACAAATGGTTGACAATGTTGATTCAATGTTAATTCAATGTTGAATCAACGTTGAACTGAATTTTGTGCCCACTGGGTAGTGCCTAACCTAGTTAGTGATTTTATGGCTCCCTATACGGCCAACCTAGGTCTGTTATTATTGTCAGGTTGGTCAGTACTGACCAACCCACCTTAGTCTTTTTATTTCCAGGGGGAGCCACTGAGTGGTCATGACAGGTGGCCCCAACTAGTGGTATACAAATACAACACACCAATGATGAACCTAGGTTAGCCAGTTCTGACTGACCCCCCGGTCATTTTTGAATATAACTTTGCCATTATGACTAACACTCATATGACCAACCTAGGATAGTCTGAACTGACTTACCCTTTCAATCTATGGATTTTCAGTGTACGCCGAAGCAAAAACCGAATCTAGTGTGAGTGTAATATAAGTCAGGTCCCATACATGTAATTTCTACAGTCGGAATCACATTTCATCTGGAATCAGTCCACTTCTAATTGGAATAATGTTCCCAAATATTTCAGTCAGATGAAGTACAATCATTCCCTAATAGCCAGTGACACTTTTAAAATATATCGAGATCAGTTTCCTTGTCATTATGTCATATGTATCGAATAAGGAGAACTCCAGTATAAACCTGCCCCGTCTATCGATGCAGGGGTGAACAGTTTGAAATAGACCGTAACTCACCTGTTTGTACTTTTTGGTGAAATCTGACACATACGGCTGCGTTTTATATAATGTGACCTATTCTAGATAGACTTTTCCCCCAAGCATTGCTACTATAAGGATGCAAGAAACAAACAAACAAACAAACAAACAAACAAACAAAAGGGAAACATGGAATATAAGAGAAAATGGAAACAAATAAAGAGAGTAAGACCGCAGCATAAATCGTAAAGCGCCACTCTCACCACTCACGCTTCAGGCTGTGTCTCATGAGATCGGGCCAATTGAAGCGTCTTTGACCAGGTGCCAGCTTTGACCAGGTGCCAGCTTTGACCGGCCACCATGAAATAAAATATTTAAGAAAAATTAAATTAGATTAAAGATATGTAAGGGATAAAATAAAGAAAATGGCAGTGGTTGTATCTACATGGATTTGCCTGCCCTAAATAAACCGTTTTATGTCAGCCGGTCAAAGCTGGCACCCGGTCAAAGACGTCAGCCGGTCAAAGCTGGCACCCGGTCAAAGAGGTTTCAATTGGCCCGATCTCATGAGACACAGCCTTCATCCGTTATACAGATATATATATATATATATATATATATATATATATATATATATATATATATATATATATATATGTAGTAGACTAGAAGTGCCGCTTTCATTGTGGACTGACGATGAGGTTATGAATCCTGTTAACTTCCCCATTATGTAGATCTATAGCGAAATATATATTTTAGTCAACTGCCGCTTCATGTATAGCCCCTCCCCTAATATGATTTGGCTCAATTTATAACATAATACTTTAATTCATGCTAAGGCCTCCCTGAGGTCTTGTCCAGACCTTTAACCTACGGGCCAATCAATATATCAGTCCCCCCAAAGAGAAAATGGTATTCCCTAGTAATTAATACATTGCTATAGAATCGAATTTGCCCACTTAGTGGATGTGATCTGCCAATAGGTTAATCCCCTATTATATGCATTCCAACTGTAGCTCCAAAAATGTCATTTTGGGAGAACACGAATGGCGAAGAAGGTGCACGGGCCAAGGGGGCATGGACATACGGATGGATGCCACAAAGAAGGTAGGCATGTATAGGCTCAGTCTCATGAGTTTGTAACATTTCAAACGTCTTTGACCGGTGGCGTCTTTGACCGGTGGCGTCTTTGACCGGTGGCGTCTTTGACCGGGTATGTGATTAACCCCTTCCACGCGGTAAGCCAATATATTGCACAAAATTGTATTGAGTTACAAGAAACCCAGTGGTGAAAGGGTTAAAATGAAGAAAAAAGTAGTATATAGTAAAGAAATTTAAGCTTCAACTTCTTCATGTAATAAACAGTCTATGGTTGTTTTACCCAATTAAAAAAATATATTTTAATGCACATATTAAGGGTTCCTTTTGGGCTTTTTTTCTTCAGCAGGTCAAAGACGTCGCCGGTCAAAGACGACGCCGGTCAAAGACGTTTCAACTGTTACAAACTCATGAGACTGAGCCAGTTACATAAATATATGAAATATATCAATTTTAAATAATGCCTCGAAATGATGTGTTATAACATATTATACAAAATATTTACCCATTTCTTTACTATACACTACTTTTTTCTTCATTTTAATCACATACCCGGTCAAAGGAAATTTTCAAAGAATTTATAGAAACGAAAATAAAAAAATTGAAGCAAAAGCAGAAAAAGACACCACAAATTCCAGAAACTCACATGTAGTCACATTGGCAGTTGCTGATGGTGAATGGCCTCCAGTTGAAGTAGTGGTAGTTTATCCTGAACCTCTTCACCTTACTGGGACACCTGTCATGTTGTCTACAGCAGTAGTCAGCCTCCCGCTCTGTTCCTAAGGCCTCCCAGTCTCCTCCAGCAGAGTTCCCAGGGCCGCACCATATCGTACCTGGCATCGTCAACCCCCTCCTCTGCCTCACCTTCCCTGCTGACCAATCCTGTTTTGTGTTGGCTCCATTTGGGGATGGCTTCTGTCCCAAAGATGCTTCATCCTTGTTTGGTCCAGTGTGACTTCCTCCAGCAGAGAAGAGCAGGGAAAGGGATTGGTACCATAGGACAATCAAATAGAGTGCCTTCAAACTAACTTCCATGTTAGGTGTTTGGGGTATAGTCTATGTTCTTCCTGTATAAATGGGTAGGGCTGCGTTGTTTTCGGTGTTTCTTATAGACTGTGTGTCTTTTAGAAAGGTTCTTCTATCATTGACTGTTTAAAGAACTACCTCGTTTGAGTTGATGTGATAAGTCTCCAAAGACAGATGATGGTCGGCCTAGCATATATAAGGCTTAGGTATGGGGAAAGGACATATTATGATAACAGCCGCTATAACATATGGAAAGCCAATGTGCTATTTAAATTGTTAATTTGCAAAATTGATGATTGATATAGGCAACTGCTAATTTCGCACTTATTCCCTTTATTATTGCCACTTCGATATGAGCCAAGGGTGTTTTTCTTTCGGAGAAGTAATCCTGACTAAATTTCGTCCTTTGCAAATCTATGTGACATGGTCCGATAATTAAAGCTCAGAAATCAATTTCGTTAACAATGAACCAGAATGTTCCCTATGGCCATACTTCATGTGCTAGCTACTTTATTTTATCTCATTCCCTAGAATTCAGCTTAGAAGTAGAATATTTATCAGATTATGGCTCAATTTACTTATTTTGGAGTGCACGCTATAATTCCCCCATTGAAAATACACTGTAAAATGCAATACTTGGGCCACATCTTAACCGCTAATTGGGCTCTTATTGCCCATAAATGACATTTTATTTGGCCCTATTCCTTTGCTGCCCAGAACTATTTGATCAATAACAGTATTATTCAACACTATTGTTCTGATGTTGGAAGACATGCACTAACTTGATTTCCTATTTTGAGACAAGGGTCATATAACATTTCCTGAACGGTCTTGAAGTGGATTTTATCTTATTAAACTTTATAGCACAATATCATTTACTTATGGTTGCCATGGTGACCTGAAACATTCTATTTGCTGTTAGAAACATTATTACTGCATTTGTAGGGCCAAGGAGGGCTTTTTTTGTCAATGAATAGACTATTTCTAGCCTGAAAAATGTTCCAAATAGTAACCTTGAGAATGAAAATTAATGAATAATGATACCATAATCTGTATCCACAAGAAAACTTGATATAAGTTGATTTTATAACATTTTTTCACATTTTCATGTATTTTAAAGCTCAAATTAGTGAAAATTATGCTTTCTGGATGATTTTTTGATAACCTTCATGAATAACATATGTCATTGCCTGTTCTTTGGTTAAGGTTGCACTATTCCTCGAATATACAATTTACAGCAAGAATAGTGGTCCCATTAGAATCGTGAGGTCATGTGCTTCATTATGGGGGTAAAAACGTAGGAATTGACCCAGTAGAAGTGTGGGGATGAAGCCTTACTCCAGCATAGCTGTTTTAGGCCTAAAACCGCGCCAATTGGCGCGTTTGGGCACGAAAGGGCTATCCTCCAAATATGATATTGTATTAACATTTGAAACACATTTAAGTAGGATTTAAGGAAAAAGTCGGACCATGTCACTGTTGAAAACTGCAGGCTTGTGATTGTTTTGGACAACATTCTAGCAATTCCTTTCTTTTAATTACCTCGGAATGGGGAGTCTAGCCAATTGGCTTTTGATGGTTCCTTCCCTGTTGCCGATTGTTCTTGACTATATTTGTTTTTTTTTGTTAGATTTTCTGTATATTTTCAAACGATGTTTTTTTGGCAAACGTTTCTTACTCGTCATTTCTTGGCGATTTTTCATCATTGGTTTAATATTACTGCGATTTGCTTGTTGATTGCTGGTGGTTTAAGTGTTTCTCCCATTGGCCTTCTCAGTGCAATAATATTCTTTGCTATTCAATTTTTTGTTGTTTGGGTCGGGGGGAATGGCTCCTACATATATTTTGAATACTAGGACCATAATTGCAAATGGCAAATGACAAAATTGGCAAATACCATTTTGTGCACCACATTGACCTGCCAGGCTAACCCTACATTAAAAGGAATCTGGGTAAATACAGCTATAGATACTCTTAGATACTCCTTATGTAAACGCTGTATGTAGGTGACTAGATTAAATAGAATAGCACTGAAAGAATATGCAATAACAAAAGATAAGTTATGATGAAATGTGATAAAATGTTCGACATATAACTATGAGGAAAGGACCCCCATGGCTGTGTCCCCTTCAATAGTAGCATGATCTACAATGTACATGTGAATACAGCGTTATAAGGAGCTGTCATGTGATCTGAGGAATCGATCTGAGACATGTTGAATGAGAAACCCTTGTAGGAGCCCTATATTTACAAACAGCAGATGGCATCAAGATGATGAATGGAAAGACCTATAGTGTGATGCTTTCACTGGGCATAGTAATTTGAAGTTGGGATATGAGTTATCTATTTTAACCTACCCTATAGCTTATGGCCCTTAGAATTAGAATAGAATATTATTTTTGTAAACCCAAACTTTAAGATAATATGTAGATTACAAATAACAATACCAAGCCATATAACGACAGCATCTCTTTTCAGAATTCCCTTTCCATAGCCTAACGTTTATCTCCTATTAATGTCTCACCCTTTACGGGGTTATTCGGTCTATAACAGTATTTACTATGCACTAAGGACAAAGGTTCAGAAGTTGGGATACTGCAGAGAACAAGGCCACCCTGCACTAGTTGTGACTTGTGTGGGACGCTTAGCTTTCATACACAATATGTTCTTTGTTATTATTGGTGCAGGCAAGGTGGCACGAGGCAGGATGCAGGGGACAATGGAGAGTGTGTGAGTGCAAAGCTCTAGATATCCACCCTCAACCATTCAGAGATGCCACTCGGTCACCACAAAAAGTTGGAAATCTTAGTTTTGGTTAATTTTCTGTAGGAAAATAACATAATTCAATACAGCAATTCCTGCCAGAAAGTAGGAATTCCTGCAAAAGTAGGAAAAGTGGCACCATTTTCCCAGTTTCCTCAATGACCCTTGCCCATTTACTTGTTTTCCTTTGCCCATCACCATTCCATTTCCCCTTCATTTCATCATCTTGTTATTGGCTTCGCATGATAGTTAAATATTGTTCTGAAGAAGCGTAGAAACTATACAAATAACGAGAGACAGTTCTGTATATACTTGTATAATCATTTAAATACTTTATTATTACAATATGATACAATACCGCCATGGGGTTGTACAGGTATTATGGGAGGCATACAGGGTGGGCGGAATCCCTGCGGTAACGACTTGGGCGAAGGGAGATGGGGCGGGGTCAGATCTGAACAGCCGAACGACATTATACTGTCTTTACAGAGAGGAACAACTTGGGGTAACCTAAAGAGCCAGACACACTCACGCCTTTTGTGCTACCCTGATGCCAGTTGACCTGGCCAGATAGCCTTGTATTTTAAACCTACCGGTTGGATCATCCAACTCAAGCTAATATTACACCTTTGGTGAAAGGACAAAATCATTTCGATCTGGCCGTGTATTAAGATGCCGGTCACTCAGTCTCTATGTCGGATGTTGTCGGAAGAATTTAGTATATATGTATATTTATGTATCCAACTTAAGCCTAATGTTATTTTGGAGGCTAATCGAGTTGCATCCTAGCAAAAGATACTGGAGGGGGAAGCCATTGAGAAACACCGTAAAACAATCACAATCACTTGATGAATACAACTCCAGTATACTTGACCCACAAACTAGGTTGTTGTCAATGGCAACGAAGAAGTATAATCAATACACATGCTGAGAGGTTATGTTACCAGCCATACAATCATGTCAATTACTCTTCAAATAGTTTTCATAGTTTTTATAAGGAAGTAACCAGCTACGTCGAGCGACTGGTCTAGATAAATTTACCCTTGCGATGTAGTAGCCTTTGGCACTGAGACTAACATGTACTCTACTTTTGCACCTAGGGGTATCTTGTGCCATGTTCTCCCTTAAAATAGCTGAATGATCATTTTGAGTATTAATTGATAATTACACTTTTCCACTCTATTTTACATACATTTAGCTCTTATTATTAAATGGTAGCTGATCTATTTCCCATGAGATTGAACTTCTGGAACCTCAAAGGCATTGGCCAACACCTCAGATACCCTGCAAGTTAAGTCTGAGTTGTATACATTGAAATTATAAAAATACTGAAGAATAACTGGATACATATCTTATATATATATATATATATGATTATTATTCACATTAAACTATATAAAGCTTACAGTAAACTATAATACAATGATCTAATTTTGGTTCGATTGAAGAAACTATTGCACTGTACATTTATACATGTCTGTTTAGGGTATGAATAGTCACCATTGACTGTTAAAATATGATGTACTAACAATTTACAAGTTTGTATTGTTCCCAAAATTATTCCTGAATGAACATTCTTGGTGGGTACTTTAATACCCTAGGTATTTAATGATACGCCTTATCTATTCCTAGGAGCAGTACTTATGAAAGTCTTTGTTTTGTTTATTTTATACATCGATATTGGATTTATATATTAGTTACATTGTTGCACCTATTTTACAGAATAAGAATCTATACCATTCTTTCTTTCGAGGAACTATCGTTTTTCCCTATCACAAATGACGTTAACCACAGTTGCTATCGCTTGACACGTGACACAATCACTTTGGTACCACTTAGCGAATCATGACAGTTTAAAACCATTACGGCAAAGGTCTCGAGAATTACAACATAGCGTCTGAAATGTAAGACTGCGTTAGAAACATTGATGACATTGAGATACAAAATGCCAATGATCCTCTGCATCTCTAATACCAGACATGAATTTCCCAGCCTAAAATCCTTTCAGCCAAGACAGGTCTCTTATATATGTTAACTAGCCCAGTTTTTAAATTCCCAACTGTCTAAAATCCTGCCACTTCCTCATCATTACAGAGGATAGAATTCCAACGTTGATCTCATCCTTCGCAACTGGCGAGTGCCCAGCGGCAGATGAGTCAATGCGTCATCTCCCGATTCTTCCCATTTTGACAACAAAGTCGAGCACTCTTCTGGACTGCTACATCATCACAGTGAAATCTCTCACCCTCATCAATATGTACATGTCATCTGTGGATCACCATTCTAAGCACCTGCATTGACCCCAGTGTATTAAACAGTAACTTTACGACAAACCATACATAGATTTCAGATCACCAGCGCTGTGGCAAAGTCTAGTCTACCTATAGGATGCCCTTGGGGCCGTAAAAGATGACACGATACAACTTAAACCACTTGATACCGCAATGGTATGCCGGGACCACAATGCCTTAGTATATGGATAACCAATGACTATCTCAGCCCAAAGGAGAGCTATACAGTGTTATTGGATGGAGCACTAGGAACCCCCCCTTAGGCTGGAATATCCATAAATAAACCCATTAATACCGCAGTTCCAACCGCTTTTTCAGCAGTATCGATCAAAACATTGATAATCTGCCATAGTGATGGCTAGCGACATCATTATTTTAGGCGTCGATAGGGCATACTTTGAAAATTGGAGAAATTGGTATAAATATTGGGGGTTGCAAAGAGGCCTAGGGCACCCTGATACCTATCGTGCCTTTGCGGGTGTCCTCAGGCCTGTGCGGTGGGTTATCTATGCACTGGAGGAGCGCGATAATCACACTAGCCGAGCTTAAGACGCGCTTAATGATTTTGATATGAAGCCATTAGGAGGGGTCACTACACACATCCTGGGGAATCACAGATGTTATAAATTATGTACAACCATTCTATTTTCCGTATTCACATTACCAGCTACACTATCTACTAATTAAATAATCAGCTTTTTGTCTAAATACAATGTCCTTTTTAAAGACAGAATTACTGCTCTCTGGTTCACATTAAATCTTGGATGACTATCATATTATTATCTATATCTTTGGTTATATACGTCTATGCATTTGTGTCTTTTAGTTTCAAGTTCATCCAAAGGAGGTCGGCGAATCACACATTGTCTATGAGTAAAGGTGTGGTTTAATATTCAAGTGTTGGGAAGAGCAGGTTGGAAGGAAGTCCATGATTTAATCGTTTGATGATTAATACCCTGGCAAGACAATGTAATTAGAGCCATTATGCCAGTTATCGCACGTATAGTAAGCACAGTTGCACCATAGGTTATAGTGTTATTGCGTGTCGGCAGTTTTTTAATACGTCATTTACTAACGCGCCAAGCCACACAGCTCTGTGATAAAAGAAAAATATAATCTGGGGTAGACGTTAGCCACAGCAGTGACTACAAAGACCCAGTGTATCAAAGGAGGGATATCTGAGACGACAATCGGTACCCGGGTGGTAATATTCCTTATGGGATTTGCAAAGTTAAAACACAGGTGCTGCCTACAAATATGGCATTTAGACAACCACAATGTTGTCATAACCTTATAATGTACATAATACTATCGCAAACTTAACATGAAGACAACTGGGATATACTTGATGTTTTGTCATTTCTGTTGAGAGATGCTCATAACTCTCCCTGCTGACTTAAATATATATGTCTTCCTTGGCTCCTCAATGTAGTAGTACATGTATGTATTGGGGACTATTGGGTGTGGATGCTTTTTCAAAATGCCTACAATAGATGATTGTGGTTCGCTCAAATTCTCGATAGAGCCATTACCGCCTATTTCACGATGATTTACCATACACACATGATCGCGGCTACATTCGCGAAGAATGGATTCAGTTAGAAAGATGCACCTATAATCCTGATCTCATCTTGCGGTGGTTGCTACAGATTTTTTTTTATATTGCTACTTGATATTTATAAGTGTACAAGGGGGGATTATAAACAATATGGATAACACTGCCTCGGGTATAACACAATATTCCTCAATAAGATACACTCAATAAAATAAGATTAGATAAATTCACACTCAACCTCGGTGAGTGTCAAGACATAACAAGCACAACGCAGTAGCATCCTGTCTGACTGACCGATTGCGTCGACTGATATCGACCAGTTGCCTCGTCTATAATATAATCACCACACATTTCCCACACTTGTGTATAACTCAGCTTTTAGCTTCATTCACAATTATGTCATACTCTCACTATCCACATACTCTCTTACCCTTCACAATCACAACCAAGCATCCATCGAGCACCTCACACATGCTCACTGCTCTCACTCAGTGTACAGCTTCCATCAAGACATCTCAAAGAACTTCTGGATTAATTCAGCTGTTCCCTCAAATTCCTCAAAGTCGAGTGGTTTCTTTTCCTCGGCGCGGTTGGCGTCCCGGATCTGGTTCCAGTGGTGGAGGATGACGCCGTACTCCATGGCCTTCTGGTTGTTACCGATGTTGTGGTAGAGTCGGAGCAGGCCGCGGTAGTCGTACTCTAACCCGCTGTACCCCGGTCCGAATAACTTACGACCTGAAACGAGGAGCATGAGTAAGTTGGTGATTCAGAACAGGACAATGAATTCAAAATGTGTATTCGTGTGTAAATTGTTAAATTAAATGTTATTCCTGCTCTATATAAAGAGCAATATTTCTATATGCAATAATTTTTCTAGGATTAACCTTTCTCCTTTACTGTTGATATTAACGTACGGAGAATTCTGATTATTTCATAACAATTTTTGAAAATTTATTTTATATCCCATTTTACTTAAAAAGGTACATTTCAGCGTTGTTAGAAAACGTTGTTAGATAAACTTAGCTTATGCGTAGAGCAAAAGGACGGGGAAAATGTTTAATACATCAAGATTAAATTTGCTATATTTTTTTTTGCTCCGTAATTTGCATATTTTACATATAATCACAACACTGCTGACATACCTATATTGATGGAGCGTAGATAGAGTTGTTCAGCCTCGTCAAACTTGTTCATATCGTAGTTATAGAGTGAGGCGAGGTGGCCGACTGAGAGCGCTACTTCGTAGTCCTCCGCTCCCAACAGTGTCTCCTTTATCTGTATAGCCTTTAGGTGCATCTGCTCTGCCTCCTGCAAACCAATTAGAAATGGGTTGATTATAGTTTATTAATTACCGGTAGTTATTCAAATTGTACATGAACATGTCTTTAGTTGGTAGTCTTTCAACACACAAGTTACATTAAAGCTTGACCGTCATGGTTGGAGTGAGGCCAAAAGCACTTTTGGATATAGTTCAGTTTTCATTCACAAGAGGGCTCTTAAGGGCTGAGAGCTCAGCTCTTGAGTTGAGTTTTAATTGTTTTATTTCTGAGTTGACATATTAACAGTTACAATTTTCCAGTGTATGTCTGATATCGTGTCGTTTTTTATCGCTTTTCTCGTACATCTCACTTATGTTCAGAAATAAAAAGGCTGCTCTTCAGCGTATACACTGGTATTGATTAAGCGGCCTTGAAAACAATATGACCTTTATATTATACACGTGATTTTTGGTAAAGATAAAACTACACAACGTTACATCATGAGTTGTAGTACTTTATACACTATTATATACCGGTTTGCTAGTCCAAATATTCTCAATACAACTATAATATTCTTATCGTTATTTCAATACTACCGGTAGTAAAAACCTGGTATACTAACAATTATTTCATACCGGTACTCGATATTGGTTGTAGATTGCTTTCACGTCATGTAAACATTGAGAAGCAATACATATCATATTGTAGAGAGTGTCATGTAAACATCAATCTACCATATAGTGAATGTAATAAGATTACATATTATATTGATCATACCTCCCATACATGTATTGTATTGTTTTGACAAAGTCCTGAATTTAATTTTGAGAGGCATGTAATACATACTTTTACAGGCACAATATAGGGTGAATATGTTGTATCTGGACAATGCTCATGGTCCCCTGTCCAAACACTGCTGCCCTCTGGTGGAACTGTTATTTTAGGCCATGTATGGAAAATGCTGAACTTATTCCCTGACGGCCCAGCTTTAATGTATCCCTCAACTGGAACATCTTTCCAGAGAAAACTAGTACAGATGGCGCCACTGAGCCCTTACCTGAGCGATGTCCATGGAAACATGTATAGTTTAGTAAAATAGTTACAGTTACATGAACCAGGTGGTAGGGCCCACAGAACTAGGGCCCTCGGACCAAGGACTCCTGGAGATAGGGCCCACTGTGGTTTTTGCAGTTGCTAGGTCCAGGGACTTTTAGTCTCGGGGCACTGGTTACAACAGCCCAATCTCAGAAGGTCCTATGTTAAGGTAACATCACATTTAAACTACATTTACCTCAAAGCGGTGCATTGATTGGTAGAGGCGGCCCAAGTTGCCGTAGTGTTTGGCGGTCTGCACATTATTCTCTCCGAACGCCTTTTTGGCGAGAGCCAGTGACGCTAGGTGAAGGTCCTGGGCCTCGTTAAGTAGGCGCTCCTCTTTAGCTTTGTTGTGACTGTCTATGGCGATCTCCTCCAGGATCAATGCTGCATGATAGACATGGTAAAATGATGATGGTAAAGTGATGTAAACTACAGACGTGATACGTATATGGGTTAAAAATTCAATAGACTTACAATTGGGTGCAAACAGGACATATATATGTCGCAAGATGGTCGACTTTCGTCAATAGCATTTCTGGAAATTTCTATTTGATTTGATGCAGTAATTACAGGTTTTTACTTAGATATATGATAATATAATATATACATGTAATTGAAACAATAAAATCCTTTCTTTTTAAATTAGGCCCAGAGACTGGTGGGGTGTAGGGTATGTACCGTATAGATCTGTAATGCTATACATTGTACAATGTATACCTATATCCGCCTTACCTTTGACCCTCTTAGAGGAGGCGAGTAGCAGGTGGTCGTCCGGTAGGATGTGGGTGATGATCTCTATGGCGCGCTCTGCATGGAACCTGCAAACACAAAGGTGTATTTTTTTAAACTGCTGATTAAAACAATTTACACTATCTCTATTAACGGAAAAGACTTAATATTAACGGTTCTACCTGTTCTAATCATTGCTTCAACACTACTACTAATAGTGAAATAAGTAGGAAGTATATGACAGCAATGCCTTTAAGTGAATTCGTCTCTGCAACTTGGATCTAGTGAAAGTGGATCTAATAAAGAGTTAGCTTTTCAAGTTTACGAAGGGGACACTCCACAAGTGTTTGCTCGATACATGGTATAGCTAAATATAGAAAAACATCAAACTAGAAAGGAAAGAGTTTTAGATAATGAAAAATAAATAAATAATTAAATAAATAAGGGTCTCACTGTGCGTCTGTGAACTGCCCTGTGCTGTATTCGTGTACGTATGATGAGTAGGCGAGGTCTTCGTGCGCGATGGCCACGTGTAGATTACTGCCACCAAACACGGCCTGCCGGATGTCCAACGCGGCCTGGTACACCTGCACCGACTGGCTGATGGAGTCTATGTTTAACAGGAAGAAGCCATAGTCCAACAACGTGTCCGAGTACTTGTGGTGCTTCGGGCCAAACTTGTCTCTGAAAGTACAATTGGGATTGTTGTCATGAAAGGATTCTCAGAAGAGGTTCAAAAACTAGGTGGGGGTTGACAGATTGCATGGTTAGTGTACGAGTTTCTCTGTGCTTAAAGGCCACCGCAAACGGCATGTTTCAATCAGATGTCTCGATCAGTAACCAAGGAGAACCCCTGTTTGCGGGACCCCCCCCCCCCCCCCACTGATCGCATCTGAGCATATCAAACATGTTTGATATGCTCTGATCGGATCAGATGATCGAAACACGCCGTTTGCGGTGGCCTATAGTCTTATAGCTGTGGTCAGTGCTTAGATATAATTTAGATATCTAGTAAGGTGAACCTCTCAATCCATAGGGCGCTCCTCCAATGCATTCTAATACGATATGTAGGTGTTTGATTTATCACTAATATAGGCCCTAGTCTCGACAGGATATGCTGGATAAGGTATAGAAGAGTGATTTAAGGTAAATTAGCACATACCTGGCAAGTTGTACAGCATACTTTATAAGAAGTTCAGCACGTTTAAACTCCCTCTTCACGACGCACGCCTGTCACAGAAAGAGAATACAACGATACAGTTAAAATGCACATAATTTATTACCAGGAAATTTGTAAAAGTAATTGTTGAATATATACATACATGTAGATATTTCGCCCCGTCTATGCCTTTGTATAACCTCTACCTAGACTCTGGGCATATCCTATAAGCTGCACTGGGATTCTGATTCGTGTATAACCTGCAGGTTAGGCCACTCAAAAAAGAAGATGGTTTCTCATCACCAAGCACTGAAAAATATGACGAGGGCGTTTTTTTGTTGTTGTTTTTTTTTGTTTTGTTTTTACTGTGGAGCCAAAATGTATGGAAAAATATACTTTTCACGAACACATTTCACAATTTAGTAGTCAAGACTTTGTTTATCAATGAAATTTGGAAAAATGCATGTTATCCCTAGCCCACTGTATTACGGACAGTTTAAGCTTTAATCTGATACCAAATATGCCAATATTTGTCGATTTTTAATATATTTTTCATCAAAAATGTCTAAAAAAAAAAAGTTTTCACCAATTCACGATTTTTGTGATGCGCGCGGTGATGAGAAACCAGCTTTTTTTTTGAGTGGCCTTATACACAAGACTTTGCAGTACATGTGACGATGAGGCGTACCTTAGCACTTTGTCGGAGGACGTCAATGATGGCTTTGGTGGGAAGGTTCTGGTGGATTTCTCGGAGCGCCTGGCAGCAGAAGTCATATGCCTGAAGTGGAAAAAGAAAATAGGTAAAAATACATGCTGATAATTCGGTGAAGTGATGTAGAGATCTATTTTTCTTTTTGTTGAAAAATTCCGGGAAATGTCTGGCTTAAGCTTTGGAGCGTAATAACATTGGGACAGGGGGTGCATCATCAATTGGGTATCAACAATTCATGCCTCATATTGATCTAAATAAACTACAAGTCAACATAAATCAGATATTTGAATAAGATAGCAGCTAAAACTGACCAGGTCATATTGGCTCTTAGCAAAGTGTAGCGTGCAGCACTCAGAGTAGAGTGTGGCTGTGTTGACGGGTAGTCCGGCCTCCTTGAGTTGCCGCACCACCTTCTGTGCCTCCTCCCACGTCCACTCGGCCTCCGCATACTTACAGTTAGCATTACGCACGTGCAGCAACCTACAAGTTAAACCAAGCTGCATGTCACTTTTCTTTTACAGCATGTGCTAATCATATATAAATAGATATATATGATATCATGGTCATGGTCAGGAGAGACTATTTATGTGTACATGTAAATCCTCTTTATAGTGATAAATCGTCAATTGATTTATAATTAAGTTGTCTTGCTCCTTCCTGACCAGGAATAATTCAACCATCATTCATGTACAGGCGATAATGCACAGATAAATTAATGGAACTACCCGGGTAGATGTGTTGTAATGTCTATAGTTAAAGTGTGGCTCACCTGCCGCAGCACTCAAGGGCCCACATCCAGTGTTGGGAGTCTTGCACCTGCTTACAGAGATCTAGACACGAGCTGAGGACACGCTCAGCGTCGTAGTACCATGCCGCATCACTCAGAAACCCACCTGCCATAGAACGTTATATTATACATGGTAGCATACAATACATGTATATAACACAGGGATAGAGATGACATTGGTTGACTTCACTGGTGACTACTGTAGATACATTGTAGTATGCTTATCTCAGACTCCATCGGGGTAACACAGTTGTGCCTCTACATGGGTACCCCAAATTTTGACCGTGTCAC
This sequence comes from Harmothoe impar, assembly GCA_947462335.1. Classification (NCBI taxonomy): domain Eukaryota; kingdom Metazoa; phylum Annelida; class Polychaeta; order Phyllodocida; family Polynoidae; genus Harmothoe; species Harmothoe impar. The sequence continues at coordinate 27,419,206 of OX381720.1, forward strand.
TTTTTAGGAGAAACAGAGCGCGTCACCGCGTCACTTTTTGGGAGATAAAGCGGGTCACCGCGTCACATTTTAGGATTAATTAAGACTACGTGTCACCTCGTCACTTTTTAGGAGTGGGCAGGTTTGTTTTTTTTGTGTGTTTTTAATTTAATTATTTCAACCTTAAATCAAGTAGATTAGACAATTATTTTTTTCTTTTCGATGCAATTTTTAATTTTTCTTTTTTTTTACAAACATATCCTGGCTTTCGATCAGAAAAGGGGCCTCAAAAAAGAAATCAAATTACTCAGAAAATGATTCGGGCAGATCCGTGGACTAATTTGGATATTAAGAAACTTGGATTATATTTTTGTTTGGCCAGAGGCAAAGAACAGGGGGGGGGGGGGGTGCCCCATTCAACCCCCTAAGTACTAAAAATGTCTGGTAACCAGCGACAAAAAATATTTCAAAATAAAAAAGTATGGAAGCCCCCCTTTTTAAGGAAATCATTTTATTGATTCAAGGTACATTTTTAGCATTCCCCCCCCCCCCCCACTTCCTGCCGTGAGTAGAAGAGTTGTATATGTGTGTCAAAGGGGGGTTAACACCTCTTGGGGACATAGGGTCTCCCCTCTCCCCCAGGGCATGCATCTTTGGCAGTCAACCCCCCCCCCCCCCCCACCCCCCCTCTGCCGTGCAGGCAGGGCGCAGCGCAAGGCTTAGGCTATCACACCTCCCCCCCCCCCCCCAATGCTCGTAGCATTTGCGGCGGTTACACCTCCCCCTCCCCTACATACCCTCTCACACCCTAAACTAAATGCTGTGTCAGTCGAATTTTAACTCAAGCTTTACTGTGTCTGTCGATTTTTATCCCAAGGTTTACTGTGTCTGTCGAATTTTAACTCAAGATTTTCTGTGTCCGTCGATTTTTAAAACCCCCGTGTCGCGCGTGTCGATTTTTAAAACCCCCGTGTCGCCGTGTCGCACGTGTCGATTTTTACCCATGTAGAGGCACACAGTTACCACTCCCTACCCTATCAAAATCCACAATTAACCGTTTTGAGAAATCGTTATTACTATATTTGTTATTAGTTCCTGATCAAATATGAAAACAACATATTCAGTTCCTCCATACTGTATGAAGCTTAAGATTTAACATCGCATTATTTTATCATCATATTACAAGACAGAGAAGAAACTTATTCTTTATACCAAGTGAGAAGCCGAGTTGGATGGCCCGTTCGCGGTCAGTTCCGGCTGTGACTAGCATGTGTTGACCGTACGCCTCAGCTAGGATGGCTGATATCCGCACTCCGTGGTCCATGAGTGCCTGGAAGCAGTGGTGTAGCAGGTGCCTGCAACACAAACAGCACAGGTGACAGGGGTGACCACGTCTCAGTAACTCAGGCCTAAACTAAGGCTAAAAAATACTTTAGTGAAACGATGAGAAAATGAGGGAAACGCCCCTTTATAACCCTTTAAAATGTTTTGTTTTTTAATTTTTTTTAAAGTTTTGGGTATGTTTATAAAACCTGAACACAAATTGTTTAGGCCTCATACACGTTGTAGGGGTCTGCGATGTTCTCAAGAAGATTACCCTTTCATATTAGTGTCATCTATTATCGGTAGATATCTATGTGCCTGTACATGGATAACCGCATTTTTGTACCATGTCACGGTGTCGATTTTTAGCAAAATGGCCGTGTCGCCTTTTATCTATATAGAATATACTAGTTCCTTTTAAACCAGTCTGTGTCTGTCGATTTTTAAAACCGCCGTGTCGCACGTGTCGGATTTTGTAACCCCCGTGTCGCTGTGTCGCACGTGTCGATATTTACCCATGTAGAGGCACATCTATGCTATATCCATTTGATCGTTTGTGCTATATTTTGATATGGCTCAATAGGTATTAGACCACTTGACTTCCCGATATCAACATACCCGCAGCTTCCTGAGGCAGATCGGGGTGGCTTCCCGGTCTACTCCTACTGAGTACTACATGTATATGAAACGCTCACGACACTTTACCTTTTGTCTTTGACTTTGAGAACTCGTGCGAAGGTATCCAGCTCCGAGAGTTCCATTCCCAGTTGGCAGAGACGCCCTTTATTATATAGCTGCAACAGATAGAAAGCTTTATTTATTAAATGTTACTGGGAAGTTGGTCAGAATGTAGCTGATCCATGGAGGGAAAAAAAGAAGAAAACAACATAGCAGTCATCTACAATCTACAAAATGTACCAGCCATAGGCAAACATATCTATGTTCGGTGCCACTTACAGGGTTCTAACATTCTAAGGGCTGATGCCCCCTGTCGGCACACAGAAAATCTAAATGGTTAAGCCTGGTCGGACCTCTTTGTATAGTTTATTTTGGGCACCTCTAACAGTGTATTTTTTGATTTATGGTTTTTGTATATATTAAATCAATATATCATATTCTATGCATCTACTGAGTTAAATTTTTGATTTTTTTTTCATTTTGGAAATGATATAGATAAGCATTAAAACTGTGTCAATCTCCAAGCAGGAAACACTGTGTGGACGGTGAGGGGAGAGTCAGTGAACCGTAAGCTTGAGTGGAGCCTGTTTGGGAGCTAATTCACATCAGTGCAGCCCTTATTTGTATGTACATTTTGAGGCCCTACTGAGGGGGGGGGGGGCAGGCACACAACGCCATTTTAGGCTGTGCCAACGCCCTTATCTATCACAGTTTGGCCCTTATCTTCACAATCTACCCCCAGATAACACTGATAAGCTGCCCATAAACAATGACAATTTTGTGGAATCACACTCCAAGGATGAGAATGGGCACGAGAGTTTGTGTCCTACAAAAATGGCAGCCTCCACATAGAGCTCCACTGGAGGATCGTGGTAGAGCCTTATAGTTATACGTTATAGATCTACAAGATCAACTGTGTAAGATGATCGCACCTTTCCCGGGGAAAAAAAACTAAAAAACTGAAAACAAAGGCGCAACTATTTTATGCCCCATACCCCTTGAGAGAGCATGGAATAGGCCTAAGTAGCCTGGTACGTTATATTCTTTGCAAAAAAAAAGATAAGCGGCGGAGCCACAAAAACTCTACTGTAAACTGAGGTGACTTTGGCTCACTTTTGACATATTTCATTCCATAAGTTTGTGAAATGCCAGTATTTATAAGATTTATGTTTGTTATATTGTGCATATATATTAATCCACTGGGCTCAAAAATATAAAATAAAATATATTCCATTGGAAGGTTTTCAAATTGACAGTTTTGCTGTGAGCCAAAGTCACCCCGGCCGATCGGCAGACTCGATCGGCCGATCGAGTCGGGCCATATCAAACATGTTTGATTGGGCCGATTCGATCGGGAGGACGTCCCCGCAGACCCATCCGATCTGCCTAGCTACCGATCGAGTCGGGCCCGTCTGCGGTGGCCTTAAGGCAGTGATCCACTGCCGCGAATTTGCTGCGATTTTGCTGAGAGTAACACCCGTGCGTGTAAACACGGAGGGAACATTCTATAGGTGGATCAGCTGCTGCGAGTTCCTGCGACAATGTAGTCGCGAGGGGTGTGCGACCTGCGAGTAAATTCGCAGAAATCTAAAAGTTTTGATTTCTACGAGTGTACGGTACTCGCAAGTCTTTCTCGCACGACAACATTCGCAGCAAACTCACGGCAGTGGATCACCGGCTTAACCCCTTACTCATTAGGAGACAGGTACCCATTCTAGGGGGGAGGGGCGGGCAGACATTTTTAGGCTATTAGGGAGCGTTCATTATTTATGCCAGGGGGGGGGGGTGTGCAAATCAGGGGGGGGGGGTCATTTTTTTTAGGGGTATTCGGAGGGGGGGGGTCTTTTTTTTTCAACCTATTCTTAGGGGGGGGGGGTCTTTTTTTTTCAACCTATTCTGAGGGGGGGGGGGTCATTTTTTTTAGGGGTATTTATTTGGAAGGGGGTCATTTTTGACACAACATGACCGGGGGGGTCATTTTTTTTAGGGGTATTTATTTGGAAGGGGGTCATTTTTGACACAACATGACGCGAATTTCACGACACATGTCGCGACTTGGGGTCATAAAGACAGCAGAACTGTCAGAAATTTCTTGCCTACCCATCGACACTTTCAATGATTCACCACTTTTCTTTTCCTAAAACAACAATAACTGGAGGAAGAACATTAATTCAACATGAGAATAGGAGTACAGAATGTAGGGGGTCTATACAGCAAAGCTAGTATCAGTGTGCAGCTAGATGAATGCTATTATGGCGCCGAAATATGACAGTACGGTATCTGAAATAGTTTGGGTTAATTGGACTTTAGCCTTGCCCTATCACGTTTTGGCGTCCATATGCAAGGGTGAACTTGCCTACATGTCTAGACCCTGCCTTTCTTCCCAATAAAGGAGCACATGCACGGTATGCAAGATGCAATTCTACCTCATATATTGATAGATTGTAGCTTAGGTCCACTCAACCAGTCAAAGGCGTGATTACACCAGTCATGATACACACTTTTCCTTGGTGTCTTGCACCAGACCCTGCTAAATGGGACCCAGCATTCTGATTGCAGAGTTTTCAATTTTTTCAGAATAACTTCACCATCTCCCTGATAACTGCCTGCTTCTCACAGATTCTAGGGCTTATAAAATCTGTAGACTCATAGAGTAAACATGATCATCCCACTATAAATCAGTGTACCGCATGCCTTGAAATGTAGCAAATAGCCACTTTCGCCAATATCTAAATCTCCCTCTAAGTTCATCTTTGGCTTCAACAGAAATCAGGCACTGAGTTATCATAGCTACTCATTGCTCGTTGGCCTCATCAGAATTTTTACAGCTCTATATTTGGTTCTGGTCAAGTTGCTTACGAAGCTCTGCAGGGTTATCAGGGAGTTATTCATCACTATTTTAAAGCTTTACATTTTTCGGAGTCAATGAATTCCCAAGGCTTGGTAATACTGACCACATCATAAGTTCATTAAAGAACCACGTGACAGGATCCAAAATGGCGCTGTTGGGAAAACATCATTAGCATGATATTCCCCCTACAGTGTCACATAAAACTTCACGCATAGGCCATGGCAAGTATGCAAGTCAGATTGCCAATGCATCTTATAGGATCAGGACAAAGTCATGATAAGGCTCCACACAGGTTTTTATAGATTATACTAGAGTACTAGATTGACAATTTAGGCTTAAAAGATTTGTCAAAGTTGGGGATGCTATAATCCTTCTTTGAGTGATAAGTCAACACTTGACATGGTCGTCTACCACAAAGAAAGACAAGCGCTACTGCCCACACAGAGGGGAGGGTCCTTACCCTAGAACTTTGAAGGCAGGTACCGGTACCTTATGGCATTTCCTCAAATGAAGGTTATCAACTATGGTGCACGTAGCATCCATGCATACCATTGATGGCTTAAGCGATTGTAATTGATCTGTGCCGTGAAACATGAACATTCTAGACTCAGAGTACCTAAGAATATACCAATCTAAAGGTAAAATTCCCAAAATTTTCTTGAATGACAAGCTCAAAGTCCCTCAGAACACATCAATTTCAATGTAAAATTACAAAATTTCCCATGGATCATATAGTAGACTTTAGACCAGTCTGAATGCAATATAAAGGTCAAATTCCTAAATTTTTCTGGGGCCTGTGGCCCGAAAAACAACCATTTGTTTCTCCTTCCAACCACCACTCGTCAGCTGGCATTTGGGAGCTGCCCCCCCCACTTTATCCACATTCCGCCGCCGCTGAGTTGGGCCATTTCATAGTACTTCTACCAAACAGTATTAGCAGGACTTGTAGGTGGGGACCAAAAGAATTACACCCATTTTTAGAAAAAAAAAATCAAACGTGCCACGGAACCAGAAAAATGTGCGCTCTCCACATGTGGGAGATGCAAAAATATTCACCATATTATTCTACCTTATAACCACTCACTCAAATAATGGTTAAGCACATGCTATAATAGGTTATAGTATAGGACTAGGTAGACCTTGTATGTCGTTGATGCAATTATCAAGTATTTATTAACGTCTATAGTGAGGGGGGGGGGGGTCATTTATTTTCAACCTATTCGGAGGGGGGGGGGGTCTTTTTTTTTTGACCCATTCGGAGGGGGGGGGTCTTTTTTTTGGACCCATTCTGCCATAAATAATGAACGCTCCCTTAGAAGTAGATTTATTATTGGGGCTTCCCCCCTCCCCCCGACCTATCAACCCCTCTTGTTTCTTTGTGAACTTAATGAACAATGAGGGGGGGGGCTGTTAGTTGCAATAGATCTACATGCCACTGCCCCTTTGTAAGTTTATTGAATAAAGGGGGCAGTGGTGAGTGGGATGTAGCCTACTAGTCTATTGTATTTGTAGGTCTAACAAACACCCCCCCCCCCAAATAAATTATTGCTTAATTATGATAGGCATGTAAATTGGCATGTTCAATCATGTTGTATTTCTATGTAAGCCCCCTAGCTTGGCCTAGCCTAGTCTAGCAAGGTGTCATGTTTATTCGTATAACGATACAGATCAAGGTCTCTAGTGTAGGCTAGTCCTATAGTCTCAGTATAGACTATAGTAGGTTAATGGATCTAACTCCTTTAAAAAATCTTAAAAATGATAAATTATTTAATAAAGTTATTATTGAATAAAAAAAACTCCTACTAATACTATTGCAGGTCATCTAATTCAATAATTGCCTACAAAAGTCGCACATCTCGATTTTCATGCGCCAATATACTATGCACTTTTTTTTTCTCTTCCTTCCTATCTTGCCACCTGCCCAACCCCCAATGTTGGTAAACATTCATCCCTGCACAGGCTGTGCCTGGCTGAGTCAGACTCAGAGACAAGACTTTGAGAAGCGCTGTGGGAAATTTGAGGATTCATATAGGTTATATCCATAATCACTTACCTTGTAGTAAATATCGAACTGGACATCTTCGGTCAATGTTTTTAACTCCTTCTTATGTTGGGAATAGTGGGTTACAATCGTGGATATGGCTGTATTGTACAATGAATCGGGAGCCCATTCAAGTGCACAGGCCGACGCCATCTTGGTTGTTTGTGATGTCATAGCCCGCAGTTCGAGCTTTAGAATGCAGAGGGCGCCACCGTCTTCGGCAGGTGCCGCCATCTAGTGTTAATTTTCAGGTCCATTTATAGAGTCCCCTGCCACTTTCCCGCCCTGAATGAACAACAGGCATATCCGAATTGGGGCCCACTAGGCCTACCGTACACAGTATAGAAGATGTTTGTAGTTGTTTTTGCCTATTACTAGGCCTATGTACACCATGTAGGCCGGATGTTACCAGAGTAAACATGACCTAATGAGTCTAATGAGTGCCAGTTCACACACCCAAAAGCACTTGTACTTTATGGGGGTGCAGAGGGGTCCCCCCCCCCCTACCCCCCCCCCCCCCTCAGGTCGGAAAGTTTTTACTATAACCAAATTTGTCCAAAAGTCGCCAGGTCCCCAGGTCGCCAGGTCGCCGAAAATCTCTCTGCAATCACCTTTATCTCTCGACTCAAGGATCGAAAATATAACAAACAGTTTAATGTTTATAATATTCAGTAGTTTATTGGCAAATTGACACATGTGTGTCTCCGGAATCAATGGACGGAATGAAAGTACAGGCACATCATATGCCGTACTGGTTGAAGACCACATCCAGAGGTTTTCAAGTGGTTGTTTCGCTATTATAAACGGGTACTTTGATATATTTACCGATTGTTTCATATAAAAATCATCTCCTGGGGGGTACATTTCTTTCTTTATTATTTGATTTAACTAAGACCACTGTCAGTGACTCTCCTGCATGAAATACCAGTGATTGTGCTGTTCCCAGTGAGAACCACATGAACTACAGTACCAAATACCCAATGTGACATCACATTGGGTGACAACCAACCCAATGGGGGGAACTCTCCATATTTCCTATAGCCATTGCATGTATGTACAAACATCACCTCAAATGTGGTACCCCTAATACAAGAGGTTGCTCAACAAACTAGACAGGAGATTCCCCATGAGCTGCGGCTTATAGGATCGGCCCAAAGTTGAGGTGTGGCTCATACGCGAGTTAGGCTTACACCCAAGGTTTTACGGTATATAGAAAAGTGGGTTCACCTTTCTCTGTACGAAGTACCCTTATTCTTCCGGTGAGACAAAATTCAAGCAATAATGAAACATATGATACTCTTGTAATGGGGCATTATGGCCAAGATGGCCACCAGGAGTCATCTCATACAAAAATCAAAAGATATGGTGATTGCAAGCAGATATAAAATGTAATGAAATGTTGTGACGAATTTACAGATGGTTCAGCAAGATAAATACTGGTATGAATATATCTACACAGAAACATTCCTCGCCCCTTTCAACCCACATTCTCCCCAAGCATTGAATAATCCTGTAAAACTTGTTCTAAGCATGCAAAACTATTCACAAAGTCATCTTCCTCTAGTCCGTGCCGCAGATAATGGTGGACGTAGGCCCGCGAGGCGAACATCTGCCACGCCTTGCTGATAACCCGATTCAGCGGATCCAGCGGCATCTGGCTATTGGACAAGAGCACCGCAAATTTATCATTGTTTATATACGGTCTACGGTGAGACCAGCACGTAAGAGCCTCACTTTCCGGCATCCAGCCCGTGTAGAGGTGGCGCTCACGGAAAGCCGATATGTCAGCGAGGTCGAGGTCATTACCCCGGAGCACCAGGAGGTTGGCGACAGAGTGGTTAAAGGAGCGCTGGGACGGGGTGGCCTTAACACTCCAGTCCATACCTGCAACACAAGAGACGATGTAGTATTAACACTGAGGTCAATGGAGTCATTAATGGATACTACAGCCCAGAGAACAAAAATATAAACGTTTGTTAATGTTTCTAAACATTTCTAAAAGGTCTCAACGTTTGTAACTAAAACGTAATTTTCACGTTTTAAAACAAGCGTTTGCCTATAACGTCCGTTTCATCGTATCTAGTGTCAGTCAGTTATCTAGTGTCCATAGTAATAGCAGTAAAGGTGGTCTCATCCATGGTACAACTTATCAATGATGAGATAAATACTTACAGTATAAATACAAAAATAATACTCAGAGAGACCACTCTAATGCCGTGATATTGAACCACAATCTAAATCGCCTGACAAAAGAACTTTTCAACAAGAACAGCTGGCCAAATCAACGCCATATAACGTACATTTCATTGACATGTTTATAAAAATCTTCATTTTACAGGTGTATTTAAGTTTTGGAAAAAACATCTGGCATAAACGTTTCTAACGTTTTTAACATTTTCCGTTGATTTGACATTTCATCAACAAACCTTTACAAAACTTAGAAAGATGGAACACCATTCGCATTCTCACGACCACTATATGCCATTCCTCATGACCACCACCTGCCCATTACGACCACTCCCTGCCCACTCTCACGACCACTCCCTGCCCATTCTAACGACCACTCCCTGCCCATTCTCACGACCACTCCCTGCCCATTCTAACGACCACTCCCTGCCCATTCTAACGACCACTCCCTGCCCATTCTCACGACCACTCCCTTCCCATTATTATGTATATTCTTTGCCCATTCTCACGCCCACTCCCTGCCCATTCTCACGACCACTCCCTGCCCATTCTCATTTCCATTGCATTTACTGGGTACCCATTCTCATGACCACTCCCTGCCTATTCTCACGACCACTTACTACCTATTCTCACGACCAATCCCTATGCATTCCCACCCCTACCTGGAACGCCAAAACCGTTATCACGCCCCCATCCATCTCGTTATGTGACAAAACGCCTTTGTGAGTCAACCCTGGTTTATGTGTATATGCCCTGTGGGCTAGGTTTGGGTGGCAGAATGGGTCATGGTTGAGCGTCAGAATGAGACTATATTCCTGAGGGTCTATGCTCAGGCAGGGCCAATACGAAGATCTGATCATTACCTATCTTACTTATGATCCCGGTCCTTAAGGCCGGCGGCCTATGTTCCTGAGGGCCTGAATTCCGGACACCACATTCAGATTCGTTACTAACCTTCTTCCATAGTTGCCTTGGCGACCAGCATTTGGCGGAGGTGTTTGACGAGGCCAGGCCAGAGATATGTGCTAAAGTCGCGTGCGGTGGTTGACTGCTGCGGTATGGCACGCAGGGAGAGGAGGCGGTAGGACGGGTGGGACACAAGGTTTTCTAACACAGCACCTGAGATATGTGGGAAAATGAGCACAATGAAAGAGCAACCTGTTTCTGAGCATGAAGACAAAAATGCTGACATGTATTTTGTGGGTGCTAGTGTTAGACATGAAACAGACCTTAGCTCTGGGGACCCAGGATCAAGTTTGAAGGTGTTCCCGCTCTGCTATTAAAGTAGGTCTACTTTTTGCTCGTGTACAGGGTTGAATCAGAAACAGGGGAGGGGATAATAACCCAGGATGGTTTCAAACATTATATTATCACTATATGCTTACCTAATGGATTCCTAATGTATGTATCGCCCGATGGAGAACCGATGCCCTCGTATGCAGGTAACAACGCTGCAGCCAACTGGCGGGTGAACACTCCGTTTAGGTCGGAGAATGATATCTGCAAGTACAAACCCTTGTTTCATAAAGGCTACAGTTAATTTATTGGTTAGCATTCTTTCCCAAAACACAACACAAAAATGTGTTGTACAACAATATGGTGTATGTAATGCATTTAGAATATGAACAAGAATATCAAGCTTTCCAATTTTGCACCAAGGTTCCCAAGAGAGGATTCTAATGGAATAATGATTAGAAAGTTAGCATAACTATTGGTAATGTAGTAAAGATTAGCCATGTACCTACCTTATTAAGAGCTAGTAGCCTTGTACAGATCTGGTGGAGATGATCATTCTCAACGGCAACAATGGCATCACTAGACTGGTGTAGGTGTGCAAGTGTCAACACAGCATTATAATTCTGCACACACACCTCCCCACTGTCGTACGGCCACACCACTGGGTTCAGCATGTGTGCATTAGGGTACTCATCCCTCAGCGCATGCGTCATGTAGGCCCCTACACCTGACCCAGTCCCCCCGGCCAGCGATAGCAGAGTTACAAAACCCTCAAGACGGTCACAGCGCTCCACTTCCTTCCTGACTAACTCTAGGACCGGCTCGCGTGAACGGGGTCCATGTACTTTGAAGCCGTGTGCCCAGTTGTTCCCGGAGCCCCGCTTCTGTGAGTACTGCTGCTCCTCCCGGTACTGCCAGCGCCCCGAGCGCTTGGCTGATGTGATAACCTGCTGGATGACCTAGGGTTAGGAACAAGGATCTATGTATTTGAGTGGTTACAACACTCAGGGGCAAACAAAATGGATTTAAAAAATTCATATTAACTAAAAATAGAGGATATTATACTAAAGTAATAGTCACTTCATGGTCAGTACAGGGTTAAATGCCATTTTAATCTTGTGCAGGGACATCTATTAAACATAAAAGATGAGTCTGCTTTAAGAGAGGATAGTAAAACAAGGCACATCCAATCACTCACAATCATTCATTTGCTCACCCTTACTCACCTTTGGTTCCATGTCCACCATTACCGCCCGGGCACGTAAGCCCCCCTCTTTATCCGTCTGGAAGAAGCGCTCTGAAGCAGCTGAGCAGTATGAAGCCTCCTGACCTCCTGGAGGAGCTGAAGTCCGGCCCGTTATATCCTCAACGAGTGAAGAGAAGAACTGGGCCCCGATCTGATTGCCGCACTGTCCCATCTGTACGGTGACCACCGACATCTTCAATCGTTATACTGCCTGCGATCGGGGAAAGTAACACATTGCATGATAAGAAATCTAGGGCTAACATCTTAGTGACTATCAAAGACTGCTAAAGGCAATGCTCTAATACTTTCTGATGAATGTCAGTTATGATGTGATGATGGGAGTGAGAGTGAGTGGGGGGGGGCAACTGTGGTGACTATCTATGATGGCAAGTCCTTATATTTTGGCTACTTCTGTGGTAGGTACCTCTATTATTATTGTCTACTTTTCACTATATATATGCAGTATACATTCCTCTGTATTTATACAAAATGACTACCTATGCTCAGATAGTTTTATACGGTATACAGAATACTGTCCATATATAGCACTCTTTAACCCCAATGTATTATAACCTGAATGGCTCACCTGTCAAGTGGCAGGCCTTACCTTAAAATACCCAATTCTTTGTGTTGACTCTACTTGTGGCCTTTTGATCTCGCTTTACATATTCCCTCGAGCCCATATCCTTATATTGTATAAAGCTATCCATGACATCTATAAAAGAATTTGACTTAAATGGCTTACTATGAAGTAAAATGGATGCAAAGTTAAGTAATAACGTGTGAGCAGTATTTGCCATTATCTGTAACACCCTATATAGGCTATGACCAGAAGGCTACCCTTAACTCACCTGTGTGTTGGGAGTGTCTGGTAGATCAATATCAGACAAGGGGGATTCCTGTGACAGGGGGCTCCCTGACCTACTTAGGTTGGCATGGCAACAGTATACATTATTCATGATATGATGTCATTCCTAGGGCACCCCAGACACTGCTGTTGCTGATCAGTGCTCCTTTCTTGGATTTTGTCTCTTTTTTGTTCAGGTTATTAACATATCAAATGTATTGATTTTTTTTCATAAGGTTTTAAAGATGCACAATGCTGTTAGTTTTCAGAATTGTAAGAAAACCCCAGAGATTAAGATGTAGATGCATGGCATATGAAAGCTTGTGTTAAAGATGGCAAGGTGTCAACCAACTAACCTTTTTCGACTATCTAGCATTTAATATCATTAAGATTTAATTATTCATTTGTTTTATTTATAACAATCTTGGAAACTTCTTAAGCGTCTTACATTGTCTGAGACTTCTAAAAGTTCTCAAAAGGAAATTGGACTATAAAAAGTGTTGTCACAATGTCTACTAATTGTTTAGTATAGTAGCCATACTAAATTAAGAAATGAGACACACTGGTGATTTGAAAATGTTTATTATATAAACTGCAAGCTTTGCTACAAATCCTGTTGCCACTTACACAGAGGGTACATTTTGTAATGACTGTTACATTTATATCGTCTTATAGATATTAACATTTCGGTAATGCTGCACTTCAGACTCACCGATACTGAAAAGACGATGATATTGAAGAACGGGCTCACATATACGCTGTTTTCTCTATTTATCCCTTCTTCCTTGTGAATCTTACGAGCTGGGTTTTCAATTATGTTAGTACATTTATATCGCTGCATCTTTGTATAAACATTAATTACAGTTTCGGTACCAAGAAGCCCGCACCACTTTTTCGTATACCGAAGCTCATTTTGGCCTTTCTTATATCAATACAAGCAGTAGACATTAAGGAGCAACAGTCACCAACCACAAGGTCAAAAAGGTCAATTCAAGGACAAGATTCAGCTTATTGATATTAATACAAGGTCAAAAGACACTCTCATGTTCACACAAAAACCTACCAGGGTTCACCATAGAAATAGTAAACCGTACCGGGACCCATCAGCTGTCATAATGCTAAGTTAACAATAAATGCATGCCTTTCTTATATATTGGAATGACAAAATATGGTAGGTATATATTCTTGAATAAAATAAATTGTCATCGAAAAAAATCGAAACTTTGTTATGCTACTCATTTGACGCGCTGCAACTATTTAATGGTTAAAGCCACATTATACAGTCTTGCCAAACTAAGCCTTAAAGTTAAATGCAAAAGGGAAAAAAAGCAAATGTAAGTGAGAATAATAAATGCAAAGTCATCAATAAATATCCAAATACCAATCCAAAAAACAAAACAATTACAAATAAATAAATAATGGCAAGTAAAGAAGTCAATTTTCTTTAAGAACACTCTATGATAATCATTGTAGATCTATGTACATGCAATATTATGTGTATTGAATTATATGTATACACATACCATTTAAACTCCCTTGAATGGATAATGCTGTTGTAGTATACAAATCCTATTCAAGTTAGGTCTAAGTATGATACAATACATCATCGGTCAACTCTACACAATAAAATACATACTTCAAGGTCTTTTCATACAAATTACATCGTATCAACTGTCATGGACCAATCTTTACTGACCAATTCTTTGATTATTAACAATGGATATTTGTTTATCCAACCAACAATAATTCTGTGTGTACAAAGACATTCAAATTGCTAAACATGTTGCTATACACTATGCTTTCAGTCATTTACCACTTTACATAAATATTCAGGGCTAGTATATGTACATAATCAACCTAACAATATGTAAAATTTCTGTTGCATTTGATTCTTAATACACATGCTACTATTTCTGCATATCCTGTCACAGGGCAAACTAAAATTGGAAGCGATTATATTAATTTCCAAGATTTGGGTCATTTGGTGGTGGAAACCAGGTTTTTTGGTGTATCAGAGGTTTCTATATCATATTTCAAGTTCTCTTTTTTTTTCAAGGTGTATAGTGAACATTTATCAAATCTTTTTTTCAACCATTTATATGGAAATACACAGTTAGTGTACAGGGCATTCTACCAATTATATTTTTCACATATGAATTCAATACTGTAAAGTTTTCAAGCAGATACTTTAGAGCACTAATAATTGCCAGCATCATTCTTGGTAAAAACATTTAAAATGAAAAGGGCTCATATTAAATGGTTTAAAACTTGTGCAATAAGCACCAAAAAAGAAATAAAAAACATCATTGTTATCATATAGTATTATAAGATAGCTTAATGATGCATTATATTTTCTGCCTAATGAAACTAAATCTTTGTTATGTTCTGCCAATTTCATTTTCCTAATTCCAAAGCACATTTTACTAATGGTATTAAATCATCAAACTATAAGTGCACTATATAGCAAAGTCACTCTCGCAATATAGATACATCTAACATGTATTCATATTCATAATACATGATGCAGCACAGCTAGTACAACGCAAATAAATTTGTTCCATCTTGCACAAAAGTTTGAGGAACATCAAACACTCATCTCCCACTGAAAAGGTCTTTTTCATGAATCTCATGTCAAAGCAGCATTATATATCGTGGGACTACACAAAGTTCAACTTTAACTAAAACAGCATTTCTGTGCATGCTTATAATTGAAAGCGTGAACAGTTGTAAATATATTAAGCTTATGTCAGCTAACAAAGTTATTGCCTGCGCCCTAGCTATCACAATAAAACTGACTAATGGGTAACTGTGCCCTAATATGCACTAATACTTTAATAAAATTACAACTACTAACTTCCTATATCATCTACATGTAATAAACTACTGTAAATACCGTACAGTATATTCCTTGTAAACATCTTTAATATAAGTGCCAGGGTAACAACTTGTAAAGAAGATCAGTATAAATGAGGAGCTATTATCTAAATGCTCCATTCTCACAATTAACTATCAGCAAGTCACAATCACAGTCACTGAACCTATAAACAGGCATTCAGCAAAATACAATTCCTTACACCACCAGTATTGTAGAGGGTGTTACATAGGCAGACTGCTTCCGTAAAAATAAATCTGTAATACACTACATGAACATAAAGAATGCTTGTTAAAACAGCATCACATTCTAGTTAACTTAAGAAATTGAAAGGTTTGAAGAACAGAAGTGAAACAATAGTCTATTTTAGATATATTTTGATAGATAACAAGGATGGCTGCTGTGCAGACTTTGTTGCCTGAGTAACACCCTCTATACATCCTAAATACCTGATAGCAACCTGACAAAAATAACAGAAACTGCTATCTACTGATAGCTTCAATTTCACACTTAACAACAAGCCTAGGTATGGTGCTCACATGGACTGCACAACAGTGCAAGTATCTACATGACCATTTACCATTAAGCACAGACCCTACATAACAAGTTGAGTAAGGAAATTCTTCAAGATTAAGAGAGTCCAGTAAAAACATGCATCCCTCTTCCCTTGACATTCAAAGCTCAAAACAAACTATATCAAACCAATAGGAAATACTTAATTCAAAACACATCTATCATGACATTATGTACCACCTTCACTTCTGAAATGACCATGTAGCAGACTAGCATAAGTTAGACATAACAATACATAGTATTGATGACGTCAATAAATAAAAGAATAAAACTATCCGAAAGGCTGCCTGGCAGGAAAAAAAACAATGTCTATAAGAAAACACTGACAGAAATGTGTTAACTCTATCATAAATATAATAAAGAAGGCTGATAAATGCATGTGAGATCATGGTTGTAAAGCTCATTTATACTATGTGTTTTCAAGATCAAACTAATTATTGAGCATAATCTATGGGAAAAATGAGTCAAGCTTATTTGCATATGAACATATCTTCAACTTCAAGTTACTTGAACTAGAACTGTGTCTTCAATAATAAGTGCTTCATATACATGTCTTATCTCAAGAATAGTTCTGGGGCATGTACACATATAATTAACTGCAGTATTTGATTTCACTCAGGTCAAGTTCAAGGAGGTTCATGTTTATGAGATCTGTAACATATATAACTTCGATAGCTTTTGCGCTCTCCTATAGCAGGCAAAGTGTCACCACCAGAATATCTAATTTTCAATGTGACCATCTTAAGAAAAAGGATTTGATATGTACTCAAAGAAATTTACGGATGTAGGTAGAAAATTTAATTATTTTGATGTGGCAAGACAATAAAAACCTAATAATCACTGCCTAATCCAAATAGAATTCTTTTAAAATGGAAGGACCTTCTTTTTCCTAAAACAGGACCTCTTACAATATTATGCTCTCGATTTTAAGACAAACAATATAATGTACTACTGTTATATGTAACATCAGGGAAGAACCATCGTCTATGCATTGTATTGTTCATTCAGCATCATATGTGCAAAAATTAGTAAACAAGATTGGCAATCAATGTTCAATTTACTCACAGGTTGGGTCAAGCTTTCTCCATGGCTAAAAGCTGACTAGATGAAGTAGCACACATACTGATCAATAATGCTGTCAAGTACAGGTCACACATTTTCTTCTTCTTGCTTCAATAGCTACAAATCTAACACCCACACATAATAGGAGAATTAGTCCATATATAATTCACTAATAGTATGCACATCTATCAAAGGATGTTCTAACTAAAATCTGCCTCCACAACCTGAAATACTTAAGTCTGCAAAATTCAGTCACAAGCACCCTGTTTAATCTAATGCTGTTCAGCTGCAGGATGCAATTAATTACAGTACCATATACCAAAAAAACTGTTGGTCCAGCAAAATGTAAATAGCAGCCCAGCCAGACAAGGTGGTGAAACAACAGCCGGGCCTTCATTCTATTAACCTTTATTCTGCTCTCCCTAAGTTCTTTATATACCACAGTACACAATTTATAGTAGTATGACTAATAAGTGGTGGCTTGTTCTTACAACTGCAGTTTATAGGCATATCATTGGTACCATCAAATATCTGCACCCTTTATATCCATTCAACTTCAACCAAGTAAAAATAGTTATTAAGTTCATCAACTTCAAAGTTCCCTTATCAGTTGTGGATACACCCTGAGGTGTCGACACATGTTTAGTGATACAGGTCATGTATGTAACAGCTTGCCTCGAAAAAGATCTGCACACCGTATCAAATTACTATTTACCATTCTGCGTTACTGTGGAAATGTCACTTTCTACATTGTATTTAAAAGTAAAAAGTATACTCTGATTTATTGGCAATATTAGATGTAATTGTGAACAAGTTTTGTGTCACTGTATTCAAATTAATGATGGTATTGAGGTTTTCAATTTTACTGTTGCAAAAGATAGCATCTTCATATCATGAGCAAACAATCTCTCATAGATTGATAAATCCAGCCTTAAATACAAGAATACAGTAAGAGTGCATGACAGTAAGTACATATATAGAAGTGTGTTAAATTGTATGTACAGCCATAGTAACAGTATGTGTGTAGAGAAAAATGTCATTCATGGTGTTCCAAACAACTCTATAACAAACATTGCCTAACACCAACAGTTTACAATAATAGATGACTACTTCATTAAAACAATTGTACCCTTCATCTTATTTCTAAAGAGTCACATTAGTACAACAAAACTGAGTACTTCTTTACATCACATCAAACACTACCATATTTTTGTGTGGCTATGCATTGATATCGCTTTAATATATTGGATGACATATCATTTGGCAAAGCGAGCTGATACTGTACTGGATAGGCAGATTTGTTGCTCTCTGTCACAGGATATCGCAGATAAGCAATATCAAGAATATTAAACGGCATGAAACATCAATACATCATGCACACTGATTTAAAATGTCAATGTCACACTGGGTCACAAAATTACACTTATGGACTAGGAGTACAAAGTCCAAACCAATTACCTGGATAAACCCAGTCTTTTTTCAGCATGAACACTAAGACACATCTTTATTCATGAATTTACTAGTTTGATAGGATAATGACAGTACAATTGTGATTTTTTTAAACTTCAATGAGTCTCAATGTTTCTCTTCACTGATTCACTTTCAGCATTGAAATTCTAAAGGCTATTTTTGTGTACCTGATTTAGTATTCAATATGACAGTAATAACAGGGAATAAGAGATCATATTCTACATGACTCAGACCAATGTTCTCCACTAATATTCACAATTACAATGAAGTCACCAATTTCTATTAGCACTGCACTGCAAGCTACATAGCACTCTGGTCCAGGGTGATTTTTTTATACAGGATCCAAAGCTTTCGTCGACAGTTAAATATCGGTGAAGAACACAGCGGGTAATAATGCTTGACATGTTTCGTTCTTGGCAGCAGTCGGCCTGACATCACACGTTGGTCATAGGGAACACTGATGTGCATGTAATGTGCGAGACACTTTCATATGGAGGTGGGTCACTATCTATCATCACTCCTGCTGACTGCAGGTTGTGGTCTGTCATCATCCCCATCTCTAGGGCGGTTTCATAGGAAGGCGGTGCACTGCATTCAGCCTGCATGTAGTCTGCTGAGTAGCGACGGTAGCCATCGTGGAAGGAAGAGGCATATGTGCCAACGTCTAGAGGATCATCGCAGTAACCGTCAGGTGAACCAGCCAACAACTGTAACTGCTGTGCGGATGTATCGAGGTGCTCTAAATTATGCAGGCCTGAAGCCATGTGCTCTAGCTGCTGTGAGCTCATGCCACCTGCATCTAGTGGGTCTGACTCGGGTGTATCACCTAACAACCCGGGACCAGGCCCGTCTCGCGTCCGCCATGCACGTGAGGCAGTATGCCCATCCATGTGTTGTGCCAGCCCGGCTGTTGTCAGCGCATTGGTTAGCCCCACCATGGAGAGGTGGCGCTGCCGCTGGCGGGCAGCATTAGTCTGGTGGTAGAGTACAAATGAGGCAGCTACGCCCATCAAGCAGAGGATGGCCATGAAGGGCACGGTGCGTGTGTAAAAGTGACGCTCGTCATGAACCTGCACCAAAGTCAAACAGTTCATCTCATCACTCGCGTCATCACAATCGGCCACCTCATCACAGTGCTGGTCCTGAGAGAAACATCCCCGCCCATTGCGACACGGAAGAAGGGAGTGCCGGCGGCACCTGTCGACAATACACTTGATTGACCCTTCAAACACTTGCACGCACTGACTCCCGCTACAGTGGTGCTCGTAGATTGGGTCACACAACTTGTGCTGTCCTACAAGATGTTCCTTATTGAGGACTAGGATATCAGAGCCCTGCTCTGTGGTATTCCTGTCTTCAATCGGTTCATCGAAATGGGTGCCGTCTTTTTGCATCAGCTCCATCTTTGTTATCTCCGCTTTAACGGTGGTCCATTTTGTGGCCAAGTCTGCTTTCGCAATGTCTGGTAATGTGGGGCTGGGGCTAGGGGGCTGCAGTATGCTACTTGAGTTGTGGCTTGGACCTTGGTTCTCTTGGAGCCCAGCCTTTCGTAACAGGCCATCGGTGATGAGGAATTTGTTTGGTGAGTTGACAGCGTCACTCGGTTTCTGCAGGTCTGCATGCGAAACAAGAGTGAGGAATTCTAACACAAGACCAAGGAACATTGTCGTTTCTCTACCTGTTTTATAATGCTCAAGACAATGCCACGTCCTTCGCAAGCTATACTCTTAGCTTAAGCAATATGCATAGACCAATTGTCACTTACTTCCTACTATTTTCTGTCTTGCCTCAAAATGTTGAGATCAGAGCCTAGTGTTCATTATATGCGCCACACTGTCATAAGATGGTAACTCAGTATCTACGTAGTTGTGAGTCCCAGCTTTGTGTTCTCTCCCTGTACTCGCGACTGTAGGCAGATGAAGGGCCTCCTCGTAGTCTGGCGGCCCGGCCCACTCCTCTGCTCCATCAATAGACGACTGGAAGATATCTGCGGGACACTCGGGTGTGATCTGGTTGCGGCGGTCAGCGCGCTCCTTACGTTGCTGTAGCCAGAAGCAGTAGAAGTACCAGCACACGAGGGATGCAACAAGAAGCACTGAGTATGCAATCACAGAGATTTGTATGTACGGGTTACGTAGCCATCGGATGAGATGTGTCTTCAAGTCTACCGACGAGGGCGAATCCATGATACCGCCAGCCCGTCACTTTATATGCCTCAACTGTTACCTAATCTAATGGGTTTTCTTATGTTCTAAGACATATGCAGGTCAATCTTTTGGGTGAGTCTAATTAAATGTGCCTATACTTGTGAGATACGCACAAATCCATCTCTCGCGTCAATACGACTGAAGTGTTCGTAGGGCGGGAGCTCATCTGAGTCATTCTCCTCTTCCCACAATTTCAGCCCAGTCAGCTCCTCTAGCTCCAAGAGCTCGTTGTAGGGGGGTGGAGGGGGCGAGCTCGGCAAAGGGCCTTCCACAATCTCCTCTACAGGTGGGGCGCTTGGGTCCACGGGAGCTTCGTGACGTGCCTCTTCATCACCTACGTCGGGTAGACATGTGTTGTCGGGGGCACCGTCCAGCATGGGCTGATTTGTCTCGGTGGTGATGCCATCAGAGTGTGTCTGAGGCAGGAGAGACGCGCTGCCGCTCCCCTGGTGGTTGGAGCAGCGACACGTCCGTCGGTGGTGGCTCGGGGAGCCACAAGATGCACACCACTTCTGACAGTTACGGACGCAGTGGAAGAAAACTATGACCAGAACAGAGCCGAAGACGATAGTCGTGATGATGATGAGGATGAGTTGGTTCAGGGGTTCCTGCGACCACTCCCAAACTACTTTGACACATCGGCCAACAAAGTGGAAGATGTCTCTTACATGAAACTCTGACATAATCTCTGCAATACCACAACCCTCGTAAGGGTTGGCGTCTTCATTCTTGTTTCTTTACCCCAAAGATGACCTGAACATCTGGACCAAATAACTAGTCAGCTAAAGAGTATTTTGTCTACAGTTGGGAAATAGGTGAGTCTAAAGAAGTTATTTAGTTATGTTTAACACCGGTCTATTAAAGTAAGTTTTTCTGTAGTCTAGAGGGTAGAGCTCATGTTATATTGATATTAGCACAAGACGTGCGGAGAGTTCAGAGCAGAGATAGGCACGGCTGCCAGTTGACGACTAGTGATGTGTGACACACTATCGTAGGATGGGGGAGGTTCCAGGTCTATATTGTGGTCATCCAGAGAACAAGGAGCTTCGCTGTGCTGACTAACCAAGAGATGGTCAGACGCATTGAGGTCCTGATCATCAGGTTGAGTAATGGTCACACTCGTTGCCTCTTGGTATGAGGGTGGTGGGGCCATGTTCAGTATACTTCCTTCATCGCTATCCCCTAGTCTGTCGGTTGGGCAGTTGTCCGTCGCTCGGTCATGATTGCGATGGATGTGAGCATGACAAGGTTGAGTGACGCTCGTCAGAAGTGCATGATGCGAAAGCTCCTGGAAGAACGCGTCGGTGATACGGTCGCGTATGCGTTCTCTGCGAGTGTGCCAGTGGCGGGGGCCAGAGTACTCATACTTTGTGAGGCTCCTGACAAAGTGGAAACAGAAGCAGGATATGAGGACAATGATGAGCACAGTGGCACAGATGGCGATGAAGACACGGTTACGCGGCTCCTGCAGCCAAGCCCAGACAAGGAACTTGAGGTGCGTCCCTAACTCGTGTGATTGGGCCTGAATGTTGCCGACCACTGGACTGCCCATCCTCCTAGAACGGGTCGCCGGGCCGCCATCGTCGGCTCATGTCAGAGGGATGTAACGTCTACTCCCTACGTTCTAGGTTTGTTGTATACTATCAGGCTAGGGTTGTCCTGTTTTGTAATATTTCAGTGCTCAATTCATTGTCCTTCTATGAGTGTTGAGGTATATGCGTTCCAGGCATTTTTCTACAATACAAAGGAGAATACATGTTAGGAAGGGCATATTCTTCAAAGAATAAAGATGGATATATATGTGTGCATAATGCTAAGGGATAGAGAAAGATCAGCAAAGTCACAAAATGAACAAAAGCGAACAAACACATATGGTAAAAAAGCAACACACAAACCTTCTTTATGCCTTGCATTTTCATGCTCCAGAACAAAACGCCACAGCAAAATCTAAACCAATACTATGAACAAAGTAAGATCATCTAAAACGTGTACAGTGCTGGTAGACCAATATACATGTATGTTACTAAATAAACATATAGGTCTATGATGGAAGGTCATGCAGTAGGGTATACGTGACACAGGGGAAAAGGACAATACATGACATGTGACCGAAATGTGCCGGTCAATGTATTTTTACATAATAGCCTATAATAGTCTATAGTTCATAGTGGCAAACAACAAAATCAACGTAGATAATCGATACATATGTCATATGTATCGATTATCTACGTTGATTTTCTACGGTATGATCTTTACTTTCATGATATATATTATAGGATTCAAGAAAAAACAAGATATCCCACATGATGTACACAATTATGCAGGAAAGGTATAGCAATGGTGGCTTTCAGTCACGGTGGCTCCCACATGTACAAAATATGGTAGTCTACAGGGGTGTGAACTGGGAAAAGGCAAAGAATCTCTGAGGGTTTGCACGGAAGAGGGGTTGTAAGACAAAATGAGCGTCCAGTTGCAAATCATATGTCACAACAGTACTAGTAATCTGAACTAATAGGTCGATCTATCTACATTTTGTGCAACAGTCATGGAATAATTCAAACCCACAAAACGGATATGATATTATCACTTTAAATTAAAAGCAGAGATGCCAGTCCCTTACTACCAAATTGTCGAAATTATTTTCATTGAGTTATCGGGGGGTTGGGGTGGAAAAAAATTGCCAACCCACCAAGCCCCCCCCCCCCCCCCAGCTAGAAGTAAATGACTCGGCCCTTAAGCATTTGGTGGACCCGCACTTTTCAAATTCCTGGGTCTGCCCCTGGGGACACTGTACCCATACTGGTGGCAGATATAGGCCCTAGAGGAAAGGAGGGTATTATCGGACACTGAAGACATATGTTGCACTTGGCAACATTTTACTTGTCCCAGAATTACACCATGAACATCTTGCATCCTATAATAATGGTGTCTGAGCCAAATATTATGTGGTAATACTATTACTGCCGTAAAATCTCGCGTATAAGCCTAACTCGCGTATAAGCCGCACCCCCAGTTAAGGCCGATCCTATAAGCCGCACTGGCGATCTGAATGTGCCGATTTTAGTACTGTATCATAGTGGCAAAAACTCGCGTATAAGCCGCACCCCGACCCTGGGCCGATCCTATAAGCCGCACTGCCGATCTGATTCGCGTACTAGCCGCGGCTTATATGCGAGGTTTTACGGTGGTCGCTTTTATTAGACATGTTTTATTGGAACAAAACCCCTGGACAGTATATTCTGAAATCGGAGTTTGTTTTTTGACAGGGAGGGTATTATCAGATGCCTCAATGTTTATTTTGATAACGATCAGCCATAGCTGTAATATCACACTTCACCAGGCTAAAATAATATTTTCAGGTCTAACCTATACCTTATGAAGCTTATTTCTATTCTAAAAATGTTAAAAACCTGTAGTATACATTGGTATCTTTGAGCCATCTCATCTTCCAACATTGGATCAGTAATGCCTTTTATAGAACCATTGGCGCCATGGGTAATATGATAGTCCCCTGTTACTCAGGCGTTAAAAATCCAAATATCTTTGCATCATTACTATCCAAAACAGAAATAATATTGTGACAATATGTCTGCAGATGAGGCATAGTAACACAATGTTACTGCAGTGCTCACAATTAAACATTGTTAAATGTATATGGTAATGTCGTGTATCAGATTACCATTACCGCGTTGACCAATATTAGGTCCAAGTATATAAGAGCTAGGTATAATGTAGGCTACCCATATTTTCTCAGTATTCCTATGAACAATTAAGATATAATGGCAATAGGATTTTAACATTGTTGTACAAGATTATTAAATTGCTGTATCCTGTTGGAGATTCTGTTGTATCCTTCCAGAAAGAATACAATTCTACCAGATTATATATGCATAATAAGAAGAAATCCTTCACCAATATTTACTTTAATTCAGTGGGACTGTAGTAAATGGTACCCGTATCACAACTCTGTGTGGAACCCCAATTCCAATTTATTGTCATATCTCAATGAGTTCCCGTATACAATGAGTTGATTTAGTGGATATTCAAAGCATTTAGGGGGCCTACGGGTTAGAAATTTGAGGATATTGAAATGCGTTGTCTAGGTGTCCAGTAATACCCTCTGGTACCGGACACCTCCGGTATTAACCAAAGGTGTTTCCCCGGTTCGGATATTTGTAAACGAAAATCAATTCCTGAATTTGCAAATAAACTTTTTTGTTTAAATTACCGGACATCTCCCAGGACCCAGGCAACCAATTTTCATTATTCTCAAAATTCCGACAAAAAGTGATATTTGGGGGTTAAAAACGGTCTACCAGAACACCCAAATTCCATTATTTCAGGGATTTTTTTATAATAATGAAAAATGAACAGACCTCTACCGGTATTAAATGAAAAAGTGCCGCATCTTTTCTAACAAATCCTCAGACGGTGAAGTTGAACTCATGTGTGTTCTTCCCATGGCCTTAAACTATGAAACCACTCTCCACAGCATACTTGTGGCCCCCACGGCTACCCATTATTCGGGATTGTGTTTCCACCCTATTTTAGGGACCGGTTCCACCCTGTACACGGTACTACGGTAGGCCTATCCTAAATAATCATTTATATAAATTTATAATGAACTGTTCATTGATCTCTAATTATGATTTTTTTTTATCACATATTGAAAATACATTTGATCTCTATGACTTGTATGGATGCCGGACGTCTCTATGGGTCTTTTTTTTTTTTTTTTTTTTTTGATGAAACGTCACCAGCTTTTATTCACTCGCGTTTTTACCTTCGTCGTTTTTGCCATCACATGTGATCACAGGAGGAGAAGTTTTATATGTATAAATATATGCCTGTAATATATTGTTATACATTTAGTTGACTACCGCTAGTATTAATTATATTGTCTTTTCTGTTTCATTCTGCAGTATGTACATTGGTGATGAGAGATTCGTGCGCTTATCCGGGTCAGCTTTACATCAGTGTCACAGGTGACGTGGTATATTGTTAACTTTGATCCTGCCTGCTTTCCAAGTTCTGGTTTTTCGCTGCAATTTTAGGGCAGTCTGTCAATTTTAACTAACATTTTTACACGTTGGATGTTAATATACAATGAGCGAGAAAGTATTAAAGTATAATCCCATGTTCCATACTTATTTTGCCCACAGTACCTCCCCTAGTTAAGATTTTCAATGTTAAGTGGTGGCTCCCATGAGATTAATGTCTCAGCTTGGGTCCAGGGAGATTCAACCTCTGACATCCCTCACCGCAGTTGTAACTTTCGTGGACCTGTGTATACTTTGCATGGGTCCAAGGCTTCTGGTGGAGGATGGAGTGTTCGGTGACACTCCCTCTTCCAGTTCTACGTCTTTTCTAACTAGATCAGTTAATTTAGCTTGCTAAGTGCCCTCTGGTTTTCTTATCTTGTTCTCCTTTTCTTTGCCCGTTCATCCAAAGTTGATTTTCGTTTTCCTTTCATGTTTGTCTTAAACCAAAGTTTCGTTTTACGTTTGAAGATTTGCTTTGTTTCAGACTCTTGAATTTGTAGAGGTAGTCTGTTCCAAAGTTGAATTTCTCGATATCGGGGACTTTTCTTGAACCTGCTGGTACGGGGGAAGGGTATTCTAAAGTTTAGTTTGTAGTCATTCCGAGTCCTGCGCCTTACCATAGGTTCAGGGGGAGATTTCCTATGTTTGCTATATAGTAATGACATGAGCATCTCTTTGCGTCGAGCAGCAAGTAGTGGGACCTCACAAAGGTTGTGCAAGTTTTGTATAGAGTCCTCCCATACTCTCACTCGACGTATGCATCTCAGCATTCTGTTTTGTACTATCTGTAGTTTATTCATTTTTTCTATGGTGCTGCAGTCGGCTAAGTATGCACAGTAATCAAAATTAGGGGTGATAGCCTGCTTGAACAGGTCTATGGCATCATACTCTGTCATAAGATGTCTCAGCCTTCCAAATTTGAAGGATAGAAAACTGGTGCATTTATGTGTGTCCCTAATGTAATTGTCCATGGTGAGGGGTCTTACAGAACACTCAGTCAGATCCCCGAATTCTATCAATATCCCTGTATAAGACTGAAATATATCATCGTGTTTTTCAAAAATAAAAATTATTTTTTCCAAATATTTTGGCTGTCTCACCACTCACCCACAGGGCGGGATGTGAGGGGGGGGGGCGGCTGCAGAGCTCAGTAGGGATGTCATTGACACGCCCTTTTTTCCGATTCCGATTATCATAATTTTTGGTCCCTATATTTCGATATCATATCGATATTTGGATTATCTTATTATGTTGTTTGTGCCCCAAAAAATCGACAATTATGCAGTAAATAATAAAAGTTTATAGGCAGGATACCCCGTATGACAGAGGACCGGGTTTTCAGACTATGCCTATAGAAATATATGCTGTCTCTCTCAGATTAGATTTGGAATACCCGATTCGTTGGGCCGAAAACCACGTATCTAGGGTTACGCTTTGACGTTACCAGGCACGGCCGCCATATTGGGCTAGGTACAGTGGTGTCGCCTGTGCTTTGTGCTCTGCGTTATGTAGGGTGTACACTGGCACCCTGCACATACTGAATTGCCGATTATGACCATGATTTTGCCCAAAACGCTTAATGGTTCACACACCATGGCCGGAGGTGTCATAGGCCTCATATGTATCCATTACAGACTACAAACGTCCATATATTTGACGAAATAGGAAATTGAAAGGCACCACTTGTACGGACGCATGCAAACGTGTACCCGGCACAACATGGATGCTGTGCGTGGTTACGTCAAAACGTAACCCTAGAAACGTAGTTACCGGCCCGACGAATTACAAGCCCATTTTCCTGCCAATTTGTTGTATATTGCTTAAATTGCGATAGCTTGGCTTCTAATAGGAATATCTGAGAAATTCTTTCACCATTAGAAAGCTGAAATTTGGCTGCTCAAATATATCGATATATAGGAAATGTCGATGCGATTTATATCATCATTTTGCGTTGGCATTTGTCTATTTCCTTCCCGTAGGTAGGGTAACTGGTAACTTAGGGTGCAAGGACACTTAGGGTGCAGACATTTAGGGTGCGTGGACACTTAGGGTGCAGACACTTAGGGTGCATAAAAATGGACATGTAGGGTGCGAGACACATAGGGTGCAAACACAGGACACTTAGGGTGCAGAGACATTTAGGGTGCAAATTATAGGACACATAGGGTGCAAAGTATTTAGATGCTTTAAGCAATGGAAAATTGGTAAATTGTAAATTGTGGGGGAAATTTATCAAAACTTGGGGTGCAAATTGTAAGTATTGTAACGGGACCCAGCAATGCTGAGTGTCATTGCACTCTATACCCCTCACCCACCACCCTTTCCCTGCACCAGAAACACCCTACTTCCTGGCTTCCCTAGAACTGAGTGGTGGGCTGAATTCCTGGTACTGAGTAACTCAAGGTATCATAAGGGACATGCAGCCCCCCACTCAGACAGACTTGATCCTGATTCCCTGGTAGCCACATTGACCCCCACAGACACAGACTCTGCTTGGTGGTTAGTGGCAGTGGGATGAGAGGACAAGTGGACACTACAGGATTGAGGTAAGGCACTGATCATTGCATTTGTGTACTCCTTGCATTTGTGTACTCCTTGTATCATTGCTATTAGACAATATATATTCTTTAGATATATTTCTTTGTGTTTGTTTCACTTCCTTTGTAAAGGGTAGCTAGTACCCACCACCTTTTAATAGTCCCTTATTTCGGCACCTACCACTAAATTAGCCCCATCCAGCTACCCTGTTACAACTGGTGGCAGCTGGTGGGATTCAGTGATTTCCATCATCACTGATACTTTCCTCATCTGTTCTCTGTCTCACCACATGGGTCTCACTGGATAGGCTTACCAGACGCAGGAGGAACTCCCTGGTATACTCTATTCCTGTATACCCATGTTGGTGATATTTTGTCTTATCTAATCTTGCCCACTGCTTGGTTTCTCTAGAATCTCTTTTAAAATCCACTCGAATTGTAGTTGATATTTTAGATCATTTAGTGTAGTATTGACAAAATGTTCATTTCATAATAGTTCTTGGCCATTAGCTTTGTTTGGTGGTAGCTTCAATCGTTCTAATACCCTGAGAAACATTTTACTGATTGAAAGAGGTGTGTCCTTATAGTGGCTATAGCCTCTCCTGTATCAGTCATCAGTTATCCATAATCCCTTTCCCTACTCCACTCAAAGACAGTGACAAAACGACCCATAGCTTTGTATTTAGCCTAAAAATACTAGGTTTGATATTAGTAATTTCAACAATTGTCAATGTCGTGATATTTAGACTCTAAACAACTGCAGGTGATTTTGAACTACCACTAAACCATAAGCTGCAAGAATCACGATTAATTCATTAAAAATTAGCTCTATGTAGTCTGGTTTGATACGGCTTTTCTTTGTCTAAAACAGAAGTAAAATCCACGTGGGTGACGCCCTGCAACAGTATTATTATTTTACATTGTCATAAACTTATTTGAAGGACCCTACATTTGTGTAAAAGACAAGTAAAATACCAGTGTGTATGTATAGGCTATAGGGTCTCAGCCCCCACAACCAACACCACGTGTATCTAGCCCCTTCCATTCCCCAGTCCCTGGCTGTCACCACTTGGCAGACGCCCTGTTAATGGTTGTACACAACCCCTTCTACACTCTGTTGTTCTTTAGATTGGGATCTAGAATCCATTCTATACATAGTTGAGATACTGGTGTATACGTTTATATGAATATTTTAACTTTTCTGCTAGTCCCAAGCTCCCAATAGAGTTCATTCTTAAGTTTTAGGAAGGCTTTTACCACCCCATGGTACTTAAATCATGTGGTTATAGCCAGTTCCCCCTTGGATAGAATCCTTATGATATAATTCATTTATTTGACAGAACTTTTGCAATATATTTTCCATATTTAAGTCTAAATTGGGACTATTCTCATCAGAATTATCATTTTATAAGGTAATTTCCAGGTATCTTTTATTTATGTGGAATAGAGGCAGGATTCACATGGAAGACACATTGTCAATGTACTAAACTATTCCTAAGCAGTTTCAAACTCCACGAGATAATTTTGCTAGTAGGTTATCTAGATTGGGTCTTGAATGTATACACATGGATAAATCAGTCTGAATATATATAAAAGGGTATTTCTGTCTCTGTGGAAAGGCTTAGTATCTCCCTATTTTCAGAACAGAAATTCTATTTCAAATTCTAAACCCTGTCTAGAAATCTCTAATACCCCAGGACATCCTGTTACAATTTCAATTGTCACAATTTCAGAGAAATTCCAAGTACAAATTGGGTGCATTTATTGAGTCACTCAGGGGTACTTCTTAAAAATAGTTTGAGTCACTCAGGTGCACTTCCTGAAAATGGTTTGAGTCACTCAAGTGCACTTCTTGAGAATATTTCCTGAGTCATTTAGGTGCATTTGAGTAATTCTAGGGGCATATTCCAGTTCCTGTGTAACCACCCCCTCAGTCCTAACCCATTAATCTCCAGTTGTCAGCACTGTTGTCCTTGCCTCCCCCCTGCACCCTGACCTCTGTGACACCTTGCCACAGATACAGTCCTGTTTATGTCATCATCTTGGGGGCAGTTCTAGAC
This sequence comes from Harmothoe impar, assembly GCA_947462335.1. NCBI lineage: Eukaryota > Metazoa > Annelida > Polychaeta > Phyllodocida > Polynoidae > Harmothoe > Harmothoe impar. Next base: position 27,449,417 of record OX381720.1, read on the forward strand.
ACCCATACCAGTCTATCAAACCCATTCCCTTTCCTTCTATAGAATAGACATTGTTTTGAAAATATTCTGTGACATATTATCACAGTTCTCTGTATTCTGAGCATATTTTGACAAATAGATATTTTGCCAATTGTAATTATTTGCTATCAGAAGTCACTTAAAGACTTCTTTGATATGGACTATTTGTCCCTTTTTCTCACTAGATTGTCTACTCTTTGTAAATAGAATCTGAGTGTTGTGAACAGGCTCTTAGAATCCCAGCTGTTTCTATTGACAGTACAGTTTCACAGCACTCTGCCAAACTAGATAGCTGTTTAGACAGCCTTCCATTTACATTTATATCTAACTGTGTATACTTAGGCACTGTTATTCAGATGTATTGGTGTTTCATGGAGTACACGGATGTATGGTGATCATTGATATCAGTGTCTTACCCACTGTCAGGTCAAGGTATTTTCTAAAGTTTATTAGGAAAGAAAAGAAAGAAAAGACATATAAGGCCACAATCACAGGCCTTGGGCACATCTATATTAACTGTATTGTTGTGTGCCTGTATTCAGATTTTGGTTGCATCTAGGGCAGATTATCCCTACTTCACTTGCACACTTGGCAAGCTTGACTTTGACCTGACTATAAATCCATTGTTACTGCTTCTATTTTTATCTTTTTATTTACATGTGTACATTAATAACATAGTTGTATCAATATAATCTATAGGTATTACAGCCAGGCTTATGTGCAACTCATCAAAATTAAGATAATTATTGTGAAAACTCACAGATTATTGAATGAGCACTAAGTTGTACCATTGACCTAGCCTTTAGCATAGTCTGACCTTATGGTAATTAGGCACTCTATGTGATATATACACCCTTCAATACCTCTTTCCAAGCAGTACCACTTTGATTTTTGCTGAGACTTTAGCAATCTATTTATCTCCTTTTCTATATTTGACCTTTCTAAATAAAATCTAAAAAAATAAAAAAAATAAAAAGAAGAAATCATTGTTTGCACCTGGCTAACACTTCGACAGGACAGACTACTGTACACCCCACCTGGTCACACTTATGTGTGGCTAGGCTCACCAAACAATGTAAATGTATTTAATTGTTCTTGTAAATTTGAAATTCAATCTATTGCTCCGGGATGTCTCTGTCTGACAACCGGGCGGGGTCTCGGGCCTCAAGCCCAATCCACTCAGGATATGAGACTCGTGGTGATCCTCATGGATCTGAGAATCGCTCCTCCTCTGCAGGCTCCATGCCATCATCCATACATAGTCTGCAATCACAGCTTGCAGCAATGCAGATAGAGATGTTTGCTCGTATGGATAGAATGCAGGAGAGACGTGATAGTCGGATAGAGCGATTTAAAGAGAAAACTGATATTCAGATGGAGAGACTGATAGAGGGAGTGGTTGAGCGATTAGACAGAATTGCCGATTTATGGCTATCTGAATGCCGTGGTACTACTGGTAGGTTAGAAGACAGTGTGTATGGGCCACATATCTGCAAGGAAAAGTGGCACAGAAGGAATGCACCTTCTAATCATGTATCTTCTGCTTCACACATGTGGCCCAAGCCTGAACAAAGGCCTGGTTCCCAGCCTGTTCCCATTAAAGGAGAACCAGGTACCAATGCAGCTGCCTGGCTGGGCCCCTTTAGAGGCAGGCCGGGTACCGACCGGCCAGTCCTCCGGCCAGTCCTCCCTAGAGGCAGACCGGGTATTGATGCACCTGCCCAGCTGGTCCCTGTTAAAGACAGGCTGCGTTCTGACACAGCTGCCCAGCCAGTCCCCGTTAAAGACAGGCCGGGTACTGACACAGCTGCCCAGCCAGTCCCCGTTAGTGACAGGCCGGGTACCAACACAGCTGCCCGGCCAGTCCCCGTTAGTGACAGGCCGGGTATCGACACAGCTGCGCCACAGGTTCCCGTTAGAGACAGGCCGGGTACCAAAACAGCTGGCCCGCCAGTCCCCGTTAGTGACAGGCCGGGTACCAACACAGCTGCCCCGCCAGTCCCCGTTAGTGACAGGCCGGGTATCGACACAGCTGCCCGGCCGGTCCCTTTTAGAGACAGGCCGGGTACCAACACAGCTGCCCCGCCAGTCCCCGTTAGTGACAGGCCGGGTATCGACACAGCTGCGCCACAGGTTCCCGTTAGAGACAGGCCGGGTACCAAAACAGCTGCCCGGCCAGTCCCCGTTAGTGACAGGCCGGGTACCAACACAGCTGCCCCGCCAGTCCCCGTTAGTGACAGGCCGGGTATCGACACAGCTGCCCGGCCGGTCCCTTTTAGAGACAGGCCGGGTACCGAGACAGCTTCCCAGCCAGTCCCCGTCAGAGACAGGCCGATTACCGACACAGCTGCCCCGCCAGTCCCGGTAAGAGAGTGGCCGAGTACCGACACAGCTGTGCCACAGGTTCCCGTTAGAGACAGGCCGGGTACCAAAACAGCTGCCCCGCCAGTCCCCGTTAGTGACAGGCAGGGTGCAGACCCGCCTGCCAAGCCGTTCTCCCTTAGAGGTGAAGAGCTAGATGACAGTGGGGGTGGGATGGCTATGGCCCAAAAGCCACCCTCCCTTAGAGGTGAAGAGCTAGATGATAGTGGGGGTGGGATGGGTGTAGACCCACCTGCCAAGCCATTCTCCCTTAGAGGTGGAGAGCTAGATGACAGTGGGGGTGGGATGGCTATGGCCCTACCTGCCAAGCCACTCTCCCTTAGAGGTGAAGACCTAGATGATAGTGGGGGCGGGATGGGTGTAGACCCGCCTGCCAAGCTGCTCTCCCTTAGAGGTGGAGAGCTAGATGATACTGGGGGCGGGATGGGTGTAGACCCACCTGCCAAGCCGTTCTCCCTTAGAGGCGGAGAGCTAGATGACACTGGGGGAGGGATGGGTGTACACCCACCTGCCAAGTCAGTCTCCCGGAGAGGCAGCGGGCCAGACTTCAGAGGAGGTGGAACAGGTAGTAGCGCACCTGGTAAACTGCTCTCCAGTAAATGGGGTCAATTTATAACAGCAAGGCTGGACCACTCATTCTACCCAATGAGCTCCCGAATAAAGGGTGAAACAGCTACAAAGTGGGTAGTTGCTACACTCACATCAAACGTAGGCCTTGGAAATAGCCTGGCAATTTGAAAGTGTCACTAACCACTAATTTACACCTTTGTATTTCAGATAACTAATCAGATCCTTCTTTTTTAGAAATGTTCCAACACACTTATTCATAATTCATTTTCATAGAAACTATTAAATTTGATTGTTGGAATGAGTTAAGGATATAATGTTCACATCTGACGCAATAGTCTTTCATGATATTATCTCAGTTACTTAAGTATTGCTGTGTCATAATATTGGTTGACCTATATAAAAAATGGACATTAAGGCATATTGATTATATGGATTTTGGGAAGTGTTATATCATTGGGATATTTCAACAAATGTATCAGGGGGAATGTGGGGCACAACTGCATCTATGTTATCTTCTAAAATGTTATTGGGGAAAGCCGCATACATTTGTCTTACTGCTATAGACATCGCTTTCTATTAATGATCAGTGAATGTCATTATGTAGCCACCAGCAACCTGTATTCATTTATAATGGTGAGAGCTACATTTCAACAATTTTGAGTGCGCAAAATATTTGGAACAAGTGTGTTCTTCAATCAAAAAGAGAAAAGTGGTCATTTCTCTAGTTGTCCCATAGTGCAAGTTCTTGATCCTACTCAAATCTATATATGTGTGTCATTCATCCATGATCAATGATAATGCCGATGACTTTTGATGAAGTCCAAAGAATCATGAACTCTTATGAACTCTTATGTCAGTGCCTTAGTGATCCAAAGACTCAGTGTGCCGTATCTGGACATATCATCCTCGTCCGTCAGAAGGTAACCCTGGACTTGACATTGCTATCCTGTGGTGCGAAGCTGTTACCACAGAGAGGCCTGTGTCTCTAACCTTCATGCTTACCTATAACTATGCTGGACTTACCCTACAATACCTGTGTGCCTCTTCCCTCGCTCTCCTTCTACAGGACACCAATCTAAGCTATATGCTACTGCTCTCTTCATCCAAGCGGCTCATATGAAGTGTTCATTTCGAGTTGGCACCTTGAGCAGTTGGCTTAGAATAAGGAGTCGAGTTGGGAAGTTGAGGCAACTTCAAAGACAGTGTTCGCGCTATAACTACCAGCTAGGATGTGGACTTCTATGGTATCACCTGTGGGCCGCCACTGCTTACGTCGACATGCATGCTGGGCCCGCATACAGTGTCATAAGTAGTGGCCAGCTCTGACTATGCCATATGTCATCACAAAAATGTCTTTCCACGTCAGCTAGTAACCCTTCATCTCATCATGGAAGTCGTACACTGGCACCACATTAAGAGGACTACACGATCTGGAATGACTGAGGCACTTAGACACATATATATGCCATACAAGAGACTGTCAGGGTCATCCTACACCAATGAACTCTTTTACTCTCATGACCCATATTCTAATATCTCATTATGTTATTGCACTGCCCTTTCTTATCATGAGTGAATCTTGTGTATTGTACTGTGGGGTAATTGGAGGAATGATCTGGTCATTGAATAACACACACAATATTTTACGGTTATGGATTATGATCAACGCGATATATGCAAATTTTATATCTATGTAACCATTCATAGCCGGTGCCTTGCCTTACTGGTAAAAGTAAGCGTATATGTATTTTTAATGGAGGGATTTACCTAAGACACAATGCCTAGATTATTTGATTTACGGTTATAACTTGTCCTATCCTACTTGGCAGCCAGTGAAATTGTATGGGTTCAAAATTCAAATTTTATGGTGGGACTGCTCGAGGACGAGCAGAAAATAAGGAGGGGAGTGTGTAACGGGACCCAGCAATGCTGAGTGTCATTGCACTCTATACCCCTCACCCACCACCCTTTCCCTGCACCAGAAACACCCTACTTCCTGGCTTCCCTAGAACTGAGTGGTGGGCTGAATTCCTGGTACTGAGTAACTCAAGGTATCATAAGGGACATGCAGCCCCCCACTCAGACAGACTTGATCCTGATTCCCTGGTAGCCACATTGACCCCCACAGACACAGACTCTGCTTGGTGGTTAGTGGCAGTGGGATGAGAGGACAAGTGGACACTACAGGATTGAGGTAAGGCACTGATCATTGCATTTGTGTACTCCTTGCATTTGTGTACTCCTTGTATCATTGCTATTAGACAATATATATTCTTTAGATATATTTCTTTGTGTTTGTTTCACTTCCTTTGTAAAGGGTAGCTAGTACCCACCACCTTTTAATAGTCCCTTATTTCGGCACCTACCACTAAATTAGCCCCATCCAGCTACCCTGTTACAGTATTGTGGACTATAATTTGGGAAAACTAATGTTTAATTGATCATTATTTCTGATAAATTGGTCAGAATTGAAAATAGCATAACCGCCATTTTAAAAATGGGGACAGAAATCTGACCAAAATATAGATTAGGGATAGTGAATGGAGATATATCTTTAAAAAATACACATTAAAAAAAGGAGAAAAACACATCAGTCTGCTTGAGTCCAGTAACTTTAGCTATGTAGGTCAGTGCTACATGTACTTAACATAAGACACACATTTTTACAGTCACTTAAGGGAGTGGTCATTTTTTAACAACAGGGGGGGGTCGGTGGATTTTCGCACGAGCGGGTCAGAATTTCTTTGGTCCCCCCCGCTAGAGGGGTCGAATTTTTTCCAGTCCCCCCTTCCAGGCAGGTTGAAATTGAGCGCGGTCGATCCCTTTGAGCTATAGTAATGCGCGGGCTTTTGCGCTAAAAAGGGGTGTAAATTTCTTGGTCCCCCCCTCAGAAGGGGTCCAAATTTTTTTGGTCCCCCCCCAAATCCACCAACCCCCCCCCCCCCTGTTGTTAAAAATGACCACTCCCTAAAGCAACCATAATTATTGATTTCCGTTATGTTTTCACTAGAACCATAGCTATTCACCCTGCCCCTCCCGCCCCCTCCCCCCCCAGGTGATGCCAGGTACAAAGGCCGCCCCCTACCCTAGCAGGTGTGAGAGCTAATCCCTGCCCTTTCTGGCTAAAACACAGCCCAACTTGGCCTAAAATACCTCCATTAAGCCATGGAAAGTTACAACAACTAAACCTTTGTACAATATATGATTTTTATATGGATAAATAGATAATGCCTTTATGACAAAATACTTGCACCCTAAGTGTCTTGTGATTTGCACCCTATGTGTCTCTGCACCCTACATGTCCATTGTTTTGCACCCTAAGTGTCCCTGCACCCTATGTGTCCATTTTCATGCACCCTAAGGGGCCATTCAAATATTACGTAACAGCATAGGGGGGGAGGGGGGGGTCATGAAGTTTGTTACAAAGTGTTACAGGGGGGAGGGGGGGGGGGGTCTAGCCAAGTGTTACATAACAATTCTCAAAAAATATATATACAAGAAAGAAATCTCTAATTTTGGAAAATGCACCACCATCTAACAGCCAGGTCTCAGCAACATTATGTTTCTATCACCTCATCCCTATAACATTGTATACAAAATTTGGCCCTCCCCCTACCTGCCCTGCCAAAAAAAGGTAATGATTTTGTGAAATGGACTCATCTCCTGACCACGATCCGATCTTGGAACACTGGACAGGGTAGAGGATGCACAACCTCAGGTCTCCCCTAATATAATAATAAGGATTAATAAACCAGTAATAGTAGATCACAACTTTTTTGCACTAAGGGAGTGGTAATTTTTTAACAATGGGGGGGGGGGGGGGGGGGGGGGTTCGGTGGATTGTCGCGTGGAGCGGGGTCGGAAATTTTTTTGGTCCCCCCCCACAAGAGGGGTGTCGAAAAATTTTCAGTCCCCTCCCCTCCAGGCAGGTTGAAATTCAGCGCAGCCGACCCCTTTGAGCACTATTAATGCACAGGCTTTTTTCCGCTAAAATACATTTTTTTTGGTCCCCCCCCCCATTCAAGGGGTTTGAAAGTAATTACACATAGGCCTGCTGTCAGATATAATGGGTGTGGACCACTAAATTCGACATGGCGACATGGCTTTTTTTTTTTTGGGCCTAGTTGACATGCGACATGAGGAATATGGTCAATTCTTTAAAATCGACATGGGAAATTGGGACCCCCCCCATCCAGACCCCCCGACATAGGCCAGCGAATACAACTCATGAAATAATGTGGGGGGGGGGGGGGGGTTACAAGCCTGTGTTACGTAATTATGGAGGGGGGGGGTCTGGCATTTTGTTACAGTGTGTTACAAGGGGGGGAGGGGGGGGTCAAAAAAAAGTGGCCAAAATTGTGTTACGTAATATTTGAATGGCCCCTAAGTGTTTTTAACAACAGGGGGGGGGGCGGTGAGATTTCGCGCGGAGCGCGCGAATTTTTTTCACCCCCCCCCTCTAGAGGGGTCGAAATTTTTTACCCCCCCCCCCCGGCAGGCCGAAAATCGCGCGCGTTCGCGCCCCTTTGTAGCATAGTAACGCGCGGGCTTTTCCCTCAAAACAGGTTGAATTTTTTTGCCCCCCCCCCAAGAGGGGTCTGAATTTTTTACCCCCCCCCGGTCAAGGGGTCCAAATTTTTTACCCCCCCCCCCCAAATCCACCACCCCCCCCCCTGTTGTTAAAAAATGAGCACTCCCTAAGGCTAAGGTACTAGTATTCGTAGGTAGGCCTACCTTGAGTAGTGCATAAAAACGGGTGGGGGCTCACTATTTTGTACCATCCAGAAACAGTGGTGGACAGCCTCTAATATGCATACAACTTCATGGACAGGCTATTTGATATTCAATAAAACCCACAAGACAAGTATTAACATTCACAGAATAAAAGAAATTGGCGAAATCTGACTTTTAAAAGTTACCGTTCTTTACTTTACACCAGCGATATTTCAGTGAAAAATTGGAGTATTTGATCCCAGATTTCGCTGGTGGATAGCTTAAATACCTAGCTTCAAATATAGCTGCCAAAACACCACATAAATCATTTACATTTAGTTGTACTCAAAGAGAGTCGGTCTGTGCATCAATGTGAATTTGGGTCCGTGAATTTGTCTGTCTGGATGTTGATTGTCGCAGTGAGCGATAATGGAAGGAATAACAGACTAGGCGAAAATAACACCCATTCCTCCACTAATTACACAAATAATACTGTAAGTTCTTACCTAGTATCATATAAAACGAACTATGCTCACGTTCCAGTATCAAACATCCTCGATTTCCTGCTAAAATGTGGTATTTTCATGTCTTCTTTAAAAGTAATTTTAATTTGACAGAACCAAAATATGAAGCTCATTTTCTAATATTTGTTTCGTATTCAATTTGTAAATAAGGATAGTTTTAGTAAAGTGAAGTTTCCTTTATTCCATCGACTTTGACAAATATTCTTCTCCTTTTACACGTGATGTGTATGAAGTGATAATTGTTAAGAATTGATTTTGTATACGAAACAAACCCTACATTACTTGTCAATATGGCAGACTCCAGAAGGTAGGTGTGTTCGTCCAAATAATATGAATAAAACTGTTTATTTCAACCTACTCTGAGCAAATATATTATTCATATGGTTTAGTGAGATGTTAGAGTTGTCATGTTTCATATGATGAAGTCATTGTATTGTTTGTAGTCCCTCCAATCTTGGGGAAATTGGCCATATTTGTGACCAGCCCAAAGGCTAAGTGTTGGTTAACTTGGCCTAGCCCTGGGCTACTGCTGCTACTACTACTAGTCACAGTGTCAGTGGTAGTGTACTACGGCTTCCCTGACTTGGACTGTGTTGTGTCCCCACTTCAACACTTGTCATACTCACACTACCTGGTACCATGGGTTTCCCAATGTGTTGAGTCAGTATATGTAGGCCTATATAGTAATAGCCTATAGGCTAGTAATAATGAGTTAATACAGTACTATCACTATCAGTAGGGTTTATATAAATATACAATCATACCGGTAGGCCTACATGATGAAATGCTAGCTATTTTGGATATTTAACCAGGTAAAAAATCACAACAATAATTAAAGGTGTGAACAGTGAAGGCATAAACTCAAGTCTCACTGAATGATAATACATGTATACTAGTACGTATGTTTTGATATTCATGCAGTCTAGTTCAAGACATTTGCTAGGGGACTGATGCCTCTGGCACTAGAGATTTGAACCCCAGAGAGAGGCATTTGCTTCACCCCCCCTGCTGTAGAAATTCCTGATGCCAGGTGGGTGATGCCTATGACTGATACATTTTACGCCAGCATTTTCATTAGAAACAAGAGGAGTGCCTCCCTCCCTAAGTTCTTGCCTCATCTCTGGTGCTGGAGCTACTACTAGCTCCTCCAGACCCACAGATCTTCCAGCCTCATATAATGACAGACCCACCACGACATATGGGGAGCGAGCCTTTTCCTCTCACTCTCATTCCATATCAAAGCCCTTCCCATGCTCTGGGGACCCTTCAGGGTGTACTAATATTATACAGGCACAGAAGTTCTAGCAGTTGATGACATGCTGCGAGTGCCTGTGACAACTTATCCGCGAGGTGCGTGCGACTTGCGACTGTAGGCTACTCACAGATATATAACAGTTTCAATTTTTGCGAGTGTACTCGTAAGTGTGCCCCTTTAATACGACTATGGTACGGTTCATTCACAGCAAAGTCGCAGCAGTGAATCACTAGCTTTAGCTACTAACTGTGCTTCATTCAGAGGGGCATAAATTGATGCATTATGCTAGGCCTACATGTGTAGGGTTAACTTTAAAAAATCAGTTAATGATTGATAGCACAATTGTCTTCACCTTTAATAGGGTTACTTTGGTTATTGAATACCATTATGTCCCTAAATTCGGGCTAGGGCTAAAGTGTTGATGCTGTGAGTTACAGTAGTGTAAGTAATAGATAGACTATGGTTATGAAAGCCTCACCTAACCATTGTCTATCTGTTTTAAACCATATCTGTGAGGTTATGTGAGTCTAAGTGGAAATAACCAAGGTGTGAATTCCTTTGACTTAGCCCTCCGCTGTGGTTTAAGTAATAGATACCCTACAAGTAACTGAGTGTATGTCATAATAACCACGGCAAACTGACTGGTGGCCTCATAGTACTCATACCATTGTTATTATTACATAACTCAGTTACGAGGAGGGTATCTGACTTAACCTTTGGTTATGTGAAAATAACCAAGGTGTGAAGTCCTTTGACTTAGCCCTCCGCTGTGGTTTAAGTGGAAATTCATAAAACATTCCAATAGTGAATCTCCTGCTATGAATGCTTGCGACGTCTCCACAAGGGACATGCAGCATGCCAATGAACTCGTAACATCAGATGTCTCTGTCACAAGACTACATTTGCAGCAAAATCACGGTCGTTGGTCACCGCCTTTAGATTTCTGATTTGATAACTTGTTTACATGTGTTTTCTCTTTTTCTACAGTCAAATGGGCTTCGGACAGATGGGTCCACAAGGCCAAAGTAAGTATATTGTTAATATTACGTTGGTGGTTTCTGATGCAGTGATCGGTTTAGGGCAGAGGGCTGGCTTTTTTGGGTTTGAATATACCTTGGTACATGTATTATATATGTGGAAATTGGGATATATATATGATCAGTTGTTATACATGTTAACCATTTGAGGACGATATAGTGCTTTAATGTGTTATGACTTTTTCGGCATGATGCACAAATGCATCATGCTGACGCTGCTGATTTGATACACTCCCAGAGAGTCAGCATGATGCACCAACACAGCCCGGCTGAGTTATTCGCTGGGTGTGTGTCGGTGCATCATGCTGACAAATGTTGGTTTAGGCAACGTCAGGGTTCCGCGTTCCCAGTTAAATGTCAGTTAAAGGTCAGTTAAAAAACTGTGACTGATAAATGGCGGAAACTCTGAACGTGCCATCCTTAAATGGTTACTTACTCCACCCTTGCCTCCCTCAGGTCAGCCTGGTGGTTACACACAGAACCAGCTCAACATGCTGCAGCAGCAGCAGTTTGCCATGATGCAGCAGCAGCAGATGGCACAGCAACAGCAGATGGCACAGCAACAGCAGATGGCACAGCAACAGCAGATGGCGCAGCAACAGCAGATGGCACAGCAGCAGCAGATGGCACAGCAGCAGCAGGGGTTGATGGGTCAGCAGCCCGGTATGATGCAGCACGGGGGCATGCCGCAAGGCGCCATGCCCGGACAGCAATTCCCGCAGCAGCAGATGTTCCCGGGACAAATGCAGCAACCGCAGCAGCAGCAGCAGGTAAGATAAATATGGAATTTCCTGCAGGAAATATCTGGATGTTGAATAGTAGTTGGATTACATTAGGTCTTGCCCACTAGAAATACTTACCTCGTGGAGGTTTAGTTTCCTTTGAAAGAGCGCGCAAGTTGCAGTAACCAAATAGCGCAGTAGGTGCGGTGTTCTCTATGTATCGCTATCATGCCATATTCAAATCAGTAAAAGTGCACTGCCAGATTATACTCTGCATCAGAGCGCCCATGAGAAACAATGCACCAAAATACATCTCAAAGAACTATGCTTCACAGGAATAAACAACTTTAATTTTCAGGAGAATAAAGACTTGATTGAGACAGTTGAATCTGAAGTAAGTTTAGATGTAGGTGTCAGATATGAGGTTGATGGTGTGAGACTTGACAGGGTAGACTGAACTATACACAATACTCTATTAATGAACTGGTGAGCTGTTTGACTGATGTACATGTACTTTCTTTCAAACATAAGTTAAGGATCTCTCACTAATGATGTATCTAACCTAGAACATCTTTTTAAAAAAGAGGCCCCACTGAACTCGACCGCAAACAACTGAAAATTGAGAAGCATATTCGAAAAAAATTATGACCAATTTGTTTCGGCATTGAATCGTTGAATACAGAACAGCATCTCAATTCTCAGTTTTTTGGGATACATTTACTTGAGCGTTACAAAATGAGTAGTGTACCTGTAGTTGCCATATAACGTGTGGATTTCAACCATCTCGTACTAACACTATTTTCCATACCGTACCGTTTCCCTTGCAGATGCCCATGGGCATGTACATGTTACAAGTAAGGCTTCATCTAGGCTATTTGCTTAATGCAGCTGGTCTCTTGCACTCTTATTCTCATGCCATAGGTAGTGGACATCAACCACTTAAATCCTTCACGATCTTCTCAGAGTTCATACTTGTAGATGTGAAGTCCAGTTTTCTTTAATAAGACAGACACGTCTTTCTACTATAGGTACTCAGCAAACCAGGATGGCTATAGTTTATCTTTACTGTATGTCCACTACCTTGAGTTTGTCACGTCCTATTTTTGATAAAATAATTGTCAGTGTTGCTCCTTTGCCACTTTGAACAATCAATTTCGTTTTTTTGATTACTAGTTTAAATTGATACACCATAGAACGCTCGCATAAACAATTGCACCTGTGAAAGTTTAGAAATTTATTTTGCTGAATATATCTTATATAGTTATTTTACTACCGGGTAGTTGCAATATGAAATAGATTAGTCAATCAAAGAAGTTTTCTATTTCACATAAGAATATCATTATTTTATTCTGCCAAAGTAAATGATTTATTCGCAGTAAGTTGATTAATTATTTGTGTCAAAAACGTTGTGTTCACCGATTAGGGGAAACAGATTTTGAACCATATTGTAATAATCAAAATATTTAAGTATTTGTCGCCTCATAATAAATATACAAATTCCTCAGAATTAAGGCCCATATTTCAAATTGCATGCAATAATATCAAATTATAAATGATTGACTTTGTTCTTTATTTTTATACATTTTTTATGGTTGAGTTATTACATTTTGTGTCAATAAGTTTATTCACAAGTGTTTATAGCATGATTTAGCATCCATGATTTAGCATATCTATATATATCTATATATATACATTATATATCTATAGATATTATATATATATATATATATATATATATATATATATATATATATATATATATATATATATATATATATATATATGCATGTATATATTGATATCATATAGGATTATTATTTTAGAGTTTTACTTTCTTTTCATGTCATTTTCTATAGCAAACAATCACCTATGTTTCGAACATGTAAAATAAGCAGCCGCGGTAGATAACCAGTATTAGGCTCACATTGAAAATAAGTAAGTTATCATAACAGAAAAATGCCAAACTGTTGAACCCTTTAAAAGCCACATAGTGCTTTAATGCATTGTCATAGGCCTTAAAAGAGCTAAGGAGACATGATCGCCTGTGTTTTGCAGCCATTAGAGTAAATAGGGTGACAGTTGATAAATGAGAGGGTTCTGGTACGGTTCTTCCTGACTATTAATAGGAGGTCACATGGCCACGATCCCGCGTTTTATTGTAAAGACAACATCTGAATTAAGAACGTTTTCCTGATCGAAAATCCCCAAATATTCTGTGACACGAGACTTCTTTGTTTTAGAGGTCGATTGATTGAGTTCAGATCTTTTGAGTTTAGATATTTAGATATTTGCTAGGGATGCATACTTCTCTTGATTATGTCAATATGTTCAAGTCATTCTCTTCGCATTGCATTCAGGGCTGGAATTGGGTACGACTTGCTACTTCTCTACTATAGGAGGCAGAATATATAAGAAACGTCCTTAATCATACTTTGTAGTCATAAGTATTCTTACACAGGCGTTCCCTGTGAATATTCCACCCCTGGAGCATAGTCCAATTAACTTGAACGGTGACTATGTTTCTCAAGATTTATGCAGAATGTGCAATCACATTGTTACAAATGTAAAATTTAGAGCAGTTTGCATTTCATATCGTTATCTAGGGGTGGAATAAATCGGATATCAAATTGTGCTCGGTCAAACTGTATTATCATGTGGTAGAGTTGGCGCGGGGATCGACTCGCCTTCGCCTCGTTGATTACTTGTCAACTCTCCTTCCAGTAAAATATGAAGTATGACCAAGCACTTGTTGAGATCCCTTGTTGTCATTAAACCACCGTTTGTCATGCTTCGATGATTCGCACATACTAAACTAGGTATGATGGGTAGAAATAGTAGTTTTGATTATTAAATCAGAAAAAAATACATCATACTAGTTTTTAGAGTAGAGAATTCTATATTTGTACTTTGCATGCTCAATTTCTTTCGCTCGAGATTGAATTACACAAAGGGAAGTGATTTATATCAAGATTAGTTTATTGGGCACAACAGAATCTTCTAAATGAATTTAAAGACAAGAATAGTGAATAATGATTCTCATATAAAATAGTGTTTTTTATCAGCCAGTATTCTATTATTAAGTTGCAAGGAAGCTAATTATTATATTCTTAAAGATTTAGCTAAGCTACAAGGCGAGCACATCCTCAATACATGCTGACATGACCTAACTCAGTGCCTCAGTTAAGTGCTTGCATTTAGTGGACCTATGCTATTGAACATCAAATATCCTACCAGAACATTTCTTTGTTTTTACTTTTCGACTTAGCCTTAGGTGTTTGGCTATGCCCTATGCCATGGTAGGCATGGTCTGTCTGTGTTTGGTGTCAAAGGTTTTTTATAATGTGACAAGGAAAAGGCTTTTTGCTTAATGGAAAGGCTTTCTTTCTTAAGGTTCTGACTTCTGTGTTCGCGAGTCGATGATGTGTTCCGCTTTTTGCCGTCTCGTTGTTCAAGTTGCATGCTTCAATTAGGAAAAGGTCTATATGAAAAAGACTGGCACTATAAGAGTTTATACCACAGTGCAACTATAGTCTATCTACTGTGAATTAACCCCAGGTGCGGATAATAGAGTTTCCCCAAAGTTGGGGTGTCACTGTGTGGGATAAAGAAAGATTTTTAAGAAGCATAATCCAGCTGCGGCTTATGCACGAAATGCTGGTTACATGCAGGAACTTACGGGACATATTATCTGTCGAGGCTAGCGTGATGAAATAACGTTTTATGCTTTACAGAAACCTTGATTTGTATCTGATACAAAGACTGTAAAGGATTCTAAGAAGCCTTGAAGTCATGAGAACACTGCTGGCCATTTGGGGGGGGGGGGGAAACGGGGGGGAAAAACACGCAGATTTTTCGCTACCGTAAAACCCCACCTATATGATGACCCCACTTATAAGCCGAACCCCTAACTTGAGAAAAAAATTCGTCCTATACAAAATAGGTTTAAAAATCGTTTTCTCTTTGTTGTAATGTATCAAAACCCCACCTATAAGCCGAACCCCAAATTATAGAAAAGAATTCGGCTTATAGAAAATAAAAACGACAATTAAAATTCGTCCTATAGTTGGGGTTTTACGGTAGTTATTCCCGGTGACCGGCTGCGAGATAGATAAAGCGGGTGTTCTACAGGGGGTATATATGTAGAAGTGCAAGCAGCCTGTCTGCCATGTGTCCCATGTTTTAACATTAGCAGAGCAAGATATGTTTCACTGTGGCAACTTGTGATACGGCTAGGTATCACATGGCAATGGTTGCCCATGTAACACTTCAAGATGTGCTGCAGTATAGATCTAGATAGCAGTGGTAGGCTTCGCCAAATGCTGCTAGTCAATTATAGATCTTAGACGTACAAACTGTTCTAGATATAAGTCAATGATTGATCTCCTTATCGATAAAAGTGGGGACAAATTGTTTACAACTGAGTTATCAAGCGCTCTGATTTTAAAACCAATGTTTCTCATGCATTTTGCATTCATATATAGATAATTAAGACGATATGAATGGTCTAGAGTATCCTCATGTGTTAGTAGTTTATGTTGCTGCAAAACGCATGCAAGAACAATTCATATGAACCATAACCATCTGCTTCATCCATAAGTCTCATAGATATTAAACTCTACTATTAATGTTGCCAATGTATGTAACTGCTTCATGTTTAGAGAATAAAAACTGTCATTTTGCCTTTATGGTTGCTAAATGCAAGCGTATTAAACCCATTTAAGCACATCTTATGAATCTGCTAGTACTGGCACTATATGAGAGTCAGCCTTTGCTAAAATTGCTCCTGTCTGGTTATTAGGGTGGGCAGTATGTGGCGGCCGGATTCCCACAGGGAGCCGTCCAGGGACAGAACTTTGTCCCTCCTCCCTACACCCCGAAGATGGCACAGGAATTCAAGGTCAAGTCAGAGTAAGTGGTAGCATTTGCAATGATCACAATTAGGAATAAAATTGATTGCACTGTGCTTAGATATAATGATGGTTTGAGCATGGGAAGTCTATCGTCCGGATATGATAAAAAAATAAATTTAAAAAGGCTTTAGAAATGGTGCTGATTTTAAAATGCATGTTTTCAATTTGAAAAATGCTTTGAAAAAACACTGGTATCAATACAATCCAAATGGTTAAGAATGAAAAGCAAAAATATCTTGGAAGCTATCACACTAGAAACCATACAATAAATCTTATGGGGAGGGGAGGTTATGACATTGAAATAGAAACCTTTTGAGCAAAGTTGAAGTGATAAATCTTTAACCCACACTATTCACAATGGAAATCATGACTTGACTATTCCCCACATGATGTAGGAAGCTTGCGGCGCGACAGGCTAAGCAGTTTGCCGAGCAGCAGCGCCGGGTTGAGGCGGAACACAAAGCACGCATGTTCCAGGACCAGCAGAAGCGACTAAAGGAGTTCTCCGCTATTGGAGGTAGGAAGATGGATGCCGACTCGCTCATCAAACACATTATCGGGCCTGACACGAAGCAGCAGAAACCCAGCGGTCCGGCCACGCAGCAAGCGGCACCGGCAGGTAAGAGAACAGACGAGGAGTTATAAGAGATATAAATGCACTTTTCAATTTCACGGTTTGATCTTTACGATTGAATAAATGTAAGGCATCATTTATTTCCATACAAATTTACATGGTCTTTCAGGGTTAAGTGGAAAGTTTCACGATTAGAATAGGATAGATCAGGACAGTACCCAGTGTAGGTATATGTCACTTCTAGGACCTTACATGTTTGATTCAGTTGAGTCTTTGACAAAAAAGGTTACTATAAAGTAATGTACATGTACCTTTCTGGTGTTCCAGCACCAACGCCTGTCGATGAAGATGATGGCTTTGGGGACTTCATGCAAGGACCATCAGCAACAGCAGACTTCAGCCAACCAACATCAACGTTACAATCAGCCAAGCCATCAACCAATCAAATAGCCCCTTCTATGCTACAACAACCAAACCCCACCTCACAAGTGCCAAGCCCGGCCCCACCCATGAACACGCGAGTGAACACACCGCCTATGTCAATGACACCCCCCACCTCACAGACCCCGCCCGCTAGGCAGACACCGCCCATATCATTAGACGGGTCTGCCATACCACCACCCACGAAGGAGGAGAAAAAGGGTATGAGTCACAACCTCTAGTATAATACCATGGCATTGAAATATTAAATATATATATATATATATATATATATATATATATATATATATATATATATATATATATAAATACATATATATATATATATATATATATATATATATATATATATATATATATATATATATATATATATATATATATATATATATACACATATAAATACATATAACATGGTTGCACTCTTAATTATATCTAGGCCTAAGACCACATCTGAACAGCTGATGAAAAAAGCAAAGTAACTAATTGTTGTGTTGGTCGCTGGATTTTGTCTATTAACATCAATTCACATTAAGTAACTGGGGTTTTAATGTATTAATATACTTTTAAGATCTTCTTAAACTTTTAAATGTGTGTTGAGAAATAGATTGGTGGACATACAGGGTCGTTTTGTGCAAGTGTCGACTGCCAAGCCAGTCCTGATGGCAGTTTGGCTAAATAGTACATGGCGGTTTGTGCATTTAGCAGATGTAAGCTCATTGCTGTGTGACATTGTGTGCATGGTGTGTGTCTGAGGCGATGACTTGTTCTTTTCTGCTTTCTGCCACTCCCTGTCCTTGAATGGCCTTGACTGCAGGTGACTGACATTGAACGGTGTCTTCACATTGGATGACATTACTTTGCCAATATAGGAGCTGGATGAATGGCTGGGGACATGAACCTTAACAGGCTAGAGACATGACCTTAACATGCTAGAGACATGACCTTAACAGGCGAGAGACATGACCTTAACAGGCTAGAGACATGTCCTGTCCTGACCAGAGACATGTCCTTGACTAGCCAGAGACATGTCCTTGACTAGCCAGAGACATGTCCTTGACTGGCTAGATACATGACCTTAACAGGCTAGATACATGACCTTAACAGGCTAGATACATGACCTTAACAGGCTAGAGACATGGCCCTAACAGGCTAGAGACGTGTCCTTAACAGGCTAGAGACATGCCCTTAAAGGGGAGCTAGCACGGATCGTAGCAAAGATGGGTACCTGCGCCATAGCAGCCCAGCAAAGCGCACGGGAACTATCGGACCTTTAGCGGCACCCTGATTTGTCAATCGGTGGTCACGAGACTTGTTAAGAAGGGTAGTCTTAGCGGTGCTAGCCCCCCTTTAACTGGCTAGAGACATGACCTGTACTGGCTAGAGACATGACTTTAACAGGCCAGGGACATGACCTTGACCGACTATAGAGACATGACCTGTACTGACTTCAGAAATGACCTTGGGTGTCTTGAGACAAGTCCCTGCCTATGACAGACTTTGCATGATTGGCTTACACTTGATTGACCTTGCTTACCTAGACCTTGAGAAGATGATGTTCGCTAGCTGTGACCTGACAGCGCCGCAGAAGGCTCGTACCTTCCACAAGCGTACCCTAGTCAAGGATGCACCTAAACAAGTGCGAACGGTAACGTACCAGCCCAGTCAGAATGCCCGCGCCTGGGGCGGTGATACAGAGAAACTCTCTGACCTCTTCATGCTACCAGGTAACCATGTCAAAAATCTCCTCTCTCTGTATTCAATCGTTGAGAGTCACTGTCGCAGATGAATGACCTGAGCTTCCTTTTGTTCTTTGTTTGAAGTGTGCTGTGTAGTTAACTATCATGATCATTAATCCTCTTACCATGATAGAGTTAAGAGTTAATCCCTCGTGTGCTTCATATAAAAGAGTTTCTGCTGCTGTTGGGTGTAAAGCCATGCGAACATCGACCGATTGTGTATTCATGAAAAACCTTCTCTTTGAAATAGAAAATTCTATTTTAGGATAATATGGCAAAGATATATCATAATATATAATATTTAAAGTTTAAATATTTGATTCACTTGACAACCCAGCTGATTGAGGTTTACTTCTACCACAGCCCCTGAACCACCGATGCCACCCCAGCCTCAATCTCCACCACAATCCGCTGGCCAACCCGGCAACCTCCAAGGTCAGCCAGACCCAGGTCAACCTGCCGAAGGTGCCGGTCAGCCTGGTGCGGTGCCGGCGGGCGGTCAGAGCCTGCCGGTGTGGTGCATGGGTGAGGTGCCGCTCCCGGAAATCTACACCATGGTGCTGCACGCCTCTCTCAGGTCAGTATATATGCACTTACTGTTGTAATAACTAACGGTTCTGTTGTAGAAAGGACTTTTCTGTAGACTCTCCATGAACTCCCTTAGGTTTAACATAATTACTGGACATCGATTCTCTGTCTCTTTGTAGCTCTATAGTGATCGATGCCCAGTTTTATACTTCAGACCAGTGGCTCATTTTGGCTGTTTTTCGCCTCACAGATTGCTCCTAGCGCAAAATCCTGACTAGGTGTCAATATATTCTCTATGCCAATGTGTAATATGAGGGTAGAAAACAGTGGAACCTCAGTTAGAAAAAATCCTACTGAACAGTTTTTGAGAAAATTAGGGTTTTGTTGCCCTTTTTTGCTGTTTTTAGTACATTTCCTACATAACCCGTGAACGTCAGCATTTCTCAATTTTCAGGTATTTAGAATTAGAATTTGACATTTTTTTATTCGCAGTAGGATTCCTGAATACCGAGCCATTCTAGAAAAGCTATTCTTTGGAAAAAATACTTAGTATTTCTTGATGATTTTCGTTGCACAAATTTAGGTTGTAATATAAAAACTGCATTGTCATCCAATCAAAGTGTTTATGCACTGTTGATGGTCACCCCCTCCCACCCTCTTCACTGTGCATTGAAGGAGAACAGGCAGGGGAGGTACACGTGTCTGTATATAGCTGTTGACCTGGGTGCTGGGTGCATTTTTGATTTATGGGGTGCCAACTGTTCATGAAAGAAAATTCAAATAGATTTTTTTTTTTTAGTATCAGATTAATGCAACTACAAGTCGTGATAGCACTTAAAGCATTCTATTTGCATTAATATGAATGGTGGCCACCTTATGGGGTGCCAAATATTCATGAAAGAAAAATTGATAAGAATTTGTTTTTTATTAGCATTAAATTGATGCAACTACAATTTGAGATTGCATTTCAAGAATCGGGGCATTCAATGAATGGTAGTCATCTTAAATATATGGGGTGCCAACTGTTCATAAATAAAAAAAAGAATAGAATTAGTTTTTTTATTAGTATCAGATTAATGCAACTACAATTTGTGATTGCACTTAAAGCATTGTGGCATGCAATGACTGGTAGCCACCTTGAATGTATGGGGTGCCAACTGTTCATGAAAGAAAAAAAAGAAAGTTTTTTTTTTAAGAATCAAATTAATGCAACAGCAACTCAAGATTGCATTTAAGCATTATGGCATTCAATGATTGGTGGCCATCTTGAACCTATGGGGTGCCAACTCTTCATGAAAAAAACAACTAAATTGGATGTTTTTAACAGTTTAAAATTAATGCAACTACATTTCAAGATTGCATTTAAAGCATTGTGGCATTCAATGAATGGTGGCCATCCTAAACCTATGGGGTGCCAACTGTGTTTGAAAAAGGTATCAAATAGAAATGTTCTTAAATAGATATCAAATTAATGCAACTACAATTCTTCATTGCACTGAAAGCATTGTGGCATTTAGTAAATGGTAGCCATCTTGAATGGGTTGAATGAAGGAAAAATCAAATAGGATTTGTTTTTTTGATAGTATCAAATTAATGCAACTACAAGTCAAGATTGCATTTCAAGCATCGGGACATTCAATAAGTGATAGCCATCTTGAATCTATGGGATGCCAACTGTTCATGAAAGAAAAATAGAATAGATTTTTTTTCATAAGTATCAAACTACTGCAACTGCAATTCGAGATTACATTGAAAGCATGGTGGCATTCAATCAATGGTTGCAATCTTGAATTTTGAAATGAACATACACACAGACATATAGGCATGAACATGGTGTTCTCCTTCATATAGATATTCATGGATTTCTACTTCTAATAAATATAGCTGTCTGTTACATGGATGTCGATGTCCAGTTTTAGATATATATCCATATAGTGCATTGGAGTGCTATAATGTTGGACTGCTGTATATTTAAGATGAGCCTCACTCAGATAATACTACTACCCCGGTACTAGAATGAAATGTTCTGTTAACGCCCAAATCAGGTAATATATTTTACTAATGCTTCTGCATAACCCAAGTCAGAACTAGATCAGTTTATACTAATTATAGGCATGATCAGCCGCCGCATGGTAGACATTATTAATTTAACCCCTTCACCACTGGGTTTCTTGTAACTAAATGTAATTTTGTGCAATATATTGGCTTACCGCGTGGAAGGGTTAAATGCGGGTAGTCCAGTTCCAAAGGATATTTTCAAGCTGAAGACAGGCAAATCAAATGTGCTCTGTAATGTTACATCCTAAAGCAAGTCTGAAGCTAATATTTCTCTGTATTTGTCGTTAACACAGAGAGGGGCGTATCCAGACAGACCTGGTGTACGCCATTTTGGTGCGGAGCGGCTTACCGCGGGAGGTACTGGGCGCCATCTGGGGGATGGCCAACAAGACCATGCCCGGCCAGCTCCTGCCACACGAGCTCTGCGCCGTCCTAGCACTTATTGCTGTAGCACAGGTGGGTTACTTCTCTTCTTGTTCAATGTTGTAATACTGATTCAATGTGGATAATTGCAGGAAATCAGTTTTATCAACCACTGATAGGGAGTTAACTCTGGAATGTGCTTTAACCCTTTAGGGACGACTAAAAATTGGTATAGCTAGCTGTGGAGGCGAGATTTTTAGCAGGAATTTGCTCTAAGGACGAGGCTTTGTTGAATCCCATAGAGTTATGACGACTATAGTTGATGCTCGTCCTGCCATGGCATCGACTATAGTCGATGCTCGCCCTGCCATGGCATCAACTATAGTTGATGCTCGCCCACAAAGGGTTAAGGGGTGATCTGCTGTTATGGTTTTGCAGCGAATTTCAGTGATGCAAGAAGGAATGCAGCAGAATGTTTCAGCAGTGGATCAACCACTGCAATTATTTTCGCCAATGTTTTTGCCAGCTGTAGTCGCACAAATCAACAACCTTTAGTTCCATGTCTCTCCTATACAAGTCAATGATTCTGACATTCATTTTATCCCGCAGAACAACATGGCATTGCCCAATATAGAGATCTTACATCGTCTACCCGGGCCGCCCATACCCAACCTGGGGCAGGCGGCCTCGGCTACCGACCCAGCCGGTGCCACCCAACCGCCCGGGACGCCCCAACTGGCGCAGACACCAGGTAGCGCCCCCAGTCAGCCGGCCACTCCAGTGCAGGCACCTGGAGGAGGGACCGAGGCCAACGATGACGACTTTGAGGATTTCCAGGACTTCCAAGACGCCCGGGCCACCGGTGGAGTTCAGCCCTCAGACTCATTCGGAGACTTCACGGCAGCCTCTCCAGTTAATCAGTAAGTATACTACTTTAAATGCTATAGCATATATCAGTAGTATCATGTACACCGGTCCAGTAGAGCTGAGCTAATCTAGAAAGACGATACAGTTCTAAAAGGCTCCTTACTTTGAGTGAAGGAATATATAGAAAGCCTGTCAATGCCAGATTGTTCACACACTGTTTTACTGTTTGTCTCTCTATATCCTCAGGACCATGATCCTGCCCGGTGCCGCGCCCGGTGCACCAACCGGCAGCCTCGTTCCTCCAGTAGGTAATGCCGCCGTGTCCTCCATTACGAGTCCCGAGCCACTGATTGGAGACGAGGACAAGTACAGCGTCTTTAAACACATCGGGCAGGGTGAGCAGACAAGTTCTGAGATAGAATTGATTTCTGACATGTAGTCCAGACCAAGAATAAAAAGGAAGACGCCAGGTGGTCACCTTACAGGATATTTCTGTAATGAGCTCATCTATATTTAGTTTTAAAAAAGAGAAATTTAATATATTAAAAAAAATAAAGCAATATGGTTCAATTATGTATTTTCAGTGCGTTTTAATCTCTTTTTTTTTTTTTTTTTAAATTTTAGCAAAGTAAAGATAAACGTGCTAATTTCCCTTCATTTCAGAACCTGCACCCGTGGCAGCTCCAGATCTGTTCCCTACTACACCAACAACAGACAGCGGCAAAGACTCGTTACCAGGGCTACAGCCACCTCTGGGCATCCCACCCCCCGGTGCCACCACCACCACCACCACCCAGCCTGACGTTGCCGCCTTCATGGGAAAACCCACTGAGGAGTTTGCTGATTTTGGGTCGGCATCGGCCACTGAGGGCTTCGCAGACTTCCAGCAGGCCCCGGTAGGCAGCACCGCGGGTCCTGGCGCGGCTCTCGGTGGGTCAGGAGGATTAGATAAACTGTCCGCGCTGAAGGCACTGGTAGCCGATAACAAGTTGTATAAAGAAAAGGAAGCCGCAGCCGCGTTAGAAAAACAAAAAGCAGAGGAGGCGGCCAATGATAAAGATGATGGGGAGGACTGGGCAGAATTTAGCAGCATTAGAGACGTGACTGGCAAAGACGTGCCCTCACTCCCAGCTGTCATGGATAAGTATTCCGCCCTCAACATAGCCCCGGCTATGGACAAGGGGCCATCCTTGCTAGGAAATCCCGCTGGCGATGATTTGTTCGGAGTTGTTAAACCGGTGTCGAGTGTGAAACAGAAGGAGCTGTTCCCAGCTGATGATGATGAGGTTGAGGATTGGGGCGGGTTTGCGGAAAGCGATGCCTCGACAAACTGGGCAGACTTTGGTTCTCCCCCAGTGTCACTCACCAATCCGGTCGAAAAGCCTGTGGAAAACAGATGGACAAGCTCCAAGCCGGCAGACTGGGCCTTAAACTCCTCCAAAAATGAGTCGGACTTGACCAACTTCGGCACTCTAACAACGCCGAAACCAGCAGAACCATTTAAACAAGTGAAAGAACCAGAAAATGTCTCGACGAAGCCTTTTACCACGACAGATAAGAAATATAATTATTTTGCCCGGAACCTGGATGTGATCGGCGGTGGTGTGAGCGCGGGAACCGGTATGTCGCCATTAGACATCCAGCCACCCGAGTTACCCGATGCGAATGAAGACGATGATGAGGACTATTTTGATAAATTTGGCACGTTTCACGGGGTCGACCCAGAAGTGAATGTATCCTCCGGTCCTGGAATATCCTCGCTCGGTGCACCTTTTGGTGGGATGGATGACGTAGGGATTGGGTCAGCGACAGTGGATATGTTTGGTTATAGCAGCCGACCACGCACCCACGCCCAACCTCAGAAAGACGCTGCCGACACAGTCTCAATCTCCAGCAATGAGTTCACCGGCTTTAAAGTACCCGGCAGCAAAACAACAAAGGAGAGCGACACACAATCCATCTCCAGTCTCGACCTGGCCAAGGCGGCCAAGTCACCAAAGGACGGGAGTCCGGCAGGGGGAGACAGCCAATCAGTGTCCAGTCTGGAGTTTGGTGCCATGGACCGCAAGTCGATTACTCCAGCAGATGAGCGCTCTATTGCAAGTCTTGAGCTGAAGGTTGTGTCGACCCCAGACGATGCCCCCGTGGATGCTCCCCGACCGGCCGTGCCACAGGAAGACAGCTTTGGGGAGTTCAGCTCTGCCACCGATGGTCCTAAGAATGGTTTCAAGTCAAACATGTCCAACAGTAAGTAAAACAGTTGCTTATATATCATACATTCTAAGTAGGGTAAATCATAACATAATGTTGATGTACTTGTTGTCAACGATCAATAAAAAGATTTGTTTAAAGGTGAACTTCCTAAGGTAATAGATAAGTAAACTTTACTGAATTTGATATCGTGGATTTCCCTCACCTTGAAAAATTGTATTTGTAAATCTAAAAACTTAATCTGTAATATTTTCTCGCAAAATGTTTCTTTAAAGAATTAGAAATATTGATATTCTTCCAGAACAAATTCCAGTACCAGTTCAGCCTAAGAAAGGTATTTGAAATAGATTTTTAAGCAAAAGTACTCGTGTATTGTGGACTAATATAGAGTGTGAACTGAAGGTTTATTACGAATGTATCATATATTACAGTTTATAACTAACATATGTTGACTAGGACTACCGCATCCATACTGTTACATTAAGAGATCCTAACTTGATAGTGTAAAGTTGAATACTAAGCTCTTAACATTGTGTAGTTTGGGTTTCAAGAATAGCAAAGTCATGATTTGAGCAAGGTGTGTGGGGGGGGGGGGGAAGAGAAAGAGAAATACATAAGACAATTACAATTCTATTTAATCAGAACCTCAAGTGAGCACCAAAATGCGTAAAATAGGTCACGCACATACCTGTAGGATGTATAGCCCCTCAATGATGCTAGGAAATAAACCTCTCCCCACTCCTACTAAGGTCCTTGTATGGATTAGGCCCTACTAGTCGGTAAAATAAGAGATGTCCTTAAATGTGATGAGTTAGAAAAAGGTGTCATAGGTTACATGGCCATTAAAACTAGGGTAAGTAAAGCAGATTGAGGGTGACTCGTAATGCTTAAGTACTAGAATCGATCTGAATACAAATCACAATGCTGAAACAGTGAGCAGAAATGGGCTATTTTATAGACTGCAGGGACCTTATTTGCAGAATATCGTATTAGTCCAATAGGGGAAAACTAGATTATAAAATATTGTCCAAGTCTTATTTTATATAAATTTGTATTGTAATTATTGTACATGAAATCAGAAACTGTCATTTGATGTATAATTAATTTTTAGGAGCATGCTTGTATCATACTCCTGTTCATGTGGTGCACTTTTTGGTCTGTTGTAATGCATATAATCCATATAAGGTTATGGGCAGGGCTGGACCATAAACAAATGGCCACCATTTTTTCTCTCACTTCAATGGGGAATTTGCACTTTATGGTGAGTTGGAGGCGAGTTAAGCACCAAAATAGCTCAGTGG
Source organism: Harmothoe impar (assembly GCA_947462335.1). Lineage (NCBI taxonomy): Eukaryota > Metazoa > Annelida > Polychaeta > Phyllodocida > Polynoidae > Harmothoe > Harmothoe impar. The sequence continues at coordinate 27,475,630 of OX381720.1, forward strand.
GGGCGAGTAGGGCCTGGTTGTAGCCCCATACTATGGCAAGCCATTTGTTCACCCTTGCTAATTGTCATTTGCTGGTTGTCAGTTGCCATGTGTAAGCTAATAATCAGTTGCTATTTGCTAGTCTCAGGGCCCGGGGGGGGGGGGGGGGGGGGCATGTGCACTCTCTAAATTATGGACATGACCTTAGAGACAAGATTGCAAATATAACTCGTCTTTTTCAGATGACTAACAAATGTGATTTATGTCTGTAATCATAATGACAGCATATAAAGTTCTAAAATTCCTGGAATCTAGGAGGAAAAGGTCAACAACTGCGCCATCCGATGCATCAGAATGCTCTCATAGTTTTGACTATTTCGGTGTAGATTTATTGAAGCAAACTTTATTTCACATAACCCACAAAATTGATCCCTTTCAGTGGAGTACGTCCAGCGGCCGCGGGCGGCGAGTGACTTGTTGAGACAAGGTGATCTACCATCAATTGCGGACCGCTACAGTTCGCTGGTGGAGAAACAGGAGGATGGGGAGCGGCATGTTAGTGAGTGGGAGCGCTGTCTGGACAAGTGTCGCGGGATGTTGGAACAGGCGGCCCACAGCTTCACCTCCATTACTGAACCTGCACTGTGTGAGGAGGTGCTCCACAGCCGCCAAGGCACTCAGTACATACAAGGTTAGTGTGGGCACTTACAGGGCACCCAGTACATACAAGGTTAGTGTGGGTGCTCACAGGGCACCCAGTACATACAAGGTTAGTGTGGGCACTGACAGGGCACCCAGTACATACAAGGTTAGTGTGGGTGCTCACAGGGCACCCAGTACATACAAGGTTAGTGTGGGCACTTATAGGGCACCCAGTACATACAAGGTTAGTGTGGGTGCTCACAGGGCACCCAGTACATACGAGGTTAGTGTGGGTGCTTACAGGGCACCCAGTACATACAAGGTTAGTGTGGGTGCTCACAGGGCACCCAGTACATACAAGGTTAGTGTGGGTGCTCACAGGGCACCCAGTACATACAAGGTTAGTGTGGGCACTTACAGGGCACCCAGTACATACAAGGTTAGTGTGGGTGCACACAGGGCACCCAGTACATACAAGGTTAGTGTGGGTGCTTACAGGGCACCCAGTACATACAAGGTTAGTGTGGGTGCTCACAGGGCACCCAGTACATACAAGGTTAGTGTGGGCACTTACAGGGCACCCAGTACATACGAGGTTAGTGTGGGCACTTATAGGGCACCCAGTACATACGAGGTTAGTGTGGGCACTTACAGGGCACCCAGTACATACAAGGTTAGTGTGGGCACTTACAGGGCACCCAGTACATACCAGGTTAGTCAGGGCACTTACAGGGCACCCAGTACATACGAGGTTAGTGTGGGCACTTACAGGGCACCCAGTACATACGAGGTTAGTGTGGGCACTTACAGGGCACCCAGTACATACGAGGTTAGTGTGGGCACTTACAGGGCACCCAGTACATACAAGGTTAGTGTGGGTGCTTACAGACAGTAAGTAATACGGACAATCTTTGTTTTCCAGGAGTGGTTGAGATCTACAGAGTCGCGTGTAGAATAACGGAAGCCATGAAAGCTGTTTGTAAGTACAAATTTAGCAAATCTAAATCTATTTTCAAGAAATAATGCCAAGTTTCCAGGCATTAGCGTTAGCTTTATCTTTCTTGAAGGTAGTTTCAGCGAATGTGTAGTATACAGTATCATAACAATCAGACATGAAAATCATTTTACTTTCACAAATATGTTTAGTATTAACAATTCCCTTTCTTTTTCAGCCATCACAAATGAGAAGTTGGTGTCCCTATTGAAGGCCATAGACACTGCTTGGTTAGATCTGGTCACGCTCCTCAGTGATACCCTTCTCAAGGTGAGAAAAACTTTCTTTAACGTTTATGAAGAATAAATAAATCATACAAAAAATGTGGTTTTTGGCTAAAGACTATTCTGGTTCATACTCGGCTGCCATAAGACTGCAAGCAAGCGGATATGAAACATTTGTTGATTGAGTTTAAAATTGGCATGGTTTGTAATGTCTATATCATAAGACATAAAATGATGCAGAAAAGAAGCACAATCAGACAGTTGGACTAAGTATTACATGCTAGAAATAAACCCCGTGCATTAAATACCCTTATCGGCCCCAAATCATCCCTAGGTTTCTCACCTTTTCATATCAGCCGTCACCTGGACGTCTGGACTTTTCTAAGGCAGTCCTCCGGGCTGAGGATGAGACGGCTCAGGGCCGAGCGTGCGGCGTGTGTCTGCTTAACGTGGATGCCCAGGGTGCCCGCGGGGCCAGCCCCGACCACAAACTGACCTACGGTGGGCGGCAGTACCATGCCGCCTGCGCCAACTTCTGGGTCAACTGTGTCGACTCGATGCTCCCAGCGCTTAAAATACCCGAGCTGCTCTGATGGCGGTCCACCCGCTTGATACTGTATTAGGAAGTTAGTTCTGTCAGCAATAGCATCCAGCCTTAGGTCAGATGTTGTGTTTGGTACTAAAGGGCTCACTGCTCTTACTTGGGGACTATATGCCAAGGATACATCTGTGTTGCCGTAAGGAAATATTTGTTGTTATGATGCACCATCAGAGTTTGGCTAACTTGCACTATATGGATGCATCATGCCGACCCCTTTAGAGTGCATCAAACCCCGAAGGGTGGTCACGATGCTTGAATGCAGCCCTAGTGAGTTAATATTCGCCAGGGTTGCATTCGTGCATCCTGACAACAAAGAGCATAGCACATTAAAGGACTACACTGCCCTTAGAGGGTTAAGCATGAGCCAAGGCCCGAGCCAAGGCCCAACCCAGGGCCCTCTAGAATTGTGACTTGAGGACTTGGGGTGAAGGGCTATTGCTCTGGGGCCCTTTTCCTCCAAGGGCCTAGGACCTTAGGGCAGTGGGTCTATATGTTGTTATCTCTGTAAGCCCCAACGTTATGTTTGTGACGCCCATGATGTGCATTTCACCGGTGGGAAAATGGTTAGGCACTGACAAATACAGGATCTGTATAGAAGTGTCAATGAACCATCTTTATGTGATAGGTATAATGTAGCATCGAATATTATTTATTGTAGGGAAATATATACTTAGGTATCAAATACTAGGACATTTCACTGTATTTTGTCAGTTATATTATTCAGATCATTATAAAGATATATTATTATATTATATGACTCAAGCCTAGCTGAAACAGTGATCTTTTTTCTTATGATTACTCTCATCCCTTTTTGTATTTGAAAGTGGAGTTGGCCATTCTTGTCAGTAGGAACTGAGGAGAATATATTAGTAATCAGAAGTTATTCTGCTGATTTATTATCTTATCATATTTTGGACTTGCCCTCATATAAGGCATATTCTAAACTCACATATTTTTCTCGTATTTAAAACTTATGTTGGGGATACTTCAATCATTCTTTCCTGCCGTTTATCAAATTTATCCAAATTGAGGCACTTAGTTGGTGGTAGAATCATGAAGAAATTCAGCTCTGAAGCTGCAATATTATGCTATATTGTGTGAAATAATAATATAATTGGTACTATAGAATTAGGATAAAACTTTAATATTCTGTGAGAAGTAGTTTTGGCTGGATAACTTCACCATGGGCCCCATATCTTTTTGAAAGTTGCAGACAATCTATATATGCAGATGGAGTTGTACTGGCAAGGCGTATTAGGCGTATCTAGATGTCACAACCCAGATCACGAAATTTATGATTTATCATTGTGAGTTCTTTGTTAGTGCTTGTTGAATATTATTGGTTTATATAGTTATCACTATGACATTGTATCTTAATTAGTTGTTCTTTGTAAAGACAATCGTGTGTAAGAAAAGCTATGTTATCTGAATACAATCAGTATCATTTATTATTATCGTGTGTCCCTTGAATCAAAAGAAATCTCGGCTGGCTGAGTAGTTCATCACTAGTTGACACACATTATTGTTTGATGGAAATTAGTACTTATGCATAGTATTTCATATATTTTTTAGCGGCAAGAACAAAAGAAACAGTTTATAAAAAAATTCGTTTATTGATCTATTTCTATTCTTTATGAGATATGATTAACTGCAGTAGCATATATGGGGACATAATGACAGTATTACTAAAGGAGGGAATCGTTAACAACCTGCTACGATTTATGGGTAACCATAATAATACGTGTAATCCTATATAGATGATGTTGTTTTTTTATTATCAAAACAGCTTTTTGACTATGATTTAAAGAATAGTTATGTTAAAACAGTTTCTGGTATCATTTCTGGCATCATATCCGGTTGAGGCAGGACTCTATTACATTGACTTACCCCTGAATAGAATGTTAAATTATACAGAAAAAATAATAAAACATGTAAAATGATATTATAAACAGGTTACTCTAATCATGCAGTATACCGTAGTCAAGGTAATATCAATTACTTAAATTAAATGTTTGGTTTCTCCATATACTGACGCTGTTGCAGTTTTATAAGATAGATTGTTATACAACCCGCCGTTAATGCCTCATCAGTGCATGTGAGTTGTTAATGAATCAAATGTAGTTCTTCACTACAAAGTGAGTTGTGGCTTAAGTTAGCTGCAAATGTATATTCATGTCATTAATAGTAGTAGAAGATATATTCAATACAGAACAAACTAATGATGCATTTGAAAATGGCACTATTCTACTTCTAGGAATGAAATTGTAAGACTGGTAGGACATGCAGTTAAACATAAAATATATCAGTATATACTTACAATACACCTGTATTTTAGACAAATTCCTCTACATGTAATCCACATGAACTATTTGACGGCCAATTTAGTAAAATGCCCTATAATCCATTGAGGTGTAATTGTATACCCATGAGGGGTGCAATTGTATTTCCTACCAAAGATGATATCTTTCTTTTTTTCGGGATATGTACATATCTACTATTTATAGAAATTGTAAATATATAAAAGAAAAATAGCTGTACATAAAATTATGTTCCTATAGTGAGATAAATTACATGAGTACAGCAATAGAACAATCTAGTGTGGATAGCTGTTGCATTGTGATCTGTATACAAGGCCTGTAACTGCGGTGTACTTTGTCAAAATGCAGTATTCTCCACAACGTACAGTGCGGAGGGCGGCAGTGGTGAGCCGCATGCGTACTTTTCCCAATAATAATGTACTATGTAAGCCACGATTGACTATTAATGGGGACTTTTAAGTACAATTGAAAATTGTCCATTTCAAATATCCTAAAACTAGTTTAGTTGCCTAAAATACCGAAGCCACAACGTATGCGCTTCCGCCCTCAGCCCTGTCGCCGCCCAAGTCACCTCTCCCCTTCATATTTCTAATCCATATCGTGGAGAATGCTGCAATATTATATCCCCAAGTGTGTTCACGCAGTGATAGCTATAGTCATATATATAAACATCTATATATCATTATCGTGTACTCATCATTCCACTTCCAGATCATGAAATCCTAGACGGACTAGTAATATAGGAATCTAAATGATTTTAAATAATTGATTCAATCGTGCAATATTATATCAAAGAAGGGAAAAATCATTGTGATTTCAGTTGTAAAAATGCTTCTAATAATGATCATTATGTTCAATGTTGCACAGATGAATGTAATGGTCCGTGTATATCTGTCAATAATAAAGTGACATCACTTCAATTAACAAATGTGTTTCTTATTTCTCGCACAATATACTTTCAAAACTGATGCAAACTGATGGCTATATTACATTATACATTTCATACTATTTCAAGTTTATACATCGAAACTTGTGTTCCTCCAACATTTAAAGGCTATATAAGATGTATTGTGGGCGGGGGGGGGGGGGGTCATCTGATGATTTATGAGATACTCGATAACACATACTATTGTAATTATCGGTATAGAAGTCCCGTAGCTTCAGTCACCTTTACAGAGGCTGAGAAGGGCCACAACTATATAAAAGGGGAAATTCTTTCTTTTAAATGTATCTATTTTTCACATGTCAATTTTCAAATAGGAAAAAACGGTTGCTGTCAATATGGATTTTTACCTGGCAACTGTTGACTTATGCAAACCAATTTGTGACAGCCACCTTTAAGCTTTCACAATACAGAGTTAGGTAAGTAGTTATGCAGGGAGTGTGTAGGAGGTAGGGCATGGCAATGCAGGGCAGGGAATGGCATGGAGCAAGGGAGTAGGGATGTAGTACTCCCCTGGTCACCCACTCCCCTACTCACTCTCAAATGTGACTCCCGGACTCTCTCAGCATGTCACTTCCGTCTTATGGGTGTGGACCACCAAATTCGACATGGCGACATGGCTATTTCTTATAATCGACAATCGACATGAGGCCAAGTGACATGCGACATCAGTCTCAAAAAACATAGTGACAGGCGACATGGGCAATTCTTAAAATCGACATGGGACATAGGCATTATTAAGCGACATTGACATGCGACATGGCCATTTTTTAAGATCGACAATCGACATGGGGACCCCCCATCCAGACCCCCCGTCTTGTCAGTTCTACCCCACTGCCATTAAATCTATTACTTTTCACAGTTTGGACCACTAGAAAATCCACACCTCAGTCATTGCCCCAAGCCCTTTGTGCCTCTGGGTTATTATTTGACGGTTTAATAGGAAAGAAAAGAGGTGTACGACGTAGGTGTGCAACTAAACTAGAGTGCAGTTTCTAATACCATCAGTCTTTTAGAAAAAATAATAATTCAGAGGCGCCTTTTCCAAGGTGGTCTTTTAAAAAATGGCATTTCAAAAGTCTTTGCCCTGTGTCATTTGTGAGATCTGGAGTGAGTGCATGTAATGCCATTGGTTTACTTGAAGCATAGCATACATATCACATGCATCAAGAGTCTGAGGGGATGCCCACACCTGCAGCTCACCGTTTGTAACGGTTTCAATAAGCCCAATAGGCTTTTTTGTATATTCAACGTCCTTGACCGGGTGTCGTCTTTGACTGGTGTAGTCTTTGACCGGTGTAGTCTTTGACCGGGTAGTTATAGTCAGATAGTCAGTTGTATGTGTTTATCTTAATAAAAAGCTCATTTCTGTCGGTGAACACACACGTATGTGTACAAAAAGAGTGTGTACCGAGAACTCTTTTCTTTTTGTTATGAGCCTCATAACGGTTTATTGATATGATTTTCAGCATTCCATTTTGGTCTGCGCGTTCATGATACATACATGGTAACGAGATTCGTTTTAAGTACTTTGGCATTGCCGTTGGCCCAACGTATCTTTGCTAGCTGGGGTGTTTACCAAGTCATCCCTGAGAACACAATCACCATGATGACAAAATGTAATCACCCTTGATTACTTTTTATCCCACAGAGTTTTCAGTGCAGTATTTGTGAGGATTAGGCATGATCACCTCTGTCGCTACTCGGCTGGCACCTGGCAGTGTGGACTGTATCACTTGGGTTCTGTCAATGCTGTCTCCTCCTTTTATCAACGCCTCTTGCTTTCTTCCGCACATCGAGACAATGATACTCCTTAGTATTTGAACAATTAGACATGCATCAAATTCTGTTTTAAGGACAACAGGGGTCAGGTGGGGATTTTTTGTTTGAAGTCGTTCCAGAAGCGACCTGTCAGGAGGTCTCGGCTCTTAAAGTATGTGATGATAAAGGCAGGAATACGCCAGCCACCTGTTGTCTCAGCAAAAGAATTGTTAGGTCCTAAAGATATTATAGCCCTTGTTGGGGAGAATTCTGAAACCATAAAAAAGAGAAAGATAGTGGTTGTGATATATGATAAAAGATTACCGCATGATTGTTCTATTATGTATCAATAAGTTAATAGACATTCAATAGTTGATCAATATTACCTTGATTATTCATGAAAAACTGTGATCTTAGTCTACATGATAATTATTAACTTTATGGAGATTCATACAATATCAGTATTTGACCAGTGTTACGTATATTAAGTAAAATGGTATCTAATTAAATGCATATAAGATTATTTCTAAAATCAATATAACAAAGAAACATTACCTTTGTAGGCAACTGGCTTGCCACCAGTAGTCACTGCATTGATGGTCTTTATCAAGGCAGCTGCTTGCTGTTGAGCATGTAGAGCAAGCTTGGCCTCAGGTATATTGTTGCAGTCCCCAAGGGCATAGATGTTCTCTTTCCCCTCTACCTGCAGGAACTCATTCACATTCAAAGCACCTGTCCTCTCATCCATACAGTCACCTATAACAACATTATAATCTTGATGAATACTGTGTAAAATATTCCATTAGCTAACATATGACATTGAACTGTTGGCCTATATAAAATAATGGTATTCACTCAACATGCTGTTAACTTGACAATATTAAAGTAAGTTCACCCGCATAAAATACAGGTATCAAAAGACATCAAACCTTGTTCCCCAGTACCTGGCAGGTTGGCAGTAGGTTCATTAAGCTATTGTGTTTACTGCCCACTACAATTTTATTGACCTATGATAGGGAGCTATGTGCTATGTACACCTACTGGTATATTATATAACATTAGATATGTAATTCCATACTTATACTATTTTTCTCATGAGTTGGTGCAATATAATTGGTCAGTAATACATTAGAATTGCTGGTTAATGGTTGGGACGAGTGTATACTATCAACACTTCACTACCTCCATCCTACAACCTGTGGCGGGAACGACACACCCTCCACCTGGTGAGAGTTCTCCGAACTACCCGTGACGTCACTACTAGCGTCCACCGTTTCCTCGACCACGAACGTTGTCTGGGATTTTCTTATTTTTAAACTATTAATTTCTCCCTCCCCGCTAGTCAAAGATGGCAGGCACTAGGAAAACTGCGCCTAAGAAGCCCGCCACGCCCTCGAGAGTGTCCGGAAGGGTAAAGAAGCTCACTACCAAGGCCGCTGCGGCGAAAAAGACCAAGGACACCACAGCTGGGAGCACGCTGACCCCAACGTCGCCGCCTGCCTCCCCGCTGTCAGGCCGCGTGGCCGCCCTCGAGACTGAATTTGGTGAGCTATAAAATCGTGTTGTGTCTGTGGAAGGCATCGCAAGTACAATGCTCGATAAACTAACTGTCCTTGTCCCTGACAAGCCCCCTGTCTCGGCGGCACCTACTACGGCGGCACCAGTGCCCGTCACGACTACGGCTGCTGTCGTAACGGCCCCTATTATCGCCCCTGTCACCGCGGTAAACACGACATCTGTCAACGCCACGCTGCCCGCCCTTACTACGGCTGTCACAGTGTCTCATCTCCCGGCCGTCACTCCTGCCCTGGCCGGCCCCGTCGTCGACAACCGACCGCCTGCTGGAGGGAAGGCCCCTCCCTCGGCGGCTGCCGGGTCAGCGGCCCAGCTCAGGTACGACCCCTACAATAACATTGGCTACATGTACCGTGGACAGGCCCAACAATACCCAGGTGTCACCCCCAGCTACCACCTACCAACGAGTGTCCCTACAGTGGGTGCTCCACCCGCCGGCGCCATGGCAGCGCCACCAACCACCTCCCTCGCCACGGAGGACGATTTGTGTGCATTCCTCCAGAGTGCTGCACCCCCGATGGCGGCGTACGGCCCGCTGCCACTCAATGCCGGTCAGGCTTCAAAGCCGGCTGTCAACCAACAGGTCCAGGTTCTACTATCTAACACTGCCCACCAGCTGTCGGCAATTAAAGGTAGGCGCACGCACCCCCACGATTATATAACTAGGGGCCCGCTGTGTAACAAGACGAGCCTGTCTTCGCTGTCCCCTCCTGAATACCTGTTTGGTTTAGTGTGTATGATGCGTGACCCCCAGACCCCACTTGAGGTCAGGTCCCCGATTGCAAAGCATTTCTTTCACGTCATTGAAGATGCTGCCGAATACTACTGGACCCAGGTCCGTGACTGGTCAGAATGTGTACTTACCAGGATTGGTACCGGTAGGCTGAGCTGGCTGACTGATTCTGCTGCTATCCATGATCTCAGGTGCCAAAGTGCCCAGTTTCAGTCCGGTAAGCTTCACCAGCCCCCGTCTGCTCCTGCTGGGACCACCCACAACAACAACAATAAGGGCGGTGCTCCAGCTGGAGATAACTACAAGCAACGCCGCCCCCCCCCCCCGCATCCCTGCTGCTGGACCTTTCAGATGCGCCCTGCCCTGCCTACAACAGGACGGGTGGGTGCAATAAGCAGGATGGACACACTGACGCCGGTGTCCAGCAGGGGCACCATTGCAAGCATTGCAGGAAGCATCTCGGGGGTATCTTCTTCCACCCTAAGTATGAATGCAGGTACAGGGGCCAGTACCCCAGGTCCCAACAGTCCTTTCGTCAGCAGGCCGGGCAGGACCGGCCTTCCTACTAGCCTACCTCCCCCCTCGTCTGGTCCTACTCTATCTACCCTGCTTGCCCCTGGACATCCTGGTCGGCCACACAATGGCTTGCCGTATCCAACTATCCATAAACCGGGTATGAACCCTACAGCTGAACCATTCTGCCCATCAATCCTCGGTGAAGGGCAATGCCCACCTGGGACGGAGCCTAGAATGATCCCTAACCTTCATGTTAAAAAACAAAAGGTGGCCGATGTATCTCACTGTGAAACCTTGTGTAAATCAATCTCTGAGATCCCCAAGCTGGACTCAACCTCTCAGTCGGCACAAGTGCTTACAAAGAATCCTGTGGTACCGGCGCGGCATAGTGTCCCGGACAAGCGCCCACAACAGCAGAGAGATGGTAGGCCTGACTTCACTCACAGGCTCCTAGCCTTGGCCCATGGCCCAGGCACAGTGACAGACCCACACACCAATGTCATAGTGGATGACGATGCTGACACCCCATATGAATGCCACCTCCCATGTGACTATAATAGTGACCTCGTCACACATGCAGACGTCTCTGAGGCTGGCCTTGACATTGTGGATGAGTTCAGCCCTACTATGACTGGTCCCACCCCGGTCCAATTTGCTGCCACACATGCATCCTACTGGCCCTCCCTTGATCTCCGGCAATGGGGTGGCTTCCCCTTCTATGCCAGAACTTACGCTGCTGTAAATGCCACCTCCCTGCCGAACCACATGAAAGCAAGAATACCTGTCCCCTCAGGACTTAACCTCCCTGCATGGCGTCAGGACCTTGCTGATTACCATGATAGGGAAGTGTGTGACTTCCTCACATACGGCTGGCCTGTTGGATACACTGCAGCCTCACCCCCGACATCAGCAGGAAGTAATCACGCCTCGGCCCTCCCCTTTGCTGGCCAGATACAGGACTTTGTGGATAAGGAGCTCCATCTGGGTGGCCTGGCTGGACCATTCACAGGTCCCCCGTTCACCCCATGGACCCACATAGCTCCCATCATCACTCAGCCAAAGAGGGACTCAAATGATAGGCGTATTATCCTGGATCTCACCCACCCCGAGGGCGCTAGTGTAAACGCCGGCATCACCAAAAACTGCTTCGAGGGTTGTCACCGGCCCTACACCCTCCCCTCAGTAGAGGACCTGGCGGTCAGAGTAAGGAACCTTGGACCCTCATGCTATGCCTGGAAGGCGGACATGTCCCGCGCCTATAGGCAGCTCAGGGTGGACCCAGGGGACCTCCCCCTCCTCGGCTTTAAGGTAAACAACAAGACCTATGTTGACCTGTGCCCATCATTCGGCTGTAGACTCTCTAGTATGGCCTGCCAAAGGACCACAGCCGCCGTCATATACCTGATGCGCAGAAAGGGACACTGGGCCCTCGCATATCTGGATGATTTTGTTGGCGCGGAGCCTACATATGAACTCGCCATAAAGGCCCATGGCGACTTCCTGGCCCTGGCCAAACGACTAGGCCTGGCCATCGCCCAACATAAATGCTGCCCCCCGGCCACAGCTATGGAGTGGCTGGGCTTTGTCATCGACACCAACAGCATGATATTGTCAGTCCCGGCACTCAAGCTAGCTGACATACTCACTGAGTGTGACCTGTGGATGGGCAGGACACAAGCTACCAAGAAGCAAATACAATCCCTCGTCGGCAAGTTGGTTCACATATCTAAGTGCGTGATCCATGCCAGAAGATTCGTATGTAGGATCCTTGATACGCTCCGCCTTGCCCCAGACACGGGTCTTACACCCCTGACTGTGTCATTTAGGGCCGATGTGAAGTGGTTTAGGATGTACGCCAAACTCTCCAATGGTGTGCACCTACTGGACCCAGACATGGCGGAATACCAGATCGAATGTGACTCGTCCCTCAAGGCTGGAGGAGGCAACACCGACACAGAGTGTTATACCCTCCAATACAGCGCCCCACACTGTGCAAGATATACAAACATCACACAGTTGGAGGCTGTCAACATAGTCACTGCCTACAGGACATTGAAGCCCAACTACACTGCAGGGCTCAAGATAGTCATCTTCACAGACAACATGTTATCAACGTCGGCCTTGAGATCAGGGAGGACAAAGGACCCAGCTCTGGCTGCGTGTTCCCGACAGCTGTGGTTGGAGGCAGCAGTGGGTGACCACTCCCTAGAGATCCGCCACAAGCCTGGCGAGCTCATTCCCCTCGCCGACGCTCTTAGCCGGTACCATCAGCCTGACAAGAAAGAATATGCTGACCAACAGATTGCAATCAGGGGCCTGACCTTCAAGGACCCGGCCCTCCCCCATCCATTCTTTACCAGCATATGAAGTAATCACCTGTTCTATTCTTGTTGTAGGCACCCCTCTTGGTGATCAAACTATAGTCTCGTATAACGCGGCTATATCCCAACAGACTCACCATAACAGACTCACACATGCAAATATGTATTTAACATTTGCCCTCCACTATGGAGTCAACGTCCTCTCACCTACTATCCTGGACTCATGTATGTACCAGCAATATTTGGCAAACACTCTAAAAAGCCAAGCCTCTAGAAAATGTTACACCTCCGGTGCTGCCATCTGGGTGAGGGAGCACGGCGGGTCCCCTGATGCCCTCCAGTCGACTGAGTCAAAGACAGTGGCAAAAGGGGCCTTCAGACTTGCACCCATACTCCCTAACCCGGCTCCACCTATTACACCCAAAGACCTAGTCTCAGTGTGTCTCCACCTAGATAATACATACCACGGACTCCCCATAAAGACTGCCATCTGTGTGGGATTCTTTGGCTTCCTAAGAGCATCCAATCTCTTATCCCCTTCTGCTGTACTATGGGCAGGCCCCCATACTCTAACTAGAAATGACATTGTTAGCTCACCCCAAGGACTCACTTTGCTCCTCAAGTCGTCAAAGACTATCCTACCAGGCATGACACCGGTAGCCATACACCTTCAAAGAATTCCAGACTCACCTGTGTGCCCGGCCACAGCATGGGATAGGTACATCCACCAGTCACATGCCCCTCTGTCTGCCCCGGCGTTCATGCACTTTGATGGCACACCAATAACCCCACCTCAGGTAGTGGCGGTCCTCAAAGGGACCCTCCTAAAGTCGGGGTGCCCATACGCGCTGCAGATTAGGTCCCATTCATTAAGACGTGGTGGCGCCCAGGCAGCCCACCTGGCCGGGTGTTCAAAGGCAGAGCTAGCAGTGCAAGGGACCTGGAAATCCCTATCAAGTGTGAAGGTATACGTCCCTTCGTCAGACTCACAGAGAGTAGCCAACAAGTTGGCGACCCTATTTGGACAGTAAAACAAACACTGACTACACTTTGTATACCTGTATTTTTGGGTAGATGTTCTACTACCAATATTTTAAACATGTACCACTGTCAAATAACATGTCGTTCATAAAATGTAACTGTTCTCATAAAATGTGTTTCACAGGATAAAATTCCAAAGTATACTCAAACACCTCGTCTCTTATCATTGGTCAGTAATACATTAGAATTGCTGGTTAATGGTTGGGATGAGTGTATACTATCAACACTTCACTACCTCCATCCTACAACCTGTGGCGGGAACGACACACCCTCCACCTGGTGAGAGTTCTGCGAACTACCCGTGACGTCACTACTAGCGTCCACCGTTTCCTCGACCACGAACGTTGTCTGGGATTTTCTTATCCCTCCCACCCACACCTTAAGGTTATACAACCTATAAACATTCTAGAATTACTCTAATCATATGTATTTTGTATCCTAAATCTTCCATAGTCCAGTAAAACAAACACTGACTACACTTTGTATACCTGTATTTTTGGGTAGATGTTCTACTACCAATATTTTAAACATGTACCACTGTCAAATAACATGTCGTTCATAAAATGTAACTGTTCTCATAAAATGTGTTTCACAGGATAAAATTCCAAAGTATACTCAAACACCTCGTCTCTTATCATTACAACATAACTTACCTAAGCCATTCTTGTATGCCTCTGTAGTAAGTGTGAGACCAGTGCACCTGAAGACAAAGTCTGCTTCTATCTCTGTCCCTTTGTTTGTCTTAATCATGGCTGGTCCCTCCTCTGGCAGCTCCGATAGGTTCTCAACACGTTCTCCTAAATGGATATTGATATATCTTATAACATTTCATGTAAGTAGTAGTGTGAACTATTAATCTTTTCCCAGAAATTATTGCACTACTGTAGCACCATTAATTCCCAAATAGCTTGGGCATTGTCAGCATACGATCATCATCATGCTGCTCCAGCCTACGATCATTATCATGTTACTTTAATATGCAAGGTTTATGGTGTTATAAGATTAAAACCAGCCGTGAATCAACATGGTCCTATAGAAATGTGTTCTGTGTTGGTACAGCTGTCTGTAATCAAATAATTTCACTCTGATTTATTTTTCAAAAGACATTATTTTTTTGTAATCCATTTCAAATTTAATTGGCTTTAATCTACTGACCTAAGACAAGTCTGATCTTGAAATCCTTGGTCAGTATGCCCTGAAGCCTGGCCTGTCCCTTGGCGGTCAGTTCAGGGGTCAAGAGGTGCTCGCTGCCATGTACCAGGGTCACCTCCATGTCTGGGTACTCCACCCTCAGCTCAGCCGCCAGCTCCACCCCGGTGGGACCCCCGCCAACCACAACCACCCGCTTAGCTACCTTCACCTATTGAGGATTTTGAGACAATGCATCATCGGCCTAGTTCATAATTATATAGTATTAAGAGGTCCAGTCCTGCATCCCTCCTTCAGTGTTAGATAGAATGAGGGAAGGAGGCGGGAAAGAGGTGTGAAGGAGGTGTGAAGGAGGTGTGAAGGAGGAGGGAGGGAGGGAGGGAGCCGACAGGATTGCATGGAGCAGGGAAGAATGATGGAGGAAGGAAGGTGTCAGGTTGAGATACCCTAGAAGTGTGAGCGAGAAATATAACATTAGCTACTCCCTCAGCTGTTGCTTTATATATAAAGCATCAGAAGATCACCAAGTGAAATGACGATTAAAATGAAAAAGGGTTGGAATAAAAACATGCACCTACTTGTTCTACAAGTGCATCATATTGTTTGCAGCAGTTTCCCCTTTCAGGTCCTACCAGCTTGATCGGCCACTTGTGTATGGCCCCAGTGGCTATTACCAGTATGTCATAGGACACAGTCTCACTGCTGGAGAGTACGATCTGCTTCAAGTGCGGTTTGACTTCAATTACCTTCCCCTTTTTGAAATGAGAGCCAAATGTCCCTTCCAGGGGAATAAGCGTCTTCTCTCCCCAGCCTGAAGTGAGATAAAAAGGGGTTACATTATTAAAGTCCTAATCAATTTTGTATGACAGCTGTATGTTGAATTTTAGTTTAGAATCTTTTGGCAAATAAAATGATGACATGACATGGGGCACCTTTCATTAAATGCCAGTTTGTTTATGGTAATATGTTTCAATTAAAATCAGATGAAGCCATCGTTCACTTTTTAGTTTTACAAATAAACAGCAAAGATCATGAGGCCGGACCTAATAATAGTTCATGCACTGTAAAACAGTGTTTAGATCCTAAACACTTACAGAAACACTTATTGTAGCTATTGTGTCCGTTCTACATATAATGTATACAAATAGGTTTAGTTAAATCGAAACAGGTAAACACTTATTTGAAGTGTTTAGCTACATGCTTTTAAATTCTAAACATTTTTGGAGAATAATTTAAACACTTATATTAGATCCTAAACACTTTTTTTCTGTCAGGTAAAAAGTGTGAACTGTTGAGATAAGTATTTAGAATCTCAACACAATGTTATTATGAAAGTGTTTAGATTCTAATAAAACAGTGGGAAAAACTAGCTTTGACATCTACATGTATATTGTAACAGTTTGCAAAGCGCAGTGTCAAATGATTTGAAACTGTCTTTAGAGGGATCAAGATTGGATAAGATTGACTGAGCAGCAGCACTATACTCCTGTAAGAATCTGTAAAATATTGTACCAGAACATTAAAGTCATACTCACCCTTCACACAGGCGGCTCTGACAGCAGCAACATTATGATGGAAGCTGTCTCCAGGGCTGACCAGGGTAAAGTTGGCCTTCTGTTTAAGAAGAGACAATGCCAGGGTTGTCCCACCATACCCTGCACCGACGATGACCACATGCTTGTCAGCTGGTATACTCGATCTGCCTCCCATGGTTTTAGTCAGGGTTACCTATTGTTATACCATTGTGATCAATTGTTAATGTGAGCAAGGAAGTACATTATTAAACACTGACAACACTGCCATAGACTTTCTATAGTGACTAGAAAGAATGTGATATTAAATGAATACTGCAAAGTATTCATTGCTGGTCCATGGTAATGGTCGGCGCTGTTGTTCTATATTCCACCCTTTGTGGGGGTTCAAACCCTGTTAGCCCCACTTGGCATTGGGTTCTGCTAAGGGTTATTGTTGAAAAAGATGCTGTATCATATTGATTTGTCTGTACTATACAATGAATGCAGTAATGCTAGCATTCAAATGGCATTCTTAGCATACATGGCTTTTCTATAGCAATGTTCTATAGACAACCTATGTACACGTATGAGTGATGCGTTGGTATAGTGGTAAGACCCCAGTGGGACAGGAGCTTTGCATAATGTACAGGTCATTTTCTAATACTATTCTAATCTGCTATAACGGGTCAAACATGAGTAGCTATGAGTGGCAAGAGTGAACCTTTAAATGCCATGCTGTAGCCTAAACCCAGATGCACCTGCCCTGCATACACCTTCTCTCTGTCCATACATTATCACTCGGGTTCATACTAGTCATAAGGTTCTATAAGTATGAGGAGGACAGAAAGGTCCTGAATAATATTTACCTCAGATGCGAGTTTAACCTTTAGACACAGTTCTTCCCTCGTCCACTGTATCACCTTTACTGTATTCTCATACCGTGGGTTCCAGTCTGATACCAGGCCAACCTGGGCAGCCAATGGTCGGATGTATTATCTAACTACTACAGTATACAGAGAAGGTATCAAGAGACCCGCCATCTGTTGGTGAAAAAGTGGACTACTATAACTAACCTTTTTGGTTTTCTGAAAAAGATTAAGTTGGGGATGAATAGTTAAATTTATGCGTAACCAAATCTGAGGGAGTGGCCCCCTATAGAGGCCTCCCTCATAAGCCAAGAAGTTCAATTTAGGGTGCCTATATAGTATGCCACTGCAGGATATATTTGGTACTTCTATATCTCACCAGGTGTCATTGCTTGTGGTACCTCCTCTGGTTCTATAACCAACATAGCGCGGAATTACATTAGAACATTATTACCACATCGTGAGTCTGTTCGAAAAGACACAGGTAGCAGGACTGAATATGACCATTGTATATCATTATGTCATGGGGTCATGATTGTTATGTTAAAATAGTAATTTTAAAAAAGGGAAAAAAAGAGTGTCATTATAATAAAGAAAGAATCTTCAGTGTGCAGACGAGATTACCCAGCTAACAAAAGAACTTTATTTTACGTCAAAATAACGTTATAAAATTTCATCTAACGTTATGCAATAGCAAAAGGCCTAAGGGAAACGTTATTTGACGTCATATAACGTTATAAAATGTTGTTTAACGTTTTTTGTTTACTGGGTAGCTTGCTTCCCTCATTGTATCAAGAAATATTAACAGAATGAAAGAGGTATTTTGATACAGATAACCACAGGAAACAGTTATAGTATTATACACAACTCAGCTTTTACTTATTTTATTTCACAGATTTTTTTAAAAGTATGCAATAGTTATAACAGTTTACCATTAATAATATCTGGTTTTATGACAAAGCAGGGAGTCGTACGTGAAAGTGTTCATAACACTATAATGTTCTCTGCAGTTCTATTTATACTTCTAGTATTTCTCTTTCTATCAACATATTATTTGCATATGAAATTCCTGTCGTCAATACACTCTATATACTTTTCAAACCTATATGTAAAATAGTTTTATCCGCAGCTGTCTTGATGAAGAAAGTCTTTAATTGTAGCAAAGGGATAAATTAGATAGGGAGGAGGTCAACTGGTTGATATCAATAGATCAGGTGATCCAATTAATATTTAATTAAGCTCATCCTATATTACTGTTACAACATAATATATATGAGTTCTGTATACAAAAAATGCAACACATTTTACAGCACATTCGTTTAACAGTTAACCTGAAGCACCAATGTAGAGTTCAGTGCCACTCATATGGATATAGTATTATGTAGTATACAATGATGATTTTCTCCATGGTTACTATCTGAACCTTTTACAGATTAAGGGCACGTTGCAGTCTAGGAGACATTTCTCTCCTATTCTAATCGCCTTTGGTACTTTTATTTATGTAAGCAGCCACATGGAAAGGATGCTTTGGTTGTGGGTGCGTGGATCATCCATTCTGCTTTGCTACTCACTTTGTTTTTAAACTCGAAATGATAGTGTATCGAAAAGGTGATTAGCCAAACAGAAAGGATGGTCTGTTTGCTGTATCACATTAATTTGCAGGGCATTGTCTAATACATGTCCTTTTGCTGACAACAATCCCAGGCACGTTTACAAAGTGAGACTTAACCATAATATCATTGACATGAACATGCAATTTGGTCTAAAATGAACATATGAAGGCATACTCATGGTGTTATAATTGGTTAATGCACTTTTTGGTCACTCAACTAGGTCGGTCCTCAAAAGAGGTGTAATGTTCTGCATCGCTATTATAATGAAATATATAATTATAAATAATTGTATTGTACAATGAACAAAAGGCTCGCCATTATACCTGCCTGTCCCTGTCAGTCATTGTGCACTGCAATGTTGACCTCAACTTAGTTCACATCGACATAAGTCAGATAAGTTTTCCCCTGTACACGTTAAGTGATCGTTAAGGCACCACAGAGACCAACTTATCAGTTCAACAGACTTTCTTATCACTAAGATCAAAGTTCGCTATCTTACTACATTCGCACTTCTTTTTGGTTGTAACCATAAGTAAGGTCTGCAACCAGTCTGTGGCATAAGCCTACTATCCATTCTGTAGCTTAATCTACAATCGCATCATTGGCTTGATATCTTACAGCATTTTCTAATCATAATTATATCAGTCTTTCTATGAAAATATAATATGATGCGGCTAGTTGTTTAAAATTTGAAATGATTGTACAAAGGTTATTGGTTCAATAGTAACATTTAGGCATTGATTCCATGTAAAATTAGATTTGTTATCTATATATTGACATGCCCAACTTGAACACATATTAATGAATTATTCAATGGGAACGGCATATATAAATATTGATTCAGGGGGTTATGTCCATATTGTGACATCACCGCTGCCTTATACTCTTTATAGTTACAGAGCACAGTTAGATACAATGAATCAATTAGTAGTTCTACAATGAATCGTGATGAAATATGCAGTAAACTCTCAATCCATACACATTCAATAGGTTCATTTGGTGAGTGTTTGGTGAAAGTCCTTCCAAGTACGACCAGCCATGAGGTCTTTGCTCTTCAAGTTCTTGATGACGATGACAGGAACGCTCCAGCCACCTGTTGTCTCAGCGAAACCATTGTTAGGTCCAAGGGATATGATAGCCCTCATTGGGGAGCCATCTGTAAGCAAGAAAAAAATGAGATAAATGATATCTTGCCCTAATTACCTGTATAGTGATTCGATGAGACATCCTAGATCTTACAGTTATGGATAGTATCATTTCTGTATATCATACTTTTCTAAAGATCCTTCTGCTATTTTGATAAATATTTTAATCGCAAAACATATTGACCTGCTTGAGAGGCGCCATAACAGTCACACTAAATCAAGCTTCCAATATTGGACCAATATAATTATCAGCTGTTTAATTGATGATACTATTACATTTGTCTAACATTGGATATCAATCATGACACAAATTGATACCACAGCAATGTTGGAGCATAGGTATCATTACTGCATAATCATTAAAATCGATATATACATTATAACAGAAATACAGCACATGTTCCCTTGTGCCACTAGGCATCTAATTGAATTCATGAATATCAGATTAATAAATTCAGACACTATTTTATGATGATTAGCAAAAGAAACATTACTTGGCTTGTAGGCAACTGGCTGACCACAGCCAGTGGTAACTGCGGTGATGGTCTTTAACAACACAGCTGCTTGGTTCTGAGCATGGAAAGCAAGCTTGGTTTCAACTACGTTGCTGCAGTCTCCCAGTGCGTAAATGCCATCTTTCCCCTCTACCTGCAGGAATTCATTCACCTTCAAAGCACCTGTCTTCTCATCCATGCAGTCAGCTGGAAGAATAAATTTAACATTTTTTTGGTGAAAATTTCTCACTCTCCCAATAATGTCTGATCTCCTCCCATAGTACTGAGTACCGAGGAAGCCATGCATCAAGCCTTCTCTCTTAGAAAGGAATGGCTTTCAGCAAAAAAGATTTCTTAACTGGGTAGTTTATGGATAATGTAGTTGACTATATGAATGTGCATGGTTTATGCATGAAAATGATGTGATCTGAACATTTAATAACCCGAGTAGTACATGTTTAGATAAGGAATCCCTAGAGAGGACATAAGTTTTAACAAATGACATTGTACAGACAATAAGAGTCTAATAAAAGGTATGCATGGGAGGGAGAAATACGTAGATCCTAGCCCTTGTGAAGATTCATAGTAAGAATTGTAGTAAAACTGATATCATATGCTATTTAGTAGTAACCTACCTAGTCCATTTTCGTATGCCCCCGTGGTAAGCCTAAGTCCAGTGCACCTGAAGACAAAATCTGCCTCTATTTCTGTCCCTTTGTCTGTTTTAATGGTGGCTGGTCCCTCCTCTGGCAGCTCCGCCAGGTTCTCAACACGTTCTCCTAGACACAAAAATATCAGATTATCAGATGTATAATGTAAGCAAAAGCATCCAATATCACTCCTTTTTGAACCATGGACTTGCATCTCCTTTTTCATTAAATAAGAAGTTTATCCTTCATTAGAGATATTGGTGTAATTTCTGTTTGATTTCTAAGAGTATTTATTCACTATGCAATGTTCAATTACAAATGTACAATCTCAAAGTGTCTAATAGAGTATGCCGGTAAAGTTCCCTTCACTCTTGAAGTAAGCATGAAAGATACTAGGTTGTAGGTACAATACATATATGTAATATACGTCACAAAATTCAGAGATTCATATTATAGATACAGTTAATATTTTAGAACTATTATATACTATTTGTACATGAATACAATAACATAGCCATGGTAGTGGAAATCAATCTGCAGTCAGTCGTCATCACTTAATGTGGCATTTATACCACTTGGCCAAGTTATTTCTTCTCATAAACATAACAATGATTGCTCCACTGACCTAGGACCAATTTGAGCTTGAACTCCTTGGTGAGCATGTCCTGAAGCCTGGCCTGTCCCTTGGCGGTCAGTTCGGGGGTCAAAAGGTGCTCGCTGCCATGAACCAGGGTCACCTCCATGTCTGGGTACTCCACCCTCAGCTCAGCCGCCAGCTCCACCCCGGTGGGACCCCCGCCAACCACAGCCACCCGCTTAGCTACCTTTACCTGTGAAGAAGATGCAGAAGATAATGTTAATATGTTTATATAGTTTTAGCAAGCGTACTACAGTACTAAAGTAAGTTATCAAGGAATATTGGGACAACATTGTACATAGATCAAAGTTGGAAAATGAAAACTGTGAATAGATTTTGGATTTTCCCTGGCAACCAATGGCCCAATAATACAACAGAGGACATAATTATATATATGAATAATACAACAGAGGACAGAGACACGGTCACATGAAAGCACTGCTCTGGGGCTATGTAAATATTGTGATGAACTAGTTTGTGACCCTTTCCCCTCCCTCCTCTGCCCCCCTAGCCCAGAACTCATAATTTATCCCAAACTGTCACGTCACCTGTTAGAGTATAGAGAGGCCCAGTTATTTATCCATCCCCCTCCTCTTCAATTTTTATATACTCCTTGTAGGTCACACCCACTGGTTTTCACGCAGTGTCTGAGAGTGTTTTAATTTGAGTTTATCAATTCAATCCAATTTTTATATCAACAATATATGCCTGGGAAGTCTTCCAGATATCCCCTTCACCGACTCATTCCTTAGATATGATATGGTAATAGGGATACCTCAGTGATGATAAGGGCCCCTGTTAAGTGTGAACGCAGCTGTGTGAACTATATGCGTTATACACATACAAAGTGCAGTTACTTGGCATCATTCCCTCGAGGCAAGGGCGTGTTACTATGTAGAATGTGGTAAAGAAAAACTGCACTCCTTTGATGGAATCTATGTGCCTCCACATGGGTAAAAATCGACACGGGCGACACGGTGACACGGCCCTTTTAGGCCCTTTTAAAAATCGACGGACACAGGAAAATCAGGGATAAAAATCGACCCACAGGGGTTTTTCTCTAAGTTCTTATATACCTAAAAATCGACACAATGACACTGTCTTTCTGCTAAAAATCGACACAGCGACATGGCCAAAATTGTGGATACCCATGTAGAGGCACATCTATGAATATACCACTATAGGGTGCAATGCCTGTCTGCTCCTCCCTGTATTTCCTTCCACTTTCTCTTAACTTCTTTCGCTATATATACCAATCCACGAACCCCGCCCCATAGCGGTTTACTGCATGATTTAATACAGGAATTTAGGAACACGATACAATGAGACCGAATAGGAGACCAAGGACCCTGACACATCATAGCCCCTTCTCCTCCATAACTAGGGTCAAAACCTAACAATTCAAAGGGATGTAAATGGCTTCAAACATTGAAATGGTATCTGCACTCTAATTAAATTCACCACACACCAACCGATGTTGGCTACAGTGAGTTAGGTACCATTAAAGTGGCATAATCACCGAGCGCATCCCACTCACAATTCTATTACTGTTCTAGTATATAATGTGGCTAAGTGCGAGTGGTGAGAATGCCCCTTTAACAGGCAGATCTTATATCACAGATCCATACCCATGACAAAAACATAACTGAGCCAGACATACTGCTAGGTTGCCAAGTTAGATCTATTATGTTCTTAGGTAGTGCTTGGGCCCTGGTAGGATATTCACTTTCAAATAACCTACAGCTATCTATAAGTACAGGTAAAATACCAGGTGGAAGGCAGCATAACAAGCTCGTCAGGTGTAGCTCAGGTGAGTGCACGGGCAAACGTTCTAGGCTCACTCTCACCAACTCAGTGCAACTAAAAAAGTGACGTACATGATCGGCGGACGTACATGATCGGCGGACGTACATGATCGGCAGAGTACAAAACCCATCTTTTACCCCCTGCACTACGATGTTTAACTCTCCCAACCATACCTACAGGCTGTAATGTATCTTTGGGGAGTTTATTAGAAAAAAAAACCTCCCAAAATATTTATAGGGGCCGGAGGGGGGGGGCTCAATGTGTAACCGATCATGTACGTCACATGACGTACATGATCGGCTTGGAATGTCATGTAACATTTCCTCATTACCCACTGCTTCACATGTCTATGATTATACATATTTAGACCTACAACATATGTACACCTTGCTATGATTGATTTATGTTTTATATATGGTCAGAAAGGGTAATTAAGACAGTCAATAAATAATGGCCGATCATGTACGTCACATGACGTACATGATCGGGATCGAAATGTCATGTAAAATGATTTTAATAGTCGCATCTATACATTTCTAACACATAACATTTCAATACACACATCATATGTACACGTTGGTAAGGTTTATTCATGTTTTATCATGTTCATAAAGGGTAGGGCAGTCAATAAATCACCGATCATGTACGTCACCGATCATGTACGTCACATGACGTACATGATCAGTATTAAAATGCCATGAAAAATGATTTTAATAGTCGCATCTATACATTGCTAACATATTACATTTCAAGAGACACATCGTATGTACACCTTGGTAAGGTTTATTTATGTTTTATCATCTTCAGAAAGGGTAGGGCAGTCAATAGATCACCGATCATGTACGTCACCGATCATGTACGTCACCGATCATGTACGTCACCGATCATGTACGTCCGCCGATCATGTACGTCCGCCGATCATGTACGTCACTTTTTTAGTTGCACTGGTTTGGTGAGAGTGAGCCTCTACCATAATTTTAAAATATCTTTAAAAAAAAGCATGATCTTAAAACACCCTAACCCGGCCCCTTACCCTAACATTATGCTAAAACTTGCATTTAGCTCACTGCTTTAACAATGAGTTCTGTCAAAATTAAAAGGAATAACTAGAAACTCCTCCGTTTTCCCCCTCCACCACTGAATGAGGAGAGTGAGGATGGCATGGGGAGAAGCAGGGATGGGGATAAGAAAAAGGAGGGATAGCATGTATGCATGTAAGAAAGGGAGTTACAGTGAGCGTTGAATCGATAGAGGAATTAGCTAGGGGGAAATGCAGGAATAATAAGTCTGTTATTGAATCAGGAGTCAGAACCTGGGAGTCATACAATGAAATCTTCCACCTACTTGTTCTACAAGTGCATCATACTGCTTGCAGCAGTCCTCCCTCTCTGGTCCCAGCAACTTGATTGGCCATTTGTGTACGGAACCAGTGGCAATAATGAGGATGTCGTATGATAACGTCTCCCCACTGGATAGGACAACTTGCTTGATATCCGGTTTGATCTCTGTAACCTTTTCCTTTTTGAAGTGAGCCCCGAATGTTGTCTCCAAGGGGATTAGAGTCTTCTCACCCCAGCCTAAAGACAGAGATGTAAGGATAGGGGTCATCCATAAATGACGTCACACTGGAGGGGGTGGGTGGGTGCTGGTCCAACTGTGACAAAGTGTGACAGGGGGGTGGGGGGTGTCTAGTCCAGTGTGATGTCACACTTTGGAAAATACAAAAAAAAGCTATTTTACAACTTAAAATTTTAATAGAACGATCAGGGCTTAATGTTAAGATTGTTGCATTGATGTCACCTGATGGAGATTCTATCAACTAGCTTTAGTGCCTCAACTTGTGTCACTTCTGGAATAACTCAGTCGCCATGTTTACATCCCAATCATACAAGCCTGTGTTATTTGTGTCTCCATTACTATCTGCATGCATCTGTAGTGGGGACCTTCATGATGGGGGTATGAAGGAGTAGGATAACTTCATCAGGAGCCCTAATACCAATGGACATACCAGATTCATAAAGGGCAACAAAACTTGAGGGGTCACCTGGTGGACTGCTGTGTCACTTATAAAGGTATATTGGCAGCTGCTGCCTAGTGTGGTACTAGCCCAGGTATATAAGACCAGGCAAATAAAAAAAGCCTTGCTATCCTACGAAAAGTGTAAGGGATGTGCCCCAGCAGCAGTTTTCTCCCTCACCTCAGTCATTCATTTCATAGATTCAGATGCGGTCACTGCCATATTGGGCAAGCAGCATATATATATGTATTCTTAGGGTGCTGCTTATATACGAGTTAGGCTTATGCCCGAGAATTGTCGGTACTCATGTGAATATCAATTTGGACAGTGTTCTAGGGAATAGGCTATTAGTAGTAGTATTAAGTATTACAGTAAAACCCATCACCACCCATTTAGAAGGACTTGCATAATTTGACTGATATGTAATGTCATATTTTGTACATGATATTCTATTACTTAATCATAACACATACATGATTTTCTTTAGGACAACTCTGATACGATACATAACTTACCGTAAAACCTCGCGTATAAGCCGCGGCTTGTACGCGAATCAGACTCAGCTTTCTTTTGATACCAAACATGCCCATATAGGGTGCGGCTTATACGAGAGTTTTTATAAGTATACTACAGTACCAAATTAACAATTTTCAGATGGTCTCTGCGGCTTATAGGATCGCACCAAACTCGGGGTGCGGCTTATACGCGAGTTAGGCTTATACGCGAGGTTTTACGGTATGTGCCTCTACATGGGTAAAAATCGACACGGGTGACACGGCCCCTTTAAAAATCGACACGGGCGACACGGCCCCTTTAAAAATCGACGGACATGGACACATGAAGTAGAATGCATACTAATGATATAGGATAAAAATCGACACAGTGACACAGCCCTTTTGCTAAAAATTGACATGGCAACATGGTCAAAACTACGGGTACCCATGTAGAGGCACACTCATGCTTGGGGGGGGGGGGGTGTCTGTAAATTTGTGACATAATTTTCTAGGGGGTATCGGCTGATGTGTGACAAAGTGTGACAGGGGGGTGGGTGGGTCTTGAAAATGGCCCAAATTAGTGTGACGTCATTTATGGACGGCCCCCTAAAGAAGGCCATAACTTCTTGCAGAAGCATGGAGAGTATTGGACCAAAATTTTCCCTGAACCAACATTTCCCAGACCACACTATACCAAGACTTTTCCTCATCACTTTCTATACCTCATAGGTACAGGTAATGATACTCTAGTAGTAGTATTAAGTATTACAGTAAAACCCATCACCACCCATTTAGAAGGACTTGCATAATTTGACTGATATGTAATGTCATATTTTGTACATGATATTCTATTACTTAATCATAACACATACATGATTTTCTATAGGACAACTCTGATACGATACATAACTTACCGTAAAACCTCGCGTATAAGCCGCGGCTTGTACGCGAATCAGACTCAGCTTTCTTTTGATACCAAACATGCCTATAGAGGGTGCGGCTTATACGAGAGTTTTTATAAGTATACTACAGTACCAAATTAACAATTTTCAGATGGTCTCTGCGGCTTATAGGATCGCACCAAACTCGGGTGCGGCTTATACGCGAGTTAGGCTTATACACGAGGTTTTACAGTATGTGCCTCTACATGGGTAAAAATCGACACGGGTGACACGGCCCCTTTAAAAATCGACACGGGCGACACGGCCCCTTTAAAAATCGACGGACATGGACACATGAAGTAGAATGCATACTAATGATATAGGATAAAAATCGACACAGTGACACAGCCCTTTTGCTAAAAATTGACACGGCAACATGGTCAAAACTACGGGTACCCATGTAGAGGCACACTTATGCTTGGGGGGGGGGTGTCTGTAAATTTGTGACATAATTTTCTAGGGGGTATCGGCTGATGTGTGACAAAGTGTGACAGGGGGGTGGGTGGGTCTTGAAAATGGCCCAAATTAGTGTGACGTCATTTATGGACGGCCCCATAGGATCAGGCCTCCCATAACATATACATTAGATATCATTTGGATTAATCAAGTAGGTATGACCGACCACAGAGAGTTGCAGCCTAATGTTGATCCTTGTGGTACACCAAATTCACCGAGTTACAGCAGTACATATTATGTTGATTCAATTGCTACGTGCTTTATCTGGTCCCCAGGTAATTAGTGAGCAACATGAGGATGGCTAGATCTGGTTTCAACATCTTCAGTGATTGCAGAGTAGAATATGATGCACAGCATCAAATTACTTTAGAGAGTCTACAAAGAGATCAATCCAAACCTACTCATAATTGCAGTCCTGTAATAACTTTTATGGGCTTTAGATTGTAATAAGGAAATGAATCTATTATTTCACTCACCCTTCACACAGGCTGCTCTAACAGCAGCAATGTTATGGTGGAAGCTGTCTCCAGGGCTGATCAGGGTAAAGTTGGCCTTCTGTTTTAGAAGAGACAATGCCAGGGTCGTCCCACCGTACCCTGCACCCACGATGACCACATGCTTGTCAGCTGGTATACTCGCTCCACTTCCCATGTTTTTTCTTATGTGTGCTGGTGGACGGTGGTTGGGTTAATGGGTAGTCTGTAGTGGGGCTCGTCTGGTTGGTGTATCTAGAAAAAATAGGAAAATGATATCTAGTTACATATAGAAATACCCTCGCCGTATACAGTTCTCATCCTACTGTATGCAGAGTGTATTCACACACTATTAGATTGTTTATGGTTGTTTTTTCTTTGATCCTTTAATTTTCACTCTAAATGTAATTCAAATTGAGACATATTTACATAGGACATGTACTAATTAAGCAGGGTGAATAACGGACCTATATCATTATACATCTTTATCTACCCAATAATATGATATGGAAGTCAAACCTGTTACCCTCTGGTGAAATGGTCAATAAATTAGTTTGTTATAATACATAACCAGTCTTGCCTGAGACCGAGAAACACTAAAATGGCTTAGTTCAGGAGGCAGTTGTCTTTATGGCACCGTCCACTGGGGAACTTCCGCAGATTAAGCCCATATACATGTATTCCCTATATTTAACCCATGGGTAACACCTAAGACAAAGGCTTCACACGTTGGGTATATCGCATACCCGAGGGTTAAGTCAGATAGACGACACCTGGCCAGGGTTCTTCCACATACCCACTGCCCACTGGTCAGCGACTCGGTGTATAACACCTCGTCTCGACCTGGTGGGGCAGTGGGTATATGGAAGAACCGTGTCCAGGTGTCGTCTATCTAATACATAACTTCGGCCGATCAGGGCCCAGTGGACATAATGAAGTACGGAGATCCATACATTCACATAGAGACATAATATTATTAGTGAGTTATTTAACCACCATACTGCATGACCTGCACTCATTCCATATGCCGGTTCTTATCTATGTGCCATGTTTGTTCTCAGGTAGTCTTCTTCACTCAATACAAAAAGCAGGTCAGGCTAATAGAGCAGTGTAGGTAAATATTGGAGGTTAATGTCTTCATTGCATGCATTACACCACAGTTGGCTGAGAGAACAAAAGAATTATATATATATATATATATATATATATATATATATATATATATATATATATATATATACATATACATATCCATATATATATATATAAATATATATATATATATATATATATATATATATATATATATATATATATATATATATATATATATATATATATATATGTATTATTACATACATGGCTGTATGTGGTTGCAGCCTTTCTTACCATGAGTGTAAGTCATATTCCGCATTAGCGAGATACAGTGGCTCCACCTTTTGGACCACTGGTCACAATCATAACTCTTTCCTCTGCAAGGACCAGCTCAGCCAAATCTCGTGGCCGAGATTAGGGTACAAGCAGGGTGCAGGTATTGTGAATAGGTTGTACCTGGACACTCCTAATGTCACCTGTGTCCAGTATAGTGTAGTGGTTAGCACTGTGGACTCATAATGCTGGGAGCCCAAGTTCAAATCCCTACCAGGCCAAATAACACTGTGTCCTTTAAATACATATTTCTAAATTTTCTTTAGTATTGTGAATAATGTATTCTGTTTCCAAAATTGCTTTACTTATGAATTTGATTACCAGGCATTGCCTGGAAGAGATTTGAACTCAGGTACTCTGCATCATAAATCCACAGTGCTAACCACTACACTATACTGGACACAGGTGACATTAGGAGTGTCCAGGTACAACCTATTCACAATACCTGCACCCTGCTTGTACCCTAATCTCGGCCACGAGATTTGGCTGAGCTGGTTGCTGGAGATTACACTGGTTACACTGGTACCAATCAACATGGCGCTGTACACAGGACATCTTGCTAATGCGGAATATGATCCACATGAGTAGCTGCATGTAAGTGTTATAATAAGCATTGGACAATGGTAATTATCCTCGACCGGTGCCTTGGACAATTACCCTTCCTTGGCTTATAACACTAAATACAGCCACTCATTTGTACCATATCTACCACATACCGCATACAGTTCCATAAAGAAATCATACACAAGTGACTGTTGCATAATACACCCCCTCCCCAACCTGCATGCATATTTATCTTGATACAGGTGTATGTATTCCAATAAATATGACATCATAACATGACATGTAAAAAGCACCCTACAGGCTCACTAATGCGTGGGTTTACCGTGGACAACACCTATATCAACAGGTTGGCTGGGTGGTGGTAAGGACTGGCGAGAACCATTATAGGTCATACTTTTCTTTTTACAATGTAGCTGTAATATACAGTCTATGTGTACCAATGGGCGCAGGACTGAACCTCATACACTGGAGGCAATGCTCAGGTAAAACTGAATATCACTGATGAGTTGTCTATAGAATATTTAGCGCATATGTAGGTATAGACCCCAGCCAAAGAGGGAGGCCGGTGTATGCACTATAGCTGCCGAGTCAATGGGATCCATCCAACTTTAATATAACCAGATATGTTAAAGCCTCACATTCCCAGCTGACATGCCACTCGTTATTTGACAAGAACAGTGCTAGAGATACCTCACCCATATACATGAGCCTTTTATGACAGTCTGGTAAAGGGTGCTATTGAATCAAAATGTGTAATAACCTACCCTTCAATGTATAGATCGACAACCTTATACGGGAGATAACATCCACAGAGTGAACTCCAGCTTACTCTCCACACCCAGTGCAGGGTATTATTACAGTCACATGATAACCATTGACAATTTCCACTATAGTGGCTCCCATGTCACATGACCCTCTGTACGCCAGAGTCCCAGTTAGTATTGCCAATCCTACCCTGCTCACACTATCCCGCCATGCAGGGGGTAACAGCTCAACATGTCTAGTCCGCCATCTTGTCCCCTCCAGGGATGCCAATAATATTATATTCTTAAAGTTTAACTTAAAGTGCCTCACTCTGAGCAGGAGAATGGATAAGATGCTATCAAAGCGCAAATACAAGTTATTTGTTAGTTACAGGAAGCAACAGATAATATCATACCAATTAGGTGGCTCCAGAGGGGTCAAAAGCGACCTGGCGACATGGACTGTTTCCCAGGCGATCTGGCGACCTGGTACAATAATTTAACCCCTTCACCACTGGATTTCTTGTAAGTCAATGCAATTTTGGTTTAGCGACCTGGCGACTTTTGGACAAAATTGCCAAAAGGACAAAGGCTCCAAAAAAGCGACTTTGTGACATTGGGCCCTTAATTCTGGCGACTTTCCGACCTCAGGGGGACCCCTCTACACTCCAAATTAGAGTACTTCAGGTCCCTTCTATAGGCTACCTATTAAAGGATCGTGAGATGACTTTATTAAGGATTTGGTTACTCTTAAGTCTATCCCGCTACAGGCCTATATATGTAGGCCTACAACACAGTGAGCATCACCTATTTCAGTCCTGTCACGATTCGCTGCGTTTTGCGCCCCACTTATTTCACCCCCATATCACATGCCATGGCCTCACGGTGGGATATGATTTATATTGGTAAACATCACATGCCAATTAAGATTCAGAATAAATCAGTCGCCAGTTCAATTACATTTGAGTGCGCATTTAATAACATTTGATATGATTTTTCACAGATTAACACATTTACTGCAACTTTATTTTCCCAAATTCTCTTTCACCCGCATAACCACGCCATAACAGCCGTCGTACCCATGCCAGTGGGGTGTAGGCTTACGCCTTTGAACCTCTGACTTTCAATGGAAGGCAGTATAATCTAACAGATCTAGAGATCTACGGGTGGGAGATGAGGTGGGGGAGGGGGATAAGGCAGGTGCAACGCATAGACAACCACATGAGCATGACTATACAACTGTAGGTCCCGCATCCCAGTATAGACTGTCATTCTCTGACTGTCATTAGTCAAATGAATAGAGTATGAATATTGAATTAACACGTATGGCGACCCTTAGAGCTAGAGCTAGACCATGGAAGTGTCCACTAGTATTATAATAATACTGACCTGGCCCCTGATCACTAGGTTCCTCTTGTGGGTATGCCTCGAACTGAAGGTTCTTCTGTCTCCCGCCTGACTAAAGGTGGGGAGTGGCGGTTACTAAATATATTTCCATGTGTAAAACATAATCCTACAGTCGAGAAAATGTTGGTCATGCTAGCAAAGGGGGATTCTGATTCCAGGCCAGCACTGGTGCCAAAGCTGTACTATTGACCAGCTTTCAATGGATTGATCCGTCTACCTCAGATCAAGCACCACCCCCGCCCTCCCTACCCCCACATGTAAGAACTAATGCTCTGGTTGTAGACCACAATGACTCGGTAGAAAAATAACCTGTTACTGGTATATTCTGGTAGGCTATGCCAAGCCCACTATGTATGTGCCATGTTAATGATCATACAAAATATAAAAAGAAAAGCTGGCTGTGCAATCCTGGTCTACAGCCATGCGATATTTCTTTCTGCACTATTGTTTAATTCTGTCTCAATATTAAGCAGACGAATAGATAACTTATTCAGCAATTACTCAGCAATTACATAACGTAGGTCATGCATGGTATGTGGTTCTGATCTGCTTTTAAATCGAAAGTGGCACACAAATGTCGACTAATTGGGAGCGGCCATGCAAAAACAAGGTCTTGTCCCAGTTTCTGGCCCGACAAGTGCATGGTACACATTACGGGACATACACACAGTACACCTTATATTATAAGAGAGTGCTTCTTTTTGGATAGTTGTTTGGGGAGACCATGAATGCTATCTGATCCTTCAAGTCGCAGTTTTTGCAATATAAGATCGTGTGCTGGGGTTTACGATTATAGGATCCTCAGGTTTATTGAGAAAGAGGCACCTTTACCTCCGAAATGTTTGATTACGATGATGTAACCGATTCCGCAATTCAGTATAGGCCCCACTGTAAAAAAAAAAGGGAAAAAAAGAGAAAGATACGGCCTATAAGGGTGCCAGCCAGTTTACAGTGGCTATTTCTAGTTACCCTCTCACAACCATAGTATATCTATTACATATTATTGACCTCTTACATCTGCTCATATACCCCATATACCATATAGCACCCATATCCTATGCTGCTATGTCCGTACAGAGATGGTTCTGGCTTTTGCGTAAGGGCGGCCAAAGAAGTTCTGGCCAAGTAAATTCTCCCAAACACCATAGACTGCCAGGACCAATCTAAGTTGTGAGAGCAGAGCCAATATGTAACAGGTATAATATACACTTGGCAGCTTCATAACAAAAATGATGGGGCTTGCTGCAATCTTCTATTATTAATTTTTTTGGAGCGAGAAGGAAATGACAACAGGGTATGTAGAATATATATCTTACGAGACTGCCGGTGTACATACAGCATGCAGTTGTGGTACCAAGTCCACACCAGTTAGAGGGCTATACTGATATATGCAATTTCTCATCTTATTCAAAACCTCCGGATATGGAGCTGTTTTCAGTCCCTACATATCTGTCTAGACTCTTTGCACTTCATACCGTGGGGTTTCCGCACCTGTTACTTCCTATTCTACATACCCTGTTGTCATTTCCTTCTCGCTCCAAAAAAATTAATAATAGAAGATTGCAGCAAGCCCCATCATTTTTGTTATGAAGCTGCCAAGTGTATATTATACCTGTTACATTCGCTCCTCTATTCCAACCTGGATTTGACTTGGATTTGGCAAGTTATTATGAGATGCCTCAAAGTAACAAAGGGCTCTTTTACTTTCCCCCATATTGTGCATCAGGTATTTCTCTTTTATCAGAAATGTCACTGCAGAACCAACAATTGCTGGATTATTAGTAAGACATGCCCTAGGCTACTGTAATACTCCAGGATAAATAAAAGAAATTTCAACTTCAACTTCTTCAACTTCATTCCAAGTACACATCATGTTTTGAAACCCATTATACATCAATGACTATCTCTAATTTTCTAGGCATATACAAGGTATAGTGTTTGGACATAGAAAATGTGGTATTACGGCAAGGGGTGATGTGTCTGAGCACACCCTGTGGTGTTAGAGGCAGCCTGGCATCACGTCAACACGTGCACTTCTCAGACAGGTGTATACAGCAACAGGTAGGCTCCAGCTACCGGAATTGCGCCTTTAACTTTAAGCGCATGGGTCTCAAATGAGCGCAGGTCTCATTTCAAAAGCGCAGGTCTAGGGCTGTACTGAACTCCAACATCTTTAAAAGATCTGCGGGTTGAAGTGTGGGCGCGTTTAAACGGGCTATTGCGGTAAATGCGATAGCCTAAGTGGTGGAAAACCGTGAGAAATTCCCTACCAAATACTTGTCCCAAATATACCCTCTTTTTATTCATGAATAGTGAATCGAATTATCAGCCTAACCCTGCATGTTCTACTGACAATATACCATTCTTGTATGTCTGTCAAGAACATACAAACCAATTACAAACCAATTACTGGGTATAAGTTAGATATGGATACGCGTGAGTAGCTGTATGAGTGTTAAACAGCCTTGGGACAATTGCAATTATCCTCAGCTTGTACCTAAGTAGGCAATTACCCTTGGCCTGTAACACTTATACAGCGACTTACTTTTACCACATCTACTATATACGTAAAATTGCATGATGTTTTGAGACTCTTATGGCAATGTGTATTTTATCAGTACCTGTAAGTATAGGTATATTGTTACTTACGGGGAGCTGTTTTCGCGAAACACCCCAGTTCTAAGACATGTACCTGTCAACTGTGCGGCCAAGTAAAAGGACTCTCAGGTAAGGTAATGGCCACCGTCCACTGGGGAACTTCGGCCGATTAAGCCCATACATTTCCTATATAATTTCGACTGATTAGTGCCCAGTGGACGGTGGCCGTAAGCACATTTTGAATTTTAGTTCTGGCACCAATGCCACATAATTATTTCGATTGCATACAGTGGAATTAGATCACTTATATCTCTAACAACATAGTACTTTTTCCCCGACAGGCTCCTGTAATCAAAATCAATTTCCCAATTTTCTCCAATACACTTATATATGATAAAATGATACCAGGAATAAGGGCTGGAATCTATAATGCTATATACACCCTCTCTAAGGGCTGGAGCATCAATATATCGAGTTACATATTCATTTGTTTCTATTGATATGGGAATTGCGGTGGATAAACAAACCACTGGACTGTGACCCCCGGGTATCTGCACCATGAATCAGCCAGTTTTGTCATATATAAATAGCCAAATGTGTCCTAAAGGAGGCAGATACTCTTATATACATATGACAAATGTGTTATGTAGAGAAATCTGCTTATAAATACAACCCAAAGGCAATGAGAGGTAAACTTTACAGTAATTACCCTGGTGTGTGGCTATCATGGTGAGGTTACCTAACCACGTGTAGGCTTTATTTGCCCACACTATGACGTAGCATACCTGTATAATTATGTAACCTTCCCTATACCGTATGTAGTCTTTGTTTGCCCACACTGTGCCGTATAGCAGAGGTTAGAGTTGTAGATTGCACCCAATAATAGAACAGTGGGGGGCAAACAAAAGCCACGTGGGTGATACTTTATAGGGTATATGAACCATATCTCAAGCAGCAAAGGTCATATAAATTCATTATAGATTGATATAAAATGAATATATGTTCCCGTACTCTCTTATACTTGTCATATGCGTAACTACAGCAAAGCTTGCAGGCTATATTACGACCCAGGTAAACAAATATAATAACGTTTAGTTTAACGGTGCTATCATGGTACAGCTACCTATAACCACGTGGAGGCCTGTGTTTGCCCCCACCCAGGACCCTGTGACGTAGTAGCAGGGGAAACTCTAAACCTCTGCTATAGCAGAATTGTATATGTAACTCGACCTATTGCAATTTGCATGGTAGGCCTATAGAGAGTCTCTATAGCAGAGGTTAGAGTTGTAGATTGCACCCAATAATACAACAGTGGGGGGCAAACAAACGCCACGTGCGGTATACTTTGTAGGGCATATGAACCATATCTCACCCAATTACATTGATGCACTGATAGGAATTATTATAAAAATAGACATAATCTGTAAATGAGATCGACACTACCTTATACATGTTTTATGCATCATTATAGTGAAGACTGAATATTATTAGGGCCCAATTAGAATGTATTGAAATACAGTAAGGTACTATCATGGTAAACTACCCAACCACGTGGTGGCCTGTGTTTCCCTCCCCCCCCCCCTTCCAGGCCCTGTGACGTAGCAGCATAGGAAACTCTAACCTCTGCTATATACCTATTGCGAGTATACAAATAATGGACCCTTTGTACAAAAATGTATATAAATAGGCTGACATAAAGTAGGCTGACAAGTCTATTCTGATACTACACACCTGGAAGTCTATTTTAGATTGCCCTTTATGTGAAGGTATAGGAGATGGGACAGGGGTGGGGGACGGGGTCAATGCCCCTTCCATTCAAGAGCGCTCATCTCGGGACCCCTCCAGCAGGAGTCTTAGTGGAGACAGGAACAGGTACCCGGCCCTATATATAGGGCAGGTAGGGCTTTAAGCTGCTGATATAATTGGGGTCGGATAAGGCCTACCGACTTGGCAGTAGCGGCAGTAATACCACCACGTTAGGGGGTTTCGGGTACATTGTTAGATGTAGGTATTTTGGGATATAGAGGACTTATCTCCGCTTGGAAAACACTACAGTCCGGCAGTACAATGGTATACATCACATTGTAGTTGTACCACCGCAGTCATGTACTACTACTATCAACAATGTGGGCGGGGCCAGTACTGGGAGCGGGATGCTAAATGATGGGGCACTGGGCGAGGAGGCCGGTGGTGGGTAATGGGTTGGAGGCCGGGGTTAACAACTATAACATCCCGGCTAGACCAGTACTCCAGTTGGAACCATAAGGCACTGTGAGCAGGGCTAAGTTGGGATTATGTACAATAATCCATGCACACAAGAAGAGTAGACTATAGTGTACAATGTTCATGAGTCATGAGAAGAGAGGTGGTGCATATGACTATAATATAGACCTATATAATATAGAGATAGCAATATGCATGTAGAACCTTGGGTCTCACTATCTTACAGAAGGCTGAATCTAGATTAATGTAAATAGGGTATGGCAGTGTGTATAACTATAAAGCTTACCTTTGGTCAACTTAAGGTTAAAAAACACCTCCAGGCTGCAGATAATAGTCTTGCCTTCCCTCAGTGCTGACCTAGAATGCAAGACGTTCACTACCTCAGTCTCTGTCAGACTACACTGGTCCCACACTCCCATCCGCCAACCCTGGTTCTGAATGAAAGTCCTGCTGCCTCCCTCCCACTTGCAGCACTAGGCCTGCAGCCGACCTGCCGACTGTGCAGCCAGTGGTGAGGGGCCTGGGGCTGGGCCTGGCTGGGAAGGGTGGGAGCTGTCTAGCCACCCACTGGAAGTCTTTAGAAGGGATATCGCAGTATATTTTAACCTACCTCAAAATATCTCAAAATCACTTGGCAATATGTTAGTTTGATGTGATGTTATGATGATGTAATAGAAGTCGATTTTTATATAGTTATTGACATTTGAAAATGGATTACCTTATCCTATTATTGTCCTCTGGGGAAGACAACCTATCTTTAACCTATTACTGCCATATTGCCCATACCACTCATCCAATACTCTCCAAATTCATCGCTCCCCTTATCCCTCACTTGTGCACAACTAGTTGCTTGCCTGCTACCCCGGGGGTCCGCTCCCTATCTTAACTATAGTAACTGTGTGCGTACATCACCCCAAATTTGGTACCCTTATAACTTGGGGAAATTCTGTGAAAGATGCTCCTTAAAAAGGGATTCTTTGCGGAAAACTCTTTCCCGGGCCTTTGCCTAAAACACTGAAATATAGTTCGATTTTTACGGGGGGGGGGGGGAATCCAGAAAATTTTATCACATTTAAATTATCAGAAAAAGCACCACTTTCCCTGCCTAAAGATGGCCTTGAAAGGAGAAGCACTTGGAAGATTTTTGTCTGGTGAATGTTATAGAAAGTCCCAAATATGTGCTCTAAAAAGGTACCCCTTTGGCCCAAAATGACCAAAAAATATACCCCTTAGAGAGGGACCTGCAGGTACAGTTGGTAGGGCCCAAAAAGGCCCCTTTCTCTTAAGTTTGTGAACACACATAGTAACAAGAATTCAAGGAGTGGACCCCCCGGGCCTGCTACTTAATTCCCAGTAATATGCATTTGATGTTGGATCATATAATATCATGTGGAACCAAAAATGTGTTAAACCGTATGATAAATCATCTTATACCTGTTCACTGGATGGATTACCCCCGCAGAAATTAACCGGGAAGACCTTAATGTAACACTGTTGTATATTATGATGGGTTAAATAAAAGAAAAAAGAAAAAAAAGGATAATAATAATGGAAGAAGTAAGTATATCTATTTGGACCTCTGAACTTGAGCACCCTGCCTTGGCTTGAGTCCCCGCTTGAGTCATTTGTGATGTAAAATACGCATACTATCTTTGGACGCATATTACGTCATAGGGAACCTAAAATACCTAAGTGGCCCTAAATGTATAGGCGTATAAGTAAACCTGTTGAATACGTCCCCCTGTTATCCTTGCAGTAGATGAACCAGCAATAGCAGCACGAGTTTTCTAACGATGTGCCATCTTGTGTCAAAATGGTGAACTAAAACTGATTTTGTTTGCAAATTTGATTGCACTATGATATGTACAGCATTGCCCCAGTGAATGAAAGGTTGCGGTTCCTATACTGAAAACCCAGCCCTATTGTGGCACATTTTATATAAGATAATGTGCCGAAGCATTGATCAGCAAAATACCATGAAAGGGATAGTGCTGCCATCTGGTAGAAGATACTGGCATCAAGGGAAACGTTAATTAAGGAAGGAAATGAGGAAATGTTCAATAATGTATTGAATACAAACGTTTTGTTCTAAACCATATAGAAATGTTCAATAACGTTTTGAGTACAAACGTTTTTATCTAAACCATGTAGAAACATCAGATAAACATCATTGGGTTATAGTGGAAAACCAAAGAAGAGCAAAACGCTTAAAAGGCATATTTATTGACTTAAAGATTACACATGATATGACATGTGAGGGAAAAGGGGGACTATGTATATATATGTATGCGTATGTATGGGTATAGTATATATATACTGAGTAGATAAGGGGAAACTGTATATACAATAGCACAGTCCGGAAAGACCAATATGATAAAGGGGAAAGATACCGTTCAGATACATGAAATCACGTGGCAATCGAATAGATCTGGTACGCGGGCCACACAGTAAGTAATGAATATAATATATATATGAATGAGGTCATACTGTCCAATAATAAGAGACTTGGCTATAATAAGAGTCAGAGTTCATTGGATTGAATATATTCGACGTGTGGTCAGGGCTTAGAACCCAAACAGGGAAGCAACATATAGAATAAGATCTGGGCTGAAGCAGCTGGTGGGGAAGATAACGGCGGGATAAATCCAGGTCAGGAGATAGACTTGAACGGTAGAGGCGAACGGGGAAACAGGGAACATGGCCCAGCATCAGGAGGTAGTAGTACATAGGGATGAACCTCAGCGTCAGGTGTAACCATAGCCGGGCATGACATCTAGGCAGGGGAGAAGCGACGTGGGGGGTAGACAGGCAGCGGAGGCCGGCAACCAGGCCCTGTACACGGTATGGTCATGGACCGGGTCCGCCTAATCACCGAACGGATGGTCATGGACCAGGGCTGCCTAATTGATGATCGATGAAAGCTGAAGTAGGGCTGCCTAATTGAAGATCGATGGAAGTTGAGCGAGCAGACTGTGGTCACGGGGGGAGGCAGCCTAGCTATTGATCCATAGGGGCTGAAACAAGGAATAAAGAGAATATAAGCTGGGGAAGGGAGAAGAGCAGTCAGTTACCAGTGAGCGTTTGGGGAGTACGATCGAGAAGACCAGATGGCATTGTGTAACTCCTGAGGAGTATGTGTGTGGTACATGTATATATTTACATTAGGGAATATTGAGAACTAATGGAATAGTGTGGAGATAGCACGGTCATTCACTGATTGTGTCAAACTGGAGATAGTAATGGAGATGGTAATACAATTTATTTCATGGTGAATACGATCTATTAATGCTAAGGCAATGGGAAGGCCGTATGCAAATAAAGCGTGAAATAACCCTCGGGCATATTTCACGCTCTGCCCGTATTTCACGCTCCCAGGGGTCGTCATGGGGTCGCTATGGAGTTGCTAAGCTACAGAGGGTCACGTGACTTGCGCTGAATTCAAAATGGCGGCACCACGGACGAAAACAAAGTGTTGCACGTATCTAAAGTCAGTATTTGATAAGTATTTAGTGTAAATGCCCTGAAATAAATACAGAGCGTCACTTAAAGGTGCCCTCTTCAGTGGTTACTGCACTCGAGGCCCCTGTCCCGTACTGCACTAGGCCTATGGCCAGCGTGCAGTACGGGACAGGGGCCTCTTGTGCAGTAACCACTGACTCGGTCACTTTAGCGTGAAGCTCTGTCTATATACTGGGTTTGTCAGTATAGAATTAGAGCATCAACTATCTAGACTTGCCGATCTGATGAATTGGGATTTGATCATATGTATATATCCTGGAGCTGTGGTGATAGCCAACGATTGAGGAATAGATTGCACCTGGAGTTCTCTTGAGGTCGGAATATAATATCAACCGATACAATAGAGAAGTGTATAGATCAACGATAGAACACGCTAATAAGTATTGTGACGATAAACAGCAATGTACATGAGATTGGATTGAATGTATTATTGGTCAAATGGACGACGACTAGTACTTCCGGATTCATATAGAGGAATCCTGCCAGATACTTATATGAATACCTTGCCTATTTAAGGCCGTCTCATATGATTATCGGTGCAAGCCCTGGAGCAAACTGACACTAATGAAATACATATCTCTATATATATATGGAGAAGGCTGTGATTGGGATATAACCTGCGAAATTGCTCTATGTTTGGTATAACATCAACAATACCATAATAAACTGGATCTCACTACCCTTGCGTTATCTTTGTGCGGAAGCCTACCTCTGACTAGTTTACCCCACAGAGTAGTAGCAAGTAAGACGCATGTTGAACCCCATTTAAGTATATGAAAACACTATATTTCTATAGGACATTAACTATAGCCCATCATGGAAGCAAACGTTCTCCTCTAAACCTTCTATAAATGGTAACTAACATTCTAGTTAGCAACGTTTGTATTATGAACTATATAGAAACGTTTAAACAACGTTTTCACAGAAAAGGTCTTTCCTAAAAAACATATAAAAACGTTTGCAAATGTTAAATAACGTTTTTTGTTGAGGCGGTAGGCCCACGGATGGGAGTGATCACAAGAGAAGCACAATCATATTGATATAAATGTAGATCTACCCATTTATTGTCATTATCTGTGTAAATCATATAGGCCCTTTTTTATTCTTTTTTTATTTAACCATTCATAACATGCAATGCGACATTATGATCTTCCCGATTAATTTCCGCGGGGGTAATCCATCCAGTGAATACATATAAGACATTTTATCATTAGGTTGAACAGATCTTTATTGACCTTCAGGTTCCACCCACTTTTTGCTGCAGAGATTACAGTCTGGTAATAAACTACTTACATACAACAGATGAATATATACAAATGAATGAGGTGGTACAAAATAAGAAAAATTGTTTCGCGTTTAAACTGCTGGTATTACATACCAAGTAGAGTTAAGCGTAGAGGCTTTATAATGAGGTTTTGGGAAAAGAAATGTGATATTTGTACTGGTATTATCTTTAGGAATGATACGCCTATATATTTTTGGTTCAAAATATCAGGTTTGGACACTGGTTTGATACAGATGGTGTATGGTCCGACTTATATACATGTCTGCATATATATAAGGCTTGAAGACCACATCCGAAGGTTTTTGATTAGCAATTTTGCTATCATAAACAGGTACCTAGGTATGTTAACTGACTTCCTATATAAAAGTAACTCCTGTAGAGCTATATTTATCTATTTATTTATTACTTGATTTAGTTGGGGCCACTCCATGAGACCTCAGATCCAAAATATCAGTGATTGTGCTGTCCCCAGTGAGAAGCACATGAACTACAGTACCAAATACCCAATGTGAGTTCATATTGGGTGACAACCGACCCAATGGGGGGGGGGGGGGAGGCACTCCCTATATTTTCTATGGTAACTGCATGTATGTGCAAAGACCATCTCAAATATTGTACTCTTTAATGCAAGAAGTACTTCAACAAAATAGGACAATTTCCACAGGAAATTCCTTATGATCCCTTGTCTATATACGTCCCCAGAATGGAACCTTTCCCCTGGAACTGTGCTCACACATGGTAACCAAAGCTGACAGAGTGCCCCCCCTGTCTCTGCAGTGGTTAGTGCCTACCTCCCACTGGGTGTATCTGAACGGCCTGCTGCATGTGGGCAGGGGAGGGGGTGGCCTTGTTTGCTGGGGGCTACCTGAGGGAGGGGTCAGGTCAAGTGGCGGACTGTGGATGGGGTATAGACAGGCACCCACCTGTGATTAGCCCTAGGTAGTACCCCCCCCCCACCCCACATGCACACACCTCACACATGTACTTCTGTCCTCAGCAACGACCACACAGAATGACCATTCACAGCAGTGCCCCCTTGTGCAAAGTGAGGAAAGCACACATTTACCAAATCTATATTTGGGGAGATCTACTATTTTTTGCTAAAAACACCACTGTATCTACATATTTATGTGATAAATATTAAAGGGTTATCTAAAGCAGCATGTCTGCAGTGCCATATTCTGGTTTTCTCATATTATTCAAAACCTGCGGATGGGGTCTTTAATGTCCCAACATGATATTTCGGGCCATAGATTAATGTCATTGAAGTATTGACGTATTGAAATTTTTATTGAACACATCACCTCAACGAGGTGTTTTTAAACGTACAATTCATGAGAGTCATAACATTACATCTTTCGTCCAACATTGTGGCAGAATGAGGTCTATATAGTCAAGTCATTCTATGATAGAAATAGGGTCCACCCACCACAAATTGCAACAGAATTCATTTTGCCACCATATGACTCAGAATTGTGTATAGAATAACATTTCAAGAGTTTAGGAAAATCTAATTAGTGGACGAGTGCCTAATTAGCATATGTTCGTTAGCATGTCGCGATTTCTTAGTACCTAACTGGAAATGGCCATAAATGTGGTTTGAAATAACTCTTTTGATCACTTTAAAAGCATAATAGGTACTTCTCATGATAGACAATCATTCTCCTGAAGAATTATTCAAATTAGTGCGTTTCCTAATTTGCATAATTAGGAGATTAATCCAAAAGTAGGAATTTTCTCGCAATAATCTAACACATTTGCTTCCTTGCTCTAAAATGAACATTGCAACCAAGAGTTTTCACCATTGTGTATTTCATTGAGGTCATTAGAGAAAGATACATCTACATGGATTGTCATGACAAGGGAAATATGCATAATTTGCATAATTACATTATCATCGTTAGCAAATAAACAGCTTTCCATGTCCAGCTGTCAAAGGGATTTGACTCTAATTTTGGTTTGAGTAGACATTTAGGATCACTTTAAAGCCATATAATGTTCATGGTTAATCAGTCTAGTATAAATTATCCAAATTGATGTATTATGTCCTAATTTGCATAATTCAAAATGGCTCCCAAAATCCAGTGTATACACCATTTTCACCATACACAATGCCATAATTTTGGTCTTGAATACACATATGAATCACTTTTAAAGACCCAAATGTATTTCTAATTATGTCAAACTCTTCTTTAGTAGGATAATTTGAATTGGTACATCTCTTAATTACTATTTATAGATAGAAATTGCTTTCAAACTCCC
Source organism: Harmothoe impar (assembly GCA_947462335.1). NCBI lineage: Eukaryota > Metazoa > Annelida > Polychaeta > Phyllodocida > Polynoidae > Harmothoe > Harmothoe impar. The sequence goes on from OX381720.1 coordinate 27,519,562, forward strand.
AGTCTAGACCTCAAATATGGCCACATAAATGATGATAGCTATTGTTTGTGATTAAGATATGTACTGCTTTGTAAGCCCAAATGTACTTTCCTTCATAGTTATATACAATAATTCTCGAATGATTTGACTTAATATGTATACAGGATTTGTTTAAGTTGTATATTCGCTCGGCAGATTGCCCTAAAAAGGTACCTATTTCATAAGGGTCGAAACTAAATACTGTAGCTTGAAAGGGCAATCTGGAGGGGAAATACACAACTTAAACTGATCCTGTATTAATTTTCAAATGCATTTGTCAAGTTTTAAAGGAGAAATATGCAATTTATTAACCTGCATTGTCTAAAAATACGTCATGACACCTTGCTCGGCAGTCACTCCAGGTTTCTATGCCTGCGTGATTCGGTTCATAAAAAGAATGAGTCCCCTCTGTCTATCACCTATATCATCTTTATTTGTACAAATTAGGCCTGCTTTTCGATTCAAATATGTTATTTTGTTAAAAAGAAAGACGATTAAACCATAATCTGGTCACGTCTCTATCAATTAAAAAATGAATTCATCATCGTCGTACCAAAATGTCATGATTCGTCCAGGAATCAAACCCTGGCCACTGTGGTGGAAGGCATGAATGTTGACCACTACACTAACCCGGACATGATTACTGCGGAAGCCTCAGTAGGAAGAGTAGACTATGTATGCGGCCCCTCTTTTTGATATCTTGATATGTCTAGCCTGGTTGAGAGGACATCTCTATGGTCTAGTAGGTAGAGTATCCTTACGCCAGACCAGAAAATACGGAGGTTCGGCAAAATACTGGGGCTGGTTATTTCACTTTTTTTGAATACGAGGCTCAGTGCTTAGGCCTAGCTGGCTTCATATTTTGTAAATTCATTTAGAAATAATATGGTAGAATAACTTAATCTTTGTACTTTCCTAATTTGCATGAATTCAGAATGGCTCACTAAGTCCTTATCAGCATGTTTAGCAGGAAACAAGAAGGTGGTTATCCTGAGTTAAAATCATAATGATAGGGTGGATCATTTTAAAACCCAATTCTGAGGCATATTAATTAATTAACATTTTTGAGCAACCCATATTTCTGCATTCATCTCCATCATGTACTACACTGTGATTATACATCAAATGGTCATTTGGTAAAAATGTCGCATTTACTTTGTATGCCACCTATGAGCCACTCTGTGAAGTAGTTCAGTGACCACACCTTTCAGTGATGGTTTGATAGGAATCATTTTACAGAATTAAATCGCCTCAGTTATCCAGTGAATTCAGCTTAAAGTTCCGACCATCTTAAGTTGGGGACAGCATTATAGCGGCCTCACTGTATGTTAAGCACTATGGGCCACTAAACATGGGTATTAACATATTTCTGCAGTCCTTTGAATTCCAGGCAATGAGATCCACATTTTTCAATCTTTAGTGCATGGGGCCTCACCTTGAATGTTTTCCCACTTTTAAGGTGTAGTACAGCATACTTAAAGATTACTAGTCTATATTCTGCATCTGACATATATTTGATGATTCATAGAGATCTAAAATAATTCCATGATTAGCCCAAATATTGATTGCTTAACATGATTATTGTTGATTATAACACACAACAATCAAGATTTCACAATATAATGCATGGGAATGCATCTCAGACTTTTAAATTGGACGGAAATATCATATCAAGTCAATCTTAGGGTAAAATTCTTTTGTCAGCTGGGTTTGGAAAGAGATTGCGATGGTAACGAGCCTATGCAAATATGTCAAACTTTCAAAACCATTATAAGTGGAAACCTTTGGACTGGAGGTTGATCATTTGTTTATCCTTTAAACAACCTAATCAAAAATAGGAGATATACCTGAGCAAAAACATCACCAAATTATGATTATAGGGTGTTTTTTCATACTTCTATCCTATGAATGCAAATTAGCAAATAAATGAGCTTAATTGATAATAAAAGAAAGACTTTGTTCATAATGAATAGTGCCTTTCAGGTCTTTTAAATGGCCTGAAACATAGTTTGAATGGAACATGATGGCCAAATAGGTTTGTAAACTGGGCATAAGTGCAATATAATATGCAAATTAGGCAGACAGGGTCTCACGGTTATTGAGTTGTGGACATCATGCGCTTGCAATACATTAATGATTTCCCACATTAATAGGGGGAGGGGTAGTGGCCACATTTTTGTCAAATGACCATTTGATGTATAATCACGGTCTAGTATATGATGGAGATAAATGCAAAAATATGGGTTGGTCAAAGATGTTTATTGATTAATATGCCTCAGAAAAAAGCCTTTTTTATCCATAAATAGTAATTAAGAGATGTACCAATTAAAATTATCCTAGTAAAGAAGGGTTTGACATGATTAGAAATACATTTGGGTCTTTAAAAGTGATTCATATGTGTATTCAAGACCAAAATTATGGCATTGTATATGGTGAAAATGGTGTATACACTGGATTTTGGGAGCCATTTTGGATTATGCAAATTAGGACATAATACATCAATTTGGATAATTTATACTAGACTGATTAACCATGAACATTATATGGCTTTAAAGTGATCCTAAATGTCTACTCAAACCAAAATTAGAGTCAAATCCCTTTGACAGCTGAACATGGAAAGCTGTTTATTTGCTAACGATGATAATGTAATTATGCAAATTATGCATATTTCCCTTGTCATGACAATCCATGTAGATGTATCTTTCTCTAATGACCTCAATGAAATACACAATGGTGAAAACTCTTGGTTGCAATGTTCATTTTAGAGCAAGGAAGCAAATGTGTTAGATTATTGCGAGAAAATTCCTACTTTTGGATTAATCTCCTAATTATGCAAATTAGGAAATGCACTAATTTGAATAATTCTTCAGGAGAATGATTGTCTATCATGAGAAGTACCTATTATGCTTTTAAAGTGATCAAAAGAGTTATTTCAAACCACATTTATGGCCATTTCCAGTTAGGTACTAAGAAATCGCGACATGCTAACGAACATATGCTAATTAGGCACTCTTCCACTAATTAGATTTTCCTAAACTCTTGAAATGTTATTCTATACACAATTCTGAGTCATATGGTGGCAAAATGAATTCTGTTGCAATTTGTGGTGGGTATATTCTTAGAATGACTGGACTAATATTGATCAACATTGTCCAGCAATGGCCAACTCTGGGCCAGCGTTCGGACATGAGCTGATTCAATGCAAGAATTCCAACATGGGCCCAATCATAATGCATTATATATTTGCCCAACATTGGCCCGATGGATCTTTGCTATCTAAGTTGGTGCTCTGCCAAACGTATTGCACCGTACATTATCATGCATGCAGACGAACAGATGTTTTTAAACTGATGAAACAAAGCCGTTGAACAGACAGTGTTATACCCGCACTAACAGATATGTCATTCTGTTATGTCCATTTGACAACAAAAAGACATGAAATAACACGCGTCATGATATGGGGAAAAAACTGAAAAGGCTTGCAGACTTACTTCAACATGATAAATATCCAAGTTAATTGAATTGAATTCATATACTAAAAGCGTCTTTTCTTACATTAAAATGTGCTATAGCACTGGAAACCATTTGCTTTTGTTAATCCTAGTGCATGTTTGATAATACATTCCCATCCAAATCTGACATGTATGCTTATTGGTACACTATTACTAGTCATGCCAAGTTACTGGTTTATGATCGAGTGGACGAACTCACTTGGGAGCGCGGACAAGAAAATTTGCATAATCTTAATTCATATATGCACACTGCGTGGCCCCTCATATTCTGACTGTTATATTGTGCTGTACAATTGGTAATAGTATTGTATATAGGGTTGCCAGAGGCTCTACCCCCAAACCCTCTTTTCTTTCTTTCTTTTTCATTTTTGAAACTGTTATCAAACACAACTATGACCGAACCCATTTACCTGGCCTGGATGGGGCACGGGGGCAGATATAATACAGCGCGGTCATCTCGTGTTTTCAAGATGAAGATGCATAGGGGAAGATGGGGGAATACGTGACACCCAAGAGTTTTCATGCAATTTCCTCAAACTCCCTAAGGTACAATGGTTGTAGTTCATAATTTCAAAGATTTTGTGACCCACGGTGGGGTAATACGGGACGCCATTGTGGGGTAAGATGGAACGGAATAGGAATCGTTAGTGAAAATGGCCAAATATCTTTCATGCATGGGTGGAATTCTTTGAATGAGAAGCCTTTGAGGTACCTTAACAAAATATATGATGATTTAAACTGTCCCAAAACATTATAAAGATACTTTGTTACCACAATGAGTGCTATTTGCCTATTCTTGTCGAGATAATTTGTCAAATTATTAAATAATTAGCAAAATTTGGCAAAAATTGAGTCTTAACATCGTTTCCATGGGGACCAGGATGTCATGATATACCCAAAACCCCATCTATTAGATGGGGCTCCTCTATAGCTTTGAAACAAGCTATTTTGTGACCATTTATGTTGAGATGCACACTAGAAACAGCAAAAATTGTGAATTGTCCTTGATGTTCAAATTGACCCTGAATGTATTTTCATGCCGCCATTTTGGAAAATGGCCACCACACAAAGTATGACCACATTCAAATTTGATACATGAAAAAGAATCTCACAAAGAACTAAGTTTATTTAGATATCTTGAAAAAAAGTAGTTTCTGCAAAGGCACTCTTTCATGTTGAAGTTTTAAATAAGACTAATAGTTTAAAATTTTTGTAGAAAAAATATATACAAATTGCCATAGGGATTGCCTTTGACCCATATTACCCCACTGAAAAATGAGGTTGGGGTAATACGGGACACCACACAAATAGTGGTGTCAATTCCTAGACACTTCACAGAAAATAACCAAACCATATTTAATTTTATGAGCTATTGGGTGTTATATCCTTAGCCCATGAAACCAGAAAGAATATTACCATTTTGCTCAAACTAGGGGCTTACATAAATAATGATGTGTCTAATTATGCTTTACTTATCAAGATGTCAGCCCTCAATATTCCAGGCATTCAATTTTATTTTCTGCGTATAATTCAAATAATAATAAATGTTGCAATATATATATGATCTGATGCCTACCTTTTATTATAAAACCAAAACTGAGTTCTTAGTGTCACCTTTCAGTAAGAAATATCAGTCTGAAATGAGAGTATCCCTTATTACCCCATGGCCCGTATTACCCCATCTTCCCCTTATCTAAAGTATAATGTTAGAATCTAGATATTAAGATAATCACGTCAGTAAGAATGTACGTATAGGAATTAAGGTTACACAACCTTTCTTGTCCACGCTCCCGTGTGATTATGCCCACTCGTACCTGGAATAAACCCACTCAACAAAAAGACGTTATTTAACCCTGGAAAAAACGTTCACTGAAGGGTTGCAAAACGTTCGTTTTTAACGTTAGTTTTACGTAAAAACGTTGACTCCTAATAACGTAAATAAACGTTTTTTTACAAACGTTTGGAAGTGGAACCTTTATCCAATGTTAAATAACGTTTTTCAGAGAGCAAAATAACATCTTTTAAGGGTCAAAATAACGTCATTTATGTTGGGCAAAGGGCACCAAACCTAGCTGAAAGATAAGGATACCAGCATCATATATTTTTAGTTTTATTTATTTTGATATTTATTTTTTCTCTGTCACGTTATAGACTTTGTTCTGAGGGTGTAATAGTAAAGCATCTATCCACCTGTCTTTCCTAACCATACATGCATTCTTTACTATACCTTCAATAGGTATACAGAAAGAACATCTTGGTACATGTGGGCAATACAAATGCTCATTTGAACTGATTTGACTATATATTTCTTAAAACCCCATTAAATGGGTGTTTACAGGTCTATTTCCATCCTGGACTGTATAGATACCGTTCACCTTGCTGCTAATTTATGAAAATTGATTTGATATGAAATATTACAGCTACATTGATTAGGATAAGTAGGGATAATTATCATTGTGCCACTTTTAATATAAGATAATGTGGTGAAGTACCAGCAAAATACCATCTAAAGGATAGTGCTGCCTCCTAGTTGCAGATACTGTTATCAAGAGAAACGTTAATTAACATCAAAATAACGTTTGTTATACAAACGTTTTTTGTCCAAACCATGTGGAAACATTCAACAATGTATTGGATACAAAAGTTTTGCTCTATACCATATAGAAACGTTCAATAACGTTTTAGATAGCAACGTTTTTATATAAATTCTGTAGAAACATCATATAACGTGACACAAAGAAACGTTTTCCTCTAAACCATCTAGAAAGGTTAAGTAACGTTCTAGATAGCAACGTTTGTATTATGAACCATATAGAAACGTTTAAACAACGTTTTTAAAATAAACGTTCTCCTGCAAACCATGTAAAAACGTTTGCAAATGTTAAATAACGTTTTTTGTTGAGTGGGAAGTTAGCACCACATATGTAAAGGTCCGATATTTAGGGAGTTGATATCACTGATATTCGTTGACATTCCTATCTCTATCATTGGTGACAAGAGGAAGATGGAAAAGTCAAATGTGCTGTTGGGATATCTGCTAACTGCACTAATAGGTGAGTGAATTCAGGAGGTACTCTAAATAACATTCGATACTCAAATGACTACCATGAGTTTGCTATAATAATTATATTAATCACTACATTGAACTACTATTGTGACTGTAAATGTGTGTGTGAGGTATTATGTTATAACATTTTGCATTGTTTAATTACCCTAGTACTATTATGTATCTTTGACTTATCCTTTAAATGTTTGCCTTATCCTAGTGGGAAATAAAAGCCAAATCATGTAGAGGCTCTCAGGCCGAAGACAACCTAAGAAAAATACTGCGTATTGAAATTGACATTAGATAATGTTATTGCGAATGAATTGTTCTGCAATGATATATAAAAAGTAAACCTTCTTCTTCAGGTGCATATGCCCAGCTAACACCATGTTCAAATGAGAACAGGATTGAAAACATGGCTGCGTGCTTGTCAGCGATACGCTCTCAGGCCCTCGATAAAACCAATGGTCCTTATGGCTTGTCCTACTTTGAGCGTTGTCCTTCAGGAAAGAGGGACAACATCAACTGCTTTGAGACTAAGCCTATCTTTGAACCCAAGTCGTTGTCAGAGTTGACCTTTCAGGTTGCCGATCAAGATCTGTCAACAATTGACCGTTTTCTTGCAATGCGATTTACCTCCCGCGCAGGTGAATTAAATTACGCAATTTCTCAAAATATTTAGCTAATACAAACAATATCTAAAGCTTGAGCTTCGCTATGTAATGTAGGCATTGTTTCCATCAGATTTGTGAAAACATCTCCGAATCGATGAGAAAATCGCGTCTATTACACTGTAAAAAATCGATGGGAAAAACGCATCTACTATTATTCCGCATTAGCAAGATGATTACTGTACAGCGCCATTTTGTCTGGTACCAGTGCTCTTTCCTCTGCTAACTATAGCAGCCAGCTGGTGAGCTGAAGCTGGTTCCTGTCATGTCCAAAATCTGGAGTTTTAGGGGCCATAAACCTTTCGGTTATAGCCCTCTATTGTGGGTCCTTATGTCATGTGTTCAGATTGGGGCAGTGGTTAGGATACTGGCATTCAATACAAAGGTCCTGACTTCAAATCCATAGCATGGTTGTTTGGTTACCCCAAAACGTTTTTGTAGAACGTTTTTCAAACGGCTAGAAAACGTTTGCAAAAGGTTTGCAAGAGGTATGCAAAAGGTTTGCACATGATTTAGACGAGCATTGCAGTAACATGTACACTAAAAGTCACCCTGAGGATCGGACCCAAGACCTTTAGATTGACTGTCCCAGGCTCTCCTGCTTGAGCTAACGAGGCAAAGGGTAGAATCAGGCTCACTTTCCCCCAAGAGCTGGCCCTGTCACGTAGAAGCCTGTGGTTCTGACTATCATACAACATGACGAGAGGGACAGGGACAGGGAGGTGGCCTTATTTATTCAAAATTGTCTTTCTATCAAGACATATTGGAAATAATGAATAGCTAACAGATTTGATTTGCTCAGGGGGGGGGGGGGATGATAACACTGCCATACTTTTTTTTGTCAGTGGAAATTCAACTATAATTCAATCATCTACCTCATGATAACCCCATTTATATTTCTGGGATCCCTGTGTCACTAGTTTTCCTATGAATAATAAACATATTCCTATTCTTCCAAAATCGTTTGTGGTATACATACTGGAGGTCATTGCTTACCCTGGATCTCCTGTAATTGACTCCACTTATATCATTCTCTAACCCAGTGGGCACAGAACATTGAATCAACATTGTTAAATGGTTGTCAATGTTGATTCAATGTTGATGCAATGTTGATTCAATGTTGCACTGAATTTTGTGCCCACTGGGAAAGGCCATTTACCTTCTAAGCTTAATTGCCTGCTTAGCTCAGGTGGTAGAGCGTGGGACTCTACAGGCAAGGACAATCAAGGGTTGGTGGATCGATCCCCAGTGGTGCAGCATATTTTTAGTTAGCAATTGGTATATACATGTGCATAAAACGTAATGACATAATGTAAAGTGTAATCAACATTTTGGGACAGTTAGGGATGTTAATTCAACTTAAATGGAGTCCATGAAATGGATGTTATTTCACTTATTAAATGATGTTAAAAGAACGTTTAAACAATATTAACTTGTTACCTAGGTCCATACCTACAGTTATGGTTTTTTTTGTTATGAAAAAGATGTTAAAAAAACGTTCATATAACGTTACAGACAAACGTTTGGATGTAACGTTATAAAAACGTTATTTAATGTCAACGTTTTTACGTAAAAAAAACGTTCTATTGACGTTTTTGCAAACGTTTGCAAACCTTCTACAGACGTTAAATCTTGGTAATGTAAACGTTTTTTTGTTTGCTGGGTATGCAGCCTCGGCATGGATTCGAAGTCAGGACCCTTGTGTTGAATTCCCAGTGTCTTAACCAGTCCCCCAATCTGGACAGTTGATATGAGAACCACTCAACTATCACCCATTCAAAATATCATGACCCCTAAATCTGTGTATTTTGGACATGCAAGGAACCAGCTTCAGCTATAGGTCTCACAAAGGAGAATCACTGCAACTCGCTAGTGCGGAATATTGGAGTGCCAGCTTGAGGCCACTCAAAAAAATAAAATGGTTTCTCATCACCGCGCGCATCATAAAAATCAGGTTTTGGGGAAAACTTCTTTTTTTTTTGCCAAATTTTGATGAAAAACCTCATCAAAATGGACAAAACTGGTCATATTTGGTATCAAATTAAAGCTAATAATGCCATCAATGCGGTGGTATAGAAATAACTTACATTTTCCCCACTTTTAAAGATCAATTAATTCTTAACCAGTAAAATGTGAATTTTGGTCAAAGAAACCCGTAAATTATCCTATACACTTTAGCCTGCGAGTAAAAAAAAAACAAAAAAAAACTCCCTCGTCAGATTTCTCAGACCTTGGTGATGAGAAACCACTTTTTATTTTTGAGTGGCCTTATATAGGGATCATAGATTTGAACAACCAGGGATGATCTTTAAATTAATTGATTTTGTTTTCATCAAGTCTGTGTCGTAAACTACTTCACCCAGTTGAGTGTGGCTATTGTGTGTTTTATCTACCCAATATAGAATAATTGAATGTATGCATCCATGCCCTTAAATAATAATGAGGGTTCGGTGGATAGCTCCTTCCTCTTCCCATGCCCATTTACTGCCTTGTAGCTATAGAAATGCTAGCATCCTTGTTCTCCGACTGATTTGTGAAAATGTAATAGTTAAATGAGTCATTTCCACCGTTTCTTTTTAATCAAAAGGGGGCTACACCGGGTGTGACCACACATACCGTTACCCCAACGAGAAGTCCTTCTTCATTGACCCCCTGGCTGATGTGGCTTATCCATCATGGGACCTTCGCCAAACTCCAGTTTCAACCTGGGATTTTGAGGAAGGCGAACTATTTACGCTTATCGAAATGGACCCTCTGGGAACTACTAAAAGTGTAGCCATCAACATTGAGGGCAATGATTTTACCAATGCAAGGGTGGGTTCCGTATAGTATATATATATCTCTATGTGTATTTTGTGTAAGGGTATTGAGTAGCATTAGACATGTGTAAGTAGATAATATAATAAGTAGAATATATTTAGATACATCTAAATTTGAAAATCTCAGGTCACAAGCTTTCTTTTTGATATATCAAATGTACAGATGTGGCTTTAACGTAAGCTTAAGGTATACATGTAGCATGTTCCATGGCAACTGAAATGGAAGTAGAATGGGAATACCAATTGCAAGCATTGTCTTTTGATATTGATAAATTCTTATTGCTATAGCGTTTAGTGCCTTACGATGGTCCAAGGACACATCTAAATGTGTCTAGACCTTTCACCTTCACCGTCTACAAACAGCCCAATAGGCTCACCCCTCGAAGTGTTCCCTCAACAGGGTTCAATGTCACGGCTTTCGCAGAGATGAATAAACTTCAAGGTATACACGCTATATTTTAATATTATGAAGATATTAAAGTTGAAATGTGATATCCTAATTGAAGTTGAGTTATTACGCTAACTCATATTAAGGCCCCCCCCCCAAAAAAAGGTTGGTTTCCTGTAACATAGTCTGAAAAGCTACGCCCGGCCGACGATTTTTTTTACATTTTTTTACATTTTTTCTATTTTAAATTTTTACATTTTTGGGTCTCGATTTAGAGTTTTCGCTCTAAAATCCTTAACAATTGTCCGATTTACGCACAGTAAAAACTGAAATGTAGCAACATTTTCAGAAAATTAAAAAAAAGAGGGGGACCCGGCCCTGTTCTGCTAGACCCGGCCGGGTTACCGGAAACAAACCGTCTTCTTTTTTGGCCTAAGCTAATACAATATTCAACACATCATGTGAAAGTGAGATTTAGATGATTATAGTGTCATATTAGATTTTGTCATTGACTATTGTATGGTCATTGACACGCAGGGCCAATTGCTTTCTCCTGGGTGCTGGCTTCTTACGATGCCTATTCAGTGGGAAGATATCCGTACGGTCAGAATTGCGCCAGCCTGGTTCAAGATGGTAGGACAACTAATGTACTTTCATCTGTTTTTTTATTATATTAGCCACCCAAAAAATGGTTTCTCATCACCTCGCGTGACATGAAAATCGTGATCGGGGAAACCTTTTTTTTGTGTGTGTTTTATCAATGAAAAATATGTTAAAAGCGGACAAATATTGAGATATTTGGTATACAGTTAGAGCTTATAATGCTGTCAGAAATGCAGTAGGCTAGGAATAACTTGCATTACTTTTGCGGATCAATAAGCTCTTAACTACTAAAATGCTTTGATAAGGGAGTGCTCATTTTTTAACAGGGGGGTGGTGGATTTGGGAGGGGGGAATTGGACCCCTTGACTAGGGGGGGTAAAAAATTTAGACCCCTCTTGGGGGGGGGGTCAAAAATAATAATTCGCGCGCTCCGCGCGAAATCTCACCACCCCCCCTCTTGTTCATGAGGGGGGTTGGTGAGATTATGGTTCATTACCCATTTCTCATTTCCAGTGCTTCGTCCATTTCTTCCGCGCTTTGATTTTCTACCACCGCCTGATCGGATTGACTTGTGGGTGTTTCTGCATATTGAGTTTATGACTGGTCCTATTACCTTCAACTGTGAAAACTACTCCGTGACTAGACCGTAAGTTCATGTAAATTCATTGTAGTAATAGCAATTGAAGAGTTTGGATGCAAAACGACATAAGCGCCATTCTAAAAATAGAGACAAAAATCTGAAAAAAAAAGATTAGGCAGAGTGAAATATAATCCTCAAACAATCTTTCCAAGATTTACCATTTTTCATTAGGACTTGCATACACTTTGTTACCAAAGTATAATAATTGACCTCGGGGTGTCTTTACAAAAAGCATTATATGCTTCAATTCTTGGATGGAGATATGTCATTTCGCATCCAAACTCTTCAACTACAAAAAGAAGTATAAGCTAGCTTTCACAAACCAAGGGGTGAACGGTCGCTTTTTACCAAATCTATATGTCTTTAGTCGATAGAGAATATCGCATATATATGTTTAGATGTTAGTTTAATTGCTTTCTACATGTATGCATTTCCATAGGGCCAACAAAATAGTCCTGGACCCACTATCAACGAATGCCTTGATCGACACTGGTGATATCAGGGCAGATTCTCGGCGCACTTTTCATATGGAGATGAACAAGATTGATCCACAGCTATCTGATTTTGCAGGTGCGTTAATATTTTATCTATAATTTTTGTATCTGAAAACATAAATAGTGCGATATTCTGATATAGTCCAGGTTCAAGTCGCAAAGAAAGGGGCAAATTATATGTACCCGATTGTGTCTATGAGCCCCTATTATCATAGTTGATCTAACACTTACAAGTGACATATGATACTTTTAAAATACAATGATATTTCAACATACAAACATACAAAACATTCAAACACCAAAATCGGTTGGGGAAGGGCTTTTTTTTTTTTAATCTCAATGCGGACCAAATTTAAAAAAATTAAAAAATACATTGCAGGAAAGCTATACACCCTACTAGAAGTGAATCCTGCAAATAAGGTTGTCCATGGCATGATGGTGAACCTTCCTGGGGGTGACTTCACCGCCCAGGGTGTTGGAGTGGTTGGGGAGGCTGAGGTCGGGGACCGCCTCCTCACCTACCAACCACCCATCCCGCCCAATCACGGCCAACAGCACCCCCTGATGTTCCTGCTGTTTGAACAAACAGCCACACTGCCAGCCAACGTGGACCTCACACCGTATCTGGTCTCATGTGCTGATAACAGGTCAGTTCATAATTATTTCCTTTTCAACAGTGGGTTCATTTGACATTGAATCATTGAAAATAGGTGGTTCCAGGCCTTGAAAGAGAAGCGCCAAGCAGAGTCAAGCATTGACAGACTCTGGAAAGAGAGTCCGGGTATTAATGTCAGGCCCTGTTGCCTGGTTGCAATCTGAGAATGCTGGAATCTATGAGCATCACATGACACGAGTCCAGCATTGACTGATATTGTTTTCATGCCCTGGAAAATATGTTTGTTTGTTTTTTAAATCCAATTTTGGGATGCGCCTTCTTTGTCTGTGTACTGTATACTGTTGATTTGCCAATTTTAGTTTTCTAATAAATACTCCTATTTACAGGCACTTTGATGACCTGGCCGGTTTCATTGCTGACCACCAACTGGACCTAGTGGGCACGTCGCTGATGTTCATCAAGTATGATGAATACACAAGGTGCACCACACCACAGGCCTGACCTGAGAACTCACTGAAACAGAAGATGCACCATAACCCATGGCTGATGCACCCCAACCGCGACCTGACCTGAGAACTGACCTAGACACAAGATGCACCATATCCCAGACCCGACCTGAGAACTCACCGAAACAGAAGATGCACCATAACCCAGGCTTGATGCACCACAACCGAGACCTGACCTGAGAACTGACCTAGACACAAGATGCACCATATCCCAGGCCTGACCTGAGAACTCACTAAAACAGAAGATGCACCATGACCAAGGCTTGACCTGAGATGTGACCGAGACAGAGGCCGTAACACAACCCTGGCCCGACCTGAGATATCACTGAGACTATGCACTGCAAACGAGACCTAATATGACAGCTTATCTTAAAGCTTGACCATCATGGTTGAAGTGAGGCCAAAAGCACTTTTGGATATAGTTCAGTTTTCATTCACAAGAGGGCTCTTAAGGGCTGAGAGCTCAGCTCTTACAGGCACAATATAGGGTGAATATGTTGTATCTGGACAATGCCCATGGTCCCCTGTCCAAACACTGCTGCCTTCTGGTGGAACTGTTATTTTAGGCCATGTATGGAAAATGCTGAACTTATTCCCTGACGGCCCAGCTTTAATATCTATGTTTCGCTCCTAGCTCACCACACTGCTGCTCACCACCCGTTATGCCACACTTTTCTTCTTTTTTTTTGGGGGGGGGGGAGGGTTATAGAAATGAAATTTGGAAATGACACTTTCTTTTATTCCATCCGATCAGTTTTTCGTAGAAAACAAAACGGAGAGAAAAATATAAGATATTACACTGTGATATACCATTAGAAAGCTAAAATAAATACAAAAGTCATCTACTTACCTTTCATATAGATACAATGAGAATTCAAATTTTCTTAATTCTTTAAAAATCTTCTTTTCAAAATTTCTGTTCAATTAAATATTTGTGTATAGATCTATGTTGTTGTTTTTTGTTTTTTCCTTCTGACTGTATCCAAACCGTCCGTACGCAAAAAAAATAAAATCCCCCAAATGAAAAGAAAAGTTTGGCCCTATTTATTGTTTTTGCCCACGCCTCTACTTTTCAGTATCTGCTTCATATTCGAAAAAATGTACAATTGATGGCAACTTTTCCTGTCAAAACTCAAACAACATCAACTATCAAAGGATTTTTTAGGGAGGGAGGGACAGAGGGAGGGAGGGAGGGAGGGTGGTGAGGGTGGTGAGAGTGGGAAGGGTGGGGAGGGAGGTGGTAATTAGGGAGGGAGGGACAAAGGGAGGCAGGCAGAAGGATTGGTTAGGAAGGGAGGAAGGAAGGAATGAATAAATGAGGGAGGGTGGGAGGGAGGGGGGAGGGGGGAGAGAGGGAGGGGGAGGGAGGGAGGGAGGTAGAAACGAGGGAGGGAGGGAGGCAGGCAGGCATGCAGGAATCCATGGAGGGAGGGAGGGCAAGAGGGGAGGAGGGAAAGGAAGGAGGGAGGGAGGGAGGGAGGGAGGGAAGAGGGAGGGAAGACTTGACCTCTTTCCTAAGCTTATGCCATGGCATGATGCACTCATACATTCCAAGTCTACCTACCAATGCTGCATAAATACATCAATCCTACCCTTTGGTAGCGTATCAGCCAGGTAGAGTTGGCGTGAAGCTTAAATATAGGCCTGGGGAGAAGACCAATTAAGGACAAAGCACGACTTTATTGCATTGAGCTGTCATTAGGCTAAGAGAGGAACGTTATATTTCGCCTGCCGTCCGTCGCGGTCATAACCTCTTATACACAGAGGAAAATATGAGAGTCAGCTGGACTCACATGCCATAGTCAGCGTCACATGCCATAGTCAGAGTCCAGCACTGCCTGGACCTTAGTTATGAAAGTTCAGCACTGCCTGACTTTCGCACTAAGGATAGTCTAATAATGCTGGACTTTCCCTAGAACAAGAGTACAGCGATGCTAGACTCTTGTTATCGAGAGTCAAGCCAAGCTGGACTCACATACAGATGTGAGTCTAGCAATGCTGAACCTTTGCCTCAATGAAAGTCAGGTATAGTTGAGCTCTAGTAAAGCTAGTTGCTTATTTGCATTGGGGGATAATGTTTTAAAAGATTTATATGGCCTCCCATACAAAATAATATTGTTGTCCTGAACAGACAACAAGTCATTTATAGGTATGTACCAACATAGAGGTGCATGTACATGTACCATCACATGTCAGAGGTGATCCCAGAATCTTAATGTATATCATTTCCAAATCCACAAGAATGGTGTCATACATCCTATCATTAAGCTCAATACTGTATTGTGTCCCCACCTGGTAGCAAACAAAGGAGGCTCAGGCTAACTGACCCTCATCCCAGAGTCAGACATTGCCTGACTGTGGAAAGAAAGTCAGGCTGACTCTGGTATCAAGATTTGTCTTGCCTGCCTGTCATTCAAGGATCAGGCTGACTCTCAAAATGGAGTAAATTTATGGGACTATCAAAGGACGCTCAGCCTGACTGTCGTTTAATGGAAGTGAAAGTCCAGCAGACTCTCCTACCTGAGTCTGGCATTGCCTGACCCTGGGGAGAGTCCAGCTGACGCTCACATTTTTCTCTGTGTAGTCATCATGATGCTGGAATGTAGACCTCGTGTGTTACTTGGCAGTGCTGCAACCGTGCATTATGCAGACTCTACGAGTTTGATACACTCCCAAAGGGGTCGCCTGATGCAACAATACAGTGCAGTAAATCAGTTCTTTAGGAATGCCGCCCAAGTTGGCGCCAAGTATTACTACTGTGTAGACTTCCCGCAGTCCTTGGCACACCTAGCTCCTACCTTTCCCTTTCCCTCTCCCTTACCCACTACTTCAGTTCTTAACTCTCTCCTTCTCTGCCTAACTCATTCCCGAACAATCTACCTCACCTCCAAGCTGCCTCCCAAAACTCACTCCCTCATCATCTTTCTTTCTTTCCTTCCTTCCTTCCTTCTCTTCCTTCCACATTTCAAATATCCCCTCTCTCCCTTCCACTCTCCCTTCCTATCCCCCTCCTTCCTTCCCTCGACCCCTCCCTGCCTACCTACCTCTGTCCTTCCCTCCCTCATTCCCTACCTTCCTCCTTCCTCCTTTCCTGCAGGCCGCCCTCCCTCTGTCTTCCTTCCTTCTTCCTTGACATCCCTCCCTCTCTCCCTCCTCCTGGCCCTCCTTCCCTGCCTGCATGCCGGCCTGCCTGCCTCCCTTCCTCTGTACCTCCATCTTTCTTCATTCTTTTACATCCATCCCTGTTTTCCCCTCCCCCCTCCTCCCTGTCCCCTCACTCACTCCCTCCTTCACTCACCCACTTGCCCCTCATTCGCTCCCTCCCTCCCTCTTTCCCTCTTTCTTCCTTCCTTCTTTCCCCTTTTCACATCCCTCCCTCTCTCCCTCTCCCCTATCCCTTCGGATATCGAACAAAGAAACTCAGCTATATCGAACAGAGAAACACTGATATTGGATACCATAATCTGATATTGAATATCAAAACTCCAATGTGAAGGGGGTTGGTGTGGAGACTAATACTTTGTCTAAGTGTTGTAATAGGGTAATTTGACGGTGCTGATTACGAATCTACTCTGTGTAAAGTGATAGCTGTGTCGCAAAAAGGTCAAATACAAGGTCAAAAGTCACAAGTTGGTATAAGAATGAGACTGCAATTTAAGCAGGGTAATAGCTATAAAGCAAATAGTTCATTCTATTTTATTTGCAATCACTTGTACTGGTACTACTTCAACAGTATGACTGAGACGGATGCGAGTCACATGCGTAAGATGAATTAGTATCACTTTAGATATGTTTGTAGATCTATTTGTTTCATTTGAAATGTGTTTTCTCATTTCAGTCTCATTTTCCCCTCAAATTGTGACCTTGACCTTGAGTTTGACCTTTTTGTGACACAGATATCACTTCGCACAGAGCAGATTCAGAAGCAGTACCCTCAAAATACCCTGTTACAATACTCAGACAAAGTATTGGTCTCCATACGAACCTAAGGTTAAATACCAACATTTGGTCTCCTTAGCCCCCCAATTATATTATGAATAACAAGACATACTGGGAAATATGTATCAGAAGAAGGGTTACCAGCTATGTCGTGGTAGTCGTGAGAGTTTAGAATCTCTTTGTTAATATTTCGTCGATCTTAAGAAAAATGTCGATATCATTGTAATCCTCCTGTCGTTTGTCACTAAGCCCTAAAATATCGATATCACTGTGCCAAAATTAGGCATCCACCCCATCTCATTAAAAAAATATTTGTGTATACGAAGACATAAGGCTCAGTCTCATGAGTTTGTAACATTTCAAACGTCTTTGACCGGTGCCGTCTTTGACCGGTGCCGTCTTTGACCGGTGCCGTCTTTGACCGGGTATGTGATTAAAATGAAGAAAAAAGTAGTGTACAGTAAAGAAATGGGTAAATTTTTTGTATAATATGTTATAACACATCATTTCGAGGCATTATTTAAAATTGATATATTTCATATATTTATGTTATTGGCTCAGTCTCATGAGTTTGTAACAGTTGAAACGTCTTTGACCGGCGTCGTCTTTGACCGGTGACGTCTTTGACCTGCTGAAGAAAAAAAGCCCAAAAGGAACCCTTAATATGTGCATTAAAAAAAATTTTTTAATTGGGTAAATCAACCATAGACTGTTTATTACATGAAGAAGTTGAAGCTTAAATTTCTTTACTATATAAGTACTTTTTTCTTCATTTTAATCACATACCCGGTCAAAGACGGCACCGGTCAAAGACGTTTGAAATGTTACAAACTCATGAGACTGAGCCATAATCTGATACTACAATGGCCTCTCCGAGTACCTTGAATTCTCGCATATAAGCCTAACTCACGTATAAGCCGCACCCCAAGTTTGGGCCGATCCTATAAGCCACACTGGCCATCTGATTATGGTGACTTTAGTACTGTACTATAGGAGCAAAAACTCCTGTATAAGCATCACCCTCTCTCTCTGTACCGATCCTATAAGCCGCACTGGGGATCTGACTCAGGTAGAAGCCACGGCTAGTATGCGAGACTTTACTGTATCGACTGTTGGGGGAGGTGTCAGTACAGCGCAGTGCTGGTCTTGTATAAACGCCGCCAGACTTAAGTTAATACTTGCCCGGGCGTTGCTTCAAAAACTAATAATCAAATTAATTTTTGTTTGATGACATATAGAAACATTTGCATAACCTCCTCACACCTATACAAATAGCTAGCACCTAGTCATGGCGAGGGTTGTACCAGAAAGCCATCTGTTTATTGCATGTTGAAGTCGCATTTGGACCAGGGAGCCCATACATAATATGAGATTCCAAAAATAGCCAAGGAGTTATATAAGTTTAATCAAAATGTTTCCTTATATTATAATGACATGAAATAAAAATACATCGTTGTGTTGAAATATTTTATTCAAGAGATATCATGTTAAACGTATTGGTACTAAGGCCACTTAAAGTTGATTATCAGCTTTCCGGATACCGCGCGCACCCTCTAAAAGGGGCCGCATTGGTTCTTTTTTTCAGCCTTTTAGAAAAAAAAAATGACCAAAAATAGCGCATGGATGAAAATACCAGCAATACAGTTGCAATATTATCAATATCTCAGCTGTTAATTGGAGTAGAAACGTAATTTAAAAGACATTTTAGACCTTTTATCCAATTACAGATCATCAATTTTCTAGAAATAAATAAAAAGGTCCTCCCGCACCTCCAGAAAAAAGTAAAACAAAATAAAATAAAAAGCGCCCTCCCGCCCACTTTTTTCTTAATAATATTATGTGTCCGCAAAGCTGATATTTGACTTTAAGTGGCCTAATTTCACATGCAACAAAATTTAATGATGTTTGATTCATTCTGTCTAGTCTCATAGCATTCCCTACACTGAAAAAGTAAACCTGTCTCCAGACTCGTCTAAGTGACTGTCATAAAATAAGTGAGTTAAAGGTTGTCTAACCTATCGGGTTACCATCCCATAAATAGAATCTGGTGCTGAAAAATGTTGGGGTTTTCGCTGGCACACGCCAAGTGGGCCTTCCGTCCGATAACTACAGCTAGAAGACCCACTTCCTTGTCACTAAGACGGATTTGTGGGATGGTAACCTGATAGGTTAGACAACATTGAACTCATTTATTTGACACTTGGTCACTTCTAAGTCACTGAGAAGAGTCTGGAGACAAGTTTACTTTTTCAGTGTATGTCTACACTACAATACAGCTGACCAATCATAGTTTGAAATCATTGTTCTCCCTGTTGTATATCACAAGCCATGCTTTGCAATATACCCCAGACAATAATGCCCATCCGGTCCTTCAGGGCAAGTTGCAAGTTTAATGTGTCCGAATACATGTATATTAGATGGGTTAGTATATTTATTCAATTCAAAAAAAAATTAATTAAAAGTTAGTAAATGACACTGTGTGAGAATGACCAGTGGTATATATATACGTGGGAATCTCTCATGAGGAAAAGGCCAATTCAGCTTTGTAAATTAATTTACAGCCTCGACTTATATCAATGGGATTTGGTAAATCATCATTTTTGCCGCTGCTCTAAATAACGGCTGACCATTAGGAATTGAAGAGTATTGGCGGACATAATGTTCCAAATTGAAGACACGATCTAATAATACATTGCAATACATGTACCCTTTTTCTTTGCTCTGTCGCACCCTCACTCACTGCCTGCCTCCCTCCTTCCCTCACTGCCTCCCTCCCCGTTCCCCCTTCTCTCCCTCCCTCTTCCCTTCTTTCTCTAATCTGTACATCCCTCCTCCTTCCCTTTCTCCCTCCCTCCCTCCCTTCCGCCCTCAGACACAGACTCACCCAACACATCATCATCCACCTACCAACTATCCCCTATCTTAGTGCTTCTAGGCTTAAGGAATACCTGTCACATAGTACAATGCAGACATTGACAGACAGACAGTATATGTTTCCCCAGTTATCCTTTGATAAAGCATACATATATAGTATGTATACCTATAATACTAGGGCATATGCTTGTTTCAGTAAGAGACTTAGTGCATGTCTAGAGTATGGCACACCTCGGCTTCCGTACCCATGGCCATCTAAATTACATTGTGTATATTTATCATATACATATAATTGATGATGATGTCTACATCATGTAACTTATTTACGTAAAATACACATGATTTTTTTTACATGGATATTACATAGTCAAAAAAACGTCTTAAAGATTTGCACATAGTACGTAATGGGTGCAACTTTCTGACGTAACCAAATGCAGTAAATATCTGTTGAGAAAAGACGTAGAGATAACGTGATTCATACGAGTTTTGCTAGCTGGGATTTGATCTATTAAAAATACTCAAAAGACAAGTGTCATAAGATATACCTTTATTGTCTTGAAAGGAGAAATGTTGTGAAATTGCAATGTATCATAGATACAACTTTACCCTTTCGTATACAGCAGTAAACATCTGGTTACTGCCAGTTACATGAACATGGTGGTTGAATGCTTTGTCGATGAAAACCTCATTTGGTACTACAACCATGTTCTTCTAACAATTTCAGATTTCCTCAAACTAAGGCATGAGCTCGGAGGACAACTGTTGAGGTCTGTTGAGGTGAATCTGCCATCCTGTTATATGTTCAATGGTGTTTAATTTATATCAATGAAATAATAGTCTTGTTTTGATGTTCGGATTGATATTAGCAAATTATATGATATAACCATGTATTAAATACTATTATGATCTCTGTATCTGATATTTCTTTTCATAAGGATAGTGCAGTTTCTCAAGATTAGTATTAAGGAAAAGATATCAATGGTAAATCATCTCACAAGACATCTAACTTGCTACAGATAGAACATAAAATGATGGAAATGCACATGCGAATGTCTGTAGAATGTTACAAGAACAATAGGGGGTGTTTGTATCCCCTTGCACTTAACTATAAGGAAAATCCAATAGAAAATACTTCCATACTTTTAGCCGTATGGGGGATCCTTAAACAAAAACCATGCCTGCAACTCTAAATTAACACAAATTATATCCTGATAACCTCAACAAATCACCAGGAAATAATTTTGATGACTTTAAAAAAGGACTTTCCCCTATTTTCTTAAACTATGTCATCAACAGTAAGGCCCACTCATTAAAGAGAGGTGTTACCGTTTTGACACAGTATCCTGATGCATCCCAGCAACTCTGCTCTTACAAAAACATTCCTCAATTTCTACACAAGGCAGACAATAATGGTTTCCCTTTGGGCACTGATATTGTCATGCGTTTTCCATGTGTAAATAGACAGAAGGACCGGATCCTCTTCCTTGTGGGTGTCCATGTGAGCTTGTAGGTAGCACAGCTGGCAGAAGCACTGAACACATACTGCACATTCATACACCATGGTGTGTCTGTACAGGTCTGATGCTTCAAGGAACATCTGGTTACAATGGTGACACCCATACTGTGCCTGTAGCACCACAGCGGTGGGTTTAGTCTCAAGGGAAGGGCTTTGAAGGGTATTTATCAGTTCTTGCTCATTCTCGGTTTTCGCATTGCCTTGAATAGTGTTGCCTGGTTCTAGATTTCCTTGTCGCTCGATGCGGTTCTCCACCTTTACTTCCGTCTTGAAATCCTCAAACCGCCTTCTATACACCGGCCCTGTTTTTTTCTTATGGGTGCGCACATGTTTCTGCAAATACTTCTTTTTCGAAAACCGATTATCACACTGCGGACAGTGGTATGGTTTTATACCTGTGTGCTTTGCTGAGTGTTCCTTCAAGTGTGTTTCAGTAACAAAATCTACCCCACAATACACACATATCTGGGGCTTTTTGTCATGAGTGGAAGCAATGTGTCGTCTCAAGCCACCTGAAAATTTAAACTTTTTGTGACACTTAGTGCATCCAAAGGGCCGTTCTTCTATGTGAGTAGTTAAGTGCTGCAAGAAATCTACCTTTGCATGGAAGCAATTTGCACAGTGTGGACACTTGTAAAACCATGATGGTATATGAAGCTGAACATGTCGTTTGAGATCAACATGTTTAGCATACGTCTTACTACAATATGAACACTGATACAGTGTTCCTGCTTTTATCGCTCGGTGGCGGAAAGCATGCCGCTGTAGATCTACAAGGCGTTCAAACATTGTTTTACATACAGAACATTTGTAGGGGTACTTCTGATGAGGTAACCTTTGTCCGGTTCTGATGTAAGGTCTGATGTCTAAATCCTTGGTATGAGTGAGGAGATGATGCTCCATACTGTATCCATCTTCAAATTTCTCACAACAAACTGGGCAGGTTGATGGGTGGGTCAATGCATGGAGCTCCAACTCTGATGTCGTCCCAAATCTCTCTGTACATTCAGAACACTTATAAGGTTTCTTATGGGTCATCTTGTGATATTTGAAGTGGGATGACAGTGCAAACCTCTGATTGCACACATGACACTTGTACTGGCCTTCTTGCTTATGGATCATCCTATGTTCGGTCAGCAAGGGGGAATTTGAAAACACAGCAGAACAATCACAACACTTGTAGGACTTTTTCAAACCTTCTACAGAGCTCAACTCTCCCCAAAATACATCATCTCCATTTTCAATGAGAGCCATTTCACATATCTGTGATGGAGACAGGGAAACATTTGTATTGAAAAAACTTTCTTCTTCCATTCTAATATCGGTCGGTGTCTGCATAGAAAAAAACCATCTCTGCATTTTCTTCCATCCAATCAGTTTCTTCTTTCACTATTAAGTCAGACATAGCAAATATAGGCGAGTCAAGAGTATCATCGTTGGCCATTTTGTCATCAACAGGGTTTTTCCATTGTTTCTTAGCCTGCCACAAGTGTAGCTCGTTTTCATTTGCCATTTCTGCCTTAATGTCAGAGCAAATCTCATATTCTGCACCTTGCATCATTGTGTGAGTTAAGGTCAGTTTTCTACAAAGAAAGTATATGCAAACTTCTTGAAAATTTTCTCATATTCTACTTATGTACAATGTAGACCGTTCCTATTTCCAGATGTCTGTTACCTCCTAGGAGCATCAGTTCCGAGGAAGTTTTGTCTGTATGAATCTGTAAGAAATAAAAGACATCCTGATTATTATAATTTATAGTGCAGCTAGCATACCTACAAACTCTGGGCTAAGATGGCAGCATTAACGTACTACCCGGTAAGTGTACACTGAAAAACTCTGAAGGTCCGAATTTTTTTTCCATTTTTTTCCATTTTTTTTAGGCCAATGGATTTTTTCATTGGAAAAGTGGAGGGAGCGACAATTTTTCTTTTTACCTGGCTTCTGACAGTAAATCTTAAAGATTGATTGTGTGATTAACATCACATGTGACCCAGGGCTCTAATAAACCATGATTCCCAACACAAGTCCCAACCCCCTAACCCCCCAAGCAATGTACAGATGATTTGGCCTTTACAGATCACCTGGTCCCCACTGACCTTTCTTTAGAGTTGTCTGTGTGAACGCTCATCTTTTAAAGGGTGGATTCAAGGTCACCCCAGCTAACAAAAAACGTTTTTAGAACGTTTAAAAACGTTTGTATTTGGTTTGGAAACAAACGTTTGTATTAGAACGTTTTAAAACGTTTGCGTATGGTTTGGAAACAAACATTTGGGTTAGAATGTTTTAAGACGTTTGTGTATAGCTTGGAAACAAACGTTTCAGGTTTTACTATGCTTAGTAGACCTACAACTTTATGACCCATCAAAAGTGAGGGGGGGGGGCAAAAAAAAAGTTGCCCCTTTTTGGCAAAAAAAAAGTGTTGTGGAGAAGGTTCCTCAAGAACTAATCGGGGCTTGAACCCTGGATCTCCCACATGTGAGGCTAATGCTTTACCCCTACTCTACTGAGGATCTGGTAATAAGCCTGCTGAGACCTGTACATATAAAGGCAGGGGGCTGCAAAACCGGAGGGCCTGTGGGCAGGGGGCCTGTGTTCCGGGGGCCTACAGCAAGGGGGCTATAGGGCACTAGCAGGATGCAGTAATTCTACCTTGTGAGACCTTTAGCTGAAGCTGGTTCCTGTCACGTCCAAAATCAGAGTTTTAGGGGTCATAAACCTTTCAGTTATAGCCCTCTATTATGGGTCCTTAGGTCATCTGTTCAGATTGGGGGAGTGGTTAGGACTCTGGCCTACCAATCAATGGGTCATGAGTTCAAATCCATGTCTAGGCTTTTTTGTTCACACATAATTTTAACATGTATTTTTGGTAGGTCAAAAATTGTGATAGTATACAATTCGGTTTTAAAGATCCTTTACACAAGATCAATATTTTTAGTGTAATCTAAAATGGTTTTGAATCAGTTGTATTTGAATATTTCTCATGCCACCTGGTTGCATTGGGGGAGTGGTTAGGACACTGGCCAATCAATCCAGGGGTAATAAGCTCAAATCCATGCCAAGGCAACATATCTTTTTTATAGTTGGTAAGAAATAGTAATATTATTTACAAAGAAAACCCAATGCAACAATACAAAACCATTTTAGATCTTAGATTTCAGGTGTTAAGGATCTTTACAACAGAGTTGTATACTATCACAATTTTTGACCTACCAAAATACATCTTAAAATTGTGTGTGAACAAAAAAGCCGTGACATGGATTTGAACCCATGATGCATGGATTGGAAGGTCAGAGTCCTAACCACTCCCCCATTCTGAACAGGTGACCTAAGGACCCACAATAGTGGCCTATATTTGAAAGGTTTATGACCCCTAAAACACCAAATTTTTGTCATGACAGGAACCAGCTTCAGCTAATCAGCAGGCTTCTATAGTTAGCAGAGGAAAGAGCACTGGTACCAGACAAGATGGCGCTGTACAGTGATCATCTAGCTAATGCGGAATAGTAAGGAGGGCCTATATTCCGGATACCACTTTGAACCCTTTAGGCCGGTGTTTTAATGGGCTATGCTTCAGGCTTATATGGTCACTCCGCCATCAGCCTCATTAGCTCATGAAGGAGAGCCTGGGACTCCCAATCTACAGATCCTGAGTTCGGTTCCCAGCCTGGTTTTTAGATAGTCATCCAAAGGTGTCTGCAAAAGTTTGCATCCAAACCTTTTGCAAACCTTTTGCAAACCTTTTTGCAAACCTTTTCCAAACGTTTATAAAACGTTTTAAAACGTTCTAACACAAACGTTTGTTTCTGTCAACGTTTTAACGTTTTAAAAACGTTTTTTGCAAACGTTTGTAAACCTACAGCAAACGTTTTCCAACCGTTAGGAAAACGTTTTTTTGTTAGCTGGGACTGCCCAGCTAGCACCTTATGTAAAAAGCACGTCTGTTACTGGTCATATTCACGTTGATACGTCAAAATGACCTGATCATGACGTCTCAAGGGGGTAAATCCTTGTACATAGCAGTTTGACAGGAAACTGATGTACTATTTACATCTAAATGGCAATTTGAAAGGGACGTTACCATTTGATATCATCCATACATTTCTATGTGGTCATTATTTGATGTAACAAGTGATAAAATCTTGATCACAATATCATATCTTTTTTTCGAGAAATCATACACATGACACATTGATGTCAGATTTATGAGTTAAGGTGCATGTTAAAATGACATAATAGATTTGACATCAACATTACACATACTTTACATATGTAGTACATCTTTATCTTGTCAGATTATGACGTCTATGAGACATCTGTTCTTTAGCTCTCAAATAGTTCACACTTTTGACACAAGATGTCTCCCTCTACCAATATCAATAGAATACAATCTACATTGACAGTAGTCTGACCATAAATTAGTATTTATTCAACACAATGAATTTACATAGAAGATGAAACTTGAATAACTTTTTGCCTGGAATGTATGATCTGTTATTTTTGTGTCTATAGAATAATTATTAATGGGAGAACCAGGATATCAACACGAGCACACCTTTTCTGTGGTCGCCAAAACTATTCAATTCCCATAGACTGACCATGAGCTGACATCACATCTTGGCCACTGTGCTAGGATCAATGTGCTAAGTCTCTGCAGGATTATTGGTAATGTCTACAGGCAAAATACACTGAATAAATCAATTGCCTTCGATGTTACCTGCTTCTGATGGAGAAGTCTTACTCTAGGTGTAGGGTAGACGTTAGATACATGTCTTTTCATGATGTCTAAAACTTGTCTGCATCTGCCATCTTATTTATGAAATATATTTATACCACAATTAAATTGCTTTTAGAATATACCCACCCCAAACAATGTTACAATTATTCCACTTACTTACATCTTTATGTCGCATCTTCCTGATGTCTTTTTAAATCTTTCAAAGCACGTCATATTAATATCATTATGTTACATTGAAAAGACGTCTGAAGAATGATGTCTAAACCATTTGCATATAGGACGTCATGAGGCTAAGAATACGACGTAACCATATGAAGTAAATATCTATTGAGAAAAGATGTAGAGATGACGTGATTAACTACGAGTTTTGCTAGCTGGGTGGCATATTCTTCAGCATTAGTTCACACAGACTTGCTTTTAGGGTTCATTTTGACTTTTTTGGGGCTTGGGGGTGGTTTCATGGCGACTTTTTTTTTGGGGGGGACATTTTGAAAAAAAGAGGAGACACAGATTGTTCCACAGTAGAACTTAAGCTTTATTTTTTTGAAATACAAGACTTCCTGCTTTAGCACTGAAGGGCCTTCTTCAATGCACCCATTGAATACAATGTGTCCGTATTCAATGGGCAAGGAAAAAATAGTTTTTCTTCATTTAATGGCTTCAAATAAAAAATAAACACAAATGCCAACTACATTGATACCATCTCTGATGCATTTCACTCGTGGGGGCTGGGGCATATCCCACTCAGCCTGCGGCTTCGTGGGATAGGCCTATAGCCCCAGCCCCCACTTGTGAAATACAACAGAGACAGTATCAATGGGCGTTGGCATTTGTCTATTTATTTTTGGAAATACAAGACCATTGAATACAATGGGGCCGTATTCAATGGGCTAAGAAAAAGTAGTTTTCCCTTAATTAAATGGCTTCAAATAAAAAAATAAAAACAAATGCCAACTTCATTGATACCGCTCTGATGTATTTCACGAATGGGGGCTGGGGCGCATCCCACTCAGCAAAACTGCCCCAGCCCCCACTCGTGAAATACAACAGAGACGGTATCAATGGACGTTGGCATTTGTCTATTTATTTTGAAAAGAAAAACCAAAAAACAAAGGCAGGGCAATACTTTAAAGTCAGCTGACCGATCTACGTTTTTTGCAGGAAAACCGTCTCACAGAGACCCAGGGTACCCTGGGTCAATGAACTAAAATCAATCCAAGAGGATAAAGAAGTTTAAAAAACTCTAAATTATAATATCTGTTTTCTAGAATGCCGACAAAACTGACAAATTATAATTTTTGAAAAATGAGGGTGTGTCATTTATATCAATAACAGTAGGGTGGTGAAATTTCACGTGGAGGCGAGAGTGTGTTTCAAAAATATCAATATCTCAGCTGACAATAGGGGTAGAAACGAAGTTTAAAGGGCATTTTAGACCTCATTTATATGTGCAGACCAACAATTTAAGCAAAAAAAGAAAAAAGGCCCTCCCGCACCTCCAGGAAAAAGTAAATTTAAAAAAAAGCCTCCCTCCCTCACCGATTTTTTTTCCAAAAAGTGTGCAAAGCTAATAATCAATTTTAAGTGGCCTTAGTTTGCCATGTTTTATTAAGTATCATTTTAATGCATTTCCTTTACCTGTGCTATACATGTATGTCAGGAACCAGAGATGAACAAAATCACCTAATAATTGGTATTTTTAATACTTGCTGAATCAGCAGTTTCTATACTAATTCCCATAGAGCTTATATCGCTCCGACAGGCATGTTGTTATATCGCGCACCTGTTTAGATAATTAAAAATAATATATCAAGTAACAATAAAATGAGTGGACTTTAGTGAGAAGGTAGCCTTATATGTTGTCTAATACTGGTGAAAATGTGGGTACAGTGCTCCTCACCATACAGGTGTGAGAGTATTTGGGCTTAAGCACCCAGTTTTGACACTTTTGGGTGTGAAAACGGATGAGCGGATTTAGCCATATGGTCGAACGAACCACCCCACCTCCCTGAAGGAGGAAAAGTGTTCCACCCTAGCTGAGTTGAAAGAGGACATAATTGCCTACATCTAATTTTTCACGGCTTGTCGATCTGACAATTATTAAGGATTCTAGAGAAAAAACTATGAAGGATTGAATTAATAAAACAAAACTCAGCTTTCTCTTTAAATGTATAATTCCAGCTCCACCATTGAAATAATTGTGTCAAGTTCCACCATATCCAAAAACTAACCACCCCGCAAAGAGGGCTAGTTACGGGCCTGTGTACTGTATATCAATGGGTGAGCGATATAACACAATGGTGTGAGCGATATAATAACAATCATGACGATATTAGGCTACCCAAAAATTTAACCAGATTTTAGGCCCCTGCATCCCATACAAGGGGTTGCAATTGGCATTATTTTTTCTCAATTTTTTTAGTTAAAATAGTTTTTTTAGAAATAGGGCCTACTTATAAAAATCGTTCTAAATGAGAGTGGAAAAGACTGGTGAGGAATATTCGGGTAAGGGAGTGTTCATTTATTATTTACAGGGGGCGTAAAAATTTCCGACCCCTCCTGAGGGGGGGGGGGCGTAAAAAATTCTGACCCCTCTCAGGGATATTTCTAGGATTTTATGCAATGGGCCAATGGCGCATCCCTAGGAAAAATAATGCGCCATCTTCAAAATTAATGGGCCATTGAACTGTATACAGCCAAAAATAATTATCTCATTTCAAGAAAATAAATTTATTTCACTCGTCTGGCGGAGAAACCACTTGTTTCAAGAAAAAAATATTTTCCTAAAACAAGTGGCTTGTCAGCGAGTCGAGTTTGATAATCTAATTTTCTTGAAATGAGATAATTATTTTTGGCTGTGTATTTTCTTTGAAATATTAATTAGAAATACAAAAGGTAAATCGGTACCGCTCCCGTAGTGCAATCCGATCTACTCTCATACCCTGTGACGTTCCACTTTTCCTTTCCATTTCCCCTCAATGGGGGTGCAGAGGGGTCCCCCCCCCCCTGAGGTCACAAAGTTGCCTCTTTTAAGGGCTACAGGTCACAAAGTCGCTTTTTTTGCAAGAATATCCAGGTCGCAGGTCACTTTTTTATTATATATCAGTATGGCCATTTGAAAACAGCAGGTCGCAGGTCACAACAATCAATGGTCCAGGTCGAAAAGTCCCGTTTTTTTTACGGTCACCGTATTTTGCTTTCCCCCGTAAATTTTACAGGCCTTTCCCGTTGTATTTTTACGGTGATTCATCATTATTATACAATGTTTCTCTGCTATTCAATGATGATTATAATTATTTCTGGATTCATTGTTGTATATTTCATAATATCATCTTAATTCCAGGCCTGTATATATATATATATATATATATATATATATATATATATATATATATATATATATATATATATATATATATATATATATATATATATATATATATTAGGCCTGAGAAGCATAATTGAATGCCTCATAGCAATATACAATTACAATCCATGGGCAAAAGGTACTCTAGGATTGTTACAAAGAAACTCTGACAACAGTCTCAATATGTAGGCTATAATTCTAATTACCACAACATGGGTGTTTATACTTTTTGTACTACTGTTCAGGGTCTCAAAAAAGGAAATTATATATTTTTTATCTTTAATATGCCAAAGGCTTCAATTTTGATTGTGTAATTAATGAGATAGTTGGATATCTTTATAAATCTAACACAATTATGTATGTTTTTAGTTGATAGCTTCCACTAAAGTCTTTCTATTAAACTAAGCTGCCACCTGGTGAGCAAACTTTTAACGTGAGATTCACCGTAAATGAAAAAAACATTGTTTCACTGTAGTGGTTTACGGATGTTTACTGTAAAACCTTGCGCCCCCCCCCCTGGATCCGCCCCTGCATAGCCCCCCCCTCCCCATTTGGCCTAGGCCTACTACTCCCGATTATTATAAGTTTGTGGCTAGATCTAGGCCTACTACCCCCTCCCCCACCCATTATTATATACAGGCCTAAGTTTTAACTTTAGGACTAGGCCTACTGCCCCACCAGTGCCGAAGGCGCTGGTTCAACAATAAAATAGCAGTGCTCCTACAAAAATAATATTACAATTCCTATTACTCTTCCCCTCACTATGAATCATATATATATCTAGACGACTGTGGAATAAAATATCATTAGATAAAAACAACCAAAGGGAACTTCATCTAAAAAAATTATTCCCAATTTCTTATCAAACCATGAGAGTTTCCCTGACCACATGTTGTCCTAACCCATTTATTATACCTAGCATATGATAGTCCTATCTCTTAACCACTGAAGCTCATATGCCCACTGCAGTGGCGTATTACGGCAATACGCCCACCGGGTGGGCGTATTAGAAAGGTCACGTGACCAGCTATTGACCAATGGGAGTGCTGCATTATTTGTTGTAAATTGTCAATAATCTGTTGTCGACCGCCGATTAAGATGGTTATTTTCTCAAAGATGCACCAAGTTCTTGATGTTATTATGAAAGAAATCGATAGAGATTATATGTTAGCACACATATGGAACTTTAAAACGTGTAAATCGGACTAGAAATAAGGTTTTTATGCCCAAATTCGTATTGAAATCGGGGAGATACCCCCGGTCCCTGCACTTGGAGTTAGAAACTACACCATCCATGTTACGAAAACGCCGAGAAAGGGGTGCTTTTTAACCCACTCAGCATGTCTGTGAAATTCAGAAAAAGGGGGTGTTTTTCAGCCAAAAGTCAGTGAAAAATAGGAAAGGGGGGTAAAATTCTATTAGGTCATTGAAAATGGCAATGACTGAGTAGAATTCTGACCCCACTATGTTTGTGTGAGGGCCTCTTTAGTCTTTACATATATTTAGAGGGCAGTTTTGGCAACCTTTGCATCAGCATAGCACAAAATGGGGGTGTTCCTTTTTTTTAACAGAAAAAGGGGGTGTTCTTACTCTGAAAAGGTCAGTGTTTTGAGAAAAGGGGGTCTTCTTAGGGACCAAAAAGTCTGCGTTTTTATCCTTAAAGGGGGGTATTTTACACCCAAAAGTCGGTGGTAGGGGGGTATATTTCAAACCCCATAACATGGATGGTGTTGTTTAGGTATCAGAGTGCAGGGACCGGGGAGATACCTTGTGACTTGTCCTTGTGAGGAAGAGTAGGACTTAAAATCAAAACACACCGTCGATCGCCAATTATTATGCCGATTTTTACAAATTAGCAGCAAGTTCTTGATGTTTTATTATAATTTGAGTTAGGACTATCATATGCTAGGTATAATAAAACAAACACACAACTCGTGAGCAAATCTCAGCTTGCATGCCCACTTGTGGCCCTTATGAAGGGCCACGCGTGGGCATACGGCTGGGATATGCCCACTCGTGGTGTGTTTGGTTAGGATGCTATGAATGATAAGGTAATTTTCTTGCCCATGTCGCCAAGTTACCCGGGTATCATACCTTTGCTCCGTGTGCTCCCAGTGTGGCCGTATCTGCTCTATGATCCTATCAATAGACCTACTTTCCGCTGCATTTCTAGAGTGCTTTCTGTCAGAATTCCTCAATTCCTAGAGAACAAACCCCGGACAAGCGCACGTCCCAGGCAGCACGTGCAGCAGACTGCATGTGCGTCTCGTGCGTGCGTCACGCTGAATTTGGCGCCAAAAATATGACGCGCCCTCTGACGGTGAAGAGATAAACCAGCCGCGAGCAACCCTATCTAGTCTCCGGAGCAAACGACTGCCTATCCATCCACGTCGCTACGCTATGTTACTCTGGCTCCCCGTAGTAACGGGAAGCAGCACGTAGGGATTTGCCTGCGTTTGCTCTGGAGACTAAGACCCTATCGGTACTAGTCACGGGGCGAGATTGGCCTTAGCATCATATAGATTATGTTAATGAGGTAATGGAGCGAAAGCGGATCCATTTCTAATTGGCTGTCTATATAGACTGGTTAGAGCAGGGCCAGCTAATACACATCCACTAATTACTACCAATTAAGGGATTGAAAACATGCTCGGACTTTGTGTATTCAGGGAATACACATTCGACTTCAAAGGGATCCAACCGTCTGACATTTGAATACATATATGAATACTGTGTATTCCACCCTTATGATGTCAAGGTCGGAATTATATGATACCTACGCTATATCTGCAAGTAGCGTGGGTGTCCAAGTTACCGCGGGGAAAGCAAGTTGTCTCCGTGTGTTGTCGTGCAATTGATTATTGTTCACCTCCCAACGTTGGATCGTTGATTGGGTGATTCATTATAAGGTATAGTATTCAATCTAATATATTTGGAAATGGATTAAATACTACACACGCACTGTCGTGCCCCAGTTTCATCAGAGAACACTGTCTGAACATTTGCAAAATCGTATGCACTGAGCGATAATAGATGATGAAAGCCAAACTCACGAAATATCCCGGGCGAGATATGAACTCAACTGGTAACTGAACTGAACCCATTTTACTGTGGTCGTACATTATTTCGCTGGGTATATATTTTCGCTATATTCACGGAAATGAAAAATCCGCGAAATTCTTATATGCTACAGTCATACCTCTCAACTCTCAGACTCACGCATTGGGCGTGAGACTCACGCATTTGCATGCAGTGTCACGCTCTCACGCTGAGGTCCACCTTTCTCACGCTTTCCTGAGCTTTCCAAAACTGAAAGAATTTTTCAAATATTCCTACTAGAACCAAAGTTATTCAATGATTCCCAAAAGTCACCAGAATACATAGTTGACATCCAGATTTTCATTTTTTTCCGCACGCTATACTTATTCTTATAAAGATCAGAGGCGTAGGAAGCAAATCTTAATTGGGGGAGCCCATGGGGGCCCACTCTAACCAGCTTTAGCTATCGGCTTTTCTGCGCCATGTATCATATACACACTTATATTGGAATTGTATAGGAAAGTAGTATTTGAGCCCCCTTTACTTCTGACGCACTCACTTTTCCCTGTGTGGGAGCAGTAAGGGAGCGTTCATTATTTATGCCAGGGGGGGGGGGTGTGCAAATCAGGGGGGGGGTCATTTTTTTTAGGGGTATTCGGAGGGGGGGGGTCTTTTTTTTTCAACCTATTCTTAGGGGGGGGGTCTTTTTTTTCAACCTATTCTGAGGGGGGGGTCATTTTTTTGAGGGGTATTTATTTGGGAGGGCGTATTTTTTGACACAACGTGACGCGAATTTCACGACACATGTCGCGAATTGGGGTCATAGAGACGGTAGAATTTCTTGCCTACCAATTGACACTTGAATGATTCACTACTTTTCTTTTCCTAAACAACAATAATTAACTGGAGAAAGAGCATTAATTCAACACGAGAAGACTACAGAAGTAGGGGGTCTAAACAGCAAAGCTATCAGTGTGCAGTTAGATGAATGCTATTGTGGCACCGAAATATGACAGTACTGTATCCGAAATAGTTTGGGTTAATTGGACTTTAGCCTTGCCCATCATATTTTGGCATCCATATGCAAGGGTGAACTTGCCTACATGTCTAGACCCTGCCTTTCTTCCCAATAGAGGAGCAGATGCATAGTATGCAAGATGCAGATCTACCTCATATAATATTGATACATTGTAGCTTAGGTCCACTCCACCAGTCAAAGGCGTGATTACACTAGTCATGATACACACTTTTCCTTGGTATCTCGTGCCAGACCCGGCTAAATGAGCCACAGCGTTCTGATTGCAGAGCTCTCAATTTTTTTAGAATACCTTCACCATCTCCCTGATAGCTGCCTGCTTCTCACAGATTCTAGGACTTACAAAATCAGCAGACTCATAGAGTAAACATGATCATCCCACTATAAATCGGTGTACCGAATGCCTTGAAATGTAGCAAATAGCCACCAGATCCACAGAGTTTTCTGCTGCGGATGCCACTCCTTCTGTCGCCAATTTCTAAATCTCCCTCTAAGTTCATCTTTGGCTTCAACAGAAATCAGGCACTGAATAATCATTGCTACTCATCGCTACTTGGCCTCATCAGAATTTTAGAGCTCTATATTTGGTTCGGGTCAAGTTGCTTCCGATGCTCTGCAGGGTTATCAGTGAGTTATTCATCACTTTTTTAAAGCTTTTATTTTTTTTGGAGTCAATGCATTCCCATGGCTTGGTTATACTGACCACACCCTAGAATATTGAAGGCAGGTACCTTATGGCATTTCCTCAAATAAAGGTTATCAACTATGGTGCACGTAACATCCATACATACCATTGATGGCTTAAGCGGTTGTAATTGATCCGTGCCATTATATAACAAAGACACATTCCCCCATGACTCTTTGTTCAACTTCAAATTCTCACCCTGAGCTCCCTATTTCTTACTGATCCTAGCCTTTGGAAAACCAAGCTAGGTTTAAATAGTG
The DNA here is from genome assembly GCA_947462335.1 of Harmothoe impar. Classification (NCBI taxonomy): domain Eukaryota; kingdom Metazoa; phylum Annelida; class Polychaeta; order Phyllodocida; family Polynoidae; genus Harmothoe; species Harmothoe impar. Next base: position 27,554,327 of record OX381720.1, read on the forward strand.
ATCTTGTTATAATACCAGGATACATTAAAATGGGCCCATTGACCTCTAGATTTTCAAAATTTTCTTCAGGTTTGCCACTATTATAATGTCCAGAGCAACATCTTTGTTTTAAGCTGCAGTAGCGCGGAACAGGGGGGGGGCCTGGGGGCCTAGTAAAGTGGGGGAGCCAATCTTTTTGGGAAACATGAACATTCTAGACTCAGAGTACCCAAGAATACACCAATCTCGAGGTAAAATTCCTAGAAATTCTTGAAAGACAAGCTCAAAGTCCCTCAGAACTCATCAATTTCAATGTAAAATTACAAAACTTTCCAGGATCATATGGTAGACTTCAGACCACTCTGACCACACTAGTATAAAGGTCAAATTCCTAAATTTTCCGGGGGCTTGTAGCCCCGAAACAACCATTTGTTTCTCCCTCCAACCAACACTCATCAGCTGGCTTTGGGAGCTGGGCCCTCCAACTTTATCCACCTTCCGCGGCCCCTGAGCTGGGCCATTTCATGGTACTTCTACCAAACAGTATTAGCAGGACTTGTAGGTGGGGACCAAAATAATCACACCAATTTTAGCAAAAATATCAAACGTGCCACGGAAACAGAAAAATGTGCGCTCTCCACATGTGGGAAAATATTCACCATATTGTTATGCCCTATAACCACTCCCTCAAATAATGGTTAAGCACATGCTATAATAGGTTATACAATAGGACTATGTAGACTTTGTATGTCGTTGATGCCATTATTAAGTATTTATAAACATCTATGGTGAGGGGGGGGGTCTTTTTTTTTCAACCTATTCGGAGGGGGGGGGTCTTTTTTTTTTTGACCCATTCGGAGGGGGGGGGTCTTTTTTTTTTGACCCATTCAGAGGGGGGGGGTCTTTTTTTTTTGACGTATTCGTTTTGCCAAACGCCCGCCCCCCCCCCCTGCCATAAATAATGAACGCTCCCTAAGGATAGGAAATTGTGTGTATTATATCATGGGTCTTGACAAATTTTTTTGGGGGGGGGGCAAGCATATTCAGGCCCCCCCCCCCCTCCTCAGTGATTGTGGGGGCCCCCCCTTTTCCTACGCCACTGAAGATTGAGCGTGTGAGTGACCTCACAGATGACTCAGGGTAAGCTGGATTTGTAGCTTATCATGTACTTAGATATAATCCTCCCTTATAATCATTCATTGGTCAATTCTTGCATCAGAAATGAATTCCTTGTTAAAAAGTACCCTCAAGTCAGTCATGTGTCGTACAAGTATGTTATTCCATATCAGGCCAGCAGGTGGGTGTGGGTGAGCAGGTAGGTGTGGGAGAGCAGGTGGCTATGGGTGTGGATGTGGGTGGCAGTTGCAGGCTGCGGGCGTGTACCGCCTTCTGTCCCTATCAAAAAGCAAATCGATCGGACTATAAATGGCGAAGATATGGGTGGGACAATTTCGCTCTGCACGTTTTAAGATCTAGCGCAGTACGAGAAGTACCAGTGGCACAACCGTGTGCATCACGGCTGGAACACATGGCCTGCTTCCCGACATAGGCCTGCTCGTAGATCTAAAATTTGTATGGGGGGGAATTTGTATGGAGGCTGTTCCTCCACAAATTTGCGGCCCTCCACAAATTTGCCGACACCCATGAATACACGTTCCATAGGCCTATATTTATGGAGCTCCCCAAATATATGGATGCCCACAAATATATACGGAGGTCCATATTTGTATGCTTAAGTACCAAAAACAAATTTTTTTCATCAGTTTTAGTTTTTCCACAGATATATGGAATGTGTTTTATTGACCTCCGCAAATTTGCGGACCTCTGCAAATTTGTGGAGAAACAGCATCCTGGCAATAAAATTATGTTTTTTTTCAAATCTATACATAATTGTTTTGTGACCAAAGGTATGTTAAAATGCATTAGAATGCACCAATTGACTCCTAGAAATTAAAATTTTCTTGGGGGGGCATGCCCCCAAACCCCCCTAGTGCATCGCGGCGCTTCGCTTGCGAGCATCGTGGCGCTGCGTGCACGACATATGTCTGCTACGCAGCCAGTTATCCACAATTGCTAAAATCTCACTCTTTGGGCCCACCAAAAGTTGAGAGGTCTGTACAGTATGGAATAAATACCCGCGAATAAGTCTTTTTTGCCACCTCAGCGAAAATTTACACCCGTGACTATAAGTACTTTCACAGTATACCGTGGCTTTTTTTAACAACGGGGGGAGCGAGATGTCAACCCTCAGTGAGAAATCATATTTTAAAGGTAGTGATCCTCATTTGTTGGAGGGGGGGGGGGTGTAACAAATTCCAACCCCTCTGGCTAGTCGGGGGGGGGGGGGGTCTCCTTGACGGGGGGTAGCGGTGTCACTTGTCGATTTAAAGAAATGCCAATGTCCATTGTCGATTTTAAGAAAAGGGTCTTGTCCCTTGTCACCCCGGCTTGTCACTATTTTAAAATGCCTGTCATTTGTCGATTTTAAGAAATGGATCTTTTCCCTTGTCACTAGGCCCATGTCTATTTGTCGATTTTAGGGCTCACTTTTTAACAACGGGGGGGGGGGGGGGGGTGAGATATTGCGGGGAGCGCGCGAAATTGACCCGGTCAAGGGGTCCAAATTTTTTACCCCCCCCTTGTTGTTAAAAAATGAGCACTCCCTTACCTGTCTGGAGCCCTTGTAAAGCCCACGCGTTGCTATGCTTCAAGGGCCCACGGGCGACGCACACATGCACCAATTTTTGAGCCATGCATGGGTGCCATGGGGGAGGGGGGGGGGACCTCTTGACCAGGGGGTGTATAAAATTTTAGGTGCCCTTGATGGGGGGGGTCCCCATGTCCCATGTCGATCTTAAGAAATGCTCATGTCGCCATGTCGATCTTAAGAAATGGCCATGTCACCATGTCGATTTTAAGAAATGGTCCATGTCCCATGTCACTGTCACTTATTGACCATGTCCCATGTCACTAGGCCCCAAAAAGCCCATGTTGCCGTGTCGAATTTAGGGGTCTAGGGCCATATCATGTCCCATGTCACTAAGCCCCAAAAAGGCCCATGTCGCTGTGTCGAATTTAGGGGTCTAGGGCCATATTTTACGCGCTCCACGCGAAAACCCTTCACCCCCTCCATCAGTCCATGTTGTTAAAAGATAACCACTCCCTTTAAAGGGGGGCTAGCACGGATGCTAGCAAAGACTGCTACCTGCCCTCACAGATCGTACAAAACGCACAGGAACTAGCGGAGCCTTAGCAGCGCCCTGATTTGTCAATTGGTGGTCACGTGACTTGCTAAGACGGGTAGTTTTCGCGGTGCTAGTTCCCCTTTAAGAGTGCTCATTTGTTTAACAGCGGGGTGGATTCAGTTAGTGTACATTTATTAGTTAGAGCATGGACGTCAATACATTTATTTAGATTCATGATTAGGGGAGGGGGTGGCGGCGCAAAAATTGGACACCCCCGCCCCCCCCCCTCCCATTCATACCCCCAGCCCCAGGCTATTTCCCTGAAAACAGGCATACCGTATTCGACGTAATAAGCGCACACCCCCTAATAAGCGCACCCCCCCTGTTTTTGGCAGATTCGTATACTAGAAATAACCAAAGATATTTCAATTTTTGACCCCAATTAAACTCTTGAGTACTAAAAGGTGTCCATAATAATTGTGCGCTTATTACTTCGAATACGGTATTCTTTCAACTTCCATGGCAATGTCAAGGGTTCGAAATGTTAGCCTCGTCCTTGACAAAAGGTCGTGGCAAAATCATTGCCAGACTAAAAATTTCAGAATTGCACCTATAATATTTCATATCAAATCAGATTTGTACATGATAGGGCCAGATTAATTGGTATTACCCTACCACTTATAGACAATATGGGGGATATTATGGGACATTAGAATTACTTAAAAGTTTCCCACTTTTAAAGCTTTCGTCATTCTAGTATATATATCTGAATGTGAGAGATGTTTTATCTCTCTTTATCAAGCACATACTTATAAATATGGAGGATATGAATAGAAAGAGTTGACATGCCGTTTACTCTTGAATCAGATTTATTTTTAGGCACCAGCAGCTTCGCTGCTGTAAATATTTGGTACAATTCAGGGGGGGGGGGTTGCGAAGAAATTGGCAAAAACAACATGGCGCCTGGCGCAAACGTTACTACCGACCAGGACCCAACAAAATCGCCCGGATGAAATGCATTATGGGAGCAACATCGATATTATTATGATCCTAAATACAAAACCACAGAAAAACTCTTCAATTATAGATGTGTTTAGGAAAACGGGTAATTGAGAGCTGATATGCCTAGGTCTAGTTAGTCTAGTAGATTTAACCCATTTGGTGTGATGCTACACAAACGGTGCATCCACCATCTTTCCTCCACATTCAGTTCCAAAATACCTTCAGGGGATCTCGGGGGACTCTTGATGAAACTGAGGATGGTGATCTCAAGGCCTTTCCATTTTGATGGTTTGTAGGCTTCGGACACCTGGCGACTATACCGAGGATGCTACGAAAAATGCGCCCATTCTAGGCTGAGGGCCGATTTTTTCAGACACCTGGCTCACCTAAACAGGTTCCCCTCATGGACCACAGGAGTCCTTCCCCCTTCAGGCCTCATTACAACAACAGAATCAGCCCTAGCCCTGGTGAGTATGAGGCGCACTCAAGCCATCTCCACCCTTAATACCATGGCGGCCATACTTGATAATAAGGCCGATGGTCTTAGGGTCAACATGGAAGCGTATTACGCGGCCATGAGAGCACACTATGAACGTCAGGTATCACAACCGGGCACACCGGGGTACTATGAGTTCCTCCCCGCCTGCACCCTCGCAACCCAAGTGGTGGAAAGAGCTACAGCTGAGCTCAACAAAAAATTGAATGACGAGGCATCCCTACTAAAGGAAAAACCACAAGATGCCCTGTGGTCAGGCATCCCGGCAGAATTACGTCCGGGCTACAACCCCCACCGGCGCAAACAATGTTGCCAGCCAACTGCGAGACCCCCGATCACTCGCACATGTGAGTCCTCTAGTATCACCATTAGTACCTGGCACCAACACCGTCCCACAAAGCGCTCTCACCTTGGAGCAGATACTTGCTGCCGAGAACAGAGCCCGGTTAGAGGCCCAAAGCCCACGGAACAACAACCAGGTTTTTTCAACCCAGTGGAACCCCGGCAGCGGCCAAAGAGCCCAACGCCCTCGGAACAACCGGGGTGGCCCGACGGGAATCCCCAACACATCGCAACAACCAACCCAGAACAACAACAACAACCCCCGAACCCAAAGCGGGCGACGCCGCAACCAGGGCAACCCAGACAACCAGGGACACCATCGCCGCCCAAGAGTGGACCTGGTAGACCTCCTTCGCCAGGCAGGCCACATCTAGACTCCTCATTTAGAGACAACATTTTCCCGATAGACCCAGATTTGCCATTTCTGTTCAATCCGGTTTTTGACAATCCCTTTGAGGACGAAACTTTTCTAGAATCTTTTGAAATCTATTGCATGGACCATTTACCACTCCTGTACGACTATCAAAATTCTAATGGTAACGCTACTATCAATACTGCCAATAAAAATTCACTAGACTGCCATTCCGGTGTTGTAAATCTTTCAGATCATCAACTAACAGAAGGGGAATTCACTCTCCTACAGAAAGGTCTCACATTTGTAAGCACCCCAACGGCTCCGGACCCCGGTCTAATCATGGAAGATATTAACAAATTCCATCGTAGTGTTAAGAGACATATAGCCCTAAGCAAACTCGATGAAAAGGATGCCCCTCCAGTAGACCTCAACGAAATTCAACCTCCTTTTAAGGACCAAAAATTCAAATGTCCCTCAAAATGGAACCCTCCCGCTCCAGGCATAGTAGAACATATGGCCCTACTAAATCAGAGAGATATAGAAAAAGGTTATCCTAAAGTAAACCCCCAGATCCAACCTAACTTGGCCCGAAAAACAAGCTAAAATAGCATTATCTAAGAATGCCAACATAGTAATCAAAAAGGCAGATAAAGGTTCCGCAGTCGTACTGCAAAACAGATCGGACTATATTAGAGAAGGGCTTCGCCAACTCAATGACAGAGACTTCTATAGACTGCAAGAAGAAAACCTCACCGAAACCCACAACAACACAATCACTAAAGAAATAACGAGGATGTACTACCAAGGTGAGATACACTTAAAAACAGCTGAATATTTAGTCGCAGAAAAACCTAGGACACCTAACCTGTACCTACTACCCAAAATTCACAAAAATGTACTTCCACCCCCGGGCAGACCAATAGTCTCAGCAAATGAATGCCCCACAGAGAAAATATCTCAATTTGTAGATTTCTTCCTACAACCCATTATACCCAAACTCCCCTCTTTCCTTAAAGATTCAGGGGACTTTATAAATACTATCAAAGACCTGGACATCCCCCTTGGTGCCATTCTGGCAACTATGGATGTCACAAGCCTTTACACAAATATCCCGACCCCTGAGGGCATACAGGCCGTCGGCAAAGCTCTAGCCTCCGAGAGACAACCCAACCTAAACCCCACAAACAACTCCATTTGCAAACTTTTAGAATTAGTCCTCACATGCAACAACTTCCAGTTTGACGACAAGGACTTCCTGCAAATTAGCGGTACCGCCATGGGTACTAAATTGGCACCAGCCTATGCCAATATCTTCATGGGAGACTTCGAAAATAGGTTTGTATATCCTTACCACACTCAACCCCTGGTATGGAAAAGATACATAGATGATGTGTTCATCATCTGGACACACGGCAAACCTGCCTTAGATGTCTTCCTACACCACTTAAACACATGTCATGAAACAATAAAGTTCACCATGGAAGAATCTGCCACTACGGTAAACTTCCCGGTCATCAAAACCCCAGAAAACACACTAGAAACTACACTCTACTGTAACAGACAGTCACAACTACCTCCTGTACTCCTCAGAGCATCCAAGACACGTAGTCAGGGCCATCCCATACTCCCAATTCGTCCGAGTCAAACGCATCTGCACAAGGGATTCAGAATTCCTCCGAAATTCATTAATGCTATGCACACACTTCCTGCGCAGGAAATACCCACGCCAACTGCTAATTGACTCCATAACAAGGGCGAAACTCCAACTCCGGTCTGAACTAATCAAACCAAAAACAAAACTCCCAAACACAGGTAGACCAAAAGCATTTTATTGCATTACTACCCACAATCCCAACAACCCCCCGATAAAACAAATCCTTACAGAAAATTGGGACCAAATGAAAAAGACCAAAACCACTCGAGTATTCCACGCGTTTTTGGCAACAGACGCAATAAAAGCCTCGGTGATGAATTAGTGAGAGCATCCACTAGCCAAAAACCAGCTACACCCAAGGTCCCACACAATAGAAAATATCCGTGCAATACTCCCTTGAACTGCAAATACTGCCCGACCCTAAATAAAAGAGGCTTCATAAAGTCCACCACTACCGGCAGGAAGTTCAGGACACTAACCTCTGTCAACTGTCAAAGTGCCAACGTCATATACGCGATTACCGTACCGTCGCGATTAAGCGCCGGGGCGCTCTTCAATTTGGCGGGGCTCTTACACAGGCGCTTATACAAGACAGGCGCTTATTCAAGGTCATGTTTTTAGTGCTTAAGAGACATTTGGAGGCCCCTATACCCCCGGCGCTTATTCAAGACCGGCGCTCTTTCAAGACAAGGCGCTTTATCGCGACGGTACGGTACCTGCAAATCATGTGGCATACAATACGTTGGCCAGACCCTAGAACGTATAATGGATAGGTTCCAGGGACACAGTGGGGACATAGAAAACAATCGGGATAAACCGGTTGGCAGACACTTCAATCTATGCCCACCTCCCCCACACAAACCATCAAAATGGAAAGGCCTTGAGATCACCATCCTCAGTTTCATCAAGAGCCCCCCGAGATCCCCTGAAGGTATTTTGGAACTGAATGTGGAGGAAAGACGGTGGATGTACCGTTTGTGTAGCATCACACCAAATGGGTTAAATCTACTAGACTAACTAGACCTAGGCATATCAGCTCTCAATTACCCGTTTTCCTAAACAGATCAAAGCAAGAGAGCCCAACAAGCCCGGGTATAGAAGTTACACGACCCTCAGCTCGTGCTGACATTGTCCAACCGAAACACCCTATGCTTAACTATTCTCACCAGGATAGTCATCTAATCCGACTATATCCACCCACAACCCTTAATTTTGACTGGGATTCCAGGTTAGTAAACTAAACCGCACCAACCTAGTGCCACTAGTAATTGTACACATGAATTAGTCATACTTAATCAAATTAATTTGAACTTCCTATCTTGGTTCCCTCCATCCAACATAGACTATTCTATATATGTCTGGCCACTATTGACCAGGAAAAAATTCAAATCAAGATACAAGAAACATGACCGAACTTTAATGGCCCTAGTACCCATCTAAGTCCCACCAATGTTCATAAGTTCAACTATACCTTCAGCTATGGATTCCTGATAAGGACATAATCAACCTCAGGATTCTCCATGAAAATCACACCTGATGAGACACTTAAGTCGAAACCACTTTTAATGTACCATTCTGATAGTCTTTTTGACTCAGTTAATCAATCCCATCTCTCAAGATGGGGCTCCTCATTTCCTCTATCTATTTATTTCTAAGTCCTAAACATCTGCTCTAAGATAGTTTCCATATAAGGCATCCAACCCACACTCTGTATGGAGAGTGAGTCACAATAAACAAAGGAAGTGAGGTCACAGACTAAATCCCTGAGCTCTGATTGGTCAGAGCTGATCGGTAACCATGGTACACATAAGCATAGTGAGCCTTGTCAACAAGGCATTCAGTGGTTGTGAAAGGTAGGATCCAGTAGTCCTAATCCGTTTTTCCCTCAATTATAGATGTGTGAAATCTCTGACGAATTAAGAGGTCTTTATCTTCACCGGGACAGATTCGGAGATTCGTCCGGGTTCAATTAGAATGGAGGGGGGGGGGTAAAAATATAACACCAAAAATACATGAAATTGCACTATTCAACTTTTTCCTAAAATGTTCTTGAGGGGAGATGTTCCTAAATCCCCTAGTATTGAATGTATGACATTTGAAAGATCTTTGGATTGATGGACCTTGCCCTGCATAACCTTGTCGCTTAACGCGCCATCTTCAGAGGAAAGCATGACTTTGCTGACTGGATATAGGCCTACTGGAATTGAACTAGGCCTTGTCTAGGCCGCCTAGCTGCTCAATAAATGTTCTTAGCTGGGGGGAGGAGGCCCTCCGAGGGTAGCAAAAATATCCAGCTGTTTTCCAGCAAGCGTGATAACAGGTTTAATAGACTAGTTCAGATTGTAACCTCTGCGCTGCGCTCTTTGTAATTTCACTAATCATAGTTGTATCTTGATTTTTCCAAAACCTTTGACCCCTAGACAAATGTCTAAAGCATCCATTAAACCAATAAAATTGAGAAAGGAGTGAGGTTAGAAAGCCATAGAAGTGCGAGAGTGTCGTTTTGCGCCAAAACATTTGACACGATCTTAATACTTTTCCAGATGGGAAGGGAAATATTTTATTTTAACTTCCATGTTAGTTACTCCAGTGGAGATACGAACTTTAAGCAGATAGAATTTTAAGAAAATATGACATGTAGCCTACTTGACCCAGCTTTTCTAATTGGTGGTATATAATCTGTTTTCAGGTCAGATACTAAAGTGGCAGTCAATAGACATGCTAAACTGAGACTTTATGTATCACCCTGGACAGTTCCAAGCCGTTGGCATTGGACCTCTCAGCAGGTCTCACGGGATTAACATAGGGAGGAGTTATAAACATCGTTTTCTGACTTGGCTAAATCGGAAAAATCCCTAGCATAGGACTGGTGCTGGGAGTCAGATAAGTGGCAGCGAAAACAGTGCCTTGGAAAACCCTTCACACACCCACACACGTGATTATATGGAAGAGTACCATTTCAACAAGGCTACAAGCTACATTTAAGGTGAACTAACCACAGAGAGACATCACGTCACAGGCATCATGAAATGATCTTTAGATTAACTAGAGAACATACTGACAGAAAAGACACCAGGATTCTCGCAGAAATGACCACTCTTGTAAACAGTTCGACCCCTGTGGACAGTTCCACCCTTGTAACTAGTTCCACCCCTGTGACGAGCTCAACATGGGTCATTGTACCAAATAAGGAGTTATGTGTGGGGTGCAGTAAACACGATGGTAACAGGTGTTTGATTTTCCAAAAGAATGGAGAGAAGGCAGCCGCGTACGAAGCGTTTCATAGTTACTTCCGGGCAAATTTAGCGCATGAACCCGAGAACTGGGGTAGCTACCTATGCAGGCCTTGCAAACGGATGATCGAAAGATGGCAAGCCTTCAAGCGTCATACCAAATCGATAGAAGATAGCATAGGAAGCAACTGTCAAAAGCTGCACCACATGGTGGTTATAGGCCTGGAGGACACAGAAGGCCAAGCAGAACAAACCATTAACATGGACATGGACACTAAAGAGGAGCATTAGACGTAATTGTTCAAGCTACACTGAGTCTGGAAAGTAGGAATTATAGTCAACTACTTCAAATACCCTGTTGAATATACGGAGTGTAGGAAACATGGCGAAACCTGTGACGCGTTCGACATTCACCATCGTGCCTGACACTTCACTTTGTGTGACGTGCAGTACGCGCTCTCCGTGCAATATGCGGATTTTCACCAAAACTGGTAAAAAGGTGGTTGGCTATGAAGCATTTCACAGCTTCTTCAAAGTGAAGTTAGCCCATAGTGTTGAGAACTGGGGAAGCTACCTGTGCAGACCTTGTAGTACTATGATAGAAAAATGGCAAGTCTGCAAGCGGGAAATCAAGTCTATCGAAAATGGCATCGGCGACAAATGTCAAAAACTGCAGCAGATAGACGTTATCGGGCTGGATGAGACAGGCACCAGTTTACATTCCACATTGATTGTTGTACCAAACCCGGCTCTCTGTGTAATGTGCAATACATTTGCTCCTTATAAGTGGCGAATTTTCACCAAAACTGGTAAGAAAACTGCCGGCTATGAGGCATTCCATAGTTTCTTTGATACAACGTTGGCCTCTTCACCTGAGAACTGGGGTACCTATATATGCAGGCCTTGCAAAGTATTGATTGATAAGTGGCAAGACAGTAGGAATAAAACCAAGTCAATTGAGGATTCTATAGGTACCAAATGCCAAAAGTTTCTGCAAGTGGTGATTATCGGGCTGGATGAAAGCCAGGACAATTTAAATGAATGACGTTACAAGATGTATTTGAAAAGTAAATTGCTATGTCATGCCCTACGATGAATGAAGAAGATGGGCACATGACCACATATCCTTTCAGTTCTTGTGAATGTCTATTATATACCATGGTCGTTGCGGTATAAATTTGAAGCAGGTGTTGAAAAAGTGTTCAAAAATTGTTTTCTGGAAATCTGAAGCATTGAGTTTTAGGTATATGTACAAGAAGTCTTAAGATATAAAAGGTGGAAGAACACCAGTTAATTGTAAATATTGTCTTCATAGCATACATTTCTCTTGGACTACATTTGTATCATGTACAATTGAATGAAATCTGATTGTTAATATGAAATAAACGTCTGGAATATGTAGTTTGTATGCACTTTCTATTCCTGTTGAATACGTAGTAAGCAAGTTTATATGTCATTTTCTTAGTGAAAAAAAAGTTAATGAGGCGAGCAAAATCCATGGTCAAACATAAAATTGAATTTCCAAAAGAATGTGTGCGAAACCTGAAAATTGTACATAATAGACCTTTCTTTGTTGTGGCCTACCGTAAAACCTCTCTGAACCGACCGTTTTGGGGGATTTGGGGCCTATAATTCGGCTTATAAATTTGACACCAACTGTTTTTTTGTTTTTTTATGCAGTCATTATAGTTTAAAACGATTTAAATGACTCACAATCCGGCTTACAGATTTCTCTCAAAGTAAGGAGTCGGCTTATAAGAGAGGTTTTACGGTAGTGATTAGCATAGAGTTCCAATTTCTTCCTTCTGCTGGCTCCTACAGCGACTACAATATAGGCACCAAACGGCTTTAGATTTAGTTAGAATCCGAACGTCATTTTGACTTATCGAAACGTTTTCCCTCCCTTTACTTCGAGCAAAGAGTGCTTTTTTGTTCTTTGCTTCCAACAGAGTTCCCATGTGTCGTAGAATGTCATGGAATTTGAAAGCTGTATGGAATGTGATGGAATTTTATAAAAACAGTTTAAAATTTAAATTATTTTTTTTAATTGAAAAAAAACAACACCTTTTGTCATGGATTGTCATGGAAAATGAAAAAAATGGAATCAATATTACAAAATCTTCTAGAATGTACCATAATGATATGTGTCACGCCACAAAACCCCTTATTATACCTTCATCAATTGTATTACGTCATATTACGTCATATTACATCATAATTATGATTTATGATTATTAATATTCATATTTATTATTATTCGTAATACGCACAATACTTTATACATATTTTCAATCCATATGTCCATCAAAGTACACCTAGACGTCAGACATACCTATTTCTCACTAAGCCAAGCCAAACTAACCCCCATGCATAACTAATCCATAGATCACAAGCAGACCCTTATCCCAGGGACAATAGGTAACGGTCAGCCCCTCCAGACGACAAGGCACTGACCGGTCACCTATACACAATATGTTGACCCCAAGGATTAACTGTCTACACATAAACAATGCTATAAAGCTGGACACCCTTAATCAGTGTGGCACCGCCAAAGCCACTTGAGCCGGCTGGAGACCACCTGGAGGCAGGCGACAAAGCCCCCATGTGTGCATGCTACTTATTATGTAATCCATTACCCATAATGCACTGGACCCAGGCTCCCCACCCGCGGTCCAGCGCACACCACATGTTAAAGCCATGAATATATAATTATCCAATCAAATGTCAAATGTATATTATCCAATGAAAACCACTGTTACATCTACTTCCGGTCACATGGGCACCCCCTCCACCTGCCGGGCACCTGTACTTATACCCCTAGTCTCCAGAGCAAACGATGACAAATCTATCCACGTCGCTACGCTATGTTTCTAGGAGCCAGCGTCTGCCGCGTACCGTTGTCACGTAGGCCGCTATTGGAGGCTGTGGGACGTACGAGCGCTGCCATTGGTCAGTGCCCCCCACACGTATAAAATCGTACTTGTGGGAATTTACTGTGCGGCAGACGCTGGCTCCCCGTAGTAACGCGAAGCAGCACGTAGGGATTTGCCTGCGTTTGCTCTGGAGACTACTTATACCCCGGTCAGATGGAGGAGGAAATCACTTATCATCTTGCAACCATCAGTAACTTATATACTGAGCCCTGGTGACTGGTACTCTGATATTAATATTATTATTAATAAAAGATACCAAGTATTGAAACTGACGTCTCACCTCATCTTTACGCCCTCATTGATGTGGAAAGGGTTTTCCCTAGCCACAGAGTGGTAGAGAACCGGGCAACCTTCAGCTACCTGCGACCATGAAGAAATTTTTTAATGCAGAGACACCAGTCCCTCAGTGACCTATCATCACGGAGGCACACTAGGAGCCAGGGACCAGCACCAACATCAGGTCTACAATCCACCAGGAGGAAAGGACCAAGCAACAACAAGCACATCACCAAGTCCACCTCCTGCATCTACAAGGACACAGTAAGACATCCTAAACCAACACTTATAGACACTGTACCTATTATACCTATAGACATAGCTACCCCACCCACCTCTCCCATTCGTGTTGAACCCACTGTCAACATGGCCGGAGACGATCAGGTAGAGGTAGAAAGACAACGAGAGCTAGACGATAGGATATCAAGAAAATTAGACGAACAATTAGCGGCCCACAAGGCAGAGTTAGAAAGACTCAAATCTGATATCGCCGAATATAGAAATGTCAAGTCGATTAGCGACCTGGCTAGCGCCATTTCAAAAGCTAACAAGTACACCATCCGTGAACCAACCAAGTTCTCAAAACCAGACATTAAGATGAGCACCAGAAAGTGGTTCACAGACCTAGAACGTTTTGTCAGACTAAAATATCCCCAAGAAGATCACCCCATCCACGTCACCTGCGCAGTCTATTTAACTGGACCAGCATACGAGTGGTACAGTATGCAGCCCACTAGCATACAGGATGATTACGATCTTATAAAGAAGGGACTTATCCACCACTTCAAGGATGTCGAAAATGACATCAAGCTATTGACACTGTCCCAATTTGACCCCACCCTACAAACCATGGAAGAATGGCTAAAGGATGCCAACACCCACTTCCAAAACAAGGGGGTGGACATAGAAGCTGCCATCATCCAGGTAGCCACTGTATTAAACGAGGACTACCGAGAGGCGATCAGAGCGGAAAGTCCTACTACATGGGCTTCCCTCTGTAGAGCGCTCAGGTGTGCATACCTCTACAAGAAGACCTCTACACACAAGGTATCATCCCTGTCCAACAACACCCTAGATCCAGTCATAGCTGCTCAGTTAAGGGAGAAGGACAGGGAGAACGAGAAACTAAGAGACCTTCTTCAGAAACAACAGGAAGTTATGGAGACGGAACATACTGTGGCTGCTATGGGGGGTGGTAAACCAAAACCCACCTACCACAAACAAGCAGCTGCACCTACACATCAGTCTCCACCAACTGACTTCGCGTTACCACCCAACTATAGGGGGAGGAGAGAGGACTTCGACATCAACTACGTCGACAACATAAGGAAGGCACGCTCAATGGGCCTCATCCCTCCCACCCACCGATTTAAAGGGGGACCCAAAGACATTATAACCCTTCTTCAAACGGGTTCCCTACCCCCACATCACTTCAAACTCATCCAGAGCCAACAACAACAACAACAAAGATGGCAGCCACAACAGCAATCATGGCAGCCACCACAACAACAACAACAATGGCCACAACAACAGCAACAACAACAATGGCCACAACAACAACAACAACTACAACTTCAACCAACGCCACAAAACCCCACTCCACAGTACACCATGGCACAGCTCGTCAGCATGATGAACGACCTCACCAAGACGACGGGAAACTAGATTGTCATCCTATGGATAGGCCTCATCAGGATGACAAAACAGTCCCCAACACAGAAGACACAGCATCGCCCATCGAAACCACGCCACATGACCCACAGACAATCCACAACGCTGCACCAGTGCGCGGGAAACCTGCCGACGTCCAAGCTACTCTGGAAGTCGTCCCCCCACCACTCCCCGACCTACACATGGAAGAAGGTGAGCAGAGTGTTTTGTTTATCAACATGGTCAATGGCAATATAGATCTACAATTCAAAGATACCAACATCCCCAGTCTAGTAGACACAGGAGCCACCGTCTCTTGCATGAGAGAGGGTCTAGCCTCCACTCTATCGAAACTAGTTCCTCATGAGTTTTCACGAATCAGGTCCAAAGTTTATCTTGCCGATGGAGCATTGTGTCACATCAAAAGAGCTATCAAAATCAAATTCAAAATTCAAGGCAAAACATTCAGTCATCAATTTGCAATTCTTCCAAATTGTTCATCACCAATCATATTGGGAACAGATTTTCTATCAAAAACTAAAAGCAAAATCAATTACTCCACTGACCCAACTCCAAAGTCTCAACCAATCAGGGCAGTGAGAGCTATTTCGATACCTCCATTTTCCGAAATGGCCATAACAGGCCAAGTCACATGCTACCACTCAGTCAGTCAAATCAATGGCATAACAGACAATTTTGACAGATCAGACAAACTTCCAAATTACATCGTACAACGTTCAGTCGTGACACCTGACCAAAGAGACAGACACCCACTGATATTATTGAATATCACATCTAGAATCTGTAAGATCCAGAAGGGTGAAATCGTAGCCTTATATACAAAAACAGACATAGACAAAGAAAGTCATATATTATCGACAGGCTACGAGGACACACAACCCGAGGAGACAGACATAGACATAGACAACAACTCCACTATCAGTGACAGTGCATCATCAACAGGGTCAGACAAAACATTCTATGTACCAACACCAACATACTCAGAGTATTCTGACTCTGACATGGATCAATCCATGTCAGACGATGACGATCATATAAATATGGTACAAGAGACATGTCACGACGAACAAGACATAGACAAAGACATGTACATAGGAAAGGACATAGACATAGAACCAGAAAAAGAAAAATCACACGTCTTCCAAAAACCAGACTGCCTCACAGAAGATCAATTCACAACTTTCTGCCAATTAATAGAAGAATACGACGACATATTCGTGGGAAAAGATAATATGATTGGAAGAACCCATCTGTACACCCATAAAATCAACCTGATCCCAGACGCCAAACCCTTACAGTTCTACCCATTCAGAATGGCCCCGCACAAAGCTGAACGACTTGAAATTGAATGTCAGAAGCTGGTAAAGCAGGACATTCTGGAGGAAACCAATACGGGTCCCTGGTCATCCAGAAGTTTTCTTGTAGAGAAAAAGAACGGGCAGGGTTACAGATTAGTGACAGATCTAAGATATGTGAATTCCCAATCCATCAACCAAGCACTTACATCACCACGAGCAGACGACAGCCTAGAAATGATTGGTGAGATGCGACCTGCCGTGTTCTCTAAAATGGATGCCCAACAAGGGTACTTCCAGATACCAATTAGAGAGGACGACAGGGACATCACAGCATTTCTCACTAGGACCAAGAAATATAGATACAAGACCATGCCCATGGGACTCGCCAGCAGTGCTCAGGCTTTCCAAGCTGTAGTCAACTTGATCCTACAGAACCTGCAGTACAAATGTGCAATCCCATACTTAGACGACATCTTGTGTTTATCACCTACCATAGACCAACATTTCATTGATTTAAGAAACATATTCGAAGCACTAAGAAATGGCAAACTGAAGCTGAAGAAAACCAAGTGCGAATTCTTCCTAGAGGAACTAGACTTCCTAGGAATGAAAGTCACCACTGACGGTATCAAACCATCCCCAGACAAAGTCCACAAGATCCAGACATTCCCCACACCGAAGACCACAAAAGAGGTGCGGTCATTCACTGGACTCGCCCAATTCTATAGGAAATTCATCAAAGGGTTCAGTGAAATAGGTCGACCTCTATTCAACCTACTCAAAAATGGGAACAAATTTGTTTGGACAAAACAATGTGAGACTGCATTTCAGACCCTGAAGGACTCTATATGCAATGACGTCATCTTGCTGTACCCAGACTACAACAAACAGTTCCATCTTACAACAGATGCATCTGGTACGGCCCTGGGAGCTACTCTTTCCCAGGAGAAAGACGGCGTTCTACGACCAGTAGCCTTTGCGGGCAGAGCACTCCATGACCACGAAAGGAATTATGGTGCCACCCAAAGAGAACTACTGGGAGTAGTATTTGCTATAGAGTACTTCAGACACTACCTAGAAGGAAGACCATTCGAGTTATATACTGACCACCAAGCCCTCATCCACATGTTGACAAAATCAGATAACAAAAACATGTGGGCAAGGTGGGCACTCAAAATTCAACAATTTCAATTTAATATCAGACACATAAGAGGCAAATTAAATATACCATCAGACGTTATGTCAAGACGAGACTACCCACTAGACAAGACACCAATGACAGATCCTCCACCAAAACCCAAAGCCATAAGGGTACAACATAGAATTATGTTTGAGGATGACATACACACACAGAAATTCAAAGAAGACGAACCACCATTGACGCTACCAAAACGTCTACCTAAATCAATCCTGAAGAGAAACTCCACCCATCACTTCTATTGTGAATGTATGGAGGAAAACACAGAAGACATAGAAGAAGTAAAACGATTAACCCCCAACCTCAGAGCAAATCCTGACATCCCAAGTACCAAATTACATCATTTTGGGCTTCCACAAACAGAATACAAGGGACTGTTAGCAGCCATAGTGGCCTCGGTACAACAGGAAGTGGATTCAGCTGCACGACCGGTCCCAGGCCACGCCCCACAGCAGCTGACAGTACCCTCTACATCCCTAGAAGCCCTATCAACATTCATAGAAGAAACTCAAACAGAACAAATAGAGCAGGTGGCGGCGACCCGACCGGTCCCAGGCCACACCCCGGCACCGCAACCTAAGAAAACCACAGATAAACCAAAAACGAAGAAGAAAAATGAGAAGCCTAGAAGAGACGCCACAGACATGGCAAAACACTTGGCCAATCAGACTAATCATCTGATGGAAATGATAGAAAGCCTCTCTGACCCACAAATCTCCATACTTAACCTCAAAAGAGAACAGAGATATAATTTACACACGAAAGCTATCATCACGTATTTAGAGAACGGACAGGTACCCAACGACAAAAACAAGAAGGAAACGGAGCAATTTATCAAAATAGCTGATGACCACATCATGCTGAATGATATTTTGGTCCATATCAACACGGTACTATGGAAGAAACACAAGGAATTCTCATTCCAACCCGTCATCCCAGATGACATGAGACTTCCCATCTTAAAGCTTTTTCACGACCTCCCAATGGCAGGCCACGCTGGCGCACAAAGAATGCTGTCGACCATGCTTCCCAAAGTATATTGGAAGAGTATGGCGGCCGACGTCCAGAAATTCACAGCGACCTGCCACGTCTGTTTGAAAGCCAAAAAGATGAATCTAACCAACAACCTGCCAATGACGGCCCATAGTACCCCTTCTTACCCATTCCAGTTTGTCCACATAGATGCCATAGGCCCACTACCACCAACACCAGGAAAGAACGTATACATTCAGGTAGTGGTCGACAGGTTCTCTAAATTCTGCATAGCTTACCCTACTACATCATTGGACGCGGAAACAACTACCGCAGAATTCATAGAAAAGGTTGTTCTGGCCGAGGGTATACCAACATACCTCCAGTCAGACAATGGAACGTCATATAAAAATTCAAAATTCAGAAACATGACATCTTCCCTCAACATAAAACATGTCTTCAGCTCGGCCTATAGACCAAAATCGAACGGCCAGGCTGAAAGATATGTGAAGACGCTGTCTGAAGGCATACGGGCCTACTGTGAGGAACACCAGGACACATGGGATGTATTCCTACCACACCTCGTGTTCTCCATCAACAACACAGAGTCCGCCACCACTGCCTTCACACCGTTCTTCATTATGAAGGGAAGGAACCCAAACACCATAATAGATAACAAACTCAATCAGGAAGAAGAGAAAAGTCTAAATCTCCACATCATTGACAAATTAAAGAAAATAGACTACACATACAACCAGGTCATTGAAAACATCGAAAAGAGGACAGAACAAATGAGACAACAACACGACAAAAAGGCAAAACCTACAAAGGTGCAGAAAGAATCACTAGTGTATGTCAAGGTACCCCGACTGATGGATAGAACAAAATGTTTGAAACTTCAGAAGGTGTACTCTGGTCCATACATAGTGTGCAAATTCGTCTCAAAAACATCTGTCCTCCTCAAATCTGTCATCACAATGAAAACAATGAAAAACCCAGTCCATGTAGACAGACTGAAACTCGTATGTCACGTGAGAAACAATGACTTCATACACAGACTCATTGACCCGAACGAGGACCTCATAACCAAACTATGGAAGAAAGACGGAGATTCATATAAAGCGAGACCAGCGCTTCTACAAACCAAAAATATATATAAAGCAAAGCCGGCCCACTCCAAGGTCAAGAGGAGGACACCGGTAGGACTAAAACCATAATATAAACTATAGAATATATAAGAGGAAAAGAGTTATCACCTATATTACATAAACAACAAAAAGCTCACTATATCATCGCTACTATTACAAAGAGACATCAACTGTCATATATTATCAACTTTAATATCAAAAGGAACAACACTGACTACTACGACTACTATTATCACTACTACTATTATAATGATTCACAAAGAATCACGACTTACACACCGATCATCAAAAGAAATACTGGAAATACAGTATTTATCACCATAAAGCGCACAAGCTTCATCAATTATTACTATTATTATTATTATCCATCTATACCCATTTCACCACACAAGTAAGTGGCAGGGCGACTCCATATTATTGCTGCTCCTTTAACAAACTGACACTTCAAATAGAACTATTATCAACATGTCAAAATCCGACATGAAAGGACAGTTTGCGCACTCTTATTAAACCCCCCCCCCCATAGACCAGTGGAAAAGCGGTGTATGCAGGCGGCCGCCCGCATGCATCGCAGGTGTCAACAACACCAGGAGGATGACCGCAATCTGAGCCCTGGATGGCGCCACCACTGGAGCGCGCAAACAAAAGCTCCACTTATGGGAGTGTGATAACGACCAACATGGCAGGGTGACATAGCCACCACCCTGTACCCAGACCAAAGGGTATAAGTTCCCACACATCCCCCCATCTTTCCACAGTCACCCAGTGACCACACCCATACACACACCGATTCAGTCAGGAGCAGCCCACAGTTAATTTGGTAGATCCCCGCCAGTACTGCGCACTTACACTCATCCTTCACCAACTATCAACTATCAACTATTACTACTACAAACGATCGACTACTACTATTATTAATATCAAATCCCAACAACTCGGGAATCATGAGGTATACACTCTACCTCCTATTAATCATCACACACATCAATTACACGGCAGCACAACCAATAGTGAGGCAAAATATCGGCCTCATCTATGAACAGCTGCCGGGACAAATCATCACTGGTCATGACCTACACGAGGTCATACTGGCCATCCCCTACAACATCCCAATGGCTCCTCGTCCGAAGCCACTCATTTACAACACCATTAGGACTCTTCAACTGACTTCACTAGGACCCCATGACAGCCATGACGCCAAGATGTTACAACAAGCTGCTGACCTCGACCGACTACTACAAAACGTAGATATTAACATTATTAAGACCTTAAAGAACATTGCACACTTCCTCTCGGATCCTATTACTAACAGGCCAAAGAGAGCTATCCTAGGATTCTTAGGGGAACTCTTTAAATCAATCTTTGGCCTGGCAACCACTAGAGACATGGATTCTATCATCAACGTCATACATCATCTAGATGCTAAAATTGGTACACTGGCCGACGTCAATGTTAAAACTGCACAAGGATTACATGACGTCACCCAGCAACACCAGCAGTTTCTAGACACTTATATAAAGCAACAGGACGTTGTACAGGAATCTCTACTCAATATTACCGAATCCATAGACTCATGGTCTGATGATTTCTCCACAACCCTAACCCCCATCCAAGCCGACCAGGATCGTAGGATTACCCAGTCAGCCATCATATCGGCTCAGGTA
This sequence comes from Harmothoe impar, assembly GCA_947462335.1. Lineage (NCBI taxonomy): Eukaryota > Metazoa > Annelida > Polychaeta > Phyllodocida > Polynoidae > Harmothoe > Harmothoe impar. The sequence continues at coordinate 27,575,733 of OX381720.1, forward strand.
ATTGTCCTAATGACCAGGATCGCCTACCAACAAGGGTTATACAAGGTGGAAAATTCTCTCAGATTATTGTCCACTGGAATATTAGCACCGGATATGATCCAACCCACAGAACTAGCCCTCAAGCTAGCCACCTTAGACACACAACTCAAAATTAGGAACCCAGGATCCGAGGTAACCATTATTGACACTGCATATTACTACTCACAACCAGTTGCACTATACACCTATTCCAAAACTCACTTATACATTCATATTAATGTTATCATTTCTGCCACAGACGCAGCATTTAACTTATATCAAGTAATTACAACTCATGTCCCCATTAACACCGAAAATACGACAAGTTCTGGATCTACCCTATTACACACTGACAAAACTTTCCTCGCTGTCAACGAGGCAGAGACATTGTATTTAGAAATGACAAACGCAGATCTGCTTACGTGCCAAGGCTCGATACTGAAAGTATGCGCTAGGACCATGCCTAGAATACGCAGTGACCAGCCAACCTGCCTCATGGCCGCCTTTAAAGGTAACCAGGCAGACATAGCCAGACTCTGCACATTTCAAGTACACCCTCTGAGACCCATACAAACCCGTGCTATAGCTATTGGTAAAGACAAATATTTAGTAACTACTAACAGGGAGTACTACCACGTCATCTGTCAGCACATGACACCAACTACTAAAAAAGCTTCGGCCTACGCAGTTATTGGTGTCCCATGTATGTGCCACTTACAGTTTGACTCATTGTACCTCCCAAACACCAAAATTCCTTGTAACGAATCTTCTTCAACACACTTCCTAATGCACGCGGCCAATACACCCATACTACTCGCACTCACAAACAATCTCAACATCACAGCATCATCACTACACCACGATCCAATACACATACCACATCTACATACACAAGCTATCATTAAATCTATGACAAACATCAGCAAGTTATCATCAGAAATTACATTGGACCTGGAACCCTTCACCAGGAATATCCTAATAGAAGCCACCAACGCAGCAGACATCTTAGACCGACCCATCCAGGACACACCGATACAAAAGAACATAGCTAGCTTCTTCGCTAGCCCTGTATGGAACTATATAGTACCAGTCACTTGCATTCTAAACGCCGTAGGATTCTTCTACTTATTATATGTATCCAAAGGAAAAGCACTGTTCGCGACCATCCCGACCGTTAGTGCTCGACCCAACAACATTTCTTGGAAATTTATTAACCCCATCCCCCAGAGTGAAACCAAAGAAAACCACACTATCAATCTAGATCAATACGTTGATGCCCATAACATTTTTACCCTGATATTTGTAGCGTTAATCGTATACGCTGTTATCAAAACCATCTTCAAGTGTAAAAACAAGATTACACGCCACTTTGGAATGACAAACTCTGGACACAAAACCAATCCTACTATTACGCTCAAAATTTACCAAGGACACGTAAATCACACCATCCCGCTGCTATCCCTACCCTACGAACGTGACTCTATTGTTAATGAATTCATCCCAACCCTGACGGCCATCTCCGCCCTGTCATGCCCATACCCACGCATAAACATGACATGGAACGGCCCCATATCATTCAACATCAACGGAAAACAGAAGTCATACTATCTACCCAACCACGTCATACTACCCCTAGCGGCACGGTTTTCTATCATACCGGCCCTGAAAGACGACACCACCACCACAGGATTAACCCTTAAGACTATGGAAATGACTACATCCCTACATCCGACTGAAACCCAAGACAACATTGACATTGACCCCGATAGTGACAACACTACGTCACTTATCAAAAACCCAAAAGACATGACCACTACCGAACTATTGACAGCCATTGTTATGAAAAAGAGTGAGACAGGAAATGAAACATAAAAATTTAGTATAGAAGGTGATAACTCAGAACGAACTTCCTCCATTGCCCCTCGACATTGAGAATGAATATCAAAGATCAAGTATTGCCAAAGATCATTGCATAAACAAAATACACTGCTCAAAACCTATTGTTATACATTTACTATCATACCATACTAAGTATTACACATGGCCTATGTAAACGCTTAGTACATCTATATTATTATTGAAATGAATTTCTTACAGCTTCCTATCGTATGAATAGATTGTATTATAGACTAGGACGGAAGCGCGACATATAGAATCAGTACGTCAAATTACTATTACCACTGTACCATGACTTGTATTATGTGAATAATTGATAAGGTTAAAAGCTTCCAAAAATGTATAATCATATAAATAGAACGGAAGCGAGACATATAGTACCAGTACGTTACCATTGAAATATTATTAATTTACCACTGCATAACATGTATGTACAAAACACTGTATGAACCTAGAAAATGTGATTAAGAATTGAGACATAGTCATAGCATAAGATAGATATATCAAAAACCATAAAATACAAAAAAAAATGTTCATACAAAATACTTTTGAAGCGTGACATAACTCTTCCTCTACGACTTCTCGGCCTGCACGAGGGCGTGCAGGAGTTGTATTGGGGGGTGCTGTCACGCCACAAAACCCCTTATTATACCTTCATCAATTGTATTACGTCATATTACGTCATATTACATCATAATTATGATTTATGATTATTAATATTCATATTTATTATTATTCGTAATACGCACAATACTTTATACATATTTTCAATCCATATGTCCATCAAAGTACACCTAGACGTCAGACATACCTATTTCTCACTAAGCCAAGCCAAACTAACCCCCATGCATAACTAATCCATAGATCACAAGCAGACCCTTATCCCAGGGACAATAGGTAACGGTCAGCCCCTCCAGACGACAAGGCACTGACCGGTCACCTATACACAATATGTTGACCCCAAGGATTAACTGTCTACACATAAACAATGCTATAAAGCTGGACACCCTTAATCAGTGTGGCACCGCCAAAGCCACTTGAGCCGGCTGGAGACCACCTGGAGGCAGGCGACAAAGCCCCCATGTGTGCATGCTACTTATTATGTAATCCATTACCCATAATGCACTGGACCCAGGCTCCCCACCCGCGGTCCAGCGCACACCACATGTTAAAGCCATGAATATATAATTATCCAATCAAATGTCAAATGTATATTATCCAATGAAAACCACTGTTACATCTACTTCCGGTCACATGGGCACCCCCTCCACCTGCCGGGCACCTGTACTTATACCCCGGTCAGATGGAGGAGGAAATCACTTATCATCTTGCAACCATCAGTAACTTATATACTGAGCCCTGGTGACTGGTACTCTGATATTAATATTATTATTAATAAAAGATACCAAGTATTGAAACTGACGTCTCACCTCATCTTTACGCCCTCATTGATGTGGAAAGGGTTTTCCCTAGCCACATATGCTTTCTAGATTTTAGAATATTTTCAGGGGCCAAGCCCCCTGACCCCCAAAAGAATGTTATAAATATCACGGGTAGACACTAACTTTATCAGCCAATGCCCACCTGGGCATAAATTACTTTCATAAATCGACGGGCCCGGACCTAAATCTGTGGGCCCAACAAAATCTTTCTCGGTCAAGGTAGCTTCTGCCGTGCACAAGCACAAACTTCGTGCTCCTAAAAATCTTTTTTTTCAAAGAGAATTATAGTTATCATTGATTAGGTTAAGGGGCCGTCCATTAATTACATACGCATGAAGGGGTGGGAGGGGGGGGGGTCAGGCCAAATACGTACAGATGCGTACGGGGGGGGGGGTTGTAGGCCCATTTTGGCATACGCACTGTGTACGCATAGGGCCGATTTTTTGGTAATTTTAAGACTCAAATTGGTACCTTTTTTGGTCCAAATATAGAACTGCAGTTAAATTTTCTAAAAATGACAAATATATTTTGACCCCCACCCTCCTATACCAACCCGCCGTGAGGGGCGTTTTCACTGTAACCTCTAGCTCCTAGATGGCAATATATTTCTCGGCCCTAAGCCTGACAACCCTGAGTGAAAGTTAAATGCGTATGCAGGGGGTAGTCCAAATGCGTACATGGTGCAACAGGGGGGGTGGTGGTGGTGGGGGGTCTATTTGGCCAAAAATGCGCGTACGTAATTAATGGATGTCCCCTAAATCAAAACGTAGGGGAGCCCTGGGAGAATTGGGACACTAAATTAAAATCATAACATGTTTGCTTGTGATTTCTACAATGCCAACAATAACCAAATGCCTTTGTTTCATGAAGAAAGGCTACCAATAAACCTTTCATTTGGACTGTTTAGATTCATCCGAGCCTGCCATGATTTCCATCTAGGGCCTTTTGAAATTTTGAGAAATTCCAGGGAGAACTGGGACACTTTGAGGAGAACTGGGACACTACCTGGGGAGAACTGGGACACACCAGGGAGAACTGGGACAGTGTAAATAGTGTCATTTTGCTTTACTTTACGTTCAATATGATCATATGTAACATATTAGCTTCAGTCATAGGTCTGAGAGAAAAATAATTAAAGCACAATAAATCTTCACCCGGAGTGTCCCAGTTCTCCCCGATAGTCAAGAGTGTCCCAGTTCTCCCTGCAATGAGTGTCCCAGTTCTCCCCAGGTTGAGATCTTTAAGCAAAATGTTGATACAGTTCGAAATATGCTTAACTGTGTTTTTGTAAGTAGCTGGTCATTTTGCCATCTATCAATGCTACATAATGCAACACAAAAATATTTTCTCATCAAAAGGTAACACTACGCAAATTTAATCGTCAGAGACCTGAAAAAAAAACTTTTTTTCCTAAAAATGTTATAGTTCTAAGTATAATAACATCACAGTAATTTTTTTTATCATAAAAAACTTAAATATTATTGGCCCAAAATATAGCATCAGTGGCTATGCATTTAAGTTATTGGTTATGAGCAGAATACACAGTGTCCCAGTTCTCCTTTGTCCCAATTCTCCCAGGGCTCCCCTAATAAAAATATTTGTAATTACATTTCTTTGTGAAGTGAGATGTGAGGTTTGGTAATTGACTGATACAATGCAGATTCTGTGGGAGATAACTTCACTCCCTACACTGGTTATTATGTGGTTGAGCATAGTATGATGAAAATGAGGTAGTAACATCAGTAAAACCAGAAACAAAAATACCGGTAGCTGAGACCGTTCAGATACCGGTGAAGACGATCTACGATAAAATAGATTCTGAAGGTAGTATATGCGGATACATTAAGAATAAGTAAATTAAGTAACAGTGCTAAATTGTCAGCTTATTATGGACCAAACGTATTGTGGCAAGCTGAATTTAAAACCAAGAAAGAACAGATTTTCATAACCTCAGAGCTTACAAGGAGAACATACAAAGAAAAGTGTGAGCCGGCGAGGATTGAAACATATCAGACGCAATTCACGTGGAAGACACCACAAGTGTCCTCACTGTTGTGCTGCAATGTTAAGGGAGTCAGATTATTAGGCTCATTTGCAAACACATGAAAAGGAAAGGCCATTTAAATGTTTTCAGTGCATGAAGACGTTTGTACGGTGAGATCTATTAAAAAGAGATCTAGCCTCCCACACTACGTCAATATGTTCTCAATACGGGTTAGTTTGCAATACGTTGATTAGACTCAAGTTACACATGATAACGCATACAGGGGAATTGCCATATCAGTGTCGTCGGTGTCGAAAACGATTTACATCAAACATAACCTTAATAAGACACTCATCTCACTATTCACGGCTATGCAAGAAGAAATAGTCCAAGACTAAATCTGACGATTTTTTAAAGTAGATGGGTCACTAAGGATGTCCTTTTAAAAACGTGTTGGTAAAATACCATAAGCACAGATAAATTTTGAAGAACCATGCTTTTTGGAGAGCCAGCTACACATCAAATCTGATACAACATGTAATGGAAATGGCAGGAAAGGGACATTCAACTGCAGAGATGCCAGTTTTTGGCTGGAATTTCTATATTGAATGACTTGAGTGTTGTCGCTGCAAGTGGAATATGAAATATTACAAGTAATTAAAAAGACACTCCATGGTTCATATGTGTATTGTCTTCCACCATCGTTGTGACCTCTCTTAATAAAGCAGGCAATGGTACGAAATGTACTTCTGTTACATCTGGTGAGGAGCTTGGCGCATCATGAGGATAATCATACTGCAACAAATCATTCTATATGTGACTGATATCAGTTTTACAATTTTTGAGAGAGGCCTGAATGTGATATGTTCACATGATCAAACCTTCCGTGTTCACAAATGCCATCCTGAGAGAAACTATAGTGTTCTGGTATCATCAAGCTGCAGGATATAATAATGCATGTATTAAACTAATTAAACATGAAGTGCATCTGCGTGTGTGCTAAAGCTGGAATGATTCCATGTGTGTTTTAAACCTAAGAGTGCTTTCATGTGTGTATTAAAGCTGGAGTGCCTCTGTATGTATTGTGTGCCTACTTAAGACCATTCCTATTTCCATAGTAACTGTGTATCACCAGCATGTAAACCTACCTAGATCTTGAGAAAGAGCAATCGACTTGTTCGAAAAGTCTTCACTTTCAACTACCATCCTAATATCCCTTCACCATCTGATGTATAAAGAAACAGTCCCGTGCTTAATACATTTTTAACCTTGTCTCTGGTTTTGCGTGTTAAATATCAACCTCTGTACCTGAAAAAAAGCATTCAACTTAATGTAGTATAGATATATGTATTCGATAAGGATACGATGTGGACAAATCGGTGCAGTAACGAAGCCTAACTTGTGGTCATGATACTGACATGTATCCTTACACGTTGAAATAAAAGACAGTACTGAGGCAACACAATTTAGAATAGAGGTTTAAAAATAAAATCATTTCTGGGCTCCATTTCAACTCTTACCCACTTGACTAGACACGTCTTAAACACATTTTAAATAACTTCAAATACAGCATAATTGATATAATATATTCATAATGAATTAACCCAGCCGAGTGCCCAGAGATCCCATAACGATGAAATTAATTGGTTCATTTGGGATAATCAAATAGAAGTGAAAAAAAACAACACAAAAAACAACAACCTCAATTTCCCCAAAAATGAGGCGAGCGAAAGCCATTGACCAACGTTTTTTTGGTCTTTGGTCTGGCCTTAATTGATGGGTAACAAGGAGTGTACACTTGCATAGTTGGTGTGCATTTAAGTCTACTTAGGGTAGATTCACCCTCGGTCGGACACATACCCTGAAACGGACAGTGAAGTTTTAAGTTATCTATGTACGCTACTACTTCTAGTGTTTGTTTTTGGAAGAGTAACTTGAACTTTACTATTATTCACAAATAAAGGCCTTAAAATGCTTATATAGCCACAAAATCAAGTGTCCGTCTCAAGGTATGTGTACGACAATAGGTGAATCTACCCTATCAGGTTTTGGCAATGATTTTGAAAAGTGAAACGTCTCTAAACAAATTTTCTTTTACTTTTAGGTGTCTCAGCAAATCTGCTCAGAGAGATCTGGCCTTTTTGTGCAGATAAACACTTGATGTTTTGAGCTTTCTGGATTAGGTAAGAGACACTCATTCATAACTTTGATGAGGGGAATGATTAATATAGTGATTGTAGTACCGTACCATAAACTAGAAGCTCCTTGTGGTGGTTTGCAATGTACAAGCAAATACACTTTCCTACGTAACCAGAACTATGCCAAGGTCCCTTCCTGATCGAAACCGATGAAGTCAGTGTCATCCCAGACATCGCATCTAATAGTCAGGAAATTCAATCTGTTAGCGAACTACCCTGAGCGCTATTTGTAGACCATGATCATATATTTATCCCTACAAAGTCCCTCTTTCTCATATCACATGTGTGTTATATGAAAATTGATTCATCCTATTCGTTGCGAATTGGAAATTAAAATCAACCAGAAAACACGACAATGTTCATATTAGGGTTCACCCCATTGTGTACAATGGCTATTGGCATCTTGTTCATATTATTTGGGCAGACGTATGGTATACATTGTATCATATGACTTCTGAAAGTATTTGAGATAAGTTAAGAATGTCTTCTCTTTTGTTTTGATGCAGATCTGCACAATATAGATGAGATTATATCAAAAGAGAGGCCCATCGAGCAACAGCAGTGGCAAACAAGTGCGTGCTTCCTGTACTCTTCAGATGACACATAACACATGTTTATGTAGTAATGTGTAGAAAACAAGTATTTGCCACTGCTTTCAAAGGCAGACAAGACACTCCCTAACATTGCCCAGTACCAAGAGAAGACAAGGTGACTATAGCGTTGGCAGAAACACCATTTGATCAGCGATCTCTGAGGATGTTCTGCCTGTGTAATCTGTATGTGTCGAACAATAGTCAGTGTCGAATGGTGTAGAGTTTGTTACACATGCTGTTGAGAGAAACGTGATACATTCAATTTGGATACATTGTGTCATTGTTGCAATGTATAAGATAAGGGATAAGCCAAGATAAAGACAACAAAAATGCAAATGCTGATTACGAGTAAGATGCAATAGCTTTAAAACACTATTTTGGTCAGGGTTATAAGAAATAATTTCAGAAGCAAGAAGTGAAGGTCCTTCTTTCACCTGCCAGAGTTGAGAAAAATAATGATGACTGCAACAGTGCACGCTCTGCTCTGCCCTCACTGTGGGGAGCTGTACAAGGATTCAGTCAGGTTTGGTGAACATTTGACTGTTCATGAGCCAGGGGCAAGACAGAATGGTGACAACTGCAAGAAAAGCCACCACACAGAGTCTCTACATGAGTATTCAAATGCAGATCTTACATACACTAAGGAGAAACCTGATATAGAGTGCTCCAATGGAAAAGGCCCAAAAATAGGAGGTAGTCAAAGTGAGTTCAAGCATGGCCATATTCCCCATACTGAGTCCCAACTCACAGGAAAACATATCAGTGTGGATACTGTGACAAACAATTTAATTCACTGCAAGGTATCAGCTCACACATAGATACACACATACAAGACAGGTTACAGGAAAACAAAGAGGCTACATTACAAGAATATGAGAAAGACTGTGCTGAGATCCAACTTCAAGAAGACAAAGAATGTAGTAATATCCAACCTCAAGAGGACAAAGAATGTGCTGAAGTTCAACCTCAAGAAGACAACGAATGTGCTGAGATCCAACTTCAAGAAGACAAAAAATGTGGTAATATCCACCCTCAAGAGGACAAAGAATGTGCTGAAGTTCAACCTCAAGAAAACAAGAAAGAATGTGATGTTTTTGCTGACGATTTCTCTGACTATGAAACAGATGTACACGTGAATAAAATAAAACAGGAATGGGAATTACAATTTGATGAAAGAAGAGACAGAGATAATCAGGAGGAGGATTTCGGAGCATTAAGGGATAAGTCAAGCAACTCAAACATGCATAATAATGAAGTAGAGAACAGTGGTGGCCTGAATGCACACATTCGGGGAATGCACAAGAGAGGCAAGCCATACAGTAGTACATGTATTAGTATATCAGATAGCGCACAGAAATCTAAGGAAACTTCAGATCTTCACAGAACCTTTGAAGATGCCAAAGATGGGTCACAGCTCAGTAGCAATGGAACTGAAGCTGATTTAAATCAAGAAAGTCATAGCTGTCCAGATTGTAGTCGTGTGTTCTTTTCAGCACATGGCTTAAGTATACACAGTGGCAAAGAGCACAAATCAGTGAAGTCGTACAGTAGTCCCTCTATATATAAGGAAACACATCACATGATAACGCATACAGGAATAATGCCTTATCAGTGTCAAAAGTGTGGAAAGCAATTTGCACGGAGCAAGCATTTAGCTAGCCACATGGCACGCCACCCAAAGGCCAAGCATGGCCGTTTAAAACGTTGGAGAGATCACAAATGCCCACACTGTAGTACTGTGTTTATTTCAGAAGGTGGCCTGAATATACACATTGGCAGAATGCACAAAAGCGTCAAGTCTCACAGTAGTAGTATAGGTGCTAGCATATCAGAAAGTACAGAAAAATCTAAGAAAAAAACGAAAATTTACAGAAATGTTGAAGATGCCAAAGAGGACAAAAGAAGGAAGTCTTCTATGATTACCAGAAGTGTTCAAAGTGCAAAATTCAGGGGAAACAGAAAAAAATCATCCAGGATACTTTATCACATGACAACTGCACAAAATAACACAAAGAACATGGAAAGCAAGATAAACAAACAGTATGTGTGTTCAATATGCAAGGAGACATTTCATTTTTCATCAGAATTAGATCTGCATGTTCTCAGGCATAGGACCAGCAAAGAGGGGACGCCTTATGAATGTTCTCTGTGTAGTTGTAAGTACAGTACCACAGCATCTCTAACAAGGCATATCAAGTTACATGCACACTACAAATGTCGATATTGTAGTGAGAGGTTCCGTTCCAATGCAGATCTATGGGATCATTTCAGTATACACAAAAAGGAAAGGCCATTTAAATGCTCTCAGTGCACAAAGACATTTAGGTCATTGCAGCGATTAAAATACCATTCAGCTTCCCATACCACGGTATGCTCTCAATGTGGCATAGATTGCAGGAAATCTGCCAGACTCAAGTTACACATGATAACGCATACAGGAGTAATGCCTTATCAATGTTATTGTGGAAAGCAATTTGCACGGAACAAGCAATTTAAACACCACAAGGCACAGCATACAGGAGGCAAGAAGAGCTTTACAGCAACACAGAGATCTAAAGAGATCCCAGAACCTTACAACAATGTCAAAGATACCAAAGAGGGGCTACAATCTATCAGCTCTAAAGATGATTTGAATCAAAAAGGCCACACATGCCTAGATTGTAGTCATGTGTTTTGTTCAGCACATCGTTTAAGTATACACAGTGCTAAAAAACACAAATCAGTGAGGTTTAACGGCACAAGTTCAGAACCTGACAGAAGTGTTGAACAGCCATGCTACTTGGAAGGCGTACCTATTCATTCAGATACTGAGCGGGGGGAAAAAATACACCATTCATCATCGTCAGACATGAGAACTGATGACGAAACTGATCCGTGTGTCTCGAAGACAAAACTGACAAATGATGTCCGTTCTCTGACAAGAGGAGATAGGTCTACACAATTGGATGTACTGAATGTTAAAGAAGTGAACAGTCATACTACAACTTCTCATCAAAGGTTGTACACCTGCTCCTATTGTGGCAAAGGACTTCACAATGTACATTCGTTTTGGAAACACTTTTTGAGACACGGCTCAAACTCAGATAACAATCAGTGTTGTATCTGTGGTACAATGTTTGGTGTGTTCCTAGACTTTAAGGAGCACCTTGCCACCCATCTACATCAGGATAACTCAAAGTGCATGACATGTGTCAAGGGCTTTGCCAAAGCTGATGATTTACAAAACCATCTTGAGAAACATCTAGATATCTATTGCGCAGATAACACTTGTCAATGTAGGGAGGGGGAGTCATCTTCTTGACTTTGTTAAATGAAATGCCTCAAGGTCTGCGCAGAGTTTAACTTGAACAAGCCAAAGTCAATGATTTATTCGAATCCACATTGAGAGATCTCTAGTTTATTTATCTATTTGATGGTTACACGTTGGCGTGGCATCCTATGGCAATAGGGGTACAATGTTTGATATGTATGTTGTAGGAGAATTACACGCTTTATCTCAGAGATGAACTGTGGAAATTGTGGGGGGTGCAGAAGGCCCCCCTCCCTGAGGTCAGAAAGTCACCAGAATTGAAAGCTACAGGGCACAAAGTTGTTTTTTTAGACCATGTTTACTATAGCGAAATGTGTCCAAAAGTTGTCGGGTCGCTTGAATTATTGTACCAGGTTGCTAGGTCGGTTGGAAAAGAGCCCAGGTCACCAAGGTTGCTTTTTTACCCATCTGGACCCACATTGTTTGTTTCATCAAAGGTGTTTACTGAAGAAAGTGTTTCACAATTTGATATGAGATTGCTGTTCATGAAACTTTCAGAGAGTAGGAAGTAATCAAGTGTACAGTATTCGACTTAATAAGAGCCCCCTCCCCTTTTTGGGACATTTTAAGACTGGAACAAAGGCTCAAATTTCACGATTTTGGAGACATTTAAACTATTAAGTACTAAAACGCCATAAGATTCTTTTATAAGCGGCCAGGGCGCATATCATGTTGAATACGGTATATGTAAGATACAATTTACCATCTTAGTGTATACTTCAATAGGTATGGACAATATTTATTTGGCAGAGTATGCCAACCAACCCCAGTTATTTACACATGTCTTCTATTTAGTTGTCCAGATTTCATTGGCATAGCAAGAAGCCTACTGTGCAGGACATTCTGTTGATCTGTGAAAATGTTTACCTTCTTGTAAAGATGTATTTTACATATTGTAAAAGTTTTGTCACATAATGGAACAAAGTTTATTTATTGTGCAAAGCTAAAAACAAATGGATCTTGAATACTGTGCTTTATCTTACGTTCAACATGTAATAGTCTACGTTGTATTCAAATTAGAAATAAAGACAGATTTATCATTTGCAGTTTGTTTTTTCCTGTTATGCATTGTAGGGTTCTCAAAAATATTCCGAACATTAAACAGCATTAGGGCTAAATAACCCCTTTAAGGCCTAGTAACTATAGTCACCAACATCAGGATTTTCCCCAGACTCAAAAGACACACTGTAAATTCTCTCAAGTAGAAACCGCGGCTTGTAGGAGAGTCAGACCCCAGGTGTGGCTTATACCAGGGTTAGGCTTGTACTTCAGAACTTATGGTACCGTAAAAGCCTAATGTAATAAGCCTAACTCGTGTACAAGCCGCACCCGAGTGTGGGGCGATCATATAAGCCGCAGAGGCCTCTTGAACGGTCCATAGGAAAAAGTTGCGTCTAAGCCGCACCCGAAACTTAAACCTAAGTGTATGAGCCACGCATGGGGTCAGATTCCTGGGGCTTGTGCAGCCGCCTGGCGACCCTTACCACCTCCCCATGGCCCCCCGACCTAAAGTATGATAGTACAGGCCCCCTGACCCTATTGCTAGCAGTGATAAGCGGTAGTCTGCATTGATGGGGATCCCAGCCCATTCCCCAGTAGTCTCTGTAGCACCTAGGGTCACATTCTATGGTGATGTTGGGAATTATACTTTGGAAAAACTAGCGTATAAGCAGCACCCCGAGTTTCTGCCTTTCCTATCAGGTGCACTAGCGATCTGACTTGTACTAGACGCAGCTTCCACGCGAGGTTTCACTGTATCCAAATTTCTTTTTTAAAGGGCTAAAATAGAAATTACTTTTTTTCAAACTACCGTATTCGACGTAATAAGGGCCCTGGGCGCTTAAAATATTATTTTGAGTGGTAAAATCAGCCTCAAATATTCATTTTAATAAGCGCCCCCCACTGGACCTTCTTAGTGACTTATACAAGGCTTTAATCACTCCAATACCTTCACACTTTTCTTCACCTCAAACCTGCATAGGTATCAAGTGCTCCATGGCACATAAATGCACAAAAAAACAGTAATAAAATCGCAGGAACATTAAGAAAAAATGCAAAAATTCTGGGGGGAAATCTGCAAAAAGGGGGGGGGGAGGGCGCTTATTAGGGGGAGGGCGCTTATTAGGTCGAATACGGTAATGGATTTTCCAAATTCAAAAACCTCTAGATAGCAAAGATGATAGCAGCGGTGATTCTAGGGTACTAGTATTAGCGGCCAACCTAAACCATTATTGACTACAACAATAATTATTTACAGTAAAGTCTGGCATACAAGCCGCAGCTTATACGTCAAACTCAGCTTCCTTGACTCAGTCCATTGACCAACTTTTCTTTTTGGTATGGCCTAAAGTCCAATTGATTGGTAACAAGGAAGGAACACTGGCATAGATGGTATACATTGTACTTCGTTTTTAACTATTATTCAAGAAGGACTTTGTAAAATGAACCAATTCTAAACATATCTCCTTTTGTTTTTAGGTGTCTCTCAGCGATTCAGCTAAGATAGAACAGCATAAACATTTGAAGCTTCATGCATTTATAAGGTAAGAAACACTGGTTTCAATCAAGTCTTATGAAGAAAGTGATCACTGTAATTTGTAATGATGATCCACCCCTTTCAAACAGCTACCACGAAATAGAATCTCCTTTAAACAAGCAAGTAGAAATGCATGTGTGAATTGACCAAAACAGGGCCAAGGTCCCTTTTTGATAGACACCTGAACACAATAGAAGTCTCATCCCAGGTAATCTTGAGTACAATCCTAAAATTCTAGACCATCCAACTCAATGCATCAGGGAAATCTATTTTTAAACCAAATAGGATGTCCATTTAATGTGGTTAACATTTGTAAGCTACGAATTGTATCACATGACTTATGAATTTAGATTTAGTTGACGGTGGTAAAGTATGTCTTCTCTTTTACTTTGATGCAGATCTGCACAGTAGAAAAGAGTTAAGAAGAGGCCTGTCAAGATACAGCAGTGGCTACCCTGTAGTTGCCTGCTAGAGGACGCAAACCTATGCTTTGAGTATGGCAGTCAACTTAGGGTATGCGGATAAATCAACTACTCGGCACAGAATTCAAACACACACAAGACACCATAAAAAGTACATATTTCTGACATTGTAACATACCAGGAACGAGGAGTAGGCTCATGAACATTTCCCTGTAGGGTTGACAGAAGCATTGTGTAATTATTGATCTACTGATAAACTTTTTTCTTCTGTATGTAAAAAAAGACAGGTTTCAAACTAACTGTGAAATGTTACACAGTCTTGGACATGGTGTCGCATTGTCAATGTTAAAAGTAAAATGCCAGGGATAAGGATGAAAACATTCGATGATGGGAATACTTGTAGACTGCAAATATATTGAACCTAATTGATTCTAAACAAAACAATGACAACTGCACAAGCTCTGCTCTGCCCTCACTGTGGTGAGCAGTACAAGGATTCAGTCAGGTTTGATGAACATTTGGCTGTACATGGACCAGAGGCAGGACAGAATGATGACAGTTGCAAGTATAAAAGTCACACAGACCATCTCCACCAAGATTTAGCTCCTACCTCATTTATGCAGAGTGCAGGTCTAAAAAGGCATGAGAATGCAAATTCACCAGCTGCAAAATCACTTAGCAACAAAAACTCTATGACAGTAAATTATGTTTCATACACTGTAGAGAAATCTTCAGATGGAAAGCATTTGAGGCATGCAACTACTCAAAGTGTGGTAGAACCTGACATTGTGGTACAGCCTGAGGCTTACATTACAGAGAAACCACTTCAGTGTGGATACTGTGAGGAACACTTTAGTTCATTACAAGGTCTCAGCTCACACATAGTGACCCACCTCAAAGACAGGCTACAGGAAAACAAAAATGATGCAAGTCAAAAAGACAAGATGGGACATGCAAAGGCACCACACCTACTATCTCAAGAAAGGAAAACTAATGACCCCCCCCTCGAGTGTACACACAACGACCCATTTGAGAGGCAGTCATAAGCAGAGAGACAACTTGTTAGCCATTGGCAAAAGCCATCAGTTGTGTTCTGTTGGTAGCCTTCATCAGTGTTTCCGCTGTTCTGTATTCAAGTCAACACCTGAAATGAGAAAACACATTCCAAAAGGGAGTCACACAGAACACACAAAACTATGTGATAGAGGATTGAACTCTAAAGATCAGGATGCAGATCTTAATAGTCAAACTGTGACAGACATGCTTGTTGGTGAGAATTTGAGAATAAGTCCTAGAAATACAAGAAGTCACCAATGTGTTTATTGTGACAAGGAGTTCCATACGGCAACGTTATTAAACATGCATATGTTGAAGCACACCTTCTGGAAAGACAATTTAAATGAGGTAGGTTCACCGACCAAGGGAAAAAGTCACACAGAAGCAGAAGTAGCTGCAGGTAAGATAGTTGAGGAGAAAACCAATGTTTTCCATGCAGTCAAAGAAGACTATCATAAGGCAGACACATGTGATGCATCCTCCGAAGTTTCTTCAGATATGGATGACATAGACACTGAAAGTTATGCTAGTCAAGGATATCAGTCAACAAAAATTCAGGAATTAAGCCAATTGCCTTTGGTGGTGGAAAAGACCCATGAGAGTCGCTCCAGAAAGAAAATCCACCTGAAGGAGGGCAACGCTTACCCTGAGAAGGAACCTGATATAGAAATATATCAGATGTATAGGCTTGCTTCTGACAAAACAGATTTAGGAATAAGGAATAAGATAGAATCAGAGAATCAGCTTTCTACTAGTGAATTGGACATTGCAGCACAGGAAGATGTAAATGAAACTTCTACTTTATCTAGAGGGATGGATTCTCCGACAGAGCAGAGCAGTTCTTTGAATAGCCCAGAGGAACCTCATGCTTCGTGTACTTCACCAACACACATCCATAATAAAAGCCAACTTCAGACAGACACGGTGGCTCAAATAGATGTAACTAGAAAGCCTCATGCAAATGTACATCCAAGTAATTCTGCAGCAGCAAAGGAAAGGCCATTTAAATGTTCTCAGTGCACAAGGAGATATGTGCTTTTGCATGATTTAAACAAACATTTAGCTTTCCATATATCAGTATGCCCTCAATGTGGCATAGATTGCAGGACATCTGCCAGACTCAAGTTACACATGATAACGCATACAGGAATAATGCCTTATCAGTGTCAAAAGTGTAGAAAGCAATTTGCACGGAGCAAGCATTTAGCTAACCACATGGCATACCACCCAAAGGCCAAGCATGGCCATTTAAAAAGTCGGAGAGATGACAAATGCCCACACTGTAATACTGTGTGTGTTTCAGTACGTGGCCTGAATATACACATTCACAGAGTGCACAAAAGAGTCAAGTCTCACAGTAGTAGTATAGGTGCTAGCACATCAGAAAGTACAGAAAAATCTAAGGAAAACCTAAAACTTACCTTGAGCCATACCAAAAACAACACAATTTATAGCCAAAAAGAGGTTAGTCATTGTGAGCAGCAGTGTGGTAGTTCCAGTACTTCACAGGAAACACCAAAGTCCCCTGCAAAGGTACATGCAAGTAAATCTGCAGCAGCTTTACCCGTACAAAGAGTAGGCCGTCGAAATACAAAAAGTCATGTATGTTTTCATTGTGGCAAAGTGTTTCTCACTGCAGGCGTTCTAAGGCTTCATATGCTGACACATGCCTCTCTACAAGGAAGAAGGGAGCTCAATGCATTATTAAAAGGAAATGGTGAGCCAGGAACAGAAATACCTTATGAAAAAATACCCCAGATGACTGAGATGGTCAATCAAAAGGAAACAAATGAGAAACTGTCAGAAACCAACCAAAATGAGGATATACACTTGGTATCACCATTTGGGAGTAATGTGGGAATGTTTGGAACTCAGGTTAGAGAAGATGGCATTAGCCCAGAAGGTCCTTCACTACAACTCCAGCAGCCAATGAACTTAGACCAGGAGAGTCAGTCGAGAAAGATAGTCCCTCCGGAAGAAGGTACAAGACAGATAGCTGTCCAACACAACGAAACAGACACAGAGTGGGAAATTTTCTCTGATGTACAAGATCACGAAATGAAAAGGGAATGGGATTTAGAAGTTGATGCAGAAACAGACAGGGAAGAAAATGTTGGGGCCACCTTCAATGATCTATCGAGCAGTGCAACTGTATGTAGTGATGAAGCAGCAAGGCTCCAAACTGCCCAGCCTTTGTGTGAGGAATCAAGTGTGCTGCCTTATGAAGTAGAGAATCACAATGCTGATTCATCTTTACTGAGTGGGGTAAATGTACTCTTGCAAGATGAAAGTAGTATCCCAGAAGTACAAATGGGCACATCCTTAGAGACAGAACTAGTAATAAAGCAGGAGGATACTGAAACCAGATTATCTGGGTTGAGTGAAGATGTAGTGAGCAGTGAAAATGTATTTGGGAAGAAAGTACCAACCCTGCAAACACAGAGTGCAACTCATCAAATTCACAAGTGTAGTAAATGTACTGAAGTATTTGAGCATGAATCCATCCTCAAAGCTCACTTTGAAATTCATGAAAGAGAAAAATCCGAACACACGTCAACTTTACAGACACAGAACATGGAAAGTAAGAAGGTCGCTTATTACATGTGTTCTATATGCAACCAGACATTTACGCGTGCATCAAAATTAACTCAGCATGTTATTGCACATGGGAACAAGGTAGAAAAGACGCCTTATGAATGTTCAATTTGCAGTCATAGGTACAGCAGTGAAATAACTCTAGCGAGCCATATCAGGACACATTTACAAGAAACAACCCATGATTGCACACACTGTGGTGTAAAGCTAACATCCAGATCAGAACTGTGTGCTCATTTGAGTATACATGATGAAGAAAGGCCTTTTAAATGTTCCAAGTGCAGATGGACATTTGTACTTTATGATGAATTGAAAAACCATTTAGCCACCCATACCCGGGAATGCCCTAAATGTGGCATAGATTGCATAACATCATACAAGCTCAAGTTACACTTAGCAACACATACAGGGGAAAGACCTGCAGGACAGCGAATTCATAAGTGTACAATCTGCAGTAGTAAGCACAGCAGCACATTTTCTCTAATGAAACACATCAGCTCACATTCAAGACCAGGATCCTATAAATGCCCACACTGTAAGCCTAGTGTTTCATTCAGAGCTCGTTCAGATTATTGGGCTCATTTGAGTATGCACAAAAAAGAAAGACCATACAAATGTTCCCAGTGCCCAAGGAGGTTTGTGCATTCAGGTGGCTTAAGCATACATTCAGCCTCTCATAATCGGGTATGCCCTCAATGTGGTATAGATTGCATAACAATTAAAAAGCTCAAGTTACACTTGACAACACATTCAGCTAATAGCTGTCATAAATGTCCTTCTTGTAGTTCAATGTTCTTATCAACATATGCCCTCAAATTACACAGTGCCAAGATGCATGCAGTTGGAAAGTCTTCAGTGAGTACTAGCGTATCAGACAAGACAAAGACATCAAATAAAATACCAGAACTTCACAGAAACATTGAAGAACCATCCAACTCAAATAGCAATCCACACATTCAAGCTAGTGAGAAGGGAAATACAAATGTTGCACAGTTCAGAGGAAATGCAGAATTAAACCGTTCATCACCTTCAACAGTGAGGACTATTGAGGAAACTATAGATCAGCCAAGGGCTATAGAAAACGATGGAGGAAAGTCTACATCAACAGATGTAATGGATACAACAGAAGAAGACAGTGCAGCCCAGAGAACTTACAAGTGTACACTATGCCATAGCAAGCACAGTAGCACAATATCTCTAATGAAACACATCAGGTCACATTCAGACGAAAGAATAAGGCCATTTCAATGTTCCCAGTGCCCAAATAGGTTTGGACACTTGGCTAATTTAGAAGCACATTTAGTCACCCACAATCAGCTCCACATGCAAGCTAATGAGAGGGGAAACACAGAAGATGTTGCACAATTCAGGGAAAATACAGAATCAGACCTCTCATTCTCTCCAACAGTGAGGACTGTTGAGGAAACTATGAATCAGCCAGAGGCCACTCAAGACAACAAAAGAAGAAGGTCTACATCAATAGAGACAATGGATATAAAAGAAGAGGATGAACCAAATGTAGGGGTAATTGATACCGTTACCCTTGGGTCCTCAACTACAACTTATTGTGTAGAAAAACAGCACATCTGTTACCACTGTAAGGAGGGATTCTCTCATCCAACAGAACTTTACAGACACACCCTAGTTTACAAGTGTTCAGTGTGCCCTCAATGCTTCTGTCAACTGTCTTTTCTACAGAATCACATGACCTCTCATAGTGCAGACAATGATACATCTGCTCCATGTGATAAAGGCCCCAGTGCGCTATGTGAATCTGAACAGACCATGGGGATTCAAAGTGAAACAAAGCCTTACAAATGTTCTTTATGTGGTAAAGGTTTTCTAACATTGTCAACATTAGAACCCCACATGAATGTCCACCTAAAAGGAATCCATGGTTATCAGTGTTACATTTGTGGCAAATTGTTCACCCGAATTGCAGACCTTCGGAAACATATGAGAGAAGTAACAAGAAACACTTCATTTCCCTGCCCATTTTGTTCAAATAAATGTAGTAATCTGTCATTCCTGATAAAAGCTACTACTGGTATCGCTTTGGATAGTTTGCGACACCTATGTGTTCACTGTGGACACATGTTCTCTCATCAACAAGCATTCAATGATGATAAATACTATCATAAAAAGAATAAGTATAAATGTTGTCATTGTGAAGCAAGTTTCAAGCTATTTTCAAGTCTCCGGAAGCATGTAGCTACCATTAACCCTGGAGTGCCTTTCTATGTGTGTTTGGAGTGTGGGCAATGGTTAGCCAATGAAGCAGAACTGAACAGTCATGTTTCAAGTTCTCATCAAAGGTTGTACACCTGCTCTTATTGTGGCAAAGGGCTCAACCATGTACATTCATTTTGGAAACACTTTTTTGGCCACAGTTCAAACTCAGATAACAATCAGTGTTGTATCTGTGGTACAATGTGTGGTGCATTCCTAGACTTTAAGGAGCACCTTGCCACCCATTTACATCAGGATAACTCAAAGTGCATGACATGTGTCAAGGGCTTTGCCAAAGCTGACGATTTGCAAAGCCATCTTGAGAAACATCTAGATATCTATTGCGCAGATAACCATGTAGGGAGGGGGAGTCATCTTCTTGACTGTTATTGAAATGCCTCCAGTGTGCGCGCAGTTCAAACTTGAACAAGCCAAAGTCAATGATTATTCGAAACCACATGGAAAGATCTCTAGATCATATATGTATTTGATGGGTACAAGTTGACGTGGCATCCTATGGATATAAGAGTACAATGTTGGATATTTATGTTATAGGAGAATTACACACTTTCTTGAACAATAACTTAAAGTACCATGTGTAAACAGCATCATCTGTTGATAATACGATTTATCTCAAACATGAACTGTGGAAATTGTTCGGGGTCCAGAAGGACCTCCCACTCAGGTCTGAAAGCTGCCATAATTAAGGGCTCCAGGGCACAAAGTTGCTTTTTTACTATTGCTAAATGTGTCTAAAAGTTGCCAGGTCACTTCAGTTATTGCACCATGTTGCCAGGTTGCCTGAAAATAGCCCAGGTCATCAGGTTGCTTTTTTACCCATCTGCCGGTGCATTGTTTGTTTCATCAAACGTGTTTACTGAAGAAAGTGTTTCACAATTTGAAATGACATTGGTGTTCATGAAGCTTCCGAGAGTAGGAACAAATCATGTGCATATGTAAGATACAGTAATTTACCATGGTACTGTATACTTGAATGAGATATGGACAATTTCTATTTGGCAGGATATGCCAACCAACCTCAGTAATTTACAAGTGTCTATTCTAATCAGTTGTCCAGACATTCTGTTGACCTGTAAAATGTTTACCTTCTTGTAAAGATGTTACTATATTTCGTTACTATAAGGTTTTCTCAAATAATAAAACAAAGGTTATATTTGTTGTGAAAAGCTAAAAACAAATGGCTCTTGAATACATGTACTCTGCTCTTACTTACATTCCCACATGTTGAACTCACAATAGTCTACATAGTATTCAAATTTGAAATAAAGGCAGATTTATCATTTGAAGTTTGTTTTTTCATGTTATGCATTGTATTCTCAAAAAAATCACAACGGGGAGCATGAAGCAACGGGATCTTCCATAGTACCAATGGGCATACTGGGAATCGTTATTAAAGGCGACAAAATTCATGAGGTCTTCTGGTAAATGAAACTAATATCTCTAATGCAGCACATCATGTCTCATCCAGCTTTAAGTCACCCATACTTGGGTATGTGCTGAGTGTGGTATAGATTGCATGACATTGAGGGAGCTCAGGTACATTTGACTACACATATGGCTGTGTCTCATGAGATTGTAACAATTGAAACGTCTTTGACCGGGTGTAGACTTTAACCAGGTGTAGTCTTTGAACGGTGTAGTCTTTTACCAGCAAACTTCAAAACAGCTGAAATGGAGGCTATGTACACAGAAATGCCAGGAAATGTTAATGGATATTTTAACACTATACCTTACAAATTTCCCTGCATTTCTGTGTACATAGCCCCCATTTCAGCCGTTTTGAAGCTTGCTGGTCAAAAATACACCTAGTCAATGACTACACCCAGTCAAAGTCTTTAGTGAGTACAATGTACTAGTGCATCAGACAAGACAAAGAAATCTAACAATATACCAGCACTTCACAGAAATAGTCCCCCCCCCCCAAGGGCGCCAGAAATGCCCCCCCACCCCCCTCCCGCCAATCCAGCAACCCATCCCCTCCGCCATGTTAAAATGTTATCACTCCCTCATAGAGGCACAAATCATTTGTGCATTACTTCTGTCTTGAATAAGTAAATTGATAATCGTGGCATATACCACAGTCTCTTACTTAATAACCTGAAATACATAAAAAAAAATCTAAAGTATTCTCAATAAAGTTCTGATCCCCACATTAGTTGACAAATGACATTACTGGTAATGCATTACTTGTTTCTATTGTCTTACAGTAGGGATATGAGGAGTGAGCTACAGCAACACTGTCTTGGTAACATCACAGAAATACTTCACCGCTACTGATGGTCATGTTTACTACAGCGATAGTGTAGAGTTAGAACAATGAAATGTTAAAAACTGCACCCAGCATCACAATATTGACAGGTCAGCAAACACAATGTATGTGATATATAATGAGGTCATGTGTGACATGATGTTCCGCAGTAAAATATGTCTTCTAAAGCACCAAATGGACCATGTGCTGCCAGGCACACCTTATGAGTGTTCTCACTATATACAAAGGAAATAGTTTGATATCCTAGGAGACCTTATGGTACATGTTATGAGCCATGATGGTGTTCAGCATGCAGTGAGGGATTCGCCTCCTTTATGGCTCATAAAGAAAAATGATCAGTAAAATAACTCCATTATGGCTATGGAATTTGGGAAGATAGACTATTCATGTAATCTTTGCAGTAATGTATTTGCAACCTTGTCGGAAAGAGATAGCCACTTCCAGATCCATTTACATGACACAATATCCATGTGTTCCACATGTGGGATATTACTTTGTGATGAGGCTAGTATGGAAGTGCACATGAAGACTCACGATGACACATTAGCTCCAGGTGTCATATTGAACAAAACTGTGCCAGAGGCACCGGAATTGAAAGCACAAGAGAAAATATGTATGCATATGGATGAGACAGTGTCGAAAGTAGCTGAAATGAAAGAAGAGACTGCGCTGAAGACTTTGACAAAGTCATATACAATCTACCAATGTCCATTTTGCAGCAATGAATTTGATGATATATCCAATCTAGCTTTGCACCTAAAGAGCCATGGACATTCAGCTTCATTTGACTCTCACATGCAAGAAAGAAAAGACGCAGATCGCAAGACTGTCACAACTAGTGAGAGTGCTCAAGGTGTTAAACTGAACAAGACTGTGCCAGACGCACCAAAATTGAAAGCAGAAAAGACTGTATATACACATATGAACGAGATACTGTCAAAGGCACAGAACATGAAAGATGAAAATGTGTTAAAAACAATTTACCAATGTCCTCTTTGCCGTAATGAATTTGATAACATATCCACTCTAAGGTTGCACCTGAACAGACATGGCAATGTGACTCATTCTGGCACATCAGGAGAATTGAACTCTGACATACAGAGCAAAGACGCAGATCACAAGAATGACACTACAAGTGGTGGTGTGGCAGTCACGAGAAGTACTGATGCACAGTTCAATGAAGGGGAAACTGAAATGGGAACTGACGAGGGACCCCACATTTGTGTTCTCTGTGGTGCAGAGTTTGAGACATGGCCAGCTGTAACTGCCCATCTAAAGGAGCACAATATAGACAAACCTCTGGAAGATAGTGAGGAGTCCATGCAATTCACAATTCACAAGTGTTCAATATGCAGTAAATCGTTTCACCACCGCTGGGCCCTACATCAGCATATGGTACAACATCTGAAGTGTTTACTGTGTCGTGCAGAGTTTACTGAATGGGAGGATTTGCAAATGCACGTGCGGAAAAAATGTCCCATACGCTATAAGGTGTTTCAGACCCCTGCTACTCTCAATAAACACATGGAAAGCCACAAAGGGAAATCTCATAACTGCTCTAGGTGCTGCAAAGTATTGAACTCTGCAGTCAACTTGCGCCAACACATGTTGGTTCATGCGGAGGCGGATGCAAAACACAATGTGTTGGACCATCTAGTATCAAGAGTAGACGCACCTCGTCAATGTGAATTTTGTGGCAAAGGCTTTCCACAAGGATCAGAATTCATCAATCATACACTTGAGCATACAACTGTTGCAGGCCAGGCAATGTACAAATGTCCCTACTGCAGCCTTGACTTTTTGCTATTGTCCTCAATGAGACGACACATAACGAATCACTTCCAGCTACCTTGTCCACACTGTACAGCTAAGTTTGATATTTCATCCAACCTCGAGAAACATGTTGCGTCTCATACATGTTTGAACTGTGGTGTTTTGTTCCCAAAGTTATCGGATCTGAAGGAACATTGTAAAGCACTTAAGAAGGGCCAAGAAAAGATTATCCCGATGTGCTCAGTTTGCAACAGAGGATCTCAGCACTGTATCTGCACACAGGGTTCTCCACCAGATGTAGCAGTAAATAACTATGCTACCCATGAGACCTCTCATACACATTTGTATGCTTGTTCATACTGTGGCAAAGGAATCATCGACAGGGAATTGTTTTGGAAACATTTCTCAATTCGGAAAAGCAGAAGCACAGACAGAGGGCTATACCAGTGCTGTGTCTGCTCTGTGACATTTTATGTGTTTACAGAATTCAAAGACCACATTGCCACCCATGTCCGTCAAGAAAACTCAGAGTGTATGGCATGTGTAAAGGGTACTGGTTTACAAAACCACCTTGAATGTCATCTGGACATTGGACACTTCTAGATATACTTAACACAAAACCAGTCCAAAGAGAATTTGTATATCATATTTGTTGACTAAAAAGTTGGTTCACAGGTTTCTTCATAATTGGGTTGCAGAGATTCTTTTAATGTTAGATCAGTCCTCATGAAGAAAATACCTTTAGAAGAAATCCAGGTTATACTGTAAGGTGTTATGTTTTATCATGACATCGGTGGCCATTTACAATGATAAAGGCTACCGAGGTGTATTATAGGTAGAAATAGTTTATCTTGAAAGCAGAGTTTACTGTTAATGTTTGTTAATTCTTGATATATCGTTGATTAAGTGAGATCTATATTGCGGCCATGCTATTGATCTGTGAAAGTGAATGTATGCCTGGTGTAAGGATATTACTAGTGCGTATCTATGATGCAAATTGACAGAGGGTATCTAGTCACCCAAAAAGGCAAAAATCTAATTCGAAAAACTAAATCAAATTCCACATGAAGTTCTTCCGAGAACAGGTTATTCAGTCTTCAACCCAATTTAAACTTAAAGATCCATATGGATAAAAGCGTGTGTGCGTTTACGAGAAAAGTGTGTTCATGTTCACGTGATAAATACCAAAGTGTGTTAACTGTGTTTACATGTATGTTACTGTTTTTGTTTGTTTCACTGTGTGTATATTATTTCACATTTTAAATAAAAAAGAACACTTTTAACTGTTCACATATTTTTTATATGGCGTTGTTCATTCCAAAATAAAGAACTATTCCCCGGTACTGGATCGGTGGACCATGTCCAACTGAGTTTGCTGATATTGGTGCACTTGAAGAATCGTTAATCCTGTTTTAGTAGTGTCACACGATCTGCGAAAAGGGACCTTGGGGCAGGGTACACTAAAGTCGCCCTTAGAGAAAATAAGAGCTATCCATCAAATTAGCATAGGTCTTCATTTGGGCGAATTTTAGACTACAGATTTCAGTTGTGTAGAATTCACTTTCAGAGTAACAACTATTTTCATAGATAACAGAACAAACAACTAGGAATGTGTGAATTATACTTTTTATTCTACCATACAAATTACCATTCACATTTACACAAATTCGCAAAACGTTCTCGCTCACTCATCATGCAGCACCTACAGAATACTTTCTTCCAATCACATTTATTTCAATTCATAAACTATGAGAAATGTGTTTAATCTCCATACAAACTTCTTACACCCATCATACAGTAACCAGCCTACATTACATACATCAGCCGAAAAGAGTTAAAGCATAGTAAGTCAGTAGTTACTTAAAAGTGAAAATACTTTCGATAAATAACAGAAACTGTACGAAGGATGTGACTGGGAAAATGAAAAAGATCCTGTTCCTAGAATTCCTTGAATATTTGGTTTTGGACCTTGTTTGGGCACAACAATGTGACCATATTATTTCATGAAGGAAATGTTAAATATTGTTCGCAGCATAGAGATGACAATGTCTTCTCTCAAAGAAATAAGCTAGAATCATTAGCAATGCTAAAAACTAGTCCGAACATCATAGATTCAAAACGCATATGTACACATACTCAGCGACACTTGCACGTATAAAAGTTATATCTCTCCACCCTTCTTCATTATTATTCCTAGACATCAATCATAGATGCGAACTCAATTGTTCAATTTCATTTCTTGGGAGTGTTATATACTCAAGTACAAGGCCCTGTCTTAGGGAACCTAGCGCCCCGGGTAGGACTGAGAGTTGGGACGCTAACGCGACTCCCGTAGACAGGACCACTCTTGAGTCACTCCCACTCAAATGAGTCGCTCTTTTTAAATAAATACCAAGACTGAAGAAATGGGCAATACCCTGTTCAGGTATTGTACCAGGATTGTCTCTAATAATAATAATATAATCCCAAGAGCATCTCTGCTCAGCACATATTGAACACTTTAGAAGTTATTAATGAATATATGCTATTATTACGTTAGATATAGTCTGTGGTAGTCATTGGCACCAAAGGCAGCGTTACATTTCGGACATTTCCGTTGTCGTGTTTCATAGCGCGTTTTGAGACATTCCAGACAGAAGACATGGAAGCATTTTGTCAGCACAGCATCCTTTTTCTTGACTTTACATGACGGACACGTTAGTTGTTCCTAGAAAAAAATGAAGAGACAAGCACTGAGTATGATGTTTGATACCCATGAAAATAAAAGTGTTTTTTTTCTATGTCAGACTTATATGAGTTTTCAAATCGGTAGCTAACCGAGATGTTTAAGATTGGCTTGAAAATAAGCGTCATGATTGCCAGGCATAGGCGGGACTAAAGTTCCTAAGAGAGAATCGCGCTGTACACTTTTGAAGCCTTCCTTAGATTCATTTTATGTAAGGCATGGGAAGCCTTTATTGACTCATTTTTGCTATCATTTGCATTTAAATTTTTAACACTTTTAAACATTTGTGTAACACGTACCTTATATTCCCTGATCTCCTCCATGAGGACTTCGTCTGCAGAGCTTGCCATCTCTATCTTCTTCGCTCGCTCGACTTTCCGTCGTAAACTCGCTACTTCTTCCTATTTGTGAGACAAAAGAAGAATTCATGATTTACGAAAAACATATACTGTGAAATTATTCTATAACTTATATACTATCATTTTTTAAGTTTGAAGAATATTTCTCAAATCGATATTTTGAAAAATATATCGAATGACAATCTTCAAGGTTAAGAGCCCTCTTCCCAAATCCCAAGGACATCGAATTAGAACCAAGATTTATATTCATATAAGTACCTTTTCTATTATACATACGTGTGTATCTAATCTCTGATATCAATCGTGTGTGCTAGAATCATAGCAATTCGAATTTGACAAGACTTACATGAATGCGTTTATGTTTGAATGTCTCATGCTGTAGTGCGGATGTCTTATCGGCGACTGCGCTCTGAGCTTCCTTTAGCTGCGCGTGGTACTTGTCTAAGTGAAGTTTGAGGTCGGCCGCCGTCTGTGCCGTCTCTATAGCCTTCCGTTTATGTAGCTCCATCGCCTGCTGCCGGAGGCTGAGTGAGACAGGAGACAATGTCAAGACACCTTCAGTATTTATTGTGAAGTCGTCCTGATCATATCTCTCATTTGCTATCAAGGGCTTCCTCATATGACCACGCTAATATTATTGGTCATGATGAAAAGAATATGGGACACTTAAGAAAATATTAAACTTAGAATTGATTTGCCTCTAGTTGTTTTAATAGTCAAAACTTCTTAAGGATGTCTCACTTATCCTCAAACATATCGCCGTAACCGTCCGTGTATAACCCGCAGGTCATACAAGAACCAAAACCTCAATGCATGTTATAAGATTGTCCAGTGGCGTGTCATACAACATTTTTTGGAAGTATATTAAAGTACTGAAGTAGAACTTTTCAGACCCCAAATGCGGGTTATACAAAATTCTCAAAGAGTCCAGGTGTGGGTTATACAGAAAATGTGGGCGTATACTACTCTACAACTTACTTGAGTTCCTTCTCAATAGTGGCGAGGTTATTCTGCAGAATACGCTCCTTGTCTTCCAGTTTACGCACCACCAGGTTCTGAGCCTCGACCTGAGACTGAAGTGTCACAACCTGCTCCGCAAGGATGTCCTTCTCCTCCCGCAGCAGCTTGTGAATCTGGTTGGACTTAATTCTCTGTAATCAAGGATGCAAATCTGTTAAATTGGAGGAAAATATTGTAATATTTTTTTCCCTTTCTCCTTCAGATTCTATTTGGATGACATTTTACTGACTTATTTCATTACTTATTTAAATAAAATCAGTCATTGGGGATTTGGAAAACCGAAACTATTATTTGGAAAAGGCCCTCTATTATGTTGCTCAGCCCTCTTGCTATAAATTATTTTACTGCATAAAATTCACATCCTAGAGAGAATTTTCTAGTCCATTTGACACCGACTCTACACATACCTCTGACATAAGTTTGAAGTTGGCATCATCTTTTTCCCTCAGCTGTTGGAGTAACCGTATGTTCTGCTCCTGCATGTCCTCGAAGGCCTGCCCCGTCACCTCCATCTCGTTCAGCAGCGCCTCCTCCTCCTACAAACACACACAGCAATAGCCTTTATATTACCTGGACTATGGTAAAAATTTCCCAATATTCACAGTGAGTAAGAGAGTTTTAGTTTGCCGTAGGGGATTGACAAGGGATTTTTTTTTTAAAGAAGTAAATTTGAATTCCTGAAACAAATGAGGCAAGCAAAATCTATTGAGACGTTTTGAAAAAACAGTGCACGAAATTTTTCCCTTTTATCCAGGTGGCGTCGGCTGGGCTTACCCCATGGCCACATGACAGCGCATCGACCAAAAGTTTATGTGACTTTTATTATTTTAAATCACATAAGTTATAAGACACTCAGTTGCATCGATCCACATACCTGTTTCTGCGCAGCTAGGTTTTTCTGTAGTTCTGCAATTGTCTCCTCGTGTTTCTTTATCTTTCTAATGGCGTCCTCCTCGGCTAGTTTGCGCCGTTCCCGTTTCTCAGCCTCGGCCATGCGGCGGATGTGACCTTTGAGCTCCTCAATCTCCTGCCGCGCCTTCTTCTCTGCAGCCATCAGCTGTGGGCATATAGTGTTCAGTTATTGAGATTTTTTTTTTAGATTTTTTTTTTTTAATCTTTACTTATTTCAATTAAGAAAAAATGTCTAGCTTAGACTAGGTTTGAAAAGCTTAACATTCACCCTGTCTAAAGGTTATCCGATGTTCTTCACATTTTGGACTGATTCACAATTATTCGATTTTAGATGCTAGTTTTACTTCATGCCTCAGTAAATCAGATCAAACTGTTTGACTGCTGGGTACAGTTAAAGCATTATGGGCAGCGGTATACGGGAATGACATAAGCGAATAACCCTCGAATAATTATCATATATCAATTCAACTGAGAAATAAACTTACCTGAACTTTATCCCGAGATTCTTTAGTTACACTTTTGTACATGTCAAGTAATAACTTCATTTCTTTCTGACTGTCCTGAGATTTCCTGGAAATATAAAAGTCATATTTTTAGTCACCTGACTTGAGCTACATATCATACTAATGCAATGCTACCTAATCATCTTCAGAGTTAAGCAAACATTAAGCAAAGGCTCCAGTAATTTTGTCAAATAACACCTGCATTTCCCACCCTCTCAATCTGACATCTCTCTAGAGAGGATGATTATACACTAAATGCTGCCTTACTTGAGCTGTGTCTTGAGGTCCTTAATAATCTCGGCGTCACTCTTGCCCTTCTCCCTCTCCTTCTCCTCCTTGTCTTCCTCCTCCTTGCGCAGGACAAGAGGCTCCTCCAGGCGTGCGGCCACCGGCTCCTCCTTCTCCGGGCAGGATCCTCCGGGCGTGGCCTTGGCCTCCACCGCCTGCTGCTCTGTCTTCAGCTATAAGCGGGTGTCAGAATGGGAATTGGTTAGTGACAAGTATCGAGTAGACAACACATACATGGTATGCACAGAAGCTTTAGCACCAAGGCAGGCATTAGTATTTATCCTTAGGGCTCGACTGATATTTTATGTTTCCACGCACAGCCAATCAAAAGAGGCTACCCAGCATGTTTTTTTATAGTATTGGAAATTATTCTTTTTCCAAATAGTGTCTCTAATTAATCGTACAAGCCAGCTATACAAGACTCCTCTTGATGCAAGTACATGTATTAGAATATGAAGTCACTAACGGAGCTTCAGAGATCAGGTCTTAAATGAGCAACACAACAAGAAAAGGCATGCCTTATGATTTAACATAGTGAAACTCTGAACTTTTAATGGAGAACACCTATACTATTGAACTTAGCCAGTGTTCGATTAAGTGTTTAGCTTAGTAAGTAATTAAATGTGATGTTGTTTTAATAAAACTTATTTAGCAAACATGTTGATTTAGTTTTGATTGGGACATTTAGATTCTATTAACGTCTTTATCACTAAAAGACAATTTTAAGACAAAACACATTGACTTTGAGGACATAAAATCCAGACAATTTTTGATTTAAGAAAAAGATCTTTTCAACATTTGATATTCAGGATTCCCTAATAGTAAAAGGGAGAAATATCTACACCCAATTGGCTGTCGAGGAACGCTTAAATTCAATTCTTGTCTTTCAACGCTTGACCACAAACTGTAACCTGTTAACAATCGGCCATGGGTACACCAACCACAGTATAAAACTATCAATATTGAGCGAAAACACTAAAACTGTTCATCGTTCAAACTAAAAATCTGCTCTGTGGTTGGTGCCCCATGACTTGCGTTGACAGACTACCTTAGTCGGTGTGATTTCTGCTGTTTCAAGTTGGGGGAAGATGCCCAGATCATCGGCCAGGCTACCCGCCCCTGCCATGCCACCGCTGCCTGGCACACCCTGATCCCCTGCAGCTAGACGCACCGGGCGCCCGCTGGGACTACCCCGCGGCTCTTTGAAAAGCTCTCGGCTCGGCATTGGTCTTGTACGAGCTGCAGTTCCATCATAGATTTTTCTGCTTTTAGATGACGACCGATGCTTGGTCTCCGCTGACACTGATTCATCTGGGTTCTCGGAGGATTCCTCTTTAATGTTAGATACAACCGGCAGGTCACATGGGAGGAGGTGATAACCAGTGGCTCTTTGACTGGACTGTTCTGAGTTAGGGGGATGCTCAGTGCTTGAGGTACTGGATCGTCTCAGTCTGGGGTCTCGTGAGGCACTTAGGTTTGGACCGCTCGTACAACTCGGGCTAACACCAGGTTGGTAGAGCGGGCCCCGCGGGTCCTCCGGGGGAGAGAGTCCTTCCACCTCTCCATACTCTAATGGTATGTCCACTGGGCCTGATACAGTTGCTACATCCTTCTTATTTTCTGACAGCCATTTATTCAGTGTCACTGAGCTATGCGTCCCATTGTCAGATGGCGTAGTGTCCGAAGCCGCGGGGGACATTGTACTTGGGTGGGCAGGAGACATAAGGTGCCCCACTGATGGTGTCATCGGGGAGATAATTACACTAAGCGGGGAGTTCCAGTTTGTTTGCATGGGGCTAGCGGCCAGTGCGTAGCTGTGGCTGGATGGCGTGGACGGCACATGGGTGGTGCTGGCATACTGAGGAGACTCGGGCACCATCGGTGACAGGCCAACTTTGCAGGAGCAAGTGTCACAAGGACTTTCCTGAAGCTTCTATCACGGACAATCAAAACCACACCATATATTTTACTGAGGTGCGTTTTAATTCTTTTAAAAAAAAATCTGGACACAATATCTTCTATACTAGGCGGAAATCATAATTTTAATATACAGCAGTCCAACATTATAGCACTCCAATGCACTATATGGATATATATCTAAAACTGGACATCGACATCCACGTAACAGAATCCTTCTAACATAAAGCTATATTTAGTAGAAGTAGAAATCCATGAATATCTATATGAAGGAGAACACCATGTTCATGCCTATGTGTGTATGTTCATTTCAAAATTCAAGATTGCAACCATTCATTGAATGCCACCATGCTTTCAATGTAATCTTGAATTGCAGTTGCAGTAATTTGATACTAATAAAAAAAATCTATTCTATTTTTCTTTCATGAACAGTTGGCATCCCATAGAATCAAGATGGCTATCACTCATTAAATGTCCCGATGCTTGAAATGCAATCTTTACTTGTAGTTGCATTAATTTGATAAAAAAAAAATAAATCCAATTTGATTTTTCCTTCATTCAACCCATTCTAGATGGCTACCATTTACTAAATGCCACAATGCGTTCAGTGCAATGAAGAATTGTAGTTGCATTAATTTGATATCTATTATAAGAAAATTTCTATTTGATACCTTTTTCAAACACAGTTGGCACCCCATAAGTTTAGGATGGCCACCATTCATCGAATGCCACAATGCTTTAAATGCAATCTTGAAATGTAGTTGCATTAATTTTATACTATTAAAATAATTTTGTTGTTTTTTTCATGAAGAGTTGGCACCCCATAGGTTCAAGATGGCCACCAGTCATTGAATACCATAATGCATTAAACGCAATCTTGAATTGCAGTTAAATTAATTTGATTCTAAAAAAAATACTTTCTTTTTTTTCTTTCATGAGCAGCTGGCACCCCATACATTCAAGGTGGTTACCAGTCATTGCATGCCACAATGCTTTAAGTGCAATCACGAATTGTAGTTGCATTAATCTGATACTAATAAAAAAACTAATTCTATTCTTTTTTTTTAATTCATGAACAGTTGGCACCCCATATATTTAAGATGACCACCATTCAGTGAATGCCCCGATGCTTGAAATGCAATCTCGAATTGTAGTTGCATCAATTTAATGCTAATAAAAAACAAGTTCTTATCGATTTTTCTTTCATGAATAGTTGGCACCCCATAAGGTGGCTACCATTCATATTAATGCAAATACAATGCTTTAAGTGCTATCACGAATTGTAGTTGCATTAATCTGATACTAAAAAAAAATAAATATTCTATTTGATTTTTCTTTCATGAACAGTTGGCACCCCATAAATTGAAAATGCACCCAGCACCCAGGTCAACAGCTATATACGGACAAGTGTACCTCCCCTGCCTGTTCTTCTTCAATGCAGAGTGAAGAGGGTGGGAGGGGGTGACTATCAACAGTGCATAAACACTTTGATTGGATGACAATGCAGTTTTTATATTACAACCCTAAATTTGTGCAACGAAAATCATCAAGAAATACTATGTATTTTTTCCAAAGAATAGCTTTTCTAGAATGGCTCGATACTCAGAAATCCTACTGCGAATAAAAAAAAGTCAAATTCTGATTCTAAACACCTGAAAAGTGAGAAATGCTGGCGTTCACGGTTTATGTAGGAAATGTACTAAAAACACCAAAAATATGCAACAAAACCCTAATTTTCTCAAAAACTGTTCAGTAGGATTTTTTCTAACTGAGGTTCCAGTGTTTTCTACCCTCATATTACACATTGGCATAGAGAATATATTGGCACCTAGTCAGGATTTTGCCCTAGAAGCAATCTGTGAGGCAAAAAACAGCCAAAATGAGCCACTGGTCTGAAGTATAAAACTGGGCATCGATCACTACAGAGCTACAAAGAGAGAGAATCGATGTCCAGTAAAAAGGAAGTCATATCTAAGGAATCATATGGGATAAAAATAGAATTATTTTCAGACCCCAAAGTTGAAAGTTTTCAGAAAAATTAGTGAAACAGTAACAACCGCTTGGTCTGGCGCTCACCTTATTAATTTCCACCTGTGACTCTCGCAGTTTGCGCTTGTAGCGGCTGACCTCCCCCTTGAGCTGCTCGTTGTGGTTTTTGAGGCTGGTTATCAGGTTACGCATCTCACGGTTAATGGGACCTGACAAGACAAAGAATATATATTTTTTTTAATTCAAATTTCATAGTAATAAATATGCCATAAATGTACAAATTGGGTTGATTAAAAACTCATTTCTAACACATTGGCAGGCTGATCATAATTGTCTATGTCGTCCAGTTCTTATATACATGTGCTTTAAGTTACATCAATTCACAGAACGGTCATGCCGGCGTACCTGTCTGTTCGTTAGCGGCTAGTGTCTGTTCAAACTCTATCCGCAGCATGTCGTACTCGCGCCGCACCTGGGCGAGTTGGTCCTCCAGCTGAATCATCTCTGTACGCAACTTCTTCTGACAACTCAACTCGTCACTCTGAAGACACAAAACAGTTCATTTAATTTCAGTGGAAATGTTCAACCTTTAAAAGTAAAGCATTATTACTTTTATCATCGTCGATGATACCTTTATCGTCGTGATTACAAGTACGAGGTGTGGGTTCTCCTGCACACTGCCAGAGCTCTGGCATGTCATGATGCATGAATGCAGCTCATGATGCATGAATACAGCATGATAAGTTACTCATTGGCGCTGCGTTGGTACAATATGACAAAAAATATTGCTTTTTAGTGACATGATGGTGTTGGCTTATTTGGGTTCAGATCCCCCTTAATATATCAAAGATAAGCGCATGGATTTTCTCGATGAAAAAGTCGTTAGTGTCCTAACCTCCATTTGTTCCACTTGTCTGAGGTGGGTGTTTTTGCTGGTCTGAAGCATACTGCGCGCGTCCTCTAGCTGCGTCTTCATCTGCATACTCTCGTTGTAGAGTACCGAGAACTGCGACTGGAGACACTTGTACTCCACGGTCTCCACGATCACGTGCTCCGGCAGCGTCGACAACTGCAACACACATAAGTCAATGTCAATATGAGGCATACTGCAGAGATGCCACTCAAGTCTTTATCTAAAAGTAGGAAATCCTACAATTTTGGTAGATATTCTGCAGGAAATCAACATATTACCCAATGCAAAAACTACCAACCAAAAAGTAGGAGTTCCTACAAAAGTGGCATCTCTGATTCTGCCATTACTTCAACAGGCCCCTGGCATAATTTTCCTTTCATCAATACATGTAATAGAATTTCCAAAAATCGCTGTTGCCCAGAATTTGGTACTTTTAAACTTGATTCATTTAAAGTGGTAAATATTACATATGAGGATCCCTCCTTGACGTGTGATACCTCAGAATACGGTACACTACGATAATGCTGTTCTGGTAGTTCTATCAGAAATTGGATTTAGATCCATTCTTATTTCTAGCGAAATTCTTAACGAAAAGAGCATATTCCAACAGGTAAACAAATTGTCACATTCCGGATCCCGCATATAAGGATATGCAGTAGCCACCGTAAAGTCTCGCATACAGGCCGCACCCCTTGTATAACCCGCACCTAAACTTTGAGGAAATCCTATAACCCGCACCTGTGGTCAAACACCTCAGGTTTCTTTTGGTTCTATGCGAGACTTTACAGTACATATATAGAGCCCCTATGGTTTTGAAGCAGAAAGTGCAACGGTTCTCATATATCAATCTTTAGCTAAGAAACAGTGAACAAGAAACCAACAGGAACCAGTAACAAATTTAGCTCACTTCTCGGGTACAGCTTCCGTCAGCAACAGAAGCCACCTAGTTTTCGGTTGGAGACCAATATTAAAGAGACATTTTTAAAAGGCCTCGTAGCTTTTATACTCAATACTGTGATTTTGGTAACTAGGTATAATTTGTTCAGTATTAAATGGATTTTGAAATAAGATACAAAACAGCAGCCAGTTTGGATGAGTTGGGTCTTCTGCACCGTTACCTCCACTAATAAAAGTTGTACGTTTTCAATGCATTTGTGACAATTGCAAAGGATGCATTTTGTGACTTAAGAAATGATGGTAAACCGAGAGTATTTGATGGAATTTCCGCCCTGTCTAAGTAATAACGCATAGAATTTAAGAAAAGAGCTACTTACGTCCATCTTGAGTCGCTCCACCTCCCGTAGCGCCTCCTGGTGGTCCTTCTGTAGTTTCTCCAGCTCCGTCAGACGGTTTGTGGCCAGCTCCCGCTGCTCCTCCAGCTCAGCATACATCTCATCAAACTGAAAACATCCCCAATTGTACTTAATTCTTATACATTTGTCTTGTTATGCTATGCGCCTAAGTTTACCAAATCTTTATCAGTACACATATTACATGGTTAAATGATTTCTGATTTCAGCAGTGTGACTTTAATTCCCGCACTCAATATGAAAGCAGTAATTTATCAGTCTTACACAATATAGCTTTAAAACATGACAAATGCCCTGCAGGTAATACTGCGAGCATGAAGCATCAAAAAAGTGTACCTTTCGCTTCGAGACGCCGACAGCGCCGCCTTCCACCATGACGTTGCCCTCCTCATAGGTCTGGATCTTGGAGAAGCAGTCCTGTAGGTGGCGCTCCAGTTTGTCCACCTTGAGGACGGCGTTCTCGTGGTTGTACTCCAGGTCGTCCACGTTGTTCTTTAACTCGGCCGCCTCCGTCTCTGCTGCTGCCAACCCGTCCAACAACTCAGAGTTCTGTGTGCGGACAACGAGTTAAATGCAGGGATGAATTTCAAGTGACCAACCTCAAAAAAACTTGAAATATTCAGATCGAGGCCCCTGAATAAAGGCCCTCTATAGTTAAATACCGGTCTTAGCAACATGAAAAAAGATTGATTGTGTGATCGACATCACATGTGACCCAGGGCTCTAATAACAACTAATATAATCCTACTAGTTGGTAGACCTCCATCAGGGACCTCTATCAGGGACCTCCATCACGGACCTCCTTCACAGACCTCCATCACGGACCTCCATCACACACTTTAGTTGTTCCAAGCAATGCATGTCTATACAGCTAATTTGGCCTTTACAGATCACCTGGTCCCCACTGACCTTTCTTTAGGGTTGAAATGATACAAAAATCGTCTCATAAAAACGTCTCACCTCCTCTTTAGCATTGAGCTCTATGGGTGTCTGTGTGAACGTGCATCTTTTAAAGTCAGGATTCAAGTTCACTGGCCTATCTTCAGCATTAGTTCACATAGACTCCATTTTCGGGTTGTTTTTTTACATTTTTTGAGGGGCTTTTTTCATGGGGAATTTTTTTTTTTTTACATTTTGAAAAAAAGAGGGGGACACAGATTGTTCCACAGTAGAACTTTAGCTTTATTTTGAACAGGAAAAACAAAAAACAAAGGCAGGGCGAATGTTCAAAGTCAGCTGACCAATCTACGTTTTTTGTAGGAAAACCGTCTCACAGAAACCCAGGGTACCCCTGGGTCAAAAACTTGAAGACTTTCATCCCTGTAAATGGATATACGGGACCGCGTTATAATCATGCATCTCTAAAACTACCTTAGCAACTTAAATTTTTACCTAAATTGAATCATGTTAGTATAGTGGGCTGTACATTCAGTTTCAACTTTCTTCTGAACTGTTATTCTAACCCCTTTAAGGACCACATAGTGGTTTTCTGTGCTATACTTTGTCGTCATGATGCATGAATGCAGCCCTGACAAGTGTACTCGCCAGGGCTGCATGAATCCATCATCTATTGCCTTTGGGAGTGCATCAAACCCATCTTTTTAACCATTGTTTTAGCTATTGCTGGGACAGTTTACCTTGAGTGTGAGTTCGTGGTGGCGTTGGTGCAGTTCGGTGCTCAGGTTATGAAGACGCTGGTTCTCCGCTTTGGTTTCCTCCAGTTCCAGTAACACCGCTTCACTTAACGACACCTCCGTTACCTTCTCCTGTAGGTATAACACACACAGATTAGTGGTTACTGTAGCCCTACCTAAAAGCTAAGGTCTGATCAAGGATGCTGATGGCTATCAAAAAGAAGGGAGACACTAGTCATTTTATAGAAAGAAATATATCGTTACACCACTATAGCATGACAATTTTCTATGTAGTAAAATAAAGGGAGGGGTTACTAGTCACAGCATTAGGCCTACATTTCCCAATTTTTTTTTTAGCTCACTAAGTGGGCCTAAGTATAGCCTTAGACTAGCTGACAACTACGCCCCATTTAGGGGGCCTAGTCTTAAGACTAGCTGACAGCTAGTAGCCTACCTACGCCCCATTTAGTGGGCCTAGTCTTAGACTAGCTGACAGCTAGTAGCCTACCTACGCCCCATTTAGTGGGCCTAGCCTAAGACTAGCTGACAACTACACCCCATTTAGTGGGCCTAGTCTTGGACTAGCTGACAACTAGTCCGCTCCATTTAGTGGGCCTAGCCCCCGGTCCCTGCACTCTGATATTAAACTAACACCATCCACGTTATGGGTTTTGAAATGTACCCCCTTTCCACTGACTTTTGGATGTAAAATACCCCCTAATAGAATTAAAACACCGACTTTTTGGCCCCTAAAAATACCCCCTTTCCAAAAACGCTGACCTTTTAATCCCCGGAAATAGGCCTACCCCTTTATTTCACAAACGCTGAATTTCTAGCCTCCAAGTCCACAGGGTACCCCAATTCCTATACTGATTTAGTATGTGTTGCTGACTCAGTTTCATGTGTCTGTCACACCAACATGGGACATATCATTTACCCTTTTTATATTTTCAAAGAGGCATTGATTATATACAACCCCCTTTTATATTTTTCACTGATTTTTTTAAAACACCCCTCATTTCTCATTTCCACAGACGTGCCAGTTCAGTTAAAAAGTACCCCTTTGTCGGCCTTTTCATAACATGGATGGTGTTCGTTTTCACTCCAAGTGCAGGGACCGGGGCCTAGCCTTAAACTAGCTAACAGCTAGTCCGCCCCTTTTAGTGGGCCTAGCCTTGGACTAGCTAACAGCTACGCCCCATTTAGTGCCGTCACATAATGACAGATGGCGCCACCAGTGTGGCGCCATCTGTCATTATGTGACGGCACTAAGACGCCGTAGCTACTTGCCTAGCAACCAGGCAACTTGCCTTGTTGACAGGCACGCATGTGCAGTGCGCACATGACGTAGCAGTTTGAATTTTTGCCAACTTTTTGTTATTGATCATCAATTATGATAAAAAGGGAAAGTCAAAATGAAAAATGAAAACGGATGATAGCTGCCATGAGATGCCAAGAATTAATCGGTGGGTAAAAATATATGAAATAATCCTTAATAGATGGAAAAAATCGGCACTCAATACCTACTTCCCATCGGACAGAAAAATCACCATTTTGGACAGTTTTCGTGGACTGCAATGCACAGCAGAAAATTATCTGTTATTTCAAAGTAATTTATTTGAAATCGTCATATTGATGGGAAATATACAGCTGATATATCCCTTTATGATATCTATGAAATATATGGTGATATTTTAAGTTTGATGTGTAAAAAAAATAGATTTCTTGAGATAACCCCTTCTAGAGAAAAATGTCATTTTTTTTGTTTTGTAGATCTTTCTAAAGCATGATTTAGAAATTTATTTTCAATTTATTTTTTTCTACTAATTTGTAGCACCGACAGTAAAGAACACAATTAATGTAACATATCTATGTTTACTATATGATATGCAAGTGGTTTTTAGGCCTAAACACAAACGAAGCATTTTATCATAGGAATCAGTGTAAAAATCGGCACAGAATCGGCAGAATCGGCGCAAAGTGAAGCACTTTCTATACAAATA
The DNA here is from genome assembly GCA_947462335.1 of Harmothoe impar. NCBI lineage: Eukaryota > Metazoa > Annelida > Polychaeta > Phyllodocida > Polynoidae > Harmothoe > Harmothoe impar. Next base: position 27,615,648 of record OX381720.1, read on the forward strand.
TGACTCTAGTTGATTTTTCTCAAAAATATTCTTCATGAAAGTTTGATAGAAAGTTTGATAATAGACAAATACATGTTTTGGTGAATTCTCATGAGGGAAATCATATAATTGACGTTTATAGATGGGTAAAACTAAAATGGGTGACCCCCCCTACAGAGGGAGGGTTGTTACATTATAACGTTATAACAGTGATAGACGTGGTAGTGTGACAGGGTAACCCCTCCCAATTATCGGTCATTATAATAAGCAAATCATATTTTTAGTTATTGAATTCCTTAATCATCCTTTGACATTATAATCCTTACCTCTTTTTCTTTCTCCTCCTTGGTCTCACTCTCCTCGCCCTCTTCCTTCTCCTTCTTGACCTCGGTCTCAGATTCCTGCTTCACTTCCGTCTTTACGTCAGGTTTCGTCTCGCTCTCCTCTCCGTCCGTAGCCTCTCCATCCTTTGCATCTGAGTCTGACTCTCCAGGCTCCTTTTTAATATTGAGCTTAATGTCTTCTTTGGTGTCAGCGTCTTTCTTTTCATCTTCCTCTCCTTTTCCTGGAATTTTTTTTTTTTTTAAATCAGATTGCCGTATACATTTCATCAACAGTTCACCAGGGGTTTTAATAATGCATTGTACCTGGGACATGTAATTGACAATGTATCTTCTGGAATTATTTCATAAACTACGTTTCATACTCGCTATATCCCCAGAAATGAACAGAATAAATTACATTATAAAATGGAGCGTGTGAGTGGCCTCACAGATGACTCAGGGTAATCTGTCAATTCTGGCATCAGAAATGAATTCGAATGAGTGATCTAATTTGAGTACAATGCATTATTTCTCATTTCTGACGGCAGAATCGTAATCGCCAGAAAAAGCTCCCCTAATTTCATATATTGGAAGTCATATATAATCGAATTCCAGGTGGTGGCTGTAGGTGAGCAGGTGGCTGTGGGAAAGCAGGTGGCTGGGGGTGAGCAGGTGGCTGGGGGCGAGCAGGTGGCTGTGGGCGTCAGCGCCCAGCAGCATGTAACCGCTGTTTTACGTCTCGGCCAAAAAGCGAGTCGATCAGAGCGTCAGCAGCGACACCATCGCCGTTTCCGTTTCGCCGTGTCGGTCGACTGCGGGGCGGCGTGTGCTACGCGTCCATGCCTTTGCCGTCCATCCCCTGTCCCCCGCCCCTGGTGTACAACCGCTATCTGTATCATAACCACTATCTGTTAACATAGAGTGGATGTGACTTGTTGCATTGATCCTGGCGGTAGAATGTGCCCAGTTTTTGCCCGCTTTGGGGGTAGAAAGAGAGAAATACGGGCAAATTCGCTCAAAATGTCATTTCTATCTTCTGCTGAAAACGCTTATGCCTTGAAGTCTATGGGTGTCCGAAGCGGGTGGTAGCCTTTTTTTAGTACATTTCCATAATAGCGAAAGAGAGAAATAAATTCGTGAAGATCGCAGTTCAATATCTTTAAGAAAAATTGAGATTTTTAGAAAAAAAATTGAGGAAAATGCTGTCCCCCGATCTTGCCTATCTCATGTTTTTTTCCACATTTCTCTATCTCGAATGATAACCGAAATACAACGAAATTGTCTTAAAATGCATAATTGGTAGGTGTATATTACTCAGGGTTAATTAAACCCTGAGTCAATAATGATGTAAACCTGATCAAGAATTGTACTTTGAAACTTACCGCTGCATTTGCCTTTGACTGCTAGTGTCAACCGGTCATTCCTTTGCAGAAGTCTGTCATAGGCCTGTAGTAACTTGCCGATAGCACGCTTTGAGAACTCGACCCGCTGTCGAAGCTTCTCCTCAATCTCTGGTTTGTCCCATTGTGACAGGAGTGCCAAGAATGAAGTAACGGCCGGACTCTCATCTACAAAGTAACATATTAAAATTGGCTTAGGCCACTTAAAAAAGATTATCAGCTTTGCGGAGACCGCCCGCATCAGTTAAAAAGGGCCGCATAGGTGCTTTTTATTATTTTTTTTTCATAAAAAAAAAGACCAAAATTCCGCATGCATGAAGAGGGTAACATATAAAATACAGAACTAACCATATCTCAACCAATAATTGGTGTAGAAACTAGATTTAAAAAGCATTTTACTTCCTGTTATATTCTTAATGTATTTAGATTATTGTCCCCACCATCTATGCTGGTTGTATTGAGGATTATATATCAATTAATGTATCCAAATTCTATTAAACCTAAATATAAATAAAAATCGGCCACCCTCATGGTATAAAATAGGAATATCAAATAAAATAAAAAGCCTCCCTCCCGCACCTGTTTTTTTCCAAAAGTATCTGCAAAGCTGATAATTATTTTTAAGCGGCCTTACAGAGGTTTTGTTAGTTTGTTTGTGTAGTTTAACGTCCCATTGATTAATGCAGCGGAGACTTAAAAATTACACAAAAAAGTTGGACATGTTGTGCATAAAAACCCTAGTCGATTAATCTAAGTTTTTGGTTCTCAACTACTGTTTGGCTCGCCAACATCTTATGCACTGATGGTCTTCGCACTAGTCTCACTACTTTAATACCACTGGGTCTTACCATGATGGTTTCTATGATAAACCGCTAAACATACTACCAAACGAGAATAACTCTAGTCTGTAAGCTATTCAGGGTGATTGATTGACAAACCGATACAGTAGATCTAGATATAATACTTACTCTTCTTTTCACTTTCGTCAGCTCCCTCAGCATCAAACCGCTGCAGCAACACTCGCGCATCTTCATCCAACTAAAAATATACAGCAGTCCAACATTATAGCACTCCAATGCACTATATGGGTATATATCTAAAACTGGACATCGACATCCATGTATCAGGGTCCTTCTAACAGAAAGCTATATTCAGTCTCATCAAAGTAGAAATACATAGGTTGCTATATGAAGGAGAAGGCCATGTTCATGCCTATGTGTATGCCTGTGTGGTTGTACGTGAGTCTGTGTCCATGAGTGTCTGCATTCATGCTACAGTCATAGGGTGTTTTAGGGAAATTTCCCTTTTTGCGATTTTGATCTTTTTTTCTCGCCAAATAGGTTTTTTTCAGGCAAATTTCCTTTTTTTGTGATTTTGAACTTTTTTCGCGCCAAATAGGTTTTTTTTAGGCAAATTTCACTTTTTTGCGATTTTGAACTTTTTTCTCGTCAAATAGGGTGTTTTTAGGCAAATTTCACTTTTTTGCGATTTTGAACTTTTTTCTCGCCAAATCAGGTGTTTTTAGGCAAATTTCACTTTTTTGCGATTCTGAACTTTTTTCTCGCCAAATCAGGTGTTTTTAGGCAAATTTCATTTTTTTGCGATTTTGAACTTTTTTCTCGCCAAATAGGGTTTTTTTAGGCGAATTTCACTTCTTAGCGATTTTGAACATTTTTCTCGCCAAAAGCTGCGGAATCTACCTCCATGCGTGATCCCATTGATGGACTCTGGATAGACCCATGCATAGTGAAGACCTACATAGGGTAGACTGACCTAAAGGTAACCACGTACCATGAGATATCCACCTTAATTTTGTCGTTGTTTATGTATGGTATTGTCTTTGTTTGCCCTTTGCCGGAAAGAGTAACACTTAAAGTGTACTATGATACACAAAAATAGGGCTTATCATGCATGAATGACTGCAAAATTAAGGTGGACGTCTCATGGTACGTGGTTACCTTTAGGTCAGTCTACCCTAGTGGACATGAGGTCAAGTTAAAAACTGCAAGTCACTTGTTTTGCAACTTGCACTGAACTGAACCTAATAGCCCTTGAGTGGATTGTCAACAATCAATTAAACTAGGACCAAACTCCCTCTATTTCGGAGACCAAATACACTATCAAATGATTTATATTTTTTCAAAATAACACCCTGTGTGGAATGGCTCGGTATTCAGGAATCCTACTGCGAATAAAAAAATGTCAAATTCTAATTCTAAATACATGAAAATTGAGAAATGCTGACGTTCACGGGTTATGTAGGAAATGTACTAAAAACAGCAAAAAAAGGCAACAAAACCCTAATTTTCTCAAAAACTGTTCAGTAGGATTTTTTCTAACTGAGGTTCCACTGTTTTCTACCCTCATATTACACATTGGCATAGAGAATACATTGACACCTAGTCAGGATTTTGCGCTAGGAGCAATCTGTGAGGCAAAAAACAGCCAAAATGAGCCACTGGTCTGAAGTATAAAACTGGGCATCGATCACTATAGAGCTACAAAGAGACAGAGAATCGATGTCCAGTAATAAGAGGCCAATTTACTCATACATGTTGTATAGAGATGTCATGCTGATTTAAAAGTATACATGTAAATGTTGAATTGATGTGGAAAGGTGACGGTCCACACCCTCGTTTTATATTTATCATTACATGATATAAAATAAACTGCTGTGAAATAACGCTCCACACTTACCTGATTCCAGTACCTGTTGACGATACAAAGTACAGCGTCATCTGTGGTCTGCCGCTGCTCGAGCTGCTCGATCCTCTTCCGGAGTTCCTCCTCCGCTTTACGCCTCTGCTCAATGCGCTCCTGCAGCTTCTTGTTTTGGAACTTGAGAACTTGCATATCCATCTCCTCCTGCACAGGGACAAGTGGTATATACATATACATGTATGGCATTTTAAATATCTAGAAAGGGATTTTTGTATGCCATTTTAAAGGTCGCGTAAAAGTCTTGGACCTACTGAGACTCAAACCCGGGATATTGAGCTTTCAAAGCCAGCTGAGTCACCACTACACCAGTCACTGTGGTCACAGTTCCATGGCTGACACTGACAGAATAATCGGAATTAGTGCGATACAGGGGGCTGAAGTGGGGGGGGGGGGGGGGGGGGTGTTTGCAAACCTTTCAAAAAGCAAAATTAAAAAGCAAACAATTATTTAAACATGGAAAAGCTATACTCACCAAAGTAGATACACATATGCGCACCGGAGGGAGGGTTATCTTTTTTGCTGGGGGCCCAGAGGCAGTTGAGGCCCCCGCCTCGCTAGCTGTCCTCTTGGTCGCCATGGTTACGGCTGTTCAAGCCCTGATAAAAGAAGATACAAACATTTAAATTACTTTGTATGAATAGGCATAGAGGAAATATAGTACCAGCTACCAACAAAGCATCACGTTCTACCCGAGGTTCACCTCATTTGCATAATCCAGGGTTCCCACTACTTCTCAGTCATGGTTTTAACTGACATTTAACTGACATTTACCTGACAGATTTCTTTTTTAACTGACACTTAAAAGATACATATTTAGTTTCAAGTCATACCTGGAATTTGCAGTTTTAAAGGCCTCCAGAACAAATTCTCGTAATAATATATATGGATGATTTCTGAACGGGTGAATCTAGGGATACATTTCAAATATCAGGGGTGCGACCTGGAAAAATGCAAATAATCTGAGGATTTGTGTGGATGAGCGGACTGACCTGAAAAAACTTAGTGTCCAGTTGCAAATCACACCTCACAAGAGAACTAAGGGGGTTTAGGGGGCATGCCCCCGATAACATTTTGAAAATCTATTAGGTAAATGGTGCAATTTGATGTATTTTGGTGTCCTGGTCTATAGACCATTCCAGCCCCCCCCCCCAAATTGGTCACTGGTCTGTCCATTGATATGTTCAACTTCCCTTCACCATCCAGTCTTGATAATGCAGTTGAAATGCTCTGTCAGGTCGACTGCATGTGTGTAACCAGGAAATTCCAATTAAGTAATGGGAAACAACTTGCTGATTATCCATGTCCCAGAACCTGACTATGATCCATCCGTTTCTCTTGTATTTGCTTGTTCAGAGACTCGTTAGAGCCAACAGTATATATGAACCCTGGTTGTATACACTTGTCTAACGACAGTGGCAGATCCAGGATTTCTAGAAGGGGGGTGGGGGCAAACCTGGCCTACCCTGAGCACAGGCAGCAAAGTGCAGTAGCTATACTTGGGGGGTTTGGGGGGACGCCCCCCTCCCCCCAAGAAAATGTTGATAGTCAAGACTTGAAATGGTAGATTCTCACACATTTTGGGACACAATATTGTTAGACTCATGTTCGTTTCTAGCCTCTATCATTTGGCTTGGGGGATTTCTTTATGAAAATATGCTTAGATGATTAATTGAAAGGAATAAAAAAATTTGATGTTGACTATTGCATACATTCTGGTACCAGTAGAGAGGGAAATGGGATGTGATTTTTGACTATATATTTGAGGAGTCTTAATTTGGGACCGCATATTCCATTAAGTAAGCAGAGCCACCTTAGAAGTTCCGGGTCTGGGGGCTTCCCCCCTGAGACAATTTGAAATCTAGAAGGCAAATGGTGCATTGTGGCGGATTCTGGGACCAGACATCTAAACTCTGGAGTAGAAAAAATCTGAGCCCAAGAATTTTTGGAAGTGGGGGAATGGATGTCCTGCTGAGCACCGCAAGCGAAGCGCAGCAGTCCAACTAGGAGGATTTGGGGGCATGCCCCCCCCCAAGAATATTTGAAATTCTAGACTTGAAATGGTGCATTCTGATACATTTTGGGCCAAAATATATTAAGGCTCAGCTCTGTATTATTCTCTATGATTGGGGCTGGAACCGTTTTCTTGGTTTTTGGAGGGAAGGCTTTAGAGAAATCTAGTGTTGAAATAGTGCATCCTAGTTCATTTTTGCCAGAGAATATCTTAGCTCAGATCTGTATTATCAGGCCTCCTTTTTGGTGGATAGGCTTTTGAAAAAAAAACTGGAAACCTAGACCTGGAATGGTGCATTCTGATATAATGTATAAGAGCTTAGATCTGTATTATCCAGCCTCTTTGATTGGAGATGGAACCCTGTTTTTTTGGAGGGGGTTTGTAATGGTGTAATCTAGTGCATTTTGGCACAAATATATATATATTCAGGTCTGTATTTGTTTAATTGGGACTGGGACAATCTGCTGGTTCGATACTTAACTAATGCACAACCTTTATTGGGGATGGAACTTTGCTTTTTGGATGCAAAGATCTTAGAAAATTTTGAAATTCTTGACTTCTTTTAGGAAAGAAAAGACACATTAGATTCAACTGGAGTCTCTCCTGTTGCATTTTGACCTCAAGTCTCGGAGAGTGAAAAAATGTTTTGATGAAATTTCTCAAAATATTTTTTTTAACTGACATTTAACTGACATTTTACTAAATCTGGTTTTAACTGACAAAAATCATGCTTTTTCTTTTTTAACTGACATTTAACTGACTTTTAAAGCAAAAAAAACTTAACTGACTTTTAACTGACGGGTGGGAACCCTGTAATCCTATGCAGACCATCTCTGCTTCATGGTCTGGTAATCCTTGGCGCGAGGATTGCGGTTCATTGCGGTCCCAGATGTTACCCGCCGGAAGTCTCAGGTCTCACCACACTAATCCGCCATACTGGCAAATACTTTACTACCTGTATCCCCGCTCACCTGGAGCCTCAGTCCGCCTTCTACCACCACCCCGGTAACATCCTACCAACTTTTATAGAGACGGGCTACAGCCTGAGCTCCATACACCTATATTGGAGTTCTCGCACACTTTTACACTTCTATGGCGCAGTACATATCTCACGTACAAAGGGACTCCAGAGAGCAGTCCCCGGCTTCCACAACTTCACAGCACCGAGCCGACATCATGCACGACCTCTCCGGTGACGACGGCTGTTTTGACGACGACATGGCCAGCTAGACGTCATACCGGCCATAGAACAGCAGCTGGGCGACATGAGTAGAAAATTTGACAATTTCATTACCTCAATCTCCGGGGGTTCTGTTGTTGACACCGAATCCCGGCATGCCCCGCGGTTCCAAGATGGCGCCGACAATGGCGGGCTTTCCCGCCACCACAGCAGCCGCCATGACACCCTGCCCGGCCGGTCCTCGTCGTCCCACCGGGTCTCAGCCACCGTCCACAGCAACCAGGACGGGTCACATACACCTCCCATGCCCCAACTCGACCCAGAGATTGAATTTAGGAAGATTCACCGAGTCTCCATCGAGGAACCACAACAACCGCCATCCGAGACGCCACGCCACCCACGCGCGGGAAACCAGCGCGACACGGCCGGCAACCAGCGGGACGGCGTCCTCGGCGGCCGCCATGACAGTCGACACGACAACAACAACCGACGCACCAACAGTCAGAGGGAGGAAATCCCTCTCCCACGCACACGACACACATCGGCCCTCCCCCGCCTCCAGCGGGCACCTGGGAGGATACCAAACCCCATACAGGAGGATATTAACCGGCAGCGCATGGGGGCCGAAAACTTCTACATTGAGCGATCGACTGGTAAGAATGACTTTCTAGCAGATCCCATGATCACAGAACCACTCGTTAAGCCTTACATGTACATCAGACGCTCAGGCGTCAACACCACTAAGAAAAAGCTGGAACTCCGCAGCTCCCTTGACATTATTGAATACCTGACATGTTATGTTAGAATGATAAGGGACCCGAGGGCAGCCCTCCAGCCTCTCTGGCCTGAATACCTCCAGCATCTGGAACATGTGCTTGAGGACGCCATGAGCGATCCCATTATCGCCCGCTCCTGGTCACAGTCCATGTTCGACGGCATGGAGGCCGACGACTATGGGTGGGACCAGTACAGTAGCAGGGTACAAAACGACCGTCTCTGGGCCGCCATTAAGGGACGCCCCGCCCCCTCACATGCAAACTCCAGTAACACTGAGTCAAAAATCGAGATCACCTGTAACGATTTTAACTCAAACAAAGGTTGCACACAACAATCACATCACAACTCTGGGCGTAACAGGTTCATGCACTACTGCTCGCACTGTTACAGCGCTGCCGGCGGATGTAAGCGCTATTCACACCATGCCCTCCCGTCCTGTAGGTCGCGCAACCCACAACAACAACACCAACAACATGGGCACCCACAGTCAGCCCACACACAACAGCAACACCAACAACAACAACAACCCCAGTGGCCCGGAGCAGGCGGACACCAGGGGGTGTTTGCGCCACAACAACAGCAACACCAACTACGCCCCCAGGCCCCTCCGTTCTACCCTCCAAAAAACCAGTAGGGGGTGGGACACGTCATCTTGACCATGTGCCCCCACTCCTTAACACCACGGAGGACACACCACTGCAGGTATACACTCCTCCTGATTCTATAGTGTCGAACAATTTGTGTACCAATAGTGTAGGTGAAGTTGCCACAACTAGCTCCACCCTAGACCACACTGTAGAGGCGCACACACCCGGCAGCCACGTGCCACATAGTGTTGGTAAACAAACCCACGTGCCTGAATATGTAAATAAACAATGCCACGTGGTCCGTCACGTTGATAAACATTGCCACGTGGCCACTGCCGAAGGTAAACAATGCCACGCGGTCCCGCTAAGCATTGTCCCCGGTGCCCCCACAGCGGCACAGCAGGTAGACCCGCCCCTCAGTGCGGGCCCTGACCACTACTCTGACCTGTTCTACACCCCTAACTCGATCCTTGCAGTTTCAGACGCCACCACGCCGGACTTTGAAAAAATACGCCATATGTGCCATTACAATTTTCTGTTGAATGATGTTGATATTTCGCCAATGGCTTTCAGAGAACACAGACTACACAACTGGCCCAACCCCTCCCCGGCATGGGCCCAACTGGGCACGCCTGCAGCCCACCTGGCGGAGATATACAGTTTGGTCAAAGCTACTGGGCTCCCAAATTGCCTTTCAGCACGCCTGGTGGTCCCGAGTCACCTCAAGCTCCCGGCCTCGAGGAAGTACTTGGGGGCCGACCCAGCACACGCTAGGCTACTTGACTATCTCCACTTTGGATTTCCCCTGGGGTACATGGGCCCTACATCTGATAATGGGTCTGTAAACAACCACCCCAGCGGGGCCAACTATCCATCCCAAATTGAACAATTCATAAAGAAAGAGGTAGAACTGGGAGCTGTCATAGGCCCCTTCAGTCAACCCCCTTTCATAGAATGGGCCCATACGGCCCCACTGATGACCCGCCCCAAGTCAGATCCCGATCAACGCCGGATCATCACTGATCTAACATTCCCACATGAAACATCGGTAAATGCTTACATCTTTAAAAATACTGCCATGGGGGAGGTAAGGGAACACGGACTCCCCACTGTAGATCATCTCATTAACTATCTCACCCACGCCGGCCCAAGGGCACATATGTTCACTCTGGACCTGTCCCGTGCCTATAAGAATTTCAGGGCCTGTCCCCTAGATTGGCCCCTCCTGGGCCTGTCCTGGGCCAAGCAGGACTACATTGAGATCGCCATGCCCTTTGGGGCCCGCTGCTCCTCCGCCCACATGCAGCGGGTCGCAGAGGCGATCGTGGGTATCCTCAAAGAAGAGGACAAAAAAAAATAGGAGAAAAAAAAAGAAGATCGCCAACCCTCACCAATTTTTGGAGAAAAAAATCCGTAGACCAACTTTTTAATCTGGTGTGGCCTAAGGCCCGTAATCCCTCCGGTGGATAATAGCCGCCACTGTGTTCTAGTCATGGCCAAACATCTGTTGTGATCAAATCTATGAGGCGAATGAAGGTAGAAAGCATGCCCCTACACTTTTACCAAGGCAATGGTTCTTTCACATCTACTTGGTACAGTACACAGGCATAGTGTTAGAGGGACAGGCCTTTGGTATGCTGTATGTCAACCATAGCAGGGTGCTAGGGGGCCTTCCGTCAAGTATGTACGCACCAAGGGGGGGGGGGGTCTATTTTCTGGAAAGTTTTGCGTACATAAACCATTTGTTTTAATGCGTACAAGAACTTTGGGGTGGGGTGGGGGGGGGGGGGGTCAATTTCTGGAGAAATTTTGCGTAGATACTTGATGGAAGGCCCCTACTGAGCCTCGAACGTTTGACCCCAAAAGTCTGAGGCGAACATGCTACCGACTGAGCTACTCCCCATCCCCTCAGTCATAGGCCTGTTAACTTGACAATTGGCAAAGTAAAAGATTCTGAATTAAGGAATGCCAGTGGCCTTTGCCCAGAAACTAACAAATTTAGAATCCCTGAGGAGATGTGTGTTTGGGCCTACTCACCAAAACACTACACCACTACAGAGTGACTCAGGTTGACCTCCTACCCCTTTCAGTAGGGGGGGGGGGGTGGTTTTATGGCCTGTTAATTTATGTCTAGTTTCAGTCTTGACACTCTGTATCAACAGACCCTCCTCCTGTTCCCTATACACAGCAACCCTAGATCCTGGCTAGGAAAGGCCACATACACTTCAATATGGGAATGAGTTCCTAGGTTGACTTTAGAGTGAATAGCATAGGAAATGGTACCCTGGTAGTCTCACACCTTCAGACCCGCCCACCGTGTCCACACGCCGATACAGATGGGGGCCGAGTCTAGTACCCTGGAGGCTTGGGGCTGGGGCTCCTAGGGAGTTCCTAATGCTGCGTTGTAATGACTACTATCACACTGGAAACACATTTTCAGCAGATTAGCATGAACACAACATTTAAAAGGGGTCGAAATTTTTTACCCCCCCCCCTCCAGCAGGCCGAAAATCGCGCCCCTTTGTTAGGGACTTGCATAAACGGGTGCCGCGCTAGCGCTAGCGCTAGCACCAATATTGTGATCACACCAGTGCCACTGGTGCCCCAGGCCTAATTTGAGTTTCTGACTTTATTTATTGACTTAGAATCAAGGTTAGGGTATCATTGGAAAGCTATGACATAGCCGCTCATGATGAGGGGTGCCAATCTACTGTAACCATAAGCATTCTATTCATATAAAATTTCTTAAGATTTGGCAAACTTTATGAGGCCAAAAACTTATCAAATTTTAAATTTCATCTAAGTTCACCTACCTAGGGATGTAGTTCATTATCATAAGATTATGCACTGTTGATTTCAATTCCCTATGTGGATGCCTTCTATTTGCCCCAAGCCCTCCCGTGACCCTTGTTTATGAGTCTTCAGTGAAGGCAGCCAGCCTACTCAGCCCACAGGCAAAGTGACCATCACATGATATGTATGCTCATAGTAATTTTCATGAAAACCTCATGAAAGACAGGCCATGTACAATTGTTGGTTTAATTTGAGAAAATTAGTGAATTTTTTTTTTAATTTTTTAATATTTTTTAATATTTTTTATTATTTTTTTTCTTATAATTAAAAAAAAAGTTATCAAGGGTTTGGTTGATGTTAGACATCGATCACAAAGAATATCCTGAAAATCTCATCCAAAAAGAACAAATAATGGCTGATATATCCTAAAAAGACCTTTCTTATGACCTTTTGACCCAGTTAATTAGGTCAAAGGTCTGCTTATGTAGGTCAAAGGTCATCTGGAACAAGGTCATATTATCTGATCCATGACATACAATGTATGCTGAAAGTTTCATCATAAATGATTAAATAGTGGCTGATTTATCCTAAAATGACCTTTCTTATGACCTTTTGACCTAGTTACTTAGGGAAAAGGTCAATCTAACTAGGTCAAAGGTCATCTGGAACAAGGTCATATTATCTGGTCCGTGGTGCTTAATGTGTGCTGAAAATTTCATCCTAAAAGATTAAATAATAGCTGATTTATCTTAAAATAACCTGTTTCCTTTGTCTGTTCAGGGTATCTTTCTAATCTGCTCTGATCACAGTTTTGGATCCAGCTTAAACAGTGTTTGAATGGGGATGAAGTACCCATCAATTCTGGATCTTCGATCCTGATTGCTCAGCAACTAGCAACAGTAGGAAGATGATCTAAACAGTTCTGAAAAGCTCTCAACAATCTCTACATGACTGGGCCAATACTCATATATTTCAATCAATTCACAAAATTTATGCAAGTCCCTACCTTTGTAGCATAGTAACGTGCGGGCTTTTTCCCTCAAAACAGGTGGAATTTCTTTGACCCCCCCCCCCCCAAGAGGGGTCTAAATTTTTTACCCCCCCCCCGGTCAAGGGGTCCAAATTTTTTACCCCCCCCCCCCCCCCCCCAAATCCACCACCCCCCCCCTGTTGTTAAAAAATGAGCACTCCCTTACTCAGTTTACCAAGGCTGTCACAGACATAGCCATAGGCCCTCTGAATTTCTTATTTTCAATTTCATTCAACACAACAGCACTCAACAGGCAACACATTATTATGATTTTGATCTTAAAACGGTCACAACCTGCGAAGTGTGACTGTATATTGTGATTCTAAAACTAGGGCCTAGTAAAAGATCGAGATTTAGCAAAAATGTTTATTGCCTGTGTGTGTGAGTGTGACACAGATCTGTCAGATGACATCACACTCACAGGTTGACAGGCATTTTTGCTACTGCATTGTGCATATTGTGTTTACCGTGGCAGGTATATTCTCGGTTAAAAACGCTAGTTTATAAGTTATAACCAGTACTTTGTTTACAGGAATTGTCTGACCATCATTTCACTTGACAGTAAAGTGATTCTCTGTCAGTCTAGTCTGTGACACTGTCACTGACAAGTGACAGTGGATCACAGACAAAGTTGGTCGTCCATTTCCTGCAACTGACACCAAGCCAACAAGCGGATCATCAATTAGACACGTCCAGTTTACGGAGAACCATTTAACATACGCACCTAATTATGTTATGTCTTGATTTGCAGCTATGAAATGGTACAGAACGCCGGCTTACGAAGAACAATTTAAGACACCGCCTTCGTTCGCCATCTTGTTTGCGCCTATGACACTCTCCATCCAGAGTCCTAGGAGCTCAAACACGAACGAGGTCACTAAGTCTCAGATGGGAGTTGAACGAAATGCCCGGATAATGCGCGCACCTGCTGGTACCAGCGGTCAGAGCTGTATCGCCGGTAATAACCAATGCGGTACGACCTGCAAATTGCAAAAGAAAACCGCATTGCCTATATTATTAATCAACTTTAGGACTAGCCTACTACTAGGCCTAATCTATTTTGGGCAATTTAGGCCCTAATGAAGGAGTTATCTATTGATAGCTTGGGGGGGGGGGGGGGGGGGGGTTAAATTATGACCATTTTTTTCGACACCCCCCCCCCCCCGCCCCCCACCGCCAAACAAAAATCTTGAGCTCACCCTCCCGTGGGGGGGGGGGGGGGGGGGGTCAAAACATTGTTACCCCTTTTCGGCCAAAAAGTCAGTGAATTCCAATAGTTCAAAGAAGGGGGTCTGGAAAATCCCCACCCGTCTCGAGGGGGGGGGGGGGGGGAATCCCACACTTGTGTGAAAATCCACCCCCCCCCCCCCCCTCGTAGTTGTTATATACATGTATAAATGACCATGCCCTTAGGTAGCGTTCATTTACTAGTCTAGAGGTTAGACACTCGTACATGCACCCTGTGTCGATTTCCGGTAGTTGGGCCGAAGCAGGACTATTCATTTACTAGTTACAGGGGGGAGCAGCGCGAAAATTTCGGACCCCTCTTGACTTGAGGGACGGGGGGGGGGTAAAAAATTTAGCCCCCTTTTTAGCAAAAAAAGGCCGGCGCGTTAGCCGCGTTACTACAGTTCAAATGGGGTGGGCGAAATTTTCAGCGCCTTCGGCGAGGTGGGGGGCACAAAGCGCTCTGGAGGGGGGGGGGCGTAAAAACATTTCGTGCCTCTCACCACCCCCCTGTAATTAATAGATGAACACTCCCTTAATGAAAAATATTTATCTGGTTGGAAAATTTGGACCCCTTGCATGGGCGGAGGGGTGTAAAAAAATTAAACCTGTCACAGGGGGTTTAAACAATTTTAGCCTGTCACAGGGGGTTTAAACAATTTTAGCCTGTTTTGAGCCCAAAAGCCAGCGCCGGGGCCAGCGCGTTACTTTGCCTCAGAGGGCTCGCTAACGCCCTTAGACACGAAAACACAAACATCTTCTTGCCCTCTTTAAATTTTAGCAAGAAGTATGTCGCACCGAATTTCTAATGTCCACGTGCTTGTATTTACTTCCGGCGTCTTATCAAACAGGAAGTAGAACTCTCTAGCAGCTCACAAGATGGCCGTCATCGGCTGCGTGAGGACAAGTCCGAGCCACTTGTAGCTAGGAAATGACTGATATCCAGTTAACTAGTATTCATAAATTAAGTCAAAGTGATGATTTTTAAACGTTGTTGAGTTTGCGCAAATATAGAGTCCATACGGACATAAGGTAAGTCATACGATTGCAGTTACACAGGGTTGTCAACTTATGGAAATGAAAAAGGGTGAGACTTTACCAAACTGAAAAAGTGTTTGATAATAGCGCCGAAGCTCGCAAGTGCAGCGTCGCGACCAATCTAGGGGGGTTTGGGGGCATGCCCCCCCCAAGAAAATTTTGAAAATCTAGTTGTGGAATGGTGCATTATGGTGTATCGTGAGGCTAATATATACAGTTCTGTGTTTCAAAACTTAGTGGCTATCTTTCGGTTCCAAAGCAAAGTATGAAATCAGGGCTTTCCAACCATCTTCGAATGATTACGATATAAACATTTTAAGTGGCAAAGAAAAACTGTCCCGTATGGGTCACCGACCAGGCCGTCACCCTTCAAACCGGACATTTTCTCTGAAAATGACCGACTGATAAAATTATTTTGTCCTACTTGGCATTATCAGATCACTTTGATTCAAAAAGTGCTAGAAAGCCCTTGATGTGTAGCTTTTAACTGACCATGTTTTATTAAAATATTAAAAGGGGATGCTTTGGGTAAAGGGCCCCCAAATTTTGGATTTAAAAAAAAAAAAAAGCCGAAATTCCCACCCCCCCAAAAAATTGTTCCCTATCTGATATCAAATAGAAACCCTTTCGGTTCCAAAGTATGATATCAGGGCTTTCCAACCATCTTCGAATGATTGCGATATGAAAATTCCAAGTGGCAAAGAAAAACTGTCCCGTATGGGTCACCGACCGGGCCGTCACCCTTCAAACCGGACATTTTCTCTGAAAATGACCAACTGGAGAAAATTATTTTGTCCTACTTAAGGCCCGGTCAGACTAGTCGCAGAAACGAGAAAGCTACCATCCGATTTTGTCCCTGCCAAATCGGGACTACAAATCGTGCAGTCTGGCATAGGGTTACGACTAGAAAATCGGCAGAAAATCGCCCAGAATCGTACGATTTCAAAATCGTGGGACTTTGGCATGCACGACTCTAGCAGTCGTAGCAAAATCGGGTCCTAATTTTGACTGGTCTGACCGGGTCTTTAGAATTATCAGATCACTTTGATTCAAAAAGTGCTAGAAAGCCCTTGATGTGTAGTTTTTAACTGGCCATGTATTATTAAAATATTGAAAGAGGGTGTTTGGGGAAAAGGGCCCCTAAATTTTGGAATTTTCCAAAAAATTGCAGAAATTCCCACCCCCCCAAAAAAAATTTCCCTATCTGATATCAAATAGAAACCCTTTCGGTTCCAAAGTATGAAATCAGGGCTTTCCAACCATCTTTAAATTATTTCAATATGATAATTCTAAGTGGCAAAGAAAAACTCTCCCACATAGGTCACCTATCACATGTAGTTCCGTTTTTTGCCACCCCCTTGGAGGTGGCGCTACTGTCAGCCATGTCACTGATGGAGAGCCAGCAGGTCTACTTGCGAATCCCTGTACTTTATATCCCTGGTTAAACTATACAAACAAACAAACTCCCCTGGTCAAGGGGTCCAACTTCCCCCCCCCCCCCCCCCGCCCCACCGGTCAAGGGGTCCAAATTTTTTTCACCCCCCCCCGGTCAAGGGGTCCAAATTGTTCACCCCTTGTCGACGGAAACGCCCGCTCATTACTAGTTCAAAGAGGGGGGGGGGGGGGTCTCCAGAGCAAACTCCGGCAAATCATTCTACCGTGGAACAATTTGTGTCTCCCTCTTTTTTTCAAAATGTCCAAAAAAAAAAGATTTCCCCATGAAAAAAGTCCCCTCAAAAAAGTTTTAAAAAAAACTAAAAGCAAGTCTGTGTGATCTAATGCTGAAGAATAGGCCAGTGACCTTCAATCCAGCCTTTAATAGATGAGTGTTCATCTAGATCTCCTATATCTGCAATGCTATAGCAGGGGTGAGTCGAAAAAATGAGACGCTTTGTAGCAGAAGAGAACACTTTCAGTTAGTACCCACAGACACCGGTCTGTTACAGGTGCGGCGTGTGCAAAATTGCACGACACCTTTGTTTTGATAGAATATCCTCAGCAGTTGTTAACATCTCCCCCAGGCCATAGAGTAGACCTGCCGTACAACATATTTACTGCATAAATATTTGGATACAGGCCTATTGGAATACTAGAGATCATTGTGATCCCATGTGTAGGGGGCACTGACCAATCACTGCGCTTGTACGTCCCAGCGTGCCCAATGAGCGCCGACGTCACAGTAGAATGCGGCAGCTCGACTGCTGCTCCCCGTAGTAACGCGAAGCAGCATGTAGGGATTTGCTACAGTTTGCTCCGGAGACTAGAGCGGGGGGGGGGTGCGGAAAAATTCCGACCTGTTGCGAGGTGGGGGGGGGGGGTGGAGGAGTGCGCGCTCACGCGAACATCCACCGCCCCCCCCCCCCCCCCCACCCATTTGTAGCCTATAGGGCTGTAGACCCATACCCAGTGGGTCGGCCATTTAAAATTTCGCTGGGTGCGGTTATCATCACTGGTAAGAGACACACTGACTGGTACCTTGTCCCTGGGTAACAATCACTTCCAGGGACATACTGGTACCCAGCCTATCAGCTCTTATCAGTGTGGGCTGCCGCAACCAGCTCCAGTCCGGCCTAGGCCCAATACAAGCCCAGCGCCGTAGAACAGTAGAGTGCACAGACTAACTCTCTCACTGACTCTCAGACTAGGTTCAAAGAGGAGGTTCAAAGTGATCAGCCATCTACCTATTGATAGAAAGTAAATATCTGATCAAATGTCAACCCCTCGCCTCTGTTTAAAAAGGAGGGGGGTGGCAAATCCATAAACTATCTCAATCTGCCACAGTCTCAGCACAGGGGATTTTAATAGTGGATCTTCGCTCGAGTGTTGCCTGTTGCATCCTCCAACACACCTTTCTATCCTATTTTAGGAAAACTGACGTCATGGCAGAGTTTGGTGCCCACCTGACCAGTACGCAGGGGGCGGCGGGTGCAGACCGCCCCTCCGTCTTTGAGGTTCTCGCTCAAGAGAACTTGATGAAATCGGTGCAGCCAGCCCTCCGCTATGCAGCAGATGTCTTGTCTCAGAAGAACCCCGCTCGGTACGGCTTCCTCCTACGCTACAACGAAGAAATGTATACGCTACTTGGACTTGTACTCGAGCACTACTACCTCAAGAAGTTTAGTAAGTTGTAAATCTCTTGCTTTTCCTTCTCTTTCACTGTAGTCCTCTCCTGAGGCTAAACATACCCTGCCCTGATGCACCTTTGCCTTTAAGTCTTTTCCCCTTGTCCTTTCCTCACACCAATCATCAACTCTTGAAGATCTACATACATTTCTATGATAAGGTGATTTAAAAAGTATATATACCCCGGTACAGGTTGATGAGGTAGCTCTCCGAATTCAGAATTATACAGGAAACATTCAGAGATAATCATTGTTCATCATTTTAGGCAATAGTTCAAAATAAAAGCCGATAATATTCTGTAAAAAATAAATATGAAGACATCTAGATAAGAATGTTTTGTTTTATGTGTAGGTTCATCATTTGCTGAGAATTTCTATGGATTGAAGCGAGTAAGGCTAACCCCAGGGAAACACGGAGACGAAACGTTGACAAAAACCCAGCATTTACGGTCCCTGCTCTGTCTGGTTAGTTTTCATCGTTCATTGAATTTCTTGAACTAAATTATAAATAATTGAGATTTACGTTTTTATTTGCTACAATATGATAGAGATTGGATTATGACCAATTATACAAAGTTTCTTTCTCTATCCATATACATGTAGTTGTAGATCTGACAAAACTGACAAACAAGGTCAAGTGTAGTACTGCATTTTTATTTTTGTAGTTTTTAAGGCACGTAGTAGTACATGATTCTTGTATCGACGTTTCGGTCTTAGGTGACCTTCTTCAGGATATGCATATATACACATTTTTTTTACACTGAGGTACATTTTTCTTTCTCTATGTTTATATTAAATATTCCCTCTTGGCTCTCCAGATCCTTGTACCCTACCTGAAGACGAAATGTGAGCATCTGTATGAGGAACAACGGGACGCTGAACAGAGAGGCGTACAGGTAAGACCTGAATTAAACTTCAATATCGATTTGAAAAGACTGTTCCTGAAAGACCATAAGTCCATTCTAGAATTGAAGCATATAGGGATTATGTTAAGCTATTGTAATATTAACCATTATGCTTCCAATACAATGTGTAGGCCTATACTTGAGATCAACATTGCTATTTTATATCATCCAGGTAACTCGGCTGGTTCGAGTCTTCCTCCGTCTATACCCAATGGTACACACACTATGGGAGGCAGCGGTCCTGTATTACCAGTTGGCGTATGTGTTTGGTCGGAGTAAGATCCACTCGCCGCTACTTGCCTTGGCCGGCGTCTCACTGAAGATCCTCACTGATGACGATATACTATTCCAGGAGGCGTCAGGCACATATAATGATAACCCCAAAAGGTGAGAACAGTTTGTCTAGACAAAGTTAAGTGTGCCCCCACCAATCAATACAATAAATGGACATACAATAATTATGACATAGGTATTGCAGTAAAAGAATAAATCAAGAAATATAAGAATAAAGCTACTTATACGTTGAAAATGATACTTTAATGTTTTGTTTCATTGCATTGTCACAAAGATGTTTTTGGTTTAAACAAAAATCGATGATTACAGCTAACCAATTTCGTCAATGTATTTTTCTCCCAAAGTTCTGTCCAGAAACTATTTAACACTTGTCTTAATTAACATCTTCCATACAGCATTGCAGAGCGCGGTGTGTCGCTGGTACAGCGGGGTCTCAGCGTGGCAGCACTCGGTGTATCGAGTAGTCTGTCCGTCAGTATGTTCTTCCTGCAGTTTCTGGAGTGGTGGTATGCCAGCGACACCAACGTGACCTCCCTCACCTCACTACCCATACCACCCCCACCCAAGGTAATGTCATCCAGGAATTGAGAAATAAATCAATAGGCCACTTTTGTTGTTTTGAAATCAATACCCATTCAGATTGTGTCATTACAATAATATCTGCCCTGGGTTACCTGTGATTTAAATATAATTACAATCGTTTGCTAGTTTTATACTTTTTATATTCATTTTAAAACTTGACATTTCTTTACTTGTCACAGAAGTTGCAGTGTGAGGGATTGCCGAGTCTACCCAACCTGTGTCCACTATGTCTGCGTATAAGAACAAACGACACGGCCATCGCCTCATCTGGGTATGAACTATTACTTATTTAAGTAAAAATCTTTGATTAATAAATGTTAACCAGGATATCACAATATTATGCAAGGCAAGCAGATGTTCTGTAAATATGAAGACACATTCAGTAACAACAACGAAACCTTTTATTGACAACAAACGTTTTTGACACAATTATGTTGAATACAATATTGCCATAATATCAAAATCAACAGACATAGTTTAATACATGTTTCTAGTAAGGTTCTGTGCTGTGGCTTACCGATATAAAATGCTTCAGCAGGAATTGTCTCGGTATTTTTTTAATGTTTTGTTGACATCATATTGAAATATATTGTTGCCAACCTGTACTTACATCTTCTAATCTTGCTCTGTTTGCAGTTTTGTGTTCTGCTACCCATGCGTGTACAAGTACGTGAGTCAGCACCAGCGGTGTCCGGTGACCGGCTACCCGAGTAACACAGAGCAGCTCATTAAACTTTACGTACAGGACCAATGACACTGACATAACTAGTCACCATAAACAAATATGTGATATGTTTGTCTTTATGTAAATTATATATGTAGGAATGGGAGTGTTCAGGTATAAAAGTTATCAGTTTTTTTCTGAATGTCTGAGGTTTTATGTCCCAGCGACTTATAATTATTCATAGAAGACCTCTCTTCAGTGGCCGAAATTCCGGTGTTGTTGAGCAAACCAAAGTATTTTACTAAACTCACAGCAGTGGATCCACATTAAGATGATCAATAACATTTGATGACTACTGGCAGGGTGCTGTTAGAAAAGGTGCCAGAATTAGTGTTGTTAAGATTAACACGTTTTTACACATGTTCCAAGGATGAATTAGTGGGTGTTACATTGATGAAATATTTAATGAATCCCTGATCACATAGTTTATCAAAGATACTACATGTTGATACTATTATTATACTGTTACAGTCAACTTTATATATTTGAGATGCATTCCAAATAAAATCTGTATACCGTACACCCTATGTCTTGGTTCCAGTTACTAGCTTGTATGAATTATTCCATAAAACTTTGCAGATGATGCGCGATAATATGACTAATAGAGCACCGTTCTCGTAAAACAGTTGGGGGTCACTAAATTTTTCTTAAGAACTAAAATATGCCCTTGAACAAGCGCCGGGGGGGGGGAGGGTAATAAAGACCCCTCCAAATTGAAGAGCGCCCAGGCGAAATATCCCGACGGTACGGTAATAGGAATGACGCGAATTTCTGTGTATTGAGAAAAGACCTTTTCCCGGTTACCCAACCAATGCACTTAGTACAAATGTACTTGGTTACTCTCAAGCAAAGGGTGTAATTCAGTAGTTACTTAAAGCTTGACCGTCATGGTTGAAGTGAGGCCAAAAGCACTTTTGGATATAGTTCAGTTTTCATTCACAAGAGGGCTCTTAAGGGCTGAGAGCTCAGCTGTTACAGGCACAATATAGGGTGAATATGTTGTATCTGGACAATGTTCATGGTCCCCTGTCCAAACACTGCTGCCCTCTGGTGGAACTGTTATTTTAGGCCATGTACGGAAAATGCTGAACTTATTCCCTGACGGCCCAGCTTTAAACTTTCATTTTAATAAGTTTTTAATATTTTCCCTAATACATGTAAGATACAAAGCTTTACTCTAGTACTTCATGTAAGTACACGGCATTTAGTTGTTATTCATCTATTTATATTTTAGTAGCAACACCATTTTCTCACAATAGATACAGAAAATGTAACAATGGAATTACACATGTGACATGGTTTTTACTACCACAGCAATTAAGACGGAACAGCCTTATCATGAAGACAGCTGTATTTATATAAAGCACACACTGGTTTTATTCTTAGGGTGCATTTGATTATGTAGCAGCTTGGAGCAGCTTGTACCCATTGTGACAGCTGTTATCGGTGCGTCTCTCGTCAGTACCAGATCAAGCAATGGCTGCCTGCATAAGGGGTCCCGCTAGTAGACCTTGGGTGCCTAGAGCTCTGACCTTTTCTTCTTGTCGGCCCTCTTCTTCCTCTTGGCGGCCTGGCTGGTGAGCAGGGCCTGCCTGTTCTGGATACACTCTATGATGCTGAGGGTCGTGTTGAGTGTCAGCTTCTTCTTAAGGCTCACCTTCCCCTCCAGCACCTTCTTAAGGCGCTTAGCTTCCACCTCCAGCACTTTGAAACCTGAAATTAAGGAGATGTTGGACTCCAATTTATAAATGAGAAGCGTATATCGCATATACTCCTACTTTAACAGGATGTATTTGGAGTGAACTTGCGCCCTAAAACCGAAGCCAACAAGGATTACAGGTACCGGTAGTCATTTTTAACAAGTGGGGGAGGGAGATTTTAGTGAAAAATCGAGCGCCAAACTCTACATTAAATGTATCGGTTGCAAATATATTGAACTGCAGGGTAGGGGGCAGGAACAAAAATCCATCGGTAGTAAAAAGCCCCTATCTGTATTAAAACTACTTCTGTATCCGAAGTATCTTACCATTGTCCATAATTTTCTTCATGAGCCGCACATATGTGTACCCCCTCTCTCGCCTCTCCTCCTCGCGAACATGGTTGTCAACGTGCTTCTCAGCTGCCTCTGTGACCTTACGTCTCTCTTCGTCAGTCGTGGTGTTCAGAAAGTTGGTGATTGGTATGCGGTCAAAGTAGTCGATGCACCCTGCTAGCCCCATCCACATCTCTGTGTAGGGAATGAGGGTGGTAAGTTAAAAACATTAAGTGAATTATTCTATTTATAAGTTATTCCATGTTCCTTTTTATGAGAGTATTATTGGCATTTTTTCCATGAAGTGAAATTAGTGTTCACTCCGTTTTGGGTTGTATTTACAACTACAAATAGAAAACATCTCTAACCGGTGGACTATTTAAACATTTAGACCAGTTGAATCTTCTAATTGCAATGTGGCCTCAAGTTTGTTGTGGACTGAGAATACATATCAGGATTTAATGTCCAATATCCATGAAACAGTTTTTGGTAATCTTTGGTTATTCACTTAATTGACTTGTAATGCCTTTAGAAGCTAAGGTCCCCACCTCTTTGAGTGAAGGGGGCACCCGGCAAGTCGATACGTTCACCTGAGCGAACCGCTGTTTGCAATCAGAAAAACTCATATTCAAAACAGAAAAAAAAAATCAAAAACAGGAGTAATTTTCCCATTACATCATTTCATAAAAACAAAAAGGAAACAATAGATATTCAGTGTAAATTGTTTTTTTTATTGAAACAGATAAGAATGAATGGAATAACACCATTAATAGTATAACATAAACCGACTCCCACTGATACAACGTGATGCAATAACACAAATATATAATCACTCTCTAACAATATCTTCATAAATGCTAATAGGACTCGGTAGGATGGTCAGATTGTAAGAATATAAACCGACTGTTTACGTGCTTTCGAGACTAGGAAGTAAATGCATAAAAGCACCTTGGGATACAATAACAGCGATCATATATAATTTATACATATCATGTATGTATGAATATATATTTAGATATATATGGGTTTTCTCATGTGTTGAAACTATTATCCTTCAGTACAAATGGCAAAGTATCATGTAGTTTAGCCAGAATTATCATCTAAAGTACACAATATATATTAAAATAATGTGACCAGAGGTTCACTCAAGAGTCTTTCAGACGTGGATCTTTTTATCACATGAGCTGATATTATACGTTAGTTAACATTTATCAGATGAATCTCAATGTGCTTTCAATGTGATAATTTTCACGTAAGAGTGGAATGTTTTCCTTTTCAATACAACTGGGAGCAACACGAGGTGGCAGTATACGCTAAGATCTATATGTGAGATACAAGTGATATCGGGCAGTGTTTTCTCATATCTTTTTCAATCTCATTTTTGGTTTGTCTACTAAACTTTACTCTATTAATCTCTTCGCAATCGTCCATTGAAATGCTTGTTGAATCAATACTGACTCAAGAATAAATAAGATCTAACCTCCAATGTCTCCTGCCTACGTAAAAAGCTCACCGTGCATGGTTGAGCATACCCGAACCAAAGCGCAGTAAACTTAGCAAAGCTGTGGCTTCATAGAAACACACAATACGTATTATAATATTTGGTTAGTATCAGAACGATGATGTATAATTTTAGGTTTATCACAAAGTTACGGCTTCTTCCATTTCCCTTCATATCACCAATCAAAGACAATAAAACGTATCTAGCTCTCTTTCTTTCTCTGTTAGTCAAGCTTTTGGTGAATGCTGCTGGACATAGTGCATGTATATATATGACCACTCCATATCTAGCTGTAGCCTTTTAACCAGATTTGGCCCCAATGTCCCACACCCCAACGCTTAAAATCATAAGAATCACATGGGTGGAAATTTACTCCATATCAGCTAGACGCACCAGGTCTAGTGATAAAAGACTGTTAACCTGCCCTCCAACTGGCTTTGCATTTTTTGAACAATGACGAGAATCACAATTCATCTTTCATCATGCTCATTCGCATTTGGAACGATGTTAAAATGTTGGCACGATTCTTGAGTTGTGCCTTTTTGTTTTCGCTGACTTTCTGCTCACTCAGTTTCTCCACCCTCGTGAGCTCTGTGTTTATAAACTCATTTCCCTTCTCTAAGATCTTCTCAAAGGTCTTAACATAAATGTTTGCCCGTGATTTCTTCTCCTCGGCATCAAGCGATGAAGCCTCCGTTCGTGCCTTCTCGATAATTACTTGCTTGTCCTCCTTGCTCGAGGCTTTAAGGAACTCTGAGATCATCCCGTCAAACTCCTCCAGGCATGCTGGCAGTCCCATCCACATACCTGTATAACAAATACAAAGAAATGTTGTTATTACCAAGACACAAAGTGGAGAGCCATTTATGTCATTTGAGAATATTTCTTATTTATTGCTGTTAACATTCCAAGTTCAAGTTTCAAGTTTTAATTTTTTTATTTTATCCTGGGAGAGGTACAATCATCTTGTTTTACTGTTGATCTTCCTTATATTCACCCAGGGGGGGTGTTTTCATAGACCAAACTCTTAATGTGAAAGGAAACCATCAGCAAACTATGCACATGTATTTTGAGGCTACTATTGCTGTTGTATATACAAGTGACTTTAATTCGATCAAATCCAAAATATATTTGAACAAAAAGCTAGACCAATACATATTATGCCACAGAAGAACAGTATACAAAAAGCATACTTTTTCAGAATTGTATGTACATTAGAAAATAAAAGATAAAAAATTGTTATATACAAAAGTCCAGGTGCCGAATCTCCTTTGGGCATCTAAGCCATCTCGTAAACGTATCTCCTCATATTTTTTATTGGAGGGAATCTCAGTTGCTTCCCTTTGAATATTTAGGGGTGAAAGTACATGTATCATAAGATTCAACCGGCAACGACGGTGAACATGACAGTTGGCCATATCCAAGTTTGAATGTATTCTAAAAGAGTAGCGGGAAGTAAGAGGACGATGTGATGGAATGGTGTGAGTATATTATATGTACAAAGTCTGTAAAGAAGAGGAACAATTACAATATCAAGTTCAACATCAACTCCGATGAGCGAACATCCAGACTCTGACATGCTGAACACCGCTACACGAAAGATGGCGTCACCGGTTCATGCGTATACACGTCTCTTGGTCTCACCTGTCGATTTCCTTGTGTGCCTTGACATTATTTAACGTCCCCAAATTCAACATCAGTAGGCGTGATGTTGTGTGATTATGTGATGTGTACAAGAGTTATTCAATTCATCCTCTAGTACATGTATTGTGCATGAAGTGAGTTAATCGTGTTGAGAGAGAAGACTGTCACTTTTGTGATATAAATGGTTTGGGATTTAAAGAATATATTTGTCTTTTTCTGGTGTATTGAGACACTCATTGTCGAACAATGAGTGTGCTACTATTTGGGAACAACAACCACTAACGATACCTACACTCCTATTATATATCAAACTAAAATAAAAACACTGCTATGTTGTTAAGTAAATCCATCCATGTCTGGCTGGATGAACACAAGTGCCCTGATAACTGAGGGTCTAAATCACTTTGGTGGAGCGGTAGCATGGACTCTGTCAGTATCGCTTTTTTTGCCGACAAAAAATGAACTCAGGTACTGCATTGTGTCCCACAAAAGATGAAAGACGTCGAAACCACAAAACCAGATCCTGTCGTATAGGGTCAGTTTTGTTATGGGAATCTCTGTGAAGGGATTGGGTAAGAAGCGAAAAATAAGTGTGATAATTAAATAAGAAATGAGATTGAAATAGAAGGATTTAGATAACTAGTAACTGAATCGACATCAACCAATGAATGGTATCCTCTTGTATTTTGAAATCATAAGGTAGAAACACTATTCTACAAAGCAATGATAAAAATTTGCTTGGTAATAGAAATAAGGACTACTCACCAGTCTCCTTTACCAGCCACTTCTTGATATCATCCGACTTCTGAGCGTTGCCTTTGAAGTGGATAGGGTTGTTAAGGCCTTTGCTTTTAAGGAAGAGTTTGTACACGGGAAAGTCATCTTTCTTCACATTAAAACGGTCTCCCAGATCAGCGTTATCCTTGTCTCCATAGTCTGGAAAACAAAATGCAAAAGACTAAAGATTTGAAAGCGGTGATAGATATGGGTGGATCCAAGGTGTAGGGCTCGCACGTCATGCCTCTTTTTGAAGTAAATTTATTTTTTCAAAGGACATTTTGATTTCAGTGCTTTGTTGTTTACTTTTTTCTCAATTCCTAGGTCAGCTCCTGTAATATTACCGAGATACACGAGCTGGACAGGAAAGGATTTTATCTGCTGAAAAGATACACTTGGAATATAAAGTCAGAAATGTGCTATTGGTTCAGAACTTGTAATACTCACCAGCTATGTTGACCTCGCCAACAAGTAGCTCATCATTGCCCAACGCGGCCTCGGCGACTTTCTTGAATTCATCGTGTTTTTCACCATACGGGTAGGACTCATCAAACTTCACAAGGGCTGCTTTGAACTTCGGAATGATCTAGAATTAAATGAAAAAGATGGACGTGTTTTTAGGTTTGTTGAAATTTATTTTGTTGAAATTCGATTACTCATGGTAGAGCAATGCCTTCAAAGTGAGCAGCTCTTGAGCTTCTCACACAACACCACCTCGCATCTTCCAGGGAGCTGTTCTCACAGTCCTCCTCCAGAGTCTCACATCATCCTCCATGGTCCCTTCCACTAGTTCCAGGTACCCCCTCCCATCTCCCGGGTCTTCTATCACTATCCAACCCCCTCTTGCTTAGGGCGTTACACAATATCAACTGTCCTACATCACCGTCGCTAAAAATCTTTTTGCAATAAAACGTGTTTATGGACGCAGCCTCACAGGCCAATGTGACATATTAAGCTAAGTTGTCGTGAGCCATTGTTGTAGGTTCTCTCACAGGCTATTCTTCTTAGTCACGGCGAGACTCTACTGTGTGGTACGAGAGCACCTATCAGTCTCCTATGCGATCAGTTGTTTTGAGCACGTTCAACTAATTCTTCTACACGGGTCATATGCAACAATAATATCTTCTGGATACGAATAAAATATTTCACTGTTGGAATTAACAATTCATGACAGGCTAATGTCTAGGCTATCTTCGGTACTTATTTGCCGGTGTAATTCTGGCTACACTGTAAAAGCTACCACTGAACTTTGGGCATGGCAATGGAATGAGGGCAACTGTGACCTCTCCTATGACTAGCCTAGTTAGTAACTGAGCCGTAGTCTGAGCGTGTATAACAATCACGTTGCACCAGCTTGGCTAGTCTCCAAAACTAAGTCACTTAGCCAGACGGTCTCGTACATTCTCAGACTTATCAATGAGGTTGGCATGTCTCCTTTCCCATTTGGATAAGACATATCAGTGAGGTGATAACGCTGTATCCTATTTCGGATTACCGGTACGGTAGGGATATTTCTAATCCATGTTCTAGTTATTTCTTATATAGGACTGAGTCTGAGTCATTTATGCCAGCTTTAGACCGTGGGGCTTGGTGGATATGGGGTGGCGCTGTGGTGGTACATTTGTATAGTGGGTCGCAAAATTTAATTATGGGAGTGCTAATTTTTTTTAGCAACTAGTCGGGGCAAAGGTTATGGGGAGGGGGGGGGGTAGAAGTTGTGGACCCCTTGATCGTGGGAGGGGTAACTAGTCTTGTAAGGGCCGAGTCATTTTTTGCCAGCTGGGGGGGGGGGGGGCTTGATGGATATGGTGGAGGGGGGGGGGGGGGTCATAATGAAAAACAGGCCCTTGGAGGGGGGGGGGGGGACAAAACTGGAAGAGCCTTCATGCTGTGGGGGGGGGGGGGAGGGGGGCAAATTTAAAATCGTCCATTTTGATACTACCCATGAACATGAAGGATTCCAGATTTTTTTAGATGGGGGCTTTTCTCAAATCAGAACGTAGTGGGGGGTGGAGATTACTTTCGGCTAACTGGTGGTGGTGGTGGTGGGGGGGGGGGGGGTCCGAATTAAGCCATTTTGGAAAATATCCACCAAGCCCCCCCCCCCCCCCCCCAGAAATAAATGACTCGGCCCTAAAATTAATTACCACTCCCTAGGCCTAAAAAGAAATAAAACGGCTCTATTTTAAATAATGAAAGCAAGGGAAAGCTACAGAAACGACGCGTTCCGAGCATGCACCTGTCATAATTCAGCAAATCTACAGTAGGTGAACTGCCGGCATTTATTAAAAATGATGCATCAAATCCCTCACGCCGCTTATACACGCCGCTTGGGTGGTGGTATCCTGTTTCCCAGGCACGGCGGTCAGAACTGCGGCCTCACCGACTGGCAGGAGTAGCCCTTTTTCAGAAGGATTTAGGCAAAAATACAACATAATGCATCATAAAATTTGCACACATACCTTATCGAATACGCCCGAGTTCAGAGGCACGGCGCCATTAACGATTTCTCCTCGAACAAGCTGGAAAACAGCAAAAATAACGAGGAGAAGCGACGGGAGGACATTCTTCGCTGCCATCTTGGAGTTGATGATGCCGTGGACCAATCAGATTACGTGGTCTAGCTGCAACGGAAACAAGCTGGCAACTGGCCGCGATGAGAGACGCGTTCCTATTGGTTCACTCTTCAAGCATAGGATCTTGTCCAATCATTTTAACATATTCGTACAAAGAAACAGGGGAAGAGTGATTCACATTCCACTTCCGCCGCTAAATTTGTTTTGATATCGACTGTAAAGTTGTCAAAAGAAGACAAATACGTGTGTATTGAACAAAATTAAGGTAACGGTTACGTTTGCTTCAGCCTGCATAGACATAAGCACCCGCTAGGGGTATCATGTGTCCAAACTCCCTCCTGCCAGTCCTGGATTCAGTCACTGAACTTAGTTATTAGGTCAGACCAGGGACCCACCAAACTTTGCAAAGGCAAAACGTTGAAAAGTTCAACACTACAACAGCTTTCTGTGCGAGTTGGGGGGGGGGGGGGGGGGGGGTCGCGGTGGGCAGAGGGTGTTTAAGCTACGGGTGAGGTAGGTGGGCTTACCCCCCCCCCCCCCGCCCTATTGACTATTGTCACACTGAAATAGGCTGTCAGTGCTTAGGGGTGCATTGTCTTAGGGCTGTGGTAGGCTGTTTCATCGAAAATAGAATTAACAGTGTCATATCAGATCTGTGGTGTTAACCTGAAAGCTCTTTATGTAAGAAGAACAACAAAAAAAGAATTATGTCAATCGGACAATTATTAAGCGTTACAGACCCATTTGAATACGGAAAAGTATAGAGAATAGTGAAAGTCAAAGCCCATACATTTGTTATTAAATGGTAGGCACTAAATAAGCCTAATTAGCCCAATACTTTTCCGTATTCAAATGGGTCTGCTACGCTTAATAATTGTCCGATTGACTTAATTCTTTTTTTGTTCTTCTTCTAACATTCAGAGCTTTCAGATAAAGGCCACAGATCTGTCATGACACTATTATTCTCAATACTAAAACAGAGGTGCATCCATATTTTACCCTGGGCTGTCTTCAATTTTTGACTTTCAGCTAACCTAAACACACATTTGGATACCTAAAATATGTGGTAATAAAGTGTACTTTGGGCAGAAATTATATGGGGAGGGGGTTGTGGTGAGATTTGGTAGTTTTGTTCAAAAACACCTATATTTTCGGAACTATTTGGAGTAGAAATTCCGCACAAGTGTTGAAATGACCACAAACATGTATAGAGCATGCTGAAACACTGAAATTAACTAATGGATGCAAAGCTAATGCAGCCCAGCTGGTTGAGTGAGGGTAGGTTATATGGGGACTTGGCTGCAGTGCAGGCCGCCAGCCACCTCCAAATTTGACACAACTTTACTTTACATTTCATGTCATGGCATCACAACCAGAAATGCTGAACACTGCATATTAATGGGTGTGAAAGTAGACATTCTGGTGATTCCATAGCTGTTTTAATTGTGAAAAAGTACCCATTAGAACTTACTCTAATGATGTTGGAAAGACAAAAAACGGCAGCTCGCGATCAAACTTACGCGAGTTGCGCGAGGTGTGGAACACCCTAGCTGTGGTGCGAGTGGGCTGCATTGTGTTAGGGTGAAGTGCGAAGATATAACATAAAGCCAGAGCAATGGACTAAACCAGCCCCCCCCCCTCTCACTGCAGTCCATGAAGCACCCGGGGTCATATTATGTCCAATTTATGGTGATCTTGGAAATCGAAATAAGGAAAAACTCGCGTACAAGCCGCACCCCGAGTTCGGGCCATTTCTATAAGCCACACTGGCGATCTGAGTTGCGTACTAGCCGCGGCTTCTACGCGAGGTTTTACGGTATTCAGAATGCGCCACACAACATACGGCCTAGGCCATCAGTCATATCCTAGGCTATTCAAGTCTTTGCTCACACCATAGAGATATATGATTTACATCCTTGCTCACACTGACCTGAGAGTGTTGCCGAAATGACATTGGCACATCAGCTTTTGTCGATGTAGAATCCTAATGGCCGAGATGAGGCCATGAGATATCAGCCACAATAACTGGCCATTACCTCAGATTTCCAACAATGAACTAATTTTTCAGCTAGTCTCATTTAAAAGAAGCGAAGATATGACATGGCCAGTCAGGTAGAGCCAGTCAGGCAGATAGTCGCGGTCAGTCTTCTTCTGGAACTACTGGTAGTCTACATTAAATAATGTCACCTTTTACATTACAGGGCATGATCTTGACATAGAAGTTTCAACGTTGGAGGATGTCTGCCACCGTGTCGCCCGTCATTGGGCTGTGGGTGAAGGCTGAGCCGTTTACGTATGGCGCTCTGCCAGTCGCACCCCACCCACGACTCTCACTCCATGTGAGTACCACCTATCTCTGAATAGCAAGATAGTAAATGCTGACGTATTGTACATTTAAACTTGGGGGGGGGGGGAGTTATATCGGTCAAATTTTGGGAGAAGGCGGGGACAAATGATGTGTAACTTAGGGCAAACCAAAAGCCAAGGGTTGGGTCTTTAAAAATGATAAGCTTAGAATTTCTATAGAGGGTTTTACCTCCTGATTTTAGCATGGATCTATTTCAAATAAGACTAATAAAGTGAATAAGTTTAGATCAGTTCACAATGTGCTGGGCACATTGGAGAGAGGTTCATTACCTTATGAATAGTTATGTTCATGTATATTTCACTCGTAGAATATCAATGCCATGTAAATATTTTCTTTTCAGAACATTAAGAAGATAGTTTCTTATGCAAAGACGAAAGGGAAAGCAGGTTTTCCGAGATTGAGGTATGTCAGAACATTTCAAAATTGAAAAGTAAAATAAGCTCTTAATAAGTTAATATATTATTGCTACTCTCTCAGATAGTCCCGGTTATTGATATTTTTTCTGAATTAAGTTTAACTTTAAGAAAAAGGGACTTCCCTAGAAAGCTCAATACAGTTCGATATCCTCTACTGTTCAATATTTTCTAGTATAATAATTATAAATATACAAAGGGCACAATTTTACCCTTCTTCCTGACCATTTAAAAATACATTTATAAAATCCAGAGATTGGCATTTTTGTTGCAGTTATTCGGTGTGGAAACATATAGCATGTAACAAACTGCAACTACCAGAGGACCTAGCATGGATGTAAGTTAAAGATGTCAGATCTTACAAAGGTAGCATAATATGATATACATGTACTCATGATATACTCATGAATAGACGAGACATATTGCTGTATCACACATTTCACTACATTTGTTGAGGTAATATGTATACTTTGTGGTGAATAGCACAGTTCACAAAAGTACTAGGCAGGCTATGGTATAATAGTCTACACAGAAAACCTCATAGCACAAGTAACCCAAAGACGACAAATAGTTGAATCAGAATTTACAGTATATGGTTCATGCACATTTAGATGCATGAAATTGATCAGATTTGAGTTCACCATGAACGTATCGTTCACAGGTATTTTGTATCCTTCGACATATTGCGGCATGCCTCGGTCAATGAGCGCAGAGAGGCTGACCTCCGGTTTGCCAAATGTACAACGCCACAGGAAAAAGGTCAGTCAACTTTCTCATTTTTTCTTCAGAAGACGCATACTTGTACATGTGTAAATAATCATTGATGTCATCATACTGTATTTATTTAGTTGCAACAACTAAGGGATTAGAAATGTAAGGGGCTAGTGCTTTAATAATCCAGTCATCAAAATATGTAAATGAGAATTATCCAGATTGTTTGCCTTTCATGCATCACCCTGCTGGCCCATGCAATATATTTCAACCTATAGTTTAATTGGCCAATTCAAGAGGATAACCTTTCAATATTTCCAAAACAAAACACAGATAGCATGCACGTGAGAGAGGTAATACAAGATTTAGGAGTTTAACAGAAAGAAGGTTATGACGTTTTACCCTTTCCTCTCCCTTCCATCAGATCAGCTCAAGAATCAGTTCTCTGTGCCAACACTCAAGTTCATCCTCTTCCTCTTCATCCAACATCTACACAAAATATCACTCCGGGCGTCCCTTGTCTCTACCAGCGAGGAGTATCCTTGGATACACGTTCAAATGTTGGCTATAACAAAATAGGCCACTGCCTATAAACCACCAGAGTTCTAAATCCAATTTACGTATCAGCTTTGTCCGATATTCTGGTCCATTGTTCGTGAAAGGTATTAAGGGGAATTACGCTCAGAAGCGCAGAGTAAAAGATCAAAATTTGTGTCTGTGTTATGTATGTGTAGTAAATATAAGATTTTAGTTGGACTAAGAAAAGTTTTTAAAGAATGTTCCGTAACCTGGCTAAGATGGCCGCTGCGAGCACGTTCACCCGATCTGGACAGCGGTCGGAGTCAAGCGGGATCTAAGGTGAGCCTCTCCTTAATCTATTTTCAGAAATTGATATTGGTTGGGGGGGAGGGGATAAAATAAATTGTCATCTTGAGAAATCCACCAAGCCCTCACCATCCTAGCCGGTAGTACATAAAACATCCATAAACTCCAAATTGCCCTAAAATGTACATGTATTGCTTTCTTCTTTCCCCATACAGAGTCTGGATGAGCATGGCCACATGACCTTTGTCCTTAACAACCTGAATGACCTGATGGAGCTGTTGGTAGAACCCGACTCGTACAGCGGTGGTAAGGGCGCTAATGACCTCAGTCTGTCGGTGGAAGCCGTCGAGGCCCTCGGCTTCCTGATCCAAGGGTCAGTCGACAGGAACAGGTAACTACGACACCCGAATCGTATATCTTTTAATGAAAAGATTAAAAGACATTAGCTGTTTATTAAACTACATTTGTATTTTACATAGACTGATTTTGATAGAGATAGTCTCATGCCCATATGTATATATATATATCTTCTAGACTATGGGTGGATTGGATGGACTGTAGTCGTAACACAACTTGTACAGGTCTCGGTTTATCCCCTTTTTTCAGGACGGTTATGCCGTTACATGACATCGCCTTACAGCAACAAGTCCACCAGAAGAGCGGCTTCTCTAAGGTAAGGACTGTAAAATAGTAACCTTTCTGCCGCTACCAGCACGCGACATACTTAGTGCCACACACTACCCGTCCTCTCACCCCTACACCTGTCACAAAGTCTGCACACAGGATGAGGCATCAGTGTCCGTCAGGATGTGGGGCCCCTGAACTGGGGTTTCGGGAACTGGGGCCCTTGACCAAGAGAGTTCATTCAGCACCTTCATTGTGGAGCCCTTCAGTGTGGAGCCCTTCAGTGTGGAGCACCTCAGTGTGGAGCCCTCCAGTGTGGAGCCCCTCAGTGTGGAGCACCTCAGTGTTGAGCCCCTCAGTGTGGAGCCCTCCAGTGTGGAGCCCCTCAGTGTGGAGCATCTCAGTGTGGAGCCCCATTGTTGAATGCCTCAGTGTGAAGCAACTCAGTGTGGAGCATCTCAGTGTGGAGTCCCATTGTTGAATGCCTCAGTGTAAAGCAACTCAGTGTGGAGCATCTCAGT
Source organism: Harmothoe impar (assembly GCA_947462335.1). NCBI lineage: Eukaryota > Metazoa > Annelida > Polychaeta > Phyllodocida > Polynoidae > Harmothoe > Harmothoe impar. Next base: position 27,650,333 of record OX381720.1, read on the forward strand.
GTGGAGCCCCATTGTTGAATGCCTCAGTGTGAAGCAACTCAGTGTGGAGCATCTCAGTGTGGAGCCCCCTTGTGCAGCTTCTCAGTGTGGAGTGCCTCAGTGTGGAGCCCCATTGTGGAACCCCTCAGTGTGAAGCAACTCAGTGTGGAGCCCCATTGTGGACTGCCTCAGTGTGGAGCTCCAGTGCAGGGGCCCAAAGTCTGGAGGGCCAGATTCTATAGTTGGGAATGGCAGGTTAGTACATGGTATAAAACCTTGCATAGATATATATCAGCCAAGAGAACAAAGACGATGGAGGTTGTACATATGTATACATGTAAAGCTAATTACTGGTATATAAGTGCCCCAGGACCTTGTACAAAGCTCCTAACAACACCTCTGGGTTTCGTTGATAATGCACTGTAACTTGTAGGTGTTACTAACGCGTCACAATTATTAGCGCTTCATATCTTTACAGAAATAATAATGTAATTTTCCTTGAGTTTTATTTTGTTTAATTGAGGTTGGGTAATATAGATCTAGGAGAAGGCCAGAAATAGGGGTTTCATTCTCGTCACATGCGCATGTTCCATCGTCCATTTATAAAGTCAGCACCCATCCTTCAGGGGGGTCAGAACCACCAACGTTCCCCAACTGTTTGAAGTAAACAACACAGATATGCCACTTTTCCAACTATTACAGAAATTTCTACTTATTTTTGCTGGAATTTCTGTATCAAATTCTGTTAATTTCCTAAATTATAAGAATTATTTTTGTCAACGACTGAGCTGTTGTGAGTGAGTGTGCAGCTTTGTAACTCAGTCCGTTGTCTGTAACTGTGGGTCTAGGTGGACGTACGAAACAGTGAGCGGGGTGTCCACATCAAGGTAAGTTGTCGTTTGTACCCGCCACCCGAGCACCCAAAAACCGGCTTGTGAAGAAAAGGGAAAAAGTGGTTGTCCGTAGGTTAATCGGAACGTCTGCATGGTTATTTCAGTTTGTCCAGAAGTAGGACGACAAAGAAGTTTCATGTTTAACAGTTGTTAAAAAACATAATTTTAAATTGTCATTTGTATTATCTTTTAAATTCTTACAGATCTCAAATTTGACTAAATGCCATGAAATGTATACCAAAATCTGTAAATAAAATTTTGAAACAATACTGGGGAAAAGTAATTTTTGTTCTGCATGGAGAGGATCGTTAAACATGAAACAACTATTTCTGCGTCTACATTGTACTGAGAACAGAGGAATTATAGATATGTACACTTGAGTGCCTGCCGCAATTGTTGGTCTCCTTGACAACCATTTATTTCTAATCCCCCACCTGAACACCGCCACCCCACCCTAACCACTTTACACGCAGTCTCAGCGCTCTCAGGTCTCAGGCCTTTAACGACCGCAGAGCGCTTTAATGTGCTATCCTCTTTATGGTCATGCCGCACGGATGCAGCCCTAGCGAGTGTACCCGCTGTTGCTGCATTCCTGCATCATGCCAACCCTTCGGGAGTATATCATGCCCATACAATCGCCTTGATGCGTGAATGCAGCAATGGCAAGTTACGCATCATGCGACAAATGAGCATAATATTATATTAAAGCATTATGCGGCCTTTAAATGACTAAGGACCCCCTCAATGTGGTCCCCAGAGGTCCTTGAGGCCTGATGACCCTGATCCTTCCTTTCACTGTGTGTTACCTCAACATGAGCTTGGTGTGAGATACGTGCAGGACAGCGGCGACTAGGCTTTACATCCATAGACCCAGGGCAAGAAAGTGTGACTTTTCAGAGAGTTGTCGAGGCCTAAAACGTTCCACTGTCATTGATTAAAACATAATTTCAAACTATGCCAATAATTCTCTGAATCTTCTTATATCTCCTGTGTTAAGTCGTAGAGCAAGAAGTAGGACCGAAATTATCTTTGAACATTTTGTTCAAAAACCTTTGAGATCAACTGAAAAGTCGGACAATAGTGGATGAGATGTTATGATTGAGATAGCCCCCACCCCGCACCCTCCGAGGAAGGGTGCGGGGTGGGGGCAGGGGAGAGGGGGTTAGCAACTGAAAAGGCTATTTGGTTGTGAGTTAAAATATCACCATGCTAGTCTAAGGGTTAGCACTACCCCTATACCCAGTGCATTGGTACTGCCATTGTATCTGATAGTAAATTCTTATTGTATGCATCTTGTATTTAGAAACTTTACTCAAGTGTGCTGCTAAGTCATGATGGGTGGGACAGTGATTGTCATGGATTGCATGTCTCGGGAATTGTTGGTGATACAGATGAAGTTACCTGATTCTAAATACCCAATCCTCGTCAAGTAAACCACAATGTAACCAGCCAAGCAGAAAGGATGCTCCGTGTTGTTTTTTTAGGATCATCCTTTCTGCTTGGCTGCTCACTTCAATATAAGACTATGTCGTTACAACTAAATAACCATGAAAAAGAAAAGGAATAGAGTAAGGAACCAAGCAGAAAGGATGATCCACAAACCCCCAAGCTGAGTATCCTTTTCGTGTGGCTGCTCACAGTTTGTGTGTGTCTTACCCCACTACCGTAAAGTCTCGTGTACTTAAATCAGAACCCTAGTGCGGATTATAGGGTTCTCCCGAGAACCAGGTGCGGTTTCTACTATTAGGGTTTTCGCAAGAATATTCCAAAACTAAAGTGAATATTTTCAGCACCCCATTGCGGGTTATAGGGTCCTCCCAAAGTCTGGGTGCGGGTAGCACACAAGACTTTACGGTACTTGATATCCAGCCTCCCCGCGTGTTCCTGGCGCATTAACCTTGGGTGACCCCATCCTAAGATAGGTAGATGAAGTGCAGCAATTTGGTGTGCGGGTACCAGGCTTAGATGGTCTAGAATATGGCTTCTTGACGCAGGACTTTCAACATTTAATGTCCCTTGAGTGAGGGGCACTTGTTTAGGGTCCGTTAGAATTTCCATCCAAGGCTGTTGGTCTATGGATTTAAATTTTGAATAAAATTTTTTATTCTTTGAACTTGTGCTCTGACAAAATTTACCAGTAAGCTCACGGGAACATAATGTTGGTTGTTTCTTAAGGATCACCGTAATCAAATGGATTAAAAAGATACAAACTCAATTGTTGAAAAAAGGAGACGTGTTGAAACTATATAATTTTCCTGCTAAATTAAAAAAAAGAAAATTGTGTTAACTAAATAAGGTGGGCGAAAGCCGTAGACCAACTTTTTTGGGGGGTATGTTTCATAATATTAGAATGGAGTCAATTTCATTGTTTATTCCAATGTTGGTATAGCTAGATCAGATATGATTGTGTTGTGCATGAGTTTTATCACAAGATTATTGTCAATGTTATGGAGTTTGAATGCTATGGTGATGTCCACAGATTGTCTCATATTTTTCAGACACAGTTTGATGGTGTTATATTCTACATGCCAATATATTTTTTTCATATTGGAGATTTTCTATCCGTATACCTATCCTTCCAAAAAAGAAATCTAAACCATATATCTATGCTTTGCCACTATCATAACGACTAAAGTGCCATCTTTTTTCGCATACCTTCAGAAAACTATTTGCACATACCAATAATATCCAAAATCTCACGCTGACGCTAAATAATTGGCTTTTACTCATCTTTGACCATCCTACATGTCTGTGTTTTTAAATTTTGTGATACAAGGGGAACAAGACCATGACATTTGATATGATTTTGATACAGTATAGCAGAAAATCTCCCCATCTCCAACACCTGTGAAATAATGACAATTAAAGTGTATAAAACCTATGTGAAATTGATAACAGCTGTAAAATATATAATATTGTACGATTCGTTATGTTGCGTGAAAATTCCTTTTTTTTAAAGAATGTTTTAAATTTATTTCCATGTGTCCTGTTTTTCAGATTTCTCGGAGTTTCTCGTTCCGGAGCCTACAGACGTGGATCCGTTCTCACCTCGGCCAGAACCCATTTGGTATCTCCTCGTGTATCTCCGCTGGGCGACGACTGTCTTGGCCACTCGCAGGTTTGTCACTCCAGCCTCCATGTAAAATCTAAATTGAACTATCGGTATTTCCTACCTGTCAACTGTCTCCTTCCACTGTGGTATAACTACTGAAGGCCATACAGTTTTATAGCAAAAGTGGCGTTGAGGTTCGCGATATTCAATATTATGTATGTCATACACTTTAAAATGATACTTAAAGCTTGACCGTCATGGTTGAAGTGAGGCCAAAAGCACTTTTGGATATAGTTCTGTTTTCATTCACAAGAGGGCTCTTAAGGGCTGAGAGCTCAGCTCTTACAGGCACAATATAGGGTGAATATGACTTGTATCTGGACAATGCTCATGGTCCCCTGTCCAAACACTGCTGCCCTCTGGTGGAACTGTTATTTTAGGCCATGTATGGAAAATGCTGAACTTATTTCCTGACGGCCCAGCTTTAAACTACCGGTACATGTTTTATTGAAATGGATTAAAAAAAGCAATTAAGATGAAGTAACGTGCTCTCGACAATAAGGAGGACATTAAGGAGGTCTTCATTAGTTGAATCGAACATTAGTACCGGCAGAACCGATTGCAAGAGTGGCCATTTGAAGCGCCCACCGCCACCACCAATGCATGTTCGGTTCCTCCTATGATGTACCATTTTGTCAACATACTAATAATACAAAATGTCTGTAATAGAATATATTCTCGCCCACGTGAGTTGTCGATTCAGAAAAAGAATTGTTTTATTACATACCAGGTGAGGACAGAGAGGCTCGACTTGAACCGAAAAGAGGCCGAATAGCGACAAACGCACTCTTTGTACCAAAGGAACAAGAGCGGGGGTATGTATTTTTTTTATGTTCTGAGACAAAATGAGAGTTTCGAATCTAATAAGTACAGGAACAGCTACACGAACAACTACAATTGATGATATTCAACTGGCATGGTCTTACCAGATTGATGCTTCCTACTGGGAAACAAAAGATTTGTCCTAAACACAAGTATACAATTAAATGGATTCCGGCTCTCAATACAAAATTATATGATGTTTTATTTTTCATTCTGTCCTAAGGAGTAAGATCATCATCATGTCACAAGTCTGCAAACAGACAGTAGCACGGGTGAGTTTTTTTTAAAGAATTTGATAACAGATTAGAAACACAATGCATATTATTACATGATTGAATAACTGGTTCTCTAATACTATAATAAAGTATTGAATATCTTCATAACAAGGTTGCATCGCGGTGAAGACAGACGCTTTTAGCTTTCGTCCTACAAAGAATCTATAATAAAGTATTTAACTAAAAAATAAGAAAAATATAAAAACCGACCTTGTTGGTGTGGCCTAACCAAGCTTGATATTCTCAAAAGATTAATGGATGTAGCATATTTTGGTGACACATATCAAATTATGAATTTACTGTGGATGCATATTTAGTAGATGGTATTTAAATATCTTGATTCAATGTCTCCAGTCCTCCAGTACCCTGCAGTGGTCGAGCGTCAAAATCCACCGGTGCCAGTTCTCCTTCATCTACCTGTTATCACCACTAAGGTACTGCTATTGACATTCTTGGTGTTATTTCTGCGTCTGAGCTTTTTTGGGGCTTTCGTGATAGAAGATAGCATTGCCTAATTTCAAAAGGAAATTATAATTTGTGTGAATTAAGTGCCTGTAAATTGTATATAGAACTTACCTCATCTTTGGTAAGCCAACTTTAAGTCATTGGTGGTCTCCCAGTTTAGTCTTAGAATTCAGGTAACAACAAGTTTTTTTTTGGGTACAGTTATCTTATATATTATATACTGGTGATACATGTAAGCGTTGTAATAAATCAAGGGGCTCCGCTACATCTGAAAACTTCCTTCTTTTGTTTTGCGATTGGTAATTCTCATAATGAACATGGTCTGATGTTACAAATTTTCCCTCTGGTAGGTCGGTGAGTATAGAGAAGTGCCGTAACAGTACTATCGTGCTGGGCGCGGTGGAGACGACAGTCCACGTGAACAGCTGTGAGAACGTTACCGTCATAACTGCATGTAGGCGCATCAGCATCAAGTAAGGAATCTTTAATATTCATAATAATCTACTACTTTTCAGCTATAGCTTCATGGAAACAGGATACTCCTTTAAATTAAACTAAGGTATGCTTAAAGGAAATTAGGAAATGGCTATTATTATGACTAAAACTATGTACTCAGAATACCACATTGTGTACAATTATGATTCAAGATGATATAACCATTCTTCTTTTTTCATATCCTGGAAGGCATAATAAAAAAAACGGTATTTTTAGAAAATGGCTACAATTATGACTAAAGGTGTGTACTCAGAATATTACATTGTGTACAATTGTTATTCAAGATAGTAAAACCTTTCAACTCTCTCATTCCCCCCTCTCTGTCCCTCAGCGGTTCGTCCCACTGTACGCTGCACCTGCTGACCCCTAACCGCCCGGTGGTGCTGGGGTCTAACACATCGCTCGTCATCGCCCCGTACCACACCTACTACGGACACCTCACCGAACACATGGAGCAGGCCGGCATCTCACCCACACCCAACCTATGGAGCGAACCCATCTGTGTCGGTATGTGGGACTTTAACTCACCAACCACCTAGGTCATATTGGGATGAAAGTCTTCAATATTTTACCTGATTTCCAGTGTTGTATAATGTTTTGAAACCCTATCACCTGTAGAGAACCTCAGTTTAGTGGCCCCTCTTTGAAGATTTTTCTTTTTGGGTGGGGGGGGGGGGGGGGATTGGTCACTTTCACCCTGCTGTTATTGATGATCTGGTGACTGCACATTTAATAAAGCAGAATTTCTCCAACTCTGCCGATATTGCATTACTTCTAGAAGCACTGTAAATGTCATGCATCATGACGATCAAGGCTAATGATTTTCTGTTGTTGCATTCCCCTTAGGCCCCGACCACCAGGACGAGGTACCAGTGTGGGAGCTCATGTCACCCAAGGAGTTCTACTTCTTCACCATCCCTTTTGACATGGACGGAGACACAAAGGTATGAACATATCTGATAATTAAGTACGCTGTATATTATATTGACAGTCTCCCATCCTCCAAACGGCAAAAGAAACGTGTATCTTTGTTTGACCCTGTGATTCAGTGGTTACAAATCTTAAATCTCCCATTAGGGGATATAATACTGATTGAATTAAATTCTCCTATTAAATGTGACACATTTTGATTTAACCAAATGCAAAATGCTGAGTCCTAAAATGAACTTTAATGCCAAGTAAAACAATTAGTACATCCATACCAATGAACTGTTTACACACACAAATAAAGCAAACACCCTATACATGTATAAGACCTCAACCATGGCGTATAGAACCCCCCACTAATACTACCAGGCTATCCGAGGCGGTATTCCGTCAATAACACATCTATTTGTTACCAGGCTATCCCGGGCGGTATCCCGTCGCGCTACCAGAGGGCGCTGGTACAGCGGGACCGGCAGATCGACCTGTGGCAGAAGATGGTGAAGGAGGCAGCCCTCAGTAAGGACCAGAAGAAGCAGTTCCAGGGCCTGGTGGAGGCCAAGTTTCAGGTGAGTCACTCTTATATTGACATTATAGTTGTAAAAGGTAGCAGTTCCAGGGCCTGGTGGAGGCCAAGTTTCAGGTGAGTCACTCTTTAATATATTGACATTATAGTTAAAGGAGAGCAGTTCCAGGGTCTGTGGAGGCCAAGTTTCAGGTGAGTCACTCTTATATTGACATTATAATGTTAAAGAATAGCAGTTCCAGGGTCTGTGGAGGCCAAGTTTCAGGTGAGTCACTCTTATATTGACATTATAGTTAAAGGAGAGCAGTTCCAGGGTCTGTGGAGGCCAAGTTTCAGGTGAGTCACTCTTATATTGACATTATAGTTAAAAGAGAGCAGTTCCAGGGTCTGTGGAGGCCAAGTTTCAGGTGAGTCACTCTTATATTGACATTATAGTTAAAGGAGAGCAGTTCCAGGGTCTGTGGAGGCCAAGTTTCAGGTGAGTCACTCTTATATTCACATTATAGTTAAAGGGGAGCAGTTCCAGGGTCTGTGGAGGCCAAGTTTCAGGTGAGTCACTCTTATATTGACATTATAGTTAAAAGAGAGCAGTTCCAGGGTCTGTGGAGGCCAAGTTTCAGGTGAGTCACTCTTATATTCACATTATAGTTAAAGGAGAGCAGTTCCAGGGTCTGTGGAGGCCAAGTTTCAGGTGAGTCACTCTTATATTGACATTATAATGTTAAAGAATAGCAGTTCCAGGGTCTGTGGAGGCCAAGTTTCAGGTGAGTCACTCTTATATTGACATTATAGTTAAAGGAGAGCAGTTCCAGGGTCTGTGGAGGCCAAGTTTCAGGTGAGTCACTCTTATATTCACATTATAGTTAAAGGAGAGCAGTTCCAGGGTCTGTGGAGGCCAAGTTTCAGGTGAGTCACTCTTATATTGACATTATAATGTTAAAGAATAGCAGTTCCAGGGTCTGTGGAGGCCAAGTTTCAGGTGAGTCACTCTTATATTGACATTATAGTTAAAGGAGAGCAGTTCCAGGGTCTGTGGAGGCCAAGTTTCAGGTGAGTCACTCTTATATTCACATTATAGTTAAAGGAGAGCAGTTCCAGGGTCTGTGGAGGCCAAGTTTCAGGTGAGTCACTCTTATATTGACATTATAGTTAAAAGAGAGCAGTTCCAGGGTCTGTGGAGGCCAAGTTTCAGGTGAGTCACTCTTATATTGACATTATAGTTAAAGGAGAGCAGTTCCAGGGTCTGTGGAGGCCAAGTTTCAGGTGAGTCACTCTTATATTGACATTATAGTTAAAGGAGAGCAGTTCCAGGGTCTGTGGAGGCCAAGTTTCAGGTGAGTCACTCTTATATTGACATTATAGTTAAAGGAGAGCAGTTCCAGGGTCTGTGGAGGCCAAGTTCCAGGTGATTTACTCTAATAAGTTTCAAGACAAAGTAATGTAAAGTATGATTTAGCAGGCATAAAACAAACAATACTCAGTAGCATGTAAGACCATGGAGAGACATGTTCATGTCTCTGGTAAGACCCAGTTGTATGAGTAATCAACATTTTGTTACATTCCAGGAGTGGCTGGCAGACACAGGACACCGACGGCAGCTAGATGGACTCGTTGTGCCCAGCAAGGCAAAACACTAGACGTTATATAAGGTGTTTCAGTCGGAGGTTCGCCTCACCGACATTGGTGTGGTACTAGAGTTTGAAAGTGACTATTGTGCTTTGTCACCAATAGTCTCAATAGTCTCCTGTAACTATAATACCTGCTGAAAATAATTCTTGGTCGCTGTTTGGCATTGCCTTACCAGGCCGTGCAGTCTATTCAAAGGTGCATGTCTTTACCGCAGTAAATCTTGTGTATAGGCCTAAGCTGTGGTTTCTGACCCAGCTCTCTTTAGCTACCAAACATGCCTATATAGGGTCAGCTTTTGCAGGGATTTTTCTCCAGGATACTACAGCACTGAATTAGCAATTTTCAGAGCCCAGCTGCGGTTTCTATGAATTTGTCTACGTGCGGCTTATCGCGAGTTCGACTTACAGTTATACAGACTACATGTACTCAAGGTTTTACTATACCTAACTGGGGGAGTCTGGGTAGCCCTGACTTTAGTACCACTTGATAATACCAGTATCTGACAGAGATAGGTAACAGATAAATTCGTTTAAGCTGATATAATTTTTTCATTTTTTAAGAGCCCCATTGGAACAGTTGTAAGCTGAACGTGAAATCCCCCCCACTAGCTGATCAGGGTTCTATGGTGTACACAAATCATGAAAGGTCATGTAACATTCGACCGAGCACCTTTATCCCCTTTAAAAAGTAGGGAAGTTAAGAACGCATGTTAGGTAATATCCTTCGCATGAGATGAATGATTATAGATAAAACTGAGTTATAAGGCACGCCTGACAACTTTGTACTGTGCTAAAGTACTTACGGTAATTGTACTCACTGTGATCACTTTGTAAAGTATGTAACACATTACTATTATGTTAGGATTATATGTCAACGGTAGTAATGACCAGTTTCTACCCTTTTCAATGTCTGGTATTTTGTATAAATAGGGGTAGAATGAAACTAACTATAGGTGCCCATTATAGTTACAGAGGTTCACGGAGGAAATGCTTTATGAGAAGCTGGAACTGTGTAGAAATAAGTATAATCATATGATTTATATGGAATTGAAAGTCAGTTGTTGTGAGAAACGGTTACTGGACTATTTAATGCACATTTACAGGAATTGCAGGCAGAAGCCTAACGACTAAACACAATATTTAAGTAAAATACCTTCAACCGTCCAACAACGCATGCTGCTTTATAGGTGTATGTATGAAAATGAGATTATCGAAAAACCAATAGAAGTAGTCCACTCGCATGAATATACAGCACTGCAATTATGTCCCAAATGTATATTTCCTCCCTGCATGTCTAAGGTCACATGTAATGTAAATGTAACCTAATTCTATTCTTGATGTACTAGGGGAGAATGTGATAGGCCCTGAAAGCTAACTCAACGGTTCTGTACATAAATTGATGTAAGAGAAATTCATATTGCATGTCACTGTCTTCTGTCGGTTCAGTTGTATAAATGCTTCCCAACAATCACTTTTTTTTATGTGGTCACATGTGTTGGCATTAAAGTGTACATGTATGTGCGTCTTTGTTAATTTTCTAATAAAATAAACAATGGTTCAAAGCTTGAGTATGTTTTATATCATTATTTTATTAGCAAAGGTATCATGATTTACAGATGTGTTATGGTTAAAACACAATACTTTTACCTGTACCCCGAACACAGTTTTTCTGAGACAGACTTCAGTGAATATCTTGCATCCAAAAATAGTACATAATCAAACCAACAACAATCTACAACACGATCCACTGTCCAGCTTGGGTGTCCTTTTTCGTGAGGGCATGGAGAAACAAATTCAGAATCATTACACGCATGTACTACTGTACACCAAAATCATGGGATTTCCTTGACATTTTTACTTTCAAATTTCCTTATTTAGTTTATAACCTGTCATTCGGCATGGTTACTTTTTACGCGATGGTAAAATGACTCTTTCCAGTGCCAGAAACGGAACCTCAAAGATGACCGTTAATCCAAGAGAGCAAATCAGTGTTAGACACAAGGTGCCAAAGTACTGGTAAATCTGAAATAAAAGAATAAAATGCATTTGAGGACAGTTAATTCAAAATGTCATCCGATTATTGTGTGTATCTTATTTGAGAAAAAAACACACAGAGGGTTCATATAGAAAAAAAGAGGATCCTCTTCAATATGAAATCTCAACCGTAAATAATTCACTATAGCAACTATCAGTTCAATAATAGTTTTCATGTGATAGAAACATTCAAACCTGCTCATTCCAGTGACAATTCATATTTCTCAAGTGCTAACTGTACCAGTCGATGTAGGGCTTACCATAGTAATGTCTTGTACATACATCAGCTCTTTGCGCATCGATAAGGTGAGCACGTGAATCATTGGGTGGATGAGATAACCACAGTAGGTGAGCTTAGAGAGTGGAGCAAAGAAGTTCCAAGACAGGAAGGTGTTTATCAAACCTGGAAATATATGTAACCCATTAAAGTTATAGTTTAGCAACCAATTTCAATGTTGATAATACTCAATATGTAATGACACCTTTAGTTACCAATTTGAAAATCAGGATGAATACGTCGGATGGTTTCAGATACGATAGGCCTACAGATACATGTATGCATATTATCTCGGCATGCATAAAATTCATGTCTCTTTATCAATAGTTAATTGCTTGTCAATCATGAAAATAGTATGTCTATTTATGACAATGGCCTTTTGGTGACCAAAAATCACCAAGGGATTTAAACATGCGACTAGATATGGTGGATGTGTATTAAACGATATATGCAGGAGAATCTTTTGTTCATAATACAATTTAATTTAAAAACAATGCAAATTCACCCCCATAGCCATTGACACATGCAAACACGATCCATGCTATACCTGCAACAAAGGATTGTTATGTTAGCCATCAAGGGTTTATCATAGTTTAACAAAGATTAAAATAGATTTTACAAATCACATACCTTTAAGCCCATGTTAAGGTCCAATTTAGGCCATGTAGTGAATCAAACTTCCTATGATAGACTGTCACTAAATCAGTTCAGTGTGGAGGTGAATATATGTCTGGCATATGTCATAATTATGAGATTCATGACAGTAACGAAAGCGCATGATTATAGCGATTAGATTCAATGTGTTATCAAAATCGCAGAATAGAAATAAACATACCCAATGCGAACGCATCTCTTTTGGTGGTGTCCACAATCACTTTAAGAGCTGTTGAAAGAGAGCCATAATTCCTGGTCCCAAGGATAACTGCCAAGCCTATAGCTATGGCTATTGCCCAGCCTACAAGAGCCAGGACCTAATAAACAATATAGAAGTAAAATGTAAGGCCAATGTAATCTTATCATGTAACAGAGGTTGCATGACAGTAAATGTGCAAAATGTCTTATGATAGCGAAGTTGGGGAAGTTACTGTAAAACTCAACTTTCTCTTGTATTGTGCATTAGATCAGTACAAGGCTAGTAAATAGCTAACCCTTTAGACGTATTAAAGGAGGATTTAGCTAACGCTACATTCATATTATCAACGGTATAGTATCTGCTTCTCAGACTGTATCAAATTTCACTACCATATAGCATGACAGCCAATTCTAGAAACTATATCTTTCTTCCTCCTAGCATTCTCCCATTTATACAAGAACTTTTCCCAAAACGAATTATAATAATTATAGTATCAAGTTTTGTAGGAACAAAATGTATCCTTACCGCAGGCATCTTGACCTTGCCTTTTGTCCTATAGATGATGTATCCCATGGCGATTCCCTGGGCATACGGCCCAAATCTACACCACGGCTTCACATATATATTCCAGTAATCATCACCATTGGGTTGTCTATGGAAATGTATGGAGAACATGTCACAAATTATTACTCTATTTACAGCTATACACTGGAGGTTAAGAGTATACGCTATATTGTCCCATCAGATGGTGTACAGTTTATCAACACCATGTGATGTACCATAATGGCCTGATGTAAAGTAAATAACGACAGAATACGGTCGATTTCCTATTATGTAAACATGCCTTTAGGACATTTAAGGGTAAGCCCGATATATAAGGATGCCCAAAAGCATGAGGTACATTTAATTTTGTTGCTATTCCACTGTACTTTGACATACTATATCCAGCATTGTGAGAACATTATGCAATACATCAAAGGGGAATATTTTAATACATTGCAGCCATCATATCAAAATACGAATAAAGCACAAACAGAATCATAGTGTTCAAATCTAATTCAATGTACAATGATGATCTTAACACCAATAAGATTGATGTAAAATTATTACCTTTTTATAATACATCTATAAGCTTCATATATAGAATCCATCAATATAGGCATTTTGCAAAGCAATGCCCCGATCTTAAAGCTTGACCGTCATGGTTGAAGTGAGGCCAAAAGCACTTTTGGATATAGTTCAGTTTTCATTCACAAGAGGGCTCTTAAGGGCTGAGAGCTCAGCTCTTACAGGCACAATATAGGGTGAATATGTTGTATCTGGACAATGCTCATGGTCCCCTGTCCAAACACTGCTGCCCTCTGGTGGGACTGTTATTTTAGGCCATGTATGGAAAATGCTGAACTTATTCCCTGACGGCCCAGCTTTAACGAATGAATAGCAATATAATGTTTTTTTTTATTACTATGTTCATAGCCTCATGTTAGTGGCGAACTGCTTCATCAAACCAAGTCTATTGTTGCTATAATTTATTGCCATCATTTATTACAACCCCACAGGAGCATGTGTGGCATGCACTGGGGCAAAGAACCTTTAATGCACCCTGCATTTTCGGAGATCGTGTCACATATTCATCTATTGATCACGAGGTATCACGACACTACACGTTAGAATGATAACATCGATGTCTCTAATAAACAGATATTTTAACTCACTGTAGACTGTGGATAACTGCACGGGCAGTGATGCTCCCTGCCCAACCCAGGAAGAGGAAGATGCCTCCAAACACAGGCTTCCTGATAAAGGGAAAAAAATAGTTTATGATTCGTGTAAGTTTACGATTACATTATGCTTATGCAAATGGTATCATAACAGTATGGCATACTTTTGTATTTAATGAATAATTGGCAAGGAATATCATCATTGATCTGGACAAAGTTTTCAGACCTTCACATAAAAGTTATTTTTACAGTTCTAGGATTCAATACAATCAATTTGTAGTGTATGCGTTACTCTGTTTGACCGTACAGTGTAGTGTGGCACAGAGTAACATGTTAACAAGAACCACACATCCTCACATAATCATATTCTGAGTGGCAGATTATGGGGGTTATACTCACCAATACAGGAAGACGGCAAACAGAGGCACAATGAGGTAAAACTGGAAATCATTAGCCAGGTACCAGGTCCAGCCCATACACTGTAAACCACATTAATTGATATTACAACATCATATATTGAGAGCCACTATATTTTCAGTAACAAAACATACAATAATGTAGAATGAGAAAAAGTGGTTTCAGTGACATCCTGCCTTTAAAGGTAGAAGCCAAGGTCTACACATACGGCACGTGGTGGCAAAAAAAATAAACTATCTATAATCACGATAAAAGCACAATTCTTGCTTATATATTTATGTCCTAACTCACCTTTACTAACCTTTTATATGTCACATTATGGTGTTCTACACATCTTGTCACTGTTATTCATTGTTGCTAAAAAGAGGTGCGCTACTCTAATATAGGCGTTTCGACTGACTAGAAAATATTTCAATAATTCCAAAACTGTGTTAAATCATCAATGAATCACTATTATTTTGATAGTAAAATATGGCATGATCTTATGTACACATGGCTAAGGTTTTGGTTACAAATTATTGACAATTATTTTTTCTGTGTTGCAAAATGTAAAAAATATACAATTTTGTGTGATTTGTGTTTTTCCCCTAAATTGTTTATGGCTCTTCAGCTTCACCTATGACAACCAATTTCTTTGGACTGATTGTGTTCCTAATGATCTCCTCTAAACATCTGAGAAGTTTGGATATTATTGGTCAAATTATTGGTCAAAAAGTTGAAATAGGGACTTTCCCATAGCCGGCTATTGTTAAGGCTGTCCTATCTTCGATTGCTAATATATCAAAATCTAGCACTATGAGGTATTGATTTTTTTGCTTTATCATATCATCATGTGTCAAACAAAAATAGTCCCAAGTGATTAAGAAAAATTGTTGGTAGATCAAAATCGACCGAACCCTGGCTTCTACCTTTAATAGTAAGATCATGGTGGGAATTGATTATGATTAATCAATAATGATAATAAAACACACAAAAAAACACTTAGCGCCATTGCTCACCTCACCGCTGCCCCTGTAAAAGTTGTTGATGTAGAGCATGTTTACCCACCAACTACTTCTACAGTTATCTGCAGGGGACAAAGTCTCCGGGTACAGGGGACCCGAACCAAAGTACCACCACAAGTTACCATAAATCATCATCAGGGCAGCAAACAGCGGGGTTAACCTGTAATAAAACACAAATAATGTTAGCATTATTAAACACTGTAGTGCTATCAGAATGGTACTCATCAAGTGGAAGTAGTTTATCTGACAAATTTGCTTCCATAAATTTGCAGAGGTCCGCAAATATTATATAATGCTCCGTGTTTGGATGCTTAAGTACTAAAAAACGATTTCCATATATATTTGCGGACCTCCATAAATATATGGAGAGCAAACACCAAATGTGAGGACCTCCGCACATTTGGGGAGAAACAGCATTCAGAATAATATGATAGTTCGTTTGTAAACAATGCTGTATAATGGATGCTGTGGAATCTATTATTTCACGACTGCACTGGACATTTGCATCTCTTTTTTGATTCTTGTTCATTGCCATTGTCTCACATGTACAGAGCAGACTACAGTACTTTAGAATGATGCATTTCAATTGGGGAAAGGACCTCTTTATGGGATTTTAAATGAAACACATACCGCCAATATCGATGGAAAACATAGAGCAGCATCTCTTTAAAGCGTGCTAGACCAGCTGGAAGGTAATTATCAAAGTATATCTTACAGAACTTGGATTCACTATATAGTTGTGGGCATTTCAAAACAATACAAAGAATTTGATTATCACGTATAAAAACTGCAAGACATTCAATTTATTCTACTTAATTCATTCTAGGTAGATGAAGTGTGATCCAACCCAGTGGGCAAAGAATGCAGTTCAACGGTGAATCAACATTGAATCAACATTGAAACAATGTTGTCAACCATTCGTCAACATTGATTCAATGTTCCGTGCCCACTGGGCAGCCCCTCAACTAACAAAAATAGGCAAGCTAAAGGCAACAATAAAATATTTGAAATACTCACAAGCTTTTTGCAGTCGCTGTAAAGTCTTCAAGAAGGACAAAGTGACGAGTGTCCCACTAAGAAAGAAGAAGATTTCCACTGAGAGGTTCATGTTATTGATGATCTGGTGACTCCAACGGCTGTGTGCATCAAATTGACCATAGTAGTTCTCTGGAGCAAGAAACGGTATTAACGGTGAAATTAACACAGAGTATATTGGAGAGTTCCTCTTCAAATAGTTTCATTTGGCCCAGTATATAATATTCATAGACTTGAAATAAACCGTTGCATAGTGATTTGGTTTGGTTACAACACTTTCTCTGATATCAAAAGTCACCAAATGTTGTCCCGATGAGGAGCCACACCAGAACGTGTTGGGGTGCTGTTATCTTTTTTTGCCGTGGAGGAGATGGCACCCCAGTAAACAAAAAACGTTATACAACATTTTATAACGTTATAATATATACTGTTATAAATATAACGTTTTTCTAAGGCTCATTACTAGGCCTATGTTAACATAGACTACTCTTGCTACTCCGTCATAAATTATTCCCATATTCATAACAGTCCTTAGTTTCATATGTTGTAGGATTTTACATGACACAGAAATAAATTACGCCAGGGACACCGTCATACGCCAATATGAAGAAATTATCACCACATTCAGATCTATAATACAATGTCTTAATAACAGACCAAGATACTCCTGAACGAGCACACATAACCTAATTGATTTTAGTTTTAAACATCTATACACTTTCAATGTGCTGAGTATAGTGGCGTCTAATTTTTGCCAAGCTGTTAATCCCCCCTTACAATGGGCTTGATCCAGGGTCAGTGAAAAAGGGTAGGCCTATCTCGGGGGGAATTACAATTCATGTAAAGGTATAGGCTTCAACAGGCGCTCTTGGAGGCCAATCCCAGCTAACAGAAAAAACGTTATTTTACGTCAAAATAACGTTTTAAATTTTACATAACGTTATTTCATATTAAAGAGCCTTAGAAAAACATTGACATATAACGTTATATAACGTTATAAAATGGTGTATAACGTTATTTGTTTACTGGGATAAGTATATAATAATAATGATAAAATATCAATTAGCTCAGAATCTAAAACAAGACAAGTGAACCCAAACTTGTACCTGAAAAATTGATAATTAAAGTTTGTATCAAGATCTTTAGAATGAGATATCATAAGTTAACATAATTACTGGTATTTTTGCGGGAATCATATCTCAAACAGAAAATATCTGCAAATAATATGAGCTCTAAATGTACTGTATTCCATAATAAATACAAATATAGATTAAACAATTGATGGTCTCCATGGCAACCAGAAAGTGGCCTATGTGTCAATTTCCCATAGAAAACGTTCGATTCACATTCCAAATATAGAATGTTTGCACTAAAAATGAAATATAAAAAATTTTCATAAAAAAAAGAAGAACCGTATTCCAGTTCATTAGCATGGTTTTCCAGTCCACGTTTTTGTGACCATGTCCGGCGGGCACCACCATTGCAATTTATAGAAGAATTAGGCTAAGAATTGCTCTAGGATACTTTTTTCTTCTGTAGATTACAGCAGGCTCACAGCATGTTTCTTATTTAGTGAAAAGCTTCTATATTTTGAATGTAAAGAGAAAGTTTTAGAGCCTAAATGGCTGTTTCTCAAAAGCTAGAAATGATGTCTTCTAGTGTAATATATCACTGAAAACATTATGACATCAGTTTTAAAGTTGGCGTTTTTCCTCGCAATACCCTTTTCCCTTGCCTGCATGTACACATAATGGCACACCCAATATGCCTTCATCCAATCTGACATTTTGGTGGAATATAGCAAAATTAATGATCTGATGTAAAACCTACTTGCATACATGTTCTTTGGGTCGGTGAGAACAAAAAGGTCCAGTTGCCATGTGTGCCCAAGTATGATCCAAGTCATAGCTATGACCCGAAGCCCATTCATACTACCATACCCTGCCCTGCTACCCCCAGCCTGAAGTACGGTGGGCAGGGTACGGAACAGGGAAAAGGACATGAGAGCCCGGTATGGCGCACCTGACAGAGATGTAAAAAAATGCTGTTATAAATTTGAATCAAGTTAATTCCCAATATATTGTTTATGATAATTTAAAGAAGATAAATAAAAACATAGCATATATGCATATTGGATTCCTTTCCCTAGGACTTAAATAATGCATTTATTGTCAATTCCCGAACCCCTTTCCCATAACATCCCGAACCCCTTTCCCATAACATCACAATAAATAAACATAAACTTACTAGGCTGTTTCTCCTCTTCTTTGATTGAAGTAACAGGCACCTGCTCCATGGGTTTTGTATTTCCATTATTCAAGTCTGTTTCAGCAACATCACATGCCATGTTCTTCTGACCAATCAGCTCTACAGCAGGAGCAGAGTTCTCAATGTCCATGGCCTTCTTCCGCTCTTTCAGCCATGTTCTCACACCATCGACGATACTCGCCAAAAGTACAAGACCAACAAAAAGTCCGCTGATCGTTCTAAAACATTTCACATCAAAATAAATTATCATTATTGATGAAGATTATGATTAATATTGTATTGTCGTGTAGCGCAATCAATGTACCAAATATATAAACTTCAAAGTCTTTGGGAGAGCATAGAGAGAACGATCATGATTTATGAACTTTTAAGAACTTTTATAGCCGCATTCTCCCCGAGGGTCTACATATATAGTTGTTTCTACCAATGTTGTAGTTGTAGTTTAATTATTTTATTTGACTATAAAAATCACAAACGTGGGGCGCTTTTCATCATAGTCAAAGGAGAGTACATAAATCGAGCGATTGGTGCTAAAGAGTCTTATACTAGAAAGTCTTATACTACTTTACTGATCAACTGATCGGATATGGACTAGTTATTTTAATAAAAATTCATAATATAGCAATTCAAGTCCATTAATGAGTGATATCTTAGTACTGAGAGTGAGGCCAAAAACGCATTAACCTTGTGCAGAATGGAATACAATGATGGAATTGACCACTCATTTTTTAACTTACAAAAGATTTGAACCAGGTGCTAATGGTGGGTTTACGAATTCGTTGACAAGCTACTATTAAACAGGGATGTATAGAGAAAATTCTGTACATACAATGCTACAATGGCCCCAGCGTTGGTTCGAAGGGGAGGCTTTTCACCACAGTAGACATATTTATAGCTGGGAGGGTCATCTGAAAAAAAAATATTTTTAAACAATAATTTGAGTGAAAATCCTAAATATAAAGTCCCTGTATGTTAATGGCTTTGGCATCTGTAATGCGATATTTACAGGGCTGTGTCGATATGTAAAGTGAGACTTTCATATATCTTAAAACAGTTTAATATTCCATAGTTTACAATTCCCCCTAGATATGTAAGCTATTGCACAAACAGTAACATACTATAACTATGTTGATACATGTAGCAGCAAAGTTCTGGTAGCAGCAGCACAAAATATCACGTAAAGAATCTTAAAGACACGAGTACTCATTTTAGCCTGACCACACACAGGAAAGTAAAGGTGTCAACTGTGTCTCCCACGTGGCTCTGGTAAAATAGAGAGTCAAACTGCTAATGACTCTGCGTATATGAAGGGTCAACTTGAGTTGACTCTGTATGATCAGTGTCAACTCAAATGTGACTCTGTACTACCAGAGTCAACTCAAGTTGACCCTGCATATAAGCAGAGTCATTAGCAGTTTGACTCTCTATTTTACCAGAGCCACGTGGGAGACACAGTTGACACCTTTACTTTTCTGTGTGCAGTTGTCACATAGACTATCTAGTGAATGTGTTTCATTGCCAAACATGATATTTCTTTGTGGTTTATCACAGGCATATTTGGTACTATTAAAGGATATTCTGACAAGATGCCTTGACAAAACCATATCATATGACAAAAGTGAAAGGGGGTTTCAGGGAATTATAGAACAGTATTAGCAACTAAACAGCTTTCTAACATTATAGATATACAAAATATATAGATGAAATATGCTAGTTTAAGATCATGCGTGATATGCTTTGTCCAGATATCCTGCCGGAATGTTTGGTCATTCAGAAGTTTAACCCCTTCATCTGTATCCCCTCAGGAATCTTTATACTACCTCCCTACTATGGAGATAGTGTTGCCAGTAACACTTCTGACATTTCTTAAGCTACTCACACAGCAGAATCATACAATATCCTCAGGGTGGGAATTGTAATCAGTTGGTAAGGTGTATGGTGAAAGTGACTCACCTGGCATCATGTCTTTGACATCCTGAACCCCACAGCTATCGGGTACACACCATCCTTCTGATATGCCCACCTGAAGGTGTAACATACAGGATAAGCATTTACTTTTCATTAATTTGGTTTTTGTTTTCCTCCAGTGGTATTCTTGTCATTATAAAGTCGATTCGTGCCCAAAAGGATTAATCATGGTAACAGCATCATAGCATCATCTGTATACCGTAATTATAATCTTTGGTAATAAATTGTTTGGTAACCTGTCTCTTTTAAAACTATACATGGTTTGCAAGGAAACAACTTTGTGGAATTTAAAAGTAATGCTTGTATATTCCATATAAATTACTACCATAGATAATATATCACTATAACCGTACACAAATCAGAATGTCATCACACTCACTAAGTTGCTCTCGGTTCTGTATCCAGCCTTGCAGTAGTGAGTATTGAAGTCAAATCGTCCTACGCTTGTCTCAGTACCATTCACATCCTTCTTAAACACTTCCTCCCAAGTGCCCTTGACCCTATAACACAAGTCGTAACTTCCCATTGCGAATCCATTCCCCAGGAATGCTCCCTTCTCTGGCCAAGAACCGCGCCCATCAGCATTGTTCCCTATATTAAACAATGGGGTTAGCACATTTAATGGGTTTGGGATTATACATCAAATGGATGATACCATGTGGAAAGGACTGGGGTCAAGGCAGGATTTGCACACACTTTAAAGGGACATGGTCTGGGAATTGTTGCATGGACAGGTCGTGTAGAAATGAGTTGTAATATCATGTTAATTATACGGGGAGTCCTCTACTGAGCTGGTTAGAAGGCTATACAAGGACTTTACTGATATTGAAACTTGGCTATTGAAATGTTTCTCTGTAATCCAGTGCTGTCCCTCTGTCGGTGCTATGTCAGGTCGATGGTAATGTTTATATAAGCATCATGAGAGACCTTTAACTTTGTCTTCTCACGAGATTGGCTATTTTTGAAAAATGCAACATGTCATGAAAATTCAGTCAATGAGATTCTCTACAAACTCGAAGTTAGGAAAAGAGAAAACTAAAACACTCACATGATGCACTCCACTGATACCTGCCAGGGTCTTGTAAAGCAGTCCGTAGTATATTCATGTGGGAAGCACAGGGCTCCGAAACTGCAGCATAGTTTATCCCTCTTTTATCTCTCTCAGCTTGGTGTATCAGATCATTCTCTGAACTCATGACCTGGTCCTCTGTAGCTCCCAGAACAGCCATATAGTGGGATAGCAGTACCAAGGTACAGAACAGCCCACTCCTATACTCCATCTTGATTTGGTATACAAATGACCTTGATGTAAGCCTCACTTCTGAATCTGAAGGACAACCGACTATACGCTATAGTATCTCAAGTTGTCGGTTTCCATGTAATTCTGTTATGTCCTGATCAAACTGTGTATGTACGCAGGGTTGTGCTTTCAGTCGGGTAAGGGCATAATATGCGCCTTTAGTCAGGAACCAGAAACACCTGATATGAGTGAGGGAGATCCTGTCCCCGCTCTTCTCCTCCTGGGTCCCGTGTGACTGCAGTGGCCAGTGTTAAGGCTGACCAGGAGCGAATTATTCATGAACCTGTTATCATTCACCACTCATGACAGGTGATGACCCATCACCTCCCCCCACCCACACCACACCACACCACACACTCAGGGAATGAAGACTCAGTACTGCCTACAGCTATTAATATATGTGACACGATCTGCGAAAAAGGCCCTTAGTGCAGGGTGCACTAAGGTCCCTTTTCCCAGTACATGCCACATATCTGGACTCTGGTAAATGTAATCCTACATATCTATAAAGCCCTTATAGTCATGGCACCCAAACCAGACAGGTGATGACCCATCACCTCCCCCCTCCCACCACACACTCAGGGAATGAAGACTCAGCACTGCCTACAGCTATTAATAAATCTGGACTCTGGTAAATGTAATCCTACATTATCAATAAAGCCATTACAGTCTGGCACCCAAATCGGACCTGACCCGTCTTATTTCCAGGTTACAGTTTGGGCAAGATAAGGGTTTGCCCCTGTGGTTTGTCTTAATAAATTTGCTCATTGGGTCCCACCTGGGTCGGATTTGGGTGCAGATGGGGCCGAGATTGAGTTTTTACAAACTGACCTGGAGTAGTTAAAAATCTTGAACCAGGTCGTGCCATACCATGCGTACTACAGCATTTCCCCAGAACAGAACAACCTTTTCTTAAAGTTCCCACTTGAATGTGAAAAATGGTGTTTGAGATTAGCACTAACTATGGACACATGCTTCAGGTAGGTAGGAAAGGTGGACATGACGGCCTACATTTCACAAGACAAAATAAGTGTGACTTGTTCTAGCTGCATCTTAAATTAGATGATTTTACTGACTGATCATCATAATCATTTACCGTATTCGACGTAATAAGCGCCCTCCCCCTAATAAGCGCCCCCCTTTTGGGGGCATTTTTAGACTAGAACAAAGGCTCACCTGTCAAGATTTTTGTAACAATTAAACTATTAAGTACTACAAACGCCATGAAAATAATTTTATAAGCGCCCAGGGCGCTTATTACGTCGAATACTTTAATATAGGTATAAAGGGTATGGCTGTGATTTAGGTGGGTTGATCTAGCAGCACCTGCGATTTCGGCCCAGGCTCTGAGTGAAAATTTATTAATAATCACTGATGAGGTTACTTTTAAGTTACGCTCTGTATTTATTTCAGGGTATTTCATTGAAAAATAGACAAAGACTACCTGTAATCATAGTGGCATAAGTTAGTTAAACCACTCCAGACTCTTGTACTGAGGATAATGACTTAGTCACGTTGAGCATACTCATCTGCGACTCGTGATCAGCCTCGACTATCGTCATTATCCCCAGTACAGGCGTCTGGCGTTTAACTACTACTAGTATATAAATTAGCCAACCCAATGTAATACTGAGATACTAGTGCGCTAAACATTACACAACCACTGATAGGCTAAGGAGATCTGTATGTGTACATGAAGCAGCATATCTACGAGTGATGCAATTGTGTAGTATACCAGTGTTATCGTGGGGATGACCCGGATATATATCATATAGGACAGCCACTTTCTAGCTAACAAAACATTTCTTTTTGCCTTGAAAAGACGTCTCTGAAGATCTGGCAAACATTAGGGAATATGGTAGTAGAACGTTTGTTTAATATACGAACGTTGACTTCAATGTATCAGTACAGTTATACCAAGACATTTGGATACAAATATAAGATACTGTTCCTTAAATATCAAAATATAACTTTCTATGGTTGCGTTTATATTACGTTTTTATTTTTTATGAAATACAGCAGTCCCATTGACTTAACCAAAGAATGCCGTATTGCACACCCCCCGTGAAATAACCCATGGCCGTATTTCACGGCCCTGTGACGTCATCAAAACGGTGCTTTGTTTACATTTGAATGGCGTAGAAAGAAGCCAATTTAGCCTTTTTAGGCTTCCCCCTACCATAATTTTGGTATTTTGAATCGAAAAAGGTAAAAAATAAACACAAAGGCACACTCGTTTTAGTCTGTTGTAGGGTTATTTCACTTGTTGAAGAGGGGGCCGCATTTCACTCGGCCTACGGCCTCGTGAAATACGGCCCCCCTTCAACTCGTGAAATAACCCTGTCAACAGACTAAAACTTGTGAACCTTTGTCTATATATTTTTTGCCTGCTTTCCCTCACATGTTAGTTTTGTGGGAATTGCTTTTCAAACATTACTACATATCACTACCGGTAATTCAAAATGGTGAATAATCTCTAATTGCATTGTATCCCATAGTAAATGATGATAATTATGAAAATTCGGTTTTATTAAAAGATAACCAAATAAAATTAGATTTGTTAGTCTAAATTTGGTTCTAGAAGGAATTTCTGTATTCTGTTTTCAGTTTTGGGTAACTAATTATTATTAACTCCGATTTGGGCTTTTGGGATGGTTTCCATGGCAACCAGAAAGTACCATATGTGCTGATTCTTCACAAAAACGTTCTTTTTGCATTCCAAATGTAGAATGTTTGCATCAAAGATGGAATTATTTTATGAAGATGATTGCATTCTACATGAAAAAATGGTTTTAGAACTTTTTTCATGTATTTTACACTCTTTTGCATTAGGGTGCCCCCTAGTGGCCAAAACCAGAGCTAAAAATCCCGCCTGAAGGGTCTTTCCCTAGATGGGTCACATATATATATAATTACACACACACACACACACACACACACACACACACACACACATATATATATATATATATATATATATTATATATATATATATATATATATATATATATATATATATATATAATTATATACACACACATATATATATATATACAGATATATACAGATATGGACAGATTGTTCCACACCTAGAATATTGTGATAAACTGTGTATAAATGTTCACGACTGTCATAAGATTTTCAAGATATTTGGAGTGATCTGTGATAGGATTATTATAGTACTTTGTCACATGTACATATTACTGGTGCATGCAATCACATTACAACGTTTCAGAATAGTATTCATAATGTACATACAGAAGGTGTCTCTTGAACCCAGGTATATAATTACAACATTTCGGGCCATATATACGCTTAAAGATAAATGGAAAACAGCTAATCAGAATGAAACAAGGAGCCTGTATAACATTTGAGAAGGCCTGCTGACGCAGACTGCATATCCCACGCTTTGGTTCAGGACAATAATCCCCACCTTCAGATTATCAGTCAAGCTTATCATTTGGAGGTCTAGAGCTCTGTGTTGGTATCTATAGCTTGACGTAAGCCTCTTAGTAAGCCTTACATGTTCTACCCTGCCCATATGCGCAGTTGACGTGTATTGTACCAAGCGAGTAGACCCACAGATAGGTGAGAGCGCATAAGGATATATAACAAAGGATCATCGCGGACCCAACTGATACGCGCGTGGTGTGGGGGAGGGGATCTAGATAGAGTGAGGGTAACATTGATGACAATCAACGTAAAAACCACATCAAAGTACATTACCATAATGAGATCTCCTATTATAATCTATTATAGTTGTCTCGACATATTCGTCTTTTATATATTAAATATGTCCGTTACAAAAGTCAGATACTAAATAGTCAGATACTATAGTATTGCTATCAACACTGGTCGTCCTCGTCTGCGTTCTGCCCATAGTCTGTACAATTACATTGCTGTCAATCAGAAAGAAAAAAACACCTTAATAAAAAAATATATTTCCAGATTATATACCCTCTTCTCTAATCAGGTTTTGTGGAAAGGCAAGAGGCATGCCATCTGGTTCAGATACGTTTACGGTTTGAGGTGTGTTTTTTACGATAACTATTTCTTTTCTCACATCACACCAATCGGTCTCCCTAAAGTGGAAAATAGATTGACCAAACTCCAAAAAAAAAGACTATAATTATGGAGCCAACATTGTATTTATTATGCAAAAATCATGTGAAGATGTGAATATCCGAGAAAAAATAAACTTACAAATATTTGTATCCCCCATGTGATAACAATCTCATTACAAAGTCTCTCCGTAAGTGGCATGTCCCAATCCTCGGTGACAGCTATAGTGCCTCGGGCATATAATCGTAGCATGTATTGTAGTTGTACCAATCCGTCATCTCAAATTAATCGCACCTTAAATGCAAAATTAATACGCTTGTGTGCAACGAGTGTTGCCGCAAGATATCACAGCTGTTTAGGTAAAACTGACACTAATATACCTCAGGGTAAATGCCATTCTCTGGGTAGCGTCAACTTTAATGATTTATTCATAATCTATATGAACTATATTTTACATCATAATTATGTATTGACGTTTTAATGATGATCAATAGATTCAATAACCTCAACACGTTCATGTGTATCAATTGTTCAAAGTTACCTTATTCAGAAAAATGCAATGCCAAGTGAATCCAGCTGGATTTTGCCCATCCCATATCTTGACATGCCTCTAAAATGCATAAGAAACATGTATAGATAAAAGCACATTATGATATGGTGTAGTTGTCCCATGTCATATTATTTAAGTATAGGGAAGTTTATTATGGTTTGCTCAGTTGCTAATGTAGGTTCACACGCTACATGTATAAGTAATTCCAACACTACATGTCAGGTTGGCATGTTCGCTCTCACCCTCCTGGATTTTGAAATCATAGTCTTCCAGGTGTAGCCTGAAGACAGATGCATATGATTAGTTGCACATTTCCTCCCCAGGTGTCCTAGGTGTCGTGGAATTCCAGGCACCACTGGTGTAGTTCTTCAATAGTCACCCAGGTGGCGGTTCATTTACGGTTTAAGGGAGGTATATACTAAAAGATAGGAGAATAGATTGCAGATCGGAGTCTCAACAATTACACAGACCCAACAAATTTGTGTTTTGCTGAATGTATACCCTGCTGATGACATTAATTTCCCTTTGTACATTTATCATGATATTATCTCGGTTAATTTTAGAAGTAGAGACTTATCATTATTAAGTCTCACTATTTACGTCTCTTGATCTAGGTCGTATAGCTCTACATTTAACATCTGTATTCTCCCAATGATCCAGCTGGGACATAATCTCCTATCGCCTGCCTGCCTGCCTATATACTGTCCCCCTCGCACTCTTTGTCCCTCATTCTCTCTCCTTCTCTCTCCTTCTCCCTCCTTCGCCTCCACCCCTCCATCCCTCCCTCCCTCTCCTCCCCTCTCCTCCCCTCCCTCCCTCCCCTCCATCCCCTCCCTCCCCTCCCTCCCCTCCCTCCCCTCCCTCCCCTCCCTCCCCTCCCTCCCCTCCCTCCCCTGTGATAGAGCGTTAACCCCCAGAACACGATATGTTTTGGGCTGTAGCAGGGTCACTTTGACAAACCTCCAATAAAATTGAACCCAATCGCTCAAGGCGAACATTTTCAAATTAAGTAACCCTGAATCACCTTTAACTGCTTGCCATTCCCCTGCATGGTTAGCATGCTACTACAGTCACCGGGAAACTACTGATGTGTGATAGAGGGAACCTTTGTTACCTGAACACATTTTAATGCGGTAATGGTTCACGCTCTATTAAGCCTTTCTAGCTCTGGAAATTTCTAAAACGTGATCAGTGTGAACCACTCAATAGGACATAGGCACCCATGGTATTCATCCACAATCTATATTATTGGCATCCTATGCGATTCAAATAAGCATGATAGATATTCAGGCCGTGTGCCATTTTAACCCTTCAATTTTGAAATTAAGTCCATCCGGCAATTTAACTCGTTTGAATGGCGGCCATTGCGGATAATCATTATTTTCAATTGTGGATTATTATTCTGGTAGACTGGCCGTGTTGTCAATACACATGGACCGTATAAATATTCTTGTAGAAACCACGACTGGTAAAGTCAGACTCAGTCTGATACCTGATACTAAGTATGCATAGGATGCTGCTTGTGCGAGAGTTTTAAAAAGTGTAGGCCTACTACAGACATAAAGTTGCCATAATCAGATGTTCGGTGACTGTTCGGCTAATAGGATTCTCCAAAAAATATGTTAGTTATTATATACCCTGCTAACTAAAAATACACCCCTAAGAGCTCTTTTTCTCTTTGAGAGCCCAGGTATCTAGCAGGATCCGTACCCACAACCTCAGAACATTGAGCCCAACAGCTAACTGACTGCTCCACCGGGACTCATGCAATGATACTAAAGAGCCGATAGTATATGTAGTGCTTCATCCTTTTTAGGTCAATGAGTAAATTTTTTTTTTAACTTTGAGGGGTTTGAACCCAATTGGTCCGAATCCCAACAAGAAGTGCATTGTATGATAGCAGCAGGAGCACCCAGCCACATGTGTTTGAGCCTGTTAACTAGGGCCTATGTTGGTGAGGGATTGTCCCATTAGTCAATGTAAAGAGTGCTGTTTGGTTGGTACTGCTGTTGTATAAATTGGGGGCTCCGCCCCCGCACCCCCATTTTCTTTCTTTTTTCTTTTTTTCTTTTCTTTTTTTCCCTTGAAATATCAGAATAGCAAACTAGCTAACTAGGGTCTATGTTGGTGAGGCATTGTCCCATGAGACAAAGTTAAGAGTGCTGCTATTGTATAATTCGGGGGCTCAGCCCCCGCACCCGTTTACTTTTTTTTTTCATTTTCTTCTTTTTTCTTCTCTTTTCCCCTTGAAATATCAGAATAGCTAAAGAAATTTAAAAAAATGTGTATCAGGCATTTCAAAACTTCTGCTCTACATGGGATTCGAACCCAAGGTCTGCAATTCGAAACCAGAAGTGCTATGTACTGAAGAAGCTTCACCACTATGACCAGCGGTGAGTGTTGGGTTCATGGTTGGTTTATATATGACTATGTTATATCAGAATGAGGCTACACTCTTCAAGCATGTGCTCTGACCATTGTATTTCTATGAGAACACACAGAGGATATGTTTGATGATCATATAACCTCCTAGGAGGGTTATACAGGATATCCTCCTAGGCCACATGTGTGGAAAAAGAGCTGTAATCAGGCTATTTTACATAATCAAGCTATGAAAGCGGGCTGTATGTCGGATATACGCCTGGTGTCTCAAGTCAATATCATTGATATAAGCCTCGGCCTTCGGCCTTGGCTTATATCAATGATATTGCCTCTCGACCCCCAGGAGTATATCCAGTACATAAACTCTGCGGTATCGTCGATGTGTATCACTGTGTGCCAACGGCTACCCTATACTACTTATGCATGCCAATTCTTAAAGAATCATTTGATAGAAAACTGAGCAACGATTTCAAGTAATCATCGATAAAGACAGGAAATAATACGGGCTACCTGGGTAAGTATAACGTGCAAGAGACGCACGTGGGAGTGTAATAAATGGTCCGATATGTATTATCACATATCTGGATCGCCTAAGGAGTCTCCCCTGATGGTCTCAGTCTCTGGTTGACACAGCATGATCCCTCCCTGTCAGACATATCTCACTTTAGTTTTATGGCTTTCTTCAGGTTGGCTAACTTTTCCCCTCCTCAATCATTACGTCTTCAAGTATTCACGTTCCCCCATTGTCACCCAGTGTGGCCATGCCCTCCTCTAACCCTGGGACATCAAAGGGTCATCAATGTCTGCCAAAATATAGAGTCATGGATGAAATAAGTGCCGTCTTAGAAATAGTTGCTGCTTCATAACCATGTTAAGTATAGGCTTTGAAACAAGAGGGGTCCCACTTTATGGACAATGCTGTATGTTACTTAATTCTTGTTGTGTACAAACTAGCCATTGTTCTGTAGTCCTGAAGTTAAGCATTGGTAGGTTAAACTTAATAAACATAAGCGTCACTCTCGCTACTAACGTGTCACTCGTCATTTGACAAGAAGAAATATGGCAAAACGACGGGTACAGCGGCATGGTGAGAATGTCAGATCGCAGATCTCGGTACCCCTGCAGCGACAGTCGGAGTGGAGGGGTAGGTTAAGTAGAGACAGGTACTCAGCTCTATATAAAAGGGGTGCTGGGGGTTTAAAGAGCCTTCCTTTCACAGAGAGAAGAAACAGCGTCAAAAGGGAGTCCAGGTTGCCTAAGGTCAGCCAGGTCAGCCAGAGAGTCACCTAGGCTCCCTTAGGTGACCTAGACTCCCCTAGACAGGGGAGTCATTCTGGAGGCAACCTGGACTCTCTTTTGATGCTGTTTCTTTTCTCTGTGTTGACACTCGAGAGCCCATTCCTGTGCACAATCATTCAATGTTCATTTTCATTTTATTGTGCATGCACAAGGTATCTAAATAAGGAATAGAGGAGAATTCGTGAATGAATAGTGTTGATTCCGCGCGGAAGTGCCGTGAGAAAATACTTTACATTTAACATATTCCTGAAAATGGAACTTTCTTTATGGTTCAAGTGTTGTTTATCAACATAATCACACTGTGCTTCGTTCTGAGTCAGTGAAGCTCCACGTCCTTCTTTGAGATGTGTTCTAGATACGACAGGAAAAATATGATATACCGTAACATAAGAATTCACACTCTAGTGTAATTTGTGACAGCCTTTGCACAAGATCATACTTTTAGATGGATACCAGACCTTTCCATTTCCACCGGCCAGGGGAGAAATATGTACTCAGAAAAATAACAAGTAGGCTAAAAAAACAAACTATTTTACCTGGTAGCATGCATGCTGTGATCTACATAATCCGCTATTACAGAATTATGATTTAAACACATGTACTCAATATATTTTTTATGCACCATAATTTCAGAAACTTACTTGGCTTGGCGACAGTCCAGGCATCATCAAATTGTTCTTAATTTGAAATAGACAAAATGGTACATGGCTTTTTGTGTGTGTCTGTGGATGATGGAATGCATGAGTCACATTTTAATGCTGAGGGAGATGGCTTGGAAGCCCGGGCTTGGAAGTCACGGTTTTATTGGAGAGGGTGATAATCATACTATAAACTACACATACCTGTTGGTTTAACGAGAAGATAGCATGGCATCGTTATCCTTCAGAGAATATCAGGAACAGTATCATTTCCAGGGAGGAAAGTAATGGCTAGCAGGAGAGGGGTGGGTATGAGGGAGATGATGGGTGAGAAAAGAAGTGGGGGTTGTTAGAGAAGCTGACAATTCGAGGGGAGTTTTAAAGGTGTATAGAGAACGAAGGGATGTTGACACAGTCATGTATATGCATGGTGGAAAGGATGGACAGAGATCGGGGGAGTGGGCTTCAGAGAAATGCTGGAAGGGCAACCTGGAGAGAGACTATATTATAGTCTAGGGGAGACCGGGGCACGTTGAACCGCTTTCACACCTTTATTTTTTTTCTGACTTTGCTAAAGGGGTCTGAACTTTGATTTTGTATCAAGCACTTACCTTGTATCATTGCGTTATTAGAGAACCTTTTGCAAGGCAACTGTGGTCTTTTCTTGTATTTCTCTTGAATTTTTAAAAATAAAATCTTAGGGTGGTTCAATGTGCCCCATGCCCGGGGTAGGTTGATCCACCCACTGGGGCACCTTGAACCACATGCATTGAACAATCCAAATAATCACCAATATAGATCAATAACTGAAATTTTGGTTGCAATTAGTTGCTTTTGTTGCTTTTGCATAGGACTGAATGTAAAAATTACATCTTTATTGCATGAAAGTCACTCAATTATAGTTTCTATAGAAGTGACTGAGTTTGTACCTTACAGATTTTTTTTAGGGTCAAACTAAACCACTTTGAGAGTATTCCTGTTATTTGTTACATCTGAATAAATCTTTGATTACATTCTTCTGTGATGTAATGCACTCTTCTGCCTGTGAAAAGTGATAAATCTGGGAATAAAGACACTGTAAATATGTTACACAAGAAAAAAAATCACAGACCGCAAACTATGTATTTTATCATAATTTTATAACCAAAATCTATCTAATTAGTTTATGTCATTATCTATATTATCTTCCCTTGATACACTACTAACATTGCATAATTATTCAGTCATTTAGTTGTTGTAACACCATTGCCAAAGAGCCCCGAAAATCGGGGCACCTTGAGCCGGCTCAAGGTGCCCCAGAGCTTGGAGTACCTTGAGCATGGCTCAAGGTGCCCCGATTTTTGTGGCTCAATGTGCCCCATGCTGGTCATCACAGATAAGATTGATGTTATTGAAATTACATAACACACCCAGCAGTAAAGTTTGGTTCTATTCAAGGGTTCATAAGTATACTTTGACCTCCATAGAGATCTTAGGCCAGCAATGTTTTTTAAGGACACAAGAACAAAAGTTTAACAATTGCAAATATCTACTTTCAAGGCCATAAACCTTTAATGTTGTCTAACTTTCTCATCAGCATCCTAAAATCATCATGATGTTGCTGATCTGAACCGTCCATATAAGGGGGTAATGTGGTAGGCATACTGCCAGGAAATTCCCAAAGAAATATCAAAGAAAGCGGGCGGCTCAACGTGCCCGGGTGGTCAACGTGCCCCGGTCTCCCCTATACTATATACGACTATAATTATAGTAAGGGAAAGTTGAAGAGAATCTGTAAAGGAGGGAATGCTGGAGAGAGACTAAGAGCGATGTGACCAAGAAGTGGAGGTTGGAAAGAGAGTAAGAGCTGTCAAGAGAACAGACCGGTTCACAGAGAGTGAATGGAGGGAAGACTGAGGACAAGTAAACAGTTGAATATTAAATCTTGAATGTTGAAAGAGCAAGGCATTATAGGGAGGCGATGAGATGGTTGGTAGGAGGCAACAAGGGGTAGTGGTAAGGTGGAATTGGGAGAGGGACAGTGGACAGAAGGAGAGGGGGGAATGAGGAGACTGGGAGGCATGGAGGCAGGGAGGCAGAGAGGCAGGGAGGCAGGGAGGCAGTGAGACAGGGATGCAGGGATACAGGGATGCAGTGAGGCAGGGATGCAGGGATGCAGGGATGCAGGGATGCAGGGATGCAGGGATGCAGGGAGGCAGGTAGGCAGGTAGGCAGGGGGGCAGGGGGCAGGGAGGCAGGGAGGGAAACAGCGGGCGGGGTGGGAATTTATCTAGAGAAGGAAATGACGGAAATGATCCAGTGTATTGAAGTAGGGAAGGATGATAACAATCTCCCCTAGCCAGGTGATCCCAAACAGGCGTGTAGCATGGCACTAGTGACCCTGACACTGCTCTGCATGTAACAAGCCTTCCTTGTCCCATGTAGGCAGTAAGTAAACACCATGAACACCATCAGGACTATATAAGGGACCCAGTGTCCACATGCAGGTTCTGACTTATGGATACAATGACAACACGAGGTAATCCCCTCAGGCGTATTATACGTAGGTTCTAGAAATTACACCAAACCATGCAATCTCTGCTATAGGATAGATGAGGTTTGTTTGGGTTTGGGGCAATATCCCTTTTGATCTTTGTTGCACGCAATCTCCGCATTTTATTGCGCACCCATATATAGGCTTATACAGACATGCAGTGTCCACTCTTGTAATTAATAATGCTCATCTTCGGCTTTAAAGTACTTATGTAATCGTTTTAAGTACAAATGTAGTTTGTTACATTTATATTGTTTCAAAATAGCAAGTATTACACAGTAATATCCTACAATGTATCTGGTTTCCCAATAAACCAGATGGTTTCAACTGAGGTGAAACCCCCCTTTTATCTGGGATCAAACTGTTGGTTTGGCAAACAGGTAAGGACTTTTTCCCTTTATTTTTGATGTCATGCCAAACGCATATAATGATACAGCTAGTTGCTATTTTTATGGCTTAAGGGGCGCCATTTGTCTTTTGAAGAGTGACCTGAGTATCTTGAGCCCCTTCACCTTATAACTAAAGCACATGTTAATGGTATAATACACGCCTCGTGTCCACACTTACAATAAATATAGGCATGCCTTCACGTCTTGCCATCCCACTCTACCATATGCTGTACACAGGCGAGTCAAAGACACAGCTTCAGCCTAAATGAATTCTATAAGGTATCTTTCACAGTATTGGATATTCAGTTTTGTTATAATTTATCGTTACTACCTATCTATGCCTAGTTATTGTTAAAATATGTCTGATTGAAGTATGTACTATACACCCAAGAAAGAGTAGGGTGGTAGTTAACCCTCATCTTTTAGTATATAAAGAACCATTTTCGTAAGCACAAAGGGTATGTGCACTGCTAGTACTATATAGATATCACAACATGGACCGGTTAAATTTTTGACGCGGTATAGGTGTACATTATTAGTAATCCATTAACGCGAGACAAAAGAATATCATTGTGATCTTTATTTGTTTTTATCAACCTAAACTGTGACATACATGAGTCTCATACCCGAAACGATTTATTTATTTTTCGCATTGAAAAAATATCGAATTTCTTGTATGTGTAACCCATGGAATTTATTATAAATAATTCCTGGATCAGGACCTTTTGTGTTGTTCTTTACCCCGACTTTGCTTAAAGGAAGACCACGTGTACTTGTATATAATGTGAAGAGAGCAAATAAATAATATCAAAACTCAAACTCAAACTCAGTTTTAATTCGATAGATTTTATATGACCACACCATTATTGTAACCACTTAGAATCTCGAACCATGAAAATTCACACCAATTCTCTTATAATCAAGGAAATAGCATGCATCATTATCGGCCTTAAAAGACTAGGGTGTTTTTGCTCAAAATTGACTGACCTGTCTGACCTGGGTTGGTCATATAGGGAGCCAAAACAAGACCAAGGAAGCTGGTCAGTACTGACAAAGGTTTCTAGCATAAAGAATACCAGTGTGCCATGTTGGGTGAGTCCAGCCTTTAAATGAGTATCCAGCATTGGCTGGCCCTCACCAAAGTGCTTGACCCTTGTAAGTTGTAGTAGAGTGTCTTTCGTGACATAGCCAGTGGCAGGCTGAGGCTCTGGGTGTAGCTACATTCAGGTGCTAATTGACATATCATTGCGAAGCCGTCAGATGAGGTGTTTATTATAACTTTTCTTTTGGTGTGGGTTCTCTCTATGTATTGCCTCACATTTTTTGATCATGTAATTTGATAGCCGTGAAATCAAGTTGCCACTGCAAAGATGTTTCTTTAAAGGGACTTGGTATACCTCAGGCTACCACTACTGGCGCCACTGGCCTTTAATAGGTCACGCCCAGTTGACCCAGTCTGTAGGTACCAATACCACACACCAGGTGGCAACTCAGTGCAAAATGAGGTCGTCACGGTTCACTGAAGGACAACTGCCCTTCACCTTTCTTCAAAGCAGTGAAGCACATGCTGTACAGAGTGGAACACTAAAGGTAAGTAGTATTTCTTCTCTTTGCAAAGCTATTCATATGAAGTGTGTAGACACACTATAAGGGTAAAGGGAGTGAGGCCTGTACAACGATGTGTACTTGGAGGAGGGGAGGCAGAATGTACAGGTGGGGTGGCGGACTGGGGAGGGTTCTAGCCCTGTGCAGGTGTGTGTGGGGGGGGGGGGGAGTTGGGGGCTACCTGGGAGACGGCTAATGTACAGGTAGAGGGGCGGACTGTGGAGTGGTACACCCCGGTACAGGTGTGTGTGGGGCATTGGGGGGGGGGGGGGCAATGTATGTTATGTAGCAGGTTACTGGAGGAGGGACAGGCAGCTTGTACAGGTAGAGGGGCGGACTGTGGAGGGGTACACCCCGGTACAGGTGTGTGTGTTATGTAGCAGGTTACTGGAGGAGGGACAGGCAGCTTGTACAGGTAGAGGGGCGGACTGTGGACAGGTGTGTGTGTTATGTAGCAGGTTACTGGAGGAGGGACAGGCAGCTTGTACAGGTAGAGGGGCGGACTGTGGACAGGTGTGTGTGTTATGTAGCAGGTTACTGGAGGAGGGACAGGCAGCTTGTATAGGTAGAGGGGCGGACTGTGGAGGGGTGTGTGTGTTATGTAGCAGGTTACTGGAGGAGGGACAGGCAGCTTGTACAGGTAGAGGGGCGGACTGTGGACAGGTGTGTGTTATGTAGCAGGTTACTGGAGGAGGGACAGGCAGCTTGTACAGGTAGAGGGGCGGACTGTGGACAGGTGTGTGTGTTATGTAGCAGGTTACTGGAGGAGGGACAGGCAGCTTGTATAGGTAGAGGGGCGGACTGTGGACAGGTGTGTGTGTTATGTAGCAGGTTACTGGAGGAGGGACAGGCAGCATGTACAGGTAGAGGGGCGGACTGTGGACAGGTGTGTGTGTTATGTAGCAGGTTACTGGAGGAGGGACAGGCAGCTTGTACAGGTAGAGGGGCGGACTGTGGACAGGTGTGTGTTATGTAGCAGGTTACTGGAGGAGGGACAGGCAGCTTGTACAGGTAGAGGGGCGGACTGTGGACAGGTGTGTGTTATGTAGCAGGTTACTGGAGGAGGGACAGGCAGCTTGTACAGGTAGAGGGGCGGACTGTGGACAGGTGTGTGTGTTATGTAGCAGGTTACTGGAGGAGGGACAGGCAGCTTGTACAGGTAGAGGGGCGGACTGTGGACAGGTGTGTGTTATGTAGCAGGTTACTGGAGGAGGGACAGGCAGCTTGTACAGGTAGAGGGGCGGACTGTGGAGGGGTACACTCTGGTACAGGTGTGTGTGTTATGTGGCAGGTTACTGGAGGAGGGACAGGCAGCTTGTACAGGTAGAGGGGCGGACTGTGGACAGGTGTGTATGTTATGTAGCAGGTTACTGGAGGAGGGACAGGCAGCTTGTACAGGTAGAGGGGCGGACTGTGGACAGGTGTGTGTGTTATGTAGCAGGTTACTGGAGGAGGGACAGGCAGCTTGTACAGGTAGAGGGGCGGACTGTGGACAGGTGTGTGTGTTATGTAGCAGGTTACTGGAGGAGGGACAGGCAGCTTGTACAGGTAGAGGGGCGGACTGTGGACAGGTGTTTGTGTTATGTAGCAGGTTACTGGAGGAGGGACAGGCAGCTTGTACAGGTAGAGGGGCGGACTGTGGACAGGTGTGTGTGTTATGTAGCAGGTTACTGGAGGAGGGACAGGCAGCTTGTACAGGTAGAGGGGCGGACTGTGGACAGGTGTGTGTGTTATGTAGCAGGTTACTGGAGGAGGGACAGGCAGCTTGTACAGGTAGAGGGGCGGACTGTGGACAGGTGTGTGTGTTATGTAGCAGGTTACTGGAGGAGGGACAGGCAGCTTGTACAGGTAGAGGGGCGGACTGTGGACAGGTGTGTGTTATGTAGCAGGTTACTGGAGGAGGGACAGGCAGCTTGTACAGGTAGAGGGGCGGACTGTGGACAGGTGTGTGTGTTATGTAGCAGGTTACTGGAGGAGGGACAGGCAGCTTGTACAGGTAGAGGGGCGGACTGTGGAGGGGTACACCCCGGTACAGGTGTGTGTGTTATGTAGCAGGTTACTGGAGGAGGGACAGGCAGCTTGTATAGGTAGAGGGGCGGACTGTGGAGGGGTACACCCCGGTACAGGTGTGTGTGTTATGTAGCAGGTTACTGGAGGAGGGACAGGCAGCTTGTACAGGTAGAGGGGCGGACTGTGGAGGGGTACACCCCGGTACAGGTGTGTGTGTTATGTAGCAGGTTACTGGAGGAGGGACAGGCAGCTTGTATAGGTAGAGGGGCGGACTGTGGAGGGGTACACCCCGGTACAGGTGTGTGTGTTATGTAGCAGGTTACTGGAGGAGGGACAGGCAGCATGTGGCTGTGATTCACGACCTTGGCCCAATGTTTTTGTCTCTGACCGGGTGCCAGCTCTGACTGGGTGCCAGCTCTGACTGGGTGCCACCTCTGACCGGCCTGAATAAAAACGGGTTATTCAGGGCAGATGATGATAGAATTTGGCTGAAAAGGTGAATGGATGTTATAACTCTTTAAACTAATCATTAGTTGCCATTTTTATCATAATCTGCCTTAAATAACCCGTTTTTATTCAGGCCGGTCAGAGATGGCACCCGGTGAGAGCTTGCACCCGGTCAGAGCTGGCATCCGGTCAGAGACAAAAACATTGGCCCAATGTCGTGAGACACAGCCTTGTACAGGTAGAGGGGTGCACTGTGGAGGGGAACACCCCAGTACAAGGTGTTTGTATTTACAAATACCAAAATACAACTTGATATATGACACAATTTACGAAAAGGGCCCTTAGTTCAGGGTGTACTAAGGTCCCTTTCCCCAGTACATGTCAAAATTATACTTAATGATTATATTAACAAAAGTCATTATAACATGTGATTTCTATTTCAGATGGCTTCCAATAACTTGGAGTTTGGTGACCCCTATGAGGGTTGTACATGTCGAAATGTCTGCAGCAGGCCAACAAGAACCAGGAAATGTCCCTGCCTGGCAGCTCAGATGTTCTGCACCTCTATGTGCAAGTGCGGCACAACTAAGGAGGGATGCTGCAACCTATATGGCAAGGGAGGACCCTTAGACAAAGTTTACGATGTTATACCAGGACAAGGGGAGGAAACTGAGGAACCAGTGGTCAGTTTTTTACTGTGACTATTTATTAGACCGTTTTTCTAAATAAATCCTTCATCATACCCATGGCACAACTGTGCCGGTCTTCAAGAATAACACTAGAGTGCACTCAGGGTGCAAATTTTATATGTTCATAATATTTGTCTTTCACTATGTGGTGGTTCTCCCAAATCCATACAGTAGTATTTCTAGTATATAAGACATGCACATGCTCCTCCCTGTGCATCCATGTGCAGGGTTCCACTGTTCTCCATTTCCTCCACTGGTAGCCAGCTTGAATTAGTTTCCTGCAAACATCCTGTACTTGCTGTATTTGCAAGTGGGCAAATTCCTGTACTTATTGTGGAATATCTGATTCATTTCATGCAAGGAGAAGTAGACACCCAGTTTAAATCTGCATTTGAACTAAATTTATTCTTTTCTTTTTTTTCACTTACAATTTATTGTGTCATTGTTAACACATTTTCTTTCTTAGATAATTGAGGTGCTTGACCATAGCTCGGAGAACGACAGCTTGCCACGGAATGCCATGGTTCAAAAGAAGAATCCAAATGCAGAATCACTAAAGGACAAAGTAAGTAATGATAATCTACATCTCTCCACATCCTACATTGCTTCGATCTAGAATATCACAACTAAATGAACCATCATCATTCTTAAAGTGTTTTCTTCTTTATTATTGATTGCCAACTCCCCCCCCCCCATTTGACATTCGAGCTCCCAGACAGTTGGTCATCCCCCCCCCACGGGTCCTGGCCCCCAAAGAAAATTTAAGTCTATCAGTCGTTTTTAAGTACATTAAGACCCTGAAAAAATCTAAATAATGGTCCACCACGTCCAAATACCACAGTCAACACCTATGCCGCCATACATTGACTTACACACCACCATGTCGACAGGCAGCATGTACAGGTAGAGGGTCGGACTGTGGACAGGTGTGTATGTTATGTAGCAGGTTACTGGAGGAGGGACAGGCAGCTTGTACAGGTAGAGGGGCGCAGTGTGGACAGGTGTGTGTGTTATGTAGCAGGTTACTGGAGGAGGGACAGGCAGCTTGTACAGGTAGAGGGGCGGACTGTGGAGGGGTACACCCCGGTACAGGTGTGTGT
Organism: Harmothoe impar; assembly: GCA_947462335.1. Taxonomy (NCBI): domain Eukaryota; kingdom Metazoa; phylum Annelida; class Polychaeta; order Phyllodocida; family Polynoidae; genus Harmothoe; species Harmothoe impar. The sequence goes on from OX381720.1 coordinate 27,690,033, forward strand.
GTTATGTAGCAGGTTACTGGAGGAGGGACAGGCAGCTTGTACAGGTAGAGGGGCGGACTGTGGACAGGTGTGTGTGTTATGTAGCAGGTTACTGGAGGAGGGACAGGCAGCTTGTACAGGTAGAGGGTCGGACTGTGGACAGGTGTGTGTGTTATGTAGCAGGTTACTGGAGGAGGGACAGGCAGCTTGTACAGGTAGAGGGGCGGACTGTGGACAGGTGTGTGTGTTATGTAGCAGGTTACTGGAGGAGGGACAGGCAGCTTGTACAGGTAGAGGGGCGGACTGTGGACAGGTGTGTATGTTATGTAGCAGGTTACTGGAGGAGGGACAGGCAGCTTGTACAGGTAGAGGGGCGGACTGTGGACAGGTGTGTATGTTATGTAGCAGGTTACTGGAGGAGGGACAGGCAGCTTGTACAGGTAGAGGGTCGGACTGTGGACAGGTGTGTATGTTATGTAGCAGGTTACTGGAGGAGGGACAGGCAGCTTGTACAGGTAGAGGGGCGGACTGTGGACAGGTGTGTATGTTATGTAGCAGGTTACTGGAGGAGGGACAGGCAGCTTGTACAGGTAGAGGGGCGGACTGTGGACAGGTGTGTGTGTTATGTAGCAGGTTACTGGAGGAGGGACAGGCAGCTTGTACAGGTAGAGGGGCGGACTGTGGACAGGTGTGTGTTATGTAGCAGGTTACTGGAGGAGGGACAGGCAGCTTGTACAGGTAGAGGGGCGGACTGTGGAGGGGTACACTCTGGTACAGGTGTGTGTGTTATGTAGCAGGTTACTGGAGGAGGGACAGGCAGCTTGTACAGGTAGAGGGGCGGACTGTGGACAGGTGTATGTTATGTAGCAGGTTACTGGAGGAGGGACAGGCAGCTTGTACAGGTAGAGGGGCGGACTGTGGACAGGTGTGTGTTATGTAGGGGGTTACTGGAGGAGGGACAGGCAGCTTGTACAGGTAGAGGGGCGGACTGTGGACAGGTGTGTGTTATGTAGCAGGTTACTGGAGGAGGGACAGGCAGCTTGTACAGGTAGAGGGGCGGACTGTGGACAGGTGTGTGTTATGTAGCAGGTTACTGGAGGAGGGACAGGCAGCTTGTACAGGTAGAGGGGCGGACTGTGGACAGGTGTGTGTTATGTAGCAGGTTACTGGAGGAGGGACAGGCAGCTTGTACAGGTAGAGGGGCGGACTGTGGACAGGTGTGTGTTATGTAGGGGGTTACTGGAGGAGGGACAGGCAGCTTGTACAGGTAGAGGGGCGGACTGTGGACAGGTGTGTGTTATGTAGCAGGTTACTGGAGGAGGGACAGGCAGCTTGTACAGGTAGAGGGGCGGACTGTGGACAGGTGTGTGTGTTATGTAGCAGGTTACTGGAGGAGGGACAGGCAGCTTGTACAGGTAGAGGGGCGGACTGTGGAGGGGTACACCCCGGTACAGGTGTGTGTGTTATGTAGCAGGTTACTGGAGGAGGGACAGGCAGCTTGTACAGGTAGAGGGGCGCAGTGTGGACAGGTGTGTGTGTTATGTAGCAGGTTACTGGAGGAGGGACAGGCAGCTTGTACAGGTAGAGGGGCGGACTGTGGAGGGGTACACCCCGGTACAGGTGTGTGTGTTATGTAGCAGGTTACTGGAGGAGGGACAGGCAGCTTGTACAGGTAGAGGGGCGGACTGTGGACAGGTGTGTGTTATGTAGCAGGTTACTGGAGGAGGGACAGGCAGCTTGTACAGGTAGAGGGGCGGACTGTGGACAGGTGTGTGTGTTATGTAGCAGGTTACTGGAGGAGGGACAGGCAGCTTGTACAGGTAGAGGGGCGGACTGTGGACAGGTGTGTGTTATGTAGCAGGTTACTGGAGGAGGGACAGGCAGCTTGTACAGGTAGAGGGGCGGACTGTGGACAGGTGTGTGTGTTATGTAGCAGGTTACTGGAGGAGGGACAGGCAGCTTGTACAGGTAGAGGGGCGGACTGTGGAGGGGTACACCCCGGTACAGGTGTGTGTGTTATGTAGCAGGTTACTGGAGGAGGGACAGGCAGCTTGTACAGGTAGAGGGGCGCAGTGTGGACAGGTGTGTGTGTTATGTAGCAGGTTACTGGAGGAGGGACAGGCAGCTTGTACAGGTAGAGGGGCGCAGTGTGGACAGGTGTGTGTTATGTAGGGGGTTACTGGAGGAGGGACAGGCAGCTTGTACAGGTAGAGGGGCGGACTGTGGACAGGTGTGTGTGTTATGTAGCAGGTTACTGGAGGAGGGACAGGCAGCTTGTACAGGTAGAGGGGCGGACTGTGGACAGGTGTGTGTTATGTAGCAGGTTACTGGAGGAGGGACAGGCAGCTTGTACAGGTAGAGGGGCGGACTGTGGACAGGTGTGTGTTATGTAGCAGGTTACTGGAGGAGGGACAGGCAGCTTGTACAGGTAGAGGGGCGGACTGTGGACAGGTGTTTGTGTTATGTAGCAGGTTACTGGAGGAGGGACAGGCAGCTTGTACAGGTAGAGGGGCGGACTGTGGACAGGTGTGTGTTATGTAGCAGGTTACTGGAGGAGGGACAGGCAGCTTGTACAGGTAGAGGGGCGGACTGTGGACAGGTGTGTGTGTTATGTAGCAGGTTACTGGAGGAGGGACAGGCAGCTTGTACAGGTAGAGGGGCGGACTGTGGACAGGTGTGTGTGTTATGTAGCAGGTTACTGGAGGAGGGACAGGCAGCTTGTATAGGTAGAGGGGCGGACTGTGGAGGGGTACACTCTGGTACAGGTGTGTGTGTTATGTAGGGGGTTACTGGAGGAGGGACAGGCAGCTTGTATAGGTAGAGGGGTGGACTGTGGAGGGGTACACCCCGGTACAGGTGTGTGTGTGGCGGGTGGATGGCTCGTGGAGGAGGCCAGACGTGGTAATTCTCCAAGTGTTTTCTTCTTTATAATTCATTGTAGCCACAAGTATGGATAACTGATATTGCCCAATTAGAATACCTTTCATCACATCATCTTTTGCCACCTGACCACAGAATGACCTACTTATACACCACTGAATAAATGCAACAGTTACTGAGAATATTTACATGTTTTTTCTTTAATAAACAGGTACAAACTTTGAGTCTCGACACATTGAAGGAGGTTCTAATGGAAATCATGGAGAAACATCCACACATGGCATCATACCTCCCAGACACTGTACCAGCAAACAAGGAGCCACCATCAACCCTAAAAACACCTTCTGACGACTTGTGTCATTGCGGTTTATGTGTCATAATGGAAAACCCTGATGAGCAGAAATGTTGTCGGGGTCCACCTAAGGGACTGTGCATTTTAGCCAAGCCAGAGAGTGGAAACATCATTAGAACAGTAGTGTTGAATCTCCATGTTTTGCAAGCTGCCATTAGAAATCGTAATGATCTTTTTGCACTACAAGATGACATAAATAACCTGCGAAGTCTCAGACATGCTGCTTATAGGCAGTATACACTGTGGCGCTTCGGACATTTGGGTGCTGGGCACAGGGTTCTCATTCCCAGCTGTGTCGTCCACCGTATACGGACCCTGTACCCTTCCCCCAATGGCCAGTACACTGGGTTCAGGGTTGGGAGATTCGGTTGAAGGGACAATAGTGATGAAGCCATTGGGACACAAGTTTTTCATAACTCTTAAACTTTCTTTTCCTACGACAGTTGTCCCCAGACATAACCTTCATTCGCTTTTCCGTTAAATTTAGAATAGATCAAAAGTTTAATGGGTTTTTGTTATTTCATGGTTGAATCCGGATCGAATATTAGATGGTTATTACTTTGTGTGGCCTTTATAGGAGACTTGACTTGACAAGAGTCCCATGCTTTTACACTATGTCCTTTTATGTTCAAGTCTGTTACAAATTCTGTCGTACCAACATAAATAAAAAACAACTCTGTGGTTGATGGTAGGTCAGTGACTGATGGACACTATACCACTGTTATTTCTTGAAGTTCTTATCTTACATTTATGCACTGCTTATTACATATATAAAAAGAGCACACAATCTGGTCCAAAAGGAATTCATGTTAATCCAGGTCAACATTTCAGATCAGAGCCTGTCCTTGTCTGTGCTTCTCATATTTAGCGATGAGTAATGCCTTGTCAGGTTTTGGTACTAGAGCGATTACTTTACCCACTGTTGGGTCCTTGGGATTGGGTGGTGTACTGCTGTCTAGCCTCTGGTATTTGTAGGAAACCTCTCTGTACAGGAGGGTGTCATATAGGATCTGTGGAATGTAGGAATAATCCTTGGGCTCTTTGATCGGCTGCCGGGACCATGCTTTTGTGGCTTTGCTGTACTTATCCTTGCACCTATAAACCAATATATCAGAAGGAACACTTTGCTACATTATATGCAATATCCTTATGGCATTAGAATGTGTGTTTCGGAACATGGTTGTTTATTGATAATGTTCACCAAAATATTAATGTGCCTTTCTTTCGGAATTGGATATAAAGATACTTTATAGTCAATAGAGATCTGTTCAAACCATGTACCAATAAGTTTGCTTTGTATTTACCTGAAGCTCCCATCTGCTTTTGTTGCCAGGGGTCGAGCGAGGTGATGGTTATGGTCCTTAGCTGTCAGGATATTTCTTAGTTCATACCCGGTGAACCTGAAGTAGAGAATATGTATTACATGATATAGGTTCCGGGTATCAAATTGTTACACAGTTCCCCTTTTTTTGAAATTTTATGGTGAAAATCTATTCCTTACAAAATCGGAAGAACTGTTTCTGAATCTTGATTATTTAAGGGTTGAACTCCTACATACTTGTATGCAATCCTCTTTGGACAATACATCAGAAGATGTGAATTGAAGGACTCAATGTCACCAGTATGGCTGAAAGAATTAAAAGGTTACGGTACATTAATCTGAAACATGAACCAGCTATGATCCACAATATTGTATACAATATAAAGCATTGCCCTATTATAAGTACTGAAGCCTAATATTCTGTTGGTTTATAATTAGTATTACATGCGTAACTAGCGTATAAGCCACACACAATTTATTATAATTCCTAGAAGGACAGGCCTTTGCATCAATATATATGGAAAAAACTTGTCAATTGGCCGCATGCTAAGTTATGCAGTCCTACATCTAGCTGCTCATAGACTCCTCAGGGTCACCATGACCTATTAAACTAGTCGGTAAAAGAGCATATTTGTATTAGCGCTATTATAGTTATGTATTGTTCATGCTATATGTCACGAATGGTAAGATACCCAAAAGGTGCTCTTTGTTAATTTTGATGTTTTGTTTTATTGTTAATAAATGTTACATTAAAAATAAGGATCAAAGTTGTTATCTTATCATTAACACCAAGGCACTGGCTCGAAGTGATATGTTTCACCCATATTCGTACAAGTACACTAGACTGCAGTAAAATTGTTGTCTGTTGTCTGTATGAACAAATTTTTCAGCCCATTTTGATCTACTACTCTTTCCCTACCCTTCCTACCCTGTCCCTGCCCTCCCTACTCCGCCCCTACTATCTCTACTCCGCCCCTACCCTCCCTACTCCGCCCCTACCTTCCCTACTCCGCCCCTACCCTCCCTACTCCGCCCCTACCTTCCCTACTCCGCCCCTACCCTGCCTACTCGACCCCTACCCTGCCTACTCGGCCCCTACCCTGCCTACTCGGCCCCTACCCTGCCTACTGGGCCCCTACCCTGCCTACTGGGCCCCTACCCTCCCTACCCCGTCCCTACCCTCCCTACTCCATCCCTACCTTCCCTACTCCGTCCCTATTCTACCCCTACCCTCCCTACTCCATGCTTACCCTGCCTACTATGTCCCTACCCGGCCTACTATGTCCCTACCCTGCCTACTATGTCCCTACCCTGCCTACTACATCCCTACCCTCCCTACTCCGCTCCTACCCTCCCTACTCCGCTCCTTCCCTTCCCACTCCGTCCCTACCCTCCCTACTCGGCCCCTACCTTCCCTACTCCATCCCTACCCTGCCTCCTCTGTCGCTACCCTCCCTGCTCTGTCCCTACCCTCCCTACTCTGTCCATACCCTTCCTTCTCCATGCCTACACTCCCTACTTGGCCCCTACCCTCCAACTCCATCCCTACCTTCCCTACCCCTACCCTGCCTACTCCGCCCCTACTCTCCCTACTCCGCCGCTACCCTGCCTGCTCTGTCCTTACCCTCCCTACTCCATACCTACCCTTCCTACTTGGCCCGTACCCTCCTACTCCATCCCTACGTTACCTACTCTGTCCCTATTCTACCCCTACCCTCCCTACTCCGTGCTTACCCTGCGTACTATGTCCCTAACCTGCCTACTCCATCCCTACCCTCTCTCCTTGGCCGCTACCCTCCCTACTTTGTCCCTATTCTCCCTACTCCATCCCTCCCCTTGCTACCTCGCCCCTACTCTCCGAACTCCATCCCTTTCCTCCCTACTCTCTCCCTACTCTCCTTACTTGGCCCCTACCGTCCCCACTCCGTTCCTACTCCGCCCTACCCTCCCTACTCTGCCCCTCCCCTCCCCCTCCCCTCCCTACTCTGCCCTACCCTCCCTACCCTGCCCCTACTCCGCCCTACCCTCCCTACTCTGCCCCTACTCTCTCCCTACCCTCCCTACTCCGCCCTACCCTCCCTACTCTCATCCCTCAATCCCCCTAATTCTTTTACCACTTTGGCACTCCATCTGTCTCACTATGTATCCAGCCTGCCTCCCCCTTAACCTGACCCCCAAAACTCCAGGACCCGGCCCCAGCACTAAAAATCTATTGACTTGTCAGTCCTGGCACAGCATACCGTAAATTGATGAAGCTAAATTCAAACGAAGAGTATTTCCTGTGTGTTTCAAGGACAATGAAACTGACTATCACATTTACAAGTAATGTACAGGTATCCAAATGTGACATTTACTCACATTTATCATCATCAGAAAATGACACACTTACAATTGACTTTACTTTTACATAAACATGACAATAACGTTACATAAACATGGGGGTTACGAGATAACCATGATTGAAATATTTTGAATATCAATAAAATTCATGTCGAGTAAAACTTCTTTATTCTGCTAACCGGAAGTGTGTGATGAACTTGAACTTCTTGGTGAGCTTAGCATCGTACACTATCTTGATCAGTGCATGGTGTGATCTGGAGCCCACTTCTATCCATGGTCTCTTTTCTGATAGCATGGGAATTTCATGCAGGCATCGTCCGTCTGTATAGCCCTCTGTATCTGGGACCCACTCGTGCTGATTGGTAACGTGGTGCAGAATACTCTTCCATGTTTCCTTTTAGAAGGAGACAATACTTTTGTTGTGTTTTGCTATATCCATACAAAATTGTTCAAACTTGAATTACAAACTCTATATTTTGGAGGGAAATCTTCATATACCACTATGTAGTTATGGGATCAGTATGACAGGGTGTGTAGATTATCTATCAAGGTTCACCCAACAAACTGTTAATATTTAGCTACAAATATTATATTCATTGTCCCAATAATTTTATACAGTGTGTCAGAGGGCAATGTGCAGGGGTTTCATGTTATTATGAGTAAAGAGACTCACCATTAGCTTTGCTTCGTTTCCTCCACAGTTCTCAGCACAGAACCAAAGGTGGTTACGGAATGCCCCAACCCAAGGCATTATGTCTTCACATCCTTTCTGTTGTGCGAGCTGATGCAAAAGTTCAATGTGAGATAGGAGAGATTAAAGGTTATGTTCCCCCTGCAATACATATCTTCAGATGAGATAGTAGCATGAAGACATTATATGTTTATATTTACAATGCTTGCAAGGCCCCATAGAGCACACCTATTAAGAAAATCTGGCAAAATTGTTATAAATAACAATTTTGCCAAATTTGTGGATTTGTAGTGAAAATGGTACATTCATAATGGTACATGTCTCAATGTAGTATTCATTTTCCATTTACAAATATAATTGTTTCCTAGGGTAGGTTGACCCTAAGTCGAACTCATACATTGAGTCCACCACTTTTGACATGAAATTCAGCATGCATATGGTGACCATAAACTCCCACTGATTTAAGAATTGAAGTGTTTTCCAAATATAAACTGCACACTGCATCCCCATCATCACTCTTTTTCATCCTGTAAAATCAGTCAGAAATACCCCTGTTTGACCTGTTTTGAGAAACAGAGAATAAAAAATTCTCCACTGTTCATACTCTTTGGTAGTTGATTCGCTTAGTTTGTGAGCTAGATATGTGTCTAAATTACACAAAATTAATCATGACTTTATTGAGCAAAATTAATTGCCTAAGTTATATTTAGGACTGAGTTCATAAGGTACAAACATTTCACCAGAATGTTTGTCTAAGAACTCTCCCTCTACCCTAGAGAATACCTCCTCCACCCAGAATATCCTCTTTTACTAAAGGGTTAAGGATAGCAGGCCTAGCTGTGTAGTGAATGGAGGGCAAGGGTGAAACACAACAAGAGGTGGGAAAAGGGGGTAAGGGGGCAGAGACCCTGATATATTCAATAGAAGTCCGTACTGCATGTCTATAATGTTATATTTACTCCTCTTTGCTCATACAAGTAATATTTACTTGTATTAATAGCTCATAATGCAGTTGTATGCACCTTAGGTACAGTACTGACATGGTCTTGATTATTCCATATTCAATCAATTGTTTTCTTCTCTATTGTTAGTTGTAACAAATTGATATATGATGCATGCATTCAGGTCAGCCAATCCAAACAGGAAATCACTGGTTTATTCCACATTTTCGGGTGGTTGTAATATGGCTGACTTTAGGTGCACTTTGGCTGACTTAGGGTGAAATGGGGCAATTCTGAATACTCTGATAAATCATGGAATTTAAAACTATAAAATGATATATTGCATTGTAAGACATCATGAATGTTATTCTCCAGAGCAATACCTAAAGTTTGGTTCAATTCTGAAGGATATGCACAAAAAAAACTCTAGGAGCAATTAGACCTGAAAGGTAGCTCATGAAAAAACATAGATCAGACCAGTTGAAAGGGGTGACTCTACCCTAGACTTAAATTGTGAACTTAACTAGCATGCAGCATAAGAATGTTTTCTATATCGTACACAATGATAGTTACTACATTATTTTACCATCCCACAGATCGCAGGCCAAGGTATCTGTGCTATAGCAGACCATGCACAGTGAAAAGGAAGTATGGTACTTGGAAGATGGTAGTTTAATTACCTTTAATGTCCATACAAATGAGCAGATTGATATGGACCAACTGTGAAAGAAGGTATACTAGTACATGTTCATGATAATAATATAATGCATTACATGTGTTCTTAGATTGAAAATTTGTACACACTAATAGGCTAGCACCAAAGAAAGAGGGCCTTTGGAAACTGGTGTTTTTTATGAGAAACAACAAACTGCTTTCTCATGACTTATACTTTATAATGGGCATATTTGGTATCAATTTGAAGCCTAGAGTGCTTAATAAACATAGTAAATATGCATATTACAAACGCCTGTAGATCTTTCATCTCTTGATTATTAAGATTTGGGTGGATTTGTTCTGTGAACGCTAAAAAAAGAAACCTTTTCCAAATGTGAGTTCAAAACTGGAAAAACCTGTTTAAGCTGCCCCTGTCCAGCATTTATCAAGAGATTGTCTAGTGTGGCCTTTAACGTGTTATTCAAGAAGCATTGTGGTCAGTCTCTCAACTGCAGGGTTCTTTTCCGGTAATAAATCTGCTATCCTTGTTCATCACTTTAGCATAGCAATTTTCAATTGGCCCTTTAGGCAGGCCAAAAATATTATAGACTTCCTGTGGGTGTGGGGCAATTTTACAGGAACTTTCCCCGGGCCAAGCTTTTGTTAAATCCCATAGGATTATATGCTGACTTTAGTTGATACTTGGCCATCAATGGCATGAACTATAGTTAATGCTTGGTCAGTTATGGCATGAAATATAGCTGAGGCTCCCACTTATCTCTATGTTATTTCATATGAGCGCGCTCATAACCTTATCTATGTTGGTGCTTTGTCCAAAAATATAAGAACTGGTTTCTTATAAGCAAGGTAAACAAGGATTGTGGCTTACAGCAAACAGCTGCTTGGTCATGTTTTTCACAATATGCCACATATCAAGTTGGTGTACTATATGAGCATATTTTGGATCTTTCCCTGAATAATACAAAACCAAACATAAAACATTTAGTGGAATGAGTACTTTAAGAACTATGCTATGCTGCAGCCCTGGCTACGCCATGATTGCACAGTTTAATTTTGTGCCTCTACATGGGTAAAAATCGACACGGGTGACACCGCCCTTAAAGGCCCTTCTAAAAATCACAGGACGGACACAGGAAAATCGGGACAAAAATCGATCCACAGGGTTTTCTCTAAATTCTTATATACCGTAAAACCCCTCCTTTAAGACGACCCCGCCTTTAAGACGACCCCCTACTTTGAGATAAAAATCTGTCTTGTAGGAAAAAGACTTGAAATTAGTTCCCTCTTTGATACTATATGATAAAACCTTACCTTTAAGACGACCCCCTAATTTGAGATGAAAATCTGTCTTGTAGGAAAAATAAATACGAAAATAAATCCGTCCTAAAGGCGGGGTTTTACGTTACCTAAAATTCGACACAATGCCACTGCCCTCCTGCTAAAATTTGACACAGTGACATGGTCAAAACTGTGGGTACCCATGCAGAGGCATAATATTAATTTTCCTCAAAGGCACATGAAGAAATCCACACTTTGTCCCATCAACATCTATTGCTACAGATAACGCTTGTACAGTGACCACCTCTGGTTACAAAAAAGATGCCGAAATAATTAATAAAATAGCATCTAATTTACTTGTAATTTGGTACAGAACAACTAAGCATGGCAGATATATTGGCAGCTTCAAGCTATCCCATATTTCAGTATATACCGGTATCTCAGTATATACCGGTATCTCAGTATATACCAGTATCTCACATATGTCTACTTACTGAGGAGAGCCATAATTTGGGGATGGGCATCTGTTATTATTTCGCCCACACGAGCCTTCTCGAGAATCTCATCCAGTGCTCGGATGAAGCCCAGCTTCTCCATCAGGACGCTTTTGCGCTCAGTTTCCATCATGTGGACCACTTTCAAGGACAGAATCCGCTTTGTATCATTATCCATCATGACGTACGTTGCCAAAGAGGCAGAAAATCCAGGAGAGTCATGTCTTCCATCTCCGATAAGAACCAAAGGCTGGGTACTGAGGTCAAGTGAGTGCTTTTTCTCTTCCTCCCACATGTCATGGATAGCCGGACCACAGTATTTGTTCTGTATGCTGCAAAAGATGTAGGAAAAGGTGTTTATTTTACTAATAGATATATTTTATTTCATGGTGATTACGGTCTATCAAGGTTACAGCAATGGGAGGGCCATTCCCGAGTTGAGCATGCAATAACCCTGTGCCATTCTGCATGCTCTGGCCGTTCTGCATGCTCTGAGGGTCACGTGACCTGCACAGAATTCAAAATGGCGGATGCGCGGAAGTAAACAAACATTGCGGAAGTCAACAAACATCGCAAAAGTAAACATACATAGACTGAATTTCTATTTTGTAACTATTTTAGATTGATATACCCTGAAATAAATACAGATCGCCACTCAAAAGTGACCTTGACTTTGGTTACTTCACTTGCAGAGTCTGGGTCGTTCTGCACTAGGCCTCCGTCCAGCCTGCAGAATGACCCAGACTCTGCAAGTGAAGTAACCAAAGTCAAGGTCACTTTTGAGTGGCGATCTGTATTTATTTCAGGGTATATCAATCTAAAATAGTTACAAAATAGAAATTCAGTCTATGTATGTTTACTTTTGCGATGTTTGTTGACTTCCGCAATGTTTGTGCAGTAACCATCATCTCGGGTCACTTTAGCGTGCAGCTCTGTCTATATATCGAAATCATATTCCTGCCTTTCTGAAAAAGAATGTAAGCAGGCAAGCTGAAAGGATGATACCGCTGGATTACTACCGAAAACGTTGGGTAGGCCCTACAACATTGCGTATAAGCTACACTCTAACTTTGGGCCGATCCTATAAGCCGCCCTGGCCAGCTGATTATGGTGACTTGAGTACTGTACCATAGGGGCAAAAACTTGCATATAAGCCGCACCCCAACCCTGGGCCGATCCTGGTTACACCAACAAGCTGACTTGGGTACTCGCTGGCTTCTATGAAAGGTTTTACTGTACTAATTTTAGCCACTAGTAGCCTGCCATTATGGCTTACAATGGAGAAATAGGTTAAGAACTCCTCTTGTGCATTTCTTCAGTTGGATAAGAAAGTAGTATATATCGGGAAAGAGAAATGGAGGCCCATTTAGGAGTGATGTAAGAGGATTGCCATAGTAAAAACAGAATAGTATTACATTTTCTAGATTTGTTGGTGTAGCATATACATGAAAAGCATATTACATCAATTTCAGAGTTGACCTTTCCCTAAAACACATTTTTCATGGGCCTGTGTGCATATGATCTTCACAGAGAAAACATTTATAGCAGATCATTGAAATACAAGTTGTAAGGTATGCTGATTAATATTTCGTAATTTCCTCAATAGACACCACTAATACCAAATAGCAAATAGATGTAATGTGTAAACAAATAAAGAAATCCCTGTATTTAAACACACTGTACAGTGTACTTTTTTCAGAAATCTGTGAAAAGTTATACACATGAACAATATATATATATATATATATATATATTAGGAGATCTTGATGAGTACATACCGATGGAAGTTAGTCTTTGCTATGAAGCCTAATCCGGTGAATTTAGCAAACAGCGCAACTTTGTCGTAGCTGTTCCCAGAAAGTAGGGTGCAAGCGGGGACCAGGATATTTCCAGCGTACTGGTTATGTACCCTCGGCTGGCTAGCCCAGCTTCCTTTGGAATGGCCAGTTGTATGGTTGGGGCATTGCCATAGAATGACAACACACGTTCCACGTTTTGTTGTCCGAAAGATCAAAGTCCCCTTGCATATTTCGCATGCTGGCCCAACGGCCAGCTTTACTAAATCAACAAGGCACTGGTTGTATGCGATACACTTTGGCTCATCCACAACTTCTTTGGGTGTCATGGTTGTTGACTTGATTTGTGTATAGCTGATCTGAATATCCTCTTCATCTCCCATTAGCCATTCACGGTCCTCCACGTCCACCTCACTGAAAAATATATAGTATAAAGTATGGTATAAAATGTACGCACCAAAACACTAGTCTCCCTAAAACAGTTATTCAGGTACATAGTAATAAATTGGAAAGTTAGATTCAATAGAAGGACATTCTCAGGTGTGAGTGGAATAGGGGGGTCAGGTAATGGTGGGGGGGGGGTTGTAGGATTAGATTAGGGTGATCCACATCTGGGTAATTGAAAGACTGTATAAGTGCAGCATGAAATATAGTACAGGTATAGTTACAGTACCAGCTTCCAGTGGTACCTATCAGTACCTATAAGCGTTCCCCACATGACTGGTCCCCTTCAAACACCCAATTCATCCATTAACCTAAGGCACAATACATATATGTAGATTAGTGGCACAGTATGTGCTACAAAGTTGAATGTTCCTAATTTGTTTCCTGATGTAGCTTTTGAATTTAAGTGTGCGCTTTAAATCGGTATGAAGGTTCTAATTAAATAATTTTGTCCAGTGGCTGGATTTTCATTAAAAAGAATTTGTGTTACCTGTCAGAAGAATCATCTTCACTATATATGCTATCAGGCCTACAGAAGGGACTGTTTTCTGGAGGCTGGTGAATAGGAGAAGCTGGTATACCACCCTCTGCTTGTCGCTTCTGTCCTCTTTCTGGAGTTGAACAGAATCTGGGTGAGACAGATTCTGAAAAGAAACAAGGGAACAATTGATATACTGACATACATCAAGGATCGTGCAAACCTCATCATGTTTATATATATGGCAATATCTAAACATTTCATACTTATGTAAAGGTAGCTATTATGATCAATGATAAATACAGAAAGGTTCAACTTGAGTTTGTATGCAGAGGTACTTTACTCAGATTTATAAATTGGTCTGTGCATCTGTACAACTCTAGGGATCTTTGGCAAATCCCACTCAAAGGCCTGTGCACGTAGGTGAGTAGTGGGGGGGGGGGGAGAGGGGGTATACCCGTAACTAGTGATCAGCCAGGGGGCCTGATGTACAGTGCTCTAATCAGGGACAGCAAGGGTTTTATATAGTCCGGTTACTTGGCCGACTCTAAGTGCACTTTGGCACACATGTCAGCATGAGCGAACAATTTGCTACCTAGCAGTCTTTTCTAAAACCTCAGACAGCGGTTAAAGGACCCCTGTCCTTAGCATAAAGAACCAAGCAGAGGTGGCAAATACATTTCACAAAGGAGTATATAACATACATACGTAATCCAGAGAGAAATTAATGGACCCTTCTGGGATTGAACCCTGTTTGTGCGAGTACCAACAATATATACAAAGGCCTATATATAAAGCCCTATAAGCACTGACTCATGTATTGTCTAGGGGCTGTTTGTTAGTTCATATTTCAATAGATTGGAATTTGGCAATTATGGTGAGGTTTGCTTTTTACCAAATCTGACAACTTTGGTGAGGTTTGGCCATGACCAAATTCGGCAACTTTAGTCAGGTTTGGTCATTAGCAAATTCGGCAACCTATAAGTCAAAATTTGTGAGACTGGCAAACTGTAACCACGATTTGCTTGGTACACACAGATGCCATGGCTGTGTTGTCTAAGTGCTGGTACATGAATCCTACCCGAAGAGGTTCGAGGCCTCTGCAGAAGTAAACAACACTGATGTACATCTGTTTTCACTGCAAAGGCAATATATATGGGGGGGCAGATGGGGGGTCCTTATGTCGCATGTCGATTTTAAGAAATGGCCAAGTCACATGTCACTAAGGAAAAAGCCATGTCACTAGTGTCACTAATAAATGGGGATCTTTTGGAATTTGACTACCCACAAGGACAAAATTTGAATATAGATTTGGGCAGCATACTTTACACTAAATAAGAATTTTATATTCATGTCACTAAGCCCCATGTCGCATGTCGATTTTAAGAAATGCCCATGTCACATGTCACTTAACTGGCCATGTCTCATGTCGATTTTAAGAAATGCCCATGTTGCCATGTCGATTTTAGGGGTCGATACCCATATATATCCATGAAAACGATGAAAACATTTAGCATTACTTAAACGTGACCTTGTCTCTGGTTACCAAGCACCACAAGCAGAATACACAGTCAACCTAAATGAGAAACAAACAAATAATTACATATTTTAATTGTTTTCCCATCAAGGAAGATATAGATTAAAGATTCTGAAGATGAAATAGATATGCCCCTAAATTCTTTCACTATTAGAAAACAGAGGTCATAGCCAGGCCCTAGCTTTCCCTTGTTGAAGTTCTGACTAGGGACTAGGTAATTCCTGGATGGAAATCGTATTATTCTGATAGAGTGAGTGTTTTCTTATTGGTGTAAGGGTGAGGTTTTGTCGGTAGTATTACTGCCAGTTCAGTGTACTGGCTATTCGGAAGCCATCATCTGTAAGGGATTCCCTCCACTAAGGGCAGGGGTCTTTGACCACTGTCCAAGGTGTGAAGTTTCCCTGACAAGTCTCCCCATGAACCCATGTGACCACTAATCACCTGGGGCTGGAGAGATTAGCGGGCAGTGCAAGGTGAGTGACATACCCTGAATGTAATGTTAACCAGTGTTATTATAGTAGTAAGTCCTATATATAACATGTGTAGGGGTTTTGTACCGTATCATACGTTACTACAATGTATGTAAATCCAGGCAACTGAGGAGTTTGGGTTCCTCCCACGTCGCGTTTATGTGGGCAGTATCTTGAATAAAACAAACTTTTCTTCGAATCTGTAAACCGCTGTTTTGTCTCCGTTGAGACTGAAACCACCACACATGTAAAGAGTATAATGCATGTGAATTGTTTACTGCATAAATTGAGATATGATAATGATGCACATATTTTACTAAATAAAAGATGCTAGAGGTACATACCTCTTGATGGTGGCTTAGGCAGGTCCACATCAGCTTCTGGAGTGTTCAGGCCCATTCTGAAAGAAGCATTTCAATATTAGAATATATTTTTTGCAAAGTTATTCACAATGATCAACACTGTCACAATTCAGCTTGAGATTCAGAATCTTGGGACTAGGTCATAAATGAGAACAGATTGACAAATAGGTTGCATTTCAAACCTATTTTTGATAAGCTACAGTTACAGAATGTAATACACGGTCAACAACATGAATTCAGAAACTCACTCCAAATGTTACTATCCACCTATGGGAGAGAACACTAAAGGTGACCAATCAGTGTGTATTTCAAACCCGTCACAACAGCACACCCTAAGTAGGTTTTCAATCCCATATACTGTAGTTCTACAATGTTGTATAACATACATGCTATAATTCTTGGCAAAAAGCAATAAAGTAGACCCTAATTTTTTAGGCAATTTGGCAGCCGCGCCCGTAGCGTGAGAAAGTTTGGGGTCTCGAGGGGTGGGGCTGTTAACCCCGCTAAGACTACTAATTGAAGACCAGGCACTCCTAGGTTTGACCCCCTCCATTATAATTCGGGTCCCAGGGTGGTTAGGAGAAAAAGGAGGAGAAATAAGAAAATTGATAGTATGTAGGGGCTTGGTTATTCCCATGCCCTGGTGGAAAGCCTGAAGGGGTGAATGACTAGGGTAATCACTGCACCCCCGCATCAATCCAGTAATGTGTGACATGTGTAGGTGGACAGAGAGTAACGGTTAGCATGGAGTAACGGTTAGCATACTGGAAATCACTGCCAGATAACCGGATTTGATTCCTGGTGGATCAAGGTGAAAACCAGTCTTCACCTACCGTAAATTCTCGAGTATAAGCCGCGGCTAGTACGAGAGTCAGATCGCCAGTGCGGCTTGTAGGGTTTGCACAGAGTCAGGTTGCGGCTTTTATGCGAGTTTTAGCTACTATGATACAGTACTAAATGTCACCATAGTCAGATCGCTGATGCGGCTTATAGGATTGACCTAAAGTCGGGGTGCGGCTTATACGAGAGTTAGGCTTATACGCAAGAATTTACGGTATACGCAACCCCGATAGGTATTTGAACACTTCAGAGGAGTTGATTACAAAACCTTTTTCCTTAACAAAGCATATAGCATCCTGCTGTGGTCAGTTTTTCATCCCTTGGCAAGTATTGAATATGTGACTCATCAAAAACCCCTAACAAAGTATATACCACTTTGTTGTATCACAGTCAAAGTATAATATGCAATTCTCTGTCAATGCTTGATGACAGCTTCATGCACGCTGCAAACAATGCTGATGATAAATTAAGAGGCTTCTTCATGCAGAGGGTACCTCCTGCTGACCACTTATGTGTTTAACATAATTTTGACATTAGATTAAGGAAATCTTAGGCTGACTCATGCACAGATCTGTGAGAGCTATGAGGAACCTTCTAATAATTAATGATAACGAGAAATACAGAATCTAATTGAGAATGTAAGGAGAGTTATATTTGTAACCCCTTTAAAATGATATATTATACTAGTATTGCGTATATTGAGCTAGGTACAACTATCCATCACGAGCATGCGACTAGGCATTTAATAATCTGGAGTACCCTTTCAACCACCTTATTCAAGGCAGACGCTCAATAGAGACCCCTTCCCAAGTCGTTTCAGGGTACAAAAGAGTTCCATGTGTAAGACAGGTCACAACAGAAAGGACAAATGAAAACTATTTTTGGCATATTTTTCACAGAACCATGATTTCTTTTCCATTCCAAACAAATTCAGCATGCCTACACTATGTACTCACAGAGTTTGATTCAAAACTATGTACAAATTGCTCCAATACAGCATAACTGTCAAGTTGCTTCAATGACATTTTACACATGTGCGGCTTTGAAGCGGGTGTGGGCATAAATCTGTCATGATTTCCAATTTATGAATGGAATAATATAATGTGAATGAGAAACCTTGGTAAGTTACCTCTGACTTTTTGATGCAGTTGACTGTTCATGAATGTTGAGATTTGAAATGTCAAAGCTCTCATCTTGTGCATCATTAGACCTGAGAAAAGACAAAGGTGAATAACATAAAGTACCACAGTAAACAAAGACACTTTAGATAACATGGAAATAATATTTCCTGAATTTTTGAAACAAAAGTTAAGGCAAGATTAGAGAACTCAAATCAATGTCACTCCAATGTCAATAAGAAAATACACATGTCACCAGTGTCACTAAGTCGGCCCCCCCCCCCCTCCACCCACCAGAACACCCACTGTGAAAATGAAATCATGTGAAGAGGCCCCCACCCCCACCCCCACCCCCCACACACACACAGAATTTATATGCCAGGAAAAGGTGGATTGACACAACCTTGACTAGTAGCCTGTGAGTAACTGGTTGCTTCCGGAGGTAATGAGTGATAAACCATAGCCCTATAAAACATCAAATGTGACATGAACTGGGAAAAGATACCCTGCACTAAGGGCCTTTTTTCACCGACCGTGTCACAAATGAGTGGGACAACTCTCAGGAGTGAAGAAGAAAGAGGAGTGTGCCAGGGGTTTATGGGATGTGCAGGAAGAGGAATGCATGTGTGCGAGGAGGGATGGAGGGTGGGGGGCAGAGGGAAGTGTGAGGATGTGTGTAGAATCCTGCCTCCTGATTTGCTATGCAGGAACAGATCAATATGGTGGCATCAAATAAATACTCAACAAGAGAGAACTGCAATCTACCTGTGAGTGGTTGTCTCAGCTAACTGTTTGGGGATGTACAGACTTGAGCTGTCCAAGCTCTCCTGCAGTGCATCACTGAACCTGGAACATAGGACAACCATGGATAATGTAATACAGTTTGTACCATTTGCGTGATAATAGTGGAAAGGGTGTCTCTATCCTCCTAAATAACTAAGTAAGATGTAACGAGGGGTCAATGGTAAGAAACTCTGCAATTGTGTCTGAACGACTTCTATGGTTTAGGTTGAGGTGGTTAGCAATGTGAGGAGTGCTGCATTACATGCCCCGGCTAGACATGTGAACAAAATGCGGCTATTGGCGCAGGGGTACAGCGGATTGATATTGAGCAGATGTGTAGGGGTTACAGCAGGGGATAAATGAGGTGGATTGTAATGTATATCCAAAAAATAAGTGTTTCAACCTACCTAGGAGTGTTTGTAGTGCTTGACTCGGGCAACTGTTCAGGGTTGATGATACTTGATGTGTCAAAGCTCTCATGGTATTCATTAATGGACCTTAATCAAGACAAAAGTTTGAAGGTTTTGGTAAGTCTCCAGTGCTTTGCAAAAATTCAAATTGCAATTATTAAATGGAGAAGAGAGAGGGCAGACCAGATATAGGAGAGGAGAGCGGAAAAATGCTGAGGAGTGGCTGTGGGTAGAGCAGTGTTGCAACTAGATACTAGATACTTTATTTCCACAATTTGAACTTATACTTCAAATCTATACTTTATTCATACATCATTAAGATGAAATATACTTTATTTTCAAGAAAATTTGAGAAATTTGCCATAAATTACAGCATTTTATACTTTAAATACTTTTATTTTCAAGAAAATGCGCCAAATGTGTAGTTTTTTGGGCAAATAAGCATGGACGCCAGAATAAGCATGCCCACAATTTTTATCTTTCGAGGGAAGCAATTATCAGCCTAGGGCTGTGTCTCACTACCTTGGGCCAATGTTTTTGTCTCTGACGGGGTGCCGTGTCTGACCAGGTGCCATCTCTGACCAGGTGTCAGAAAAGAGGCGTTTTGAAAAGAATTATAAACTCATATAAGGATTTGGAAAAACGTTATGGCGGTTGTTATATAATCATAACTATAATTATAATTAGCCTCCTACTGTACCCTACCTGTCCCCTACCTGTCCCCTACCTGTACCCTACCCGTCCCCTAACTGTCCCCTACCTGTACCCTACTCCTCCCCTACCTGTCCCCTACCTGTCTCCTACCTGTACCCTAACTGTACCCTACCTGTCTCCTATCTGTATCTTAGCTGTCTCCTACCTGTCCCCTACCTGTCTCCTACCCGTACCCTACCTGTCCCCTACCTGTCCCCTACTTTTCCCCTACCTGTCTCCTACCTGTCCCCTACCTGTACCCTACTCCTCCCCTACCTGTCTCCTATCTGTACCCTACCTGTCTCCTACTTGTCTCCTACCTGTACCCTACCTGTCTCCTACCTGTCCCCTACTCCTCCCCTAACTGAACCCTACCTGTCTCCTACCTGTACCCTACCCGTACCCTAACTGTCTCCTACCTGTCCCCTACCTGTCCCCTACCTGTCCCCTACCTGTGTCCTACCTGTGCCCTACCTGTCCCCTCCCTTTACCCTACCCGTCCCCTAACTGTCTCCTACCTGTCCCCTACCTGTCCCCTACCTGTGTCCTACCTGTCCCCTTCCTGTGCCCTACCTGTCCCCTCCCTTTACCCTACCCGTCCCCTAACTGTTTCCTACCTGTACTCTACCCATACCCTACCCGTACCCTACCTGTCTCCTATCTGTACCTTAGCTGTCTCCTTCCTGTCTCCTACCTGTCTCCTACCTGTCTCCTTCCTGTCTCCTACCTGTCCCCTACCTGTCTCCTACCTGTCTCCTACCTGTCTCCTACCTGTACCCTACTCCTCCCCTACCCTACCCCTACCTGTCTCCTACCTGTCTCCTACCTGTCTCCTACCTGTACCCTACCTGTACCCTACCTGTCTCCTACCTGTACCCTACCTGTACCCTACCTGTCTCCTATCTGTACCCTACCTGTCTCCTACCTGTACCCTACCCTACCCCTACCTGTCTCCTACCTGTCTCCTTCCTGTCTCCTACCTGTACCCTACTCCTCCCCTACCCTACCCCTACCTGTCTCCTACCTGTCTCCTACCTGTACCCTACCTGTACCCTACCTGTCTCCTACCTGTCTCCTATCTGTACCCTACCTGTCTCCTATCTGTACCCTACCTGTCTCCTACCTGTACCCTACCTGTACCCTACCTGTCTCCTATCTGTACCCTACCTGTCTCCTACCTGTACCCTACCCTACCCCTACCTGTCTCCTACCTGTACCCTACCTGTCTCCTACCTGTACCCTACCCTACCCCTACCTGTCTCCTACCTGTACCCTACCTGTCTCCTACCTGTACCCTACCCTACCCCTACCTGTCTCCTACCTGTCTCCTTCCTGTCTCCTACCTGTACCCTACTCCTCCCCTACCCTACCCCTACCTGTCTCCTACCTGTCTCCTACCTGTACCCTACCTGTCCCCTACCTGTCCCCTACCTGTCTCCTACCTGTCTCCTACCTGTACCCTACCTGTCTCCTACTTGTCTCCTACCTGTACCCTACTCCTCCCCTACCTGTCCCCTACCTGTCTCCTACTTGTCTCCTACCTGTCCCCTACCTGTACTCTACCCGCACCATACCTATGCCCTAATGCTTCCCTACCTGTCTCCTTCCTGTCTCCTATATGTACCCTACCTGTACCCTACCTCCACCCTACCCGACCCTACCTGTTTCCTGATCGTACAATACCTGTCTCCTACCTGTCCCCTACCTGAACCCTACCTGTCTCCTATCTCCTTCCCTACCTGTCTCCTACCTGTACCCTTCCCATACCCAACTCCTCCCCTAGCTTTCTCCTATCTCTACTTCCACCCTAATTGTACCCTACCTGTCCCCTACCTGCCCCTACCTGTCCCCTACCTATTGTAATGTATATCCAAAAAATAAGTGTTTCAACCTACCTAGGAGTGTTTGTAGTGCTTGACTCGGGCAACTGTTCAGGGTTGATGATACTTGATGTGTCAAAGCTCTCATGGTATTCATCAATGGACCTTAATCAAGACAAAAGTTTGAAGGTTTTGGTAAGTCTCCAGTGCTTTGCAAAAATTCAAATTGCAATTATTAAATGGAGAAGAGAGAGGGCAGACCAGATATAGGAGAGGAGAGCGGAAAAATGCTGAGGAGTGGCTGTGGGTAGAGCAGTGTTGCAACTAGATACTAGATACTTTATTTCCACAATTTGAACTTATACTTCAAATCTATACTTTATTCATACATCATTAAGATGAAATATACTTTATTTTCAAGAAAATTTGAGAAATTTGCCATAAATTACAGCATTTTATACTTTAAATACTTTTATTTTCAAGAAAATGCGCCAAATGTGTAGTTTTTTGGGCAAATAAGCATGGACGCCAGAATAAGCATGCCCACAATTTTTATCTTTCGAGGGAAGCAATTATCAGCCTAGGGCTGTGTCTCACTACCTTGGGCCAATGTTTTTGTCTCTGACGGGGTGCCGTGTCTGACCAGGTGCCATCTCTGACCAGGTGTCAGAAAAGAGGCGTTTTGAAAAGAATTATAAACTCATATAAGGATTTGGAAAAACGTTATGGCGGTTGTTATATAATCATAACTATAATTATAATTAGCCTCCTACTGTACCCTACCTGTCCCCTACCTGTCCCCTACCTGTACCCTACCCGTCCCCTAACTGTCCCCTACCTGTACCCTACTCCTCCCCTACCTGTCCCCTACCTGTCTCCTACCTGTACCCTACCTGTACCCTACCTGTCTCCTATCTGTATCTTAGCTGTCTCCTACCTGTCCCCTACCTGTCTCCTACCCGTACCCTACCTGTCCCCTACCTGTCCCCTACTTTTCCCCTACCTGTCTCCTACCTGTCCCCTACCTGTACCCTACTCCTCCCCTACCTGTCTCCTATCTGTACCCTACCTGTCTCCTACTTGTCTCCTACCTGTACCCTACCTGTCTCCTACCTGTCCCCTACTCCTCCCCTAACTGAACCCTACCTGTCTCCTACCTGTACCCTACCCGTACCCTAACTGTCTCCTACCTGTCCCCTACCTGTCCCCTACCTGTGTCCTACCTGTCCCCTTCCTGTGCCCTACCTGTCCCCTCCCTTTACCCTACCCGTCCCCTAACTGTCTCCTACCTGTCCCCTACCTGTCCCCTACCTGTGTCCTACCTGTCCCCTTCCTGTGCCCTACCTGTCCCCTCCCTTTACCCTACCCGTCCCCTAACTGTTTCCTACCTGTACTCTACCCATACCCTACCCGTACCCTACCTGTCTCCTATCTGTACCTTAGCTGTCTCCTTCCTGTCTCCTACCTGTCTCCTACCTGTCTCCTTCCTGTCTCCTACCTGTCCCCTACCTGTCTCCTACCTGTCTCCTACCTGTCTCCTACCTGTACCCTACTCCTCCCCTACCCTACCCCTACCTGTCTCCTACCTGTCTCCTACCTGTCTCCTACCTGTACCCTACCTGTACCCTACCTGTCTCCTACCTGTACCCTACCTGTACCCTACCTGTCTCCTATCTGTACCCTATCTGTCTCCTACCTGTACCCTACCCTACCCCTACCTGTCTCCTACCTGTCTCCTTCCTGTCTCCTACCTGTACCCTACTCCTCCCCTACCCTACCCCTACCTGTCTCCTACCTGTCTCCTACCTGTACCCTACCTGTACCCTACCTGTCTCCTACCTGTCTCCTATCTGTACCCTACCTGTCTCCTATCTGTACCCTACCTGTCTCCTACCTGTACCCTACCTGTACCCTACCTGTCTCCTATCTGTACCCTACCTGTCTCCTACCTGTACCCTACCCTACCCCTACCTGTCTCCTACCTGTACCCTACCTGTACCCTACCTGTCTCCTATCTGTACCCTACCTGTCTCCTACCTGTACCCTACCCTACCCCTACCTGTCTCCTACCTGTACCCTACCTGTACCCTACCTGTCTTCTATCTGTACCCTACCTGTCTCCTACCTGTACCCTACCCTACCCCTACCTGTCTCCTACCTGTCTCCTTCCTGTCTCCTACCTGTACCCTACTCCTCCCCTACCCTACCCCTACCTGTCTCCTACCTGTCTCCTACCTGTACCCTACCTGTCCCCTACCTGTCCCCTACCTGTCTCCTACCTGTCTCCTACCTGTACCCTACCTGTCTCCTACTTGTCTCCTACCTGTACCCTACTCCTCCCCTACCTGTCCCCTACCTGTCTCCTACTTGTCTCCTACCTGTCCCCTACCTGTACTCTACCCGCACCATACCTGTGCCCTAATGCTTCCCTACCTGTCTCCTTCCTGTCTCCTATATGTACCCTACCTGTACCCTACCTCCACCCTACCCGACCCTACCTGTTTCCTGATCGTACAATACCTGTCTCCTACCTGTCCCCTACCTGAACCCTACCTGTCTCCTATCTCCTTCCCTACCTGTCTCCTACCTGTACCCTTCCCATACCCAACTCCTCCCCTAGCTTTCTCCTATCTCTACTTCCACCCTAATTGTACCCTACCTGTCCCCTACCTGCCCCTACCTGTCCCCTACCTGTACCCTACCTGTCCCGTACCTGTACCCTACCTGTCCCCTACCTGTCCCCCTCCTATTTGTACCCTACCTATGGGTATAGACCCCTAAAATCGACATGGCGACATGGCCATTTCTTAAAATCGACATGGCGACATGGCCATTTCTAAAAATCGACATGTGACATGGCCATTTAAGTGACATGTGACATGGCCATTTCTTAAAATCGACATGTGACATGGGGCTTAGTGACATAAAGAAAAATCCCTCATTTGGATTACAGTAGGTTACCCAACTTTTCTTCAGATTTTGTCCCTGTAGATTGTCAATTTTTCTAAATTTTCCTGGGGCCTTCCGCCCCAAGATCCCTATGTATGAGTCCCTTAGTGACACTAGTGACATGACTTTTTCCTTAGTGACATGTGACATGGTGATTTCTTAAAATTGACACGTGACATGGGGACCCCCCTATCTACCCCCCCCCCCCCTACCTTTCCACTACCTGTACCCTACTCGTACCCTGCCTGTCCCCTACCTCCCCCCTACTTGTACCACACCCGTACCCTACTCCTCCACTACCGTAAATTATCGCGTATAAGCCTAACTCGCGTATAAGCCGCACCCCTAACTTTGACAAATTATATAAGCCGCAGAGGGGGTCTGAATATTACGATTTTGGTACTGTAGTATACTAATAAAAACTCTCGTATAAGCCGCAACCTATATAGGCATGTTTGGTATCAAAAGAAAGCTGCGTCTGACTCGCGTACAAGCCACGGCTTCTACGCGAGAATTTACGGTACCTGTGTCATACCTCCCTCCTTCCCGTATCCTACTCCTCCCTTACTTGTCTCCTAGGAAAGGGGTTGGACGTGACGGAAGGAGTTGGATGTGAGGGAGGGGGTTGTATGTCAGATTGGTCGGGGTGGGAGCCTACAGTCAGAGCCTGTATTCCGGATATGGGAGTTGGGGGAGGGGGTAGGGGACACCTCTCGCAAGGTCAGCAGTACAACTGATGACTATGTGTCACCAGTGACGAGAGACGGGAATGTCATCAGATGCCAACTGATGACCACCGTCTCCTGTCACCAGAAAGTACTGGATGACCATGTAATTATAATTCCATGCCTAAACCCAAGAAGACTTTTTGCCGCTAATCACTGTGTCGCTTATCACATATAAGGAATACCATCTCTCGTTTGTCGTTTAACTCCCATGCCCTCTCACTGCTTTGTCAGAGAGCTGACTTTGCAATTACTTACTTGTATGTACAATGTATAGCACACCAACTTAGGTCGAATCCTCTATTCCCAGTACACATTCCAGACAGGGAACCATCAGTAACACAGAATGGTATGTAAACTAGCCCTATGAAACTGCCCCCACCCCTCCCCTCTCCCCCGGCATCAGCTCTGTCTTGGTGTTCATTTGCGCGGACCCTCTCTAACTATGTAAGGGCGGCATGATGTTCCCATGACATTTGTTAAAATCATGCTGCAGGGCAGTGCATCACCAATGCATCATGCCAACTCTTCTGGAGTGTATGAACTTAATAGAATCTGCGTAATGCATGTATGTGGCACTTGCGAGTAACTTGCCAGGGCTTCAGTCAGTATTAATTATCCAAATGTTCAGTTCAATATAAACAGCATACAGTCTGTAAATGGTTAAACATCGTCAACACGTTGCCTAGAGACCACGGCCAACTGTGAGGCCGGGGTGGGGCAGTGTGAAACTAACATGCCCATGCTTCCTGCTGTAGACTTGCCAGTAGGCCTCAATTATACAATGCTAAATAGATACTACTGTGATAGGCCCTAGGAAGAAAAGTCCTTTATGCCTACGTCACTATGGGGACATAGTGCATGTCTATACAGCCCTGGATGGGTTCCATACAATCTACTAGGCTGGGACTTTCCAAACACGATTATTGGGGTGCAGATGGGTCCCCCCTGAGGTCGGAAAGTCGCCAAAATTAAGGAGTAAGGGTCGAAAAGTCGCTTTTTTAGACCCTTTGACCCATTGTCAATATTGTCCAAAAGTCGCCAGGTCGCTTTTATTATTGCTTTAGGTGGGAAGTCGCCTCCAAAACAGCCCAGGTCACCAGGTCACTTTTGACCCATCTGCAGCCACATTATTGGGTGTTTTATCTGGGTGAACTACATAACTAGGCATGAAGCAAATGAGGATTTAAAATGCACAGCGAAAAACACTTATTTTGGGTACAGAAAATGGTACTCACTGAAATAATGGATTCTCATCGACCTGCTCCTGTTGTGCCTGTGTCCTTTCCTGGAGTAATATCTTGTCATGACAGTACTTGCTGCAGTAGTTCCGATGAAGAGTCAAGAGGTGCTTGGCAAACTCGATGTTGCTACCTCCACACACCTTCCGTTGGAGCTGCCACTCCTCCATAGCTATCCCAAGATTAATCCTATGCTTTTCATATTTCTTTCTAGTTTTTTTTACACCCTCTATTCGTTCCTCCTCTGTATCAAACCAGCTCCTTGACATGGTGCCAACACTAAAAGGGCAGCAGCAAAGCCTACCTGTAATAGCACAGGTCACAGTTTCAACTGCTACTACGTCACAGGGTGACTGGGGGGAAACCGAGGCATCCACGTGGTTAGGTAGTTGTACCATGATACGATCATTAGACCATACCTTATTACATTTACTTGCCTGGATCGTACTATAGTCGGCAGCTTTTACTATAATTATACATATGATATATGTGAGACTAAAGAAACATTTATTTATCTTATAATTATTGAATATGTAATGATGTGACTGCTTCTGTCTGAGATATGGTTCATATACCCTATAAAGTACAAACCACGTGGCCTTTTTTTGCCACCCCACTGTTCTATTATTAGGTGCAATCTACAACTCTGACCGGGTCCATGGGGTGGTGGAGATCAGGTGCCACTGCTCTGACTGGTTATATAACTCTGCAGTCAGCAACACCACTCAGCTGACCGACCTGGGTAATAGTTTAGGGTTAGGGAGTGGTCATGTATACGAATGGAGGGAGAGGGGTGGGAGGAGGCGGGGTAGCTTGCAATGTAAAGTAAGTCAGGGAGAGACAAGTTATAACTATAGAGTGGGGGGGGGGATGGGTGATGAAAAGCTGATAATAGTAATCCTACCCTCGCTCCAACCCTCACAATACAAATTGAACATATATAAGATATGGGTTCCATACATAAATTGTTTCTTATACCTCTATATGTAGGCTACATTAGTACTTGTATAGGCTGAGTACTCAGCTCCGACGCAGGCCTACTACTCTGCTAAAACCAACTGCTACCTGTCAGCCATCCCTAACTGGGGTGCAGAGGGGTCCCCCCCCCCCCTCAGGTCGGAAAATCGCCGAAATTAAGGACCTAAAGTCAGAAAGTCGCTTTTTAGACTATATTTACTATAGCCAAATTTGTCCAAAAGTCACTAGGTCGCTTGAATTATTGCACCAGGTCGACAAGTCGCCTGGAAAACAGCCCAGGTCGCCAGGTCGCCGAGAACCCCCTCTGCAGGGGGTCTAGATGGGGGGTCTCCATGTCGCCTGTCGATTTTAAGAAATGCTCATGTCATTTGTCAGTGTCTTTGTATTTCTCCTGTGATTTGTCACTTGGCTCCATGTCGCCTGTCGATTTTAAGAAAATGCCATGTCCCTTGTCAATATCTTTTAATTTCTCCTGTCATTTGTCACTAGGCCCCATGTCCCCTGTCGATTTTAAGAAAAGGCCATGTCGCCCTGTCGATTTTAGGGGTCCACCCCCATTCTGCAGTCCCCCTTACTCCCCCCCCCCCCGCCACACACTCACATAATGGCCACCCCATTCCACAAATAATGCTGGTGTACTGAAGCTGGCACACAGAGGTCACTTCAGGTGTCCTATATTGTTGGGTATTTTGCATACCTGCACTTGCAGTGACCTGTGGGCGGGATCCACTATGCTGTGGGCGGGATCCACTATGCAAAACAGGGTGAAAGGTCACCCAAAACGGCCAGGAATGGCGGACAAACCCACGTATACACTGTCCCTTTAAGGCAGAACTGCACCAGACACATTGACAGTGGTGATTGACACCATAGGGGAGAGAAAATGTGGCATGTAGAGAATAATACTGAGGACCTTTAAGGAGGGAGAGTGTGCAAAGAGACAGGGAGAGAGTTAAATAGATGGAGAGAGACAGAGACAGAGACATTATAGGCTGAAGAGATGGAGTAATTAAGAGGCAGGCAGATAGAATAGTAGAAGAAGGTGACAGATATAGACGCAACATGGGACGAACCTGCCAAGTCACTAGACGCCACCCATTTTCCCTGTAATCTTAAAAACACATTTTCCCTGTAATCTTAATAATTCCCCACTCTTCTATAGGTGGTGCCACTGTAAGGCTGCAAGTCTGAATTTCCTTTCCTTTAGTTCTAACCATCCCATCATTTAGTGGTAAATAGATTCGGTTATATAGTTCTGTTACAGTTTCAAAAAAGAAAAAGAAAAAAAAAGAGAGAAAGAAAAAGGGGGTGCGGTGGCAGAGCCCCCAATATATACTGCAATGTTTCCAACTTACAGTGGTGCCATCTAGAGGATAGGCCTGGAAACTGATCAAGATTACTGGAAAAGTGGGCCTTTTAAGATTACAGGTAAAATGAGTGGCGTCTAGTGACTTGGCAGGTTCGTCCCCACGTGCGGTATAGACAGGTCATCTTCTCACTCTCAGTTTTACTCATCATGTTAGTCTTACCACTTAATGTAAATTACAGTGGAGGTATACCATAATTAAATTCAATTTCAATTTTTTTGTTTATTTTACTGAATGTACATTCTGCAAACAAATTTAATGCAGTTATCAAGAGTTCACTCAGCCAGACAAAGAAGGCATTCATTTTATGTCTATAATTGTTTGTCAAATTGAAATACACATCATTGTTATCACAATGCAAATTTTAGCTTCGGTTTAACATAGAAAAAATGATTTTAATGATATTACTGCAAATACTATATACACCAACAAAAGCTCCTACATAGTCCAGAGTCGAAGAAATCTCACCCATATCCTGTATAACTCTACTTCCAGGGAGGACAGTTCCCCAAGGCTAACCGGTTGCTAACTACCCCCTCTTTATATTACATCCTGTCATAAATGCGCCCCTATGCCCTGTAATAAGTACCTTCCTAACAACCAGCACCCTTCCTTTGCCAAACATCGTATGATGACCCTTGGTGAAGGCTACAATTTGGTATAATGCAGGGTTATTTCAGGGGGCTTCTGGGCTACATTTATTGAGATCCAACATAATCATCATTAGTTCCTGCAGACTAGATCAGAAAGCAGATGCGTGTTCACATTTCCAGGACACTCCACAGTCAAAGATGTCTCTAAGTTGTCAAAATCCTTCTACATGGTATCTATTTCCCTGCACTAAGTATGAGAAACGGTGTATATTAAACATTATTCCTATGGCAGTGGAATATTGGAAATTGGATGAAGAAATGTTCTCGGTTGTGTACGAAATGGACCAATTTCTTCGCTCGACAGCAGTGGAATACCCGCTTCCCACTGGGCACAAAATTAAGTCCAATGTTGAATTAAAATTGCATTAACATTGATTCAACATTGACAACCATCTAACAATGTTGAGTTAATGTTCTGTGCCCACTGGGTTAAGGTATGGTCTATAACATGATAAGGGGTTCTGAGACTTTATGTCAGAATAGCTGGCGAGAGATTCAGATAGGGCATCAGATATTTAATAGAGGTACTAGAGGAGGTCAGCCAGATAACTGTAGGATACTAGTTAGGCTGCCAGAAACTATAGAAAAGCTCCATATGCATATGGCATATTTTTCATAGTCCTGAGGACTACGTGTGTAGTGCTGAGGAATACAGTCATAGTCCTCAGCACTACAGGTGTAGTCCTCAGCACTATAGGCATTACATGTGTAGTGCTGAGGACTACAGTCGTAGTCCTGAGGACTACAGGTGTAGTGCTGGGGACTACCCGGAGAGGTAGATAGGGCAGGCCTAGGCTAGATAGTGCCGGGCACTATAGAAGCATAGTCCTGAGGACTACAGACTGAAGGTCTTTAGTCCCCAGGTCTATATCTGCAGTCCCCAGAACTATGTAGGCCTGTCATTGTAGTATTAGTCCCCAGGACTTACACATTTAATAATTGTAGTCCTCAAGACTACAGACATAGTGCTGGAGACTGCACTTTTAGTCCCCAGGACTATGATGTATCATTCAGTACGTTAACATTAGCAGTGAAACAGAGGCATATGCATGGCCTTATGATATGATATGGGGCCTGTTGCAAGTTTTAGTGCTGGGGACTACAATCATAGTCCTGGGGACTACAATTATAGTCCTAAGGACTGCAATTATAGTCCTAGGGACTACAAACATAGTCCTGTGGACTACAGACACAGTCAACACCATGTAGAGCCAGATGGGCAGCCGTGGGCGGACGCGTGGGCAGCCCGTCCAAAACACGATCTGAGCCCAAGGTGGGCAGCCTGCTTGGGGCCACACCAAAGCCCAGTGTCCTAAACCGACGGGCACCCGTCGTTTAGCCCACTCTGGGCCACACTTGCAAACAGGGTGTGGCCCCATCCGGGGCCCCACTGTGTTTGCTACTAGGGGACTGGCTGGGGGGTGAGGGACTATGTGAGAGCTGTGAAGGAGGGGATTGTGGAGAGGTAGATTACAGGTTGTCAGTGTTAGAGTGACACCTCTCCAGTCACTCCCCTCCCTCTTACCTTTACTCGACTAGCACCTACCCCATACTCACATAGTGGAGACATCAAGCCTCACATACCATCAGTCACTAGATGGCCCAGAGTAAGGGGAGCTGGGGAAATACAAGGGTGCTGGCAGGGGAGATCGCATTTAGGAGTTCAGGATGCCAAATAAACTGTGTGTTGGTTTTTTAAAGTATAGGAAAAATACTAAACACAAAAACAGATTAACTACATTGAAAGCCCTACACCTCCTGTAGATAGGAAAATTGGAAATTGAATTAAAGTCAGTAAACATTTAAGCTATATGTGGCACAGTGCCTTTGCTGATGTTGATTTGGAAAGAGGCTGGACTTGATCACGATGAATGTGCATGTATACAGGTAATATGTAAAGTTACGATGGATATTTTAAAATGCGATTTTCAATTTATTCCCCATATGAATTTATGTCCTAAGTTGTCCCAGAGCAGCTAATAATTATAAGGTGCAGATCATCTTATGTTTAAAGCTTTAACATTTATAGTCCAGGTCAATGCATATATGATGGATATTATAAAAGAAGAAATAATGGATAAACACCTGTGCCATCTTAGCACATTAAATCAAGGTTGGCAAGTGAGAGAGTCAGGGTGCTGTAAAGGTTGGTGTATAATATAATAGAGAGAGAAAGAGAGAGAGAGAGAGAGAGAGAGAGAGAGAGAGAGAGAGAGAGAGAGAGAGAGAGAGAGAGAGAGAGAGAGAGAGAACGCCCAGTGGGCACACAACATCGAATCAACATTGATGTTTTGGTTATCAATGCTGATTCAAGATCGATTCATTGTTGATTCAATGTTGAAGTGACTAGATTCCCAATAGCCTCCCATATTGCCAATGTTACTACTAAAGTATTATCTTCTCGATATTTCTTGTAAGATCCATGCCCCATGACAGCATGGCTATCTGCCAAGTGGCCAGTCAACTCATCAGTTCTGTCCATAAAATCCCCCCTGATGATAACTCGACATTCCTTCTTCATGCTTATCTGTCACGATGCCACGTCTTTAACACGTTCAGCAGTAAATCACCATATCTACTAGCTGTGTACATAACATGACGACATGCCATACACTGCTTACCTACCTATCCACACATCCAAGACGAAATTACCAGCCTGATTGCTGCCATTATTAAGGTGGGAACTGGTATGACCAGTTTCTACTAAAGCCAGTGTGTTATTCAGGGGGTGAGAGTTCAGTTAACTTTGGCTAATCTATGTTATCTATATGGCTGTGTTATAATTCAAGGGGCAGTTTCAGGCAGGGCAGGTCGTATGCAGAGCCCCCTAAAATGCCCCTAGGCCGAAATTCGTGTGCCATGTTCCAGACTGTGACTTGGGCAAAAAAGAGAACTTAGTGTGTTTCAGGCACCCCGATTTTGGCTTAAAACAAGGGCTGACCCTAGTATTCTTCCCCAATTTATCTTATTTTAATTCTTTTTTCCAACCCTACTAGCCCTGTGCCCCCATAGTCAGGGAAAAGGTAAAAACCGGTACACAGAATCTTGATACTGTTGTTGCGTAAGACCTCTGACAATTATCCCAGGCCTTTCCTCTGATTATTGTATAAATTGCTTTAATCGGCAATAAACCAGTCAGAGCGTGTTCTGAGAAGGCTCCCCATGGTTTATTTTTATTTCTATCCCAGTGGTTATTTTAGTAATCATCTATAAATACCCGCCATAAACCTCACAGGCT
The DNA here is from genome assembly GCA_947462335.1 of Harmothoe impar. Classification (NCBI taxonomy): domain Eukaryota; kingdom Metazoa; phylum Annelida; class Polychaeta; order Phyllodocida; family Polynoidae; genus Harmothoe; species Harmothoe impar. Next base: position 27,722,886 of record OX381720.1, read on the forward strand.
TATCCGGCCATAGTCTTCAAGTCTGTCACATATAATATTATATTCACCAAATTGCCACTCAGGCCCAAGAAAATAGAGCGACCCTGGCATTTTCCCTGGATTTTGAAAGATTTTTTAATTTCTTCTTTTTGAATATTCATATTTTGGTCAGGAAGAACCGGATTCTATTTCTTTCAGTGACCTAAATCTATAATTGTCCGACTTCATGAAATTGAGCACTTTATCACAGTTCTGTTCAAAACTGGATGTGGCAATTTGCGACGTGTTCCAGGTACCTTTACCAGTAAGAAAATGATAACAATAAGTAAAACTCCCACCTACCTACCTACCCTAGTTCTCAAGACCATGTTGCCTGAAACACACCTTTATCTTTGCCTAATATTATGTGATAATAGGCTGCATGTGACATTAATCTATGATATGACCTAGTAGGCCTTCTGCCATTGGATTTTTCTTTTATTTCTTTTACACATATCACATACAATCATGTATAATTATAAGTATGCTGCCATATACTAAATGAGAGTGTGATACAGTCACACTATTCAGACTATTTGAAATTTACTTAATGTGCCTCTCCTCCGTCCTAGGGTAAGGGGTCAAATTGTACCATGTTGGAACATAATGCTATCTTTATGAGACAGTCAAAGCCTGTTTAGAATACCTATAATATGCCATCTGGCTCACAGGACGCCCTTTTCTCGTGACGTTCCGCCCCAGTTCCTACTCCCTATTATTACACTACTCACATGCCACGCGCCGTAAATATTCATGTGCACGAACACAGGGGCCGGAACTATTTCCTCTCCCAACGCGCCAAAAGCACGACCTTGGCCGCAGCAGAGTGTAGTAGAGGCACCACCACAGCCACCCACTCCCCAAGCACCCATATAGTTGGTTCTCCACTACATGGCCTAAGCTCATGTATTCTATATGTACCCCCTACAAATAACAATGAAAATATTTAAATTGAAAGAGTCAGCAATATGTATGGAAAATGCTGAATAATTAACCCCAACCCTCCATTTCCAGATCTCCATCAGTTCTTCCTGTGCTTTATCGGAAGGTCCTGTGTTCGAGCCCCACCCTGGGTTGACACAGCCTCAAATGAGTAGCACTAGGGACTTGTCTCAATAGGGTGCGGAAGCAAGCAGGAGACAGTGACAAAACAGGGGTTGGCGACAGCCATTAACCTGAAGCGACCACAAGTGACTCCCGTGGGCACTGTGTATGTATCCTGAGGTCAGTATATCCCCATGGTACTGGCATTTTATGAGGTACACCTCCTGAAAGCTAGGGGTCAAAGGGAGATTAGCACCCAGCGCCATGTGGCATGAGCCACCCACCCAGAAAAAGACTTATCAAGCTGACTGATGTCTAACATAATAAAGGCAGGCGTTACTGCTTGCTTGCTTGCATTTCCAGATCTCCATCAGTTCTTCCTGTGCTTCATCTTGTTAATACCACCCAACTATCAGTTTGTTCCCACTGCCTTATCTGCAAGGTAACTGCATAAAAATAATATTACTTGATCAATCGATCCATATTATCTTTTCTTGGTCTCTGGTGCAGCCATTAAAGGTATGACTTTGTCTATACTAAATGTACTACAGTAACGACTGTTCTTACAACACACCATAACTTACATAACTTTGTGCCGTGATTATTATTATTTGGCATGTGCCATACTAAGTAGTAACTTGGGACCAGCAATAAAATGGCAGGCCCCTTCAAGAAAAGGGAGGCCCCTTCAAGATCAGGTCACCTGATCATGCTCAGAAAGATATGACTCACTGCTTACTTACAATGGTATTTCACCAACCAATACGTATGATACTAGTACTCCCGCCATGATATATCCCTCCACACACAGTGTCTGCTTCGACGATACAAACTGGGTTTCAAACTATACAATAATTGTTTACTGCGGTTTCTTCTCTGGAGTAACCTTTTATACAAGCAACACGATTCTTTCCTTATATAATGGGTTTTTACTTTGCATCGGGAACCCTTTAGGTGAGTTCGGGGTGGGCCAAAATAATTACTTTGGTGATTACGAGAACCAGCGTGCCTGTACCTTCCGGTACACTCTCACAAAGCACCAGCTTCAGCTGCTGAAGCTGGGTCTTTTTTTTTGAACAAATTTAAACTTTATTGACCAGATTTGAAAATAAAGTACAATGTATGACATACATGTGTTCTCTTCTCCTTTCATCATGGATAACTCGTTCGTAATAAATATTACTCGTAGTGTAATAGCGATCGGATTACGATATTCAGTCAATAAGTTTATGATATACACCGTCAGGTAAACCTGTTTAGATGGTGCAATCATCATATAAAGTGTACATAACAATATAAAAATAACAAGTCTTTATAGGAAAATGATTTCACATCTTGTCAGCAGTAATGCGCCTTACATTGAAATATACCCCCCCGAAAAAATCACTTCTGTACAAGTCTACTGAATCTAAAACATATTAGATACCGGGTAGTTTAGGAATAGTATTTTCAAGAACATCTTTCATTTTTTTCTTGAAAGTATCGACACAAGCAATACTTCTAGTGCGAACATCAAGGGCATTCCATCTCTGGCCACATTTAACTAATACTGAACGCTCGTAAGATGCACACTTTATAATAGAATATCTTAACACAGGCGCCCTAGATAACCGAGTAACCCTTGGTTTTTTATAAAGATATCTTTCCATAGTAGACCTTTTAAAGGCATACATTTTAATGTGAAATTCACGTCTGTGTAGTAGCAGAGGCAGCTTAGCTTTGGCATGTACTAACTCCGTAGGGGTTAGTATATGATCATGAAAACATGTCTTTAAGCATTTATTTTGAACCCTTTGCAACTCTTCCAGTAAATCGGCGCTACCTCTATCATATAATACATCACAGTAGTCAATGACTGGAAGCGCATGGGTCTTGTAGACTCTTAACAATGACTCTTTAGATAAGGAGTCACGTGACCGATACATCAAAATCGACTTAAATCTAAGGTTTTTTATCAGATTTCTGATATGCATAGAGAAATTCAATTCCTCATCAAGGATTACCCCAAGGTATTTGTAGGAGACAACATTTTTCAGATCTACATTATTTAGTTTAATTTTGGGTTTTTGAATTCTGTTTAATTTAATCCTGGAGGCAAAGGTCATAATTTTAGTTTTAGATTCATTCATAGTTAATTTATTAGTTGCAGTCCAATTTAGAAAAGAGCCTAAAGCTGTGGTTAGTTGATCAGATAGAGTGTTTAGATTTTTACCAGAAACATATAAAACCGAATCATCAGCATAAAGTAAAGTTTTATGTTGATCGAGAGGTGAAATGCAATCATTTATATACAATAAAAAGAACAAAGGGCCTAATATTGATCCCTGTGGAACGCCACAGGTGAGGGGTAATATATTGGATTTAATATTATTAGCTACCGTACATTGCTGTCTCCTAGACAAATAGTTTTCAATGACCGTCAAGGTTCTGTTGCGAATACCATACTGCTCTAATTTTTTCAGTAATATAGAGTAATTTACGGAATCAAACGCTTTCTTTATATCTATAAATGCAGCTAGTGTAATATTCCCTTTATTTCTATGTTCTAGAATATCGTCTACTAAAATACTAATCGAGTCAAGAGTTGATTTATTTTTTTGATAACCCCCCTGATTTTTCGACAAAATTGAATTTAATTCTAGGTGGGTAGATATGGCAGTATGTATTAGTCGCTCTAGAACCTTGCCGGGTACAGGTAACACACTGATAGGCCTGTAATTCGAAACATTAGTAAGATCACCACCCTTAGGAAGGGGGGTCACCGTAGCAATCTTCCAAGAATCAGGAATTTCTCCTGTCGAGATACACAATTTAATTATCCTAGTAAAACGTGTAGGATTTTTAATAACTGCCTCCTTAAATATATTAGTAGGTAAGTATTCGATAGCAGACGACTTAGAAATGTCTATGTCTTTGACACAAGATATAATATCGTCGTCTGAGAAATCTAAATCAGGCATGTCATTAAGACAGCGTTCGCCCATGAACTGGAAAGGCACATTATGTTTGTCTGCAAGTTTAGGACCAATCTCAGCAAAATACTTATTAACATAGGCACTCACATTTTCATTAGATACAGGAGTAGCAGCCTCGTCAACCAGATTCACAGATTTAGTCATATGTTTACTGGAGGGTAAAATGTCTTTCAGGATTGACCAAAATTGTTTAGAGTCCTTAAAGTGTGTTTTACTTAAATTATTATAATATTTATTTCTAGCTTCATCATTTTCTAGATTCACTATATTTCTAAGTTGACGAGCTCTATGCCAAGTGACAATACACTTCAGCCTTCTAGCCTCAGCTAACAGGTTATTTTTATCATTAATTCTTTCCAGCAAATAATTAGACATCCATGGATCTGGTTTGTCCTTGACTTTAAATTCACGGACGGGACATTGCTTATCTAACATACGTTTTAACATATTCACATACACATTCCAGCACTCTGAAGCAGTCTGACATGTATTAAAATAATCCCAATCACAGGCTTCAACATCTAACAAGAATCTAGCGAGTGCAGTGGCTGTCCCGAAGGTACAGGCACGCTGGTTCTCGTAATCACCAAAGTAATTATTTTGGCGCACCCCGAACTCACCTACAGTCGACCTCGCTAAGTAGCAGTGAATGGTGTATAACCCCCCCCCCCCGCTCCCCCCCCCTTACCCCAGCAGTGCCTGCTCTTGCAGCCCTAATGCCTCAGTCAGGTGGTAGCAGCGGCAGGAGGTGGGTAGGGTCTGGAGCTACTGCAGAAACCTATAGACACATCTCCACTTGTGTGTTACATTTGGAGCCTTTCATGCCGTACATATCAGCCTTAAGGTATAACCCAGGAGTTTAGTGGATGAGTGAGTTAACATCATCAGGAGGAGAGGATACATGGTTGTTGTCTCATCAGGCCACTTCAGACAAGGTAGGTACATTCATGTGGTGCTGCTACATTTGTTTATAAACATTCCCCACGTGGTCGCATGCCTCATCCACTTAATCATGACATATAGCCTACAGGTGGGTCAGAACACTGTGGTATATGCAGGTATTCAATAGGCTGATTCAACAATAGACGTTACTATTTCAATGTTGAATCTTAGTGAACATGTTTAAACCCCACCTCCTCCATAAAGGCCCAGAGTGCCGGTTCTTGCTCAGTTCCGACTGCTATACTGGAGGGGCAGCAAGCGTTCACCTTTAGTGTGATTCATAATGGATATCAAAAGGCTCTTTGAAATCAACCAAGCCGGGCAACCAAGGCCCCTTCGCCTTGCCCAGATCACTGTGAGGAAGGTGACTAATATGGTAACTGCAGTTACCAGATCACCATTTAAGGATCCCACTGTAGCATAGAGAATCAAAATTTGTGATTACACTGTGTTTATGGCAGCTATGGTATTGCATAGTTGTATAGTTACAGCTGGAACCATACTCTATCATTTGGGTCACTAAATGTATCATGGAATTGTCTAGAACAGCAGTATGAAGGGGTTTTAGAATCAGGTAGACTATGGTAACTGTTTTGGTCGCCCTCATGCAGTTACCATAGTACTTGTTTTTGTTGCAATACCACAGCTGCCATAACACAGTGTAATCACCAATTTTGATACTCTATGCTACAGTGGGGATCCTTAAATTGTGATCTGGTAACTGCAGTTACCATAGTCACCTTCCTCACAGTGCGGATCTATACTCGCACTGTGTTTACCCCTATTAGCAGATTGACAACAAATAGAAGGGGAATGATTTAGCCTACTTCGGAGCAATTATATGAGTTGCTATTGCACAAACATACTTTATGGGAGATTTTTACCACAGCGAGCACAGAGAACAAAGCATTTCACACTTCTTGTATACTGTATACAGCTAGTGGCATAAAGTAGTTATAGGACTAGTACCAATCTGTAGGGGTATTCAGTGAAGGATCCTATGAGGCTCCTTCACTGTATTTCGTGTGCAGATTGGTACACGTCCTATAACTACTACATACATTTTCATAGGTATGGCCAAATGGCATAGTTTGTCCCTTATTTGTATCATGGACCCTGCAGATGATAATTATGAGTAATTTCATGACTCTTACCCAACTCTCATTATGATCATGTGTTAGATGTGAGCGTTGTTTATAGAAGCCATAATAAATTGATATAACTACAATACGTGCATCGTGATATGGAGTAACCCTCCTGCGTGAATTCCCATGTCCAAGTTAGCAAAAGCTAGTTTACTAATAATATGCACGCACGGGTTAGCTCTCCCAAGTTAGAGGACAGACGTTCAGAGCGTTATCTTAATAAGACTTTGAAGACAGTCTGAATAGTCTTAACTTTAGTAGAGGCCGCTTATGTCATTAAAAATAAATAATATTTTGAAAGTATTACTATTACGACTAGTATGTAATGGGGGGCTCTGCCCCCCAACCCCCGTTTCTTTTTCTTCTTTTTCTTCTATTAGAGACATCCTGAGTTCCTCTGAGCTGGTTGCTGGCTTGAAATGATTTATTTTTAATGATAAGAGCGGCCCTGGGTAAGACACTGAATTAAGACTTTAAGATGTCTTATTAAGATAACGCTCTGAACGTCTGTCCTCTCACTTGGGAGAGCTATCCAGTTTTTGCTAATAATATACGGTGAATTATATTCCTCCACTATAATGTACGCAGCGACACCGTGATACATATCTTAGATAGATGGAGGCAATGCTAAATACAAGTGTCTAAAGTGAGTTGTCAGATACTGTCCTCATTAGAGGTCAGTGAAGAGGAAGAGGGCGTTGACAGAGACGTGGATGCTGTAGATAGTTAAGGTTACAATTAGCTTTCTCACATCTCCATCCAAATTATAACATACAGCTCAGCCTTGGGCAATGGATTAATTAGCCGTGTCTAATCTGTGTAATGCAGCGGGAATCCTTAATTCTGAACACCCTCCCTAGAGGCTCCTATCCACACTCCCTATACCTGAATGTACATGCTATATCTCACAACACTCCACCCCTAATAACCCTTTAATGACAGCATTGGGCCTTAATCCACTATGCCATAATGTTGGCATGATGTATGGATGCAGCACCACCGACTGTTGACCGTATAGGATTGATATATTTTACCAAAGGTCGGCATAATGCACCAATGCAGCACTGGTATTTAATTTACTAGCCGATAATATACTACAACAAATAATTTGAAGCCTTTGGGCAGTATGCCACCATCAAAAGGTTAAACACAGGGATAAGCTTTTTCAACGCTCTCTGTGCATCTGCTGTGGAGGGTAACACAGGAGCTCTTTCACTCCATTCAGGCCATGTCCAAGTTTATTACCAATAAAACTCCCATAGACCAACACTTGAATAACAGAGGCCAATTCAACTTTACTTTGAGAGCTTTTAAGCGTTTGATTTGGTACCAAAGTGTAGCCATAGAGGGTATAATGGCACACAAAGGACCATCCTTCCTGAAGAGACATGCAACATAGCCTTTTACCACATTGGGGAGACATCAGGGAAGTGGGGGTGTAATAAATTAGGCTGTACCTCTCCCAGAGGAGTCTGTCCTAGCCTGAGTGACCCTGGGACTGGGAGGGTGTGAGGATGGGCCCCTTCACACCTAGCAGACTTGGGACTGCTCGTGGAGAGGTGTGAAGAGTGTTTTATAGAGATCAGGGGTCCTTCTGAATAAAAAGAACGGTCTACCTATTCAGGTACCCAATTGTAATCACCATAATAGCTGCGTTCAAGTGCCCTGTGATACTTGCCCATGGAGGCATTATTCCCTTTCCCATGCTCACTCTATACGAGGTCAAAGTCTTTCTTTTTGAATAAGGTCTGCTCTATAACCAAAGCAATATTCACAAGGGCATAGATATGGACATGGAGTATATGCCTGAATTGAAGTCCTATGCCCATGTCTGGTGTGGGAAAACCTGGAGGGAGGAAAGATTTCATTTCATAGGTAATACAATTTAGGAGAAACGGAAAATAATAACGTGAGGTGACACTGGGGTAATCTTCCCCAAGAAGAAAAACGCTGCTGCTGCTTGAAACACCACAGGCAAATAACCAAACGTAGCAATTGCAAAACCACATTCCTGCAATACGTATAGTACCGAAACTAGATTTGAAAATGTGTGCAAGTGGCAGCCACCAACATACAGTTAAAGAAAGCTGAAATAAAGTACCTCGTTGAAATGCTATCCTGCCTCTTAAGGTTTCATCAGGCCTGTCTCATTACATATGTCACACCTCAGCACATTGCTATTAATGATAGTTGGTTAAAAGAGAGGGTGGTAAGTCTATCCTTGATTAAACTTGAATTTATGGGTAGGTCAAAAGAGCGATGTAATAGTATATCAAAGTAAGCTTGCACAACTATGGATCACTGCGGAAGGTAGAGTCATGTTGCTTTGGATCTCTACTCAGGACTTAAATACAATATACTTAGTAATTGTTTTTATCCCTGCTCTACATACATTTTATAATTACTTGTCTGAACTTTGCTCTAGGAGCTGATTTCCTCTTTAGACTAAATCAAGACACAGACAAAAAAATATTTAATCATTAACTGGTAATTTAAGTATGGGGATGTTTTCCTAGGTTGAAGACCAGGTGACATGAAACATGAGGTTAGATAAATCGTGATGTAATTATGCCCGGTGGAAGAGATCGTGTCAATGGTGATTATTTCTCACCGTACTACGATACAAAAAGTGATCAACCACTTACCATTCTGGCCAATCCGGTGTCAAGGGATAACTCATTTTATAACTATCAAAACGAGTCCCTCGAGATTGGTTTTAAATTGCCATTTACAAGAGAAAGAGGAGATAAACTACATTAATGTATTTGAAATCTAACCCTATGGCACAATGTCTTCTCTTACTAATAGGTGTTGATTTATTACAGTATTAACTTGTTTTTAGATGATGTCACTGATGTGGGTGTCACCTCCTTTAAGACCTTGTCTATGTCCTGGGTCACCCACCTCCATTAGGAGTTTCATCCCCTCTAGCTATTTTATTGAACAGGATCTTCATTATGTTCTAAGGAGGGTATCTTTAAAAGGAAAGATGTGTTCAATCCCCAAATAGGTTTGAAGTGTTCTATTGCTTTTGTTTACTGTGAACATATGGTATTTTGGTTTATCCACAAATGATGGTTATTGGAAAGAGACACATAACACAGGGCTACCGGCTCTGATAATGGGCTAGACACCTGTTGGTCGTTACTTCAGGGAGATCCAGGTATCTATTTATAACATTTTCATATATCAATTTGATAACAGGGTGTCCTTTATATTCCATGATTTATGCACGTTTTAAAGACTTGGTTTAATGCAATAAAACTCTTTTCTGGGGGCTTATCTTAAAATAATCTATTTTCCTGTTCAAACAGCATCACCTACGTAGGACATATGGACACAATTAATCATACGGATAGCAATTAAATATCAGTTTGTCTGAGACGTTTTTAATCTGTTCTATAAATATTGCTGTATTTCGGAAGTGGTATGGAGATACCTGTAGAAAAACATGGCAATATATATTTTAACCATGGTCACTTATTTCGCAGGGAAATTCGCCATTTCATTTATAATCTGCCCCTATATAGTCAACTGTGTAAGTTCCCAAACATCTTGAACATAATCATAGCTTTTAAATTGTTTTGGTATTAGCAGTATAAATCATTACCACCTCTGCCCTCAAATTAAAAGTCAAGCCCTGCTCTTATTCAATCATATGCATTATAACTGTACCCCTCCATGACTAGTAGACCTCTCCCATGTGCCTATAATTAAAGTTGTCATTTTTCATAGAGATTGTCATCAGTTTGACACAGGAGTATGTAGAGGCAGGTCACAGGTATGTGTGCTTGTAGATAATTACAGGCCCTGAGAGGCATCATCCGTCTAATATTACACTTAAATATACATCTTAGTAGTCCAAAGAGTCAACGTTTAGAAGTGTATATAAATGAGCAAATGCGGTTCTGCCATAGGTATTCAAGATGAAACGGTGCCCAAAAGACTCCAACAGAATAAAGATGGTATATCATACCTGTTGGATTGAATCATGGATTGAATCGACTCCTAATATTTTCAATGATGATATAACCCTTGTTGTTGTTGTTGTTGGTGGTAAACAACAATAACAACAACAACAAACAAATTTGAATCATTTAAAGACTCCTAATATTTTCAAAGATGATATAACCCTTGCGTGTTCCCCTTGATTCCATTTCAAATCCGTAATAAGATGTCTAAGAGGTATGTCCGTTTGACAATCACTAAACGGATAGGATTGGAAGCTGAGCCATGGTAGCCCTGAGGGTATGTCCTTACAAACATAGTAGGGGAGGATCTGAGGTTGGATAGATCCATCTCCTAACCTGAAGCTCAAACTGAATCTTTTTGCAGTATTACTGACAGTTGGGGGCAGTGTATCATTTGCTGTCACTCCAAATACAGCCAGCCCTCGGTCAACCCTGAGGCGCAAAGCCCTTATAAATCATCTCAATACTTGATAGGACTCCAAAGCTTCCAATATGTATTGGTATATATACATGTATGTGGAGAACACATTAAAAAGTGTTTTTTTAATGTATTACCACATGATTGTATTGGATCATCAAGACTTAGTGTTAAGTTGGCCTTGGTTTGACCTGGCTATACTTCCAAGCTAAGTCTGTTCTGATACCATGCCCTCTATATACCTTCTGCTCCAAACTGGATCATAATCAGCCAATCATGGTCACTAACGATACACTACCAGGCCCCTTTACTTCAGGAGAGAGCTGCCAATTGCCTACCTTAGACCTCTTAACCCTTTAAGGAAGGCATGACTCCTTAAGACTGCATGGTAATTTGACATCATGATGCAGCAACTGCAGAGTAACTCTTTTACATCATGCTAACTTGGAGGAGTCTGGCAAGACAGTATCGAGGGTCAACATGAAGTATGCGTGTAACATCAGCGAACAAGATGACCATGATGACAATATGGCATATTGTATAAATACAATATGCTGCCCTAGCTTAAAGGGTTGAGGTCTGTCTGTGTGTACTTGTGGGATCTGTATATATGGCCATACAGCATGCCACACCACCTACCCACAATACAGAACAGGCTACAGACAGGCAGGCCTAGCACCATTGTAAGGTAAGCTGAGTGGAATTAAGCACCCTGGATTGAGGGTATAGACATCAGGAATGCAGGTTGCGTTTACCAAAGTGTTTGAAAGTGTGGTAAGGTACCAAAATGGTCCTGTTAATTATTGTGTTTGGACCTTTGGAACTATACAGGGTACTGGAAAAAATGTTGATTACTCTGGTCATTAATGCAACCATCAGAATAATGAACAAGCAGACTCCCTGCCCCACCCCTCACACCACACACACATGCACTGTATAATGCAATAGTCAGCCATGCACCAGGGTGTCCTCCCTAGTTGTGAAGATGAGTGGCATGTGTCTGTCAATGTTTGGTTAGAGTAGCCTGCAGCTACTCCCCCACCTACCACACACAGTGCTCCACCAATCTACTACTGCACCTTCACATGCAGGTACAGGGCCAGGGGTCAGGCTGGGGTCAAACCAGGTGAGGGCCCCAAGGGGGACAAGGGAGAGTGGGACAGGACAGTGCTCGGGACAAGACATCTTTGAAGTTATTTTTTCTGTTTTTGTTTTGTGTGGGTCTCTGGTAGACTATGGGGCCACTGTATATGCTTTGCCCCCTGGCAAAATAACGTTTCCTATTTTAAATATAATATTAGTACAGGAATTTTTGAAGACTTCAGTTTGCAGGGGGTTTTCCAGCTGATTGGATTGTAAATAATATACTTTTTCCTACTGTGACTGAATCGAGGCCTTTGGACTGTTTTTTGCAGCCTTGCATGGTAAAGACCTGGTAAAGGCATCATGATAGGCTTCTCCTTAATTCCTATCATATTGCAAATATAAGTAAACCGCTGACAGAATATATACTACTACCCCCTCCTGACAGCAGCCAATGCATGTCTAACCATAATATTATGATGTCCACATGTAACAATGTAGGTGACCCATATATTGTACTACAATACATAACATGCATGTTATAACACTAATGAAGAGTTTCGTTGCAAAACGCAACAAATCCATTTTATGAGTTTTGAGATAATAGTGTATTTTTGATTTTGACAAATTGGTGAATAGAAAGCATTTTTCTTTAATAACTAATGATTAATGTTCAAAAGATAAAATACCTAGAAATCGATTTTTGAAATCTTTGGATTTTTTTTCTAGGAGAAAAAGGATGATTTAATTTCAATTTTCAGTTTTTTTGCAAAACGCAATAAATCCAAAATCAGTTTTTCTGCATATGTCCATAAAATCAGTTATGGCCATTTTTTTTTCAATATTTAATTTTTTTGGTATAGTGGGACATACATGAAACACCAACAAGTAGCTTTTAAAAATCCTTGCAGCTTTTTTCCTTGATTTAGAAATAGGATTTAATTTGCTCAATTGAGTTTTTTGGCAAAACGCAATAAATCCAAAAGCAGTTTTTTTGCAAAACGCAACAAATCCACAAAAATCATAAAACATGGTTTTTGTGTCCATATTTCAAATGCCTTCTAGATAAAATTGTTTTTTTATTTTCAAATAATGCTATTAACTATATAGAGCAAGATTGTATTCAATAAAGCGTTATTAAGACTGTAAACATGAAAGAATTAACAGTCCTACATACAAAAACAGTCTTTGGTGAGGTGGATTTATTGCGTTTTGCAAAAAAACTGCTTTTGGATTTATTGCGTTTTGCAAAAAAACTGAATTTTCGACAGGCCCTATCTACTAAATAAATATACTTTTTCAATTTTTTTTTCACAATTTTTTTCAATTTTCCCCACACAATACACCTGACCTATTTTCTCCCGATTTTGTATTTTGGCGCTTATTGCGTTTTGGAACCAAACTCACTTATACTATACAGGTAGTAATAATACCACTTACCACGATAACAGGGGATGGGGCTTGTTTCCTTGAGCCTCTGATCTTCTTAGGTCCTTGCCACGAAAATTGGGAAAACGCTCCTCTATCATGATGTTTAGGCCAGACCAAAGGATGTAGGAGATTATGCATATGCATGAGTATTTCCTGTCAGCAGAGGAAGAATAGTTCGAGGATTGAGCAGTGTTAAAGGGAGAATGTTCTGATTATAATTATCATCTTTTCTTTAATTGGTATGATTAATTGTTTCAATTGGCAGGTATTGTCAGTTGAAGACAACCATGCACCTTTCAGCATGCAGGGCTCAGCCCGATCTTGTTGGAGAGGTCTGTAGGTAATGCAGGTAGCCAGCTGCTGTGCCCTCTGCCATGTACACAGCCCCACCCCAGCCTCCACCCCCTTACACCACCAGACAATGGGGTACCTGGCCAGGGGTATGGGGTGTACTATGGCAGCCTTGTTCTAAGGTCCCCACCAGGCTTATTGTACATTGTATGGCCTCCACACCTTGTTCACATACCACTCTAAGGGCTGGCAAAGTATGAGGCTGGCAATTGGCTTCATTCTAGGTTCTCTGTTCTCTCTTTGGTAGGCTAAAGCCCATATCTCATCCAGCCAAGTTGGGTGCATCCTGACCCTAGCTATTGGCCAAGTGTCTTCTATACTGGTCCTGCCTTGATCAGATACTAGTGTAGAGGCACCCCAACTCGGACAGCTACCTTGAGTCGGACACCATTGGCGTTCAATTACATAGTTAATATTACTATTTCATATCCACTAAATCTGAAAACTGAGGGGTTCCTCCTTCTAAGAAAAAACAATATACCAAATATTTGCCATGGCTTACATGGTATTGTGACTGCTTGGGTATTTTTACTGTATTGTCAAAACAATAATGAAAGTAAATGGGGAAATTGGTGTATTTGTTCAATATCTTCTAGCTTCCTCTTTATATCTACGCTATTCCTAATGATACCCATAGGAACATATGTATCTTTTGTGACAATTCAAGTCCATAGTTCGACTTTAGGTGCAGGTGTCCGACTTTAGGTGCACTTTGAGCTTTTGAAATAATAATTATATAAGATGTGGATTTATTCCTACTTAAACTATATTATCTATTGCCATTTACTAGGAATTATAAGCTATACCTAGGCCTATATATAATGTGCCCTATGGCGCATCCCATATCAAAATGCTTATCATTAAATTTTAATGGCTTCAAATCTAAGAGGCAAAGGTGATTACTTCTTTGTTGTCCAGGAGCGTCCGAAAGGGGTGCCTTTACCCTATGTGTGACCATGTACTTATAGCTATGCTGTCTTTATTTTCAACACCAGGAACTCACTGGAAATGCTTTTCCAGAACAATTCTCATGGGTGGGTGACAGAAGTCCAATCATTGATAGGACTTTGTGATTTACACACTCTTTTCTGGGTAATAGCAAAGAGTACAGAGTACAAGTTTTTCCTCTGGTCATATTGAACGTAACCACCGTACACACCTTGCAGCAAAACAGAAATACCTTCTACTGGAAGGAGGGACAATACGATTTTGTTCTTAGATGGACATAGTCTATACATCAATTGTTATTGGACCTATACATTCACCTGGCTATTTACTCAAGAATTATTTCTAACATTTCAACATGTCCTGCAGATTAATACTAGCCCTATGAGGATATTGTATATCAGGTGTCAGGAAGGCCCTGATGAGCACTGCCCCGCATGGGGTGAGGGGTGGACCCATTAACCCCTCCTATACAGGTGGGTTGTGCTGGTGTTATCCTTAAGGGTATGTGTGGTATGCTGATGGCCTTAGTGGGTGTTATGTGTCTTTTATAAAACGATTGAACCCTATTATTGCACTCGCCTCAGATTGAAATATTTTTTATCTATTAATTATTACAAATTGATAGTTGATATAAGATCCCGATCCGTCCGGACTGTCTGAACCGCGTCTGGTGCTCGACAGGGTTGCATTCATGCATCCTGATGACAAAGGGCACAGTTCTTTAAAACGATATGCTCCCCTCAAAGGGTTGACCAGGTACATAAATAGTAGCCACCATTATGCAGTATTGTCGAGAGACCTAGTGGGATTAGTCTGGTCAATTAGAGGCTCTAGGGCCTAGTCCTTATAAATAAAGCACTATTTTCCTACTATACTAGAATATCAATAGTAAAGGGTGTTTCATGTTACCCAAGACTACACAACAATATATCTTCCCAAAAATGGTCCACTGATTAAATGAAATGTGATATTGGTCTCGTTATAAACCTTTGAAACCATACTGTATTCGTAACAATAATTATTTTAGGCAAAAAAACCCACCAGAAGTGCTCTTTGGATTACCCACCTTTACTCAGCAAGACAAGATTTTGAGAATGGGGGAGGGGGTGATTTAGAAATAAATATTTAAAACCTACATTTCCCCCAAGTATACGGAGCTGGACTCTGAACTCGTGGCCTTCTTCACCCTTCTCTGATCAAATGACTATAGGTGGCGGAGGAGGGTGGGGGGTTGTAGGTTCCCCGAAGCTTATCTAGCTGCTACTATACCCTCAGAGCAGTACATACATCTCAGTCACCTGTATACCTTTTACTATTCATTCCCTACTTCTTTTTTTTACTGACAGGAACTTGATAGTGGCTTCTTTAGTAAGCCATAAACAAGGGATTGGGACAGGTTTTGTGTTACATTCAGGCAGTGTAGGGTGTGGACTGAAAGATTTAAGGGAGTCAATGGTTGTCTAGACCATAGAGATTCCAGGCTGGCCTGAGGTCTATAGAGATTGGTCTATGCTGGATCTGATCTAAAAGGTGATTAACCCCTTTTATGTGTTAGCCTGACTTGAACTTTTAGCTATCCCCAAAAATGACAATAAGTGTTTCAAGGAAATCTGGAGTAGCCTGAACATATTCATATATATAGTGACAATAGTTAAATTGCCAGCCTTCGAAGTAGCCAGTTAAACATGATTTTGATTAAATGAATTTTTTTTCCTGGAAATCATTTGGTTTGAAATGCAGCCCATTTCGCCAGTTATATATAATTTGATTAAATGGAAAGGATTTCTTTTGGAAATCATTTGTATTGGATTGTAGCCCATTTCGCCTAATTTAGGTTTAGTTGGCAGACTCTATGGGAATGACACTACAATAATTGCATAGTGACCCTTTCAGTTATTAATTGTGCGAAAACAACAGCAACAAACTGAGAAACACACCTGCATAGTTGGTTTCACGCTGTTGGTCATTGCTCTGGATGAGCTCATGGTAAGATGATTCCATGAAAATGTAGAGCATATCTAATTGGTGCATTTATGTTCTTCTTCTGATCACATGCCCATGTCATTGTATATTATTATTCGATATTTGGAGCAAGGAGAATAAACCTGGTTGAACTAGGATAACTAAATGGTTTACCTTTGACAACAATCATTTCCCAAAATAGAGAATCGGATAAACTTGAAATGACATGCAGTCCATATAGTTAAAAAGTCGTTAAACTATTAATTAATATAATAATCATCATAATTAGGGAGTAGCTGTCTACTGCCATGTACGCTGTTGGTAGTACATGCACATGAATGGCTGTTTCTAATTGGGGGGGGGGGGTCCATTCATACCTTTACCATAGAAGATGGCCATTATAATTGGAACCTCTTATCCTCTTCTCCCTAATGGACCACACGACCATACATGTAGGCACATTTAGTGTTCAGTTTCCACATACTGAGGAAAGGGAGAGGGATCCTTTCAAACCCTGCCCATTGATGTTCTATTGATGTCTTTACCATTCAGGTGCTTAGCATTGAAAAGTACCTGTCCCAGTGCAGAGCCCTGTGTAATCCCAAACAATGACAGGAACTAGGGGTGGGTGTTAAACATACATATTCGAAGCAGAGATTACACTGATGAGACATCCGTATTAGTCAGGAGCATTTTCTGGAAAAGAGGCCTTATAAAAAGGGTGAAGGGTGAGTCTGAAGCTGAGTATGGAATTACAAAAGATTAATTGTTTACACTCAATTTAACTGTAGACATGATGTAAAATACATATTTTCCTGCTCTTTAACTGCTCTAAGATCATTATAAGTGTTAAAATCAGGTTCAGAATGTCTGAAAACATAGAATTTGACACCAAGATTAAGCTGATTGAACAACTATATCCATTTCTATGAAGGAAACAAGTTTTGAAACATGATTCGGGCAGCCATCTTGAAAATGGCTGCCATCTTGGATTTTCAAATGTCAAATGATGCAGATATGAAAGATGACCCACTGAGGAGTAGGTATATTCAATTTCATGACCATACCATGTTTTGCACTAGGCTATTATACCCTATATCTGCTGATATCTGCTGTTTTAAGCATAAAAGGGCAGCCATTTTGTTTTTGAGGCTGAAAATCGTGCGCGTTCGCACCCCTTTGTAGCATAGTAACGCGCGGGCTTTTCCCCTCAAAACAGGTTGAATTTTTTTGACCCCCCCCAAGAGGGATCCAATTTTTTACCCCCCCCCCCCGGTCAAGGGGTCCAAATTTTTTACCCCCCCCCCCCCCTGTTGTTAAAAAATGAGCACTCCCTAACATCAAGATATGAAATGTTATATGGCAGATTTGGATTTAGCACACCCAAACTATCCTAATTCAACTGTAAAAACAATTCTACTGCAAAATGCCTTAACAATTTTAATTTCAAGAAAACGGGCCCTGACTATATACAATAAGGAAAGACCTGCATGTTTTAGGTTTCATGGGAAGGTCTATGGCGGAAGTTTTTTTCACATAGATACCACAGAGGAGGTACCTTTTAATTCCAAATCCCTCTAGTGGCCAGAAGAATGCAAATAGACCCAGATGAGTAGGGAGAGGTAGCGCGAACCAGGATAGGGTACTCAGGGGGTCTCAAATATAATATAGCACTGTATCTAGTTTATAGCTGAGGGCCGCCATCTTGCCCCCCCCCCCCCCGCCCCACAATTATGGATGCCACTGGGACCTTCCGACTGCAGTATGGTGCCTACAGGCGTAGCTGGTAAAGACACCGTATGGAGAAAGAACCAGCGCATATCAACAACCACTTCTCATCCATACACACTACCCCTCACATTATGGTACTATAGCCAACCTGCTACACCCATACAGTCTGTGTAGTGGTTGGGTATTTAAAGCTGGGCCGTCAGGGAATAAGTTCAGCATTTTCCATACATGGCCTAAAATAACAGTCCCACCAGAGGGCAGCAGTGTTTGGACAGGGGACCATGAGCATTGTCCAGATACAACATATTCACCCTATATTGTGCCTGTAAGAGCTGAGCTCTCAGCCCTTAAGAGCCCTCTTGTGAATGAAAACTGAACTATATCCAAAAGTGCTTTTGGCCTCACTTCAACCATGACGGTCAAGCTTTAAGTTCTGATGAGGACCCCCTATATCCCCTTTTAAGACATACCATGGCTCTGTATGGTCCTTCACTGCAGGTATCTTTACACAGAGTAGGGAGGGGTATAGAATGTATAGAGTGTCAGCAGTCAGGACTCAGGGTTAGTACCGTATACAATGTTCGGAGAGGGGCATTTCACATAGAGGTAAATGCCCTTTGCTTTTCCTTCATGATGGAATGTAGATTCTAGTCTACTATTTTGCTTGCGCTTTTCCCCATCTACACTTTATACAGCAGCATTTTGTGCTTTTAACTTTAGGGAATCTTAACTTGAGCCACAGGGGTTACTGTGGAGACAGCAACAGCAAGATACATAATAATTATAAGGAAATCATATATGTTTGACATGGTACTGTAGATTAGTATAATCATGCTAATTTGTGCCAATATAAGAGGATAGAGAGTACTTGTATATCAGGGAGGAATGAGGAAGGATATCTTAACACTGTCCAGAGTAATTTCACCTTTACCTCACCTTACCTTAAATCCAAACCGATGACTCAAATCGAATTAACTGGCCTAGTTTATGGGGAAGGTAGTACATATCATCACTGGAATACATCCAAAGAATTCTGATCACGACTGAGTGGGACATGCAGTGATATAAGAATAACTGTTGTTAAACTGCTGGCACAAGATCGGATCCTACCTCATGAAGGGAAACGGAAACTGCCAACATTCCTAAGACTACAATGAGTTATGATCCGAGGTCAGATGGTTGACATTAAGTGTTTATACAGGCCCACACCACTTACTTCTATTATCTTAATTACATTTGAAAATTATACATGAACATAAACTAGATAGTGGGGCCAAGTACAGGTGATAGTATATAGGTATAAAGATTGGCATAAAGTATAGGCCTAGTTTGTGACTTCATATAGGTTGTATCCAGTGGAGGCTTACCCTTAATGGTAAATTATGCATTGTGATTGGCATTCTTCATTTATATATATATATATATATATATATATATATATATATATATATATATATATATATATATATATATATATATATATATATATATGTGAGCAGCCAAGCAGAAAGGATAGTCCCCGCGGGATTAGTTCCGATTTTAGCCACCAGGGGGCGCCACTATGGCCTAAAATGAAAGAATTAGGCTAAAAATAGCTCTTGGGTAATTTTTTCTGGAGAATTCAATAGGATTACATAAAACATTCCATTTTTGGTAAAAAGCTTCTATATTTGGAAGGTAAAAGGAACGTTTTTAAGCCTAAATGGGTGTGCTTGTTGATATGTGTTGCCATGGAAACGTGATTTTTATTCCAAATAGAGGAAATTAAGACATAAATTGATAGAATGATTTCTGAGGATTGCAATGGTGAAAACAAAATAAAATTACCAATCCTAGATCGAATTTTATGACTTAAAGAATGAAAATGTATCATAAATTTCTAATTATCATAGATAATGCTAATTAAATAGGGATATCTTGGAAAATATGAGACATAGAGCTTATTGGGATTTTGGAAAGGGTGATGCCCACACAAATTCATGAAGCCATATCTCAAAAACTAGAAATAATATCTTCTAGTGTAATATATCACTGGAAAGCTTATGACATAAATTTCAAAGTTGGCTTTTTCCTTGGACTACCCTTTCCCCTTGCCTGGAAGGCGTTTCACCGTATGTTGATATAAAATATAAGATACGGCCGAAAGATGCGGTCAAGATGCGGCAATTATACACCAAAAGTACTTTTTCTGTTTCAGTTGGTCCTCCGTATACCCTCCGTATCTTTTTTTACAAAATATCAACATACGGCATCCAACATACGGCCCTCTCAACATACGGACATTGTCACCTGTCCCTTTTACAAAAATATGCAAAAACCAGTCTACATTCCGGGAAACCCCTAGGGAATTCCCTCTGTGACGTCATAATATGTAGCAACATACGGAGGTAGGCTGGGGAGGGTATATATAGGGTCCGTATGTTAGGGGAAGAGACAGGGGAGGGACAGGAGAGGTTTGGGAAGGGACAGGATAGGTCGGGGAAGAGATAGAAAAGGTCGGGAAAGGCACCTCTGTACTCTGATAGCTATTGCCTGTTTAAACACAAGGAGTCTGTGGGCAAAGTTTCAGCTCTGTAGGGCCATTATTTACCGAGTTACAGAAGAAAAGACATTTTTGGGTATAATTTCGTTGAAAATCAATTTTTTTAATTTATCTTTTTTTAATTATAAAGGTAGAAGTTGGACTTTACTTATCTATTCATTAAAACAATCATAGAGACATTTTTTTACATATATATGTGCACTTTAAAAAGGGAGAAGGGAGGTGGGGGACTGTACTAGCTTACAGAAAAATGGTTTAGATCCACATGGCCTCCAACACAAGGCTTGCGATCTCCATTACCTTATATATATATGAGAGGAGTTGAGGCCAGCTTGACTTAGCCTCTAGGTGGCAGCACCAACACAGCCCGGAATATCCATCCACACAGGTGCAAAACCTCTTGAGTGCTAACATTTCAACTACTACAAAGTACAACATAGATACAAGACATACGGGTAGCCAAGCATATATATTCGCTCAGAAATCCTAACAGAAAGATGTATCAATAATCACAGCCCTAGATGGTGGTAGACAACAGAGTACAGAGCTGGCTGTAGTGGTGACGAAATGGTAGTAGTGGCTCCTACCATTTCCTCATGGCCCCTACCATTTTCTCGCGGCCCCTACCATGGCCCTAGAATTATTTTAACGGGTAAATAAGTTCAGTCCAACTTCTACCTTCATGATAAAAAATAAAATAAAAAATTATATGGATTTTGGGAGAAATTACATTAAAAAGAGTCTTTTCTTCCATTACTCGGTAAATAATGGCCCTACAGAGCTGAAACTTTGCCCACAGACTCCTTGTGTATAAACGGTGGTAGACAACAGAGTACAGAGCTGGCTGTAGTGGTGACGAAATGGTAGTAGTGGCTCCTACCATCTCCTCACAACCCCTACCACTTCCTCACGACCCCTACCACTTCCTCACGACCCCTACCACTTCCTCACGACCCCTACCACTTCCTCACGACCCCTACCACTTCCTCACGACCCCTACCACTTCCTCACAACCCCTACCACTTCCTCACGACCCCTACCACTTCCTCACAACCCCTACCACTTCCTCACGACCACTACCACTTCCTCATGTACACCACATCCAGTACCAACATACGGAGCATAAATACCACATACGGCGCACAAAAGAGACATACGGCCCTAAAAACCAGGGTATATGTCCTGTTTTCAACATAGCACCCCCCCCTACCCCTCCGTATATCTTGTACTAAATACGCCAAAGATACGTTTTTTTCTTGCTCCGTATGTTGAACAGAAACGCAATTATGGCCGTATGTACATACGGCCGGCCGTCTATACATACGGCGGCCGTATCTTTTTCCGTAAGATGCGGACATGTTGAGCTGAAACGCAAAAATGAACTGAAACGCAAAAAAACGTCATACGGACCCTCCGTATGATACGGTGAAACGGCTTCCAGTACACATATATATATACACACATATATATATATATATATATATATATATATATATGTATATATATATATATATATATATATATATGTATATATATATATATAACTATATCAATGTCATTGATTTCTTAATTTCAGAAACTAAACAGGCAAACTCGCAATGTACACTCTAAGAACAGTGTGTTGCTGGAACATGCATATAAGGAGTTACACACACATAATATATGCTACACACCTTTGAGATCGACACAATTTTGGCAAAGAGTCTGTAGTGTGTTGTGTGTTACACCAAATATGTGTTAAAAGTTGCCACAGAAAAGCGTGTTGATAAGTGTGTAAACGTAACACACTGTTCTTTAGAGTGTATGTGATTATATGCACCCTGGATGGTAATTGAGTTGTATACTTAGTTAGTCATGGTGAACTATTGTCTACAATTAAAATATAACATCAGTCTTGTGGACAGGCAAGTGTAGAAGTACAGGTGATAGTATATAGGTATAAAGATTGGCATAAAGTATAGGCCTAGTTTGTGACTTCATATAGGTTGTATCCAGTGGAGGCTAATACCCTTAATGGTAAATTATGCATTGTGATTGGCATTCTTCATTTATATATATATATATATATATATATATATATATATATATATATATATACATAAATATATATATATATATATATATATATGTATATATATATATATATATATATATATATGTATATATATATATGTATATATATATATATATATATATATATATATATATATATATATATATATATATATATATATATATATATATATATATAACTATATCAATGTCATTGATTTCTTAATTTAAGAAACTAAACAGGCAAACTCGCAATGTACACTCTAAGAACAGTGTGTTGCTGGAACATGCATATAAGGAGTTACACACACATAATATATGCTACACACCTTTGAGATCGACACAATTTTGGCAAAGAGTCTGTAGTGTGTTGTGTGTTACACCAAATATGTGTTAAAAGTTGCCACAGAAAAGCGTGTTGATAAGTGTGTAAACGTAACACACTGTTCTTTAGAGTGTATGTGATTATATGCACCCTGGATGGTAATTGAGTTGTATACTTAGTTAGTCATGGTGAACTATTGTCTACAATTAAAATATAACATCAGTCTTGTGGACAGGCAAAGGAGATTGTGTAATCAGTATGACATGCAACGCATGTGGCAACTTTTCTAGCGTCAATTATAGTCTGGTAATTAATTAAGAGCAATTAGAGCATAGAGCTTTCTGATGATTTCATCATGGTCTTCTTCAACAGTATTCAGTAGGGAATCCATGGATCCGTCTATACTGTTATTGAAGGAACTACATGGTTATGTCATCAAGCCTTAAAGGCGGCAGACCCATTGCTGCAATACTGCATGACTACGGCCAAAATAAAGATTCTCAACAACAGCTATATCCTTTATGCAGTTTGTTTTAGAAGTAAGTACCATTGGATGCCTTTCCCCTATAACACAATTGAATTTTCAAGATTATTTTCACTTTGTTCCTTGGTATCTTATGGAAGAAAAAATATTGTCTAGTTAAAAACTCACCTTTGATATATGTAAATACACGCTTATTGAAAGCCAACCTGATTATCAGAGAGATTGCATGTCATATAAACAGAACTGATAAAGGACAAGATCAAATTAAACATGCCGTTCTAGTCGCAAACACTTAGTACAAACCGCTTTGTGGCGTGAATTAACATGCCTGGTCTACCTGTTAATTGGAGGCTTCCGGACGTCCTGCCAGAATATATACATGTATAACTGTTCAGCATGCTAGCAGCAGCCACCATTCCCGTCCTCCTCTGTTATACCAGGGTTACACCGTAAATGTTTATTAATCAGATAGGGTACCTATTAATCATCCGTTTTACTCACTGCCCTATTTGCCCCTGTGGCCATGACACGTGAACATAGTAATGAAGGCCAAGGAAAGAAGTCTGTTCAGGTAACTCAGGCCAAAAGTAATAGGGCATAGGTCATTCTTTTACATTTCTTTAGGATGATTTTGTCATTTAACATCAAATTCAGCGATTTTCCAAAAGGCCCAAAAAGCTTTATAGTTGGGCCAGAAAAGGGGCAGGCAAATGTTGGTTTCCCTGAACACAAGTTTCTTTGTTATAGCTAATGATACTCAGTAAATCCCATATATGTTACACAGTACCCACACCCAGAAGATAAATGACACAAATCTAGCCTAATGTTGTTCTGCACCCTGTTACTTTTGTACCATTCACACAATGGGTGATAATCAAATGTGATCATTAGGAAGTAAGACCCTGTTACATCCAAATATGCTATCCAATGTTCAGCAGAGCCTGCCGCACCCTGGTGAAAACTGGGAGTTGTCTACTACAAACCGACCCACAACCTATCCAACTTATTCATGGAGGTTATCAAACTGATAATACTGCAACAATGTAGACAGTTACAGTGAAGCATAGAATCTTACACTTAAAGCCCCAGCGCCCCTATATATAGGGCTGAGTCCCTGTCCCGACTGCACTCTGACTGTTACTGGACGTAGAATAATAACCAGAGCCTGCATTATTAGCGTTTGTGAATAGGGTATACAGGGGTTATTGTACTAATGGTGATAGCACCGTTGCTTTAGTAACCTATTTAAAGCGTGATACATATGCCATATTAGCCCAATATTAAGGTGGTCCCGAGGGAAGGGGGGAAGGGGTTGAGGCACAGAGGTAGTTGTAGGTCATTTTACTAACGAGGACATCACCCTGTGTATGTATCGGATAAAGGTGTAGTCTCTTTAACCCTTTGAGGGCCGCATGCTGACTTAATGTCGGTTTAATTATTGACTGCATGCACTGCCCAGTTACCAGTGCTGCATTCACACATCATGACGACAAAAGGAATTATGTACAAAACACCACGCGGCCCTTAAAGGGTTACCTACTCAGCACCATCTAAGTTTGATTGTTGGACTATGTTTTACCATATTATTTAGAGCTATACGATATCATCAAGAACAGAGCAAAAATATAAACCATAGATCCACTCATTGTCAAGTATTACCAGCCGAGGCTATCATACATATCAAGTCCCAAACATTTCTTGACTCTGGGAAGTTGTTGTGTATGGGAGAGGTTTCCTGGGTTTTTGGCAATGTTTCAAGATGTTACAGTATGAGGGTCAGAAGTCAGTGTGCCTCACAAAGTGCCTCATGGTATTTACAATAATTACAATTATTATAGTCATTAGTAACATATCAGGTAATAATTTCCATTTGTCAGCCTGTGGAATTTAAAATGGTGGAAAGATATCTGTAGAAAGAAAAGTTGAATCTTCTTTCTTCAAAACCTTGAAAGTTCATCTGAATTTGGGTCAATTAGTGCAATCAAAATTGTCTTAATTTTATTGAATAGTCAATACAATGTTCAGACTAGGGCCAGACAATAGCAATGGATTTCTCTTTTGATAGACAGTGCCCAACAGCAATGGGGAAACCTAAAGTATACTTATAACCAGAAGCTGTGGGAGTAGAGGGGATGAGACCAGTTATAGACGGCATACTGCTGCATATAGACTGTTATGAAACCCCAGGTTGTTCATCTAAATAGGGGCTACTGATTTCGGACTTGTGTTAGATCTTTGTGAAAGACCATTTATCCATAGTAGATCATATGCAAAGGATTACATATATATTTGAGAGGATTACATATACATGTATAGGTCATCTCCGGACAGGACCTTGTATCCTTGTCCCTGGTGGCTATTCTTTGTCCAGTATTTTCTGGGGGCATAGTAGCTGAAAGACAGTCTCTACTAGGGAGATTGTGAATGCTTCATTATAATCATGATTTCAGGATGTAATAGCATCAGAAGTATATCATTATTGTGAACCCAATTTAATAGTTATGAAGCTTGTGAAACGGGCGTTATAACTATAGTTACAAGATTTACTCCGGAAATAGTACCCTATGGACTAAAATAGAATACAAAAGTCATAGAAATTGTGAGGAGGTCTGTACAACTTTCTCCTGTACAAGTCAAACGAGTCGTGGCTCAGATCTGACATTCCTGCAGCCATCCATCTATAGAATACTATAGGGTGGTGGTATATTGTGGGGTCTGCCCATCCACAATAAGATAACTGAGCCAATTGGTAATGTGACCATAGCTAATACCTAATAATGGTGACATCAGGGAGTGACAGGTGTCAGGGGGTATTGTGAGCCACCATTAGGTCCCATAGTTAAACACACCTGTACCTTATGTTAAACATACCTGTAGTCTGTCATACTCAGGTCTCAGCCCTGGAGGGGGTCTCAAGCCGCCTGTGGTTTGTATAGACTTAAGTCATGTTACAGGCTAGAGTTCCTGTCACAAACATCAGAATTACTACACTGGAGGAACACTCTTCGCATGATAGGCGGTCCCTTTCAAAGCCTTTGTAATATCTTAGAGATGTATTCCACACAATTCAATTCTGGGATTTGATCACATTGAGTCAATGATATGACATAAGTCATGGAATACGAATGTGTTATTTTTGGATGGATCATGTAATGAATATCCTCATTGTATTTCAATAACTAAAGGAGATAATTGACAACAACGAAATGTTTTAACCTGTAGTTGACCAGCTATCCTGTGACTCTGCAAACAGATACATTAGGAGCAGTTATCGAATAGCTAACTGTGCTTGCTACTGTCAACTTTCTCCTACATAGAGTTCCATGGGAAAACGACTGTTTATAAAGAAAAAATTGCATTGCTTCTGGTTCATGAGTGTGAAATCTTCGCAGAGCGGACTTTTAGAGTTCGGGTTTGGTGTATAGGCCAGAGTTCCGTTTGTTGTGAAGTATAGCTATGAGTGCTATTACTTATTAAATTATGCCTGGCATCCACAGAGGTCGAAGGGAGGCTATTCGGTCGATGTGCCCATCCAAATTCTATATGCCTATAAAGTCGGTCGACCAAAGACAATTCGGCGCTTGTGGACTCTAGGCTTTAAGCATAAAACTTTATTCGGCTAATTAAACCAAAATGCATTCTATATTAAGTCGGCCGAATAGTCCTGTGGACGTAGAGCTTTACCAAACATCCAACACCTTCCCCACTCCTACTCACATGCCCAGTAGAGCGTTCTGACCCCTGTGTCATATGGTGGCTAATAACCTTCATCCTGAAGTGTTCCTTCCAACACTTTATTGACCCATACCCTTAGGGCCCCCACACCCTTCACACACACCTGACTGGTTCATAAACTCTCCTGTACCTACCCTACTAAAATGATGACACTTGACTACTACCTTCCACGTCACTGGTTAGTACTCCGCCACCTGAATTGTGAAGTTTAGACACTATACCCTCGATGCATGGACATTAGTCCTGCCACAACAGTATACAAGGAGGAAGATAATGTACTTTATTCTCGGTAAGAGTTTCAGCTCTTTCTAGACCTTCCGAAAATATATACACAGGCGGTTTATTCTCTTTCCAATGTAGTCAATTTGGAATCGACTAAATACAGGAACCTAGCTCCTGTCTGTTGCAGTTAAAATAAAGAAAATTGAATTGAATTGACTGTACTTGGCTGGCCTGCTACTCCTGCTAGCTATTCCCAATGCAACTATGCAGTAAGGGCCATGTAGGGATTGGATATCCTTCACTGGGCAGGGTTGGACCTACTAGCTATGCCTAGATTTCACCAAAGACATCTTAACTCGGTTGGCCATTTTAATTGGGGGGCCAGGGTAACAATGTTAAGGGGGGTTGGTGTGGTCACCAATACTCTTTTTGAAAATTGTAATAAGGTATTTTGAGGGTGCTGATTCCAAATCTGCCATGTGTAAAGTGATATCTGTGTCGCCACAAGGTCAAATGCAAGGTCAAATGTCAATGAAACACATCAAGTAATAAATGTATGACAGTTTAATCAGGGTAATAGCAGTTAAAGCAAATAGTTCATTCTAATTTATTTGCAATCACTTGTACTGGTAGTATATAAGGCAGATGTGAGTCAGATACATAAGAAAAAAAGCTCCACCTTTTTGTTTCAAAATATGTGTACTCATTTCAGCCTTATTTTTACATAAAATTGTGGCCTTTGACCTTGAATCTGACCATGATGCGACAAAGATATCCCTTTACAGATGGAATATTCGGAATCAGCACCCTCAGAATACCCTAGTCCAATATTCAGACAGAGTATTGGTCTCCACACCAACCTAAAGTTAAATATCAACATTTGGTCTTCCTGGCCCCCGAAGTATTTGATGAATGCGAGTTTGAAGTCAGCCCATGAAGTTGATCATCTTACAAAATCAGTTGGTGGAGTTGGAATTTGAGAAAAAATAACTATTGGGGTAAAAATCCCCCTAAATAAACACTCCCTTCTTTAAGGCCTGCCAAACTAATGTAATACTCCACAGACAATTTACCAAAAAGGCAATGATGACGTCATATCCGTTTGACATATGCACACTCTCACATTTTATGTTCCCCTCCATCGATAACAGGTAGGCATAAATAATGTGTAGGCTCCTAATCATGGTAGTTACGGGTAATTGGACCAATCTAACGGTGCCTTGTCATGAGATGCCCTCTGATATAGTTGCTCAGTGAGTGTTATAACGGCAGTAAAGATGCCTTTGATAAGAATCGCCTCGTAACTTACACAGTGCTCCCTGCTTGTAGTGTTGTATTTCCAGAAGGCTTAAACACTATTGTTGATATACAACCTTCCCTCTTTGAGGAAACAGTTGGATTTGTGGAGTGTACAGATGGATTGGACTTGTTCAAGGATCCCACCTACATTGGCAGGAACCTGGGATTGGACACATGCATTCCAAGTATAATGTTAGGCTAAAGATTAATGCATACGACCATACATATATTCAGCTTGACTTTCTCAAGGGGACGGTTTGGCGACACAATCATATACCTGACTACTGTGGTATGTGAGTCCAGCTGACTCTCACCCTCTGTTCATCCGAAGGTTATAAACAACGTTACCTGGACTTAAGTTGAGTTTTGTGGGCTTTATAATGAACTTTAAACCGCATGTTTAAATCCCAGATCTCACGCAGTTCTCCCTGAAGGGGGAAACTAGTGGTGGGTGGGATACATGTCGGTAGTCACATTGACTTGATGCCGGGTATGTTAATGACTCTATATAATGACTACCTATAATCACTACAAGTACACCAGGTACACCTCTAACCCCCAGGTGTGCGTTATGGGGCACCCATTAAGGTCTCATTACACAAAACACCTGACAGGTAAATCTGTAATTAGTAACCGTTAATAAGTCATACAGTAATTAGTAACTGCAAGAAAGCGTCATACCTCACTGGGTTTAGTGATCAGCATCACGTTAACTATAGTTAAACAGTAAATAACATATACTATTTAATAGCAAAAATACATGATTCCATGAATTATATCATCTATAAGTCAATCAGAAAAACACCAATCCATGCCAGAGAATTCCATCTAAACTCATCGGCATAGGCTTCAAGGTTCTGTTCTCAGTGGTTCTAGAACGATGTTAATTAAAATTATCCTGGAACAGACCTCAGTCAGGGTTAATAATAGGGTTTATACTAATTGGCAGGAACAAGAGGTATGTTCTAGAATAATGTTCATAACATTATCCTGGAACAGACTCCAGTGAGGGTCTATACTAATTGCCCGGGACTCATTGGTAGGAAGAGGTGTTTGTTCTAGAAAAAAAAAGTTGATTAACGTTATTCATCGGCCGATAGTATACATTTCCCTTGCTGCTGTATATGCTACTACCATGACACTGGTGTGACCCCATGTCGATCTTCCTCATATGTGCATCCCAACCCTTCACAGGTATATTGGTATAATCACTGGACCTAATCACAGTACACAATGATGCTTAATTAGAGGGTGAACCTGCTCAATTATGTCCATAAATAGGGTCATTAATCATGTTTCTGATGAATGAGGTCGATAACATGATATACCTGAACAGATTATGCATAATGCTAATAACATATGTATTTGGGGTGTTTAGTTTGTATTGAGTTATTAGTGTTGCATATACTCTCAGTAACCCCTACTTATATGAGTACTTTTCTAGCACAGACATTATCAGAATAATTCCTTGATTTTTAGGTCAGCACATTGGTGTAACATTACTGATATGACCTTACTATACTTAGAACATGATGAATTGCCAACAACCCAGACTATCTATGTATACCCACACATAAAAACAGTACTTAATGCAGATAGGATCAGTATGAGATGCATGATGTCATTCATCTCTGCAGTATTCTGATTCTGTTTGTACAATTTGTTGTGGCGGGCTGTGCCCACAGCCCGCCGGGTCATTGCTCCCTCTGAAGGATCATACCACACACACAGGTGGCTCCCCCTACCTACTCCTTACATAACCACACCTCTCCGGCCCTCCGGTCGGCCATTCCTCCTTCTCCTCCTACACCTTCAACATCCATTCCAATTTCTCCCGACACACAAGTCAACGCTCAAGGCTTGGAGTATACCATAGGCTTCTACAGACGACGGTAGATAAGTATCAAAAACGCTTATCACATTTACACTGTTGTTTATAGTCGATGCCAGTAATATACACGGGATTTAAGTGGATCGAGTTACTGAACGTTACACGCTACCCCAGCCCCGCCATGCCTCCTAAGAAAAAGGAGCCGGCAGGGCGCCGTACTAGCACTAGGACAGGTGGGAGGCACAAGGCCACTAAGAAAAAGGCAGTGAAGAAGGTAGTTACATCCGATGAGGAGGAATTTCAATCCCCGGGCAAGAAACCTAAGGGCTCCACCACCCCCAAGAAGGGCACAAAGGGCAAAAAGGCTTCAACCCCGGGCACAAAGATGGCTAAACTAGAAGAGGGTCTGTCCACAGTGACCAGCAAGGTCAAGTCCATGAGTACCCAGATAGACACCATAGCCGAGTTTATAAAGTCCCAGTCACCGAGAGTGGGGGAGGACTCTGACACCGACAGCAGCGTCAGCTCAGGGCCTTCCCCGCCCCCCAAGAAGGAGAAAGCTGGGTCCAAGCGGGAGAACAGGAGGGGCCGGCAGGGTAAGGTAGTTAGGCTCAAGTCAGAGGTAGTGAGACCCACCCGCCGGCCCGGCAGCCCGGCCCGCCACAGCAAGTCAAGGGATAGGCGTCAAAGGGCCCGCAGACACAGGTACTCGGACCCGTCACGGTCCAGGTCACGCACACGGTCCCCCAGGCGTCAGGACAGGTCCCCACTCCGACCCCACAGGTACAGGACACGGTCTGGTGATTCCTACGCCGACAGGTACATACGACAGGAGGAATACCTGGAAAAGCATCACGATGGTAAGGGTTCTACTGTCGATCCCCTCCAGGGAAAAACCCCCATATGCAAGCCCTATATGTATGTTAAGAGGGAGGGTCTACACACACCCAAGCAGAAGCTAGATATCCGTCACAAGATAACAGAGTTTGAGTACATCCACGCTGCTATATCGCTGGCTCTAGATGGGAGTGCTTGTCATGTCGAGGACAGAGACTACATATTGGCCCATGTCGCGGAAGTCGCCCGCGACTTGACGCGTCGAAAGTGGACTGATGTCAGGAGGTGGACACAGGCCATCTGGGATAAGGTTGAGCTGCAGGAAATAGACTGGTGGGATGCACAGGCCATACAGAACGAGAAGATGAATCAGGCCCTCCTCCCCGGGCACGGCCAAGGCACAGGGGGCGGGGCGCACCTCCTGGGTAACGACATGGGGGATCCATATACCGTACAGGGAGTGTATTGTCGTGATTTCAACGCAGACAAAGGTTGTAGGTTCAGCTCCCATCACACACACAATAATACAAACTTCCTCCACTTCTGTGCACACTGCTGGCGTACAAACAGCAAGAGGGCCAACCACACGTACATGGCATGTATCAACAAGTCCCGCCCCAGCACACACACTGACGTACGGTACTCCCAGCCAGCCACGGCCTGGCAGCAGCCCCAGCACCCCTCTACACACAACACCCCGGCGTTTCCAAAAAACGCGTAGGTGACGCCCCCCACCCATCCACGGGCGGGGAGGCGTCACACACTGACCTCTCCATCGCAGACAGACATGTTGATGTAGACATTTTAGACAATAATTTGATATTAGGTAGCTGCACGGCTCGAGATTCACTCAAACCGGACGGAAGCCAGCAGCGGAGCGCGCGCGCAGGCGCAATAGTCACCGCTGCAGCTGGTTGTCGGCGGGCGCCAACTCCCGCCCCGCACACCCACGATACAGGCGGCAACCAGCGCCGCGGTGTAAACAAAGATGGCGGCCCCCATGCCAGCACGGCCCCGGGCACAGATCCACATGACTCGGTGGTTTTAAGCGAAAATAGTCGGTGTTTTTTACCGGAGATAGACAATATCACACTCACACACACATCAGGTATCCACAGCGGGCCACAGGGGCACGCCGCACCGCCTGATGTAAACAAAAACATGAAAAATCCCATCCCCATCCCGGACTTCGAAAGGATCCGCTCAATGTGTGAGTCTGACAAGTGGGACACCGAGGTGGACGGGGATCCCGCCGCATTTAGTGAGTACATACGTACAATGTGGCCCGACCCAGTCCCGGGAGTTCTCTCAAACCATATGTGTGACATTTACGCAGCAGTGAAGGCCACAGGCCTACCCAACTCAGTCCAGGCACGTATACCACTGCCTACAGGGTTGAACATAGCAGCATGGGAATGCCTCCTGACCCCCAGCCAAGACAACGCACAGTTACTGTCATACATCAAGTACGGGTTTCCAGTCGGATATATGGGCCCGGTGAGTGACATCCAAGGGATCCGCAACCATTCCAGTGCTACGGATTATCCAAGTCAGATCCGGGAGTTCATTGACAAGGAGGTGGCCCTCGGGGCAATGCAGGGTCCATTTGACATACCACCCTTTGCCCCCTGGGCTCACGTGTCCCCACTGATGTCGAGAGAAAAAGCCACGATCGACGACAGGAGGGTCATAACAGACTTGACATTTCCCCGCTCGCATTCAATTAACGCATACATTTTTAAGAATTGTGTCATGGGGATGGAGCGGGAACACTCTCTCCCGACGGTCAGGCAGTTTGTGGGCATCATCCAGGACATGCCCACCACCCCATGGATGTCGTCCCTCGACATTTCTCGTGCTTATAAGAACTTCTTCAGTTGTCCGATCTCGTGGCCACTCCTGTGTGTGGGATGGGAGGATGGCTACTATTGTGACATAACTATGCCCTTTGGTGCCCGCGCCAGCTCATCCCACATGCAGAGGGTGGCCAACTCTATCATAGAGATGCTGGCCGCCCAAGGAATCACCGGCTGTATGTACCTGGATGACCTCATCCTGGCCTCACCAACCCAAAAGAAGGCCAATGAGGACTACAATACAGCACGACAGATCGTGGCACAGTTGGGTCTCCCAGAGGCCGAGGAGAAGGCCCAGCCTCCCACCACCAACATAAAATGGCTGGGAGTCAACATAGACTCTGTCAATATGACACTCTCCGTCCCAACCCAGAAGCTCCAGGAGGTCACCAGCAAAGTCCACAAAGCCATGGGAAAGCGCTCCATGACCCTAAAGCATCTCCAGAGCCTCGTGGGCAGCCTACTCCACGTGGCCAAGTGTATTCCACCAGCGCGTCTGTTTGTTGGCAGGTTGTTGGACGCCATGAGGGGGAACAAGGGCAAGTTCATAAACATGAGCAGCGACATGAAGAAAGACCTAGTATGGTTCAGCCAGTTCGCGGCGGACTGGAACGGCATCGGCCTAATACCGGTACAAGACTTCTCCGCCGAGATCTATGTTGATGCCAGTGGAACCGGCATCGGGGCACACGATGGCCGACATGCCTACGCCGCCAGGATCGCGCCAGACGCCGACCCCGTAGACAACATAGCATACTTGGAGGCCATAAACATTGTATTCGCCCTCCACACGTTCATCAAAGACTCCCATCGAGGCACGTCAATCAGAATCCATTGCGACAACCAGGCGGCCGTCTCTGTCCTCACCAGTGGCCGCGGCAAGGACAAGACACTCCTAGATATAGCCAGAGCAGCGTGGATGATCGAAGCCACATTCAACATCCAGCTGGTATATGTGCACATTCCAGGGAAACTGAATGTGCTGGCTGACAGGCTCAGCCGAGCACACAACACAGCCAGCGCAGCAGCTCATGCTGATCAGACTCTCAAGGAATTGGGCATTGCCACAGTAAGGCCATGCCTGTATGCACTGAATAATGTGTCTCCCCCCATCTATTCCAGACAAGGAGTACCGTTCTCTACAACAGCGTGCGGCTGCCAGACAACGCAACGCCCGGGCACCAGCGACCACCAAGGGCCGCCATTCAACAGTCAAGCAGTACCTCATGTTCACTCACAGGATGGGCGTCGACCCCCTCCAGCCGTCCTTTCAGGACATATGTGGGTGGATAGAGCTGCGGGCAATGTTGGGGGACTCCCCTCTAACAATCAAGAACAAAGTGTCACAAATCAGGATATACGCCACATTGGTGGGAGCCCCCCTCCACCCATTCTACCACTTCAGAGTCGACAGGGCAGTCGATGCTCTGATGAGGGACAAGTCATACGCCCACAGGGCCACCAGGGCCATTTCCATGCCCCATCTCAGGAGGGTGGTGTGCGCCATCCCATGTACCCCTGGAGGAAGGGCTACCAGGGCGGCCACCCTAATAATGTTCCACGGGGCACTTCGGCAGTCCGAAGTGAACCCACCATCAATAAAGGGCATGGACACCCTGAGGCACCCCACGCGTCAGGACATAAGGATCACCCCCAAGGGTATGTCACTCAGGGTGAAGTGGGCCAAGAACCTCCAGCAGTACAACAAAGCCAAGACAGTCTTCATGAGGCGTGCCACAAAGCCAGCTTACTGTGCTGTGGCAGCCATGGAGGCACATTTGCAGGACTCACCCACAACGTCGGACAATCAGCCCCTCTTTACATTCCCCCGCACAGAACGTCCAATCCCAGTGACCTACGTGCGCAAGGTGTGGAGGGGGGCACTGAAAAGGGCGGGCCTCTCGCACAAGGAATACACATTGCACGCCCTAAGACGTGCAGCAGCCACCCAAGCCCACATCCACGGATGCAGCGAGCTAGACATTCAGACATTTGGCGGATGGGCGAGCAACGCCCACCGGGCATACATCAAGAAAACCAAAAGCGCCAGTGTAAATAGGGCCATATCCAAGGCTCTGTGCAAATAACTCTCCACATTCGTAAATCTCATCATTCCCATACCCATATTAATTGTATAACTTCAAACTCTCCACCCTCCCACCCTATTATATACATCATTTCTTGGCAGTTTGGGTCTATTTTAATACCGTAAAATATTATCAATAATGTATATCATGTCATACAACCTACTCATTCATACAGGTTACAAACTCTATAAAATTTAATTAATAAATTTTATCAACCCAATTACTGCCTTCCTTTTCCTTCTGGGGTCTTAGCAATGGTTGTGGCGGGCTGTGCCCACAGCCCGCCGGGTCATTGCTCCCTCTGAAGGATCATACCACACACACAGGTGGCTCCCCCTACCTACTCCTTACATAACCACACCTCTCCGGCCCTCCGGTCGGCCATTCCTCCTTCTCCTCCTACACCTTCAACATCCATTCCAATTTCCCACCCACCCACACCTTTTATTAAAACGTCTTATCATAAAATTCTTATCATAACATATACGGGTCATATTTTAATACCGTAAAATATTATCAATAATGTATATCATGTCATACAACCTACTCATTCATACAGGTTACAAACTCTATAAAATTTAATTAATAAATTTTATCAACCCAATTACTGCCTTCCTTTTCCTTCTGGGGTCTTAGCAATGACAAGTCTTCTGACTCTCCCACGGTATTACAAAGAACAGTACTATTTAGTTTGCTAAGCATAGATTTAATACACAATATGGTCAAATGCTTTTCTGATTGGGTGAAGATTCATGTTGCCTTTTATATATATTTATGGCCACCGTCCACAGAGTATAAAATTGATGTATACAGCCATTATATATATATGCAATTTATATAGGAAACGTATGGCAATTTTAATCACATACGGCAGATTTATATTCTGTGGATGGTGCCCATTAGAGTTCAAAAGCCTAATCAGAAGCCTCTCTTTCCCCTTTCCCTCTCTCTCTCCCTTTGCACTTTGGACCTTGATATAACCTTTTCCGGGCATGTAGTTCCTTCTATCCTTATGGCCACCGTCACAGAGCATAAATCGGCCGTATATCAAGAAAATTGCCATACATTCCTCATGTATATTGTGTATAGAATGGCCGTATACGGCCGATTTATGCTCTGTGGACGGTGACCCTAAGCAGACATCGAAAGGCCATCTAAATATTGTTTTTGGGATGTATAAGGGATGAATCATAATATGATCGTGGTTTGTGTGGTACTAAAATAAAATATGTGTACAAATCAAACGGACCTCTCTGCGACGGTGGCCTGTATGTTTATAGTTTAAATATAAACATCGTTTAAAGTCACATCACAAAATACCATACCCCTCATGTAGCTACCGACTGTCTACGTGATTCAAATACTAGCTGTAAGTCTAACACCAACTGTATTTAACTTTGGAAGACGACATATTTTTCTCCAATTTGTCCCATTTGCATGCATGCCAGTGGTTGATGTCTCTTATAAAAAAAGGTCTTTTGCAAATTAGAAATACCTTTAGGTTAATGGTGCATTACCTTATTTTCTTTCATAAGTTGAATATTCTATAAATGGATCATTGTAGTGAATAGCTCAGTTATTGAGACCAGCTAGGTTATTCCCAAAAGGGACCTTAAGTACCATTATATTACCACATGCATAGGTTCCAATAGAATTAGACTAGAAATGAACCCTCGCACCACACAGATGTTATCTGATTATGCATTCTGAGAGTAGTTTTGGTAGTGCCCTAACGTTCAGTCTGTCTGACGGGGATTAGATGCATTATTACCTCCGCCCAACGTAGAACCTTATCCTATGTATCCCTGTGGGGTGTGTAAAGGAATACAAGCTCAACTAATCCTTTATCATGGTAAGAGGACAGTGCCCGAAGGCTGTTATGTTAAACGGACAGATGTTTTATTTGTCCACAAACCAGGGGGGAAACTGTAGAAAAAATAAAATAGATAATAAATAAAGATATATAGTTTCTGTACATGTATTGAAACCACATGCCAGGCGTACACTACCTGAACGTGCTCTGATTATAATATAGATACATTATTCCAACTAGTGTAAAGGTACCTTTCTACAGGTCTATAGGTCACTGCTACATGTGGGGTAATACCTTTTATGAATCTGCTGGATATCGATATGTAGGCCACCGAGTTAGGAAGCTGATTAAAAGGATATAAGATCCAGGAAGAGTAGCAGCGCTCTATAGTATGGCTTAAGGAAGGCCGTGTTATACATTTTAGGGTACTTAAAGGACAGACGCACTGCAGTTATTTGCAATGGCAGCCTTTGCCAAAAAGGAAATATGATATATATGTAGGGGTTGGGCGTCTATAATGATGATGTAATACATAATCCGTCAACTAGAATCTCCCCAGGCTAGGTTTGATTATGAATTCATTTTTTATCCCATCAAGAGCGCACTTGATCCAAATGAGTTATGGTTGTGCAAATACTGATCCACCCTCGTTACAATATGTCATGTCATTATCAACCTGCTCCACTATATCATGTCATTGTACCCTGCTTTTATCTCTGAAATAAGACATTTTATTTTATTTTGATTGAAGTGAGACGTTAATGTCTGGGAGTCTCAATGCACATACATGCCTTTCTTGACATTTTTTAAATATTATACAGCTAAAATTGTCTGCGTTATTTCAGAGAGTTGATGTTTGGCATGTAATATAAATTCGTCTGTCTGCACTTCTGACATGGTACATAAACACAGAAAGGCATAGTGATAAATGGGTAAATGTTCTCCTAACTGCTAACCAAGATTGATGTGTAGAACGTGTGTCAATGGCTGCCCACCTTAACAAGTCACACCCCAATGGTCTTTTTCACACCTCAACAAAAGTAGATAACCTACACAGATTTTATTACTGACACATCTATGTTAGATCTCTGAGCTCTTGGTGGGGCCGAGGAGACAGCCCTCAGGCACTGCTGATTTCTGATGGCCAGAACATATTGCATTAATAATGAGAAACCAGCAGGGAGAGTGAAATCATTTAATTCAGTGTACATTAGCAGTTGATTAGATAAAGCCAGCTTTACCCTTCCAGCAAATCTGAGACAATATGCGTGATTGGGTGTGAGGCCGTCACACTAGCGTTGGTTGAATTAAAAATGAGTCATGTTGTGTTACATAGCACAGCCCCACCTGCTTTGACAAATTTGCTATGGTCAATTGAGAAATCTCGTTGAGGAGATTTGCCTTAGAAATAGAGGAATCTAGTAATAGGGAGCATAATCATTTCTCCAACAGTGCGTATAGTATTAATAACCTTTTAGAACGGAACCTGCCAAGTCTCTGGAGACAACGTTTACTCTGCTCTATACTTATATATAGACAAAATCTACACTATTAAAGGTCCACATTGAGCCTCAATCCTACAGGTTTGTATTTCAAACATCCAGGGTCCTTGTTCCTGCTTTTGTATGGACCGTTCAGCAGGAGTTGTAGATTTTGGCGCCGCAGGTTATTGTATGACAACCACATACAAGAGAAGAGGGGGCTGGTGGGATGTGGAAATAATTATGGGTCTGTGGGAGACATGGAAGGTACAGTGAGTACAGGCAGGTAGCCTGGAGCTCTGTATGCATAGACTAACCCAACAGC
This sequence comes from Harmothoe impar, assembly GCA_947462335.1. NCBI lineage: Eukaryota > Metazoa > Annelida > Polychaeta > Phyllodocida > Polynoidae > Harmothoe > Harmothoe impar. The sequence goes on from OX381720.1 coordinate 27,761,794, forward strand.
CAGGTAACATCACTGGTACAACACAAGCACCACCTTAAAGGAGATTTAGTGGTACTCTTTTCCTTGAGGAATGAGTGATCAGCATGCATAATGAGGGATATGTACCCCCACTCTTAGGTTGGATAGTCGTCGAAATTGAAGGTTCCAGGTCACAAAGTCACTTCTTTAGACCATTAAAATTTATACTGTAGCTAGATTAGTCTACCAGCTCTAAAAGTCGCCAGGAATAGAGCCCAGGCCGCAAGGTTGCTTTTTACCCATCTGCAGCCACTGTACTGATCAAGGAGGTTAGGTTCTCCTATGTGTTTCATTCCATAAGTGTATCAAAAGAAAAGTTACCAAAGGCAAAGGCAATTTGCAGCTGAGAACACCATTAATAAAGGCTAGCTTTTCTATTCGACTCAAGAACTCAGTCGACATCGTCCAACAACTTGACTGAGCCACTTTAGTCTCACCTGTCCTTATTAATCTTTTTGAAAACGTGCAATGCTTCCCAGGCTAGATGAGTAACTGTAAACTTGAGGGACCTGTGAACTCCCAGTCTGCTCAGGTGTCTCTAGGTCCTGCCCCTCACCATAGGCAACCCCTGCCCCAGCCCCTATGATGTCACCGCACACCACATGTTTTACCTCCTTCAACAGCCTATAGCTCAAGGTCCTTATGGTAATAGACATATAAAAGATATGCAGTATGGTTGGATATTGAAGAAACTGAATATTCTTATGAATCTCCTTATGAACCAGCGTGCTACCCCAGTACATATGAGGTTGTAGAAAATCTGTCATGATTGCGAAAGTCAACAGTAGAATATATATACGCCCCCGGACTTGATTGATAACTACAGGGAGATGGGATGTGTGCGAGTTAGACATCATCCCAATAGAGTCAGTATGATCAAACAATCATGTTTGATATTTCCAGATCCAGTTGACCAACCCAGTCAATTCATCTAATCACCACCATATCCAGTGGCCAGTGGCCTAAATTTTCTGCAATAGGGAACCACCAACAAAATGGCTGATCTAGTCCCTACAAGCCAGCAGTAGCTGCCTGGTTGATGGAGAACAGACCTGTAGTCTGTGTCACTATGGGGAGCTGGTACTGACACTGATTGAGGTGCAGACTTTGACAACATTTGTATTGTGGTGAGAGGGAGATTTTTCTCTCAGCCATAATTGACTTCTGCACTTAAACACAGAAGGAGGAAGTCGGTCCCTACTATTGCATCTTTAAGAGCATGTACCTCTTAGAGGGAGACACAGGGTACTCCCTTTAGATAGAAAATTAGGATGAAAATAAACAACTGATTTATGAGCACCCATTATTCTGATGAAGAATATGCTTATATTGATAGGAAAGTCAGATTGATGGTATGAGTATCCTGGAACAAAAAACCTGTTTTGTTAGTGAGTGAGGAAACACTAAAGAAGAGGGGGCAGGAAGGTGTCAGCACTTGTAGAGCTCAGTTTACATTTTACACACGTTAAGTATGTGATATGTATACTTCACCACACTCCAACAATGTGACCATTATGTAAAAGCTGCTCTCCCTCTACATGCAGGTCATATTTCACTACCCTGACTGGGTTTTATAGACTAAAAATATGCGGCCAGGAAACAGTGTTGGCCATTAACACACCATAAAGGAGTGGTGTTTTATGGGGCATGTTGGTCAGCAGGAGAATAACTAGCTTGTTTTATGAAAGTATGCCTGACATGGATGACTTGATGGTGTTAGAAGCTGAGCTCTCAGGTATAGCAACCTCCCATGACCAGAGAATGTTGTTTGTAAGGTTAACAGGCAGTTGGTTCTATTTATCATGGGACCACTTAAACTATAACAAAGGAGAGCTGTGATAACAGCAAAAAGGGAGTTTCATGAATGCATTTTCAGGTCTTAACATGTATAAGATTAGTTGGGAGAGACCCAAAATCCTTCTCACATGCCTATAATTATAAGCTGCCAATCCAGTCCTTCATTTTTCTTGTCTGAACTTTATTGGATAATGAGTAATGAGAGACAATGATATTTATAAACTACTCTGAAATATGCTGCTGAGCCTTCTTCTCTGCCTTGACCTGGAGAAGCCATAAGATAGTCACACTGTTGGTGGAAATTAAGGTATTCATTGTTGTTGGAAGTTATCCTTAACAAAAGGACATTGAGGCACCTGCCAAGGTGCACTTTTATCCAGCAATACCAAAGATGATGTGTGACTCTACTTGTGATGCTTTAGTACCATCCTGTTCACAACCATCACAACTTAGACCAATTACAAACATGATGATTGCTATGTCCACTAATCAGCCGATGATGGCATACATTTACTACAGCAATTCGGTATGAATTGAATACAGCCCTGTGGACAGTGGGCATCAGCCTAAGAATGCCAAATAGTTGACTGTCACCTGCTCATGTCACCACGAGAAGTGTCCAATGAATTGTATACCTTTACCACAGTAAGTTTATGTCCGATTGACTCTTTCATGCAGAGGGAGTTACGATAATTATTGTCAAAAGAAGACAGCATATAGCTTGCTAGTGCCACTTTAACCCTGCATGCAACATATAGGGGTTTAACCTATTTAGTGTTACACCATGGGGGCAGCTGTGGTTGCAGACAAAAGAACTGATTGTGAAATACATGTACATCTACGGAGAAAGAGTCACAATGACTCCATCTGTGATTTTATAATGACTCTCCTAAGTTATACAAAATTTAACCCTATAAGCAGGGTTCACAGATGGAAGAACATAAGCCAACATTTGAGTCCAAGGCAACTCACCCTGAGACAAGGTGGATGCCCCATGACCTGACCCATGCAACCAATGTACATAATGTAAACATAGCTGCTGCTGGCAGCTTTGATGAGTCTGTGACCTGAGATGTGGCAGGTAGAGGTCACAGGTCCAAGGTGAGTTTACCTGTCGTGTTGGATGACGCAGTAGGTGCTAGGTGGTGGCATGTCTATCAGTCAGGTAGCAACATGAGGCATCATAAAATACCCTATGTTGGCAGCAGCCTGACTTTGGGGCAGCAGACCCAAACTGAACAAATCTACAATGGTTTATGTATCATACCTGTGTACCCACAATGTCCAGTGAAAATGTTATCGATGCCTCGGTATCCCTGAGATGTCTGGGAGGAGGGGGGGGGGGGGTAAGGACTGATGTTTCTGTGACCCCTGTAGGCCTAGCACATTAAGCATTTTTCTCCCCAGAGGAAAAGGCAGCCACCAACTAGGGAATGTGAAATTTGTATTTTGATTTAAAAAAAACAGTCATCTCATATTAATGAATTGGCTCCACACTACATACACTCCTTCAATATCCACCAGCAGAACCAACGAGCGAAAAAAGATTCTGACCATGATGAATAGATCACTACATGTACATAATGGCCTTCCGTTTGCTAGTCATGACCAATACAAAGAAGACAAAAATGTAACCAGCATGTGATGCAGGGGGAAGGTGGAGAGGTTTATGAGGCTATTAATATGCTGTGCTATTCAATTACTCCTCCTATTAAATACAGGAAATGCTCACTTTCCTCTCCTCACCTGTTCTTTTCCACACATGACAAATATCTCTGCATCCCTAATAGTGCAGAGGATGAAACATGTCCCCACTTTATATTAGTACAGCATCCACCTTAGTAGTACAGCATCGTTGCTACTATATACCCTTAACCCTGAAAGGTATTGGTGCATCATGCCAAGCACATCGGTTCCGCATAATGCATGAAATTAGAGCTGCATTTGTTAATGCACCATGACTACAAAGGGCATAACGGAGTATCTCGTACTTTATTGGTTGTCGAATATTATGCTGTGTATGATAAGATCCAATTGAAAGGTACATATACCCGAGCTCTCACCAACAACCCTTTATATCATAGACAGAAGGCATATAGGTCTGGCATGGGGACATCCATGTCCTCACACATGCCAGTGTAAGGCAGTAAGTGAATGGGTGAGTGGGTATGTGTTTAGTTTTGCTGTTATCTATAGCATGATCTGCTTCTACAATTAATACAGGTACATGTTTGTATGTATCATTAAAGGGTCTTGATTACATAACAACCGATTTCCTCTATAGGACCAATCTCAAAATTAATGGAGATCCTCCAGGCAACCAGCCAAGAATACAAAAAAAAACAAAAAACATTCTAGCATGTGAAAATAATGAAATAATGCCATCTCCATATGAAAATCTCCTCCAACATGGCAGGGATGCCCTCCAGACCCTACAACATACCAACAGCAGATATATGAATGTCTGGCTGATGTATGGATGTATTATAGACAGGACCCAGGCGTGACGATATTGGCAGATTGGGCGTGGGGGGCGACACCTGGGGGAATCAGTGACATCAGACAGGTGGGTCTACATATAAGGTGGGGTATTGGGGGTTACCTGGGCAGTGTGTGGAGACAGCCACTGGAGGAAGCATGGGACAGGCGGCTACTGTGGAGGAGAGAAGCTAAGCTGTGCTGAACATATAGAATTAAGTGGTAGGTCACCACCCTGGATATGAGTTATCAAGGCGCAAGTATAGAGGCGTTTTCAGACAGGATTCTGGCATGAGGAAGCATACGTTATAAATCATCACAAGGAGATAATTATAAGCGCAGTTACAGTGGACGTATGCAACTATCATGGGAACATCTATACAGGTAGGACCATGGATAACACTGCATTAACCTTCACGAGGTTAACATCTAAAGATGTGAAGAGAGAGAGGGAGTCACAGAGAGAAATGGATAAAGCAGGATGAGAAGGAGAGGTAGAGAGAGAGAGAGAGAGAGAGAGAGAGAGAGAGAGAGAGAGTGATGGAGGAGAGGGAGGCAGATATACCAGCTGGATATACGAGGTGGAAAGAGAAAACTTTGGAAAAGGAAAGTGAGCAGATAAGAGGACATTGCTCCAACTAGGTATTATAAAAGCCTATACCCTTCCCATCCCATGTCCTTTTGTGCTAGCTCTGCAATTTGTACCAATGAATATACGCCTCTCCTCTATCCTGTTCTGTTTCCTAGTAGTATTGGGGGTATATTGATACATGGGGGGGGGGGAGATGGGGGGGGGTCCCCATGTCGCATGTCGATTTTAAGAAATGGCCATGTCGCATGTCCATGCCGCTTGATAATCTCCATGTCCCATGTCGATTTTAAGGATTGCTCATGTCCCCTGTCACTATCTTTTCAAACCTCATGTCGCATGTCACTAGGCCTCATGTCACATGTCAATTTTAAAAAATGGCCATGTCGCCGTGCCATCCATACCCATATACATCTCGGACGGTACAATATGGCTACATAACAGTGTGTTCTGCATTACCAAGACCTTTATAAATGTAACTACAATTTATAGCCACAATTTAAAGAGAAGTCTGATATCCCATTTAGAATGTGGTATCGTCGTAGAAGCACCACTTTACAGATATCCTCCCAAATACTCCAACCAGCAGGCCAGACTAGCTACCTCCAGACTCATGCAACATACGTGTTGTGTTCTCATTTGTTTAAGCAAAATATTCATGACCAGTATTTGCCTTAGCATTCTAAAACTTAAACACATTTTAACGGAATTTGAGAAATGGTTGGATTTAATCAGAAAATGTAGAGCTAAATGTTGGGCATGTAGACTGAGGGGAATGCAGGAACCTTTTAGACAAAGACATGCTCCTTGAAACGTCACTGTTTCTTAAGACAGGTGGCTGTAGGATATGATGGAACTTGGAAGCATTCGTCTGAATTGGACTTTTTAAGTTTTCAAGCACATAAACACTATATGTCTCTTAAAGCCCACATTCACCATGGAGTCTCTTCCGGATGTGAGCATCATCTCGTTAGGATTTGATACATGGATGAACTTACATACTAGGTAGTAATCGTTTTTAGCTCCTGTATTCAAGATGTTAAATCATAACTAGAATTGCATCCTCATGAGTTGGTCTTCATTCAGGGGATAACCTTTTTTGTTCTACCACGTGTGTCTAAATGCAACGGATTTGTCACATGTGGATTAATATAGCATATATATTTTACGATTGTCCCTCTATGCATGTCTGTTTATTCCGAGAACCCATCATCACATCCCACACATAAAGCCAGCCTCCCTCATCATAATATGTATAGTTTTAGTTGTCTATGGCGATCTAAATGGCTCAGCACTATCGTCTTGGAATATCCTAGTAACACTACCACTGCCAACTAATATAGTTTATATATAATTCTTATTTCTTCTTGCGTTTTCTTAATAAGATTATTATATTATAATAGACAAGCCCCTGGATCCTAATTCTCTATCATGTTTTAGGGAGTGTTCCTCTACAAAAAGTGCCCACATCTGTTTAGTATCCCGCCCAGACAACTCCAAAGTAGACTAAGGAACCGTGAAATGCCTTAAGATGCCAAAGCAATGTTAAAAAGGGGAGTTGGTATAATTATGCTATTAAAGAATTTTCAGAAGCCTTTCTAACACATGGGGAAGTGGAGTGTGATCCCTTAAGGCGGCCCTTTCCCCCTGTTTTGCACACATCGTGCATATATGGCTAGGTATGCCCCATGGGCTATAGGCCTGCATGGCTGGGTACCTCAGATAATCGGTATCAAATGAGCACCCAGTAGGTTAGTGTGTGATTATGACATTATTTACACTTAATCATGGCCAATTAATGCGTTATAGACGTCACGTATGAACTTTGTATCCACTTAAAACACACCCGATGCCCATAGTACATGCCAGTCACATGTCAGTTGTATGTATGGCAAAGTGTGTGTAGTATATAGGATGTTTTTCTTATAATTGTTAATATAGTTTCAACACGTCTGGCCCCAGATGATGCTGCTACTATCCTAAAATCAGCCCTTTCTGGCCCGCTGCAATATTTCTTTACTGTTCTTCTCCCCGTCATTTGTCTAATTGCTTGATTCCTCACCCCAACCTTCCTCCAAAGCAGTCACTTCCTACATTCCCCTGTTCAACTCCCTTCTAACTATTAACCCCCACCCCACATTCAATTCCCTTCATCATTCTCCCTCCCTCCTGGTCCAGTTCCTCTGCTATAAATATGAACTATAGTTTATGACTTTATTACCTAGTGTGCTATGCCTCTAAATGTAACGGTAGAGTGACGTGCAGTAATCCATGATGACAGGTTGTAAACATATCACCTGGCATGCCAGGACCTCACTCTGACCTTACCCCCAGGTACCTCACTTATCCTTACCTGTATACCCTCCCCATCTTCTGATAACAGCTCACGTGTCTAGGATGTTAAATAAAGCTCCTTCACTGACAGAGCCTTACACAGAGAAAAGAAACAATGTCAAAAGGGAGTCCAGGCTGCCTTCAGAATGATTCCTTTCTGTGGGGAGCCCGGGTTCGTATGTGACTCTCTTTAGAAAATAGGTGTGCTAGGCAGCTATGTACCTCACCTATTTGGAAGGCATAGTGGAAGAAGCCTGGACTCCCTTTTGACTCTGTTTCTTTCCTCTGTGTAGATTCTATGTTCACTACTATGCCACAGTTAACAGTATATCCCTCTGTCTCCCCCACTCCACAACCTCTCTCTCTCTCTATGTATCCCTGCCTCTGTACAATTATATTGCTTTTTGAAACCATAGCCCCCCTCATATACCAAAGTAACACCTTCTACCAGATAGCACAACTATTGTGTTGTATCTCGTGAGATCATGAAATGAATAATTGACTCCGCTTTTCTGCAGCAAATTATACTATGTGATCTTACATAAAAGCTGCGGACAAAGTGGGAATAATACTGATAACAATAACGAAAAAGGGTGCCAACAAACCATTTATATAATCAAAGGTGGAAATGCACACCTTTATCTTTGATCAAATTGTATATATCAAACCAAATGCTTGATTTATTCATCCTATCTTCACATGTATAGAAAACGGTGTAGCCACCCTCAAAGGATATCCCTTGAAGATAACTATTAGATTTCTATCTGGGATATGATTATCTAGACTAGTCTACTCTAGATGGATACGCACACACACCCTCCTATGCCCGCGGGCTATCTGCACTAAATTTCCTTTCAATTTGTGTCACTGAGAACGAGATACGGCTAGGCAGGTATTTCATCGAAAACAGAAAGAGAATACTTCCTTTACCGTTTTGTGTGCAGGTTTCTGATAGTTGATAGGATGTGTTCAATGACATAGATGACACCTTGAAAACATGAAAAGTCATTATAAGCATAAGAATCCACAAAGAATGAGCAATGTATGTGTGGATAGTACCGACTATAATTTACCATCCCATGGGGGGGGGGCGGACTTATAAATTTGAGAATGGGGTTTCACTAAGTGTCAAAGTGCTAAAACAGTGTCACTATACGGTGGATTTAAATGTCATTTGGAAGAAATATCGAATTAATAATAGCAGGGGGGCTGGGGTCAAGACATCTTGTTCCCCCTGGATCCGCCACTTCATCTTAGAAGTTTGATCCGAAATGAGCCTCGTCACATGAATCATCTTTAGCACTGTCTGCATCTGATAAAGGGTCATTATTAATCTGTTTGCACTCAGCCCTGTGATGTGGTAGTAGTATGTGGCTGGTGGGTGTCATGGACCAGTGGTTAGTGAATAGAATTGATGGTCAATGATCAAACGTATATATACTATAGTCTCATAGTGAGGGTGTGTCTGTGGTCTTCCAGTAGGCTTAAAGACCCTCTCTGCCACCCAAATGCCATTCTGTTAGTGTGAAGTTTTAGCCCTCGGGCAAATTCCTGAATGCCCATAACAGCACATCCATCCCCATATGCAGCCCACCTCCGTCTGACGGTTGGGAGTCTTCCCCTTTTAAAATTAAAATGTTCGCTCTGGGCAAGCTAGACAATCTAATGTATTGGGACTGTAAATTGAGTCAGATTGTTCAGGAGCATTATAACTCCCTTGCTATGTACATTATTCACCATCATCCCTCTGATGTGTTTGGAACATATTAAAGTAAGGTTTACAAAATCAAACTCTTGGATGTCTTATTACTTCAATTAGTCAAAAGAGTGATGGTGGTAAATACCTAACATGACATACTAGATGCCAATGACTCCAACCCACATAACTATAAGGTTTTGGGGGATTTTTTCACATCTAATCTTCCCTATTCTAATTGTAATGACCTGTAGAACGATCTCTCAGCCCTCCTTCCCTTCTACAATACCACCCAACGTCTCCCCCACATTCCTCTACGCCCAGACCTAACGGTCATTCACCCCTATCTCCCGATCACACACTGAGTTACCTCAACAAGAGTCAAGTAGCAGTCACAGGTAGGCCTACCTGCATGCCTGGGGCAGTGATGCCTAGATAAGACTTACCTGGATACCCATGTCACACCTGTCTAACCTAGACTATTTCCCCATCGGTTGACATCACTCGTCGGTTTTGCCTAATATTCGGTAATATATGTCTGTGTTCACTTACAGAGAGAATAGCCTTTAGGACGTCTTTAGAGGAGAGTGGATCAGAAGTCTTAGCATTGGGTACTTTTCATTCATTGGGTACTTTGCATGCCTACGTTTAAACACATTTAGAATGCGACCTACGATACTAGATGTCCATGCCATGATAACTTGAAACGCACCTTTAATTCATTTATGCCTAGTAGATATAAAGAGTTGGATGGGGGTTGTGAGGGTGAAGGTCTAATTACAGGCCTGCTGCCAATGCTCCATACTGTGTCTACACCAAGAATGGAGGGTGACAGCCCCAGTAATAGTGTCAGTAATGCGCCATGTCAGTGCGTGTATGTAGGAATAACTCTGAAAGCCTCTCTTTTAACCTTACTCGCCGCCATACTTTGACATCAGTGGAGATAGGTAACTGAAAGTGTTTTAAACTCAGTGGAGAAAGGTCGTAACTCTTTTGTCTTAACCATGTAACCATGGATACCATTCATTATGATTATTGTGATATGACATTTGGCTAGATATGATCTAGGGGTATAAAACCACATTGTACATCAAGATGAAATTCCGCCCCTTTGATGTCTAATGTATGACAGCATTCTAAACCATGATGATGTTTCTTAATATGGAAATATCTATTGAAAAAAAGAGAGATCTTCAGTTACGACCTTTCTCCACTGAGGTGACGAATTGTATTGGATAGGTTGAATAAGTAAAAAATTGGTGTGACATGACTGCATTCATTCCTATTTTTCTTTCCATGATGACACTCCTGTCCTATATATACCTACAATGGTAACGCTGTACTGTGATTATAAGTCAACTTGTATAAAAATGACGTCAATGTTGGACACTGATCACCATAACAACGCGTCGTTTTATGACTGGATGATGTTATAGAGCTTTACCATAATGACATGTTCTGAAGTCTAAACACCGTAATCATGCTACAAATGGACTAATTACTGCAAGTTAATTAAGGATGTACGGCATCCCACCTGCAATCGGCAACTGCCTTCATACTAAGTGCACTAACAATCTGATATCATTAAGTCACCATTCCCTATAGCCTATTTGACATAGATCAGATTAGTGTAAACATTACCAACCATGTAGGTCTTGTGCATGCTACGTATGGCTACTGGAATGCATTAATAGCTGTGACAACGCGGCGCATATATGTCTCCCTTTACCTTCATGATGTCACACTGTTACCAGTTAGATCTAATCAGCAATGGGGCTGTAGCAACGTACCCTCAGCAATATTGACCTTAATACCGCTTTGTTGTTGTCATTTTAACCACATTAACCTATAATTTTAAAAGAAGCCCTGATACCCCCCTCGTCCGCAATTCCTCCATACTACTAAAACCAGTTTACATATTTTGTGTCAGGTGTGTCAGATATAGGCCTACTTATCATCAAGTAGAGAACACAAAGGCATAGAATACTCTCTATCGAATTATAGGCATTTAAAAATGGTATGCCCTGAGCTATTCAGGACATTCCACATGTAAGAAGGGTATATTAACACATTACACTGGAAGTCCATAGGTTGAAAGGGTTAGTCAGTTCAGACTAACCTAGGTTGATCATAGTCACAATGGCAAAGTTATATTCAAAAATGACCTAGGGGTCAGTCAGTAGTGGCTAACCTAGGTTCATCATTGGTGTGTTGTATTTGTATACCACTAGTTGGTGCCACCTGTGATGACCACTCAGTGGCCTCCCCTGGAAATAAAAAGACTAAGGTGGGTTGGTCAGTAGTGTCCAACCCGACAATAATAACTAATCTAGGTTGGTCGTATAGGGAGCCATAAAATGACTAACTAGGTTAGGCACTATAGTGACTGAGATATTGGTCGTATAGGGAGCCTTGGAATATCAGTTGTTGTGTGGCTTCACTAAGATTATCCTTGATGGCCACCGCAGATTGGGCTCTAATCAGCCGAAGTGTATGGGCTTAGTCGGCCGAAGTTCCCCGATGGACGGTGGCTATAAGCCTATTACTTTGGGATGACAGTAAAACAGGAGTAATGAGACAGGAGTCAACATGTTTATAGTTAGATAAACTTCAATTCATTAGTCGTGCAATTACCATACCGGGCAAGCACAAGAACTTTATCTTACATCTTCAATTAAACTATCAACATGTAAAGCAGATCAACAAAGATCTAAAGTGGGGATGACTAGATATAGTTGTGTTTAATGGGTTACCTCATGCGCACTGTTACATTCAATTACTTTTTACTGTCTAAGTATTATGTCCTGAGGCAGGAGGGATCACATATATACATTTTGTTTCAACAATTATAATATATAATATACGTCTGGAAGGACACTGGATCCACCGAGAAGATTGTGACATATAGCTAGTATTCCGCTACAAGATATTTACATAGACATTTGCTTACAGCAAACAGAATAGAAATGTTGCGGAATTGATCTCATAAAGCAATGTGTATAGCATAACCTGGGGAAGACCTTAATAATTATAGATACATAGTAGAGGCCCAGGTTAACACTGGTAACGGAAAAGATAATCAGGAGGTTAAAGAGTAAGTGGCTTCTCTGATGCAACTAGAGTATCAGTCCAATGCTACATCCTATTTCTGATGTGGTTAAATTAACACAATCTGGGCTGTATGGATGGAAGGTGAGCACAGGTATTTGGGCGGGAGGGTCTGACAGTATGTACCCTTATCTCCATATCTGTGATTAACCATTATCTGTTAGGTAGCACATGTACAGCACATACCATGGCGCCTGGATATACTCAACTCTGACACAATGACACCTATCCTAATGAGAATGTTCTGCAGAAGGCAGGCCAAAACAGCTGTAATAGGTACACTGGGAGAAAAAGAAACGCTTATAGTAGACCATTACGTATAAGGTCACCTGATCTGCCTGGCTTTCAAGTGAGAGTGCTCTCAGCGACAGTGACGCTCACTTTTCTGAGTGTGTACATACTAATATTATACGTATCTTAGCTTGAATGTTGGTAGAAAAAATGATTTAGGGATTATAATAGTTAAGATAATATCAAAGCATGGTCATGTACTAATTGGGACGTTCAGGTCATGGTAGAGGCATTCAGCGTAATAACATAATTATCCTCTTCCACCATTTGATTCCAAGCCATTAAAGTCATTTGTAACTGTGTGATCCCAGGATGAGTGATCATTTGGAGACCATTTGAAACTTAAGTCATACATTTAAATGCTATGTGAGATCATTGGCGGTCCTTCTGTGAAACAATGCATACAACATACTGCATGCGTCTTAAAGAAGGTAGACCCTGGATGTGCAGTTCAAGTGAAATATGATATCGAGATTTTAAACACTTCTTATGAACATAACCCTGGGAATATGGCTTGTGCATATATACGTTATGACATATCTATTTGAACTTTTTTTTTTTTTCTATCGTGAATCATGGACAAACATCAGGTTATATAAACAGATAACGGTAGGAAATCTAACCAAACCAGTCATATGCACGTTCTGTACACCCCACACATCAGATATACCTTCCACTATCCTTTTCACACAAATGCTGTTTCCCCTTTCTGGAGAGAATTCCATAATCCGAAAAGGATTTGACTTAGTGCTTTTAAATCTGGAGGCAATTCTTACACAGGATACCAAAGACATATTCCCAATGTACACATTTCGTGGGTTTTTTTCACCAGGTTTCTGGCTTAGAAAACCAAACATGCCTTGGTGATAGGACCCTGGCTAAAAAAAACAAGTCAGGATGGGGTTGAAGGGGTTAAATACATGTTGGCGATCACAATAGCTGCATTTACTAAACTCACTCTTAGAATCCAGCTCTGTAAAAGGCACCAATGTACACCAATGCTAGAGTATAGCCATTATATGTAACATCACCTTTTATATTAGCATAGATACCTTCAAAATCAATTTCAACCATGACCACTCTGGATAGGGAATGACCGCTACATGGGAGATTCATCCTTCTATTCTGCTGATATAACTATAAGGCACCTCACCTGTGTATAGGTCTCATATAACTATCTCCGATCTCTGGTCTCTCCTTGCCAATGACTACCAGTGAGCTGGAGTCAGCTGGGGAATCCGTTGTTTTATACTGATCAATGTGTACTTGTTGCTGGACCCTGGGAAGTTGTTTTGCACTCTAAGGTATATGATAAATGCACTCATTGTTTTGTTTTTTCATTAACAGGAAAATCAGGTGCATACCTGGTATGGTCAAGAACATGATATAATATAATTATCCTGTTTACTAAAATCATGAATTAACATGTGCAGACATCCGAACTCTAAATGGGGCAGGTGTGGATTCACACTGATAAAACAGAAATTGAGATGGTTCTTAGATGTCAGAGTTAGTCTATGGCTGGGACCAAAACCTGTCCAAGGTGCATGCATCCAGGAGTTCCAGTCTTAAGTTTTTTATGTGTTTGGTGTATGACACTGCATGTACGTCTGTGCATACAACCGTCTGCCACCACAGGTGCCTTAGAATAAAACACAGTGTTGGAATCACTGAGGATGTAAAATTTTTATTTAGCCAAAACTCAACCTTTTGGTTCGTGGTAAAATCAGAGATAACTTAGCACTGCCATAGCGGGCCAATGCGTATAGTAAAAAGGGCCCCCTGAAAGCCAAGATTTTGTGTATGCATTGGAAACAATACGCTATGGCAGTGCGCCTCCAGAAAGTACCGACAGTCCTAAGGATATGGACATAATAGCAGTGAATTGGCTTTTGGTAAGATAACATCAAAATGTCAGGCTCTAGATAACAAGACCTTATCTTACATCTTTAATTGAACCATTACAGGTAAGTAGATGGAGATATATAGAGGGAGGGATGGCATTTTTTGTTGTTGTTGTTGTTTAATTGGTTACGTCATGAACTTTGTAAAAACCAATTAATGTCTGAGGTCTAATCCCCCAGGCGTGGTGATCACATTCTAATAAGTCATATGAATGTGGACATTATTTATGAAGTCTAGAGTTGTGTAATAGATAGACTATAGTTATGAGAGGCTAAGTTATATTTTGAGTTAGCCTATTTTCTTTAACATGCTACAAGGCAATCAAACACTTTAGATTGTAGCTATACATATGAAAGCATTGATAGACAATATCAGAATTGGCATTTCCTGCAATATTGCACTGATAGGGTTACACCACGAGACATATCTAGAACATTACTAATAAGAACGGTTAAAAATATGTAGCTGTGTGAAACGGGTGTAATGAGATATGTGATTGGAAGAAACCTAATTGTCAGGTCAAATAGTGGACCATGTCATTTAACTTTTCAAAGGATCAGTCTGATTGCATATCTGATGACTGAAGGCATTAAATATACTGTGCCATAAAGCCTCAGTGGCAAATGAGACAGCAGCATGCTGATCTGTCAGGAGGGCAAGTGGAAAGTAGGATGGGAGAGTGGGATAGGGGAGAAGGTTGATAGTTAGGATCCTTATCTTCAATCTGTAATTAACCATTATCTGCCAGGTAGGGCATGCCATGGCGCCTATACATCACTTAGCTCTGTCAGAGCGACACCTAACTTAATGAGAAGGTACTACAGGAGGCAGGCCAGGACAGGTGCGATGTGCAGATAGTGAGAAAAAAGGAGCACTAATTGAAGAAGATTAGTTTAGGTCACGTGAGAACTTTATATGTACAGAATAAGAAATAGCTGGAATGTAAGATAGGAAAAGTACGATGATGCAGTCACTAAAATGGCATGTATGGTAGTATAAGAGTGATCTACGCCTGGATCTAAATAAGTGAGGATTCATAGAGGATAGTTATGCTGTACTCACCATGTATATGGACATTATTATGTACATGAAGATCATTACCACATTGTATTTTTACAATTATTAACTATTTAAAGTATGTAGGCTGAAAAGCTTCTTATAAAGATAGCCTTTGGAATATAGTCTGTACATAACATATTCTGTAATATCCAGTTTAAGCTTTCGTAGCATTTTCTATCGAGAATCGTGAACAAAATTAATATGCTAGAATGTTAATAGATCACAGCAGTGGTAAATCCTAGAAAAACAAACAGTCATAATGATATACACTTTCTATATATTATCATGCCCACCAAATCCACCTCCACCAAATACTGCCCTTTTCACTCAAATCTAATTTCCCTTTTTGCAAAGAATTCAATAATCCAAACAGACCTTGAAATGTACAAAATTCCAACACTGGATAGCAAGGGCAGAATCTCGACGCACACGTCTGCATTTTTCAATATGCCTCTTACTTACAAATCCAGACAAGGGTTGGAAAGAAGATTCTGGTTATTAAAACTTCATATATATGGGGATGAAGCTAAAGGGTGCATACATATTGGTGATTCTAATGTTTGGGTTTGCTCGTCTCACCCTAGGTTCATGTATGTTATAGGTGTCAGTGACTTGGGTACAGCCATCGGACTTTCTAGATATCACTCACTGACCCTCAGGCAATGTCTGTGGAAAACAGTGACTTACAATAATATTATGTCTATTTCCTACATCTCTGAATGGTGAGGTGTTAGAGGACCCTGCACATCCTTCTGTTCCTTCCCTAGTCGTGCATATTGAGATTCTGCAAACTATTTAAAAGGTACTGATTTCAACTTAGGGGATCCAAGGCAGTTGAAACTAGACCTCAAATTCTCTAAATCCTAAACAAATGGGTGCCATTGTTCAGATGCTGCAGGAATCAAGGACTAGTATTAAAGACCTCCGTGACCAGAGCCTCATTTCTAGACCCCTATCACGCTACCTCCCCAGCTAACATGCTCCCGGCATGCTCCACATGTCAATACGTTTATACCCCGAGGGTAAGCACACACAGACAGGTGAGCTCATACCTCACCCCTTAAGGAGTCCTCAGTACCCTCCCTGTTCTCTGTAGTGCTGGCTGGGGGTTAGTAAGTAGGGGTATACACTGGGAGGGATTCTCACCATCTACAATCAATAGTATAAGAGATATGATAAATACACGTGTCCCACCCTTAGGGGTTTAAGCTGGGCTTAGTTCACTTTAGCTCCCAGTAAGGTTCAAGACAGGGGTTGTTAAGTAGAACTACATACACTGAGGGATTCCATACATAAAAAGGTGTAATGTTTAAGGTATTTGTGCCACCTGACATGATAGTAGTTTCCAACACCCCTTTTGTATTGGGGCAGGATTTATAGTGGATTTTAGTGGAGCGAGCTTGTAGGGCTTCACCCAGTAAAACATGTCTTTCATCAAGTTAATGCACCTTTGTTCCTTCCTGTCTTCCAGAAACAACTAAAATGTTTAACAAGCTATTATAGATTTTGTGCACACACTCGATTTAAGTACTGTCTGAGTGTCAACATGTATTTGCAGTGACATGAAACTAATAATAAGAATAAAGAAAAGCTAAAGGGCTGCATAAATCAACATGTTCAGACATCCCCTCTTTGTACAGGGATTTAGACAGGTAAGGTCTCCACCTATCAAAATAGACATTGATGTGACTCTCAGGTTTCAGGTTTCTCCCAGGATTTGAGGAGGCCGATGAAGGCTAATAAGACATCGGGTTATAAAATTCCAGGGGGTTATGAAAAGAATAGAATACTCTTAATGGAGTAGGATAGTGAAAGTCTTGGCGTCAATTTTATCAGATCAGGGAGAGAGAGATGTTTAAATGGCCCCACAAACATCAGAGAATTATGCATAATGACACTTTGAATGTGCTTCTAAATCTATACACTGGTGTTAGGTGATGGTTTTGCCAGCTATCAGAGGGAATAACTACCGGCCAGAATAGGGGTAGGCCTAGTCCTTTAGATGGTACACTATGCCCCTATTCTTTTTTGGGGGGTTTATGACCCGGGTACTATTGATATAACTGTGTTTTCTATTTCTTCTAATGTCCTAGACATTAGGCCTTAGACGTCTGGGAGGTCATTAGGAAGGCACCTGTGGTCACATTAACACCTGGACATTAACACCATAAATTCAGCAGCAGGACATCACCATCCCTTTGAACGTTCTATTATGGGCGATAAAACCTTGTATGAGTCAATATTTTGATTAATACTTTGATTAAATTCACTGCAGGAGTAGGGGTGCATGGGGTGAGAAGTTAAATTTATTGGAGACTTTAAATTAATGTAACCATTGACTGCAACTGTGAGAGGCCAACAGAGAACTCATTTGCCAGGCCATTTGTTGGCCTCCCCAGGTTATGATGGATATGAAGCAAGACTGTAAAGTTTAAAATGGTTGTATTATAGATGATGACTCAAAAAGCAGTAGCTTATTTTAGTAAGATTATGTTCTTCCTATGTCACTAGGCCTTTCTTCTATGGAAATTTCAATATTCTAAAGCAAAAATTCACTTTCTCTTGAAATAAAGAAGACAGAGGTTATTCTTTCTTTAAAATAGTGTTCCGAAATTAGTGACTAACTCTTCTTTCTTCTTTCTTATCAGGTATACCTTGAACTGGCAGCTCACAGAACTACAACCTCTCTCCCAGTAACTGAATTATGAGGATACAACGAGGTCACCAGCCAAGCCGTCACTGCATCAGGTCAAAGAGGAAGAAATATGGGTGTAGTAGACAATGAACAGTAATAGCTACTTTCATTAAAGGAGTAATGACATGCCAGCAATAGGCCATTTTCCAGGAGCCCCAAGCCTTGTGAAAGGCTTTCTGGTTGGACAATGCATCCATAGTTATGGCTATAAGTGTCGGTTGGTCAAACAAAGGTATTGTGTACCTTGAAGGGGAGAGAACCCAATTTGGGACTGGTGAGGTAAATTACTGAAGAACTGGCTCTTTACAGAGCTAGGTGCTACCCTGAGAAGAATACAAACACTAAAATATTCAACAAAGAGTTTCAAATCTGTCTGCTTCTATTCAAGATCAACATCGTTATCACTAGTCTTTCACATTGAAAGTGCTCATGCTAAATAATGGTCATATTACAAGAAGAAAGCAGAAAGGCTCTCAAGCAATTGAAGACACAGAATAAATCTTGAGACTAATCATTAGTGTATCATCAATAAAGAAATGGCGGACAGATGGAGGTGGCAATAGCTACTACAAGCGACAGGAATCCAAGATGGTGGAGTCCAATGGTAGAGGAGGGATGTGTGGCATCACACGCCAACATTTGGTGCTCACTGCCTTCAATGTCCTGCTCATCTACATGCTCCTGGAGGCCCACAACCAGGTCAAGCAGAGCCAGGAGCGACTCATCTTCCTCGCCTCCTTCAAGGTCCTACAAGTCCCTGAAACCAACGTAAATGTTTCGCATCAGGATTCTGAGTTATTCGACGGCGTGCCCTTAACGCGACATGTTCTCAATGTTGGGGATATGAACCCCGAAAAGACTACACCCCAAGGTTTATTTACGACAACGCCTCCAGATCTGACGAAACCTGCAAACTGTAGCAAACTGCTGAAAGGGGACCAGGGTGAGTATAGGCGGGTTAACAGTCTCCAACACAGTATTTATGACAGATATAAAATCCGATTGGAAGCTGATTTTGTTGAATTGACTCAAAATTGTTCGTCTTTTATAAAGACGATGGGTTATAGGACAGCACCGCTGAGTACAGAGGAGAAGAACTATCCAATTGCCTTTGGGATAAGAATGCATTGGAAAGTAGACATGGCAGAGAGACTATTGAGGGCTATATACCACCCACAGAACATCCATTGTATCTATATAGATAAGAAATCTAGTCAGATGCTGCACAATGCCATGAGAGGCATAGCCAAGTGTCTCCCCAATGTCTTTATAACCAACAATGCTGATGTCTATATGTATGGCAGTTGGACAGCTGTCTGGGGGGATCTGCAATGCATGCGGGAGACCCTCGCGACTGGTGTACCATGGCAATACTACATGAATTTAGCCGGGCAGGAATACCCGCTTAAAACCAACCTTGAGCTGGTCCGAATGTTCAAACTATTGAATGGTACCAATGATATAGAGTCCTACCCATTGGCAAAGCAGTACCGTCACAGGGTGGACTTCCACCATAGATTCTCCAAGGGATTGTGGTCAGTGGACTATGAAGTACCAAAGGAGCCCTTCAAGTATGCCACTGTGGACCTTAGAAAAGGCTGCTCGTATAATACCTTCTCCAGGGCGTTTGTCAACTGGGTCTTGGAGGACCCGTTACCGAAAGCCTTCATCGAGTGGAGCAAGGATACCGACTCACCGGATGAACTCGTCTGGGCCTCGTTGAATGCTTTACCCCAGGCCCCCGGAGGCTATCCCATGTTCATCACACAGGTCTCCAAGACTTTCCTGTCCAGGGAGATTGTGTGGCAGTGGGGGGCTGGGTACTGCCAAGGGAAACTCATACGCCATATTTGTACTTTCTCCTTTCGAGATCTAGACTGGCTCATTCATCGCTGGGAGTTCTTCGCGAATAAGTTTGACACTTCCTATGATCATGTTGTCTTAGACTGTTTAGATGAAGAGCTGAGAAGGAGAGAACTGCTGGCAGACCCAGACCACTCTATAGATTGGTTAAGGCTGAAGAACCTTCCACATATTCACTATCACTCCTCTAAGGCACAAACAACTCCCTCTTATTCACAATCACCTGATGGCAGATGATTCTAATACATTGCTTCACTTATTGCTACTAGATTAGTCAATTCATACAGCTGGAATATCATTAACTTGAATCAAGTTAAGATTTCCGTGAATCAGCTCCTCCTTGTAAAGAAATTGCCTGTTTACAGTTTTCTTTTCTGTTTTTGTATGAGGGGGGCCGTACTATTCGGGTTGTTATTTTCTTTTTCTACTAAATATTTGTTATTGGTGTTGTAAAATTCAAGTGAGAATATAGGTATTGTTGTACATTATTACGCCTTCAAAATGCTGATCAGGCCATTACCAAACAAAATGTCATGTACACTTGTTTCACTGCAACCAGTGCCAGGAAACTACTTTCCCCAGGATCGTGTTTCTCCACAAATTTGTGGACGTCCACAAATTTGCTTCCTTAAATTTGCGGACGTCCGCAAATATATACGGAGGTCCGTATTTGTATGCTTAAGTACTAAAAAACGATTTCCATATATATTTGCGGACCTCCATAAATATAGGGAAGCAAATTTGTGGACGTCCGCAAATTTGTGGACGTCCGCAAATTTGTGGAGGAACAGCATCCAGAGTATCTGCAGTGATTCCCATCTGCAATATACATGGGAACCGCCGCCACATGGCTCGACCTAGAAGTGTTGTTCGATTTGAACAATGCTTCCTGTCCTTTTTAGAATGGCAAACAGAACTGGAATGTATGGTGAAACATGTGTAAGACCTCTCCCATCATTATTGGCCGGTTTCTGATCGCTGGTTTCACGAAATCGGGTCAAGTTGAAAGTCTTTGACAGGGTGTAATCTTTGATCGGGTGCAATATTTGACCGGTTTGAAAGAAAGTGGTTTGTTTAGGGCAGATGTAGCTAGATATAAATTTAAGTAATATTAGTAATATAAAGTCTTAAAACATCCATTAACTTTTTAAAAGATTTCACCCTCCCAAAGACTTTCAACGGCCGATGTAGTGAGACACAGTTCTAGAGGACTAGAATCACTGCCCAAACCTAGCCAATATTTAGAGCCAGGTCACAGTGGCACTTACAAGACTAGATCTAGTGCCATTCTGGGGAACGGCACTTCCCAGTGGGCACACAATTCAGTTTTTCAATATTGATTCAATGTTTTGTGCCAACTGGGGTGGGACAAGTTTGCTCGATCAAGGTGGAATTGAACATGCACAATCAATGTAGTAAAGTGAAAATAAGAACATCCCATACTCATTATAACTTTCATAATCATAATAGTATTGATCCAACATCAGCACTCACAAATGTAGAACTTATGTTTGTTGTCCTTTGTAAGCTGGTTGACATCCCAGTTAGCTACATCCCATCATGTTGTAATGTCTGATTGTCATGCGATAAATGTTCTTTTTGTGTCGTGTATTATCATGTTGTTGTGTTGTGTAGACATACTTGTAATTACGTGTACATTGGATGTACATACGATACGCACAGAACAGCTTTAATTTATTTATATGCACAGATAATAAATTATGTATACACCAGTTTCAG
Organism: Harmothoe impar; assembly: GCA_947462335.1. Classification (NCBI taxonomy): domain Eukaryota; kingdom Metazoa; phylum Annelida; class Polychaeta; order Phyllodocida; family Polynoidae; genus Harmothoe; species Harmothoe impar. The sequence continues at coordinate 27,783,367 of OX381720.1, forward strand.
TTCCTCCTACGCATTAAGAACAATTACTTTGTTAAGTGTTAATCAACTTGTCAATTGTTCATTCAACCAATATATAACATTAGTTATTGTTGAAATGAGATCAATACAAAGTCTGAGTTTGCCTTGCATACCCTGAAGGTTGAGCAGCATTTAGTGTTAATCTTTGACTCTCAGGGACATTAGACTTCACCATCCACTTAGTTACTAGAAAACCAGCTGAATATCTTTACAGTCTGATATAAAGTGCATAAAGTGTTTCAAGTCAACACCTGCCCCTGACATTTTATTTTTTTCTAAATGGTTACTAGTGTTTGAAATGATCAAAATGGCCTAATTACCCAGTGCTGCCATATGAAAGGTCATTAATATGTTACCTTTGTGTTTCCCTGTTACATTTTGCCTTATGCCATATTCGCGCCAACCCATGGACCCTAATCAACATTATAATTACTTGACCCTGATGACTTGTCAGAACTTTGATTCGGAATGGGTGATATAATAGAAATGCAAATAACGGGGTAAATTCGCGTCATCCATAATGGTCTGGATGTGACCAAGATGTCTCATGATTATAGTCTACCCATAATGTTTTTCATCACTCTACTTTATAATTCATTGGAAACCTTGTCAGTATTGTATGTTTCTCATAATTAACAATTAAATAGTTTGGTGTACCTGAATAAATTATTGAGCAAACCTATTGTGGATGTGTTGTTCTTATAGACATATTGGCCATAAAGATATAGAAGTTGTGGAATCTTCGTTGGCCAACGCGGTGAATCTCCAGAAGTCAAGAGTAGAGTTGTAGTGTTAGATCACTGAGGAATTTATGGGCTGGAATATTTCGTTAATATCCCTTGGATATATGTGACATGGCCTGGGAAAAGGGACCTTGGTGCACCCTGCACTAAGGTCCCTTTTCGCAGATCGTGTCACATTATAGATAAAATGTTCATAATTGTCTGAAAGACCCCATTCCTTAAATGAGTCCAACGTAAATGCCGGGTCTGCCTTTTACATATCCGTGATATTATCAATTTCTGTACCAATTACAATGGCATTCTTCTCAGCCAGAGGGTAATGTGCAGAGTTATCATGAAAGTACATTGGGAAATGCAACAGGAATTCAGAAAGTAGAATATGTGAAGATCATGTTGGGAGTTGCATCTTCCAGCCTCTGATGAATGTTCACATTTGGTTTGAATTATACATCTTACCCCTTTTCCTATTTTTGCTCCTTTCATCGAAAGTATTATGCACCTGGCACCGTGGCCATTCTTGGGGCCACCATAGTATGTACCTAGTAGATATAATGATATTAGATTGGCCTCAGTCAAGGCTGATCATGAATCATTGACGACGGCCGTGACTGAGGACATCTCCTACTGCATCTCAGTGGCTCTGACAATGAGCAGTCCTGCCAACTTTAGGGGCTGACTACTGAATAATAAAACCGACTGTCATGATGATCAAACCTTAATTTGCCAATATTATAGCACTGTAAATGTGTCTAATTGGTATGGGGCATAATGTCTTTAGATGTCAAATACCGACATGAGGCATGATAGCTAGCCCCGGGTAGCTATTTAAGCTAGTTTTCTTTAACTTAAAGGGGCCGATCTCTGAGACTGGAGGAGAGTGAATCATGTAGTTCCCAACTGTGCCACTAGCTGGTTTTAACTGGACTGACCCTACTGACTACACCCAGCACAGGGCACTGCGTTTGTTTGATCCCCAATCAGCCATAAATAGCACAACTGGACAACTCTATTACCTTGAACCAGTTGACCCAGCCTGGTCAGGTGAAATTGGTAGGGGGACCAAGAATCAGGCTTGGCTTGGTATGAAACATGCTATAAAACCAGGATAAAGCTATCATAACCTCCTTAAATTAATCATTGAACTAGGCTTCTAGGGATACACAACGCAGAAAGGAATCCTTTTGTATTTAAGTGTTTATTTTTAACCAAATCCATGGGATGTGGTCTATTCAAGGGGTAGTATACCGTTTCCTGTGGCCACACAAGTGGTAGTCTAGACCACAGGCCTACACTGAGCTATGGTGGAGATGGTCCGCAGGGGTTCGTTAGTATTAGTAGAAAGGTCTGACACTGTGGTGGTACGGTCATCTAGGTGACCATGTGACCAAACACTACATACAGCTAGTTCCCACAAGAATCAGTAGATGGCACTAGTATAGGCCTGGTATGTGGTGTTTGGTCACGTGGTCACCTAGATGACCGTACCACCACAGTGTCAGACCTTTCTACTAATACTAACGAACCCCTGCGGACCATCTCCACCACAGCTCAGTGAAGGCCTGTGGTCTAGACAGTCAGTACACTGGTGGGTATCAATAGTATTGTATACTACCACTGGCATAGTCTAACTGCTGGTCACACCAGTGCAACTTATGTAGAGCAGTGAATTGCTGGAAGGGAACAACCAGCATCCTATTTCTTGGTTGCCTTAGCCATTATTTTTGGGGTACTTTGCTAGGGAATACGATCCTACAGGGCTAGGACATGCCTGGATCTCAGGCATTGTGCTTGGGGGATTCTAAATTTAACTGAGGTGTTATATAAACTCAATAACCCTGGCAAAGGATTTCATGATTTGGTTTGAGAAGCCTTTGCCTTTAAAAAAAAGTATACTAAAAGGCTTGCAGCATGCATGGTGGCGTGTGGGTCTGGATAGAACACAATACTGTGCTGCCACCTTGTGGAACATATCACAGGGATAACTTAAATGGCTGGCTGCTGAAATGAGTATCAGTATGACAAGTAGGCAGATGTGGAATACACTATTGACCTGTGACTACCAGATGGAATATCATCTTCTATTATGAAACTAGAACAGACAAAATTTTAGATTTTCTTCAATTTGATTTATCTAAATGTAATTGAATTTTAAATGAAAAAATATGGAACGCTTCACCAATTTGTGTGTCATCCTTGTACAGGGGCAATGCTAATCTTCTATTATGAGACTAGAACAGACAACATCTGTCAATTTAAAATTGTCTTCAATTTGATTTATTTAAAAGTAATTGAATATTAAATGAAAACAATATGGAACGCTTCACCAATTTGTGCATTATCATTGCACAGGGATCATGATAATCTTCTATCATAATACTAGAACAAACAACATTTGTCAATTTTAAATGTTCTCTAATTTGATTTATTTAAATGTAATTGAATTTTAAATGAAAAAAAAATGGAACGCTTCACAAATTTGTTCATCACCATTACGCAGGGACCATGCTAATCTTCTAATATTATTTTGAACAGGCAACATTTGTCAATTTTAAATTTTCTTTAATTTGATTCATTTAAATGTAATTGAATTTTAAATATAAAAAAATGGAACACTTAACGAATTTGTTCATCATCATTACGCAGGGACCATGCTAATCTTCTATTATAAGACTAGAACAGACAACATTTATCAATTTTAAATTTTCTTTAATTTGATTTATTTAAACATAATTGAATTATGAATTTAAAAATATGGAACGCTTCACGAATTTGCGTGTCATCCTTGCGCAGGGGCCATGCTAATCTTCTCTGTATCGTTCCAATTTTAGTATATGTACTGCCGAAGCAAGTACAACTAGAGAACTAACTAGTGAGCTTATATAGCACTAGGCCCTAGGTGAACCATACATAAGGTGTGCACCGAATCTGGCAACACTGAATCCAGAAAATACCCAAATTACCCACCTCAAAGCCACAGTTACCTCAGATTTCCTGCTGTAAATGGTAAAAATACAAATTATTGTTGTGGTTAATTTATCATTAGATTTGGGGAAATTGTGTGAAATTAGAAATTATTGTGTCTATAGCCACCGTTGGTCTGGTTATTGTGCCTCAGGTGTGTACAGGTAAGCCCCAACGTAGCTGGCACACCTGTGCTGAGGTGGTAGACTTGGGCCGCTCTGATTGGCCACTGGCAGGCAGGTGTGTTGTGCGTGCTGGTGGGGGGTGGGGGAGGGGGGGAGGCCACAGATGTAGGTTACAATGCCATTGAGGGAGGACACGACCCAAAAAAAAACACAAGTGGACTTTGGTGTATTTTTAATTCATGGTTATCATTTTTCATGACTCTTGTTTTTTCCAGGTTTATCTTATGATATACTGGTAGAAAATGTAAACTCACTAAAGGCATTAGACAAAAATATACATGATGGGGAGACCTATATACAGACCGGATAATTCTCTAATGTCATTCTATCGTAATGCTTGCATGGCGGGGTTATATCCAACTATTATAGTCTCTATTGCAAGTCAACATAAATCATAATACAATGTAGTAGCTTCAATAAGATATACAACTAAATGCACAGGCTCAAAGCCGACGTGCCTATTTGGTAGGCACTCGATTTGAGTCACACGTTTTTTCTTTTTTTTAAATTATCATTTTCAAAATAACTGTTTCTTATATCATCAGATGATAATATCTAAAAGATCTAAAGCAATTTATCAACAGGATGAAAAATATTGAGACTGCTGCAGTCACACACAATGCTTTATCTACATATATGATAACATAAAATCAAGCACTGATTACTTTGTAGCAGGTCCTGTCTAGTCCTCTACACAAACACACTTCAGACACCTCTCAACGTGTCTAGGAGGTCTTCAGTAACCTAGCTCTCCTCGTCAACAATGTCCTTCAGATTTGTTGATTTTACCTGCATTGACTTTGAAAATACCTGAGAGCTACTGTTAATCAAAATAATGTGTGTTTTCTCCTAAATATTGTTTACCAAGAAGTATTCAGACAATAGGCTAAAGCAAAGTGCGGCTTAAATGAGAAAATACTGAGGTTAACGTTTTGAATGGATATTGTAACTTTAAAATGTTATATTTATGATGAAAGAAAACACACATCAAACTACCCTAAAAATAATCAAATCCGCTGGTAGCATATATAGTAAGACATAGCAGATTAAAATTTAAGTGCTTAAGCTTGAAATGACTTATTTTAGTTGTCAATAGAATAATGAAATATAATATTATCATAGTAAATGGTGCAGGTTCAAAGGTAATTATGTATGTACCAAGAGGAAATAATTAGAAATGGTGATTTTTACCATGGGGAATTTGTATTTAGTGTTAGCAGATTCATTGCACACCTTATGTGTGGTGCACCTAGTAGCTTGATTTTACTATTATAAGCTCATTAGTTAGCGCCCTAGTTGTACTCGCTTTGGCAGGAGATGCTAAAATTCGAATGATACAGAGAAGTTTTGGAACATTTGGAACCGGTTCCAAAAGCTGGCAAGGCGGTTCACGGGAGGGCATACAGATTGGTGAGGCGTTCCATATCTGTTTCATGTAAATTAACAGGCACGTTTGTGGAATGGCATTATTTGACAACACGGGTTTGAGGTTCACAAAGAGGTAAGTTATTGCAGGGCTCGGTTTTGCTGGACTAGTCCCTTGATTTTTGCAGATTGTTTATTAGTTTTGAAAAACACATTCCTAAAACTAAAAGGGATGGACACGTCTGTCTAAACTAGTATTTATATTATGCTGAATTCAGCACTTGATTTGTAAATTTCGGTTTGATACAAAATTGTCAATCATCTATTAAATGACTAAATATGACCATTGGATAAAAACATAAAACCATCTTTATTGAAGTCCTGAGTGATCATGAAAGGTCTGTGTAACCTTTTCTTTCACAAAAATAAAGATATAGTTTTATAGATGAATTAAACCCAGACTCCACGAAATAACATTTACTGTAGCATAAAGCATGGGTTCCATTTAAACTACCCTCAGACTTGAAAGCTGCTGATGAAAATGAATGAATGAATTATCACAACTGTTCAACATTAGAGTGACGGCTAACATATCTAGTACATATTTATCGTATTAGCCGCAGGCTATAAACCCTGGCACTTATAGACGACAAACACGCATGTTTAAAGACTCAGCGCTTATACAGGCCACTATAGTCGTCAAAACCCATTTTGTCGATGGTATGGTCAGCATTTCCAATGCTAATTAATATACTACTTGCTGATACCGTTAGATGAGTTTTATCGAATTATGCTTTACCATATACTCTAAAATGAACCCTGTTATCCCATTGGACATTATTTCAATGACTTGATAGAGTAGATATAGTGTAACACTAGCTTTTTACTTGTACATAGGAACATGTACCTTTGCATGGCATGCATAAAATCACAGGCTCATTATAAACAATATGGCACATCCTGAAAAAAAGTATTGCTAGAGCAAAATAGCGAATAGTTTGAAAATAATATGGCAGAAGAAATTTGGCATATGGAAATTATTGCCTCTTTTCCTTTGGTTTTGGAGCTCGCACACACCTCACAAGGCGTTTACAAATGAAAATGGTCAAACACAAAAAGGCAACCAATACGACCTCTACCAAGAACAGGATATCAAGCATGTAGTAGGCACACCAAGGCATCTTGAGGCCATGGCTGCGAAGGTGGCCACCACCAAACTCTATAACATGCTCGATCCAGTAAGCCGCAGTCTCAACTGCATCCATCGGTGCACTTTTCAGGATCCTGCCAGCCTTTTGTGTCTTCTCCCTGTAAGTTGGGTTCCTGATGAGTTCCTTCATCTTGGTGAGGAGTTCTTCTGTGGTGAAGTCCCGGATGTTGGCACTCAGGCCGTAGCCATGGGTGACGATTCTGAGGGCATTATGGGGCTGGTCTGCACCCAGTGGGAAGGCCAGCATTGGGACACCATGGTAGACAGACTCATGTTGTCCATTATTACCAGAGTGGGTGATGAAGAGTTTGGTCTTTGGGTGAGCAAGGAGATCATTCTGTGGTAGCCACTTCATGATCTTTACATTGGGTGGGATGGTGCTAGGGTCGAGCTTGAGCTTGAATCGCCAGAAGAACAGGGCCTTCTTGATCTCACCAAAGGCAGCAAGGAACTTCTCAGCAATGGGGATTGGGAGTTTGTCCACTTGGGATCCAAAGGAGACAACAATTACCTCTTCATACTTGTCAATCATATTAACAATGTCCTCTGGTAAGGCATCAGCAGGCTTACAGGTGAGACATTCAATGTTTATCACATTTGGCGTTAGTGGGAGAGCATATTCAAGCATAGGACCCCGTGCAATGAAGAACAGTTCGGCTTTGCGGCCAAGGTCCTTCCACGCTCGAATCTCTGGATCCTTCGAGTACTTATCGAGTAAGCTCACATCGCGGATGCTCTTCATCGGGGAGACAGCCTCGATACTTGCAGCAGTCACTACAACAGTGTTCACCAGTCGCTGAAAGAAGCTCATGTTATCAGAGAACACCATCAAACTGTGGGGTGCGAATGATGGGAGGATTGGTGTTCGCATTAGGTCCATGTCAATATCAGCCTGCATGATGACGAACGGCACTTTGAGCTTCAACGACAAAAACATCATACAGGTGCTCACTGGGAAGATGTTGATGATGAGCAAGTCAAACTTCAGCGATTCTAGTTGTTGCTGTAAGGCAGTGTCTAGGTCCATATCTTTACACTCGTTGGAGGTGATTTCACCAGAAAGCCCTAGAGCGTCGCCCTTTCCTCCTGATGGTTCTACTTCCACCAACATCTCCGTGACTTCTGGGGACGATAGGATTAGGTGGTCATCAGGAGTGTGGAATTTCAGCACCTGTAATGGAGGAATAAAATGTATTGTGGTTTACTTTATAGTAGGTAGATCCGTGCATAATTTTTTTTAAATGTCCATATATTATTCTCAATCATTTATATCCTAATCCACTCTCAGAGGAGATTTATTTCTAGCTGCTATAAAATGTGAGCTGGTTTACTTTGTTCACAGGTATGCAATTAGTCCTTATTAAATTCATTAAATGGCTTGCAATATAACTCAGATGCGTCTCACTTTTGTTGGTTGATTGATTCGTTTATTGAAACTCTCAATCATAATTATTAGCCATAAGTATTAGTAATTATTAGCCATAAGTAATACACGGATCTCTGAATATACTTGGCCAGTCTACTTATATTGCTAAGGTACATGGCATGATGAAATGGCTACATAGGATATCCATTGTCATCACAGTTAAGCCCTCTTGCTACGACACTGTGGCTGGGGTTATATGGTTGGGTAGATTTCTGTAGCCTCTGCATGCAGGGCTCCTGCTTCAAGGTCTGGTATAGTATTCTAAAGCTGGTATGATATTATGACACGTTGTATTCATTCCCTTTTGTGAGTTACTTTCGTGGTGAAATAAATACTTTGTTGCGTTTGAAGACCTTAACCAAATGTATGATGCAAGACAACAGAAAGCCAATCATTTAATGAAATATGAACTATATATCAGTCTACATATTATCTCACCATGGCTATGAAAGAGAAGGATATTGGTTGCAAAAGGATGTGTTTGCAGCATATAAGAATAGGGGGTGTATAGTCACCGTCATAAATAAGCTATGTAACATATTGCCTTCTATTACAGATATGAACATACAATACAGTAAAAAAAATGAACATAATTATTAATTAATAAAATTTGATACACACATACATATGACCCTGGCAACAAGGTATATTGGAGGCTCTGATTCTATCATATAAAATGAACTTACATTGAATCCCTTCTCCCTGAGTCCTGCAGGTTCCTTCATCTTATCACTGAGTACAGTGTAGACCTCATGGCCCTGTTCTATCAGCCCCTCCCCTACTGTATGCACCATCAGCAGGTGCGAGCCAAACTGGTGACTAACACACAGGATTCTGGCACCTGCACACAGCTCCAGTGTACCTCCTAGAAGTAGAAGACAAAGCCCTAACGAGCAGTGTCTTGCAGCCATGGTGGTCCTGTGTATTAATGAGTAAAGATTAAATGTCCAGTGTATTATAAGTAGGGTTATCTGCAGTAGGGTGACTGTATGTGGCTGACATGCCGACTGGCAACATGTGACCCCTAGATATCTAGGGCCTCTCAGCTGAATGGAGTAGGGTGTTTGTGTAACCATGACCCATTTCTCCTGTGTGAAGCAGTGACGTGAATGCAAGCATAGACTTGCCAATAGTCTAATAGTAGGTGTGGTCACACTTTTCTGTTACATGTATTAGAAGCTGGCGAAACCCATGTGAGGTACAAGCCTTATCATTATTGACATACTCTGTATAACTACCTTATAATGTCAAATTATCAAATTTATCTTAACAAAATGTATCTGTGTACTACATTATTACTAGATTGTGTGAAATTATCATGTTTATTCAGTTTTAATGTTGTGATGATTATGCCAAATAGCTTATAGTATTCTTGACAATGCTATGAAACACCCTGCAATAAAATGGTGCAGATATTATATCATTATAATCATATTCAGGAATCGACAACTATCACAACACAATGATTATTTATGTAAAGCTTTATTGGTCAAAAAATGATTTAAACCCTTCTCCTAAAGAAAAGGAAACTATATTGAAATGTATTGTATATTATCATTATCAAATGAGAGTTTATATATGAGCACCCCGAACAACTGCGTCCAGATGGGCTGTCTATATATGCACTTTATCAGTCAATATATATACTAAACTGTTGATCATGTCACAATGGATTCCTTCATGTACAATCTAGACCAAATGGAAGTTCGAGTTTGTTTAAAAAAGGGAATGGCAACCCAGTGGGCACAAACATCAGTTTAACATTGAATCAATATTTACACCAGGTTAAAGGTTTAACTGGGAAGGGCTGAAAGTACAAGTATGACTGCAGATAGCAAATATGGTTGAAGAGTGTACAAACCTAAGTGTAACAAGCCCCCAAAAGTGTCAAGCCCCTAAATGAAAGATTGCATCTTCGTGACCACCTCTTAACCATTTATGAGCTTCAATTTGCTCAACCAGCATCCATCCAGCATACCTTGCCTATCATATCACTCTCTTTTCTGTTTTGCCTTTGCACCACATACTCTTTTAGACATCCATGAGCAAGCACAGATTCCAGCAGTAGTAAACCCAATGATCAAGGCCTGCAGGAAAAGTAAAATATCAATCATGTAGAATGAATACCATGGCATATTAAGCCCATGACTCTGGAGGTGCTTTCCACCAAACTCTAGAACATGTTCAATCCAATACACTGTTGTCTCTTTGGCATTCATGGGGCGGCTCTTCAATATTCTACTTGCCTTTTGGGTTTTTTCCCTGTAAGAGGGATTGTCAATAATTTCCCTCATCTTCCCCATGACCTCCTCAGAAGTGAATGTACGGATGTCAGCCTTGAGGCCATAACCATGTTTAACTATCCTCACAGCATTGTGAGGCTGCTCCGCAAAGATTGGGAAGGCCAGCAGGGGAACTCCATGATAGACAGACTCATATTGCCCATTATTACCTGAATGGGTGATAAAGAGTTTAGTTTTTGGGTGTGCAAGAAGGTCATTCTGTGGCAGCCATTTCATCAGTTTAACATTATCAGGAATATGCCCTGGGTAATTTCCATTAAATCTCCAGACGACTAGATCTTTCATTTCACCAAATGCCTTAATAAACTTGAAAGCAAGGTCGTCTGGAAAATCATCAATGAGTGACCCAAATGAAACTACAATTACACCATCAGAGTCAGCAATCAATGACTCAATGTCTGCTGGAAGTTTTTTGCCAGGTTTACAAGTTAAACATTCAATGTTGATGACATTTGGTGTGAGTGGGGCAGGGTACTCTAGCATGTATGCTCGGGCCATTAGGAAGAGTTCAGCCTTTCTGGTGAGTTCATACCAAGTAGTCACTTTTGGATCAGTTGAGTATTTGTTAAGCAGGCTGGTGTCTAGTCGACCAGGGAATAGGTTAGGTGAGGGACTGTTCACTGACATGGTATAATAGATGTTCATAAGTCTCTCAGTGAATGTCATCTCATCCGTCAAAAGTGAAAACTCATTAGGCCAAAATGATGGCAGGATAGGAGATCTAGTCATTTCTATCTCAAAAATGTGTGGTACCAGAACAAAGGGAATGTTGAATTTTAGACCAACAAATGTCAGACAATTAGCTAATGCAAATACATCAATGATAGCAAGGTCAAATTTCAAATCAGCTATAGCTTTTGTGAATGCCAAGTCATTGTCCATATCCTTGCACTCCCCTGCAGCTATTTTGGAGAAGAAATGTAAAACATGTGAGCCCCCATTTGTGTCAGCAAGTATGTTATCCAGTGTTTTCTTCGAGTTGGTGTCCGTGGTCATGATGTTGCTGTCCTTAGGTGTGTGGTATCTTAGTATCTGTAGGGGAAAAAGTTGTAGTATATTTTGATAATCGTGGCCAATAAAGGCAATGTCCAAATTTAAATATAAGATTGTTATTTTACAGCAGCAGATGTATAAGTTTAAATAAAAAGACAAAGGTCCACGAGTTTTGGTCTGTAGCCTGGGTTATTTCACGAGTTGAAGGTAGGGCCGTATTTCACGAGGCCACAGGCCGAGTGAAATGCGGCCCTTCCTTCAACAAGTGAAATAACCCAGCTACAGACTAAAACGAGTGTTCCTTTGTATTTATTTTTTATGTTTTCCGATTCAAATTATTGAAATTCTGACGGGGGGAGCCTAAAATAGCCTTAATCTATGCCCTACAAATGTAAACAAACCGTCTTTGATGACGTCATTGATGACGTCACAAGGTCGTGCAATACGGACATGGGTTATTTAACAGGGGGTGTGTAATACGGCCTTCCTTGGTTAAGTGAACGGCAATGCAGTATTCCATAAAAAATAAAACATAATTGTGACCCGTCCTGAGAAAACCAGCCTTCGGGGGGGGGAGGATTTTTAGTTCTGGTTTTGGCCACCAGGGGGCATTAGAATGGCAAAATGGTTGAAAATAGACCAAAAAATGCTTTAGGGTAATTTTTTATGGAGAATCCAGTAGGCATCTCAGAATCATTCCATTTTTGGGGCCAACATTCCATATTTGGAATGTAAATGGAACGTTTTCTATGGGAAATTGGCACATATGCCACTTTGTGGTTGCCATGGAAACCATTCCATTCTCCTAAATGGAACATGTTGGTTCTTATCTCTTGGGAATTACATCTGTTACTTAAAACTGAAAACAGACCTCAGAAATTCCTTCCGGAACCAAATATACACTAAAAATACAAACTTTTTTAGGTTATTTTTTAATAAATCTGAATTTTCAATCTATCTAGTAGTTATTATGGGATATGATGCATTTATAGCTTATTTATCATTTTCAGTTTTACATGACGACCCATTTTCGAGAAAAGATTCCTGCAAAACTACAAGTGGTATCTTAGCTTATGATACCTCATCTTAAAGGTCTTGACACGGACTTTAATGATCAATTCCCCCATAGTGACACCTTTTCACTGGCCTGGTCACAATTATCTTCTACTCTGTTAATGTGGTACTACCCTAATGACACATCCAGTACAGTTTACATTTGATCAAGACATTTTGAATCCTTAAGGAATGCTTAGTGATCTAATGTCATTTGTCATCATGATGCATGAATGCAGCTCTGGCAAGTAACTCATCCGTGTTATCCCAACACTTCAGGGGTATATAATGCCATAGGGTTAGCATGATGCTTGGTGGCAGGCCTGGTGAGTAGACGTCCCACAGCTGCAGTCATGCATCATGGCAATAAAGGGTATAATGTATTGAATTAACATGTGGACCGTGACGGGTTAATTATTTTTCATCAGGAGATATTAAATATCTCCTGATGAAAAATATGCCAATCTGTAACTATTGAAATTCTATACCTTAAATCCCTTTTCCTCCAAAACCTTTGGTACAGGCATACGGTCACTGAACACAGTGTACACCTCATGTCCGCGCTCAATCAAGTCTTCAGCTGCTGCATGTACCATTAGTAGGTGGGAGCCGAACTGATGACTAACGCAGAGGATCCGTGCTGCTTGACAACTTGAAGATGTCAATGTAATCATAACTATAACCAATACTGGTACAAATCCCCCACAGAAAGCCATTGTATCTTTGTCTTAGATAATTGAGAATCGTCCAAACATCTCCTAGAGTCGTCTGCCGCTCAGCTATTTGAAGTCATGATTTGATGCTCGAGTTGACCTTGAAATGAATTTAAAGTAGAGTAATCCATGGCTTTGAACCGCCACAGATTCAATATCACAATCTATTTTCCATCTAGCCTGGATCATATGCTGATAACATGACTTGATGATAACCATGTATCCAACTATGCAATCTGATCTTAAAGATAAGCAAATCTAGGACAATTCTTGTGAGGTGACACGGTATTGGTATTTGCTCTTTTTACTCCTGTCAGATCTGAAGAGGACTCCCACTGTGTGTGGCCTGATACATGTACTTGTACAGGGACAAGGGAATCCTCCTGCCAACAAGTCTGTTTGCAATGGAGGGAAAATAACCAATCTAGGACAAATTATTTTTGTTGTACCTTGACCTGTTTGCAAGGTTTGGAATCATAGTACCTGAGTCTACTGTGTACTGATTATAAATCCTTGCTTGATTTCGACGTGGTTTCTAATCATGATTAAATCTCTTCTGAGATTCGGCACCACCAGCAAAATGTATATGTAGGATATCATGTATTCATGTGACTCTGAAGTCATATATTTAGCCCATTATTCCACTGTTGAAATCTGACCTTTTACTTTTCATCTGTCTCCAGGATAGTTATATTGTGATATGCATTCATACATTGACTGTCAAGAAACGATTCTTGCGAGAAATTGTTAAACCCATATCCATTAGAATATTCTAAAATACACCACTCAAAATGCGAAATTCCTTGTTTTTTGGGGCCATTCCATGTGCAAGATATTACCAACCTCATTAAGACCTCACTGTAGTTCCCTCAACCAAAATACCTCTGATACTTTTAGACAGTCCCAACTCCAACTTTAGATATGGCAGTCACAAATCTGAGTTGTTTTTACTGCCAACCTTGGTCCTAGACCCATTATTTATTCATTGTATCATGACCATTTTGTGGGCTTTGGAAGTATCATACTGAGTGTGCTGGGAAAAAAGGTCTTTTGTCAGAACGATCACTCATCATGCCATCATGTCTGCTGTGTCGACAAAAAATCCTACCATGATATTACATAACAATATAGGACTGCAGCTACTAAGAAAGTAGGGGAGTGTTGTGTTGTTTATGTGGAAGTAAACAACAAGTTTTATGTTCACACATGCTCGACCTGCCCATTAGATTGTGCATATGTGGGGCTTGATGTTGTTGAGGTAAACTTGTACTTGGTGGCTACTGAATGGCATGTTGTCGGATATGACTTCCTCTGTAGCGAGGCGGCATAGCTAATCCATTGTGCATTTTTTGCAGAAGTTACCAAATTTCTCACAGACATAGACTGATATATGATAAACAAATTTTCATTATTAAAGAGGCAATTTAGATCTAGTGTCTGAAGGCTGTGGCGGTCATCTTTAAAAAGGGCTAATTATGATTGCATTTCTAGTCAGTTGAACTGCTGAGGGTATGTAAATATCACATTTCATTGACTGCAGTAACACAACAAGATAGCTTAGATATGCCTCTAATGACCTTACGAAGGATTAAGAGCTGAGGCAAGGTCAATGTCATTTGTCAAGGTCAAACGCCAGCAAAATGGAATTTCCTGATGGATTTTATTCATTTCTATACACATATACATGTACTAGGTGTTGCAAATTAGAAACATTCAACAGGACCATACATCAACTTTCCTTTATATCAGCAGTAGTTATTCCTTCATGCTATTTGGAGATGTAGATGCTCTTTGATTAAGTGTGGTATGCATGACAACTCAAACCACTTCAGTTCTAGATATGATACAGTAAAATCTCGTTATAAGGAGGACGGTTATAAGGAGCAGACGGTTATAAGGAGCACATTTGCTTTGCCACAATCTTTCCTATACATTTCTATAGTATAAAAACCCCATTAGAACGAGCATTTCTAGCCAAAGATCGGTTATAAGGAGGAGATTCTTCAAGATGATTAGTTATTTTCTATTAGATTAAGGTAAAACCTCACATATCCTACATCCTGGGTATAGAAGCCCTACACCTCCTACAGTCGCTCACCACCTCCCACAGCCGCACAAAGAGTGGGGGAGGCCGGGTATAGAAGCCCTACACCTACAGTCCCTCACCACCTCCCACACCCACACAAAGAGTGGGGGAGGCCGGGTATAGAAGCCCTACACCTCCTACAGTCGCTCACCACCTCCCACAGCCGCACAAAGGGTAGGGAGGCCGGGTATAGAAGCCCTACACCTCCTACAGTCTCTCACCACCTCCCACAGCCTTAAAGAGGGTGGAACCAAGCTAATCTGTGTGTTGTAACCGAAATCGGTTACAAGGAAGGTTGATTACAACGAGCAAATATGCTCTGCCAAAAGGTGCTCCTTATAACGAGATTTTACTGTATTGTATTTCATAATAGTTAATTGCAGTCACTTCCACCTAATCATCTTGATGGCATCTACTGACATATATGCAAACAGCCATGCAAACAATATATAAACAAGGGGTGGCATAAAAATACTTTTTATTCTTATTTAATCAGCCTAATGGCTTATAATTAACCAGCATCAACATACGTCGCCTCAGTATACAAAGTTCGTAAGTGGAAAATTCATGTTTTGAGATATGAGCAAAATAAGAAAAATCAATATGATTTTTAGGCTGTAATTTTAAAAATACATGGTATATTTCCCCAGGAATCATCCTACATATAACCACAAATAACTAAAAGCAGATTATATGAATGATACTAAAATATCCTACCTAATTCCTTAGTTAATATGGCAAAAATTAGGGAAAAAAGGGGAAAATTGGATCACTTACGACCTTTGTATACTGAATTTCATACATATTTTTGTACATCTATTCAGAATACAAAGGTTGTAAGTAATTTCCTCAGTTCAAAACTGTAAATAAGTGCCCAAATAGTTGATTAATTCAAGCCTAATGGTCACCAAATGAATCGTTTATATTTTTAGTTGTTTATATCACTTAAAAGAATTATACACAACTTGATGTTGCCTAGCAACAGTGAAATTTTGGCTAAAATAAGAAATTCTAGTCATTTTCCCATTAAATTCACCCCCTTTACACTTCAAAGTAAGCATATTTTGTAAAAATATCCAAAATGTACCTATACAATAGGAATTATATAAAATGGTTGGAAAAAACACACAAAATAAGTTATTTTAATGCTAAAATACATTGGGGTTACAATTTCCACATCACTTACGACCTTTGTATACTGAGAAAAAGATCATTTTCTTAGTTACAACCTTTGTATACTGAGCTATAGCCTCCCAGAAAAAGGTCATTTTTGAAAAATTCCAAAAATTGTCGAAAATTTATTGGATAAAGAAAAATATTAAAGAATAAAAAAAAAATCTAATTTTTTCACTTACAACCTTTGTATACTGAGGCGACGCATATTAAGTTGATGTACTAAAGGTAATCTAACCATCACTTATTTACTATTCACATCAATTGATCATGTATGTTTAATGCTGTGAATCCAATAGCATGAATTACTCCCACACTTCCCACAGGAAAATGAACTACAATACAAAGCTTGCAATTGAAATGAATTTAGATATCTTTGTTATAAATTATTGTTTGCTAGCCCATCTCATCATTTAATTTCATTCCAATATTGTTTATCCATACACTTTAGTGGTACAGCTACTTATCTCACTTCTGTGAGCATTCCCCTTCGCATACGCAGAGGGCTGTGCAGGGAAGATTGGCTTTTCTGCATTTGCAGTTCCTAACACAGCCCTTCTGGCACTTGCATGATGTCAACTCAGAACAACTTTTGCCTGCCTCTGGTAGTGCAGTCCAGAGTGGCTCATACACACCACCATCAGTTTGGGTCCAGCCCCAGAGAACAGGAGGAGGTAGCTCTGGTCAAGGTAGATATGCCTGACCCCAAATGTGCCCTGCTTAGAAGGCAGCCCTTTTAAAGATGGTGTCCCAGCTAAAATGTCATGCCATATTACTATTGCATATCCTATCCTATACATACTCCCTAAATTTTAAAAGAATTGACAGAGTCTAAATACATAAGATTAACATGTGCACATGTAGTGCAATCAATTTTACTGTAGGTCGACACTAAAACTTTCTATGTTGTGGTACTGCATGGCTCAGTGCTTTCTCTACCCAGGCTAGTTTCCCCTGTACGCACCTGGGGGAGTGACTGAGTCAGTGAGGTGAATAGGCTTTATTGTTAACTATCTCAAATCATATATTTATAGACAAATATATTGAACATAGAGTACTGCATATCAGCTAAGATAATAACAAAACCCATGGCAATAAAATTATATCCATTTTGAAGAAAAGGTTTTGGAAGTCTATTAGCAGATACACCATCTTTAACATGTTCCTCTAAAGCTGCCTTGGTAGGTGGAATTCGATTCACATTGTTCTTCTTTGCAAAGAGTTTTTTCCTTGCCTTTGTTATGTCTTTGCATGTGCATGTTCTTTCATACATCAGAATGACAAACCTCTGAAGAGTTATCATGACTTCTTCAGGTATGTCTTTTGGTGCAGATGACAACTTGACAAGTGCCTCTGTGAGTTCTGGCAGAGTTTCCCAGGTTGCCCAAGCGCTCTTCTTACCATGTCCAGCAAAGCTTGACACGGTATCACAGCCACTTGAAAACTGGCAGATAAACAATGAGAATAGCTGTTGCTAGGCAACTGGCTTCATTAGCAACAAACCAATAGAACCATTGAATTCCTTGGGTCCAATTTAGGGAGGGTACATATGATTATAATCAACCTTAGGAGCTCCGGAGAATTCTGCCCTAAGTTGTTCATGAATTATTATGGTAATCTCTTTAATAATCGTTGCTAGGGAAAACAGAATAAACCTGCTGTTGCTAAGCAAAGTTTTGCATTTTGAAGTGAATGATGACACTATTGAAATGCATGCAGTGAATTTAGGGGGTAGGGGTACTTGCGACTTGTTTTCACAAATCTCTTCCCCCCCTTCTCTTGGGGGGGGGGGAGGGGGGTCTCTGATTCTAAAGTTTGTTGATTGTACCAAATATATAATATGGACAGTATTGTCATATCTTTGCTGACCCTTACATGAAACCCTAACTCTGGCATATATATGTTTTAACTTTTCTACCATTGGTGACCTTGAAAAATGACCTTGACCTTCAGCAAACTTCCTGTCCATGTTTGGGCAGATCTTAAGTAAAGCCATATGTCATTATACATAGATTAAGTCAATATTCACTTACATGTAGGCATTTTAGTAGACTAGAGAACTTTTTTTTTTTAAATGACTTTCTCAGGGGGCTCACAGGCCCCCTAGGGCAGATCTCAATTGCCTTTTAATGAAAATTGCTTCTCTACATGCTAGTCAACATGTGTGCAAAAGATGGATACTTCTGCAAAAAACGCACAATCCATCTGTCTACTGTAGCTATGCCGCCCCGCTACTGGTATACCCTGGGTTTTTTTTGTTTTGTTTTTTTAGATAAACCTCATTGCTTTATTGCCGTGTTTTTCAGGTTTAAATTTGGTGCTCCCCCCCTTATTATATTACGACATTTTGCTGCTCCACGAGCTGCTTAGTGTGAGTGATGTTTGATGAAAGATCCCGTACAATTTATATATGATAGGTTTAGTGCTATACAATGATATAACATACGGTATATTTTACTTGATTCTGGATATATCTTATTTGGTCTCCTCGAGGCCATTATAAAATTACTCGCTTTTTTAAGATATTATATAAATTTGAAATTAAGTCTTGATTTGACCTCCTCGAGATCACAATTAAGATTTGATTGCATATGTCGGTCCTTGTAGATGAAGGGTCCATTGTAGACTTGAGGGAGAGCTTTTTTCGCTGCCATTTTGGACAGTCTGGAACATCTTATGCTAGGTGAATGTACAGTGTGAAGATGATGTAGAATTCATGAAAAATAAAATTTCTTAGAAAATTGAGTCCATTCCTCTTCATTTTGTCCTCCTCTTCAATTCCTTGTTTCAGTCCCAGCCATCCACTAACATTCTTCTTTGGGCATCGTATCTGCTCACCCTGTTATTTTTCTTTTGTCCCGTTCCGGAGGCTGTCTCTTTTTCCTCTTTTTGAGCATTTTCCCCCTGTACATTGGAGATTTTTTCCTTAGTGTGAGTTTGGGTTTGGGAACTTTGAAATTAGACTTACAGTCATTCCTGGTTCTATTCTTGTTGTTGAGGGGAGGATTTTTCCTGTGCTTTCTATACATCATGGAGGTCAATAGCTCCTTCCTCCTTTTCCCTTGCATTGGCGCTTCACAGAGTTTATGTATATTTTGTGTGGTTTCCTGGCCTATCTTAACTTTCAGGATGCATCTAAGAATTCTATTTTGGGCAGCCTGTATCCTTTTTCTAAGACATTTTGTACTTCCATCTATGAGAAAAGAGCAATAATCGAAATGAGGGAGAATAGTCTGCTTATACATAGAGATAGCAGCGTGCATGGGTAGCATGTGCCTTATATACCATAACTTAAAGTTTAAAAGATTCACTGTATTCAGACACTTCTTTGAATGCGGCTTAAAAGTGAGATTCTTGTCCAGAATCGCCCCTAGGTATGTGAACTTGCTTACTTCTCCCAGAGACCTCCCCGAGATCTTGGGTTTTCTTTTGGTTGTTTTCTTTCTTCTCTGGCTCATATTAAACCACATAAATTTGGATTTATCTTGGTTGATTGTTAGTCCTAGCTGTGCGCAGTGACGATCTAGGTCCCCAAGTCCTTTTTGTAGTTTTTCTAGTGCAGTTTTAGAGTTCTTGTCAGAACTATAAATAACCACATCGTCAGCATACATCTTTACCTTGGCTGATGTGACTAGTCCTGCAATATTATTTACGTAGTATATAAATAGGGTGGGTCCTAGGACCGATCCCTGTGGTACCCCGAAAGTAACTTCCTTCACCTCTGATATTTGCCCATTTGCTAATGTTTGATGTTTTCTCCCCCTTAGATATGCCTCAATCCATTTCAGTAAGTGTCTTTCCATCTTCCCCTCCTTAAGTAGGTTTAATAATATATTGTGGCTTACACAATCAAACGCCTTTTTAAGGTCTATGAAGGCCGCTCCTACTACCTCTTGTTTATCTAGGGCCGTGTACACATCTTCCACTAGATCAAAGATTGCTTCGGCCGTGGAGTGTTGTTTCCTGAACCCATATTGGTTTTCCGCTAGCGTGTCATCTTTTTGCCATTTTACTAATACAACCTTTTGCGTTAATTTCTCGAGCACCTTACTAGGGAAGGGTAGTATGGAAATAGGCCTTAGATTAGTGACTCTTGTCTTGTCCCCACCTTTAGGTATGGGAGTAATGGTTGCTAATAACCATTCTTCTGGTTAAGTCCCCGTCTCATATGAGAAATTGTAGAGGTGGGTAAAGTGGTATACGGCTCCTTCTATCAGGTCCCTCATTACCCTAGAGGACATGTCCTTCACCCCTGATGGTTTTTTCCAATCCAATTCATGTAGCGCATCTAGTACCTCCGTCTTGCTGAATTTCTCCGGCTGCTCATTTGGTCCTGCATAATGTTGGTCTGGTTCTGTATAGACCGGTATTTGAGCACTTTTTTCACTGAAGAGATCCTTTCCAATATTTGCATAGAAATCATTTATATGATTTGGTACATCAATAACCGGGTCTTGCGAGTTTCCTTTCTTGAGCTTTAGTATTACTTTCTTCCTTGGTGGCTTGATCAGTTTGTTCATTTCTTTCCAGAACTTTTCAGGCTTGTTTCTGTACTTATTCAACTTGTCTATGATGAAAGCCCCCCGGGCTTTCTTTGTGCTTTTGGTTATCTGGGTTCTGAGATTCTTGGCCAATCTAAGCTCAACTGCATTTTTATGTTTCCTAAATCTTCTCATGTGTAGATTTCTCCTGTTTATTAATTTGAGCGTATCCGAGTCCATCCATTGCGTATAATTTTCCTTTACTTGGAAAGTTTTTATGGGACAAGTATCGTCCAAGTATACCCTGGCTTTTTTCATGATTATCTCCAATTTCTCATTTATATCTTGTGTACGGTAGAGAGATGTCCAGTCTTGATACATTAAATATTCTTGAAACGTGTCTTTATTATAATTCTTGTAAACTCTGTTTGTTATTGTGACTCTTTCAAAAAACTCCTTTTTCTTTTTTCTTATAGCATAGACTGGATGATGATCCGACATCAGATCCGGCAGTACCCCACTCATGGCCACATACTTGGAGTCTGTGAGTATATTATCAATTATTGTTCCACTTGTCCCTGTGGTACTTGGCCTAGTGACCTTTTTAATCAACCATTTCAAATTTCTATCTCTGCAGAAATTTTTCACTTTCCTAGTTTTCGCAGCTTTTGCATCCTTAAAGTTGACATTGTAATCTCCCAAGTACCAGTTCTCCCTCTGTGAGTCATGTGCCTTGTAGAGATGATGAACAAATTTCCTAATATTACTTTTGTGTGGCCTGTAAACCGTGACTATTCTCATAGATGTATTTTTGGGTTTATCTATATTTAATACTAGACATTCAATATGTTTATTTACTTTACTGAGTTTCTCGTCTATTGTAGTATACGGAAAATATTTATCACTTATGTAGCATATCAGTCCCCCTGCATGACTAGATCTATCCATTCTATAGTATGACTTCCCTTCCCAATTTAACATACTCTCATCAAATCCTTCATGGTACCATGTCTCCGAGATTGTGACTATGTCATATCTGTTCAATGCTTGTTTAACTTGCGTTAATTTATCTTTCAGACTTCTTGCATTCAGGTGACAGATAGCGATGCCCTTCAGTGCCGTGTACTGGTCTGTACTACCCATGATCTTCCATAGCTGGCTGCGTGGTGCTGGGATCCTTGGGGATGTTGAAGACTTGAGACAAGAAGAGGACTCTTAATAATCTTAAACAATAAATGATTTTTAGTAATTTTAAATAATAAGTGATGATTCCTCGAGTCAGTGTAATTATTCTGACTTTCCGGATGAAACCTGTTAGCATCTCCATGTGAAGTTTTGTAACAAGGCCTGTGATTCCAACCTTAAGCCGGTTTTCGATTTTGTCTCTTTTAAAACTTACAGGAGCTTTAAGTGACAGAAATAATAAAGAATTCATTTTCATAAAGTGTAACTTTAATTCAACAAGTTCGAATAAAGTGATATGTCTTTTTAGGAATGTGTGCGCTTCCTGTTTATCATCATCATGTTCACATACTATTGAATTCAGGTGTGCCACCATGGTGCCTGCTGTTTTGTCCCTTAACAGACGGACAAACAGGAATTTTGAGAAGTAGTCAACTACACAAAGATAGTCATCTCCACTGTAGGTAAATCTTCTGCATCAGTCTCTCAGACACAGTATGTGGAACCATCTTCTAACGGTGCTCTTTCCACGAGAACTCCACACATTTGATGCAAATTTGTATGCAAGCTTTGATGTCTCGGGATATTCCTGGCCAGAAAAGAATGTCTGTAGCTCAGTTCAGTGTTTTCTCTATTCCGAGGTGGCTTTCATGGAGTAGATCGAGTATCTCCTTTGTCGTCTGGCTTAGGATGATGACTTTGTTCTCTATGAACAGAAGACCATCTTCTTCAAAGATGCTTTCTTTGATGTCACAATAGGGCTTCAAGTATGGTGGTACACTTTTCTTTGTTTCTGGCCAACCATTCTGGATCATCTTTCTAAGTTCTTGTAGGGCCTCTTCAACACAGATAGCTTCTCAAATGTCTTCCTTCCTATTGTTGGACATTGCAAGGTTCTGCACAAGGTTGTGGACCATTACTTCCATTTCTTTGTGCAGCTCTTTCAACGTCCTCTGTCTGGAGGTACTCTTGACAGCGCATCTGCTATGTACATGTCTTTTCTTTTCTTGTAGACCACATTTAGCGTGAAAATCTGCAGCCTTAAGAGCATCCGCTGGAGTCTCGGGGACGCTTTCGTGAGACTTTTCTTCATGACTCTCTCAAGTGGTCTATGGTCAGAGTGGACCAAGATGGACCTTCCATAGATGCAGTACCTGAACTTCTCTGCGGAGAAGACAATGGCCAGAAGTTACTTCTCTATCTGAGTGCATCATGTTTCTGCTGTCCTATCCCATGTAGCGGCCTTCAGGAACTTTCCACTGAAGATTGCTAAGATTGGACTTGATGCCATGTGAAGTCTTCTCTCTAGCACTGTGCATGCTATCTTGTTGTGCTCTTCCTCATTGTCGCCCGTGACCAGGATCTCGGATGCTATGCAGAAGCAGTTTTTGATGTCACCAATTAGCTGCTCATTCTTCCTTTGGAAGACCTCTGCCACTGAACTGTTGCCAAATGGCATCTGGAGAAAGCAACACTGACCAAACAGAGTGTTCAATGTGCACAGCTTTGAGTTTTGTTCATATAATTTGATCTGCCAGTACCCAGTGTTGGATGGTGCTTCCTCTGGATTGCCTGATTCAGGTCTTGTGGATCTAAACACACTCTGAGGTCTCTGTCCCGTTCTCTACAATCACCAAACTATTGACCCAATCAGTGGGCCCATCCATGCTAAAAACCACACATTTTACCATCATATCCTTGTGTTTTGCTTCTAAGCTATCATGTTAGGAGTGTGATACTTTACATTGTGCGTGTATGACCGGAACTACGTCGGTATCTATCACTATGTGGTACTCACCAGGCATTTCACCTAGCCTGCAAAACACATCAGCATACAAATATGTTCTGAAAGGACATAATCTTTTGTGATGCCTTTAACTTTGGATTTTGGATTTACTGTACATAACATTTTTACCAGTATTTTCGACCGAATTATGGTTTACAACTAGCTATACACCATGAATTTTCTTCACAAGATTGAGTTCTTCACATGCAGTCACCCATAACATGGGCGATTCTCCACATCTGCAACCCAGAACTCAAGATTTTGGGGTCTTTCACCTTATACGTTTCAAGGGAAGCTCACTTTAACAACAATCTTAATTTTGTGGTCCAAATTGCTAGTGACCCTGGTTTCAGTAACTGGCGCTTCAAACAATGTGTCAAATACATTTAACGGCAAAACATTGACCTCGGCCCCAGTGTCTAGTTTGTAACAGGTCTAAACCATACCACAGGGCTAACTTCTGATAACCAATAACTAACTGGGGTCGCATATGATCATTTTATGCCAGCGCTTAGACCATGAAGATGTACTATGATAATACGCTTCTAAGATCCAAATGTACCTAAGTACTAGAATTAGAACTTTAGTGGTAGGAATTACCACCATCCCTCTTCGCATTAGAGGGGTGGTCGTATTAGAGGGATTGTCTTAACATTAAAGCGAAGAGAAAACTTGTTGGCGAGTTGATCATATAGGAGGAGTAGTCGTTAAGCGAGAGTCGACAGTACGTCTAGATTCTGAGGTTATAGTAGTTTGAGATTGTATATCAGAGGATACTCAAGGATATCAGTTTCTTTATACTTTATTTACAATATGTTACATAATTGTTCAAACAGAACAGCTATTATCAAATCCACATCATCTTTTTGAGATCATATCGCGAGTTAATGCTTTTTTGCCTATATTGTTTTAGGCCAAAAATAAAGGTGTTTCAGACAACCGGACCCTAGATTGAAAAAAGGGCCGACCATAAACTGGCAATTTCAACAGTAAAAAAAACAGTTAAAAAAAAAAAATCTTTAACTAATCTTCAGAATCTTGTTGCCTGGAACACCTTTTTTTTCTTTTTGCCTTGGGAACAACTTCCTATTATTACTACTGATACCATTTAGTCCTCACTTTCAGCTCCACACAAATTGTACAGACACACAAGCCACATAGGAGGATCTTGATATCTATTGTTAACCTCCCCCCCCCCTATTATATATTATATATATATATATATGCCTCATACAAAGCACCGACCCCCCTCCCTCCCCATCCCCCATCCTCCTACTTCATCTATCAATAACCTCCAATAATAATTATACTCCCCCTTATAGATCTGTACATGATTATAATATTAATTGATTGTTTAAGTGCTAGGTGGCGTGTGTCATGATGTCTGGGGGGCGGACGGGTTACTACCGAGCGGGTTCTCCGGGTCGACAGGTTTGGTGGTCTCCTTGTACAATTCATACATCTGAGTCACCTGAAGGGAGAAGAAGAGAGAATATCAAATGCTATTGTGTAATCTAGCATTGAATATGTAAATACAGGGTTTGATGCAAAATACCATTGACTGGCTGTGTTGAACATGAGTTGTCAGTTAGAATAATGCTTTTAGTCTTATTATTACCTCACATAATTATGTGCACAAATAAAAGTTAAAATCCTTACAATTGTAAATACATGTTAAAAAACACATGTTTATGGGCTTAATACTAAAATGAAATAAAAAATAGATTATGAATTCGTTATCCTGTGAACCCTTACCTGCTCTTCATTCATCTGGTCGAGGAGAGTAGGGTCCATGGAGGATCCATATTTCACGTCTCGCTGGTCGCGCTTCTGCAGCTGCTTAGCCAACTGGAGGGTGTAATTCTGCGAAGGATAGGTAAAAGTTATTGTAGCAATTGTCGTTTATGAATAATAGGTAATAAGAGTCAAAAATGGAGTTGCTTTTTTTTTGTCAGGAATATCAACTTTATATTTGTATACTACAGTACTGACATCCTCTCCTGCATAATCTAATGACAACTGACAACTGGGAACATAAACTAGGATCTAAATACACTCAAATGTTTGTTGCGATATGTAGTTTACTTTTGATATAACTTTAATAATAACTTACGGCCCACTCTTGCATGAAGGGCGCAACGAAGGTTACTTCTGCCTTTTTGTGCCTTCGGAACTCAGACTTGACATATTCATCTCCTAGCGCTTTCAGTTCAAGCGGCAGCCCGCGATGTAATCGGAGGATGGTTTTGTACAGCATCCGCACACGCGCCACATGCTGTGGGCCGAGAGCACCCGCCATCTGTCCAGGAGGTGGGTCTATGAAACTGGAAAGGAAAGAGTGATATATCTGTAAAAACGCTCTCCTGATCACTCCCTTAGACTGTAGACAGTGTAGGGGAGACCGGGGTACAGTGAGACACAGGGCACAGTGAGACAGAAGGCCTGGGGTCTCCGGATTTAGGGTTATACTATAGCCCAAAATAATTTATTATATATAAAAAATTAGCTACAAATAAATTAAATTGGCGAAAATTTGAGTACCATAAGTAGTTGTTCTAGCATTTAGGCCTATATTTTTGCAAAAAAATAAATTTCTCTTATTTTACGACAAAGCAGGTTGTCATGGTAAACAAAAGGAATTTTCGTGAATTTTCCCATAATTTTGAAGCGCACTAATATACTTTGGATGAATTTGATATGAATTTGATATGGACCCATAAATTTTTACATTGAATTGTTGATAACGTGGGAGGATGGGGCACAGTGAGATGAGCCATAGGAATGTCATAGGTTAGGCCTACAGTGGAATGGCTGTGTCACGGGGCACAGTGAAACAGCTAACACAGTGTGTACATTTCGAGAGCTAGAAACCTTATGAAACATTTAAGTGACTAACTATCAAAAAGTGCTATTCTTTAGTTTAAAATATTAATGGTTTATGTTAGATTTTTCATATATTCATCTATTTACATGATCTAGCACAGATTACCGTAACACTGTCTCACTGTGCCCCACTTAGCGTCTCACTGTGCCCCCTTATTTTCTATAGTGGGGCAGAGTGAGACAATATTTTATTTTGTCCACAGGCCGAACACCATTGATCACAGTAAATATGTCGCAAACTCCTAAATGAGAGAAAATGATACACTTTAGAATGTTGACATTGAAACGTTTATCCAATTCATAGTTTAGACTTTAGGCCCTATGGGGAAAATAAACTTCTCTGTCTCACTGTACCCCGAGTGTATTGACTGAGTGTAGTGACACTGACTGGGTGACTGAGTGACACAGGAGAGGAGGCTTTATAAAGTTTATTATAACCTAGATTATATCCTGAGAAAAAGTCGGGTCTATGTCCACTAGTGACTACCAAACCAGTCCTACACATTCAGAAGGTAATCTGAGACTTAATAAACCTGTCTTGATACCCAATTAATGTAAGGATAACCTACCAAGAGAAGAAAAACAGGCTTGAGGTCGTTTATGTAAGTGTTTTCAGTGTGGTTTTGTTTACTTCTATTATCACTCACAGTTTCGCTGATCACCAGCCTATAAACCTCGAGATTACTATGAGAGTGGAGGACATGCCGAATACATGAGTTAGTTTCTAAAACAAACGTCAGGTGGCAGCATCAGTTTTCGCGCCACTGACTGCCCGGCGTCTGGCGAAAGTCAAGACTAGAAAATAGGAAGGGATAGCAAAGTCCTTTGTCTGACAAACGTACCGGTAGTTTAATTGATTGATTGTTAGATGTGCCTAATTTGCTAATACGCTAGAATATTCAAGAAAACATCAGATGGGCATGCAAGGCCCATTTTTACCACAGTATCTTCGCCCATCTTAGCATCTACATATTAAAGAAGATGCGATTCTTAAATAGTACCGGTATATAATAATATTGACTCCTGGATGCTGTTTCTCCACAAATATGCGGAGGTCCGCAAATTTGCGGAGGTCCATAAATACACTCTCCATATATTTATGGAGGTCCGCAAATATATATGGGAATCATTTTTTACTACTTAAGCATACAAATAGGGAGCTCCATATATATTTGTGGACCTCCGCAAATTTATGGAAGTAAATTTACGGACCTCCGCAAATTTGCGGACCTCCGCAAATTTGTGGAGAAACAGGACCCTGTTTTAGACAAGAGTATATTAAATGTATAACAACAATTTCATATTGTTTTTTGTTTGTTTTTATTTCCATGTAATA
Source organism: Harmothoe impar (assembly GCA_947462335.1). Classification (NCBI taxonomy): domain Eukaryota; kingdom Metazoa; phylum Annelida; class Polychaeta; order Phyllodocida; family Polynoidae; genus Harmothoe; species Harmothoe impar. The sequence continues at coordinate 27,811,264 of OX381720.1, forward strand.
TGGTTATTTACAGTACGTATTGAATTATATGCTTTAGTTTAATATATAGCGGGTCTATTGGCAGCGGCCTTTATCACGCTTTGTTATCCAGCAGCTGATATTCATTGCCATTTAATTAACGTATGTATACAATATAACACGTTATATGATCGACTTCAGACCATATCTCACATGTGCATTTTACTACTTCATAAATCCCATGTTTAAACCATGCTTATGTATGAATAATATAATTTTATTACCAATGTCCTCAGATGTTACTTTGCGTATGCACCTTAAAGGCATGTTACTTTTGAATGAACTATCATAATCATTCAAAGGCTACATATAACTTTCGTATTGAAGCCTATTATTAATTAAATACATAAATAGGATACAAAGGGTACCCTTCACTCCAAGTACATGACGAATCTGAAAAACTAGCGATTCGGTCTGACTCAATTGTAGATCTATGCATTAATGGCACATTATTACATAATCATTTTACACATAAATACGAGAAGAATTTGTCAACAATAAAAGTATTTTCAAACCCATATCAAGATGTATTTTTCAAAAAAGACAACACAATCTATTGCTACTACCGGTAATCAAATCCCATATCCTGATCATTACTGTTTGTGGAGAATGTCACAAAAAGGTGGCATAATTTCATAGATTCCCAACTACCATTATATGTCAGTGTGATATATGTCCATGTAGCAGAATCAATACCGAATGTAGTGGTACTTCAATATACATTTATATAATAAAGGATTACCAGTAAACGAGAAGCCTATTCATCGATTGGACAAGTTCCTAAAAGTAAAACACTTCTTCCAATCTAATTAAGTAGAGATAAACATTTCTGAAAATGGTATGCATGCTACAAATAATATCGTTTCCACTGAACTTATTCAAAATGTTTGCATTGTGCGAAAGAACAGTTTCTGCTAGGAACTAATACCAAAAGAAACGTAAATAATCTTTTTGTCTCCACTGGCTCATTTTAGACACGAGTTTCATGTAAACTTTTTCTGGTTTGGTGACAATATTAAAATAGGACAATAATAAGTAGGTGTGCAGTAAACCCGTTTTATATCAGTGGTGATATGTATTTATCTTTTGAGAATTTACATAAATTGGGGCAGACCTGAATCAGCAAAAAACTATTATGCCTAACGTGTAAAATTTTACCTTTGGAATTCATACCTTGAGACAGAAAAAAGGTCCATAGAAAAGTCATATATACCGTTTTGTCATAGTAAATAACTAAAGTCGCCATCTAGTAAATCTTATATGAGATAGCGAATGTGTCTTAAGATGAATAAATCTGTCTGTGGTGGGTTCGAGCACCTTTGATATAGATAAACCAATTGGACGAGAACATGGAGAATATCTAAGTGCAGAAGGGTCTGTTTTAAAATCAAGGCACCAACTATCCTGGACATCTGGCATGCTCACCATGAGTCCATGGCAGAGCTAAAGCAGCATGGCACTATGACAAATAGGTTGCAATATGAAGGAGAGACACTTCAATATTGGTATATATGCAAATAGCAGGGAATTGCACTCAGCACTTCGTTAAATAATCAAATAAAGCGACTATGAAATGACCTCAAATTAATACGCATTCAAATAAATTGGCAAGCAGGTTTCCCATAACATCTTCAGAATGAGACAAACACCTTTTGAATTTAATGGAATGTAAAAGGTCACCTACATTATTTTGTTTCTCCTAAGGCTAAACTTCAAAACATTAATTGTTTGTCATTTTTGTAATGCTTAAGTATATCATATGGCTATTAATTTCATGAGTAAATACAATCTACCCCTTGTAGGTCAGTGATTTGCTGATCTGGCAGTTAATTAGGCCTACCTACGGTATATATCTTCTGGAAACACATTCCATATGTGTCTGTCTGTTTCTCTTGTGTTTCTTTGTATCAAAAATTAAACCAGCTAAATAAAAGCTATTGGCTATAGTAGATCATTTGTGGATAAGGTCTGGTACATCAGTTCACAATGATTATTATAACCTGGGCTTGCAGATAGAATGCAACCATTTCTTGCTATTTTGGCTATATTTACTATTTACTGTAGTACATTTATAGTGTATATATTGGGTACATGAGGATAATGTTTGTACTTTATATCATACGTTATAACAGCATAACTGTAATTACTTGGGGTGTCTTCCCAATGTGAGTAAGAATCAACTTATATTCCAAAGTGCACCTCAACCTACACCGACTCGACACGAAGAATGTTCCCCTAATGTTCTCAGTTTCTCCTGATTATGTATGTAGTATATACATTTTACACGACAACACTGAATTCGACAACGTATAAAAATAAAGGTAGAATATTTCTTTTTATATTTAAAAACACTTTCTATATTGATATTGACCACTACCGTTTGATATATTTTGTCACCAAGGTAAGGAAAGACTTTATATTTTTCAGACTTCATATTCAGATCCTTTTACCTTGACTCATATACATACATGTCACACGTCTACTATAGATCACTCATTCAGTTTAAAAAGGGCTTTTATTTTATTTTATATAAAAAAGACTTACAGGCTTCTTATTAATGTCAGGTAAGGCATACTTATCATGGAAGCCCTTCTGTCAGTTAACTTATACAAGTCATTGCCCCCTCCCCCTCACTCACTCACCCCGTCACTCATACTTCATTTTGCTTTGTAAAGGTATGATTGCATACCGAGGAAAATGTTTTACTGTGGAGATTTGGCTGGATCAACCAGACCCAAATTAGCTGAGGAATTAAAACATGAGATTCCTCTAAATAACAACCTTGCAATAACCATCGACTCTTGAAAACATCACAGATTAAATCAAAACACCATAGAATATCCAATTGAGACCAATAATCTTAGGGTAAAGAAGACTTTCAAATTTCACCATCACATTATCATAAGCATCCTAATGGTACTAATTGAAACATCACTGGGAACCGTTAAAAAAGATAATGTCGTTAATTGATCCGGTTGAATACAAAAATACCTCTGTAGCACATAAGTCATGGATATCCAGTTTGGATAATTATATTATTGTAAAGCTAATAAATAACATTATCAAAAGATGAGAAATATATCAGCAACCCCTTACACCCACAGTTCACGATACAATCACCAAGTTATGAGCAGTTTGCCTTAAGACAGATACAATTGCTACTATATACAATCAATCCCTCAGTCTAGTTGTCAGTCTTTGATACCCCTCCCTGGCGGCAAAGTAAATTCCTCATCCGAAGTCTCATCGTGGTATTCCGTCGTAAGCAGCCCGTGCGAGTTCCCGACTCTCCCATTGGACATATCACCCTCCTCCTCCTCGTCGAGATCATCGTGGTATTCGCGGTTGAAGAGTAGCTTTGAGCCGAGCGGTGTGTTCAGATAGTCATCTTCAAAGTAGTCATCTGAGTGGAGGCGGTGGAAGGCGGGACCGCGCTTCTTCGTGCCCACACAGCGGATACAGATGATAACTCCAATGGTGATTAGCAGAACCAGCATGGCTGCCACTGGAACCAAGCAGCACAATAATGTGGGAATTATATATATATTAGGATATACAGAGATGTCACTCCTTGGTCGATAAAAAACGCAAGATGTATTATAATTTTCATCAGGAAATTAACGTAATTCAAAACACAAATTCCTGTGAAAAAAAAACCAGGAATTCCTACAACAGCAGTGAAAGAGGCACCTCTGAATAATATTTTCTCTACTGGACGATCTTCTACTGCAGAGGTATTTCCGAAATGGTGTGCAAAAAGATGCATGTATATGAAAAGATTTCAATAGTCAGTACAGCCGGTATAAACGAATTATGTGTGCGCAATAGTGTCTTGTAGTACTAAACTTCTCTATGATATGGTTTTTAGGGCTTTTAGGTACTTTTGAACTTACCAACTACGGCTATTACTCCAGTAGACGTCATATTGAAGAAGTTACTTTCCTTATGGAGGTGGAAGTTAATCTGTACAAGATGGTTAGTTTCGTCAATCTTGATTTCCTACAGAAAGAAAAATGACAACTTTAATGTCAATACAATGTTACTTCTGTTTCATTTTGTTTCAATTAATTATTTTTCAATTTCAGCTTTCATATTGAGTAAATTAATGTAATCTATGACTATTTAAAAAAGAAAATCAAAAGATAAATGTTGAATACATGAATCTACGTACGTGAGTCTGACGCGTGAAGCCTTTGGCTACAGCAGATATGTTGTAGACGCCCGGCAGCAGGGGGCGCCAGAAGTCTCCGTCTGGTCCCGTCCAAGACTCGCGAATATGACCATCGACACTGACCTTCACGTTGGGGAGGGGGCGGTCAAAGACGTCTGTGACCATACCAGCCAGTCCACGGCGTGCCTGGTAATCCACCAAGTATAAAATATCAGTTGCAGAAAGGACTACATAGTTTAGTATACCAATAAATCTTTTTCAAATTTCTTCAAGATGTATCAAATGTTTGATTTTTTGACCTTGCTTTGTCAACTTCTTTTTATTCCAGACACTGTAAAAAAGTTGCTCATTGAGTCGAATACGGATTTGAGCAGGAGCATTGCCTAGATACATTTATACAGAGGTCAATGTTTCTAGGGAGCCTTTATGACATTAGACAAGACCGTGGAGTAGACACCTGGAGTGTTGTACACCAATGACTCACCTGCTGGAGGAGTTTGATGAGTGCTGGGTGATTCTCTCTCCAGATCAGGGCCAACGCGTCTGGTTCAGGGAAGACGCAGCACCCAGTGTAGACGGTCAGCTCCAGGCACCCCACCTTGTCGTAGACCCAGTCCTGAGGGAACATGGAGTTACATGGAGTTATTGGTACATGAGAGGAGACTCAAGGACTGCATTATGTACAGATAATACTTAATTTCCTGCATATTAAACATGCCTGTTATACATGAACAAGAACCCAAGTGTGAGTTATAGGACTGTCGTGATGTCGATGTGCGAGTTACATGTACTCGAGGGTTTTTTGAAGTATAGTACAGCACTATTAAAAGTGAAGCCGCTCACTGACACCTCCCAGTGGCTTCATTGCAGTGTGTGTATTATACATTTGCTTTCCAGCCCTGAGTTTCCAATGTGATATGTATGCCCTAGTGGCAGTCTAGAACATGATAGAGTTGGACTGCCCTGGACAGGACGATCAGAACACATGGCAGATGGCTGCTGATCAGTATACACTTCATCACAAGGTTGAGTAAGGCAGAGAGTGACGAATCAAGACGGATAGCTTACCTGCATGCTCCCCGTACGCCTCCTGAACATGGCGGCATTTAGAATTCCATGCTTGACGTGTGATTTTGTATCTAAAATTGAAAAGTCAAACACTATTTCAATACGTGTAAATTGAGTCGAAGAATACACCTTGAAATATGGACTTAACGGAATTTCTTCAATAATATAAGGTGATATTAGCTACCTGTACAGTATTTAATATTGTGATAGGACAAGGCCATGTCAAGGGTGTTTAAAACGTGTCACATTGTTAAGAAACAGGAACATCTGAAAGAACCCTTACCCCCTTTGTCATCACAGATGGCAGCAGCCTTGTGCATGGAGCTGTGTTCAGCGGCGTAGACGGTGGCTAACTGATGCAGAATAGAGTTGTCTGGGGTCATGTGGTTTGTTCCTCCTGAGTGGGGAAAAGGTATTTCAGTTATTATAAGTTCACTCTAGTAAGACAGAGAATAGTCAGCTGTGAAAGTATGTGCACATGTCATCCCAAGTATTGATAACAGTGGTATTGGCACCATACTGTGGTCTAGAGATATGATTGTGTAAAACACCTTACAATGGTTAAAGAAGTACGATTGTAACAACTTAAAGCTGGGCCGTCAGGAAATAAGTTCAGCATTTTTCATACATGGCCTAAAATAACAGTTCCACCAGAGGGCAGCAGTGTTTGGACAGGGGACCATGAGCATTGTCCAGATACAAGTCATATTCACCCTATATTGTGCCTGTAAGAGCTGAGCTCTCAGCCCTTAAGAGCCCTCTTGTGAATGAAAACTGAACTATATCCAAAAGTGCTTTTGGCCTCACTTCAACCATGACGGTCAAGCTTTAAATGCTCTAAGACTGTACCGCACCCCTAACTTAAGAGGATCCCATAAGCCCCAAGAGAAGTCTGAAATCGCTTATTTAGTACTGCAATATACAAGCAAAAACCCTCGTATGAGCCTCACCCCCACCTTGAGACTATCCTACTGGGGTTCTGACCCTAGTACAAGCCTGCGGCTTCTACGCGAGAATTGATGGTACTCATTCATTTAACGCCTTACCGTGGCTATAGGGGTACGTGACGAGTAACGCTCCGCTTCGTAGTACCACAGACATGACAAAGGGGGCGCTGTGACTCCACTCCATGATGGCCCTCACCTCCGGCTCCAAGTGGCTCTCGGTGCCTTCTTTTTCCTCTATATTGAGAAGCAATTGTCCTCAATAATATAGATATTACATTCACAAGATGAGAAATTATTCAAATTTAATATTAATGTTATTTTTCATTATCAGTTATAGGCATTTGGTTTTTATTGTACATGTGTTAGATTTATCACCAGTATCACCTAACGGATGCATGACAAGGATCATCAGTCCTATTAACAGTATCTTAATATTGATTTACCTATGAAATTTGTATCCAAATCGATGCCATGAGCGTTGAGTCTACCCTTGTCGTTTGCACAGTTGCCATCTCCACTTGGTTCACTTGATCCATCAGGGTTAGCCATAAGTAGTATATGGATTCTCATTGAGTCAAGTAGCTAAGAGGAGAAAAGGAACAATATTTAATGTAATTGATATAGATAGAGAAGAACGGTTCTCGGGAATTCTTTTATAGAAACTTTTGGAAATCATTTTACTCATCATAACATGATTAGTATCCATGAACAAAGGTGTCTAGCTCCAGCAGGCTTGTATAAGTTGTATGTCTTCAAAGTGCCCTGAGGTATTTTTTTTCCTATTTGGTGAGGCAATCAACACTATTGTCATAATTCTAAAAAATCAGATTTATCTTTGAACACATCCATCCAAGTGGGACGTACCTGTGTTATGGTGTAGTCGCTGCCGTAGTTGGCACACATCATCTTGGCGAGCTGCAGGAGGAGCTCGGGTCCCACCCGCTCGTTACCGTGGATACCGGCGACCAGGCGCACCTCTGGGTGGGTGGCCATGTGCTTACCGGGTGTCGCGTGCAGCTCCAGCACCCACAGACTACGGCCGTGCACTGATCTCCCAATACTGCCATGGACATACATGTACACATTCTTTAGTTTTAAAATGTTAATCTAGGGAATATGGACAAAGAATGTAGAAGTCAATTGCTGATTACTCAGATTAGATTTTTTTTTACTTAATTTAAATCAGCCTGTCTAAAAATGAAAAAATAATCACATTGATGTGTCAATATATTCGGGGGAAAAAGGTTTTTTTTTTTTAATTTTTTAATTTTTAAAAAATGTTTTAAATAAGATTATTTTAACATGGCCTTTACCTGTAGAGTCTGGATATCTTGGAGTACTTCTGAGTGAGCTGGTGCAGCTCCTGCTCCAGGGAGGTGAAGTTGTGGTATGCCAAGTTCTCCACCTCCGGCTGTAGGATGAAGTCGGCCAGCGACACCGCGCCCGGCTTTATCGACACCAGCTTAGTCAGCGAATCAAATCCTATCAAGACAGAAGTACAAGTTGTATTTTCTTTTGTTATTTTTTAGTTATGAACTTCATAACGCTGTATTCCATTAAGGTTTGGTCTTCCATGGTCAGTAATCTGTAAATCTATATATAATATAGATTTTTTTTCTCTCATATAAGTAGAATTACCATATGAGTGATATCTACTTCTTTTGAGTTCAAAATATAAACAATTTCCTTGTGTGTTGATATGGTGAATAAAATAGGAAATTCCTGAGGGAGATATAAAAGGAATGTCCTTTCTAAGGCCAGTCTTTAGACCTGCTTTAAAGTAGTATCTGTAGTAGTTACCTGGTGCAGACACTGTGACAGGGTGGTCGCCCGCAGACAGCAGGAGTCGGTATGACCCGGTGGCGGTAACCTCCACTGTCTGACCCGGGACTGTTACACGAGCATCCTTCAGTAGCTGGTCCTGCGCGCCCTTCACACCACCCATCGCACCTACAAAACAGGGTCTGGGTTAAAGCTGCTCTGCATGTATACGTATATGTATATGATCATCTATTTTCTCAATAAGCACTATCCATAACTTCTCTCCTTTCTCTTTAATTCATACAGTTAGAATATTACATTAACATCAAAGGGGCGACCATCTCTCTCCCCTATTATCATAAAATACACTGCCTCATCATGTGTGTAGATATACCCACCTTGTTGTGCCTTCTCCATGAGGGACATGAGGGGGTCCAGGTTATCCTGCCACAGCTGCAGCAGATCCGCAGGGGGCGGGAACTTGCAGCACGCGATGTGTGCAGCCAACTACACAGCAAAACAAAGGAGGGTAATAATTATATACTCCAGGCTCTCTTATTTATAAAGTATGTTTGACGAGATATTTTCAACACACAAAACCAGACAAGTGGAGTAAATTTGACATTATATTTATAATTTAAAAAAATTGATTAATCACCTACGGCTACATCAATGGATCTTGATATCTGCCGTATGATGAAGAATCTTGATTGTATAAATTTATACCTTCTTGGTCTTTTGAAAGAACTTTAGACTATCTGTAAGAAAGCGATTGGGTAGTACTGATGGTGAACCTACCATGAGGGTGTTATGTTTATAGAATAGGTAGTCCATGAGAGATCCACGGTGACTGTGCCACTCCACCCCGTGTACCAGACCAAAGGGCGCCCGCTCCCCACACACGCCTGCATGGCTCATACTGGCATGCTCCTCCGCATACGCCGCTCCCAGCTCAACAAAGATGGCGTCCGCCTCCGTCTTACCCACTTTCTGACCAAGGTCATTCCTCCGCATCTTGTTCAATGGGAATCTAACGAACTGGCCGCCAGCCTCCAGACTGAGGACCAGGTCGATGTGTCGGTCGGTGAAGTACTGACGTAAGGCCGTCACCTCCGGGCTCTCCTCCTGTACAAAGCCACAAGACACATTAACTACAGAAATCAACATTTTATAGATTGATTTATAACGCTAACCGACCTTATACCTAGCTATTCCCAAGTTCCTTTCTAGAGATAGACAATGCTTACATGCACTAGGGAAGTGTATGTATAGGAATGTTTGAAATGTAAGCTAACAAGGGTGTGGAGAGGACATGGCACATTGTTGTAAGCAATGGAATGAAGCTGTCAATAGTACAGGTAGTAATAGTACTACATCCACTACGGCTATATACATGTTATTGAAAAAGATATTTGAGGTGAGATACCACAAACCAGACAACCCAGTGAAATTGAGTTCAAATATTGATAAGCAATATATATCAATCGCTATGCTGAAAAACTAATAAGAATTTTCACATTGGACAATTTCTTTTGTAAAACAGAAAACTACCTATTACATGAAATAGCATGGGATAAGCCTCTGTATTCAAAATTGAAATAATGGGCAAGCACTTAAGCATTAAGACGCGGCCACTAACCTTGGTGGAGTTGCGCACATCAGTCTGTAGGAAGCAGAGCAGCATAACACAGGTGAGGGTTAGAGCGTGCTGACATGACACCACAGTTACAGAGACATTGTGGAACACCATGTGGCCACCAGACGCAGTAAGCATCAAGCATGGTTAAAAATGCAGGCATGAAACTTTGGCTAATCAACTTGAAATTTTCAAATGAAGATCCCCAATTATAGAGGTCCTATATATGTTATAATAGGTTTACGCAACATAAAACATGAAATTCAAAATCCAGGAAAAACTTGAGGATTTTCAACCAAGATTTTAGCTGTTCTTGATTCCAGGCATATTCCTGTCCTATCCGTGTAATGTAAACTCATGATGCGTTTGAGGCAGTTCCGTACAAGTACACTAAGCAGGAACCTCAGCGCCTTTCAGAAATTAAGACTTTCTTCCATTAAAAAACATAAACGAGTGATCTCTGACAAAAATATTTTGCAATATTTTGTGAATCCCGAAAAATATGAGAACATATCTCAGCTCCAAGAGCTCAGTCTTGAGCATCTATAGGACAGCCTAGACTACGATGAGCTTTTCCCTGCCCTGACTCACCGATTCGGTGGAGAACTGGTCGTCATAACGCGGTCCTCCATAGGTGCCGCCCGAACAGTCACCGGGTGTAGCCACCGACACGCTGTCCCGGTTAAAGAGTGGTATCATGTGGATGACAGTCTTCTGCAGTAAGGCCTTCACACGCTGGTCTCCCACCTGCTCACCTGTACAAAGAGGTACCACTTACAGTGATAGTTTTTGTGTATACAGAAATAACACTGCCATTTGTTGTATATTACCCCTGACAAATGTCACTGTTCCTTTATGACATATACTGGTATGTGCATTTGATTGAAAGGTTTATGAGCACCTTTCTTGTTTTGCTCTATAACACACATTGGGACATCACACATCATACACTATGTAGCATGAACCTTTTCGATTATGTTTTATTGAATATTCTCCAATGTGTGTTGATAAATATTTAGGTATATGGTTTTAGATATCAGCTAGAGTAATATAGATCTATAGCCACATTGAAATACACATCAAGGTAGGCGCTTTGAGGATACATATATGTGTGTTAGCGTACGCACGTAAGTGATAAGCCCAGTTCACATACCCTTCAGCAGGTGGCGTGCTAGTCTAAGGAGCAGCTCAGTACCGAGTGGCTCGTCCCCGTTCAGTCGCCCCAACAGCAGAATGTGGACGCGTGAGTCATCAAGGACAGCGTTCTTGACGTCTCGAGAGATGTCGAGGCCAATGATGTCAGCACCATCTGTACTGTGGGCGATCTGAGTGATGGCTGCACTATCAGGGTTCTCTTTAGCCAGACTCTGCAGTGTTAACATGCATCATGTATTAATAGTTAAACATTTCATGAACCAATATTTTTTAAAGAGTTTCTGCTTTATAGATTCTGATATGCCGGTAATAAGCAAAATACAGTTAGCACCTTTGCACCATAGTGCTTTACTGTACTATCCCACATGTCGTCATGATGCATGAGTGCAGCTCGCCAATGCTGCTTTCATTCAAGCATCATGCCGACCATACTCGAAGTGTCTGCATGGAGCACGAATGCAGCCATGGCGAGTATACTTGCCAATGCTGCATAGCAGTGAATAAAGCACAATGCGGCATTAACGGGGAATCATCAACTTATTAATCAGACTATCTGTCAGATGATGCCTATCAATTGTGGCAGTAGACATGTATAAGTAAGACATTAAGCGCGGCTGTACCTGCAGTGCCGCCTCCAGTTGCTGGGGTGAGGTGTAGTCCGCATGGAGCAGGTTGTCGCTGATACCAAAGTCGTTGATCTCTGACCAGTGTTCGGGTCCCACGTCCTTCAACGTAAAGTTGAGTACCTCCGATGCTCCCGCTGTCACCGTCACAGTCTGAGAGCTGGATTCATACCTGCTCCGGAAGGAAATCATTCAGACATGTACTAAGTGCATATAGTGTACCATATCATGCCAGACTTGGATTCATTACATATTGAGTAATATTCTGTATATACTCGTGAAGTGCAATAAAGCCCGCCTTTTAATTATTCATAGTACTTACAATTTATTCATAATCTTAAAAATCTTCTTTGCTTTCCCCTCCCTCTTTTAACTCTCTAAGGGCTGCACAGTACTTAATGCACTATTCCCTGTTATTGTCATGAAGTATGTATGCAGGCAGGGCGGTGGCGCATCATGCCGATCCAATGGGGTTGATACACATTAATTCCAAGGACATACATATTAAACCACTATGCTGCCCTTAAAGTGGCATAATCACCGAGCGTGTCCCATTCACATTTCTAGTACTGTTCCAGTCTACTATGTGGTTAAGTGTGAGTGGTGATATAGCCCCTTTAAGGGTTAACAACAACAAAGGCAGTAACACGTTGCCCCTTACCCGTCCTTGTGTACGGTGATGGTGTAGGTGCCGGGTGCCAGGAGGCGCCAGTAGTCTCCGTTAGACGCGGTATACAGGTCGTGTTTGATGCCCTTCACTTCAATGGTGGCGTTGGCCACACCGCGCCCAGAGGTCGTTACGACAAACCCCCGCACACCTTTATGCACCTGCACAGCGAAGAAGGGTGTAAACATATCTCATTGTGCAGTCTTCAACAAGATTCATACATTGTTATATACCTATGCCTATTTTAGTACTTTGCCATCAGTTCCAGTCAATATTTTTTTATCTACATATGATCTAATCAGCTAGTTCTATAGCGAGACAGGGAAGCCCACGACCTAGTTGGTTGTTTCTGTCAGCCTGAAGCCATTTTTATCCACCGGTGGATAAACTTTTATACATATTAAAATGTTAATTTATGCATTCAAATTTGAGCTGGTACCACACATTTGGTGGACTGAAGCGCGCAGATTCTGCTCTGCTGTAGATTGCATCTATGACTAAACCTAGTCAACATTGATCTTACTTCAATCGTTTCACTTCCCAATACCAAAACATTGAATACAATTAGGTTGTACAAACATTGCAGAATGCATACCTGGCTCATGAAGACGAGGAGAGCGTACTGGTTAGCGGTCCAGTAGCCGGGCAGGTCCCGGGTGTACGGGTACTTAAAGCAACCCAGCTCCACCGTGATCTCAAAGCAGTTAGTGTGCAGGTAGTTCCAGTCCTGCATCCCGCCTTCAAAGACAAAAAAAAACATCAAAGTCAAGTCTTTTCACACCTTTTATTTGACTATTATAAAGTCATGAGATTTGCAGATAATAATGAATGCTATTTGTCATTATATTACTTATCACCATTTTCCACCTTTTTTTTTTTATGAAACAATCAACCAAAAATCACCCGTTTTTAGTGGGCAATTAATCGGTACTGCTATATGTTTTGATATTACGACCAATATGTTATGAATTTCTATTGTTTTTTATCATCGTATCACTTTCGATGTTCACATTAGTATCTATATACCTAAAGTATGACTGCAAAGGAAAAGAGTGTTAAGACTGGAGGCTCACCTGCTACGTTGTACCACTTTGCCCCGTTGGTGATGCCGTCCTGGAAGTACTCTCGGCTTTCGTCGTCACACGGGTGTCCGCGGTGCATGGTGGAGTGGGCCTGGTAACACACACAGTATGTGTAGTCAACACTATCACACATATTGTAGTTTCCCGTTTAAGCACCCGCTGCTTATACATTTAGACCAATATAAATCCCCAGTGCTGAGATAAGACAGACGCTTATTCGAGATACTATTTTTGCATTTAATAAGAACCATTCCACGACCCCTCTACCCCAGGCACTTTTATGAGACAGTACGGTACATGGCATAAATATAGACTCCAGGGGTAGACACTAAAGCTGGCCCGGGAGCCAATGGCCTGTAGTTTTGGGTCCGGGCCCGCAGTTTTCTGAAGATTTACCTTTCTATGGGCCCGGACGGCCCACAGGAATGCAAGGGGAAACTTTGAGGAGAATATGTCTTTATCAATATAGTCATGTTATATATCGTTGGAAAGGGGAAATCACGATCCAGCCAGCCATTCTAGTACAGTCTGAATCTATCTTGATCAGAGATATATATCGTTTTCTCTTTAAGAAACGTAAAATATATATTCTGGGCCCACAGTTTTAGGTCCGGGCCCGTGCATTTCTGAGGCTACGGGCCCGGGTGGCCCATGGCTGAAAAGGTTAGTGTCTACCCCTGAGACTCCCAACCAGACAAAATACTGTACACACATAGCTGTTCTACTATGTGGCGGCCCAGGGGCGGATCCAGGATTTTGAAAAAGGGGGGGGGGTGAAATAGGCAATGTACTGGGGGTATTGGAAATTGTCACATTAAAATATACAGAAAAATAGGGGGGCGCACGCCGGGTCCGCCCCCCCCCCTAAATCCGCCCCTGCGGCCCTAACTGAAAAGTACACTGCCATATACATGTATCTGTATATGATAAATCATATCACATTTGAACTACTGCACCACCTACCAGTGAATATGACTCTGAGACGACGTGGAATGCTGCATCGTCCGGACACTTGCTGTAGGTACTGGTGCCTCCACGCGTGTCGTCATACGGGTAATTAGCCACCAGAGAGCCGCCATGGAGGTTAGCCGACAACACAAATGGGTAGGACTTTATCCACTTCATGACGGCCAGCGTCTCCTGTTGCTGCACGCGGTTGTCTTGGTTGGTGAAGTACTGGTCCGGGAAGTTACGGTTTAGGTCCTGGTGGTTGGCGTTTGTACGGCCTCTCACTCCCTGATGGTCACCTGGGAGAATATATTAAGGACGAGTGAAGGTTTTGGATGTTTATCCGTGCTCAATGGGATTTCAGACTCTTGCTGTTCTATCATCTGGAAGTTTTATTTTGATTAACGATCCTCCTATTTCTAGATATGTGGACCAGTAATAGGCTCAATCTAACTATGAAGGTAGATTATTTATCATAGTAATTGTACTCCTGTCTTTGCGAGAAACAAGACTTTTGAACTTGGACTTGATAAGACTCTGTTATATTACCTATCAAATTTGAGTCCTTTGGGAATAATTACTGAAGGTACTTTGAAAAATATATTTGTCACAGATAGGGAATATCGCGACTCACCTTCGCGTGCGATGGCGTACCCGTCTGGGTTCATGGTGGGCATGATGTGGATGCGGGTGGAGTTGACGAGGAGAGACACAAGCAGGTTGTCGGCATAGTTCTCACAAAGCAGCTCGATCAGGTTGACGAGCAGCACGCGCCCCACCACCTCGTTACCGTGCATGTTACCGATGTACTTAAACTCAGGCTCACCTAAAGGAGGGGGGGGGGGAAATGTAATATGGTTATTTTGAAATTAATAGTACTTTTCTGGGAATTCCTGAATTGTGAAAATGACCAATGAAAGGAATATGGATATTTCAGAACTTTTTAAAGGCCTTTCCCACTATACTTATCGGGAGGTAAACCCCATTTCAGCAGCAATGAGTTCAATAGTCTGTCATGACTGGAAACATTTTCGCTATTTATGCTGTATACTGTCTATTCTAAAGGATGTAATTCCAATGTAAAAGGAAACAAAAGTTTACTATGCTGGACGAAAATCTCATTCCTGTAAAAGTGTTGCCATTAAAACTTTGTATACAAATCATGCAATTGGCCAATAATTATTTCTACCCTCACAAACAAAAACCCACTAACCAGGTTCATGCAGCCCTGGATGGTCAGAGATCTCCATAGTCCACAAGTCTCGGTCCTGCACTGACTTGCCGACCGAGTACAGTCTGGTAATCCGCGGGAACTTTTCGTGTAACCTATGTAACTCGGTGGCGAGCTCAACGTCATTCAGGTGACGCATCAGAGTGGGCTCGTGGAAGTTCAGTTTTTTCCTGTGGCTTGCGTCAGAGAGGAGATTTATCATCGAGACGAGAGTATTTTCTGGCTGTTCTAGGTTGACGTCAACAGGTAATATGGTAGACCAGGTTGGGGCGGACCTAAAGGAAAGGGGCTGAGGGTTAGCATCAGGTATCAGATGAGCTTAAGATATAATCTTAAGTGTTTTTCTCGCACAAGAGATTGCAAACTATTAGGCAAAAACATGCATCCTACCTAATAATCCTATCTGTATGGCAATAAATATAGTTGTGTACATCACCAAATATATAGTTGTAAATAAATATACCATCATGCCAATATGCTAATTGAATTCTCTACATTAAACGGGAAGCACCACTTTAAGCACAATATCCGTTCAAATGATGTATGTTTATGAACGATGACGCCACTATTTATCATGTTGAATGCATTAAAGATTATGAACACTAAGAGGGAAATAGATGATTACACTTTGATTAATACGGTACACGGGTCAGGAGCCCTGTAGATAAACGCCCCTATCATAGGGCCTATTTTCCGGGGAGCCAATTGTCATGCGGCTAAAATGCTGGGGCCTATCGGAATAGGGCTGATTATCAGAAGAGCTCCCGACCCGGACATCGATTAATACAGAGCCTTAAGTAACGCGTAAAAATGCACACACACATGCAAGACAGTATAGGTTCCATACAAAAGTCGGTATATCCCCGGGGTTGGGTACAGACCACTTATAAGATGTATATAGTATATTATAGATGTTAAATCAAAACTCTACATCATCATACATAACAACAAAATCGTGACGTTAATACTACACACATTCCAGGACCGATTTATACTCTTCACACTTCTTCACAAAGTAGCCACCCAGGGACAGTATAATGTTTTCGGACAATAAGTAAAGTAAAACACTACATCTAATACCGACTGGAATAAATTGTAATGTATTCCTTTAAGAGCCGCATAGTACTTAAATCCATTATGCCGTTCATCGTCATGATGCATGAATGCATCTATTCGTCAGGGCTGCATGAATGCCGATATTTCGCGAGTGTATCAACCCGGTAGGATCGGCATAGTGCTTGAATGTAGCACTGGTGTGTTACTTGTTAGAGCTGCATTCATGTTGATACCATGATGATGTAGGGCATGATGCATTAAAGCGTTATGCGATACTTAAAGGGTTACTGCGGTTCTCTTGTACATCATACCTCTTGATCCTAAGGACTCTCGGAAAGCTACATTTAACAAAATTCAAAATTAAAGAAAACATGAGGTGAACTGTATTTTACCTTGTTGTGATGGCGTGCAATTTATAGGTAAATGTATATGATATCATTCGAGTGTTCAAAGGGTGTGCAATCCTGTTTATCCCTCCTATTTATCCCTCTATCAAATAACGGTACATGTATGTGTAACGTGTTCAGTGAAAAAAAATCAATCTATGTCGATCATAGGTATTTACAGGGTGATTTGGAGAGGAGTTGAGCATCAGAACAACAACAAAAAACTTCATCAGAATAAATCAGGATCCAGGCGATCTAGAAAGTGAGTGATTGAAAATGCTTGGTCATTGCTGAAGCAACTTCTAATTGTTACAAACCTATGAATATCATAGTATTTAACACTCACTCTGGGGTCTTGTCAGTGTCTATTTCCTGCCTCTTGTTGTCTGATAGCGTGGGCTGTAGCGTTGACGGTATACTCGTTACACTTGGTGTAGGTTCCTTATCAGGACGCCCTTCGTGAACGACCGGTAGCCCGTTTGCATCTTTGGAATTGGCAACTTGTGGCCCTGACCCTTTAAGGGACAAGGTGAAGTTTAAGATTACAGCCGGTCCCTCAGTCACCGTCACTTGTTGTGTCTCTGGGGCGTATCTGTAAGAACAATTATAAATGAATCATTTTTACCATTAAATTCTTAACTCTTAGCTATCAATAATCATGGTTTCTGGACTGATATATGAGTGTTTAGTTTGGCTATACAAATGTATTTATTTTCACATCAAATTTCAGAAACCACTGTGGTAACTTAAGGATTAAATCTATTTTTATTTTTTTATTTTGCGTTTTTCTTTTGCGTGGAAGGACATATTTATATCGTCACCTTAGAGGATTCAATCTAGTTCATTTCAGGAGTGAAAATCGATACAAACCCTGTTTTGGATGCAGTTATCCTGTAGTCTCCAGGTAGAAGCAGCCGCCAGTAATCGCCAAAGGAGGCGCTGCTGACTGTCTTGTCGATACCTTGTACGGTTATCTCAGCCTGTGTGAGCGGGCTCCCCTCTGTGTCCTTAACAAAGCCTTTAACACCAATGTGGACTTGTTCCATGAATTTGAGGAGGGGTTCTTGGTTCTTTTCCCACTCGGACTGCAGCTGGGTGTGCAGGGGATACTTACAGCATGACAACTCCAACGTTATCTCGAAGCAGTCACTGTTAAGGTAGTTCCAGTCCTGCATACCACCTAGAAAGAAAATATTTAAGACTTTTCAATTTCAGTCTTCAAGATCTATAATATATATAAGCGCAACAAGTTTCGCTCTTTCTTCAAATTCAAGTATTCTCTCCTTGTCAACATGCATTCCCTAAATCAACTTCTGAGTCTATTCTCAGTCTTGCCGAATGACGTTGGGACATCGGCTTTTGCTGGCATGTACTACAATCTTGGAACAATACACATACCCATTCCAACTCTGCATGCCTACATTCTACATTGGAACTCTCCTTTCCCATAGAATACACATTTTCCGCTGATACTTTTCCCCATTCCCCTATTGTAATTCTCCTTGCCTGTAGGCTATAGTCTTAGAAATTAGAATACACATTCCCCCATTTGAAATCTCCTTGCCAATAGAATACACATACCCATTCCAACTCTAAATACACATTCCTCAGAGCAAGTCTCCTTGCCCATAGAATACTGGTACGATAGTCGATTACAACTACGGTATGCTTGCCTATAGATATATAGAAGCATATATTTTGCCCTCAGCAATTGTCCTTGTCCATAGAATACCTGGTACAAATTCTCCATTGTATCACTCCTCTCCCATAGGCATAGAATAAACATCCCCCATTGTAACTCTCATTTCTCATACACCCACTCTAACGTTGCTTGTCTATAGAATACACATTCCCCAAAGCAACTTCCATTACCCATAGATTACATATTCAAAAAACATGCCAAAGAAACTTTCATTGGCATTGTCCATATCATATGGAACACATTCCCAGAAGCAACTAACAGTGCCTTGCATACTCTATAAAGACTTCATACAGTATGTGGGACATTGGACGTGCTTTATCCATTCAAAAGCTAGCACACTACCCGGTACCATCGTGGTAGCAGACAACTTACCAGCTACATCATACCATTCTGCACCATTTGTGATCCCCTGAGTGTCTCTGAAGTCGTCATCTGGACACTCTGTACCTTTATGCATTGTTGAGTGTGCATTGGCATAGACATGGGCAAGCTGCTGGAATAAGGCATCGTCGGGGGACCTGCTGTGGATCTGGTACCCATGACTCACTGAATCATCAAATGGGTAACTAGCCACCAGACTACCCCCATGCAAATTAGCAGAGAGCACAAAATGATTGTTGACGATCCAATTCATGAGAAACCGTGTCTCTGGCTCCAAAACCTTTGTCAGATTGGAAATGCCAAATGGTTCAAATTGATCCGGAAAGTTTCTATTTAAATCGATGTCATTCGCATTCCCTCTCCCTTCTAAACCATCACAGTCTTCCTCCTTTGCCTTCTCAAATCCATCAGGATTGGCACTTGGCATAATCAAAATATTTGTGGTGTTGATCAAATTGGTGACCCGCTCATCGTTGCCATAGTTTTTTAGCAGGTGCTCTATCAAATATATCAGGATTTGCCTCCCCACGGGCTCGTTCCCATGCATATTCCCAATGTATTTGAACATAGGTCTGCCTGGAATTGCCCCAACTCCTCCGTTGCCATTTGAGTCTTGCCCATTTTGAACATCTGCAGTGATCTGCAAAGCCCAAAGAGATCTGTTTTGGACACTTGTCCCAACGTCATGGAGTTTGGCGAGTGACGGATAGCGGTCTGCATAGTGTTTTAACAGCGATGTTAACCCTTCATAGTGCGTGTAGGATGATATATCTATACCAACCGACGATACCCCATCACCCAAACACAATCCAAGTCCTAAATAGAGGACAATAAGAGAAGAAATCCGTGTTAAAGTTGTCTGACAACACCGCTCCCTGGTTGAGGACGCCATGTTTGTCACGACAGGAAGCGGAAGTGAGGTACAGCTCCAAGCAGATGTTGGGTTGCGCTCCCGTTCTCCAAGCATAGACTCCGTTCACTCACATCAAAAAGTTCCTCGGCGGGATTACGTCTTTCGTTGTCTGCGTTGTTCCTAAACAAATTTCAAAACTGTTGACTTAAGCTCGACTCATTCCCATATGGACTGTGAGGATAGGTAAGTTCATGTCATTCACTGAGACTTTGCCCGATTGGTTTTGTTTGTCATGTTCTAATTCTCTTTGTGGCCGAGTGCCAATCTTTGTTTTCATTGATCCACACTGTGACACTGTCTAAGGTCTTCGCACCTTTACTAGTCAACCTGGTGCTCATTGGTGCTAAAAAAGACAGAGAATCTCTATATATATTTATTGGTGCTGCCAAATGTACCTGGCCTACTCTACCTGATCAAAAGGTGGAATGTTCTATAGCTAATAACTTGCCAGTACTGTTAATTTTACCTAGATCTAGTCAAATATAGAGTTCGCAAGCTCTTAGCGTCTATTATGGGACAGATAGTTCGCAGAAAGTATGTGTTTATAACTCACCGCATCGCCCCGCCATCTTGTGATGGCGGCGTAACTGATTCCGGTTGTTGCCATGGTGACATGTCGTTCTATGACGTCACATCCGCCCACCTCGTAACGACTCACTTTTGAGTGACATCGCCCGGAGTTTAGCACACGACCACGTCGTTGACTTTTAAATTTGGATTTTACCTACTCAGTGCGGCACGATGAGTCGTAGGAGTTCAAGGCCAAGTACGAGTCAGTATGCTTCGGGCAAACCTCCAGTCCGTGAACCTTTGCCAGATTTGGGAAAGGTTGGAAAGAAGTCACAAAGGGGACGTCTTCCCAAGGGCAAGTCTCCCCCTCCTCCAACGCCATCTTTGGACATCGCTTCAACGGTGAGAATGTTTGATCAACGTATGTCTAAAGTGGAGGATGCCATGTCTGCAACCATGGAATTGGTGGCTTCACTGGTGAACAAACCTAAGAAGCGTTCCCCCAAGTCCAGGAGGGGTAGCTCTCCCACTCCTTCGGATTGGACGTCGGCTGATTCATCTTCCACCATGTCGTCGTCGTCAGGCAGTGGTTCTGACGAGTCATCGCGCAGCAGGAGCAGGGGTAGGAAGTCCCACCGCCATCGCCGCCATCGTAGATCTCCTTCCAAGAAACCCGGTAAATACGATACTGTACGATTCATGAAAGATGGGAATACTATCAAGACGGTTGATCAGCTTATCCATGCCAACCTCATGCAAATCAAGCACCTCCTCAGTAAGGGAGAGGATGTGTCCAACTTCATTGATCACATGATCTTCCTTCAGGAGAAAATCGAGTCTCGCTTGTACAAGCCCAAAGCCCTCATCAGTTATGATGCCAAAATCAAGGAAAAAGCTGCTGAGGTGGGGGTTGTGGTGCTGTCTACAACTGAGACCAACTTCTGCTCATCGAGTTTCTGCTATGACAACACCTGGACCGCCGACAGAGACCGTGAGCGGGAGTCAGGCAAGTCCTCCAAGGCTAAGGGGGGGTCAGGCAAGCGTGCAGCCAAATCTTCTAACCCATTTGGCACTTGTAACAACCACAACTTCATGTCTGAAGGTTGCAAGGCTGCCAACTGCCCCTACAACCACACCTGCAGGGCATGCAACTCATCTGCCCACACCATCAACAGCTGCCCATCTGAGAAGGGTGAGGGGGCTGGCAAGTCCTCCAAATGAAGTTCTCAGCACGCCGCCCCGTCCCCGTCTGTTGTGAACAAAGATGACCTACTTTGTAACCCTCATGGACTTCTGCATACCAATGAGGTTGATGTCACGGATGTGGGGCCTGTGGGAGGCTATGCTGAGACTATGTACCTCCCTCCTTCTGTGGGCTTACGGGAGGGCTACTTCACTCAAGACTTGAACTTTGCACCATCTTGTGAGTATATTCCAATTTACACTCTGCATGTCGGCGACTCGCCTTGTGTTAACATTTACGATGAGTGCATTGAGGGTATATGTGGGTGTGTTCACAAGATTGGTGGTCGCCTGGCGCAGCTCAGACCCTGTCGTGCTGCCAAGTTTCTCTATGGTGACTGTGCCTTGATTGATTTGTCTGACGAGGAGCGATATTTCCTCTGGTCGGGCTTCACGTCAGGATTTAAGATCGTAGACGATGACTGTACCACCTCATACATGTGTGAGAATTACGACTCTATACTCAGTGAGATCTTTAGAGATGAGATGTGTGCCAACATCACTGCTGAAATTAAAGAGGAGAAGGTCACCAAGGTGGATTACCAACCTCAATGTGTGCATGCCCTAGGAGCTGTGACCAAGGCCAATGGCAAACTCCGCCCAATAACGGATTGTTCCAAGCCTGACGACATCAGCATAAACAACTACATGCTGACAACATTTAGGCATTTCAAATACAACTCCGTGGACACTGTTGTGAGTATGCTCAATCGCCATGACTACATGTGTGTCGTTGACATCAGTTCGGCCTATAGGGCGGTGAATGTCCACGAGTCCCAGACTCAATTCCAAGGTTTCTCATGGGACCTAGGTGAAGGTCCTGAGTTTTATCTAGATAACCGTTTATGCTTCGGTCTACGCTCGGCACCAAACATCTTCAGCTCGATTTCAGACTTTGTTGTTCAGATTGTCAATAGCAGGGGTGTCCACCGTGTAGTCAATTACCTGGATGACTTCCTCATTGTTTCTGACTCCTATGACTCCTGCATGCAGAGCAGGAATGTACTCACTGACACCTTATCCGAACTGGGTTTCTCAGTCTCATGGAGCAAGGTTACAGATCCGTCCACGACGACAACCTTCCTTGGAATTACCATAGACAGCGCTGAAATGAGCTTGACCCTACCCATGGACAAAATCACCAAGCTAAAGGACTCTATCAATGAGGTGTATCACAACAAATATGTCACCAAGAAGCAGCTAGAAAGCATCGGTGGCCAGATGTCCTTTTGCTCCTATGTCGTCCGGGGGGGCCGCTCATTTAGCCGCAGGCTGTTTGACCTATGTTCGGAAACCAAGAGAGGTGGGAGTATTCTACTTGACTCACACACTCTACAGGACTTCAACTGGTGGTTGGATCTATGTGAGGCCTTCAATGGCAAGTCGTTAATCCCCAGACCCTCAGCCCATACCCCAATCACATCAGACTCCTCTATGAAAGGGTTTGGGGCCTGGTGTGGGAAGGACTGGATATATGGCACATGGAAGTCTGTCAAGAAAGTGGACTTTGACCCAGGCTGTGGTCACGAACTGGGTCATCCTACGTCTGATCCAGTCAAAGAGAACATTAACCTCTACGAGCTTTGGCCCGTCCTGCTGGGAGCCAAGCGTTGGGGTCCTGCCCTTACAAATCGTAGCATAGAAATAGTCACTGACAACATGCAGGTGCTGGCCATGGTGAACACGGGCCGCAGCACCAACAGCACCTGCATGTCCTGGCTACGAGAACTGTTCTGGGTCTGCTTCGTCTTTAACTTAGAGCTCCATGCAACCTACATAAAGTCCAAGGACAACGTCCTAGCAGACGCCCTCTCGCGCCTGCCATACAAGGGCATGCCTGAGAAGTGCCTACAGTTATTGCAGGATCTAAATATGTGTTGTCACTGATTGCAGATCGCCCATTACCTGTACTGCGGCGTCAGCAGAAATCACTCCAGGAGGCTGCTACTTCTGCAGCCACTAAGAAGGCCAGGAAATACCAACTGAGGCTGTACTCACGATTCTGCAAATTATATGGCTTAAGTCCTTATCCATGCTCCCCAGAGCAAGCAGCCCTCTACATAACCTACTTATCTGATAAGCTAGCTCCTTCGTCAATAGCATGCTATATGTCAGCTGTGTGGGTGCAACATAGGATTATGGGACTCCCTACCTTTGAGTGCGACTACAACATAAAGGCTACCATCAAAGGTGTCTCTCGCAAGACTACCCGTCGCAAAAAAGTGAAGTATGCCATAACCCCCACTGACTTAATGCTTATGTACAATTACATCAACCCTGTCAAGCCTGCCGACCTTGTCTTCTGGTCAGCCCTGACACTATGCTTTAGAGCAGTCCTACGGATTGGTCATGTTACACCCTCTCCCCACTGCTTGAAGAAGAGTGACCTCAAGTTTCACAAGGACTATGTGGTAGTAACCGTCCGTACCTCCAAGACCGACCAATATGGTCAGTCCCCCAGGGTGATCACCCTCAGGTCAGTACCTGGATCACCTCTGTGCCCTGTGTATCATCTCAAACGCCTGTCCAGCCTCAGGGAGGCTTCAGACTCTGACAGCATGTTTGTGTTCAACACTGCAGCTGGTCCTACCAGCCTTACCTACAGTCAGTTCAACTCAAGGCTGAAGGACTTAAGCAGCAAGATCGGACTTGACTCATCCAAGGTGTCGACCCATTCTGTGAGGCATGGGGGCGCCACCTTCTTGCAGTCCCTTGGCCTGGATACTGA
The DNA here is from genome assembly GCA_947462335.1 of Harmothoe impar. NCBI lineage: Eukaryota > Metazoa > Annelida > Polychaeta > Phyllodocida > Polynoidae > Harmothoe > Harmothoe impar. The sequence continues at coordinate 27,835,489 of OX381720.1, forward strand.
CACTATCAAGAGTCGGGGGAACTGGAGATCATCTTGTTATAATACCTATCTCCACCCTAGTGTTGCCTACAGGCTATCCAAAGATGATGTTGTGGTGGAGAGCTTGAAACTCTTCATCTGAGTCTTCGACTGTGTTTTGGCGGTTTCTTGGCCAGTATCTTGTGTATATTTCTCGCCAAACACTGTCTCACTCATATGTTCACATATCTTAACCCAATTGATACTATCAATATTGACTATAGACTTTGAGATGCCCCCCAGTGAGCTTATGGGACAGATAGTTCGCAGAAAGTATGTGTTTATAACTCACCGCATCGCCCCGCCATCTTGTGATGGCGGCGTAACTGATTCCGGTTGTTGCCATGGTGACATGTCGTTCTATGACGTCACATCCGCCCACCTCGTAACGACTCACTTTTGAGTGACATCGCCCGGAGTTTAGCACACGACCACGTCGTTGACTTTTAAATTTAGTCTTACTGTTTAATGTTCATGTTATCATCTTTTATCCCTTACCTACCAGGGTTATCTGTCTCAACTTATAATGTTATGAATCAATTTCAGGATACATGTACTATTCATGTCATTACTCATTTATTCATACTCCACAGGATTTCTTACTCAATGTAACTGTTTAATGCTCTTTTAATAAAGGGGCCAGTATCTTGTGTATATTTCTCGCCAAACACTGTCTCACTCATATGTTCACATATCTTAACCCAATTGATACTATCAATATTGACTATAGACTTTGAGATGCCCCCCAGTGAGCTTATATAGATCTACGCATAACAGAGAGTGTATTGTAAACCTTATAACTTTGTACCATAACTTTGTACATCAGTGATGCCATTGTAACTATCGGCTGAATCTGATTTTCTCTCTTATTTTCTTTCCTTTACCTCGCAAGAGGATGTGAATAAACAAAAATTGAAAATTGCTAAATAAATTTGGACATCCTAGTGCGCATTTTGCCATTTGTAAACAAAGACCTGTCAAACTTGAATTTGTTAACAAATAAGTGAGTGATCATTTTTTAACAATCGGGGGGGGGGTGGTGGGTTTCCGCGCGAAGCGTGCGAAATTTTTTACCCCCCCCCCCAGTCAAGACTCAAGGGGTCAACATTTTTTACCCCCCCCCCTTAGGGTCGAAAATTGGCTCGCGCGCGGGCCCTTTGAAGCATAGTAACTTACTTAAAGGAACGTGCAGGCTTTTTGGCTCAAAACAGGTTAAATTTTTTTGCCCCCCTCCAAATTCCCCCCCCCCGGTCAAGGGGTCCAAATTTTTTTGCCCCCCCCCCCCAAACCCACCACCCCCCCCCCCCCCTGTTGATAATAAATGATCACTCCCTAACCACACATGCAATTTGCTGTGTGAAGCAATACTTTTTCAACACAACTATGAATTATTACGTGCTAGGTATTTTCACGACACAACTGTCATTTGGTTGATGTACCGTAGCGACAGGAGAAGAGAAGAGATAGCTGAGCTATGACTCAAATCCGTTCAGCCAAAATATCGCCCCATCTCCATCTCCCGCCTGGGTGAGTCCCCCGCGAGTCCCCCAGCCGGGCTGTGTTGGGGGGCCGCCCGTCAACATTCTCCTCCCCTGGTCGGTCTCTGTCCTGAGGGGGGTGCGTGCAGTGAAGTGTGACAAACAAATGAGGTATGTGCCAGGTGGTTGGGGTGCTGTTGGCGCCAGAAATTGGCCAGGTGGAAACAACTGATTCGCCAGGCCGACACTGTAGGCCCTACCCTTCCCTACTCTCTATATTTACTTTAGCAGTATAGCCTATAGGGTAGGCCTACTGTAATGATACCTCGTTACCCCTCCCCCTCCCCCCCTCCCCCCACCCCCACCCACATTTACTGACCTCGGCTGACCATTCCTATTTTCTGGACAAGGGTCTAGTAGTACGGTACATGCAGTGGTAGTGGTAGGCCTACCCGGTAGCAGCAGGAGGGCGGGATCCACTTATAGCATGTCCGTGTGTATACAGGAAAAAAGTTATAATAGTATAGCAGCCTGTCGAATTTGATTTTATTGTTTATATAATTCAATGGCACTGTCTCCAAGTATACAGAGTTGTTACTACAAAAATGATTTGAAATGAAACTTTATGAGACTGCCAGGACTCAGGAAAGATGCAGACATATAATTTATAGGCCTTGACTGCAGGGTGACACAGTTTTGGCAACTGTGAGTCATACAGAATGGTTTACCTGTAGGTAGCCAACATATATCTAACAGGGTACTCTCACATCTGTTGACACAGTGATGACCTCATACATTGATAGAGACATTCATTTGCCAACTGGCTACGCCAAATCTTTGTATAAATTGATTTAGTTTGAAGTACCTTGGTCAAATATAAAAATGTATAAATAAAAGCCCGAGAATCACATACATGCCAACACCACTAACACACATAAAAAAGCCGTGCTAAATCAAATGGAAGACAGGAGTAAATAACATCAACGTAAACTATCCACAGTGTTGCTGAAATTACGTCGGCGCCTTAGGACGCAGGCCAGAATGGCCTGCCATAATCCCAGCTTTCAAATGGTGAAAGAATTTTTCAAATCGGCCAATTAGAAGTGAAGATAGCGCTATATTTGTAGAATTGATTTATATCAGATATTTTTCAATTTCTTTTAAGTTTCTGCATAGTATGAAACAGGTCACAATGAAGTTTGTGAAGGTACTTTGAAATATCAATATTCATATGGCCTGCGTGAGAAGCAAATGGCCTGCGTGAGAAGCAAATGGCCTGCGTAAGATGCCAAGACACAGGCCACCTTGGCCTGCTTGGAGAAAAAGTTTTCGGCAACACTGATCCATAGAAGACATGCAGAATGAATCTCTGCTTGACATCAGACCTATTCCAACAAGACACCATGTAGGCAAACTAATTAAGGTAAAATGGCCCAAACATCCACAATATAGACGCATCCTAGAGTATAGGAAAGCCATTGAATGGAATTCACTGGACCCAGCCATACATTCCCTCACCCAAAAGTAGCTCATAGCCTGGAGCAAATCCTTCTTTCAATCTTAAATAGAACAGCTACTGGATGCAGACCAAAAAGGGAGGGGGGAATTGCAAGCCTGGGAAAATTATTGTTTCCTTGTTAGCGCTCTTGTTAGCTTGTCTGGTTGGGACTATTTCAAATTTGATGTCATTTACTCATTATAGAACTACTGTAAATTCCCACGTATAACCCGCATCTTGCGTATAACCCGCACCCCGACTTTGAGAGAACCCTATAGCCCACACCAGAGGTATGAAAATTGCAATTTTAGTAATGTACTATATTGGCAAAAACCCTCGTTTTTTTACCCACACCTAGACTTTGTGAATTTTGTAGAACCCGCACTGAGGGTTTGGTTCACGTATAACCCGCGGGCGGGAATTTACGGTAATCACACAAGTTAACTAACACCAGCACTGTAACAACAACAGTCTCTCTGAGTTCATCTCAATATCAGGACTAACTGGAATAATGGCCATAACATCTAAGATGATTTTAACTTCCCTCCTTCATTGGTTTAATTCCAACGATGGAATCCTATTTCTACTGTCTATAAATATCTATTACCTCTTCTCTTAAAAGCCAACACCTTTTTGGCTAAGATCCAATAAACCTTGTTGACCCTTTGGGCCGCATTTCCCTCGGCCTACGGCCTCGTGAAATACGGCCAAGGTCAACTCGTGAAATAACCCAGCCAACAGACTGAAACTCGTGCACCTTTGTCTATATACAGTACACATATTTAGATGTTGTTTTTTTTACCAACAAATAAGACTTGATAAGGGTAATAGCCTGCAACCCACCCCTATCTTATTCACCTCCCCATTGTTTCTGGAGTGAAGGGATTAGCCTTATCAGTCCTATCCAGGTAAAATTTAACCCAGAATCTAAGGTGACCGTCGAGGACCTTTAGCACAATAACATGGTGACCTGTCTGATTTAAATGGAATAATGACATTTGGTATTGCAATAAACCAGAGACATATAGATGAACTAACCAATAGCACTCTTTCCCAGCAGGTCATAAAACGTGAACATATTCTGTGGAGACATCTGGTGAGACTAGTCAAGTGGCTTTACGACAAACTCTTAAATGCTTCATCTTTTCCAAGAAAAATGTATTTCAGCTTCATTCCATGCATGATACCTTTGCCTTCCATCTTTGATAATAGGAAGTGGTTAATTTTTTACAAGGGTTGGCCCCTGTCATTACATAATTTTATAAGCACTCCCTTAATATTCAATCACACTGATAAGTACTACTGTAAACGTAGATATTTTTGCGCATATATATTTTTGCGAATTTGGTATGAAGTACAGTTTGGTGTGGATTTGAATTCGTGAATTTTGGAAGATGGTAGTTATATCACTATACTGGATAAATATTCACAATGTACATATTTTCGCGATTTTCATTTCCACGGAAATTGTGAAAATAAGTACAGCGTGAAATATTAAACATACATTTACAGTACCTTATGCACTTCACCATGTGCTAACAATGTATATAGCTTTCCTTATAATATCTTAATTCATAATACCTTGTTCAAATACGCATGTAAATTAATGCACTGCCCTTTCAAGCTTAGCCCTTTGTCTATGCATTATGAATGTTGTACTTAAATTTGCAAAAGAAATGAAGACAATTGTGCTAATTTACCAATATACTGCTTGCATACTCAACTAAAGCTTACTAGAACGGTTTCTGATTAATGTGTTTATAAATTAGCTTAAATAGGAGGCATAACAAACGATAGATAAAATTATTTAACCCTTGAAATACACATCAATATGAGAATATTTTGTAAGGAGGCACACTTATTATTTCCAAAGAGACATGGATATAATAATATTTTTTATCATAGATACATAAACATTTGCATCAAGATTGTTGTGTTATTTTTGATTCAGGCATAGACATACATATTTATGATTTAGGGTACCGTAAAACCTCGCGTATAAGCCTAACTCGCGTTTAAGCCGCACCCCGAGTTTGGTGCGATCCTATAAGCCGCAGAGGCCATCTGAGAATTGTTAATTTGGTACTGTAGTATACTTATAAAAACTCTCGTATAAGCCGCACCCTATATAGGCATGTTTGGTATCAAAAGAAAGCTGAGTCTGATTCGCGTACAAGCCGCGGCTTATACGCGAGGTTTTACGGTAAGTCAAATTTAAATGGTCTTTGCTGTCAGTCGGTCAATGATGCCTCCAAACACCCACATAGACCTTAATGTTGATGGTCATTATTATTGACTGCTTCTTTACTCAAGCCTTCAATAATGTGACCAAGCTGTTTCAAAAAATTGTCGTGTTCCCAGTGTACAATGGCAAATATTTTTCTTGTTGCAGATCATTGATAGGCGCTGCAATAGTGACAACGTTTGGATCCAACTCGGACATGTTTGAGGCAGCTGTCAGTAAGTTTGTGAAGGCGGTCGGCCGCGAGTCGCTCATCCCCGTCCCCAGCCTGGATGAGGCTAACCGCTGCCAACCACTCCAGGTTTGTACTTAATGCATAATGGTAATACATTGTATTAACCCTGGAGAACAGCATGTTGCATCAAGGTGACAAATATATATAGATGTCATGAATCTCTGTCACTTTTTCTACTTTTGCATACTTTTCCTAATTTTGCATAAATTTGCATCAAAATCTTAGAATTTCCTACTACTTGTTTACAAGGGAGTGGCAGCTATCTAATGAGGTGCTGTAGAGTAACTCACTCACATTGCATAATTTATGCCAGCTCTTCCAGAGCTCCCCCTGTGTTAGTGGGGACCTTCATGAAGGGGGCATGAAGGAGTAGAATAACTTCATCGGGAGCCTTCCATAATACCAATAGGCATACCGGAATTGTAAAAGGCGACAAAACTTGAGGGGTTACTTTGTGGACTACTGTGATTGTCACTAACCAAGCTGAATTGGCAGTCGATGCCCATATGTGGGGGCCCGGGCCTTCATGCTGGTGGTCTACCTTGTGGTCTCTCCTCAGTGAACCACGTCTGAGATATTAAAGGCTGTGGTTTGTCTGGCCCTGCCTACTATGGTACTAGCCCAGGTAGGTAGGACCAGGCAAATAAAAGAGCACTTGCTATCCTTCAAACTTCAAAAAGAGTAGGGGACGTGGCCCAGTAGCGGTTTTCTCCCTCACCGTAAGGATGCGCGCATTCATTTCATAGATTCGATCATCCATAGATGCGGTCACTGCTGCATTGGGCAAGCAGCATATAAAAATATGTCCTATTACTGCGAGGCAGACTACCACTATTTGTGGATGAGTTCTTACCAACTTGAGATATGTCCCATAAGGTACTTGATGTACGTCTGGACGTTAAACAAATCAATCAATCAATCAATCTTCCATAGCAACCCTGTAACATGAATGCCAATTCCTCACCAGGACAGCATTCATGTATCATGAGGACGAAAGGCATAATGCACCAAAATTCAAAGATGAACACAACACAGATTGTTTTAAGTGACATAGATTTGTACAATATATGTAGAATTTGACTTTATAGAAGTTCTGTCAAAGAGACAAACTAGTACATGTCAATTCCTGGCTATAGTCAACAGTTGGGGCATGTATAATGTAATGTGACTGGATCTTTTATGTGACATTGTGAATTGTGGGAAAAGCAAGAAGGACGTCACAATGCCTGGCATTTGTAAACAAACGTGGAGATCATTCATAAGGTTTGATGCCCTATACCCTAGCTCGTCATGATACATGTATATGAGAGCCAACTTAGCCTATGCCATTACATTTTAGCCTATGTGGTGCCTATGCAATTCCATTAGTGCCTATGTGACACCAAAGATGTTGACATTTCTAAGAGTTCTAAGCCTGGAGTCCATATTCACCATCTATATACTGGCAGTATTAATACCTATGTGAATAAGACCAAAAAACCAAAAGTACATTGTGAATTGGGCAGGTGGTGGTGAAGAAGAACCGACGCTGGTTCTGGCAGAGTCCCAAGTACGAGACGTCGCCGTTCCAGCTGCACCAACTCCTTACCACACAAGACGAGTTCACCGAAGTGAATGTGGAGTCACGGAAACTCACCAGCTACAACAAGACGTACGAGTTTGACATTAACGGCAAGACTGGGGCTAAACTCATGTCCTTGTTTGACTTTGAGCTTGACGGGACCGATGTGATTTCAGTCGAGGCTAAGTTTGGTGAGATTACGAAGCGTGAGGTGGACCAGGCAACATTCCAAGCTAAAGTTGATGCCAGGTATGTCTGAGGGAAAGTTAAGTTTACCTAAATCTATGCTGTGTAGAACAGTACATGTTGAAATACATCAGCAAATTGGCCAATTACCTTTTATAGGTGCACCCATTGTATAAACTGATATCTTATAAATGTATTGAGCTTAGAATTGAAGCTTCTCCTGTGAAAATAATACCAGCCCTAGTTTCCTTTTGTAGGACCAAGAGTCCTGGAGGGAGGTCAAGTTATGTCCAGTTTGTTGAATGCCCCTTTTGTGCATGACCTCAGTGTGTTAAAGCTTATATTTATACATTAAACTACAAATGTACCTGTAAGTTCCATTGGAAATAGGGCTATATGGAAATGATTTTGACAAGATTGCAAGCATATTCACACCATCCATCACAAAAACAAAATACCCGTACATGTCACGTGAGAACCTCAAACACATCTATCACAATCTGATGCCATTCAAGAGTAGTGTTAGATATAGCTTGGCTTTATCGTTGTTCACTGTTTGAATTATCTGATTACAGTGATAGGCTCATGTAGAGGGTAGGTCATAGATCATGTTTACAGTAAATATACCAAAAACAGCATATGTTTATATTCTGTGGTAAAACACGGATGTTAAGCAACCACTGTGTATACCCTGATAAAGTCATGCTTATATTGTACAATAAATAAATAAATGAAAGAAGTTTTAACTAACCCAATCTGACATACGGATATAACAATCAAATTGCTATGCCAAAATCCCTTTTCATACATTCATATATAGTAAAATAATCAGATGTAAATTTTTTTATAATGAATTTTTCAGGGCTGTGCATTGATTTCATTTTTCATTCTGAGGGGTCTGGTGGGTCTAGGGCAGGTGTCACAACGACTCTTTCCAACCCCAGGGCTTCTTGAGCCAGTAGGAGGGGTTGTGTGAGCCTAGGACAGGTTCAAAGTGACTCCCCTGCCCCCAGGGCTTCCTGAGCCGGTAGGAGGAGTTATGTGTGGCTAGGGCAGGTGTCACAGCGACTCTCCCTGCCCCAAACTTTTTATGCATACAGGCCAATGTGGTCTATGTAGCGAGATCTTACACAGGCCATCTTCTACACAGTCCATATGAAATTAGGGAATTCATAGTAATCTATGTTGATAAATACAAGTGTTATTTTAATGAGAACTGCCAAAATGTATTGAGAAATAAAATGTGTAATTCCATTGAATAATGGTAACATGGCCGTAACTTCACTTCTGATGGGACTATCTGGAAAAATCCTTTACTGTTGGAAAGCTGATGTCATGGCCGGCCATAGTGGTTGATGTCTGATGACCTCACATTGGCCATTATGATTCTACATCAGCCAAAACCGATGTGCCATGCTGGTGTCATTTCGGCAACACTGAATACCTGTATATACATTTATTTCTGCGTAAATAACCTAGTTTACCCCATATTCCCCACAGGCAGATGGACCTGAAACATGAGTTTATAGAGCAAGTGCGGTCCGACCCCCGTAAGACGCTGTGTGTGGTGGTGGGCACGGCCTCCGTAGCTGCAGACGGGGACGTGCACATGCACACCAACAGGAAGGGGGAAGCCAAGGAGGACGCCGGCAAGGTGAATCTCGGATTTACTCTAATTATAGAAGCCCAAGCTTATAAATCATTACTCTATTATACCAACAAAGTATTTGATTAGTACTATATTTTTGTTCTCTAGCAAAAACAGCTGACCCTAGATATTTTTATCCAATCTCGAAAAGGTGAGTCTATTTGAGTGCCATTAAGCGGAATTGATTGTCAATGAATCAAGATATAAATGTTCTGCAAGTTGAGGCCACCATCATCAACAAGATTCTGAGTAGTTTTCAGGCCACAAAAATCTTTTAAAAAGGTCTACCTCCCTACAGACCATGAGCCTGAGACATTTTCTTTTACAATCAATTCATAACCTAATATTCATGCCATAATAGTATTGCAGAAAACCATTATTTAAAAAAAAACGGATAGCCAAGTATACATGTATGTTATTGACTGAGATGAATGGTTTTCCCTATTAGCTGCCTGCCAATGTAACTGATGAGGAGGTGGATGTGGCAATTGGCGATAAAGGCGACAATGAGCTGCTTATCCCTAAAGGCACACCATTAGCCTACAACATCTGTGAGCTGCTTGTCAAAGCTAACGGCAAGATGGAACTCATGGTGGAGAGAAACTCGCTTGGTGGCTTTGACGACACAGATGGCGACTCAATTGATGGTGGTTACAAAGTCAAGGAGGGAATCCTTGAAGGTAGGTGTTGCACATTTTATATTTCTAGTGGAGGTTACTATGTTCAGTAATCTTGAGTATTTCTAAACTAGAAACACATTTAAGATTGAGGGTAATTTTGAACCAAAATAGGATTAAAAGATTTGTCAAGCACTCTGGCTGCTATAATATGTTGAGTAAGATGTTAGACCGAATAGATTGTAGGACTGCTGCTTTCAGCTAATGAAGCCTTTAGTTTATGGAGATATGTATTGAACATACAATTGAGAAACATTAACGTAATACCTTGCTATAGTAGGCTATGTTTACTACCGGTAATAAACAAAAAACACATTTATGTACATGTTTAATTAGCTATGGTCGACAACCTTTTTTCATAACGTCAAAAGAGATTCAAATGACTCATGTCGACCAAAAGCTTCTGGTAGTGGGGGGCCGAAATTGCAAATGTCCCCAAAAGTTCAAAAATAAATGTTTTTATAAAAATCCAACTGCATAATATGAAAGGCCTATACTTGATGTACATGTCTATTGATTTTTATGTTGTTATTTGTTTAAATAAAAATTTTAGAAAGAAATTAAAATTTTGTTAAATTTTTTCATTTTACCCCAATAAAAGAGATCACAAACTCATCATTTTCATAATTTAGGAATTACAATTTCACCTAATTTTTTTGTGGAATGTAAAGTAAAGTAGTGTTGCCTGATCATGCCGAAGGAATCATAGTAAATCAATAATTTACCTACTCTGCAGATCATCTCAAACTCAAAAGTCTTATTTTTAAGTTTTCATAGCCATGAGCTCATGACGTGACAGCTGATTTACCATCAAAACTCGCCGATTTACCATCAAAATTCGCCGACTTACCATCAAAACTTGCCGATTTACCATCAAAACTGGCCGATTTTCCATCAATACTCGGCAATTTAACATTAAAATAATTGACAAAGATAGTTTAATGACATAAATCGCCAATTAATATCCATGTCAACAATCCATTTGAAAACAAACCGACAAACCGGAAGTGTCAACGTCACCTAGGCAACCTAGACAATGACAATGACAATGACAATGATTTTATTCTCGAAAAACTCCGAAGAGATACATGAGATACATACATACAATATAACAGCAGTGTATTTTCAACATTAAAAAATGACAGTATATGACTTAAAGATGAGTATCTATGACAACTAATAATGAGATTTCTTTGATTATTTCGTGAGCACCAGATACATCTAACTTACATGTAGTCCTGAGATTTTGTATGAGCACCGGATAGAATTTTCTTCTTTTCGGTTCTAAATGGCAATGTCAAATGACAATGATTTTATTTTTGGAAACTCAGAAGAGCTACCTGAGATACATACACATAGACTAATCAACATTGTATTTCTATTACTCGGGTTGCCACTACATAATTAACAGTGGGAATGACAATGTTTTCTATTCCTATTTCTACTTAAGACTAATTGATAGACCAGAATTAAATAATGCTACATATAGATACAGAGCAGTCACCTGATGGGTATATGTATATATATTATGCAATATAGGTTGAGATTTCTTTTGATTCCGTATGAGCACCAGATATATTTTGTCATATGTGGGGGTTTGTGGTTAAGTGACTAGTCGAGGAGTTATATATACACAAATATACACGTACATACACATATATATGCACACGTATATATCTATATATACCCATATACACACACATATTCACCCCCACATATGCATACACACACATCTTCTTGTTGTCTGAGCACCAGCTAGAGGACTAGGAATGAAAACCTGTATTTTCGGGACCTACTGTTAGTTTTAGTATTACTATTCTATTGCATGTGGCCTATGGGTACAAATGGATGATTTATACAATAAACATTGGTCAAGTGAAGGTACGGATGGCTATAATGCCAAGGTACATAGGTAGCAAAGTGTGCCTGTTACATAATCTAGCTGAGAATTTCCTGACTTCATTATGCGGGTACTAAGTGTAGGTAAAATACAAGTTACAACAATTTCCGTATAAATACAGGTATACATGTGTGACTTAGTTGCTAGTTGGAGACAATAAAGCTGACTTAGAATTCTTATGGACTATAGCACTAGCATGTGCTGACAGCTGTACAAGTGTTAATTCGCAAATTTATTTGATATACACTAGGTGAGTTCGGGGTGGGCCAAAATAATTACTTTGGTGATTACCAGAACCAGCGTGCCTGTACCTTCCGGTCAACACTCACACAGCACCAGCTTCAGCAGCTGAAGCTGGGTCTTTGCAGAAGTCTACCGGAAGGTACGGGCACGCTGGTCCTCGTAATCACCAAAGTAATTATTTTGGCCCACCCCGAACTCACCTGCTGGATAAACCGTGAGAGCTTCGTTAGCATTTCTGCATCAGTAATATTAAACAGCTCGGCAATCTTCAAGTACATTCAAAATGGCGGACTTCCGGTTTTCAATGATTTGTTGGGTTTGCAGCTTGATTTAACACCAAAACTCGCCGATTTAACATCAAAATTTGCCGATTTAACATCAAAACTTGCCAGTCTCATTGTTAAACTGCCGAGTTTGTTGTTAAACTGCCGAATTTGTTGTTAAACTGCCGAGTTTGTTGTTAAACTGCCGCGTTTTGTTGTTAAATCGCCGAGAATCGGAAGTGTCAGCATCACCATGACAACAACCTCGATCTGAATTCAAAATGGCGACTTCCGGTTTTGAAATCTCGCTCACGGCCGTATCACAAAATCGGCTATAACTCGATTTCTACTGCTTTGATTGAAATTTCGATGACAGCAGCATGACCGCGCAAAAATTCTGCTTTAGAAACTTTACTTCAAAAGCAATTTTGGAGAAAAAAATAATTTCCCGAAAATTCAGAAATGTGAAATTTTGCTCACGGCCGTATCAGGAAATCGCCTATAACTCAGTTTCTACTACTCTGATCGAAATTTCGATGACAGCATCATGACCGCGCAAAAATTCTGCTATAGAAAGCTTCTACTTCAAAAGCAATTTTGGAGAAAAAAATAATTTCCCGAAAATTCAGAAGTGTGAAATTTCGCTCACGGCCGTATCAGGAAATCGCCTATAACTCAGTTTCTACTGCTCTGATCGAAATTTCGATGACTGCATCATGACTGCGCAAAATTTCTGCTATAGAAACTTTACTTCAAAAGCAGTTTTGGAGAAAAAAATAATTTCCCGAAAATTCTCGTCTGCTATTTCCTATGCCGCTCTCTGCTACTTACCAGGCCACCACAAGCCTCACACATACCCCTTTTGTCATAAGAAAGTCGAATGAGTGATCTAATTTTAGTAAAATACGTTATTTCCCATTTCTGACAGCAGAATCGTAATCTCCAGGAAAAACTGACCCACTTTGATGGGTCACATGCCTTATTTGATCAAATTCCAGGCGAGCAGGTGGGTGTGGGCAAGCAGGTGGGTGTGGGCAAGCAGGTGGTTACGGGCAAGCAGGTGGCTGTGGCCGTCGTCGCCCGCCAGCACGTAAACACCGCTTTACGTTTCGGCCAAAAAGCGAGTCGGTCGGATCGTAAACTGCAGCGGCATGTATCTGTTTCGCTATGTCTGTCGGCCACGGGCGGCGTGCGTTGCAGACATTTTTGGCTGTAGGTGAGCAGGTGGCTGTGGGAAAGCAGGTGGCTGGGGGCGAGCAGGTTTTGCGTTCTCTGTTTTCGCATTCTTCGTTTTCGCGTTCTTCGTTTTCGCGTTCTTCGTTTTCGCGTTCTTCGTTTTCGCGTTCTTCGTTTTCGCGTTCTTTGTTTTCGCGTTCTTCGTTCTCGCGTTCTTCGTTTTCGCGTTCTCCCTTTTCCCTTTAACCCGTTCTCCCTTTATCCCGTTCTCCGTTTCTCCGTTTCTCCCGTTCTCCGTCTCTCCCGTTCTCCGTCTCTCCCGTTCTCCGTCTCTCCCGTTCTCCCTTTCTCCGTTTATCCCTTTCTCTGTTTATCCTTTTCTCTGTTTATCCTTTTCTCCGTTTAACCGTTTATCCCGTTCTCCGTTTATCCCTTTCTCCGTTTATCCCGTTCTCCGTTTATCCCGTTCTCCGTTTATCCCGTTCTCCGTTTATCCCGTTCTCCGTTTATCCCGTTCTCCGTTTATCCCGTTCTCCGTCTCTCCCGTTCACCCTTTCTCCATTTACCCCGTTCTCCGTTTACCCCGTTCTCCGTTCATCCCGTTGTCCCTTTATCCTGTTCTCCCTTTATCCCGTTCTCCCTTTATCCTCTGTTTTCGCGTTCTTCGTTTTCGCGTTCTTCGTTTTCGCGTTCTTCGTTTTCGCGTTCTTCGTTTTCGCGTTCTTCGTTTTCGCGTTCTTCGTTTTCGCGTTCTCCCTTTTCCCTTTAACCCGTTCTCCCTTTATCCCGTTCTCCCTTTATCCCGTTCTCCGTTTCTCCCGTTCTCCGTCTCTCCCGTTCTCCGTCTCTCCCGTTCTCCGTCTTTCCCGTTCTCCCTTTCTCCCTTTCTCTGTTTATCCTTTTCTCCGTTTAACCGTTTATCCCGTTCTCCGTTTATCCCGTTCTCCGTTTATCCCGTTCTCCCTTTATCCCGTTCTCCGTTTATCCCGTTCTCCGTTTATCCCGTTCTCCGTTTATCCCGTTCTCCGTTTATCCCGTTCTCCGTTTATCCCGTTCTCCGTCTCTCCCGTTCTCCGTCTCTCCCGTTCACCCTTTCTCCATTTACCCCGTTCTCCGTTTACCCCGTTCTCCGTTTATCCCGTTCTCCCTTTATCCTGTTCTCCCTTTATCCCGTTCTCCCTTTATCCTCTGTTTTCGCATTCTTCGTTTTCACGTTCTTCGTTTTCGCGTTCTTCGTTTTCGCTTTCTTCGTTTTCGCGTTCTTCGTTTTCGCGTTCTTCGTTTTCGCGTTCTCCCTTTTCCCTTTAACCCGTTCTCCCTTTATCCCGTTCTCCCTTTATCCCGTTCCCCGTTTCTCCCGTTCTCCGTTTCTCCCGTTCTCCGTCACTCCCGTTCTCCGTCTTTCCCGTTCTCCCTTTCTCCCTTTCTCTGTTTATCCTTTTCTCCGTTTAACCGTTTATCCCGTTCTCCGTTTATCCCTTTCTCCGTTTATCCCGTTTATCCCGTTCTCCGTTTATCCCGTTCTCCGTTTATCCCGTTCTCCGTTTATCCCGTTCTCCGTCTCTCCCGTTCTCCGTCTCTCCCGTTCACCCTTTCTCCATTTACCCCGTTCTCCGTTTACCCCGTTCTCCGTTTATCCCGTTCTCCCTTTATCCTGTTCTCCCTTTATCCCGTTCTCCCTTTATCCTCTGTTTTCGCATTCTTCGTTTTCACGTTCTTCGTTTTCGCGTTCTTCGTTTTCGCGTTCTTCGTTTTCGCGTTCTTCGTTTTCGCGTTCTTCGTTTTCGCGTTCTTCGTTTTCGCGTTCTCCCTTTTCCCTTTAACCCGTTCTCCCTTTATCCCGTTCTCCCTTTATCCCGTTCCCCGTTTCTCCCGTTCTCCGTCTCTCCCGTTCTCCGTCTCTCCCGTTCTCCGTCTCTCCCGTTCTCCGTCTCTCCCGTTCTCCGTCTCTCCCGTTCTCCGTCTTTCCCGTTCTCCCTTTCTCCCTTTCTCTGTTTATCCTTTTCTCCGTTTAACCGTTTATCCCGTTCTCCGTTTATCCCTTTCTCCGTTTATCCCGTTCTCCGTTTATCCCGTTCTCCGTTTATCCCGTTCTCCGTTTATCCCGTTCTCCGTTTATCCCGTTCTCCGTTTATCCCGTTCTCCGTTTATCCCGTTCTCCGTTTATCCCGTTCTCTGTCTATCCCGTTCTCCGTCTATCCCGTTCTCCGTCTATCCCGTTCTCCGTCTCTCCCGTTCACCCCGTTCTCCGTTTACCCCGTTCTCCGTTTATCCCGTTCTCCCTTTATCCCGTTCTCCCTTTATCCCGTTCTCCCTTTATCCCGTTCTCCCTTTATCCTGTTCTCCCTTTATTCCGTTCTCCCTTTATCCCGTTCTCCGTTTATCCCGTTCTCAGTTTATCCCGTTCTCCCTTTATCCCGTTCTCCATTTATCCTGTTCTCCGTTTATCCCGTTCTCCGTTTATCCCGTTCTCCGTCTCTCCTGTTCACCCTTTCTCCATTTACCCCGTTCTCCGTTTACCCCGTTCTCCGTTTATCCCGTTCTCCCTTTATCCCGTTCTCCCTTTATCCCGTTCTCCCTTTATTCTGTTCTCCCTTTATCCCGTTCTCCCTTTATCCCATTCTCCGTTTCTTCCCTTTCTCCGTTTCTACCGTTCTCCCTTTATCCCGTTCTCCCTTTATCCCGTTCCCCGTTTCTCCCGTTCTCCGTCTCTCCCGTTCTCCGTCTCTCCCGTTCTCCGTCTCTCCCGTTCTCCGTCTCTTCCGTTCTCCGTCTCTCCCGTTCTCCGTCTTTCCCGTTCTCCCTTTCTCCCTTTCTCCCTTTCTCCCTTTCTCTGTTTATCCTTTTCTCCGTTTAACCGTTTATCCCGTTCTCCGTTTATCCCGTTCTCCGTTTATCCCGTTCTCCGTTTATCCCGTTCTCCGTTTATCCCGTTCTCCGTTTATCCCGTTCTCCGTTTATCCCGTTCTCCGTTTATCCCGTTCTCCGTTTATCCCGTTCTCCGTCTATCCCGTTCTCTGTCTATCCCGTTCTCCGTCTATCCCGTTCTCCGTCTATCCCGTTCTCCGTCTATCCCGTTCACCCCGTTCTCCGTTTACCCCGTTCTCCGTTTATCCCGTTCTCCCTTTATCCCGTTCTCCCTTTATCCCGTTCTCCCTTTATCCCGTTCTCCCTTTATCCTGTTCTCCCTTTATTCCGTTCTCCCTTTATCCCGTTCTCCGTTTATCCCGTTCTCCGTTTATCCCGTTCTCCCTTTATCCCGTTCTCCATTTATCCTGTTCTCCGTTTATCCCGTTCTCCGTTTATCCCGTTCTCCGTCTCTCCTGTTCACCCTTTCTCCATTTACCCCGTTCTCCGTTTACCCCGTTCTCCGTTTATCCCGTTCTCCCTTTATCCCGTTCTCCCTTTATCCCGTTCTCCCTTTATTCTGTTCTCCCTTTATCCCGTTCTCTCTTTATCCCATTCTCCGTTTCTTCCCTTTCTCCGTTTCTACCGTTCTCCGTTTATCCCGTTCTCCGTCTCTCCCGTTCACCCTTTCTCCATTTACCCCGTTCTCCGTTTACCCCGTTCCCCGTTTATCCCGTTGTCCCTTTATCCCGTCCTCCCTTTATCCCGTTCTCCCTTCATTCCGTTCTCCGCTCATCCCCTTATAAAAGAAAAAAAAGAATCATGACTGTCGACCATAGCTCCCCTGTGTTTCCCAACTCAGATCTATGTCTCATCGTCCCTTTTTCCTTTGAAAATCTCTACGTCCTTGTTGTAGGCATGTCACTGGATGAACAGTTTGGTGAGATCCTTGCACTGAGTGCAGATGACCGTCTGGACCTGAGCAGTTCCATCCTCAACATCTGTGCCACTCCTATGGACATTGGTACACTCCTCAAACTGGTGGGTGCTCATCATATAAAAATCATAGTCTGGATATATACCCATCCAACTTCGCTTGCTGGCCATTCTAAGTGTTACCCCCCCCCCCCCCCCCCGGCTCTTCCCACCCCCCCACAGACAAACACTTTTGTTTAAAGGAAAGGAACAATTACCTTATTCGACGTAATAAGCGCCCTGGGCGCTTATAAAATTATTTTCATGGCGTTTTTAGTACTTCAGAGTTTAATCTCATCAAAAATTGTGAAATTTGAGCCTTTGTTATAATCTTAAAATGCCCCAAAAGGGGGGGGCGCTTATTAGGGGGAGGGCGCTTATTACGTCGAAAAAGGTATTCAAAATCTTTTTACTATCTATTATTAAGCCCTGTCTAATGGATGACCCCTTCCCCCGCCTCAATTTTGAAAAAGAAAGCGCTTGAAATGGATCTTAAAACCTGGGGTTTATAGTAGTGATTTTGTTACTCATTTTCTATCAGTAATTATCATAACCACTGAATTAATCTTTGTATGGATGGAGGATACTGATGGGTTCACCTGCAGGCCACCGTCTGATAATCGGGTTGTAGAAATCAATACAAGATACCGGCGTTTGAGGTCATCGTGCTCTGTTATCAAAGCAGGTGGTGATAGGCAGAGCTGTCATCCTACTTATGTACCCCCTACAAAAATATCATTTTGACTAAATAGGATGTTTTGATAAAGTCTTGAAGTGCATGTTCATTTGTCGTCATGATGCACCAACGCAGTGCTCATGCTGCATCATGCTGATCCGTCACTTCGAGGAAGGGTTGACCCTTTGCTTCTCAGCTTCTGGAGAAGGGTTGAAATGATGCAGCCCAATAAAAGGGCAGAGTGCATTATTAAAAGGGTAAAACAAAACTGTAACCCTTGATATAATAATAATGGAAGGAGAAGGAACCTCCTTCCCCCGGCTTAAATAAATATTTTCCTCTTTGCGGCAAGTATTTAAACTTTTTAAACTGAAAATGGACTTAAAAGCACATTAATATAAGTTTTACAATTGATGTCACTTTAAGTCTGCAATACACTGTCAGCTTTTAACTACCTGTACTTTAATTTAACCATGGTTGCTTTGTATCTCTAGTTGAAGGCGGCACAGCGTGTGAGTGAAGGGGAGGAGGCAGACGCGGTAGGACAGCTGACGGTGGTCGGGGAGGCAGCTGACGGACGACATGTCCTGCAGCTGGCCGGCTGCCAGGTCAAAGTAAGCATCTATGTACACTGGAATACAGGGGACAGGATATTTAGAGTAGCTTGGGGGAGGTGAGAGCCTCTCAGGTGAGCTAGTTGCACCTTGTATACACTAGATCAAACCATGCAGCAGCTTGTTGAAGTTGGGCTAAAAAAAAGATCAGCATAAGGATTTAGCATTGTAAAGGTAAACACGTGAGTAACTATGCCACTGATAGGATATATATTAGTTGTAGGGTAACCTAGAGTGTAAATACTGAGGCTGTATATCAAATGTGTGTTTTACTTCCAGGATGATGGTGGTGTGACTTACCCGGGGGAGGCATCGCCTCTGCTGGACGCCTTACGGAGTGTGTTTGAGGCACTCATTGAGCTGGATGACATGGCCGTGCTGGCCCTGCGACGTTGCACTAAGGAACACACCGCTGCCCTTCTCTACCTGGTGAGCACTACTGTACTGAGCCTATTCAGAGATGCCACTAGCTAGTCTCCAAAAAGTGGGAAATAAGATTTTGGTCATAATTTATAATTTGAAAATGTAGTAATTCATACAAAGATAGAAAAAGTGACATTTCTTCAATTTGATTTAACATTACGGATAGCACTTTAATGAGAAAGGCCCCGTGGTAATCATTTCTGTTTAGGGATGAGAATTCATCTCTATTCAATCATACATATGCAAATTTCCATATGCATAGCAGCCTAAAACAATGCAATTTCCCTTCCATTTTAAGAATACCTTTGTGATATGATGATGACTAACAGCGCCTTTGATTGAAGTAACATGATTTATTCTTTTATTTCCTTCAGTTGAGTTCATCGCTGGATCAGGTGGCACTGAAGACCAAAGATGAGCAGCTTGCGCCTATCTACAAGGACTCCAACCCTGCACAGAGCTTTGCCGAGAGGCTTGGCTTCAAGAGCTCAGAGGACGGCAGTGTGATGGCAATGTTGGACAATCAGCCCGAATTGGAGGGTGCATACCGGGCCGTGTTCGCCTTGTGGTGGGATGGTGACAAGTCTGCTGCACCGGGGGCTGGTTTCCGCTGCACCATCCTCTAAGTGGTAAATTACTTGGACATATCTCTATATCTACCCATGTTGAGTGCTATGCCTTTTGTTGCCATGATGCTCGCCCCTGCTGCATTGATGCATCATGCCGACCTTATGGGATTGATCCACCCCTGCAGGGTCAGTATGTTGCACCAATGCTAGTATCCTTGCCAACCAAGGGTTCAGGAGAAGTTAAAACCAATTTGTGTATCCAGTATTGTTGTGTGTACTGGTGAATGTCAAAATGATCACCAAATTGTGCTTCTTAATGCAACTGCCATACTTGCTTAAAGACAACCTATGCCTAGAGTCAGTCTATGGCCTATTTTAAGGTCTAAACCAGTGCAAACTGTTCACTAAAACTAATTTTGCAAATAAGGATCCCATGAGTCCTAAAACGTACGGAAATGAAAAAAAGATATATTATTATACATGTAGTGAGCTACGGTAGTAAAGTGCTCTAAATCATGTATATGCTTTTTATATAATGTTCGTAATGATTGATTGATAATAAAATTCAGGATATATTGATTGACGTCATAAGGATTCTGCTGATATATTTCATTCTCTTGTCAATCAAATGGTAAAAGATATCGCCGAGGTATAGTTGGTGGTTTATCACATTGAAAACAAAACACTGCCACATATCCCACCAATGAAGTGTTAAAATGGGTGCTTTTATTGTTCATATATGTACATTTTGTGCCTTACACATTAGTTTATATACATCGTTATATTTAAACGTTAAAACACCAAAGATGCTTTTTGCATTTATTTGTCATGTAATTGTATTAATACGGAGAGCGTGTAACAAACCGGGACCAACGAGCAGATGGATGGTCATAAGATGACCTCATATTTACAACTGAAGAATTTGATGTTTTTGTATTTATAACTATTTATTAAATGCCAGATGTGCTCTAGATGTTAGTATAAAGCAGATAGGCAGATAGGTAGATGTATTGTGGTAGAATAGGAAAAAGAAACCAGAACTGTACATACCTGTACCTTGTACATTTACTTGGGGGTTTGGATTTCATGAAATGTTTGTTTCATGGAAATAAATGTAATATATATCTAATACAATCCTGACTCCCAACTAAACATGTTTGCGATTTAAAAGGAAAGAGCTACTATATTTATAACCGATTGAATAAAGTGCTTTATGTTAAAAATCTGGAGTTTTTCCGTCTTTCTTATTTGGGGGACATGACAAGGGCATGTGGATAACATAAGATCAAAACCTGGCCCTGTTCAATGATGTCGATGATGTTCGTTTGGGTGCCATAGTTTACAAAGATTGAGCATGTGAGTGACCTCACAGATGACTATTCTCTTATTGACCCAGGGTTAAGATCTGGGCACACAATTTTCCTTCAAATTTGTTTTTTAAATCTCAATTTTTCTTAAAGATATTGAACTGCGATCTTTACGAATTTATTTCTCTCTTTCGCTATTATGTAAAAGTACTAAAAAAAAGCCACCACCCCTACCGGGCACCCATAGACTTCAAGGCATTAATTTTTTTAGAAGAAGATAGAAATGAAATTTTCAGCGAATCTGGTCATATTTCTCTCTTATACCCCCAAACCGGGCAAAAACTAGGCATATTATACCGCCAGCACCAGATACATGGTAGAAAACATGGGGTGTGCAAGCTTTCCCAAACAGTGGGTCAATTTGCCTATCACGGTCTGGGGAGGGGGGTGGAGAAATCAGTTTTCATTTCACACTAAGAGTGTCAGGAAATGATACAAGGGGAAGGACAAACCCCCCTCCCCTCCCCAACATGAAAAATATAAAAGTCATAATTTTGGGTTTGGTGAACAAGATTTTAGTTTTTTTTAAAGTCTCTAGTACAACCCACACTCGCCAGGTCAATCTTGGACCATCTGTGATCATCCAATAGGGTCCATAAAGCATACGTAACTGTGCGAGATCTCAACCGTCAACGTGTGCAGAGCAAAATTGTACCACCCATATCTTCGCCGTTTATCGTCCAATTGACTCACTTTTTGGTAGGGACAGAAAGCGGTACATGCCCGCAGCCTGCAACTGTCGTTCAGACCCACCTGTACACCCACACGCACCTGCTGTCCCACACCCACCTGCTCACCCACACCCACCTGCTGGGCTGAATGGGAATAACATAACAATGACCTGAGTTTCGCTGTGGTTCAAAAATGTCTTAAGGTAGGTCGATACCATTGAAAACGGGACCACTGCGCATGTTCCGCGCATCTACCTTAAATAGGTCAGAATGACGCCATATTTGGTAGGTGTATGGCCATATATACCATCATCAGTCATGTCAATTTTAGGACAATTCTGACCAAGATTGAGCATTTTATCGGACATTATATTTTGTACAAGAATTAAAGGTGTTTTTTTTTACATTTCGGACATTTTGTGATCAAACACATAAAATTTTATCAACTAATAAAATTTAATGATATAATTTGGACTTTAAAGGTGAATAGATTGCTTAAATATATCCTGGGCTACATAATGAGACCATTTCATAATATGATTACCGTAAAACCTCGCGTATAAGCCGCGGCTTGTACGCGAATCAGACTCAGCTTTCTTTTGATACCAAACATGCCTATATAGGGTGCGGCTTATACGAGAGTTTTTATAAGTATACTACAGTACCAAATTAACAATTCTCAGATGGCCTCTGCGGCTTATAGGATCGCACCAAACTCGGGGTGCGGCTTATACGCGAGTTAGGCTTATACGTGAGGTTTTACGGTATTAGCATTTTACCCATAAAGTAATACTTCAAATATCGTATTTAGCACACTTTTGCAGTACTTTTTTACTTCAAAGGCCCAAAATAATGCGCGGGACCCTATGTTAAATTTAGTCTTACTAGTTTGCAAATGACCTTAAAATTCTTTTCATAAAGTTTAAGAAAAATTACAACTTTTTTACTCTTGATTTTAATCGATGTTTAAATAATGACAAATTAATCCATATTTCTAACCAAACATAATTTGTTTACCCAGAATGCCACGTCAAAGAACCATGAAAGTAATAAAGAGAAATATCTGGGCGCTCATTGTGTGATGTTTCATATTTTTGTCATTGCAGGTTATGGCAAAATAAAATCACGGAACTTGTGATATTTTTTCCTATTTTTTAAAGAAAAATCGAAATATTTTTATTTTTCAAAATTCTGTATTTAAAAAAGTAGCTCGGGACCCCCTATTTTCTCTTCAGATATTTGTTTTAAACGATCTAAGGTACCTGTGGAAAAAAATTGGTGGAATTCTAAACTCTTTGAGTCAATGGCATCGACCTACCTTAAAATCGAATTTAGGCAGTGTATATAACTCTAGGAAGTAACCCTGAGTCATTTAAGTCTGAGATACCCCCAGAGATTTGGAAATCTAGAAGCCTAATGCGGCATTCTGATGCATTCTGTTACAATCTGATACGATAAAACTTGTTCTACAGTAAAATCTCAATATAAGGAGAACCTTTTGGCAAGGCAAATTTGCTCCTTGTAACCAACCTTTCTTATAACTGATTTTGGTCATAAATTAGCTCTAAATTTACTAAGGGTAAGTGGATATCAAAGAGAAGTGCCCTGCCCCATGCTGCGGGTGAGTGTAAACTGTGATTACTGATTGTAGCTGAGCAAATTATTAACCCAGGACACATATATGTGTTAAAAATCTGATCATTTGAAGACGCGGGAAATTATGTTACAGGGTACCAGCATCCATGTCACTTCCGGTTAATAAAGTGACGTCACTCTCTGAGGCGTCTGTTTTACAGACAAGATGGAGTCTGATATTTTCTCTGGTTAAATTCGACATAATCACCGAATTCTAATAGGTTATGGGGCTCAGACACATTCAGCAATTAGACTAACGTATTTTCCCGCGTCGGACAAACCCAGTTTTCAACATAACGCTGTAAGGTGCTTCTGGTTGTGTCTCACGACCTTGAGCCAATGTTTTTGTCTCTGACCGGGTGCTGTCTCTGACCAGGTGCCGTCTCTGACCGGGTGCCGTCTCTGACCGGATGTCACTTGGGAGTTTAGTTATGTTCTACCAACAGCAGGAGGCTAATAATAATTACATAAGAGCTGCCATAACGTTTTTACATATCCTAATATTCATGAGTATCGGTTAACATTTAAAAAACACGTTGTTCTGACACCAGGTCAGAGACGGCACCCGGTCAGAGACGGCACCTGGTCAGAGACGGCACCCGGTCAGAGACAAAAACATTGGCTCAAGGTTGTGAGACACAGCCTTCTGCTGGAAGGAATTTGAGGTTGGATTAATGAGGATTGATCAGGGATTGATCTGCGAATTTTGGGGATGCACGGGGAACACCTTCGGAGGCGGCATGGGTGCTGACGTTGGACAAGGTGCAGGGCGTGCATGGCTTTGTGATAAAGCAGCGACGATTGTGACGATGCCAAGAAGGTTGGTGAGTGCAATCACCCGGGATGATCACAAGAGGTCGGCGGCGGTAGGCAGGCAGTGACATCGTGGAGGCTGAGAAAGTGTTGTGTCGGCAGGTTTTGAGAACAGCAGATACACGTGGATACGACATGGGTGCCCAAAAAGACGTGCCAGGCTGAAGCCAGATGGAGGAGACTTAGACCATGTTCCCAAGAGTGACCGAGGTCTAGTCCAATTGGTGCCCGGAAAGAGCAAGGCCCGCTGCAATGCTGACTGGCCCCCAGGATCTGAAATGATATGCACAGTGATGAGTCGAGTCGAAGTGTCTGCCAAGGCTAGAAAGGAGATCCGGGCTTAGATGTCCTCTAAGCAGGATGAAGCTGATGTGAAGGGTGAAAGGCCAGCGGTAAAAACCTCCCAATGATGCTATGACCAACGCAGGACCAGGTCCCTCCATGGCCACGACCCAGAGATCCTCCTACAGGTGCCCTGACACCCCGGGCATATGACAGCTCCAGAGAGGCCCAAGGAGGTCCAGCCTCTGTCTTTGGTATTGTAGGGGCATGTTGGTCTGAGTTTACTATTATATAATATATATATATAAGCGGGTCCTGCTGGGCGTTGGTTCCGAACCCTGTCCGGTGGCCAACACTGCGTATGCATGTGCGGGTACACAGACTTTAGGCACTTGGATTTTAGGCACTGGGCTATAGTTAATGTCCTATATAAACATAGCGTTTTAGTATACTTAAATGGGGTCCAACATTCACCTTCTACGTTCTTACTCTATGGGGTAAACTAGTCAGAGGTAGGCTTCCGCCCAAGGATAACGCAAGGGTAGTGAGATCCAGCTTTATTTGATGTTGTGGATGTTATAGTATATATAGAGCACTTTCACAGGTTTATATTATAACCACAGCCTTCCCTTCATATATATAGAGATATGTACATCATTTCTAGCATTTAGCTCCAGGGCTTGCATTGATAATTATACGCGACGGCCTTAGTCAAGGCAAAGTATACATATAAATATCCAGCAGGAATCCTTTACGGAATCCAGAATGTATAAGTCTCCACGCAGTCAACCAATAAATACTTTCAACCTGCTTTCAATTAGGTTATTATATGTCCATATCATAATCATCAACATGTCTCGAAGACGACCTCATACGCTTCTCTATGATACCGATGGATCTGATATCGGTTTACGAGAACACAGGTGCAATCTAAGGGTTACTCTCCGGTCACCACTATGGATCCGGGGTATACACATACTATCAGTTTCCAATTCATCAGGTCGGCCAGTCTATACAACTGACTCTCCAGTTCCATGCTTATAAAACCGGTATACTGTATCACTAACTCCATGGTTCTCTCCAGAACATAGGACTCCAAGTTAGCATGTGAATAGAACATTCAATATACAATTCCGGTGACAATGTCGATATACCATATCTCCAATTGAAACGTTATACATAACTGCACAGATTCCAATGATCCATATTCCCAACGTTTAGACCACAAGACCGTTGTTAGTCACTGTTAAACCGATGTTAAACCTTTAGAACCACACACATACTCCTCGGGAGTTACTCAGTGCCATCTGGTGCTCTCGATCGTACTCCCCAAACGCTCACTGATAACTGACTGCGCTTTCCTTTCCCCCCTAGGCTTATACTTGTTTCTTTTACTTTATTTCAGCTTCCCTTCATGACCGCACCCAGCACTTATTGATTGCTCGTCAGCGTCATCTCTCATCTCTATTGATTGGCCATTAGGCGGCCCTACTCAAGACCATCCTGGATAAATTAGACATGGGATGGTCGCGGCCATGTCGTGCCCGGGGCCGGCCCTCAGCCTGTGTCGTTGCCTACCCCCTATGCTGCTCTCGAGGCCCTAGTGATCGCCTCCTTCACCAGCTACCCCACCTGCTGCCCTTGAGGCCCTGGTTAACCGCCTCCTTCGCTACCTACCCCACCTGCTGTTCTCGAAGACCCCGGCCACGGCCATCCTGGCTCCATGGATTCTAACCCCGACACATAGCCCCATTTGCCTGTACTACTTGCCCCCATCGCCGAGGCCGCGTTCCCCATTCGCCGTTCGTCTTCCCGATCTTAGCTTATCTCCTGACCTGGATTTTATACCGTGTTATCTTTCCCACCAGCTGTGTCAGCCCGGATCCTAGTTTATTTGTTGCTTTCCTGCTCGGGCTCTAGGCCCTGGCCACAGAGCTGAATATATTTAGTCCATATAACTTTTGACTCTTATTGTGGCCAAGTCTACCATTACAGGACCTTATAACATTATATATACATGTTCCTTATATTCGTTATTTACTGCGTGGCCCGCGTACTGGGCTTGTCCGATTTACATGTGACTTAATGTATGCGACGACTTTCTTTTCTCTTATTATATTAATCTCACTGTACTTGTATCTTAAAGTGTACTGTTTCTCCCCCACTTATTCAATGTATATCTACTATACCCATACATATTCATACATATATATGCACAGTTTCGCCCGTTCCCTTATGTTATATTATACATTATTTATCAATCAATAAATATATCCTCCAAACCTTTTTTGCTCTTCTTTAGTTTTCCACTATAACCCAGGACAGGGGGGTCCCCCGTAGATTCGTGTTATATACGAATCGTCCTTTCTGGATCTCACCTTTTCTTTTACTTTGCTTCTATTTTACCTCTATTCTACTTCTGTTTTACTTTTCTTTCTCTCCTTTGGTTTCTGAATGGTCTTCTTTGCTTTTCTTATTTTATTTCTTGTTTCTTTTTTCTCGTTTCTCTTTTCTCTCCTAACCTATGTTTTTGTTGCTTATGTTTTGCATTTTTCTTTTGAATTCTAGTTTCTGGGCTGTTCTGCAGGCTTCCTGTCTTGTTTTCTTTTTGTGCCCCGTTTCTCCACTTTTACTATTTCTACGTTATCCCTACTCTTTCACTCTTTTTACTTTCTTCTGACGTCTATTTATCCCCTTATTGCCCTTTTCTATGTTCTAGCAAGCTTTTACCTTAACCCCCTGTCAGTATGATCTGTTTATATGCTTAACATGTATTTTTATGTACTGTGATTAGGCTCGAGCGGGGTGAGCCCTGCTCTCTGGCCTTTCATAGTTCATGTATGAAACGAATTGGGTAGAGATGCTAATTAGGCTCGAGCTAGGATAGTCCTGCTCTCTGGCCTTTCATAGTCTGTTGGATAAATATGTAGGTATAGATGCAAATTAGGCTCGAGCTAGGATAGTCCTGCTCTCTGGCCTTTCATAGTCTGTTGGATAAATATGTGGCTATAGATGCAAATTAGGCTCGAGCTAGGATAGTCCTGCTCTCTGGCCTTTCATAGTCTGTTGGATAAATATGTAGATATAGATGCAAATTAGGCTCGAGCTAGGATAGTCCTGCTCTCTGGCCTTTCATAGTCTGTTTGATAAATATGTAGATATAGATGCAAATTAGGCTCGAGCTAGGATAGTCCTGCTCTCTGGCCTTTCATAGTCTGTTTCCGAGATTCCTGACCCGTGTCGACCCCTGACAGTATAATTCTGTGCATCAACATGGGGCTGTGACACAAGGCAGATTACTAGTGGTGCTTATAGGATAGTAACAAACCGAAGTGCGGCTTTTCGTAAGTCTTTGTCCGCATGTCATTGCACCCCAGTCACCATAGTTAGATTCCGTTCGTGATATATTAATCGCCCTGCTGCCTATGTGAGCGCTGAGAATGTATATATATTGATTCAACATAGGATTACTAATGTTCTACCGTCGGTTTCGTTAATAGGGCACCAGGTTACTCCGATGTACCTTCAGTTCCCTGGTCTCTTTAGTTCTCTCGGCAACTCTACTCGTGTACTTCCTGGTATATCTCTATTGGGTCCCTATTGGCTGCCCCCGTGGGATTTAGCCTTATTTCTCCTGTTCTTTTCGCTTGTTGTATAGGGGTTCTGGGTAATTCCCTGGTCGCGGCATTTATGTTCAGTTGTTGTATGGCCCTTCTATGTTCGTCTCCTCTGAAACTATGCACCTCCATGCTGCGGTTTCCTAAAGGTGACCATCCTGCCATTGATATCATCGGCATATCCACGGGAACCGCCGACGACACCCCGCCGCTAAACCTCAGCAGTCGCGTCATGACCGCCTCAGTGTGGTCCCCTTCGAGCACTCTGGCTAATGTTTTACTCACCTTGATGGTGGTCGGTAGCGGTAGTGGTATGGCGCTCTCCCCTGATGCCATTTCCGTCGCATACACCACTCTACCCCAATGTAACCTAGCAACGTGTCCTTTACATGCATAACTGACATTGGCGTCCTTGATCAATGGGGCTGTTCCCGGCTTTTGGAATATTTGGTCCAATGGCATAATACTCTCCCCTAGCGGTATTGTCTCTACTAGTCTCTTGGAGGCCATTTGTATGTATAACCCATCTGCCGGCTTCTTGTTCTTTTCCTGCCTCCATTTTCTGATCGCCCATATTGCTACTATGATTGCCAATATTAGCATCACTATCATAGAGGTGAGTTGGGAGTATGATTCGTCTGCCGTTTCCGGGCAATCCATTTGAATATTGTCCATATCCTGGTTGCCCCATTGCTTCTCGGCTTGGACACCTTGCGACCCTGCCGTAGATAGCATCATCCCCGTCATTACCCGCTTATAGTTACAACAACAGCATACTATTATAACTGCTATCACCGCCAACAGTATACCGGAGGATCCATACCCGGCTAGTTGATGTATTCCGTCGTCTATCTTAGTCTCGAATCCCTCATCCATACCTAATCTTCCCTCTATTACAGCTTCTTCTAGCTGATTCAAGGCGATATGGGCAGGGGCTCGTGTATATGCTGCCCTATGTTCTAGTTGTGATCTAATCATAGGTGGTAGCGGGTCCTCCGGCAATGCTTGTATGTCGTGCCCATCATATGTTGTCTTTCTATAGCCTATCCTTTTGAACGTTTTTGTCTTCAGCAAATCATTTATAATATATGATATGTTATTCACCATTTGAACCCGGTGACATCCCCTAAGGCTGTAGGGCATCCATGCCCCAGCCGTCATAAATGCGCAATCACAGCCTATATTAATCACTGCGAAGTGGTGAATTACTATTACCACGGGCGGACTAGAACCGCATAGTAGTTGCCCTTCTATCTCCGGCCCTGACACTAATGTCTTTCCTCCCTGTAAGGGGATGGCCAGAGCCGGGAAGCGTGGTTTGATTATGTAGTCCACATCGCAGCTCTCCTCCACACCTGTTTTATCGTTCCTAATGAGTGCTGCAATGCATCCTGTCTCTGATACTTTGCGCATATGTGGGATGTCTGGACAGATCGTAATGGTGTTCCCGTGACACCTCGCCCAGTTTACTACCGGCTCAGTAATGTAATACCGTCCGTTCATGGATAGTGCTATTTCTTTTGGTAATCCTGTCATAATGGCGCCATCCGCCTCTTTTCCTTCTAGCCTCACTGGTAACGGTATCGCCCTTACCTGATAGGTGCAATATAAGTGCTGTTCTGAGATCACCGGTATACCCAGCGTGATCATCACTCTGCCCCCTTCCCTATACGTATCGACAAAACTGTTCTCATAGTAATAGTTGGGGTTGGTGAATGCCACCCTAAAGCGTGGATAGTTTTCTTTCAGGTAATCGTTGGTATTCCTTATGGCTTCTTGTACCGCCTCAGTGGCTATTAGTCTCACAGGTAAGTGGTGGTTTTTAGCGGCCTCCAGGTCGCTGGTCAGCTCCACCACCCTAATCATCTCATATAATAGATGTAGCATGTATCCCCACTTTACCCTTATTAATAGGCTTTCATGTGTATCCGCTATCGATTTCTGATATAGTGCTAGTGACAGCATGCCGAGTTTATGAGACAGATATCTAGTTTTTCTGTCTATACTCATTACCATGTCTCTGAGTTGCTTCTGTCTGTCACTCATTTCTCCTATCTTTCCGTGCATGTCCTGGAAGGTTTTGTCTGTTGTGGTCACTAACTTTCTTAGTGTGTTACTAATCCTCCTGGTGTCTTGTTCTAACACCTCTATTTTCTTTTCATTTCTGGCCGTGTCCTCGGCCCTGCCAAATCCGAATATCCAGTAGAATCCATCAGCTATAATATTTCTCTTGTCTCTGGTTATGTCTTCTCCTTCTTTTCTTATTCCTTTCATTACCCTTCTTACTAGTGATCTTCTCGTATTTATCAGCTCCTGAGTGGCAGCGTCCATCCATATTTCTGTTGTCTTTAGATTATCACAACTGTCTTCGTATATCAGTGTCCTATTCTGGCTCGCATTGTTACACAACCCTTCCAAGTTTTCTTTACATTGTTCATATATGCTACTTATATTCATTGGTGGTCTCACTTCTGGTATCTCCACCACGAATACTTGTGTGACGTGGGATTCATCACTGGTAGTTATGATCTTTCCACTTTGCATTATGACACCCAATTCTATCCTTTGTATAATAGGACATATGTTGCCTCCTTCTGGTGCCAAAATTATACTCCCCAGCACAATATAGGCTATCCACAGTGCCTTCCTTCTCCCCTCCATTTTGTATTTTTCTATTTTCTCCCTTTTTATGTGATACTCTTATCTTAATGGGTTCATTTTCAGTCCTGTTCTCTCCCTAGTTGCTCTTATCTGTCTCTGTTGGCCTTTTTATTTCCCAGGCCCCTTTTCAATCTTCCCCTGTATTCCCCCTTCTCATTTCCCCCCGGGATTAGCTACACTGCACATCATGTCGGACTATTATTCCTGCTTATTTCATGGACGATTGGTCTATCTTCCTCTGGATCTCATGCCCATAGGCCGGGTATTTATTGTCTCCACCCGTCAGGCTTATATGTCCGCTCCTGGCTCAGCCCTACCTGGGTTTATCACCATGTTACCCGGGGATGTGACCAATCCGCCCACCTCTGATGTGGTTCGTGCCTTAGCCCAGGTGGCTACCTCCATGCCCCCTGCTGCTGTGCGTGCCTGGAGGATAGACGGTCAGGTCCCGGCTCATCACTGGTATCCTCCTCCCAGCGCCCCCTATGGATCCAACTGGCATCCTTATTCGGAGCCTCCTGCCTTTCTACCCCCTGTTTCTTCTCTACCCCTTCCTGCTTATTCCATGCCTTCCGCTCTCCCTTCCACCTTTGCTACTGATTCAGTATCTCCCTCTCCCTTTCAAGTGCCTATTACTTCTTCTATTTCTTCTCCCCCCGCCATTTCTCCCTCCTGTTCCTCTTTGCCTTCCCTTCCTCGAACTGACACTCCTATGCCTCCTCCTACACCTTTGGCTCTTAATATGACTGAGTCTTCTTCCCTTCCTTCTATCTCCGTACCAACGACTTGCATTCCCGCCTATCCTCTTTCTCCCCTCGCAGTGACCTCTGTTCCTGTGACTTCTCCTCTTCTTTCAGTGGTTTCTGTTCCTACTCCCTCTTCTGGGACCGTTTCAGTCGCCGACCCTCCTGTTTCTGTTCCTTCTGATGAAGTCACTGCTGTGACTATCTCTTCTCCTCCTCTGCTCTTGCCAACTCTTCCTCTCTCCGTTCCTATCTCCCTTTCTATATCTCCTCCTTCTCTTGATGCCGTTCCTACTTCTGATCCTCTTCTCCTGACTCCTTGTGTCGTTGATGTGGGTAGCGCCCCTTCTCCATTCCCTTTACCTCCTCTGTCTCTCCCTTCTTCTTTGCCTCTTCCTATGCCTGCTTCCACCTCTTCTTCTCTCCCTTTGGATCTATCTTCCTCTGATTCCATCCATGACTTCTTTGTTCGTGTGGACTCTGCCACCCGTTATGATGCCCTTCTTTCCTCTGTTCAACAGGCCACACCTACTGCTCTTTGGTCCTCTATCTCCGAGTACATGTCTCCTTTTTCTTCCTGGTTCTCATCTCCTGTTTCTTCCTCCATTCTTTCCCAAACTACTTCTTCTGTTATCTCTACCTCCCATTCTTCTACTTCTGTCCATTCTACTGTCAACACTGTCACTTCCCACCTCAGTTCTCCCTTTGCCACTAATTCCAACACACCCTCATTGGTGATAAGCCTCCCTACTACCCATTCCACCTGTGCTTCTATTTCCCATGACCCCGTCTCTGTTACTTCTATTTCTCTTCCTGCCACTGTTCCTGCAACCACTGTGACTCCAGCCTCTTCTGTCTCTTCTGCCCCTTCTTCAGGGCTTCTGATACCGTTGACCTCTGGCCTGGAGGTGGTGGTGCCGGACCCTATCCCCGCCTCCATGTGTCGTGGGCCGTCGTATCTACCTGTGTGCCTGGATATATCTTCAGGTTCTTCCGTGGGATCACCTAGTCCTGCCTCATCCAGTATGGCGCCCCGCCGTAGCCATCGTCTCCGCCTTCGTCGCCGTACTGCCTCTAACAGCTCTGCTTCTACTGCTCCTTATGGGATTTCTCCTGCTTCCCGGACTCCACCTGATTCTCCCGTCGCTTCTGCCCCACATTCGGTACGTTCCTTTGATTATCCTAGCTTCCTTTTATATTCTTTGTACTTGGCTGTGGTGTGTCTCAGCCGTAATATACATTGGCTCACCTGTACTTATGTTATTTACAATGTCGTATCTTTCCCCCGTCCTCGGCCCTATATATTGTTTACCTCGGGGTTTTCTTCTGATAGCACTTTGTCTTACTGGTGTCATTTTCTTTATTTTATATGGCTCGGGGTCAAATGGTGTGTTGGGTTGTAGCCCCATGCATTGTATTATTTGGCCCATGTCGTCTGTCTTTCTTATTTTTACAGTCGATTCATTCCCTCTACCCATCCAGGGGTGTGCATTTGTCTCATTTCTAAATAATATGGTACTGTGGTTGCCCTGTGCACATACTCTGATATATGTTTTCCTTTCATTTTAGCCTCCTTCACAAGAGTAGCTACACACACCAGGCATACACAGTTACCGGTAAGTCCTATCATTTGGCTCATTCCTTTTATCTTGTCATTGTACACGGGTATTGTAAGGCATGTTTGTCCCTCTCCCATCATTTGGAATGGTATTATCTTCAATCCAAACGCTCTATAGCTGTCTCCTACCTCTCCTTCCTGTCTCTCTGTGCTGATCGGTATATATACTACCGCTGTTTCGTCGTCTACTCTGCTGTATGTTATGCTTGTAGAACATGTCACTATATGTCCTTTTGGTGTTGACATTGTTTTATGTTGTACATATTGTTCTGTATTGTCCGTACTACTCCATTCGTCCTCTACTAGATCGTCCTCCCTCAGTTGTAGTTTTCTAAAATCTGCTACCACCTTTGTTTGTTGTCTTATACGTTCTAGTGCTTCAAATAGCACTCCCCCTCTTTTCCTTTGGTCGCCGTTCATTCTGCTCCTTTCCCTATCATGACTTCTTCCCCTTCCTCGTTCCTTTCTACAAACAGCTGTAGTTCTGGCATGTTGAGTGGTGTATTGATTGCCATTACTATTCTCCCATGCTCGGCCACTGACTTACATCCGGCTGTTATTCCCTCTGTTGTTATTAGTCTCCATTCTAGTCTCCCTGGTCCATTCAAATTGACCTGTATCATGTCAATTACAGCTCCTTCTTTAGTTAAATACAAAGGTTGCTGTTTTTCTACAATTGTCTGTATGGGTACTGTTTGGCCTTTTATCCGTTGTTGAGTCTCTTTATCACATATAAATGTTCTCATCATTCGTCCTGCCATTTCCACTGTCTCTGTTTGTGTGTCTTTGTTTCCCCTCTCCCCCCTGCAGGTTACCCTGCAGGGCTCCGTTATGTTGTTTAGTCTGTACTCCTCTCCCTTCTTTGCTTGTGGCCCTGTAGTGCTGTTCTCGTGTTGTTCTGTATTATTATTTGCTTGTATCAACCCTCCTCCAGGGGCTCCCCGGTGAGTAGCTGTTGCTGTGCAGTCTCCACGCCCTGAGTTCCTCCTAACTGCTCACCACTCCAACCATCAACTGTGGTACATGGTCTGTGGTGTTATGGGCCCGCACTGTGTCTCATGGTAGTAGGTGGCTGGTCTCCACCTCCTGTCTCGTTGGCTCCTTGGCTCCGACTGGGCCTTGTGCTCCTCCCGCTGTCCCTCTTATCCTTCTGTCGTCTGGTCCCCGTTCTCCCCCCCCCCCCCTTTTCTTTTTATTTTTCTTCTGTGTCTTTTATATCTCGGCTCATTCCCTCCCCTCCCATTTCCCCCCCCATATTCTCCTTTTTTCTACCCCACTTATTTCTATTCCCTGACTTCGGACGTTCAACCCTCTTTTCAGAATTTTATATAGTTTTATGGCCATCCTTTGCTTTTGTCTGTACTGGCCTCTCTACCGCCAACCTCCTTTGTTCTATTCCCTCCTCGGCTTTGATCGCCATTCTTTTCCCTTCGCTGATTAGTATTCCTTCAGTGATATGCAACTTCTGTATCCTTAACATGAGCATATCCCATGCGTCCCTTCTTCTGATGCATTGCCTACACTTCAGCCTGGCCTCCAGTGCAGCATGTACATAACATACTGGGGTATAGTATCTACTGTCTGTTATCATCCTTACCCCAAATTTCATATGGTGTTTATTGACTTGCCATCTCAATACTGTTGGCAGTGCGTCAATGTTGATTCTATTCTGTGATATTTTCTGCATGCATAGCTGGAAAAGGGAGGCTCTCTCCTTCTTAAACAATGGTGGCAAGTAGTATCCTGGGGTCCACATGACATCGGCCACATCCCCTCTTCTTTGTCCCTTGTACTTTCCTGCTGTTACCAACATTTTGTCATATTCCTTATTCCCCTTTTCTGCCTTCCTCCCCTTGGATGAGTCCTTCCATTGGGTTCTAGCTGTTTCCCTACTCATCCCCTTTTCCCTCGTCTGTCTTCTTACAGTGAATTCTCTTGATGTGCCTCTTTAGTCCGTGTCTCGACGCATACATTCCCTTGCATATGCTACATCGTATCGTTCTGGGTTGGTGTATTATCTCAAAGTGCTCTCTCCTGCCACCTTCTGTAGGCCACACCAGTGGACACCAGTTACATTTATACCCTTCCCCTATATACTGTTCTCCGTCCTCCAGGTAGTATGGCCTGTCTGTGTCCTCCCCTGTACTTTCTGTCTGTGTATCTACCTCCTTGGTGTGTTCTCCTCCACTTTTTCCTTCTATTATAATATTTAGCCTCCAAGCTTTCCTTGTCTGAGTGGATGCTTCCTTCGTTTGTTTGTTTGTTACTTCCCTATCTTTTCTGATCTGTTTCCCTTTCCTGGAGTAATCCAGTGGTTCCTCCTGTTCCGTCTCTCCTTCTTCCTCCACCCCTTGTCTCTTTCTTTTGTATTCTATCTCCCTTTTTCCCTTTCCTACCTTCCTTCCTTCCCTTATTCTCCAATTCTTTTCCTCTCCAGTTATATAACCCTCCTTTTCAGGGTCCCCTTTCCTGAAGCATGGTGCTGTGGCCTCTCCGTAGTAATACCTTCCTTTCTTTTCAATCCTTTTACTTCTCCTTACTATCTCCTGTCTCTTCTCACTCTCCCTTTGGTTTGTCGACTCCTTTGATGTCTGGTACGTCCAGTAGTCCTGCAAAAATTCGTCTAATTCCTGTATTTCCTCCCCTTCCTCGTCGGTGAACCTGGTGTTTCCACCTTCCTCTTCTCCCTCGCTTATAGTTACTATCTCCTTTGGTGTTTCCCCTTCACCTATGGTTGGTCTTTCCTCTTTCCTGCTGTCCCTTTCCATCAATATCAATTGATTGTCCTCTAGTTGGCTGATTAATTGTCTTACACTTATGTCGGCTCCTTTATACCTGTTGTGTTTCCCCGTATACTCTTTCATTGCCTTGTTAATTCCACTAGTATGTCTCTGTATGGCCTCAGTGGCCCTTTCACCCCAGTCCTATTGGTGAGGTTGTATCCGGTTCTCCCCTTTGTGTTGAGCTGCTCCCTGTCTGTGCGGGTACGTCTGTATGCTTGGAGATGTGCATGGGTACTGCCGCATCGTGCCCTCCCCCCTCCCCCCCACCCTCCTTACTCGCTGGAGCTGCTCAGCTGCTCCCTTCCTTGTCGTGGTTGTCTTTTTATTTTACCTTTAGGTATCACCACCTCATCGCTTATTTCCTCCTCACTCCTGGCTTTAGCTGCTAATTGCTCTATTCTGTCTCTTCTTTTCCTCCTCTCTGTAGCTCTGTCCTCTCTGGCTGTCTTCTTCTCTTGTCTCTGTTTCTCTAATTTCTCTTTCTCTTGCAGTAATTGCCTACTTATGTCTACATTCTTAGTTCTCCCTCTTTTCTTTGTTTCCCTTTGCTCTCCTTGTTTTTCGTCGCTCTCCTCTTCCTCGCTACTAGCTCTCTGTCTTTTGCTCCATTTCCCTAAAATTTTCTCCTGTTTGTCTCTTTTGTCTGTTAAACTTTGGGCAATTCTAATGGCTGCCCGCCACGTTTTTCTATCCACTCCCGGAATGTTCTGTTCGGGTGTGGCCCGGCCAATATCATCAGGCCCTACCACCCTATCGGGGGGGCGGATTTGCTCCTCTGGGGACCCCCCCTCACTCCTCTGAGTGTCCGAGTCACTGTCCTGAGTGTCTCCTGAATTTCTCTGTTCATTTTGGGTTCTCTTATTTTCTTCGTGAATGACATTCGGTTTTGGCCTCCCTATGTTGGGTTGGGTTGGCTCTTCCTGAGAGCCGCTGCCTTCTATCTCGAGCATGTCATCCCTTCGGGTTGTGTGATCCACGGGCTTTATTCTGTTACCTGGTATTCCTACTATTTCTCCCTCCCCTTCCACTATTGTTTCCAAATACGCTCTTTTCAGCTTGTTTACATTCGTCAGGTGTCCTATCATCTTTCCAGTCTTGATTGACCTCAGCTGTACCCTATTGTCTCCCTTGACCTCCTGTATTCTGTATGGTCCTCTATACTTCCCCGCGAACTTGGATACATTGTTCTCTGCACACATGGGGTCATAGTACCAACAATATTCTCCCTCTTTGAAGGCTACCGGCCTTGCTCCTTTGTCCAGCCTATCCCTCATTTTGGTTTCATATACATTGACGTGTTCCTTTGCCATTTGCCTATATAGCTCTATACAGTGCTTTGTCCTTATGAACCACTCAGCCTCACTGCCCACCTGTGGTTCCTCCCTCTCCTCGGGGTAACCTATCGGCGTAGGGTCCCTTCCAAACATAAGGGTATAGGGCGAGTGTCCCGTTCTCAGGCTGATATTGCTCCTGATATTCCATAGTGCTATCCCTAGCAGATCTGGCCAGTACTCGTGATCCTCTGTCACATAACATGCTATGACGTCCTCCAATGTTTTGTGCAGTCTTTTTGCTCTGGCATTTCCGGTCGGATTTCTTGAGCTTGTGAACCTTTGTTTACATGTCAGCCGGGCTGTAATTTCCCTGAACATTTTCCCCAGGTATGTGCTTCCTCTGTCACTACACATTACCTCTATTCTGCCGTACCTACATGCCATTTGTTGCAAGAACACTGTAGCTGCTGTTGTGGCTGTACAATCTTTGGTACAGAACGCCTCCGGCCATCCCGTGAGCAGGTCTATGAAGGTCATTATATATTTGTAGCCTTCTTTAGATTTCCTAATCGGTCCTATGAAATCTGTCTGTACTACCTGCCATGGGTAGTCTGGCATGTCCCAAGACCTGGCCTTTGCCCTAAAATGCGGTGCTCTCTTCCTAAGGGCGCATCTTTCACACCTCCTTACATATTCTACTATGTCCATGTACATGTTTTTCCAGTAGAACGATTCCACTAGCTTGTTGTTTAGTGCTGTTGTTCCTATGTGGCCTCCACACAATATGTCGTCGTGCATCAGGTATAACACCCTAGGTATCATACTTTTAGGTACCATTGTGCGTGCCTTCACTTCCATGCTTCTCTGTGTCTTCCTCTTTCTCGGATCACTGAACTTATACAATATTCCTTGTTTTATACCCATGAAACCTTCCTTTGCCAACACGGCCGCCGCTTCCCTTTCTGATTCTGGTAGTATCCCTTTCATCAGATAATCCATTATGGGTCTACATTCGGGGTCTTTCTCTTGTTCGATTCTGATCTCCTTTTGTGTAATCTCTTCTCTCCCTACTGGAATATTTTCAGGTTCATCCTTTTTCAATCTGGCCTGCTTTCTGGGTCTTCCTTCTATGATGTCCTTCAGTGGCCGGTCATACCTGTTGGTTTCTCTTTGTGGCTTTGGTTGTCGTTGTGTTGTTACTTCCTCTTCGCTGCTGGAGGTTGTATTCGTTCCGCTTGAACTTCCAGTCCCCACTTCTATCGCCAACAACTCACATCCTACCTCTGGTTCAAATTCCTCTCCTTCTTCCTCCACTCCTATTTCCTGATCGCTTAATGGCACCCTGGATATAAAATCTGGTAGGTAGTGTGTCTTTCCCGGTTCGTACTTTATCTCATAGTTGAAGTCTGTCAGCGCCAAGCTCCATCTTATCAACCTCTTTGAAGGCGCCTTTGCCGCTTGTTGTAGTAGTGGTATAAGGGGTTGATGGTCTGTTATTATAGTGATTCTAGACCCTCCTAGCATGTTTTCAAAGTGTTTTAATGTTTTTATCACAGCCAATCCTTCTTTCTCCGTTATAGTATAGTTTGTTTCACTTTTGGTGAATGTGTATCCATAGTAGATGACAGGTCTCATTACACCGTCCTTCAGGTGGCATACCGCACTGCCGCAGGCCATATTTGATGCGTCCGTCAGTATATAGAAATGTCCTCCTATCTCTGGATGTACCAGCAATGGTGGGCTGGTCAGTTTGTCTTGTATTGTTTTAAATGCTCTTTCACATTCTTCCGACCATACAAACGGTACGCCTTTCCTCAACAGTTTGTTCAGCGGTACTGCCAATGTGGCGTAATTTCCTACAAATTTGTTGTAATAATTACACAGCCCCTGAAACGATTGTAGAGTTTCCTTGTTGTTTGGTCTGCCGAATTCCTGTACTTTCTTTATTATCCTGGGCTGTGTTCCCAGTCCTTCTGCGTTTACTGTGTGCCCGAGAAAATTTATTTCTTTCTTTCCCCATTCACATTTGGATGGTTTTACCGTTAGTCCTGCTCCCTGTAGTGCCTTCAGCACTTTCTCCACATTTTCTATGTGTGATTGTACGTTAGGGTCGAATATTATGATGTCGTCTAAGTAGGCCAAGCATGTTCGTGGCATTAGTCCTGCCAGTGCCAGTGACATTATTTTTGTGAATTGCCATGAGCTTTGTCTCATGCCAAACGGTACTCTCTTCCACTGGTACACTCCCAGCGGTGATGCAAACGCTGAATACTTTCTGCTATCTGGGTGTAAGTCACATTGATGGTATCCGCTTAGTAGATCGATACACGTGAAAATAACTGGTTTTCTATAAGCCATGTATAGGAACAAGCTTCTAGCTGTCGGTGTTGGGTAGGTGTCGTCCTCTGTCATCATGTTCAGCACCCTATAGTCTGTGCATAGCCTGGGCTTACCGTCCTTTTTCTGTACTACTACCAGAGGGCTGCGCCACGCGCTGTTACTGGGTTCTATTATACCCAGTTTCAACAGCTGTCTGATCTGCGTGTCTATGATATCCATTTTCTGTGGGGAATATCTGAATTGTCTGGCTTGACATGGTCCCTTTGACTCGTCCACTCTTATCTTCATTGGTTGCCATGTGCAGTGTCCTATCTCCTCCATACTGAACGCCAATGTGTCTTTGTTTCTGACTAGCATCTTTTTAAACTGTATCTGTTCTTCCTGATTCATACATGTATCGGGCATTTCTAGCTTCATTATCTTTTCTTCCTTTTCTGTGTTTCTGCCCTCCTTTTGTTGTCTCTCCCCCCATCTTGTGCTTGCCTGTTCTGTTTGTTGTGTTCTCTCCACCCCGTTGTCTTTATATATAGCCATACACTCCTTTATTGACTTATCTATTTCCAGGTGTCCTAATGTATTCTCTAACCTGAGATGGTCTGCTCTCCCTTCTTTCGCATATGCTAGCACGTCCCACCTACCAATGAATATTGGATCCGGTGTGGCATTGCACACTTTCGTAAACCATCCTCTATCCGTGTAGTTTAAAGCATGTTCCACTCCTGCTACGGTGAGGTTTGATGGTTCCAATCTGACCACTTCTCCATATCGCCCACTGTCTCTCCTCCAAGGTGCTACCTGTATTATTTTCTCTTCCCATGGTTTTATCACCATGCTGCCTATGCTTGAAACAGGGTCCCCTGTGAACAACGTCACTTTCCCTTCTGTCATTTTAATTTCCGCCTGTGTGTCATTCAGTAGGTTTCTTCCTATTATAATGGGGTACATCAGTTTGTCTACCACGTAAAATTGGTAGCATACCCCTGAGCCCTGCAGGTTACATTTCAGTCTCACTATCTCCTTTAGTTTTCTGTCTGTCTCGTCCCCCAATTTTACTGATATCTCTTTGACTTCCTTTCTTTCCCAGATCTGGTCTTCATTTATCTCCTCCAATGTCTCTTTTGATATAAAGCAGTCTGATGCTCCTGTATCTACTAAACCATAGTATGTTCTCCATCCTATGTTCATTTCTATGAACATAGGTGACTGTCCCTTCTCTTCCATGGGTCTCGCTGATCCGTCCCTGCTTAACAGGTTTAATTCCGGGGTTGGAACGGACCAGCTACTCCGTTTCCCTGATTTGGTCCTTCCCTCCTGCCCTGGGGCATTCTCATTCTCATACTCTCCCTATATTGGCTCAAGTAGTAACATTGGTCTGTGGTGTGTGTGCTAGTGTCGTGGATGAGACAGTACTTTCCCCTGAATCCTCCTGCCGCGCCAGGTGGTTGCTCCCCTATCATCCTTACGTACTCTCTTGCTCTCATTGAACCCTTTTCTCTGCTGTCCATCTCCTCTGTTTGTCCTTGTATCCTGTTGTTCATGTATTGATTGGCATTCCCTCTGTACCCATTTCCTCCCCCTGCTGTTCCCCCGTTGTTCCTTCCGTCCCTGTTATTCCATCCATTTCCTGCTGTATTGTTGTTCGCTGTCTGTGTCCTTTGGGGTTCCTGTCTGTTGCCGTTGTTATAATCCCCTCTTCTGTCTCCCCCTTTGTTCTCCTGCCATGTTGTCGGTACTTCATTCTTTTCTGACCATTGGTTCCTGTATTCCATGGCGCACATCTCCATCATTCTGTTCATCTCTCTCTCATTTCTTTCATATCCCCTTAGACTGTTATCTGTTGTTTCATATACCTCGGCCATTCCTAGCTTTACCTTTCTTCCCTGTCTCCTTCTTTCTATGGATTCCAGTAGTTCTGCCTTTTGTACCGCTGCATTGAATGTTAACTGGGTTGTCTTTTCTAGTTCTTCCGCGATACTGTCCTTTACCCCTGATACAAATACTGATATCATAGATGAATCGTCCTTGCCCGGTCCGTCATATTCCTTCACCTGCAGGGCAAAATCCCTTACTGACTGACCCTTTTCTTGTTTTAAATGAGTCAGGTCCTGATGTTTCTGCCATGGGGATCTATTGTCATCGAATGTGTCTTTCAGTATCTTCCTAACTTTATCCAATGAATCTTTTTCTCGTTCCTGTATGGCTTTCATCCAAGTGGCTGCTGCTCCTTTTATGCATAGTTTGACGTATTTCAATTCTATGTCTGGCGTCCATCCACACACCCCTGAAATCATTTTTATTTCATCCAGAAATTCTTCATAGTCTTCACCTTGCTTCCCCGTAAAGGTAGGCAGCTTTAGGCTTGGGTTAGGCATGATGTCGTCTATTCCTCCCACTTCTACAGCCTCCTCCTCTTCTTCTTCTTCCTCCTCTTCTGGGTAGTATACTGTCTTCCTGTTCTTTCTCTCCTCGTCTTCCTTTGCTATCCTCTCTCTTTCTAATCTCCTTTTCTCTGCTTCCTCTCTTTCTCTTATCTTATTATTGTTTGCTCTTTCCTCCCCTTCTTTCAATAATCTTCTTTTTAATATTTCCTGTCTCTCTTCCCTTTCCCTGTCTTCTTTATCCCTATCCGCTCTTGCTTTCTCTATTCTCTTCCTTGTCTCTTCCCGCTCCCTCTCTCTCTCTTCTGCTGCTCTTTCTTCTCTTTCCCTGTCTTCTTTGTCTTTATCGGCTCTTGCTTTCTCTATTTTCTTCCTTGTCTCTTCCAGCTTCCTATCTCTTTCTTCTGCTGCTCTTTCTTTGTCCTCCTCCTCGGTTGTCGTTGTTTTCTTACAATATCCTATCCCTATTCCTGGTAGTATGTCTTCATAAAGCCCCTGTTTATTTAGTCTCAATTGGCTATCGCTGCTTCTACTTCTTCTACTTCCCTTTCTGTGGTCTCCTTCCTCTTCTTCTCCACTACTCACGAGTCCTCCCTCACTACTACTTCTGCTTCTAATCGGTTTCTTTCTTTTCAGGCCTTGGTTCCTGTTCTCTTCATTTATCCCTTTTTCCTTTTCTCCTCTTTCTACTACCTTCTGTCCTTCCTCAGTCGTTGTTTCTTCTTCCTCTGTTCCTTTCTCTCTTGTTGCAGCTCTCTCCCACTTCCTTTTTGCTTCTTCTCTGTATTCTTCCTGTTGTCTCCGGTTGCTTCCTGTTATCCTCTGCTCCTCGTTTATATGGTTTTTTAATTGTACTATGTCTCTTTTCCTTTCTACCCTATTCCTTTCGTCTCCTTTTTCCTGGATCCCCTTCGCTTGTTCTTCCTGGCTCAGACCTATATTCTGTCCTTCTCTGTGTGTTGGTGTTCTTTTCTTTGCTGATTCTTCTATGCTCCCTTTTTCCTGTAGCTGTATTATAGCTATTTTTGGGCTTTGTAGTCTTTGTTGTATCCCTACCTGTGTTATTATTGCTTCTCCATCCCGTGCATGCTGTAATACATATTCCTCTGTTCTTTTCTGTGTCAATGATTCTTCTGTCTCACTGTCTTCCTGTTCCTGTATTATATTGTATTCCTTAAAGAAAGGGCTCGTTATCTCTCTTTGTATTGGTGTTAGACTGATTTGTTCCCCTCCTATTATTGTTGTACCATCTTCTCCTTCATCTGTGCTATATGTCTTACTAGTTGTTGGAGTTCTGTCTTTCTCGTTTTCTGTCCCTTCCCTCTTTCTCCCTAGTCGTCTTCTTTCTATAAATAACTTCCTAACTACTGTCTCTAAATGCCCCCCCTCTCCGAGGTTATGACTTAGAGGTGTGCCACTATCGGTGGCTGTGATCAGTTCTCCCTTTGTCTCCCCATCTACTTCTTCTCCTTCTCCCTCGCTGTATATACGTTCTGTAACTTTTACTATCGGAGTCTGTTCGTCTTGGTCTTTTTCTGTTTCTTCTTCTCTCTCCAACTCTTCCCCTTCCCCTTCTGTGCTCTCCTCTCCTCCTTCCACTCGTCCCTCTTCTGTTCTACTTTCTCCTCCTTCTTCTCCTTCTTCCTCTGGTTCTTCCTGTTCTAGTTCTCCAGCTTCCGATGCTTCTTCTTCTTTTTCCTTTTCCTCTTCCTTTTCTGATTCTTTGTTCTCCCCTTTTCCCTCGCCCTCCCCTTCTTCTACTGTTCTGTTCTGTGGTTCTCTGTTCTCTTGGTTTTCTGTTTCTCCCCCCACCTCTAAGTCATTGTCAGCTGCTCCAACCGTGGCCCCGTGGGCCCCTCGCCGCTGCCCGTTTTCCACCTGTTCTTGTTCACTGTTTCTTACTGTAGGTGGTCCAGGTGATGTCCTGTCAGTTTCCTTATGTATTGGCCGGCACAGTACCGCCGACAGTCCTGGGTAGGGTGTTGCTCCCGTTGGTATAGGCCTTACCTCGGGTAGCTCTTCCCTTTCACCTGGCCGGGATGTGTGTGGTTTTTCCTTTTTCTTTCCTGTCTTAATTGTTACCTCTCTTCTATTCCTATATCCTAGGCTTATCTCTTCTACCGCCCCTGACGATCTTAGCCCCCTCCTGGGTTGATCAGTCCCCTGTCGGAGGCTTCTTTCATCAATCTCTTCTTCTGTTGATTCTTCCTCCTCTCCCTCTGTGTCTATAAATTGTATATCCTCCTCTCTGTTTGTGTTCCTATGTGCTTGATTCGTTAGCCCTATGTGTACTTTACTGCTGTGTCCTGTGTGCTCTATACCCTGCTCACCCCCTCCGGGCGCCCCCCATGGCAGTGAGCCGCTGGGCGGTACGGGGAATGGCGTCAGAGACATGAAAGTCCATCTCAGCCAAACCAGAGTAAACCACCATCTGGGCTATAGTTAATGTCCTATATAAACATAGCGTTTTAGTATACTTAAATGGGGTCCAACATTCACCTTCTACGTTCTTACTCTATGGGGTAAACTAGTCAGAGGTAGGCTTCCGCCCAAGGATAACGCAAGGGTAGTGAGATCCAGCTTTATTTGATGTTGTGGATGTTATAGTATATATAGAGCACTTTCACAGGTTTATATTATAACCACAGCCTTCCCTTCATATATATAGAGATATGTACATCATTTCTAGCATTTAGCTCCAGGGCTTGCATTGATAATTATACGCGACGGCCTTAGTCAA
This sequence comes from Harmothoe impar, assembly GCA_947462335.1. Classification (NCBI taxonomy): domain Eukaryota; kingdom Metazoa; phylum Annelida; class Polychaeta; order Phyllodocida; family Polynoidae; genus Harmothoe; species Harmothoe impar. The sequence goes on from OX381720.1 coordinate 27,879,640, forward strand.
GGCAAAGTATACATATAAATATCCAGCAGGAATCCTTTACGGAATCCAGAATGTATAAGTCTCCACGCAGTCAACCAATAAATACTTTCAACCTGCTTTCAATTAGGTTATTATATGTCCATATCATAATCATCAACATGTCTCGAAGACGACCTCATACGCTTCTCTATGATACCGATGGATCTGATATCGGTTTACGAGAACACAGGTGCAATCTAAGGGTTACTCTCCGGTCACCACTATGGATCCGGGGTATACACATACTATCAGTTTCCAATTCATCAGGTCGGCCAGTCTATACAACTGACTCTCCAGTTCCATGCTTATAAAACCGGTATACTGTATCACTAACTCCATGGTTCTCTCCAGAACATAGGACTCCAAGTTAGCATGTGAATAGAACATTCAATATACAATTCCGGTGACAATGTCGATATACCATATCTCCAATTGAAACGTTATACATAACTGCACAGATTCCAATGATCCATATTCCCAACGTTTAGACCACAAGACCGTTGTTAGTCACTGTTAAACCGATGTTAAACCTTTAGAACCACACACATACTCCTCGGGAGTTACTCAGTGCCATCTGGTGCTCTCGATCGTACTCCCCAAACGCTCACTGATAACTGACTGCGCTTTCCTTTCCCCCCTAGGCTTATACTTGTTTCTTTTACTTTATTTCAGCTTCCCTTCATGACCGCACCCAGCACTTATTGATTGCTCGTCAGCGTCATCTCTCATCTCTATTGATTGGCCATTAGGCGGCCCTACTCAAGACCATCCTGGATAAATTAGACATGGGATGGTCGCGGCCATGTCGTGCCCGGGGCCGGCCCTCAGCCTGTGTCGTTGCCTACCCCCTATGCTGCTCTCGAGGCCCTAGTGATCGCCTCCTTCACCAGCTACCCCACCTGCTGCCCTTGAGGCCCTGGTTAACCGCCTCCTTCGCTACCTACCCCACCTGCTGTTCTCGAAGACCCCGGCCACGGCCATCCTGGCTCCATGGATTCTAACCCCGACACATAGCCCCATTTGCCTGTACTACTTGCCCCCATCGCCGAGGCCGCGTTCCCCATTCGCCGTTCGTCTTCCCGATCTTAGCTTATCTCCTGACCTGGATTTTATACCGTGTTATCTTTCCCACCAGCTGTGTCAGCCCGGATCCTAGTTTATTTGTTGCTTTCCTGCTCGGGCTCTAGGCCCTGGCCACAGAGCTGAATATATTTAGTCCATATAACTTTTGACTCTTATTGTGGCCAAGTCTACCATTACAGGACCTTATAACATTATATATACATGTTCCTTATATTCGTTATTTACTGCGTGGCCCGCGTACTGGGCTTGTCCGATTTACATGTGACTTAATGTATGCGACGACTTTCTTTTCTCTTATTATATTAATCTCACTGTACTTGTATCTTAAAGTGTACTGTTTCTCCCCCACTTATTCAATGTATATCTACTATACCCATACATATTCATACATATATATGCACAGTTTCGCCCGTTCCCTTATGTTATATTATACATTATTTATCAATCAATAAATATATCCTCCAAACCTTTTTTGCTCTTCTTTAGTTTTCCACTATAACCCAGCACCCTGCCTTTAGGCACCCTGATTACCGGCCCCCTGCCTTCAGGCCCTCCGGATCTCAGGCCCCCGGTCTTTTGGCACCCTGGCCATAGGCCCCCTGTCCATAGGCCACAACCTGCCATACATCCAACCCCTGTTATACGTCCACAACTCTGTCATACGTCCAATCCCTGTCATACATCCATTTCACTGTCTCTAACAAATTATTCTGCCCTCCTCCTCACGTCCACTACCACTTCCTCACGTCCACTACCACTTCCTCACGTCCACTACCACTTCCTCACGTCCACTACCACTTCTCACGTCCACTACCACTTCCTCACGTCCACTACCACTTCTCACATTCAACCCCCTCCTCACGTCCAACACCCTTCCCTCACGTCCAACACCCCTCCCTCACGTCCAACACTCCTCCCTCACGTCCAACACCCTTCCCTCACGTCCAACACCCCTCCCTCACGTCCAACACCCTTCCCTCACGTCCAACACCCCTCCCTCACGTCCAACACCCCTCCCTCACGTCCAACACCCCTCCCTCACGTCCAACACCATCTCCTCACGTCCACTACCTGATCCTCACGTCCACTACCTGATCCTCACGTCCACCACCATCTCCTCACGCCCACTACCCCCTCCTCACGTCCACCACCATCTCCTCACGTCCACTACCTGATCCTCACGTCCACTACCTGACCCTCACGTCCACCACCATCTCCTCACGTCCACTACCCCCTCCTCACGTCCACCAGCATCTCCTCACGTCCACTACATGATCCTCACATCCACTACCTGATCCTCACGTCCACTACCTGCTCCCTACGTCCACTACTCCCTCCTGACGTCCACTATACCTTCTCCTCACGTCCAACTCAGTTTATAACAAGTAGCACGTCAGGGCTCAGTTGCATTTGTAAACAAATGTGTAAAATGTGCATACATGTACTTTCCATGTTAGCTACATTTTTATTATTATTATCATTATCATATCATGTTATTATCATATAGCATGTATGCATGTCAAAAGTTTTTTCTGTCATTATGATTCATATTTAGCCCCAATCAGAGGGCAGTATGGCCACTTCCTCATAGCAACATGTTACACCTCTATAGTTCCAGTCAGACATGCAGAGCATGGCCACCTTCTTATAGTTACCACCTCTATACCCCAAGTCAGAGGGGTTGGACGTAAGGAGGGGGTTGGATGTGAGGAGGGGGTTGGACGTGAGGGAAGGGTTGGATGTGAGGGAGGGGGTTGGACGTGAGGAGGGGGTTGGACGTGAGGAGGGGGTTGGATGTGAGGGAGGGGGTTGGATGTGAGGAGGGGGTTGGACGTGAGGGAAGGGTGTTGGACGTGAGGGAGGGGTGGTGGACGTGAGGTAAGGGGGTTGGACGTGAGATAAGGGTTTGGACGTGAGGAGGGTGTTGGATGTGAGGGAGGGGGTTGGATGTGAGGAGGGGGTTGGACGTGAGGAGGGGGTTGGATGTGAGGAGGGGGTTGGACGTGAGGAGGGGTTGGATGTGAGGGAGGGGGTTGGATGTGAGGAGGGGGTTGGACGTGAGGGAAGGGTGTTGGACTTGAGGGAGGGGTGGTGGACGTGAGGTAAGGGGGTTGGACGTGAGATAAGGGTTTGGATGTGAGGGAAGGGTGTTGGACGTGAGGGAGAGGTGTTGGACGTGAGGGAGGGGTGTTGGACGTGAGGGAGGGGGTTTGACGTGAGGGAGGGGGGTTGGATGTGAGGGAGGGGTTGGATGTGAGGGAGGGGTTGGACGTGAGGGATTTGTAAGAGATAGTGTTGGACGTGATGAATTTGAATGAGATAATGGGGTCTGGACGTATGAAATGGACGTGAGATTTGTGCCTACAGACCGGGGGCCTGTAGTCAGGGTGGCCTAAAGGCAGGGGGCCCCAGATCCGGAGGGCCTGTGGGCTGGGGGCCTGTGTTCCGTGGGCCTGTGGGGTGGGGGCCTACAATCAGGAGGGCCTGTATTCCGGATACCGCATGGGTGGTCTGACTGCCTATATAAGCCGACGTCCAGCATTATGCGGCTCACAAGGTTACAGGCAGTACTGATAGCCAACTTACCTAAAGTGTGAACAGATCCAAGGAGGGATCAGGACTGTGTGTGAGGAATTTCTTTCTTTCTGAAATAAACCTTTATTTTGCAACCTAGCTGTTTCACCGTATCCGAGAACTGTCTTGACTCTTTCTTTCGATACGATTTATCATACAAAGTTACAGTATGTACATTTATTTTGAACACAGGAAAGGTGTCTCATTCAGAAAACCATAGTGGAATAGGTTAAGTTAGCATTGACTAATGTGTAATAAGCAATGCTTTATGCATCATGACCTTTTTTTTACACTTAATCTTTAAGGATGGCACACTGTTTCAACTAGACACCAATGCATTTATGTATTTCTACACCTTAACCATTTAAGGATGGCGCACTGCTTCAACTAGACAGCGATGCATTTATGCATCATGACTTCTGCTTTAACCTAACCCTTTAAGGACGGCACACTGTTTCAACTAGACACCAATGCATTTAAGCATTTCTACACCTTAACCCTTTAAGGACGGCACACTACTTCAACTAGACACCAATGCATTTATGCATTATGACTTTTACATCTTAACCCTTTAAGGACGGCACACTGCTTCAAATAGAAAGTGATGCATTTATGCATCATGACTATCTATGACTCACAATGATGATGGACGGATGTGCATTGATGATAGATGATAGATGATTGATGATTGATGATGAATGTACAAACCTGATTCTGTCAATAGAGAACTACCTTTGTTTACAACAGTACTGTGTTCTGTCTTCTCTTCCTAGCTTCTATTTCCCCATTACAGTGGTGACAGCTTGGTTTCAAAAGAAGAACACACGCCGGAGGGAAGGAGGAAAAGAGAGAAGGAAGGACGATTCTGTTGCTGTGGGAAGGACGATTCTGTTGCTGTTGGAAGGACGATTGTGTGGCCATTGGAAGGACGATTTTGTGACTATTGGAAGGACGATTCTGTGGCCGTTGGAAAGACGATTCTGTGACCGTTGGAAGCACGATTCTGTGGGTGGAAATCATGGACGAAATCGTAACTCTGCTAGAAGGAGGAGTAAACAAGTGCAAGCTGGTTGCTTAGCAACTTAGATCCGCCAATCCGCCAGATCCGCCAGATCCGCCAGATCCGCCAACAGGAAGTTGAATCCGCCAGCAGGAAGCTGAATCCGTTGTGGTGAAGAGGTTTCTGTGGGTGTTGTGAAGACGTTTCTGTGGCAGATTTGAAGATGATTCTGTTGCTGTTGTGAAGACGTTTCTGTGGCCGTTATAACGACGATTGTGTGGCCCTCAAGAGGACAATTCTGGGGCCCTAAGGATGACGATTATGTGGCTGTTTATAGGACGATCCTACAAGAATTTAAATCCGCCAGCAGGAGGCTGAATCCGCCAGCAGTAAACAAATGGAAGCCGGTTGCTTAGCAACTTCGATCCGCCGATCCGCCAGATCCGCCAGATCCGCCAGATCCGCCAGATCCGCCAGCAGGAAGCAGGACCGAGAAGAAGGAAAGGGAAGAAGAGGGAAGGACGATTCTGTTGCTGTTGGAAGGACGATTCTGTGGTCGTTGTGAAGACAACTCTGTGGTCGTTGTGAAGACAACTCTGTGGTCGTTGTGAAGACAACTCTGTGGTCGTTGTGAAGACAACTCCGTGGTCCATGGAAAGGGAACTCTGTGGTCGTTGTGAAGACAACTCTGTGGTCATTGTGAAGACAACTCTGTGGTCATTGTGAAAACAACTCTGTGGTCGTTGTGAAGACAACTCTGTGGTTGTTGTAAACACAACTCTGTGGTCGTTGTGAAGACAACTCTGTGGTTGTTGTGAACACAACTCTGTGGTCGTTGTGAAGATAGTGGGAAGTTGTGTCTCTGGAAGAAATCATGGACGAAATCCTGACTCTATGAGAAAGAAGAGTGTGGTGTACAAATGGAAGCTGGTTGCTTAGCAACTTAGATCCGCCGATCCGCTGATCCCTCCGATCCGCTGGCAGGAAGTGAATCCGCCAGCAGGAGCCGAGACGGGGGTGCCGCACGCTGACCGAGACGGGGGTGCCGCACGCTGACCGAGACGGGGGTGCCGCACGCTGACCGAGACGGGGGTGCCGCACGCTGACCGAGACGGGGGTGCCGCAAGTTGGTGCCGCACGCTGACCGAGACGGGGGTGTCGCACGCTGACCGAGACGGGGGTGCCGCACGCTGACCGAGACGGGGGTGCCGCACGCTGACCGAGACGGGGGTGCCGCACGCTGACCGAGACGGGGGTGCCGCAAGGTGGTGCCACACGCTGACCTAGACAGGGGTGCCGCACGCTGTCCGTTACGGGGTTTCAGCATGCTGACCGAGACTGGGGTGCCGCAAGGTGGTGCCGCACGCTGACCTAGACAGGGGTGCCGCACGCTGTCCGTTACGGGGTTTCAGCATGCTGACCGAGACTGGGGTGCCACACACTGACCAAGACGGGGTGCCGCACGCTGACCGAGACGGGGGTGCCGCATGCTGACCAAGAAGGGGGTGCCGCACACTGACCGAGGAGGGGGTGCCCTACGCTGACAGAGACCGGGTTGCCGCAAGCTGGTGCCGCAGGCTGACCGAGACGGGGGTGTCGCACTCTGACGGAGAAGGGGGTGCCACAAGTTGACCGGGACGGGGGTGCCGCACGCTGACCGAGACAAGGGTGCCGCAAGCTGGTGCCGCACGCTGACGGAGACAGGGGTGTCGCACTCTGACGGAGAAGGGGGTGCCGCAAGCTGACCAAGACGGGGGTGCCGCACTCTGACCGAGACGGGGATGCCGCACGCTGACCGAGACGGGGGTGTCGCACTCTGACAGAGACGGGGGTGCCGCACGCTGTCCGTTATGGGGGTGCCGCAGGCTGGCCCAGACAGGGGTGCCGCAGGCTGACCGAGGCGGGGGTGCCGCACGCTGACCGAGGCGGGGGTGCCGCACGCTGACCGAGGCGGGGGTGCCGCACGCTGACCGAGGCGGGGGTGCCGCACGCTGACCGAGGGGGGGGGTGCCGCACGCTGACCGAGACGGGGGTGCCGCACGCTGACCGAGACGGGGGTGCCGCACGCTGTCCGTTACGGGGGTGCCGCACGCTGTCCGTTAGGGGGGTGCCGCACGCTGACCGAGACGGGGGTGCCGCACGCTGTCCGTTACGGGGGTGCCGCACGCTGACCGAGACGGGGGTGCCGCACGCTGACCGAGACGGGGGTGCCGCACGCTGACCGAGACGGGGGTGCCGCACGCTGACCGAGACGGGGGTGCCGCACGCTGACCGAGACGGGGGTGCCGCACGCTGACCGAGACGGGGGTGCCGCACGCTGACCGAGACGGGGGTGCCGCACGCTGACCGAGACGGGGGTGCCGCACGCTGACCGAGACGGGGGTGCCGCACGCTGACCGAGACGGGGGTGCCGCACGCTGACCGAGACGGGGGTGCCGCACGCTGACCGAGACGGGGGTGCCGCACGCTGACCGAGAAGGGGGTGCCGCACGCTGACCGAGAAGGGGGTGCCGCACGCTGACCGAGAAGGGGGTGCCGCACGCTGACCGAGATGGGGGTGTCGCACTCTGACGGAGAAGGGGTGCCGCACGCTGACCGAGACGGAAGTGCCGCAAGCTGGTGCCGCATGCTGACCGAGACGGGGATGCCGCAAGCTGACCGAGACAGGGGTGCCGCATGCTGACCGAGACGGGGGTGCCGCAAGTTGGTGCCGCACGCTGACCGAGACGGGGGTGTCGCACGCTGACCAAGAGGGGGGTGCCGCACGCTGACCAAGAGGGGGGTGCCGCACGCTGACCGAGACGGGGGTGCCGCACGCTGACCGAGACGGGGGTGCCGCACGCTGACCGAGACGGGGGTGCCGCAAGCTGGTGCCGCACGCTGACCGAGACGGGGTCGCCGCACGCTGACCGAGACGGGGGTGCTGCACGCTGACCGAGACAGGGGTGCTGAAAGCTGGTGCCGCACGCTGACCGAGACCGGGGTGCCGCAAGCTGACCGAGACCAGGGTGCCGCACGCTGACCGAGATGTTCCCACAGGCGGGGAGTCATGCCACTGAGGCGTTGCTGGAAGTGGGGAGACGTGGTACCGAGGCGTTCCCAGAGGTTGGGAGATGCAGTCCTGAGGCATTCCTAGGGGAGATGCGGGAATGGCAATCTGTCGACAAATTACCTAAGCCCATAGTTATGCCAGACAAGTTCCCTGGAAGTGAGCATCTAAATGTGTACCTCCTACACTTCGACCTTTGCTGCCGTGCTAATGGGTGGAACCATGAAGTAGTAGGTGTGTTCCTAGGGCTGAGTCTCACTGGTATAGCTAGGCGTCTACTGGTGGGTTTTGACTACAAAAACCCCAGAGGTTATCTCCAGCTGAGGGAGGCCTTAATTCAGAGGTTTCAACCCCCGAATCAGTCAGCCATGTTTAAGGCACTGCTTCGTGAGAAGAAGAGAGAGGTGGGTGAATGTCTCCAAAGCTACTCAGAGGAAGTGGAGAGGCTGACTAGGTTAGCCTATCCTAGGGCTGACCTCTCTACCATAGATGTAATGGCCATGGACTGGTTCATTGACAGCTTATCGAACATCCAGTTGCAGTTATGGATCCAGCAGAGCGGCCCCAGAACACTGGCAGAAGCTGTAAGAGTTGGTCTGCATGCAGAGGCCTGCATATATGCAAGTGACAAGGCGACAAGGGTAGCTGACCAGACCAAGGCAGAGGAGCTGACCAACGTGGAATTGGAAGTAGAGACATACCCAAAGGAAGTGGTGGATATCTCCAAGAGGGTTCAGACACAGCCAGGGAAGTCATGCTCAAGAAGGAAACAGAAGCGGTGTTTCCATTGTGCAAAAGATGATCACTTGAAGAAGGATTGCCCCCTCTGCTCCATCAGGACCTTTAGTCAGTGAACCAGCTCGCTGGGTCAGGATGTGCTTAACTGACAAACCATCAGAGCCCATGAGAAGAAGGGTAACCAAGGGAAAGAAGTTTCACTGGGGCAAGGCCAAGTGGAGAAGATCGCGGGCAACATCAAATGAGGAACCAGAAACTCTCACCGAGATCCAGTACCCTTCGGGGGAAAGATTGAAGATCCAGTACCCTTTGGGGAAAGATCCGGTGGGGAGCTACAGAAAAGTCACTGGCGCAAAGCATAGTGGAGAAGATCTGGGGCAACAACATCAAATGAGGAGCCGGAAACTGTCACCGAGATCCAGTACCCTTCGGGAGAAAGATCGAAGATCCAGTACCCCTTGGGGAAAGATCCGGTGGGCCGGGGCAACCGATTCACTGGAGCAAAGAAGAAGGGACCAGGATCCCCTGGAGCGACATCAAAAGAAGACCCCTGAGTTTGGTTTGAGGAGGGGAGAGTGTAGTGGTGGCGGATTCTGGTGCGGATCGGGTGCGGATTCTGGTGCTGATCTGCCCACTAGGTGGCACCACCAGAGGCCTGTCTATAAAAGGGCCTGCAGGAGCAGGATCCGCCAGTCTATGACTCACCATGATGATGGACAGATGTGCTCTGATGATAGATGATAGATGATTGATGATTGATGATAAATGTACATACCTGATTCTGTCAATAGAGAACTACCTTTGTTTACAACAGTACTGCGTTTTGCCTTCTCTTCCTAGTCTCCATTTCCCCATTACAATATAAACCCCTTAAGGATGGCACACTGCTTCAACTAGAAGGTGATGCATTTATGCATCAGGACTATTGTACCCTAACCCTTTAAGGGTTGCACACTGCTTCAACTAGACAGTGAAGCATTTATGCATCATGACTTCTAAAACCTAGAGTTTTCCTCAAACATAAAATGTGAAAGTATTCCAAACATTATCATGATTTTAGACCTTAATTGAGAGCAATTCACACCACCGATGGTGTGCATTCTCGCTTCAGTATATCTTTCCATGTCCTCAGAATCATTTTGGTTCTAAGCAATACATATATAATGCTCATTGCTCAATATATTTATTGGTTAATTAAATAGAAGCCAAATATCCTTACAATTATATCATAACAGGATGCTGTTTCTCCACAAATCTGCGGACGTCCGCAAATTTGCGACATGGACATATTCACCAGGGCTGTACAGGTCTGCATTCATGCATTAGGCTGACGCTACTTGACGTTGGATGAAGCTCTGGCAAATTTGGATAAACCATAATTTGGATAAACCATAATCATGTGCACATCATGATCTCTTTACGCAAGCTTATGCAATTTCTGGCTCGTCTGTACATATAGCTCTATCTGTATTTAGGGTGCTCACGGGTGTTCATAGTATAGGAGGCAATTAGCCGTTGGTCTACGTGTATTATTTATGTCCGGGAACCATAGACCACATTTCAAAGTTTGATTTCCAATAATATCGTCTTAAATACTAGGCAGGATGCTGTTTCTCCACAAATTTGCGGCCCTCCGCAAATTTGCAGACGTCCATAAATACACTGTCCATATATTTATGGAGCTCCGCAAATATGTATGGATGTCCGCAAATATATATGGAAGTCCGTATTTGTATGCTTAAGTACTAAAAAACGATTCCCATATATATTTGCGGACCTCCATAAATATATGGAAATGTTATTTACGGACCTCTGCAAATTAGCGGACCTCCGCATATTTGTGGAGAAACAGGATCCAGACAGGTCATTTTTAATAAACGTTTTTTTACACATATTAAGTATAGGACCAAAATTTGCGGGTCCCTACTTTTAGGGTGTGAAAGTTATATGGAATAAACTTTTCCCCCCAAGATTGCAAAACAAAACCTATGGCATTTTTCAATTTATTATCTTTTTTTTTGGCGGGGGAGGCGGGATGCCAAAAATCCAATCGGCGGGGATCAGTTATCCAAGTTATCAGAAAAAAAACCTGCCTAGTTTAAACCCCCATCCCCAGCCCCTACCCCTGCCGTCTTCCGGCCTCTGGGACAGGCCTAAGGGTAAGGCACGTGCAGGATGGTGTTTCTCCACAAGTTTGCGGAGGTCCGCAAATTTGCGGAGGTCCGTAAATTCACTCTCAATATATTTATGGAGGTCCGCAAATATATATGGAAATTGTTTTTTAGTACTTAAGCATACAAATACGGAGCTCCATATATATTTGCGGAGCTCTGCGGAGCTCCACAAATTTGCGGAGCTCCGCAAATTTGTGGAGAAACACCATCCAGGGGTTCCAGTGGGCGGCCGCGGGAGGCGGCCGCTGACGATATTACCAGTATGGTGATATACACTGTATTTCAATGAGTGAGCGATATAACCCCAATGATTATAAGCGATATAATCATGACTATAGCAATATAACCCAAACATTTTGCTGGACTTTCAGGTCCCTACTTACCATACAGGGGTTGCAATTTTCATTTATTTTTCCTCATGTTTTTTTTTGTTTTAAATAACATATAAAAATGGTTCTAGATAAGAGTGGTGAGGATCATTTGGGTAATATCGTCACTACCCATATTTACCCTATTAAATACATTTTTTCTCTGCAAACAAATATGATATTTGATTCAATGAGAACCAGAACTAACTATTGGCCAAAGATGGACAAAAACCTATAGGCCCTAACTATGTGTATCCCCTCATTATTCTTCAGGTTCGATCCGTATGGGCCCTGTGGACCTGCTGAACAGCCTTCGGCTGCATCATCTTATCATTATTCTGACCTGGTACAATGATTTTTAAAAACCCAACATCCCACAGTTTCAGAGGATTTAAAGTCTCTCAAAGTCAAAATTGGGTATATTGGGTCAAATGGTGAGAAATTGCCATATGTATGTTATTTCAAAAAGGTGGAAAATGAACTATATCCTATATTTCAATAATAATTGCATAGTATCAATAAGCATTCTCAATAATTGTAAAGGAGAAAAAAGAGGGGGACCAAGCACTGTTTTGTAACACCCGGTCCGACGGGTCGGGTTACCCTTTTTTTTCTTTTTTTTATTATTTGGCCCCATGATGCTGTTTCTCCACAAATATGTGGAGGTCCGCAAATTTGTGGAGGTCCATGAATACAATCTCCATATATTAATGGAGGTCCGCAAATATATATGGATATCGATTTTTTAGTACTTAAGCATACATACAGTAAAACTTCGTTATAAGGAGGACCTTGGGACCAGTGCCATTTGCTCCTTGTAAGCAAGGTCTCCTTATAAGCAAGGTCAGCCTTATTAAGGTCAAGATAACAGTATACCCCCTACAGGTGTCAGTAGTATAGTATGTATCGGAACGGGACTATAGTTAAGTACTGTTTATTACTCAATCGACCTGCAGCCAATCAGAGGCCTCCCTTTTGGCGGGAAATTCAAAAGCAGCCAATGAGAGGCCTCCCTTTTGGCGGGAAATTCAAATAGGTCACGTGACCGGAAGTGACCTACTTCCGGTCACGTGACCTTTGGGCGGGAAATTCAAATAGGTCACGTGACCGGAAGTGACCTACTTAAGAGGGTCACGTGACCACCATGTTGGCGGGAAATTCAAATAGGTCACGTGACTGGAAGTGACCTACTTAAGGGGGTCACGTGACTACTAGGTTGGCGCGAATTTCAAAATAAGTCACTTGAGATTTTTATGGATAAATAAATTTTAAAAAAGAAAAAAAGCAAGCTGAAAGCTTGCTAAAAAATAATTTAAAAATGTGGCTCTTTTTTTTAGGGGGGGGAGGGGCACTCTGGGGGGCACTCTTTAAGATGCATGGGGGGGGAGGGGGGGAGGGGGGGAGGGGAAGGGTTTTTTAAGAGTGAGACTCGCTTCTCTGCCCTCTCTTTTAGAGGGCAGAGAGGCGAGTCTACTGGTTCGTCTACTTACAATGAAATGTATCATGATTGCGTTTATGATGATGTGCATCATGATGTGACTATCTTACAACTTTATAAGAAATAAGCAAGGTCTCTCTCCTATACAATTACAGTTTTCTAGCTTGAAATATAGTCTTTCAACAGCTCCTTTTCTCATCTTACACAGAAGCAAATATCAGAGGCACCCAATAGCACCTAAACCGCTCTCAGACAAGGGTCGGGCACTGCTGGACTATAATAGATGGGTCAAGGACCGTTCTACTGAGAGTCAGGCTAGGTCGGACATTCAATAACGTGACTTTAGCAAACTTGCTCGAAAAGTCTGACCATGCGAGATCCTTATGCCCCAGTCTGTCAATGCTGTCCAGACTTTCAAGCAAGTTTGCTAAAGACCTGCCTGTCATTGAATGTCCGACTTAGCCTGCTTGACCCTCAGTAGAACAGTCCTTGACTCATCTATTATAGTCCAGCAGCGCCTGACCCTTGTATGAGAGTGGTATTGGCACCATTGGCTGACTCTGATAATTCACCTGTGTGCACGGGGGGAGGAGAGGGTTCACAGCTACAGCTCTCTTAAGGCAAAGCTTGCGCTTATAGAGCACTACTAGTGGAGGTTTGGATGAGGAGGCTATGACATATGATGTTTGTCTTAAAAAATAGCCATGGTGCATGTCGATGTCGCTTAATTATGCTCATATCTCATGTCGATTTTAAGAATTGTTCATGTCACCTGTCACTATGTTTTTCAAGCTTCATGTCAAATGTCACTAGGCTTCATCTCGAATTTAGTGGTCCACACTGCCGCTGCTGCTGCTGCTGTCGGTGCTGCTGCTTGTGCTGCTTGTGCTGCTCATGCAGCAGCTGCTGGCTGCTTGTGCTGCTGACGATGTCATGAGGGCTGCTGTTGACAGATGTTGCTGCTGCTGCTGCTGCTGCTGCTGCTGCTGCTGACGATGTCACGGATGCTGTTGACAGATGTTACTGCTTGTGCTGCTCGTGCAGCTGCTGCTGAAGCCGCTGCCAGCTGCTTGTGCTGCTCGTGCAGCTGCTGCTGAAGCCGCTGCCAGCTGCTTGTGCTGCACGTGCAGCTGCTGCTGAAGCCGCTGCTAGATGCTGCTGCTTGTGCTGCACGAGACTGAGTAGCCGCTATTCGGCGTTTCACTCCTTATGTACCCTGTCCTAGATAATCCTCTTAAAATGGCTGAAAAGACTCTCTCAGCACAGAGACTCTACTCAATGTAAGAGATCTGTTAAGTAAGTTTTCACATGCCGCCTGACTACTGCGGGAGGGTTTAGACTTAAGCAGCTTAGTGCACACACGTGTCTGTTAGAAAAGCTACCTGCACACCTGCCTTCCTTTTTCACTAGTATTTACCCCCTGCCGACTTATAAGGCACCTATACACACCTTCTTGCTTCTAGAGCTAAGCTGACTGGCAGCTATTTTAAAAGAGAATACCCGTTACCTGTATAACGGATAAGGGGGTTATGAGATTAGCGTGTGTATACAAAAAAAACAAAAAAAAAGCTACAGGGGGCGCGTGTCTGTCTGTGAGGTAGAGACCGTGTGGTAAGCGACTCAAGTGTAAAACAAAAGCACCTCCTCTTGCCGCAGTGAGTGGTGTGGACGGCGGCTGGCTAGTTGAATTTAAGCGTCAGCTTAAAAGATAATCCGTTCACGGGCTGGCGCGTCACACCTGGCGTTAATCACCCCCTGTAGTCTTTGTATACACAGGTGACTCGGCTTTATCTCTTCACCAGCTATAATCCCATATACATGTAGCGCACGTTACACTCGTTATCTCTCTTTTCATGCTGATGGATTAGGGGTGGAAGGGTTCAGGTGAAAAGCGATTTGATTCTCTCTGGAAGAGGGTGGGGCTCTAGGTGAAAACAAGCTTAGAACATCCAGATTAGCTGCTCTCTCAGCTATATAAAGAGCCTCATTTTTTCTAATCTCTGCCCACTTCGTCTTGTTGTACACTATCAGTCACGAGGCAGACGCTGGAAGTAGCAGATGTTTGCAGTATGGTTTATACAGAGGTTACCTGCTAATAGGATTTTGTCAGAATAGGGTGAGTTGCTATTAAAATGAACATTTAAATGGGTTGTTAATATGGTATCTGATGTTAATGAGCTAACACCTAACATTGAGGATTATGACCTCCCAGAGGGGCGTCTCGCCAAATTCTCCAGTCTTGACTATAGTCTTAACTGTCTAAAGACTGTGGAGCACGTTAATGGGTGGTCTCCTTACTAATTTCACTTGACCAGGCCGGCAGGGTCAACTAGGCTAGGTAATTACAACCACAAGGGCGGCTACTCAACATGCAAGTAGACCTACTACTACGAGATTGTCTTTTGACCACTCTGCCGCCGCCTGCTGGTCTGGCGATTACATGCTCTAGTATAGTTCTCCGCTCTTTTCGTCAGATGACGCCACAATAGGGTTTTTGTACATTTCCACGATACTCGCGAACATTTTAAACGCATAATGACCTATAATAAGCAACAAAGCACACTTCTAATATATTGAATATAAGAAACATGTCAACGTTGTGTATTTCTGATAGAATGAGGCAGATTCTTTGAAATATCAACCAAACTATAGTGAGATTGAAAATACTACACCATATCTAAAGCGATATAAAAGCTATATAAAGTCAGAACCTCTGACGGATCGGTAGGATCACTCAACCATTCGTCCTCGAAAGCAACACAGGGTTCCCGTCCAACAGGACTTTGAGCCTTGACGCTTTTGAGGAGGTTTGATCTCATGCTGCTTAACATGTGGTGTAATTAATCAACACCGCGGCCCCTCTTTAGGGGCCACACAATAAACAAAGAATAAAAAAGGGTAGGACTTAGGTTTAAAGTGAATCTCCCAGGATTTTGGCGAGGTCGACAAAGGAGGAGATAACAGATTAAACTGCAGGAGACTATACGCAAACCTTGATACTCTCAGAGGGGGAGCTCCATATTGCGGACCTGTGGTCAGATCTATCACCTCCAGGAGGCAAGCTGCATGTCGTAAATGTCCACCACAGACATTGGGATATATTGTTAATCCTACTCCAGGGTCTCCATAATTAGACCCTGAATCTGTTGTTAAACGGGTGTGAGGTGATGGTAACTAATACTTATGAGATGGAGCTCTTACGAGACATAAGCACCACCCAGCGCGGGGCTCGCCTTGAGATGGGAAATTCACTACAGTAGGGTGGCCGGAGCATTTTTGAAAATAAACTAGACACACATGTATTATGTATGTCTAGAATGTCTCAATATTCGCATTTAACAAATTAGCACTGTTATATTGATAGAGTAACTAGGTAACTAACTGTAGCTGATTACATATACCTCACTCCTCAAACCTTTCTGACAGATCTGAAGATCTGTATAGAGAAGACATGCCATACCCATGGCTTACTTATAGCTCTGCCATGCTATAGTGGCTATTGGGAGAACTAAGATTTCTCTATCTAACTGTATGACAGAAGGTGTCCTCTAGTGTTATTTATATGATTTTAATACTTGAGATTGGGGTCTGAGGTCCTCATATGACCCCCAGCAGATGCTCTGACGCTGGCTAGCGGTAGATTGTATCATTTCCATTCAAAATGCATTATTTTAACTTGATTTATCTCTATATTCAGTAATTTACCGTAAACTACCAATTAAAGATTTTCTATAAAAAAAATAAAAAATGAGCCCTGAAAATGCGCAATTTAGGTGGCTTATCTCAAAAAAGATAACAATATCCTAAGTAGTTATAGGACCCTCCATGGGATAGCTGCATTCAAGATGCTTCAAACAGAAAAGGAATCTCGTTGATACATGGATTTGCCATCAGCCAGTGCAAATTCTCCCAAAGGTCAGGTTAAAGAGATTTCCCAGTTATGAGCTTAAAGGAGACTCAAAACCTCAGGTCTGTCAACATTGCCCCTGAATTACATTATGTAATACAGTTTATAATGCATTATCCAGCCTGTATAGGATGGACCCATTCAGGATCTGTTGATAACAAATTACTAGAAGTGTCTATCTGCTTTGAATCGAAAATGATGGCATATCATAAAAGGGTCATTTAACATAGGATCAGATACACACTGGGCCCTCACGCCGACCCTCCGGCCACCCTAACTACAGCATTATCTGTCGTTGAAAATGGTGCTCGTGTAGAGTCGGGATGATGTACCAAAAGAGTGTTTTATACACAATGATATCCTTGTACAAATGCGTATACCTAGTAGGCAGCGTCTTATCATCAAATCTAAGAGGGTGCTATAGTTTTATTATACTTTTATAGACCATTTTTAAAATCCGAGCTTAGCTTAGTTCATAGTCTCCTTACCAATTTTTACTTGACCAGGCTGGCAGAGCCAACTAGTCTAGGTAATTATAACCACAAAGGCGGCTACTCAAGATCCAAGTAGACCTACTACTACGTGATTGTCTTTTTGGCCCCTCTGCCGCCTAGTTATTACATCCTCCAGTCTAGCTCGCCACACCCTTTGAGCAGCACCATTGCCTCGGTAAAAGTGTAGGGTGTGTGCTTTCCACCTTCAGGCATCCATAGATTCGATCACCATCACCCCCCTTGAAATGACCTCAGCTGTTAATTAGGGCGTAAAGCAGCCCAACAACCAACCAAGTCCCTGTCAAAAGATGTGAATAACGCTGTAGTCTGCCCGTTTCTGTGATCCAATATGAACCCTTCCTAATAGCACCCCCACTGATGCATTGCATAAAAATAGCCCCCCTGACCTCATTTCTTGAGCTATAAAAAACACAAACCCCTCATTTTAATCACAATATCATGGCAGTCAACATGAATGGAACCATTAGTGGAGAAAGATAAGAGTCTCTGTTTTCTGTAGCCTACAATATTATGGTGACATTCTTCATGTCAAAATGTAATAAATAAATATGAGTTGTTAAAACTTGTTACCATGGGGATGTTGGTAATTGTGTTCTTGAAGACGTATGTGAAATCCAGATGTATGTGCCTCTGCCCAATGATGTCCCTAGCCATTTTAAGTTAACCTGTTCTGTCTGAGTTAGAAGGGTGCCTAGGAGGGCTAGAGCTACAGAACCCCTAACTGCTGTGAAAGTGCCCCTCTCCTGCCTAGATCACAGAAATGGGAAATATGTTCAGTTGCATTCACCATGATATTTCTGGATCTAGGCAGGATAGAAACTCCTGATCTTTTACAGATCTGAAAAGCTCTCATAGGGATCTATACTAATGGAACCAATATGTATTTTTTAACTCATTTTTCAAAAATTTATCAAACTCCCTACCTTAGCGCCCCTATAAATAGGGTTAAGTACCTGTCCGACCCCTCTACCACTGCTGCTGGAGGAGTACCGAGAACTACCCTCTTTTTTAGAAAACTAAGTAAAAATTATCCTTCTTCATGTCCAGTTACATACAATGTCGATCAATTTGACACTGTAGCAGCCTGTCTCCATATCTGTATGCTGCATAAATGCACAATACACGGTTCTGCACGCACTTAAACCAAGGCTAACATGGTTGACCTATATAGATGTGATACTCTCGTTTTCGGGGCTAGTAGAAATTAGGCGTCTAATACGGACGTTCTGGGTTCGAACCCTCACTAAGTTTTAGTCAAGACGTCTAGCCACGTCGCCTAAGGCGACGAAAGCGCGTCAAGGCGTTTACAGGGTTCGAACCCGTGAGCTGCTCCTTGGGGCTACAAAAAACGCTTAGACCTTGAAATCCCATAGGGAAAAAATTTTGGGTTTTTGGACTTTAGGCCTTAATTTGAGGGTGATCCCGGGCTGATAGAAAAATAATTCTTGGACGAGCGGATAGCTCTGGATCTCTTTTATCTAAAACAGCGAAAAATTGATTATGGTTTCGCCGCAATTCATCCGACGGGGGGTAATCAGCCCCCCCCCTCTGCCAATCATGGCAGTGAATCTAGACGACCGCGCAATCACTCGCGGCCGTCGCGACGAACCGACTGAAGACCTCGGCATCTTAGTATGATTCGTGTGACCTACTTAGAGGCTCACACGGTGGGGGTGTGTCCGGCGTTCGGCGCGCTGATTGGCTACTGGTGGGAGGCGCTGTGCCGCGTCAAGAACTTCACCTATTTGGGACGGCTGTTAAAGGCGCACTGAGTTGAGGTGCACCTTTAAGCAAGAGCGCGATCTGAGGGGAGTTCATTAGGCTAGGGAGGCGCGCGCTTTTGGCGAGCGGCGCGCGCCATTTGGCATACCTCCACCATAGGAGGTGTGCCTAGGCGCGCGCCCAATATTGCCTAATGAACACACGGCAGGCCTAGTCTTGCGGACCCCTGTTTGGAGAGTGTAGCGGGCGGCTATGTCGCGCTCTCCAACCACAGTCTTAACAGTGGTCCGCAAGACTAGAGTGCAAGACGCGTGCACACACAGACCGAACAGACACACACAGACCCACACACCCACACACCCCTATCAGTGAGGCGTCTAGCAGATTTGGGAGAGGTGACCAGGGAGGTGCTCTCGGCTAGCGGCCACTAATTAGCTGTTTAGATAAGGCACAGAAACAAGGGTGATGACAGACTATGTGGTCAAGCAGCCAACATGCCCTGACACTTGATAATGGGTGTGGACCACCAAATTCGACATGGCGACATGGCCATTTCTTATAATTGACAAACGACATGAGGCCTAATGACAAGTGACATGAGGCCCAAAAATCATAGTGACAGGCGACATGAGCAATTCTTAAAATAGACATGGGATATGAGCATTATTAAGTGACATTGACATGTGACATGGCCATTTTCTAAGATCGACATTCGACATGGAGACCCCCCATCCAGAGCCCCTTGATAGATGACAGCTGTTGTGTGTAAGAAAAGCGTATGCCTCACAATCAAAGATGATAAAAGGCTTCATTAATTTGATGAAATTCTAAAATAGATATATTATTCATGTTCTGTGTTCCACAGAGGTAAATTAATTAAGCCTCAACTCTTTCTAGAAGCAGTAATACAAAAATGTATAACATGATAACGTTGTATCAAACATTTTCTTATATACTGGCTTCTGGTAGGAGTTGAATCATAAATAAAGTACCTATGTGAAGCACATGACATGCATGTCATGCTTATTAAAGAATAACATCAATTCAATCAGGTATTCAAATATTTTGGGTTTGCAGGCACAGTTAGAAGGGGTAAGGTTAGTGGTGGTATCTGACCAGGATGTATCAGATTACTACAAACTGCCCCTGACCCCTTCCACCACCACCACTGGTCACCGGCTGTCTGGGGCTCCCGTGGTCAGTGGATAAATTCTATCCACTCTGAATCTGCTAGACGTCTCTCTGCTATGTAGTGTGGGATGTAAAAGAAACCCTTGTCTCGGTAAAAGGGCCATAGATTCGATCACCATCACCGCCCTTGAAATGACCATAGCTGTTAACTAAGGCGTAAAGCAACCCACACACCCACACACCCACACACCCACACATTTTTCTGTATGAGCCTTCAGACCTGAAGCTGCTCAGTGTACGGGACTAGGTTTTGTCATAGGCCCTACGGACGCTACTCAAGGGGGAATAAGAGAGCTGTCTCACCATGACATGGGCTGGCTGTAGTTTTTTATGTTTCGGTACCTACAACCAAACAGCCAGTACCCACCCCAGGGCTTCATGTCGCACGCGGGAAAAGTATAACGGTGGCGCCAACTGTCGGAATAGCGGGTACACTACGTCAGTAGTTCTTTTGTTCTCCGCTGAGTGACTGGGCGAAATGTAGTCGGTAGCTCTATTTTCTGTGCACTGTTCTGTTCATTTTCTACACTTAACGCTTAAATAGACCGCGTGTTTGTACAAGCTAGCCGTTTTTATCAGTGCAAAAATTAAATAAGCATCGGATAGAACAATAAAAAAATGAGAAAGTAATCCAGCACTTAGTATAAGGCACCAGTTTTATCATGAGACACCGAAAGTCTGGTTTTTTTAAGGTGGATAAGACAGTCGACTGAGAGCTCCAAACTAACCAAAAACGTACCAGAGGGAGAACGTACCCGACAGGGCAGGGGCCTTCTACACCCCGGCTCTGATGAGCAAGCGAGGGCCTATTCCTCTTTTGAGGTGGGCCCAAAATTGAACAAAAGAATAAACTCAAAAAAAAGCCTTAAGATTGAAAGAGTTGTAGATACTGATTTTAACGAGGAAGTCCCATTCATTAGTTTACAAATAGTCAGTGTAAGTACGCCCATGTATAGGAGAGAGACCTTGCTTATTTCTTATAAAGTTGTAAGATAGTCACATCATGATGCACATCATCATAAACGCAATCATGATACATTTCATTGTAAGTAGACGAACCAGTAGACTCGCCTCTCTGCCCTCTAAAAGAGAGGGCAGAGAAGCGAGTCTCACTCTTAAAAAACCCTTCCCCTCCCCCCCTCCCCCCCTCCCCCCCCATGCATCTTAAAGAGTGCCCCCCAGAGTGCCCCTCCCCCCCCTAAAAAAAAGAGCCACATTTTTAAATTATTTTTTAGCAAGCTTTCAGCTTGCTTTTTTTCTTTTTTAAAATTTATTTATCCATAAAAATCTCAAGTGACTTATTTTGAAATTCGCGCCAACCTAGTAGTCACGTGACCCCCTTAAGTAGGTCACTTCCAGTCACGTGACCTATTTGAATTTCCCGCCAACATGGTGGTCACGTGACCCTCTTAAGTAGGTCACTTCCGGTCACGTGACCTATTTGAATTTCCCGCCCAAAGGTCACGTGACCGGAAGTAGGTCACTTCCGGTCACGTGACCTATTTGAATTTCCCGCCAAAAGGGAGGCCTCTCATTGGCTGCTTTTGAATTTCCCGCCAAAAGGGAGGCCTCTGATTGGCTGCAGGTCGATTGAGTAATAAACAGTACTTAACTATAGTCCCGTTCCGATACATACTATACTACTGGTGTCTCTTATACCCTAATAGACTTGATTCTAATACAATTCAGACGGGATCATGTATTACTTCAAGTCAACAATCCTCTAGGTCCTCTTCCTGGATATTTCCATCTCCCTTTCTCCTTAAGGCAACCACAGAAGTATTCTTTCAACCTCTCTAGACTGGAGTGGTGGGAAGTTTTAAACAGTATGTGACTGCGGCCCTTAGAGATGACTTCCCTGGGTAAGATTTGATTGTGCGAAATAAGAACATGAGCCTAAATTACCTCCTTATATCAGAGGTTAAGGTAAATATATGCCTCTACATGGGTAAAAATCGACACGGGCGACACGGCGACACGGCCCTTTTAGGCCATTTTAAAAATCGACGGACATAGGAAAATTAGGGATAAAAATCGACCCACAGGTTTTTTTCTCTAAGTTCTTATATACCTAAAATTCGACACAATGACACGGCCCCTTTGCTAAAAATCGACACGGCGACACGGTCAATATTTTGAGGACCCATGTAGAGGCACAAATATACCTCCTTCTAAGAGAGTTTTCTTACTATAGAAATGTATAGGGGAAAATCGGGACCACACAAATCTGCTTATCATAAGCAAGGTCTCCTTATATCAGAGTTCCTTATAACGAAGTTTCACTGTATCCGCAAATTTGTGGAGAAACACCATCCAGAGGTCCGTAAATATATGGAGAGTGTATTTATCGACGTCCGCAAATTTGCGGACGTGGGCAAATTTGTGGAGAAACAGAACCCATGCAGGATGGTGTTTCTCCACAAATGTGACAAAACGTGGGAAAACGTGACATTAGGGAAAAATACCTTTATTTATGTCCATGTCTTCAGCTACAATTTGATACCTCAAGCATCAAAATATTCGAAATAGTTGCTGAGAAATGACATCTTAAACATGGGATGGTAGGGCCATGTAGGAATTCAGAATAGACTGCAAAGCAATCACATATCAATCTATTTTCAAATAATCCATATAAATCATAATTATTAGAAATTAAACCAATAAATGCATAGTATTTTACATAGATTTAGATCTGGTAGGAATATTGGCATTCCGTTTTCATTTCTGAAATCCTCATGGATGGGGCAATTGGATGGGAATGATTTTTATTCCAAAGGAATGAATTGATGGTTGCCATGGCAACCAAATGTCAACAAATGGGCTGAAAATGGCTAAAAACGTTCTTTTTACATTCCAAATAAGACCAATTTAGAATCAAAATAGAATTTTGATATTAGCTCCAAAAAAATCCTTGAAAAAATTTAGTCTAAGGTCATTTTCTCTTAAGTATTCACATTTTTAGCTATATCTCCTGAAATATCATGTTTAGAGCATTTATGGCTATTCCCCCTAATGTTACGATTTCCCAGGTTTCGTCACAAATAATAATGCGGACGTCCGTAAATTTGTGGACGTCCGTAAATACATTCTCCATATATTTATGGAGCTCCGCAAATATAGGTCTATATCTCTCTTTGGTACTTAAGCATACAGATACGGACCTCCGTATATATTTGTGACACGATCTGCGAAAAGGGACCTTAGTGCAGGGATACTGTACTGGGTATAGGGACCTGAGTCTGACAGACTCAGGTCCCTATACCCAGTACAGGTCACATTTGACATCCGTATATATTTGCGGAGCTCCATGAATATATTTGCGGACTTCCATAAATTTGCGGACGTCTGCAAATTTGGAGAAACACCAACCAAGCCATACAGATCACCTTTGTCTTTGACCCCTCTACAGCCACAGGGTTCCGTTTCTCCACAAATTTGTGTATGTCCATAAATACACCCGGGAAATACACTCTCCATATTTACGGAACTCCGGAAATATATACGGATGTTCGGAAATATATACGGAGGTCCGTACATGTATGCTTAAGTACTAAAAAACGACATCCATATATATTTGCGGAGCCCCCAAAATATAAGGAGATATTTAATTTACGGACCTCCGCATATTTGTGGAGAAACAGCATCCTGTTCATGACAGAGGGCAGAGGCAAAATACACAGATCGATACTAAAAATCGGACCACTGAACATAAATTATACGGTGTACAAGTATTATGAGTTAAATGGCCTTCTAGAGCTTGTTTGGTACAGTTTTTAAATCTGACTAAATTACATCAAATTGTTATGGACTGACCATCCCTAAAATGAGAGAAGTCAGAGAAGGGCGGTTGGCAAACATGACTTCGCCATTCCCCGGATAGTGCACTTTCAATGCAATGGTGTACCAAACGCAGGCTTATAGCTGAATGTTAGCAATGATTTACCACCTACTTACTGAATAAATAACACCTACATGCCAATATGATGTCTATAGAGCTTGTTGATATAGTTTATACTGAATGAGATCGAATGACATGAAATTGTTATGGACCGATCGACAGCAAAATGAGAGGGACGGTTGGCAAACATGGCGTCTTTCCCAGTATAGAGTGCACTTGCAATGGTGTACAAACCCAGGGTTATAGCTCGAACTCCGTAGTGATTTACCACCCAAATACTGAATGAATAACATCTACATGTCGTTATTATACATTGTGTTGAATATCTAATCGATACAAAGCTTCATTATGGGGGATATGGAGAAATTCCCACCGACATGGTTTGCTGTACTCGTGGCCATCTGCATGGCAAGTGGCTACAGGGTGTGTTTTCTTCTCCGCTCTCTCCTCAAAATAAGCCATCATATGGCGAGGTAAACCACTAGTATTTCATACCAACAGAAAGCATATGACCTCTACTACATAGTCAATGAGATAAATTTATGAAATATGAATTGTATATTTAGAAATTAAGGATTTTATCGGACATTTCTGTTTCAGAACACCTCGACCGGGCTGTTAATCGGACTGCAGATGACATCATATTCCATTTAGATACTTCTACTACATATGGTTAGATAGACAATTTAGTTTTCTCTCCGATGAGATATAGTCAATAATAATCGTGCGGTAACTTCTGGAGTAAATTAAAGATTAAGGGAAAGAAGAAGCACAAAATGTGAGAACGGGCGGTCTGCACGGCGTCCCGGCCGCGCTAAGTGGTGGGTGCTTACTTCCAGGTCCGCGCTCCGCTTTTATAACCCATCAGCGGCAACTTTCAAACACACTCGCTTCAAGCTCCAAGCCGAATACACACATCCTCTTCATCTTCGCATAGAATCAACTACAAGACAACCATGTCTGACGCTGCCGCACCCGCCCCTGCACCCAAGAAGGTCGTCAAGGCCAAGAAGCCCAAGGTGGTTGCTTCTCACCCACCAGTGGCTGATATGGTCTCTAGTGCCATTGCCGCCCTAAAGGACAGGAAGGGATCATCTCTGATTGCCATCAAGAAGTACATTGCTGCCAACAACAAGGTCGATGTTGCCAAGCTGGCCCCCTTCATCAAGCGCTATTTGAAGTCTGCCGTCACTGCCGGTAAGCTCGTCCAGACCAAGGGAACCGGTGCATCTGGATCCTTCAAGATTGGCAAGGTCGAGAAGGCCAAGAAGCCTGCCAAGAAGGTTGTCAAGAAGGCTGCACCCAAGAAGGTCAAGATCCCAAAGAAGGCCGCTAAGAAGCCAGCAGCCAAGAAGGCCAAGTCTCCTGCCAAGAAGGCTGCTAAGAAGCCAGCTGCCAAGAAGGCCAAGTCTCCTGCCAAGAAGGCTGCCAAGAAACCAGCTGCCAAAAAGCCCAAGACTCCCAAGAAGGCCGCTGCCAAGCCTAAGGCTGCTAAGAAGCCTGCTGCCAAGAAGCCAGCAGCCAAGAAGGCCGCCGCCAAGAAGTAAGCTGAGCAGCTGACTTCGCCAACCAACGGCCCTTCTCAGGGCCAAACCCAAAGGTCCTTCTCAGGACCACCACTCTCTCACAAAAGTTAACATCACTCTGCCATGACTCCCCTCCCCCATAATCCCTGCCCCCATTCACCAGTCCCCGGCCCTTCACGTGCCCCGTATACTTGTAATGTATGTATACCTATATGTAATATACGTCGTCATTCACCCCGCCCTCTTTCCAAGACTGAGGGTCAGGTGAACTTCCTTTTCAATCAGAAAAAGAACCCCCCACCCAGTCTACTGATGGGTCAACCTTATTCACAATGAAGATTGCTCGGGAACTTACAATTCCTGATTAATCCAACACCTGGGACCTCACCTGGACGCCGTTCCTTTTCCTGCTTGTGTAGGAATTCCCAGAGCTGCCAACCTCAAGACTTCGAAAATCGTATTTTTTGGGCCATTTTATGCCTGAAAATCGTATTTAGCGTACTCCTATCACCCCAAAATCGTACTTAAATCGTATTCTTCATTTAGGGTCAAATACATTACATATCTGAGTATTGTAACACTGACAAGGTTATGGTTTTAAATTGAAGATATTTCCCTAACTCACTATCAAAATTTCTATGACAATCGTGAAAATTGGTGCCATTTTTTTCATATCTCAAAAGATTTTTCCTGAAAAAACATGATTATTTACTTTCGTGGATGGGGCATTTTACCTTTTTTTAAATGGGAAATTTGTCTGGGAGGTATCTGCAAAGCTGATAATAGGCTTTAAGCAGCTTCTAAAGTCTCAAGGACTGAAAATCGTACTCATTATATGTAAAATAACAGAAAAATTGATCAAAAATCGTACTGGGTACTCAAAAATCGTACTAAATCGTACTCACAATGCCAAATCGTATTCAGGCCCAAAATGTGACCAAAAAGCGTACTAATACGCCAAAAGCATACTACTTGGCAGCCCTGAATTCCTACATTTCTGCTGGAATTTCTGCATTGAAATCTTACAGAAAATTTACCAAAATGTTAGGACTTCCTACTTTTTGTCGGCGAAGAAGTGGCATCTCTGCTATAGGCCACCGTTCAACATTTAAAAAGTTCGCAACCAAGCTCAACATACTAATTTTACTTCTAGTACATGTAGTCTGGTTCTGCAGTCACGAATGGGATGTGGGATACTGAAGCGTTAATATGGGTAGAAGAGGTCATGAATCCTCGATCTTGGATCTCGTCAAATGGATTGGTTAGCGCCGCGGCGAGTACCGTACTCCCACCTAGTGGGCAGTTTTGTCACTAGTGACGTGCGGTATAACTGGTACCTGCTGGGTACGTTTTTTGCCCAAGTCAAATTTCCTAGGAACGTAAACAAATGGCGCACAAATGATGCAATTTATGTCACTTTACAAAAACACTGTTTTCTGAATAAATACTGGGATGCTAGCCTTAAAATTTGACAGGTGGTAGGTTATGATATAGGATGTCCTGCATGTTTAGTCAGGACAAAAACGGCAAGCCGAATTTGAATAATTTAGTCAAACCTGCTTAGAGACTCTGAGCATCCGAGCGAACGTAAACAAATGCGGGTCATATTTTGTGCTTAACAAAATCACTGTTTTCTGGTAGAATACGTGGATCTGGGCTTTGAAACTACACAGGCCACACGTTATGATATAGGGTGTACTGCAAGTGGCAGAAAAAAACAAGGTGGTGAGGTAGATTTGAAGAAAATAATCAAACCCCAGCGGACGTTTACCTTGGTCTACTTTTAAGGTCCATTTAATAAAAACCGGTCGGCAGCCACCACGAAATTGCCATGAAAATAGCTCTTCACTAAGTTTTAGAGTGTAGGAACTATGAAAATCGAACTCTCTGGATCAATTTACGTCATATACGTAGTTGATAAAACTTTTGAAGGTCCATAAGTGTCCGAAATGAATTATCCAAAAGAATAAGTTTAGCGCGGACGCTCACCATATCGGCCCTTCCCCTTCGCGCTCCGTCCAGTCCTACATCATACGAGTCATTTAGGGAGTGTTCACTTATTAGTTACAGGGGGGGGGGGGCAAAAAGTCCAACCCTAAGGGGGGGGAGGGGTAAAGAATTCTGGCCACTCTTGAGGGGGGGGGGGCGTAAAAAATTTAGCGGGTCTGCGCGTTACTATAGTTGAAAGGGGGGTGGGCGAAAAATTTTCGCCGCCTTCGGCGAGGGGGGGCAGCGCAAAATGTTCCATGCACTCTCCAGGGTTGGGAGGGGCGTTAGCCCATACAAGTAGGCCCTCTCGATATCTGATTGGAGCTCAAGCCAGATATCAATAGAGGGGCCGCTTCTATGGTCTAGGAGGGGCGTAAAAGATTTTCGCGCCTCAGCGTGAAATCTCGCCCCTCTGTAATTAATAGATGAACACTCCATTAGGGCCGAATCATTTATTAGCCTACTTGCTGGGGGGGGGGGGGGCACTTGTTGGATTTCCCCAAAACAGCAATTTTTATTCAGACACACCACCAGTTACCCGAAAGTAATCTCGACATTCAGCCCCTAGGCTAGTGGCTGAATGTCGAGATTACTCGGACCCAGGAATTTGAAAGGGGGGGGGGGGGGGAGTCCACCAAACACCAAAGTACCAAAAAGTGACGCGCCGCGACCCGCGGCAGATCAAAATATCATTAAAATAATCTAAATCTTTTTCCAAAAGGGGGGGTCCGGAACCCAGGACCCCCGCCCCTGCCTAACTGGCAATAGGGCTGTAGACTCATAACCAGTGGGTCCGCCATTTAAAATTTCGTTGGGTGCGGTCACAATCACTAAAGACACACACCCTGACTGGTACCTTGTCCCTGGGTAACCATCACTTCCAGGGACACACTTGTACCCAGCCTATCAGCTCTTTTAAGTGCCGGCCGCCGCAACCAGCTACAGTGCCGCCTAGGCCTTATTATGATTCGGCCCTAAGGCCGTTTTATTTTGATAACTTGGATTACGGATCCGCCGCCGAGATTTTTGGCATTTCGCAAAAAAAAAAAGTTTTTTGTTTTTTTTACCTTTCCCCTCCAAGATTTTTTGAGAATTTTTACCGAAAAAAAAAAAGAAGTACATGTTGACCAGCAAAAGGTAGAGCGCGGCCTTTTAGATTGGGGGCAATTCTCAAAATATCTTCATTAGATTGCCTAGAAATGAGATTTTCCATGCCTTTTTAAAAAAAATTTATGCCTCTGCCCTTTGGGGAATTTTGTGATCTGGTGCCCCCCCCCCGTAGGGCAGGTTTTTTTTTTGTTTTTTTTTTGCCTCTGCCCTTCCAAAAATTTGGAAGCAAAAGCCCGTAATCCAAGTTATCAAAAAAAGGTGGCCTAGCATTACAACAAGTGTAGGCCTACATATTGTAGGCCTAATAATAAGCAACTACACCATAATAATACATATTTTTACCTTTCACTCACATATACAATGGCTCTATAGAAATGAGCCTAGACCCCTAAATTTGACATGATGACATGGGCCATATAATGGAGAAATTTTATGTTGAAAAATGATAAGTCCCTCAAGGGTTAAAGTTGAAGGGGGGGTGAGAGTTAAAGCCCCTTCACCTCGCACTCTCTTATGTCGACACTTTCATGGGATGGGCAAGATAATCACCCGCCTCACCATGAGGGACTGTTCATTTATTAATATACAGGGCGGGGTTGAGATTTCGCAAGGAGGCGCGGACATTTTTTTACGCCCCCCACTCAAGAGCGCGTGGAATGCTTTGTGCCTCCCCCCGGGGCCTCCCCCTTGCCGAATGCAAAAAACTCCCCGCTTTGAACTAAAGTAACGCGCAGGCTTTTTTGCTAAAAATGCTAAAGAGGCGTCAGAATTGTTTACGCCCCCATGTATATGGTAGATAGGATATTGAGTTAATCTAGGAAGGGATACTTCTTTTATAGGGCCGAGTCATTTATCGGTAGCCTATCTGGATGCTGTTTCTCCACAAATTTGAGGAAGTCCGCAAATTTGCGGACGTCCGCAAATATATTTATGGAGCTCTGCAAATATATTCAGATGTCCGCAAATATATACAGAGGTCCGTATTAGTATGCTTCAGTACCAAAAGACAATTTCCGTTTATATTTGCGGAGCTCCGCAAATTTATAGAAGCAAATTTGCGGAGCTCCGCAAATTTGTGGAGAAACAGGAATTTGGCGTGGGGGGGGGGGGAGGGCTTGGTGGATTTTCCCTAAACAAACAGAATCGAGAGAAAAATAGAGTGTAGTCCTAAGCGGCTAAGCCTAAGCCTAAGACCTAGCCAGACTAGTAGGCTCGCAATAGACTTGACCAGTCGGTATGCCCAGGCACCTTATGGGGATCAAACAATGCACAAGGTAGTTGACTCAGGGTAACTGAGTAATACTAAACGACCCAACCAAGGTTTAAGACGTTTTTGTTACATGGGAGAAGTGTTCTCATTTAATGTCCATGGCCCACAGCCATTAAATAAGACCATGGAGAGACGGGCAAGATCGGGGGACAAATGTTTCCTTCGAAAAGAAATCTGAAATGTCTTTCCTTCACCCTGAAAATGATCTGCGATCTTCAGGTACTGATTTCTCTCTTTTCCATAAACTGTTAAGTATTCTTAAATTGCTACCCTCTAAATGAAAGGCACATAGGGTTCAGTGTTAAAGCAAAGATAGAAATCACTTCTTTTCCCAAAATCTCCCATATTTCTCTCATCACACACAGAAATGCCATCTTGTACACTAGAAATACCCTTATACACACAGTAAAAACCCATCTAGCTACTTTAATTTAAATTTAATTTAATTTAGCTTTTTAGTTCTCTCTCCACCCGCAAAAGATATGGTGGCGCCACTAGCAGTTGTCGTACTTCACATGAAGTCAATGAGACAGCACGACAGTCCAACAGCGACAGTGACACCATATCTCCGCCGTTTATCGTCCGATCAACTCGCTTTTTGATAGGGACAAAAGGCGGTACATGCCCACAGCCTGCAACTGTCGCCCACACCCACCTGCACACCCACACCCACCTGCTCTCCCACACCCACCTGCTCACCCACACCCACCTGCTAGCCTAAAATGGAATAACATACATGTATGACACATGACTTGAGGGTACTTTTTAACGAGGAATTCATTTCTGATGCCAGAATTGACCAATGAATGATTATAAGGGAGCACTATATCTAAGTACATGATAAGCTCCAGCTCCAGCTCCAGCTTACCCTGAGTCATCTGTGAGACCACTCACACGCTCAATCTTTTCATTATATACACCACACACCCATGGGATAATACAAACCAACAGTATTCCTTGGGTGTCCCTGGGGTAAGGGGAGCACCATGGGTTCTCACTGGTAGGTTCTACCTGAATCTACTACCGTAAATTCCCGCGTACAACCCGCGGGTAGTACGCGAACCAAACCGCCAGTGCGGGTTATAGGATTATCCTAAAGTCTAGGGTTTTTGGATTATGATATTTCAGAAATTACTTTTAAATGACCCCTCCCATCCACCAGGTTGCCTCTTTGGGGTCACTCACGGAAGGTAGCTCCAGCTGAAATCTTTGGCAATCACACCTCCCCACTCCCCACCCAAAGCCTGTGGGTAGGGGGCGGGGGGCTCTCCAGGTAGCATCTTTGGCGGTGACACCTCCCCCCCCCCCACCCCCATCCCCAAGGGCAGGTTACCCCTTGGCTTGGTGGTCACATGCACCTATCCCACCCGGACAGGAAGCCACATGTAGCACCTTTTACTGTTGGGAAAGGGGGCATTGGTTTATCGCAATTTTTCAAAAGTCTAGGTGCGGGTTGTACAAGGGTTTTTCTATGGCAGCACTCAGACCCCCAGTGCGGGTTATAGGATTCTCCCAAAGTCGGGGTGCGGGTTATACGCGAGATGCGGGTAGTACGCGGGAATTTACGGTAGTAACTGTCTGCTATGCTTTGTTTGATCCCCAATCACCCATAAATAGCATTGACTGGCAACTCCTACCACTCCTATTCCCACAGACACGTTGTGAGTACATATATTAGGGAGTGTTCATTAGTTACGTGGGGGGGGGGGGTGGCGTAAAAATATTTGAACCCCCTTTTTTCAGAAAAAAAAAGCCTCCATGCTGCGTTAGTTCAAAGGGGGGGGGGGCCCAACCGTAACCCTTTGAGGGCCGCTGCTGCCTCTGGGCAGCATCTAAAATACTCTTGAAAAACCACTGCTGCCATAGGGCAGCAAAATTGCTACCCCAGGGCAGCAATACCATTAAATTACAGCTCCTGCTATGAAACAAAAACTTTTTTTGAATGAATCCAAAAATATTTAACATGAATACTACGTCCCCTTGTCAAAAAGGTGTACATTCTGTCTCCAATGCAACTTATTTTATTCCTTAGCCGCTGTCCCAGGGAGCACATACTTGCAAAGTTGCATATTCCTATGGCATAGGGCCGGTGGTTAAGTCCCAAATGACATTTTTCAAGGCCAGCAGTGAAAGGGTTAATTAATAAACTTTTGCACCCCGTACATTCGCGTCCCTTTGTACCATAATAATGCACTGACCTTCTCCCCCAAAACAGGTGGCATTATTTTATCCCCAAGAGGGGTCTACATTTTTTGCCCCCCCCCCCCTCAGTCAAGGGGTCCCCCCTGCTGTTAAAAAATGAGCACTTCCTTAGAAAGTAGAAAATGGTATATTGCGGTGCTCAATTCTATGTGAAGGCCACTTAAAAAAGCAAGGTCTTTACTATGGGTGCCTATAGAAGAATTTTCGTTTTGTGGTCAGATGACCATATTGTTCTGTTGCCATCTGGATTTTAATCTCTTACGATTATAATAGTGTGGGAAATTATCAAACAGGAAATATATGCTCTGTAGCCCTGGACTTCAATAAAAAAAATAAGACTGAAGGCGACCTGAGCGAAGGCCACCTGGACCAAAGGCCTCATAGTAGGGTGAACACTTAGATTAGAATACACATTGTTTGTACCATGTATTCGTGTATTATTGCAAATCAAAGCAGTCTTTTTGAAATGTCCGGCAGAAATGTCACAGGTCCGGCAGGATGGCAGGACCGAATGTCCGGCTGGATTCCCAGGACATTTAGCTACATTTTGTCTTTTTATTGGGTGTAAATCGGACCATTATTGACGTTTAAGCCTATGGCTTGCAACGTCTTTGTACGTCAATCCGGGCCCCACTGCATGTGCTCTTTGACAAGGTTCTACCCAACCTACAGAGTACCATAGAGAAATAAAATGTTCAAATGTTTAGGAAAATGTTGTAGGTATGAACAATTTCTTCTCAAACTCGTTTACATAGAATAGATAAAGGTAAACATTTCTAGACTAAACAGGGCCTTCTGGTTTGATTAAGAAGGCGCCCTTGAAGGCCAAACCATTTCTTATTACGTTGGCTTTGACAGGAGAAGACCGCAATCCATTTACCATAGCATTTTATAAGAT
The DNA here is from genome assembly GCA_947462335.1 of Harmothoe impar. Taxonomy (NCBI): domain Eukaryota; kingdom Metazoa; phylum Annelida; class Polychaeta; order Phyllodocida; family Polynoidae; genus Harmothoe; species Harmothoe impar. Next base: position 27,912,310 of record OX381720.1, read on the forward strand.
TGAACCATAATGCCATGCTGTATATCAAATCAGGTCCATAGGACCGGAGCCCCCACCCCTCTACATTTTCTTTCCATTTTTATATGTTCTAAAAATTTTCCCAAATTTTCAAATAGAATCGTCTGAAAACATGAGGGAAAAAATAGATGGCATGATATAAGGTATTTCTTAAAATCGACAAGAGACATAACAGGTTCTTAGAGGCAACATGGGACATGGGCATTTAAGTGACATGACATGGACATTTATTAAATTTCCACATGCGAAAAGTAAAATCGTATCCAGGATCATTGAATCTATGATATGAGCCGAAGACAGAAATCCCACTCCTGCACATTCACCGAAGCAAGGGTTCTTTAACCTCCGACACCACAGAGACATGGTATGAGAGGGAAAGGCCCTTGATATACTGTAAGTCTACCACACCATGAGCCCCTATCAGCACGTGTCAGCAAGAACCAGTTTTACAGGAGAAAAAACATACTTGAAATGACAAAAAAAAAATACTCTTCTCTTCTCTCTTCACATCAGTCAAACTAGTCAGGAAGCAATGAAAACGCCAAGCTTACACAACTATGTGCCATCAGTCATACATCCCGTCAACATGGTTAGGGAGCGTTCATTATTTATGCCAGGGGGGGGGGTGCAAATCGGGGGGGGGGGGTCATCTTTTTAGGGGTATTCAGAGGGGGGGGGGGGTCTTTTTTTTCAACCTATTATTAGGGGGGGGGGGGGTCTTTTTTTTCCAACCTATTCTGAGGGGGGGGGGTCATTTTTTTTAGGGGTATTTATTTGGGAGTGTTTTGTTTTTTTGACACAACGTGACGCGAATTTTACGACACATGTCGCGAATTGGGGTCATAAAGACAGCAGAACTAAATTTCTTGTCTACCCATCAACACTTTGAATGATTCACTACTTTTCTTTTCCTAAAACAACAATAACTGGGGAAAGAATATTAATTCAACACGAGAATAGGAGTACAGAATGTAGGGGGTCTAAACAGCAGTGTGTAGCTAGATGAATGTTATTGTGGTGCCGAAATACGAGTACGGTTTCTGAAATAGTTTGGGGGGCCGTCAGAAAAATGTCAACGCCTTTGAGGGGGGGGGAGGGTGGAAATAATTTCGAGAAAATCCACCAACCCCCTGCCCCCACGACAGGTCAACATTTTTCCGCCCCCCCCCCCCTATAAACTATAGTAACGTGTGCAGGTTTTTTTTGCAGGATAAGGGGTACATTTTTTTGGCCCCTTCCCCTCTCCCATGTAAATGAAATACTCCATTTGGGTTAGAACTACGGTAATAGTCAATAGGCCTGCCTGCTGCCCCCCCCCCCCCCAAAAAAAAAAAGCACCAGAAAAAAATGAATGAAGAAAAAGCAATTAATATTCTATTTTTTATGAGATGTTTCTTTAGGGGTAGCTAGGCCGCTGAGGAATCTTCTTATTCTCTCCAAAATGGGGAAGAGGGTGTGTGTGTGGGGGGGGGGGGGGGCTCTGCGACGACCCTGTAATTGCCCATGAATGTTGATCCATTCAAGGCGGCAGATTGAGTGAAAAATCATGATAGTTGAATATCAAAGTTACCCTTCCCTCTCTTGTCAATATTGTGATATCGTCCAAAAGTCACCAGATTGATTTTTACCCATCTGCTTGCAACATGTAGGGCCTACTTGGTGGGGGGGGGGGGGGGGGTGGTATTAGAGGATCGATAAATCGGATAATCCACTAGTAGCCTACTACATTTGTACTACCGGTAGGTAGACTACTAGTAGACCTGAACACGAGGGCGGGAAAGCAATAACAAAACTAACCCCTCCCCCACCATGATGTAAACAACAACCGCTCCCTAAAAAGAAAAAAGAAATCATCTGATCTTTTTATTGTATTTCCATGCTGTTACATGACATCTTTTAGGTAAATACCCCTGTATCTTATAATTATATCTTTGTCAAGTATCTAGATAGTTGTTTTTTTAAAAAAAGGGGCCGGAAGTAGGCCTCTGTCAACTCGCCATTTCCGGTTTCGGAAATTGGAAAAACAAGTAGATTGCGTCCGTCTCGTCGACCATAAAACACTTATTTCTGGGTAGGAAATATTGCCAGATGACTTCTAGAATAGATACGTGGCGTGTTCAAGTAAGTCTAGGGCAGGTTATTAGGCTTCATTTGGAAATATCGGGAATTTGTCCGCAACAAATCTGCACGATAGGTGATTGACATCATAGATTGACAATCGGAAAGGCACCTTGTCTTGGGCTGTTGGGGAGACGAGACACGCCCCTCGATTGTTCCGTGACAACTTTATTAAATGCTGTCGACCTGAAGAGGAACTAGGTCACGCCAGGTCACGTGGGACACGTGACCAAACTGCGCTTAGTATGGCTGGTTGAGAAACGCTAACGATTGCATTTTATACGCACTTTAAGAAGTTCGAAAATTGATCTGTAGAATATTCTCATTTTAGATTTGGCATAAGATTGTTTGAAAATTAAAATAACCATCGACATATTTTTCATGTATTCCAGGATCTGGGTCAATTTTATCAGTTTGGCTGAATAATAATAGTGGCTGAAATAGCGCCCTCGTCATAGTTCCATGGCTGGGTGATAAATGTCATGTTTAATACTGCCACGTTCACAACCCACGTCGCAATTTGGCTAAGTTGCAGAATATGACACCGACGCCTACTACCCGTGAATTGTGCGCGGAAATTTACGACGGCTAATACTAGATTGTATTATTTAATATTAGTACAATGTAGTATAGTAGTAATGGTATTACCTAAATTTCGGCTCATAACTCGCGGATACTACGTGAACCGAACCGCCAGTGCGGGTCATAGGAACGATTCTGCCAAAGTCTAGGTGTGTGTCGTACGATTTCTTTTCTAAATTTCGATTTTAGAAATTACTCTGCCTCACATGTCCTCTCCCCCAGAGAGCAACTTTGGCAGTGGTGACACCCCCATGCAGGGCAGGTAGCTGCCCCTGTGGTAGCGGTAACACCTCCCGCACCTACCCAGGGCGGTCACGCCCCCTACCCCGAGGTAACCCCTTCGGCGGTGACACCTCCCGCCCCTACCCAGTCACAGGCTAGGGCCGGTAGCTCCTCTAGTACTAGCAGTCACAGCTTGCCCACCTCACTGAGGGTTATTTCACACTCAGTGGGGAACTAGGGTAGATGGACCTAAAGGTAACCACGTACCTTGACATGTCCACCTTGATTATGAAGTTATTCATGTATAGTATTGTCTTTATTTGTCCTTTGTTGGAAAGAGTGCTGTGATACACAAAAACAGGGCTTATCATGCATGAATAACTACAAAATACCAGTGCGATCTGAAAAGGCTATTTTTTAACGGTCAGATGTTCAATTGTGATGAATTGACAGATTAGAAAATAAGGGCGAGGGTCATTTCACAGTACGTGTGAAATATAGCATGCAGTCTTTGGTTAAATCAATGGGGCTGCTTTGTTTTATCATACTCCGTACTCCCTCCCCCCCCCCCCCCCCTCCCCCCCCCCCCCCCCTCCCCCATTTCAGCGCTTTTATGTTCTTGTCGGGGTATCATGTAAAATTGTTGCCAGGAAAACAAAATTCATAATCTCTACAAAATCCACTTTTATACCACTTTCACATTTAAAGCTACAGCCTATACTAAGGCGACACTAGTTGCAAATTTCACATTAGCATAAAAACCTAGGCAGTATGCAAATATCTAGTGTTTATAGCAGTTTCTAACTACTGATTTAAAGGTATACAACACAATCTACGCATACGGCACCTGGTGGCAAAAACCGAAACTACCTGCAACCATGATATTTACCAATTTCTCTTACTTATATGTCATGATCTACCTTTATCTACCATTTATGTGTCTAACCTTGGCATTTTACATATCTTCATCACTATATTTCCTTTTTGCCATGCCCATAGGCTTATACAGTGCATTATATTAGTTTTTATTTTGATTAATTCAGGATAATTTCATTTTGCCCGTGACCCCATATTTTCTTGTTTTCAGCATGTTCCTAATGATCATATAAATGCATGCCTGCACTTTCATTGAAAAATTGTTGGGAGTTTTTGTGTGGAAAATTGTAGAAAAATATGATTTTCTCATGAGGGCCTATACGTAATGCACTCAAATGGGAATGCCCTCTAAAAGACAAATAAACCCCGTGACATAGGCTTTTTTCTTTTCTTTGTGTTCCATAAGCATCAGGCTAACATCTCTAAGAGTCATTAAGAAAAATTGTTGGTCGATCTAGAATTAGCTAGATTGTGTTGTATACCTTTAAAATGTTATAACATCCATTAAGCTTTTCAGTCCATCTTTATCTGCCCTAAATAAACCTTTTCTATCAAGCATTGACCCCATCTCATGAGACACGGCCTGGACTGGGTCTTCTGGATGGGATGCACCTGTAAACCAGTTAAACTACTTTCACTTTATCTAGTTAAAAATACCTAGATACTGAGTTAAAAATACCTAATACATAATAATACCTAATACATACTGGGCAGCCTCATAATAATATAGTCTTGATTCCCTCTTAAAGGAGCACTGGAGCCGTGACCTAACCCTGCATACTTTTGCACGGGGATGACGTCGTGAATTCAGAGCTCCTTTAATAAGTCATTGAAGTAATACGTGAAACAAAACGAAGTCCAATGTATATATTCATCTTTTTATTTGTGATTATTTTGCAGTTTTTCATAATTTCACTTCTTATGAGTGAGTATTAGGAGATATAGAAATTTTATAAGTTACAATATTTCTTAGATTTCTTTCAGTAAATTGAATTCATGGTTGAAGTTAGGTCAGATTACCATGAACAGCACAGTGTGGACATATTATAATGCAGGTATTGCACGATCTGAACAGGACAATAGGACAACAAGAAATAAAAGGCTTGTTTTATAGTACGGTACTCTTTCTCTCTTTCCCCCAATACTCCCGTGCCTTAGTACATTTCTTTGCAGTTTACAGACCAAAGCAAATCAGTGAACGGCAAAACCCAGCAACTTTTCACTTTGTAAAAATAGTTTAAGCCATCTATGTATCATATATTTTCTTCTGTGCACCTGAAACACACCATTTATTTTCAATTGTCCTAGAGTATAAATATGAAATAACGAAGAGGAATTTACATGTACATTCCATTCCATTGGTCAGACACTGTCAAAATAATGTAGTTCTGATCCTGTTATTAAATTTGTATAATTGCATAACAAAATACAGGTTTATTCTGCATAATTCCACAAGGAAAGCAATGAGGCACTTCTCTGAAATATATCATCAGTGATCTGGTCAGTATACTTATAGGGTGCAGTGAAAAATTGAGTCTACAGAAACTAAAGGATTATACCATAGACTATGTCCTATGTCTATGGTTTTCATTATTGTCTGCCAGCCATTCAGAAATATTCATACAGACTGCAGTCTAAAAACTAGCCTACGGTTATTTAATTTTTACGTATGGACGGTTAAACTTCATAATTTGTGATTTCACAGACACATCTACGAAGACTGAACTCATTGTCAGAATCACCGATCTGTGTGTGCGTGTGAAAAGGCATTCAATTTCAAGTACGAAGTCACTGACAATCACTCTACAACGATCACAGCGTGGGTGGCGCAGTTACGCCAAGTTTTCATGAACACATATAACCAGGTGGAGGATCTATGGCCATTTTAAGTACAGACTATAAAAGCACCATCACCTTTAAAGAGGTTGGCCTTTGATTACATTGTGTATAATGATAAGCACTCCATGATGCCAGATAAAGTCATTGCTAGGGAAATTAACAACCTGCTGTGGAAAATTACATTGAATCCTTTAAGTTAATCGTAGGTTATGTGTGGTTGGTACTTTAATTCGACCATTCATTGAGAGCACTGTCTTAGTGATGTCTTGTTTGAATCTTAGTCACAGCTCTACTAAAGGGACACTTGTAGCACTGGATATGAGGCAGCATGGAATGACATTTTTGGCAGCAAATATTGGAATATTATACTGACCTTTTAGATAATTTGAAACAAAGATTCCAAAAGAGCTTAGAGTATCACAATAAGATAGCTTTAATAGTAACAAGCTAAAATAAAACTGGCTGTGGCCCTTTAGAGTCTGTTCTCAACCTAGCTCAGGCCTCCACCTGATAAATCACTCCTACTTGTACTGATACATTACACAAGTAGGACCTTACTCATATTGTTGATAATCAATACATGGAATATCAGAATTATCATATAAACGCAGGGCATCAAACCTTTGGTGTATGTATTCTATATAACACAGAAATAAATTCTTCACATTAATTAATATACACATACTAAAATCTGGTTATGGACACTAAGGGTCATTCTATGTCATCTTTCCTACAACAAAGGCTTTCTACAACAGCAACAACAGCTTCCACCACTGCACTTGCCATTATTGGCCAGGGGGAATGCAGAACCAACACACTTGAATGTGAGAGCATTTGACATAGTTACAATACCATCTGTACACAATCTCGGATAAATACTTTATGTTATAATTTACATGCACTATGTGTAAATAAAATAGTGACCCTGTCAGTGACCTGTCTAAGCTCTCTAATGGCGGCCTTGACCCCATGACCTTGGCCCAATCACAGTAGTCTGACATCACAATCCGCCATTTTGTAATATACATATTGGACCGAGATTGTCCAATTAGGACCTACAACCATCTATAGTTGGTTGATAGGAATGAATTGCGAGTTATTGACAGGATTCCTTCTTGTCCCTCATATATGGCACATGTTTCTCAGTGTCTACAAAGAATTGATGATTGCATTGATTGTAATGGTTTGCATACAGTGAGTGAAAACAAATGGACCTGTATACTTTAATAAGTGCGTTTATAAACACCATGGACATATTCAAAGAATGTTGCAAACTCTGGTTCAGAAATATAATGTTTCACAGCTTATTTTGAAACATTTTAGACAGGACTACTGGTCCTTCCAGAGTACTTCCACAAACTAAATAATTAAGATCGCGCACCAGCTAGGCCTGCAGAATAACAATATATTGGGAGCCGCTGGTCTTCCAGACTATTTATATGTACCAAAACACCAATTTATCTGGTGGCCACTCCCACTTTTACTAATATCTGACATGATAACTATAGAGAACATTACATTATTCCCTTTCTTGATTGTACTCATGTGGGACACCTTGGCCTATGTGTGTGATTTATAGAAATTGTGGGCCAACATGCTACATTGTGAGTAATTAGCTACCAACCCATCTTAAGCATCTACCTGTGTGGTATTTCATGTCGGGCAACAGTGGGTGATAATCTTGTTTCATTCCATTGTATATCCAGCGACACGCTGTTCGTGTCAAACTGAAGAAGTTATTATAATGACTGAAATATTGGGTGGCATAGTCATGCACCCCAGACTCTAATATAGGTCTCTAGAAAAGTCATACTTGGTGATCATGATTATAAAACATAGTAGCTGATTTGCCGTAAGTGGTGTATAATTAATTTTTCTGCGGATAACGCAGTGTTTTATCAATCTGCAAGTTTATATTAATTACTATGTAAAGATAACACTGCTTGCAGGGATAGTGAGTTGCCTGATGATTCTCTGGTAGCAGACACTAGAGCATGTGAGAGCCTGACTGCAGTGCCATCTTAAAATGCTTATCCAAGCTGGCCTGAAATTGCTTGTATAACAGATCACTACAAAGATTGTCCCAATCACGACAGATGAGTACTGTCAAAAGCTCATCTTTAATTTTGCGTCTGAATAAATTAATGGCCGCTGACACCTAGTATGCCAACACCCCTTTGTAGTTCCAGAGCTGCCTTTGCACCAAAAAAAATCATCGGTCTGATTAGTAACGCGCCATTAGCTCTCTCAATGCTGTATTTTTCAACCCTGTATTGCTGTAGCATGTGGCAGCCCAAGTAGGCTGCCTGGAGTCTAGCACATTAACTAGCCTTAGTCTGTAAATACCAGTTTCTGTCAGATGGACACCATCATATATTGTATACAAATGCTTTTATACCAGAATTCCTAGTTTTTCAGACTGACACCATCATAATTGTACTGTGCACACAGGCTTTATACAAGTAACCAGTTTGTCATGATTACTCCATCACATAGCCTACTGTATAACAGTAACTAGTTTCTCAGAAGAACACCACCAGATATTGTATACATAGGCTTTAATACCGGTAACTAGCCTCGGTCAGAATGACTGTGTCCCATACTGTGGACATAAGTTTGTGTACTATTTACATGAGGAGGACTTCTGGATGCCCACAATGATGAGTTTTCCGTCTCGAAGTCCGACCAGAATGTGACTGTTGCCTTGGGTGACAGCCACGCACTGAATGGGAACATGGAGTGGCATGGTTGTGATGGTTGTTAACCTGCAACAGAATGAATGGTATATGTGATTGATATCACATGTGAACCAGGGCAAATTTTTTTTGTGATCTAGTTTTTTTCATTTAGTTTTCATGTTTTCAAAGCTTTTGATATGTATTTGTAGAAAATCTAGTGTGTGATCCTAATCACAAAAGACTCAGGTATTTGTTTTTCCATTGGATAAACCTACCCGAAGTCCCCCCCCCCCCCCGATGTGTGAGTGTAATATGTGTGAGTGTAATATGAGTGAGTGTAACATGTGCGAGTGTAACATGCATGAGTCGAACATGTGTGAGTGTAATATGTGTGAGTTTTGATGTTGAATCGCTAAGATTGAGTGCTTACAATCCCCCCCCCCCCCCACATACACACGCAGTGCCGATTCCCAATGATCAGGTACCTAATTTTAGTACAATACGTTATTTCTGACAGCAGAATCATAATCTCCAGGAAACGCTGACCCACTTTGATAGGTCACATGCCTTCTTTAATCAAATTCCAGGTGAGCAGGTGGGTGTGGGCAAGGAGATCTGGACAAGCAGGTGGTTGTGGGCAAGCTGGTGGGTGTAGGCAAGCAGGTGGCTTTGGGCGTCAGCGCCCTGCAGCGCCTAACTGCGGTTTTACATCTCGGTCGAAAAGCGAGTCGATCGGAACATCAGCAGCGACACCATCTCCTTTTCTGTTCGCCATGTCGGCCGGCCCCAGGGCAGCGTGTGCTACAGATGATCTTGACCCTAAACCTGGCATGAATGCAGTCCTGACAATTCTCACACCATGTTTCAGCTTTTGTCAACAGGCCGCCCTGATGATTTTTTGTCTTTTTTTGTTGTTTTCTGTGTAAACTACTGCCTTACCTTCATTTTCATGAAGGTTACCGAAGGTACATGCAATATTCCGCCCACAGAGGGTCTCAAAAAGTGTCTCACCCAGTTTTTACATAAGAACAAAGAGGATTCTGTGTAAAGGGACACTTCACGAAGGTCTGTGCTTTACCTGAAACCCCACCCTTTAGCATTGCGCCAAAAAAGTTGGTTTTGTGCTATTTTAGTGACTCTTTTTCTATATCAATTTTCTGTATCAAATATTGCTTTTTTGGTTTCAATCTTTGATGGCATGGATTGGCATTGATCAAAACTTGTTTGTGGCAGCATTTAAATATTTTATTTCCAAATGTTTCACAGGAAAAAAAGGGACAGAAAGCAAGTGACTTTTTTGACAAAAAGTCCAAAAATACCTGTCTCTAAAGAACCTGGCACTACTGTGCCCTGGTTCAAAAAGCATGTTAGAATAATCCTTGAATATCACTGCAAGAAACATATAAAAGTATAACATATATTAAACTATAAAACATGATTGAATGTCAAATTTAAACAACTTTACTTGGGCTAAAATTAACTGCACAAGTTAAAAAAATGCTGCATTTTACATGTTGATTAATAAAGGACTTTACTTTGCTCCAAGTAAATATAAATTAACTTTGCCTTTGTTAATATCTAAGAAGTGAGAAGAATATTAATATGATTGGACTGTACTCAGTTGGTTTCCATCCGTCTAAATCAGGGCTATAATCTTCATAGTAAGTATCTCACCCAAAAAGCTCCTTGAAGATGAGGTGGCCGGACTGACAGCCGATGATGAGGTGTCCGTCAGTAATGGCCATGTGGCTGAGCGGCTGCTGCAGGTGTTCCCACGACAGGTGCTTTCCATTTATCGAGTACAGGTGGAGCGACATCATCTCCTACAGGACACAGAGCAAAGTTAGTTAATTGACACTTATGAGAGATATGACAAATTAATTTTTCACTCACTCCACTTTTTTCATGTTCAAAAGTTTCTGATGACCTAAAGGGAATCACTCACTTATACCATTTTTTGGAAAGAGAAATCTGTCAACCCTATAATAGTAGATATGAAGTTGGCTGATAAAAGCCATAACATATCAGTTTGAGTGTCAAAAGCTGCTCACCTCTGACACTTTGCCCTGTGCGACCTGGTGGCAGTACAGCACAATCTGCCCTATGTCTGACAGCGCCATCTGAAGGACGCTCAGAGACCAGCCGCGTTCACTCGGCGGGCGTAACGTCCGCAGGTAGTAGCCCCGCTGCACCGTGTGGATGTTAACAGTGCCATCCTGTGTAGCAGAAAAAGGGGATACACATTAATAGGTATACAGGACTATTCACAGGAACAATCAATGAAAATGACTTAGTCATAAATGCAGCTCTAGTGCTAATGGAGGTGGACTACTATGATGTAATACACTTGTAACTTACCAGTGAGGATGATACAGCCATGTCAAGCTCGACACTGATGACAACGGCCGTCACCTCATCATCGTGTCCGTACAGAATCTGTAACGGCTTCGGGTTGAGGCCAGCGCTTACACTGTTCTGTAACCATACACAATACAAATAGTTAAATAAGAGAGTTATATCATATTCCAAGAAAATATGTCCATAACTTACTGATAGCAACTTTATTATACAGAAATGTAGTGACTATAGGATCCAGTAGGTTAGTGAGGACCTTCATGATGGGAGCATGAAGGAGAAGAATAACTTCATCGGGAGCCTTCCATAATACCAATGGGCATACCGGAATCGTATAAGGCGACAAAACTTGAGGGGTCACTTTGTGGACTACTGTGATTGTCACTAACCAAGCTGTATTGGCAGCCACTGCCCATATGTGCAGGCCCGGGTCTTTATGCTGGTGGTCTACCTTGTGATCTCTCCTCAGTGAACCACGTCTGAGGTATCAAAGGCTGTGGTTTGTTTAGCCCGCCTACTATGGTACTAACCCAAGTAGGTAGGACCAGGCAAATAAAAGAACACTTGCTATCCTTCGAAAAGAGATGGGGACGTGCCCTGGTAGCGGTTTTCTCCCTCACCTCATAGATTCGATCATCCATAGATGCGGTCACTGCTGTATTGGGCAAGCAGCATATAAATATCTGTCCTACTACTGCGAGGCAGACTACCACTATTTGTGGCTGACTCCTTGCCAACTTTAGATATGACCCGTGAGGTACTTGATGTACGTCTGGACGTTAAACAAATCAATCAATCAATCAATGGATCCAGTAGTTTTCTGGTACTGGTACTTTATTCACAGACGTTTTGAAAACTAACGAAACCAACCTGTATCGTGACATCCCAAATCATACATGTCGTGTCCTTCGACCCTGAGATCAGATGGCTGCCACAGTAGTCCAGCGCCAAACATGTCACGATATCTGAAAGTATATCAAACAATCTAGACATGCGAAGAGGGCAATGACTGGCTCGACACAAGCATTTCATATAAAAAATACCGAAAATAGTTCGAAGAATAACATGAATGACATAATTATATATAGCAAAGATGTCATAAGTTGAGGCATATACCAGTAACTGAATACGATACACTCATTTCATCAGTCATTTCCACTAGGTGGCGTTACCATAGGAGAGGCTAAGATTCTGTCCCAGGGAGGGCATGTGAAAGGCCACCAGAAAAGGGGTGGGGACATTTCTCAACCCCCAATCAACTATAATGTCTTTAACAGTAGTTAGCACCCCCTGATAGAGGGATTTAAGTGCTTTTTAATCATGCTGATGGTCATCTGTGGTATTTGGTTGGGTCCAGCATCCCTGTGATAGCATTATCAGCCCTGGATAATGTGCTCTAATCACATTTTAATGAGGCTGCTGCACCTCCTCCACCACCCCCTCTATTTTCAACTAGTCTCCACAAGACACTCATATTTGTGTTGGTCTAAATCTTATTTTGATTAAACTTGTTAGATATGTCTATGGTGGGTACATACACCATTTCCCTATACACCCCTGCGATTTCTAAGCGATGGTCAATTCATTCTATCCGAAAAGGGCATGAGCATGAGAGGTGTCTTTTCCCCCATAGTAAACCTATAGGATATTTTGGCTGGCTCACAGGGTTGCCCTTGTATCAGCAAGGATGCCCACCCTGCCCTCTGGTGGAAACGCTTGATGAAACCAGTGTATACTAGTATATGGCTACTAGTATATGTCAGTTACCTGTGTGCCTCACAATGTGAGCGACCGTGCGTCCCTTTGTGATGCTGTACACCCTCAGACTGTTGTCCCAGTGGCCCCCGGAGAAGACCAACTTGGCGTCGTGTGATACAGCAAACAGCTTAGGCATTACCTTCAGGCCGGGCGCGAACGGACCAGCTAGCCGCTTCTTGGTTCTGTGAAAAAGTTTACAAAAGACGTGAACTAACTACACATACTCCTGTGGGACACCTTTAGAAAAAAATGAACTTGCCTAGAAATTAGTCCAATTTGTGTTAAAGAATCGTATAGGCTATTGGCCTAGGTCTAAATGACCATTTAAAACCTAAATATGAGGTTACTAGGTTATTCTAACATGCTAGATCGGTATTATCAGTGTAAGTGAGGCATGGATGTGTGTGATGTAGGCTAAATCTCAGGAAGTCGATACAATGGAAAAGCCTTTGACTGGGTGACATCTTTGACCAATGCACAATGATTTGATTTTTTTACAGGGGGAAGGGGGGGGGGGTGGAAAAAAATCTGATGAGGTATAAACATACTAAAAAGTAATGAAGAAATGAACCATTAAATATATTTTTTACTGTGATAAAATAACATTTTACTAATTGGTCAAAGACGGCACAACAAAATAATGGCAATAATGGTAACATATATTATGTGTTACTGTACCTAATTGGGTCAGCCCATAATTATAACCAAATCGAAATAAAATTAGTAATATATAGTGTTAAAATATTGATTAACGTTTTCCTGGCATTTCTGTCTACATAGCCCCCATTTTAGCCATTTTAACCTTTCCCGGTCAAAGATGTCACCCGGTCAAAGGCTATCCGATTGTATCTATTTCATGACTCTTAGCCTGTAGCTTTGGGTTAGTATTCTTCCATATTACTCTTTTCTGCATATTTGCTGCCATTGATACATTCATTGCAGTGACTTTGTTATCGTTTTTATAACAGAAATGTTAAATAAGTAACTTACTGTATTAATTATGAAAACATAATGTTGATAGCTGTAGAGAGTACTTGAGCAATCATTTACCAGAGTTCAATTCACTATTTCATATGATCAAAGAAACTTGCAAGCTCATTTCATAACCTCAGAAAGTTAGAAAACGGCAGGTTAGCAAAACCTAAGTGAATCTGTTTTACAGCACAATATTGTGCCAGCCAACTACTGGGCCACAATTTCTTCACTTTTACTTCCCATACTTTTACATTAAAGTTATATTATTGATAACATCATTTGATGTGAAACTGGTGTAAACCGCAGGGGAAGACACAAAAGAATTATATTGTTGATCTTCCTGGTGTCAAACTTGTACAAGGAGGGAAGAATAATTTTGAAACTGATTGAGAAGTATTGTAACCCAAGAGACAACACTGAAAGTTTGCAAGAAACACTTCTATAATTGAGGAGAAAACCAGTAAGAGTGAAGTGGGTGTATTTGGTTGTTGTACGCATGACCTACCTTGAGTGGACCATACTCCCGACCTTATCCCCGACCGCCTTCCCCAGCGCCAGCACCTGACTCAACATGCGCGTGCTGCCTGCCCGCTCCTCACTACGACAAAAGGTGCACGCTACATGCTTTACCAGGGTCACGTGCATGCCGTGTTGCCATGGTTAAGGGAGGACTGTGTCTGTTTACTACTCTCATTTTTGTCATTATCGTAGCATATTCAACCTAAATATTGCATCCCTTATAAAAATTAACCACATCCCTGTTTTATAACAAATATTTTAAGTAAGTAGTCAAATTCTTACCTACTGAATAAGGTCAAAAGTTATCTGGTTAAACATGATATCATGGTCAGAAAGTAAGTCAAAAGGCACAGAACTGAACGAGGACAGGTCTGAATTGAATTGGATTTTTGAGATATCATGGACAGAGGAGTGATAATCATCAGGACCATTTGCTACATGTTTAGTTTTCAGACATCGTCCCCCGATAATACGACAATAAGCAGGATGGTACAAGACTTAGAGCGGTTACAAAAATTATAAACTCAAGTAGTAGAAGCTACAAACACCTGCAGCAAGAAAGGGAACCTTCTCACTTTTCTGAAGGATAATTGGCACTAACATAAATATAACATTGAGTACACATTTTTAGTAAGGCTTCTTGTGAACGGCCCCCTTTCTTGCTTGGGTTTCGAAATACTGCTAAATGTGAATGTAACAAGCCGCACAGTGATAAAGAAGGCATAGGGCACAAATAGCCATCAATATCAGACAACAAAAAATACTGCAACATCAGAAACAAAACCAGGCAAATACAATGTGTTCAACATTAGGGGGGCTTTTAAGAAGGTGAATGACAGTTCCACTCTCCAGAATAGAATAGACAGACTTGTTTCTATTAGGACATGATATGAATCAACTCCCACAGGTCTATGGGTTTGTGTCATAAACAGACCCGTGGTAGGGTATGTGAGCTCTGTGATCCAGTGGAAATTGTGTATGCATGTGTAAGGTGCGAGTTGGTGAGTTGGGTTAGTGTAATCTGAACTGTCTGTGTTTTCTAATGAATATATTATGTAGTGCCTGCATGCAAGTTAACCTGACAAACTAGCACACTGCACATATTGTCTTAGTGTTATTTTTCTGTGTTGTACACTTTTTTGTAAGCAAGATGGTAATAAAGAATAAATCTTATTGATATTTCTGATACATGTTAAACACCAAACACCCAGTTGCTGATTTGTAAACAATAATATTTAGTTTTTCTTATGCATGGTGCTTTGAATTTTGGGAATGGAGCTAAATAATTTAAACCTCAGTGGAGATGTGAGAGGTGGCCAGGGTAGAATCCACACAAAGCTACATTAGGTAGGTGAGCAGTGAGGTAGTGTACAGTTAACCCAAGTTACACAAAGAGTTTGTAAAGGTAGCATACTTGGGAGTTAGAGGTACCGGAGGTTTCTTCGGTTTGTTAAGCCTTAAGGAAAATGTCAAGTATAGCTGTTAATCCAATATGTTAGCCATTTGTTATTGGCTAATTTCACAAATGCTGTTTGTTTTGCAAAAGGAAACACTCATTTCTGAAATCATACATTATTGTCATTATTATGGAAACAAAGAATCAGATGTGTTGCAGTTAAAATAGAACTATCTGTACTCAATATACTGATCTTGTTATATCATAATAAATGTTATGTAATGTTGAATGCTGATGTCAGTTTTTTTGGGACCCTTCTATCTACTGGCAGTAGCACTTTCGGCACCTACTGGCAGTCCTGTGTTCAGTGCCTACTAGCAATCCCAATTGGGCCCCGATATATGGTTCAGCGGGCCAATATACAAGAGTGCCTTGTTGCTTTTATGAAGACACTGCATTGCTAAGTAATGTTAAGGCTAATTAAGGTTAAGGATTTTGCCTATAGAAAAGTTAGCATGGAACTGTTTGTACACCTGCCACCACTGTAAGTGACTTGTAGTGTGTGTTAGTTTTAACCTGGTTGAGTCTGTTGTGTGGTTTGATATTGGTGTCTGAATGGTTAAATCTGGCCACCAAGTTGTACATGTTGATAGTATCAAGCATCAGTCCTGTTTTATTGAACTGTACCTAAAGTGAAAGGTCCAATTCCATTATCTACATTTCAGCATCTGCTGTTACATCCAGTGCATGTTTCAGCATCTGCTGCTACACACGGCGCATGTCTCAGCACCTGCTGCTACATCCAGTGCATTTTTCAGCACCTGCTGCTACATCCAGTGCATGTTTCAGCACCTGCTGCTACATCCAGTGCATGTCTCAGCACCTGCTGCTACACCCAGTGCATGTCTCAGCACCTGCTGCTACATTCATTGCATGTTTCAGCATCTGCTGCTACATCCAATGCATGTCTCAGCACCTGCTGCTACATCCAGTGCATGTCTCAGCACCTGCTGCTACATCCAGTGCATGTCTCAGCACCTGCTGCTACATCCAGTGCATGTCTCAGCAACTGAGCAGCACTGAAAGGAGGGTTTATATACTTTTGACATGTTACCCTTTGTAAACTTATTAAAGTTGGTTATGGTTTTGAAGGTAAGGGTGGCTGAATGCTTGAATGTGCCTGGTTCTTTCTCCACAGGAGGGAACCCTTTTTCTCTGGTTAATTAGGTTAAGGTGATTACTGTGGTAACTCCTGAAGCAAACTAGTATACGGCATTTTGTTAAATGTTGACTTCAGCATTTATAACATGTAACTGTGCACCACTTGGTTTTCACAGACATCACAATTTTACATACATACAGCAACCACAAGCTAGACCCTCTTAATCTTACACTAGTGAATCATCACTGACATTCACTCATTTTGGTCCTTCTGGTTGTAGCAATATCTCTCCATGTATTCTTCTGCAGTACCAGAAGCCATTTATGCCAGTGATTATTCACCAGTAAATGATCGATCTGATGCCAGCTGTAGGTAAGGGAGTGCTCATTTTTTTTCACCCCCCCCCTCTAGAGGGGTCGAAATTTTTTACCCCCCCCGGCAGGCCGAAAATCGCGCGCGTTCGCGCCCCTTTGTAGCATAGTAACGCGCGGGCTTTTCCCCTCAAAACAGGTTGAATTTTTTTGCCCCCCCCCCCAAGAGGGGTCTGAATTTTTTACCCCCCCCCGGTCAAGGGGTCCAAATTTTTTACCCCCCCCCCAAATCCACCACCCCCCCCTGTTGTTAAAAAATGAGCACTCCCTAACCACTGCCAGTTCCTCATGAGTAAAGGGTGTAAAAACACATGCGTAGAGGAGAGCATAAAACGTGTGTTTGTAAGTCCTTTACACATGGTAAACTGATTGTGGAGCAACATGAACAAAAACAGTGGGTTATTACACCTTAAAGGTTGGTTGGTAGCCAAAAGTAGCTGCTGGATTGTTTTCTGATTTGTATGGACTACTTTCCGCCATATGAAAATTGGATACTATGAGAATTAAGAGTAAATTCCACAAAGCAGCCCTGGAATGATTTCACATTGAATACTTCTCCCAAGAAAGTGTAATAACCTCTGGTACCATGGTATATGGCCTAGGGTTCCAATTTTATCATCTGGCCCTCCCAAACCAGGGTCCTTTCCGTACCTTCTCAATTCAACACAATTGCCGAAAGAGGCCGGGTAATAGCTGAAATGGGCGGGAGCTGAAAGAGGGCCCTCTGATTGTGTTCCTAGTTCAACAGACTCCTAAGCCAATGGTTTAGAGGACTAGGGACCCTAGGCCTGATACCATTAGTCAAAGATTACAAGTCAAACTCCGAGAGGAACATCGGAGGGGCGGGGGCAGTTGGCACTGCCACTGACTGTGCATGAGGCGAGGTGATCATACAAACGAGCCCGGGGAACTATGGCTACGCTACACACATAAACTATGCCCAATGTAGTACACGGCTTTATCGCTAACTGGCGAAGCATCACAGTACACAAGGCATCTGGGATAGCAGTCTTTTGAACTTCGTATCGTGTATATGCACCTATAGACCAATGCAGCAAGAAAGGGTGACTTTTTCGTAATAAAGTTGCTTGTACACTGGTTTTGGCAGAATCCTCACAGCATTCTCTGTAATGGCTATGTTTGCAAACTTGTCATATGAGATGATTCCCAGGACAATTATCTTTCTTATAGTATATATGTGAATGCAGGATTTTGAGGTTATATTTATGTATTTGTCTGTCACACTTCAGAAATTTTCAAAAACTTTATGAACAACTTTTCTGAAAACTCACCCTTTCTTGCAGCATTGGTCTATAGTAGGCTACAGGTCAAAGTAGTTGCATAGGCCTAACTCTTCCCAGAAATGCTGGCTGCCCGTGACGGTTTACCAATTGGCTATCACAGCGAGACCAATTTGGAAGGGGCGTGACACGACATGGTACTAAGGCTGCCTGTAGCAACACTACGAAAAGGAAATCTACTAATGAATGGTACTTACTTGGTGTTAGCCATGGACGGGTCCTTCTCAAAGGTGAAGTAGTTGGAGATGGATTTGTCATACGGCAGCCAGCCATGCACACATAGGATGCCGTCCTCCGTTATACCAACCTGAACCCAAGAAAATCACCATGTTTTAGTTAAAAAGCTAGCATATTACTACAAGTACACATAATAGGGGTTCACCTTGGTAAATTTCAATCCAGCCTTTTCCTATGAGCTTTCCTGGAGGATGATTCACATAAGGCAAGGGAAACAGGGAGCTATACAAATACCTCCCAATTTGGGCTGAGGCAGCTAAACGTTCATAGCAATAAATCAAGTGGATTATCCTAGCTATACTAGAACATGAAGTGATTAACTGACCATGGCGTCTGGCATGCCGTGCTGTATGACAGTCCGCGTCTGGTTCCTGGGTACCATGACAAAGGCCAGTGGGTCGGTCTCTATGGATGCCTGCAACACACACAGAAGTCACATTTAGTGCACTGCAGAGGTACAGGTGGTACTTACTATTGTCAATCATCAAATAAGGTAGATATAATTCACTTAAGTTATCTTTTAGTATTACACAATTTTATGATGTTAAAATATCAGACCGTATCATTAGGCAAAATGAACTTTGATTCGCCATTCGCAATTTGGTGAGAGGCTAACATAAATCTGACAAGACAGGAACAAGGATGATCACCTAGGAATTATACAATTTTACACTATGCATATAAATCGTGGGTATTGGGATTATTTAATACAACTGACCTCTACATAGTAAGCCTTCAGCTGGCCAATAAACCAGAGAATGCTGAGAGGCTCATCCTTCTTGGTGGCACGGGTTATAGCTTCCTCCGACGTCATACGTCTCGGGTGGGCCTCCTACAACACATGAAATGACAGAATATGACCACTGTTTAGGTCAATATTGACACATAAAAAAAGTGTTCCACCTTCATAACTTGGAAACTGAAATGACCTTTAAGAATTCAGATCATACTTACTTTAAGAAGTTGGCAGGGGGTCTGACCAAAGTTATTGATCATGCCTTCCAGTGCTTTTTGTTGTAATGGCTCCGTAACTGCATCAAGATCCACTGCGCCTAGAAATAGTACATGCAAAGCAAGATGTAGACCTATGTTAACTCTTGAATTTACAAAATTCTTGATATTAGCATTATTACCACTCTTTACATGTACTTCGGAATACCTACATCTATCAATGATAGTAGCAGTATGCAGTCCACCTACCCTCATATGTACAGTAGTAAAAGACATTGAGTGCTTCTACTGCAGCTGGCCCTTTCTGTTTGTAGCCAAAGATGAGATCTATCCAGCTGTGGAGATTTTGAGAAACATGTTCTGACTCCTGAAAGGGGAGAAAAGACATTTAAGTTATGCATTGCTATCACTCAAACCAGTATCCTATTCTAGTTGTAATCTTTGCTGGACCACCCCATCAAAATACAATTTTCTAGCTCACCCCCTAAAGCGGTCCAAATCCCCCCCCCCCCCCATTATTTAAAGGAAAAATCAGCTACTCGACAGGGGACATAGTAAGTGTTGATGCTTTACCAGTGCTTTACGGTGTTTGTAGATGAAGTCTTCGGGACTGGTTGCCCAGGCTGGTAGCTGGACGTCAGTCACAGAGGTTTTTGCAATCTGTAGTTTGCCTAAATCAAACCCTGAAAGCCAACAATATTTTTGAATTGTGATGTTTCTTATAACTTTCCTCAGAGAAAAAAACATGTCATATAGATGTGGTTGAATTATCCACATTGTAGGTTGATCAGATTAAATGTTTTATCTGCAGATAATCATTGTGCTGCTGCAGGTTGATTGATTATTTGATTGAACGTCCCAGTGCACATAAGGACCTTACGGGACTGTCTCAAGTTAGCCACTCCCCTACTCTTTTGGAAAGATACCTTGAGTTTTTATTTGCCTGGTTTTACAGATATGCGCTAGTACCATAGTAGGCAGGGGCCAGACAAACCACAGCCTTTAATACCTCACACTTGGCTCACTGAGTAGAGATTGATTGATTGATTGATTGATTGACACATGCCAGACCGCCAGCACGAAGGCGTTGGCGTGCACAGCATGATAAATGAATGATAATGACAGTCAGGAACGAGACCCCCAAGTTCAGCATATTCCTATTATGAAAGGCTTCAGATAGAGCTATTCTTCTCCTTCATGTCCCCAGCATGAAGGTCTCCAGTCCATATGGGGGCCGCTGCAAGTGTCATGTACAGATTTCAATACAAGGGGACAAATTCAAGGATTTTACGGCAAAGCCGTAGTGGCTTTGGGTTTTTATAGGATTGTTATGAACTACAGGTGAGAAAACGAGGGGGCATAAATTTATGCTTTTTGGTGTGTCTAGGGTTCTTATACAATTCATATGTGATGGTTTACAGCAATACTACATGGTCAGTTAACTACATGCACTCAGCTAAATCTTTTTGATTTTTATTGGTTTTACTGCTGCTGGTATAGATTTTGGTGGCCATCTTGGCAGCCGTCTTGGAAATTATCCCGAATTGAAAATCTAAGCCTGAAAATGGATTCTGCATCCCAGAAAACCCTACTATCCATGTATTACACAAAGAAATCAGACAATCATGAGTTTTTGGTGGCCATCTTGGCAACCATCTTGGAAATTTCCCGGATTGAAAATCTAAGCCTGAAAATGGATTCTGCATCCCCGAAACCCCTAATATCCCTGTATCATACAAGGAAATCAGACAATTTTGAGTTATTGGTGGCCATCTTGGCAGCCATCTTGGAAATTTCCCAGACTGAAAATCTAAGCCTGAAAATGGATTCTACATCCTAGAAAACCCTACTATCCATGTACCCGGTATCACACAAGGAAATCAGACAATCTTGGGTTTTCGACAGCCATCTTGGCAGCCAGAGGGAGGAACAGAGGAAGGAGGAGGGGGCAGAGGGAGGAGGGAGGGCAGAGGGAGGAGGAGGGGGCAGAGTGAGGAGGAGGGGGCAGAGGGAGGAGGAGGGGGGACAGAGGGGGGAGGAGGTAACAGGAAGGAGGAAAATGGGGTAGAGGGGGGAGGAGGGTAGTAGGAGAGGGTAGTAGGAGAGGGCAGGGGAAGGAGGAGAGGGCAGAGGGAGGAGAGGGCAGAGGGAGCAGGAGGAGGAGAGGGCAGAGGGAGGAGGAGGAGAGGGCATAGGCAGGATGAGGAAAGGGCACAGGGAGGAGGAGAGGTCACAGGGAGGAGGAGGAGGGGGCACAGGGAGGAGAAAGAGAGGGCACAAGGAGGACTTGTGTTGGCAACATATTATTTTTGGGTTGTTGCATGTGTGTGTGGGGTGGGGGAGGGGTAATCATGTTGGACTTCACAGTTTGTCTTTGGGCGGGCTTGAGTGATTTCAAGAGCCACCCTGGACCACTCAACCTCTAGTACAGGTCCTGTATGTGCCCAGTATGAGAATTGGCATTGACATTGAAAGCTTGGCTTGACATAGGAGTCAATAGTTATTAGGCTGGTACCTACCGTACCATCGCGATTAAGCGCCGGGGCGCTCTTCAATTTGGCAGAGCCTTTAAACCCAATACAGGCGCTTATAGGAGATCCTATTTTAGTGCTTAAGGAGCATTTCAAGAGCCCTGTACCCCCGGCGCTTATACAAGACCGGCGCTCTTTCGAAACCGGCGCTTTATCGCGACGGTACGGTATCCTTGCCATTGACAGCCACATTAGAGAACTCAAAATATGGCTGTTCACAAGATGTCTAGGCCTTACCACAAGGTACACTGGAACTACATGCAGTAACTGAAAACCAGATCTAGGTTAAATTAGTCTTGCACACACCTGCAAGGACACATGGGGATACCAGTCCTAGGCAAGGTTTAAGGGCCAGCTAGGGCTTAATTTAACAATGAACAAGGGGACCTATGCTTGTCTTTTCTTGCTACTTTTTCCAACTCTCCTCTGTGGTGTAAATGACTTTGGGGACAAGGTCCAAAAGCCAATAATACCATTGAGGTTTTTAAGAACAAACTCAAAAGCGAGATTTCTATAAACTCAAGGAGCAGAAAAACTAACCATTCAGGTTCTCCAGGAACTCAGGGAGGTAGAAGAACTCTGGGATGAGTTCTTTAACATCATTTGGATTTTCCATCAGACTGTCCCATGAGGCTGGCATCGAATGGAATTGCCGGTCAGCGACGTCAAACCTACACAGATGTACAGGAAAAATCAGTTACCGTAGTAGTATAGTGAAGTCTCTCATTGTTATATATATTCATTAATCACTACTAACTCACTAAATAATGTCTTACTGTAAAACCTCGCGTATAAGCCTAACTCACGTATAAGCCGCACCCCGACTTTGGGCCGATCCTATAAGCCGTACCAGCGATCTGGTTATGGTGACTTTAGTACTGTACTATAGGAGCAAAAACGTGCGTATAAACCGCACCTGGACTCTGTGCCGATCCTATAAGCCGCACCAGCGATCTGATTTGCGTACTAGCCGCGGCTTATAGGCGAGGTTTTACAGTATTTATTATTGTTAAGACTATATCTGATTATCATTATCTTAGTTATTTTATATGATAATTAAATTGGAGATACTTACTTCCCGCTTTGTAGCTGGATATGGAGACTCGTGAAGGGCTCCAGCCGTATGAGGTAATGCATGACAGACGCCGGGTTTGAGTAGTGGGTGCCGTAATGAAACTTCTCTATCATCCCTGATGGGTCCTCAAAATGATCGAATCTAGGAAAAGGATAAATGAAATTGATATAATATATAGTAAACATGTAATCAGGAGAGCATGGGAGTTGCTCAATAATGAGAATATTACATAGAAGGTTTTTTGATAACAGCAATTAACTTACTTCTCCCTGATCTCCTGTTCATTGTTGGGGTTGATGGCACCGACAGGTTTAGACAGGTCGCGGTACACCTTGGGGTCTTCAAGGTCAAGTGTCTCTGAGGAGTAGTCACACAGGATCCAAGGAAACTGCAAATGGAATTTATGTCATATTTAGATTATAATATGTTGTTTACTTACATTGGTGACTCAAATTATTTGTACGTGTTTGTACTAGAAAATCTCTCAACGCATATACAGCCTCAATTAATAGAGTATGTATACTTACGACTGGGTATTGGCTGAGGTCATTATACGTCCGGCCGGCTATTGTGTTGAGTTGCATCAAGTAGTCAAAGTTGCTGATCTCTCGCTGTATCCATTTCTGTAATTAAAATCAAAAGTTACATTCACATTCATTTTGCCATGCTTTTGAGCTGCCACAAGGTAATATATTTTACCTTTTTCGAATAAAGTTACTAAAGGACTTTCTGATTAGACCCTGGACCAACACATACCTGGGAGAGTTGGTGAGCTCCTAAAAGGTTTTACTAATTATCCTCAATATATAACTACCGGGGTAGGCGATTTACCTGGGTGAGACCTGAAGCCTTGAGTAGCTCGGCGGGTGACCTTGATCCACGATAGATGGACTCCCGCAGGTTGGGCGGCTTTAGACTTAGAATGCAGCTGAACACTTTGTTACGGATCTAAAATAGCAAAATAGAAAGGGAACAAACTTATAAGGATGTCAAGTATTTATAAAAAAAAACGTTGAAATACCAAATATAATTACGTTTTCTTAGCGATGGTAACATTATTTCTTGCCATGTCAATAACTGTTTGATTTGACCGTTTAATGATTGAGCGATGTTTGATATCTACAGTTTTCATTGAGAGAATGGAGTGGGATGCTTCCTTTTTCTGGCTAGATGTCTACAGTTGTTGGTCACAGTCTCTATGATTCTCACGTCTTATAATAGCACTCCACACCCGGGTTGCTTAATCTTAGTACTGCCTACCAATCCTTAACCAAAACCTAGGCCTTGCTCAAAACCTGATCCTGATAATCATATTTACAACTGATGGGGAAATTCAAATGGGAAGGGATGAAAGAGACCTTGTTTACATATTGTTTGATTTATTATCCTGTATGGCAAGTCTGGGAGGATTTTGTTATGGACTTGGATTCTATGTGTCACTTAAATTTATCAAAGTGCAGATAGCAGGTAAAGGGTCTGGAAGTGGAGTTGAATAGTTGGGATGACATCGTACATGAATGCCGAGTTGTTTTTAACTGTGGGAAAGGAATCTAATATACAATTGCAGGGGTTTATACTAGATGTAGTGATGATTGTCCACTTACTTTCACTGATGGCTGATTCTATGATACAATAACAATTTTGTAAATCTAAACAAACAGATCAACAAATTCTCTTCATTTGCTCTGACAACGTGAGATCAGCAATGCTCCTTCTACAGAACTGATGATTATCACCCAAGTTGTTGTAGCCAACAATTGAATACTGATTGTCTTTGTAATTCTGCTCATGCTACCACAAAACTCACACTGTTTAAAAAAATGGGTGTGTTATAGTAATGTTACCTTTTTCTGAAAGTTGAGGAAGTAATTGGTTTGATCCACTAGGAACAGCTCCAGCGCAGAACGTCTGAGATTGTACCGTCTGAAGTGAATCTCACGCAGCTGAAACAGTGCTAACTTGAAGTCCTCCCCACCTGCAACATAGACGACTATTATGAGAGGGTGCACCCACAAAGAAGACAAGTGAGTGATGAGTAATGGTTGTTTAACACCATTTTGACAGCTAAGGTCATATTTATGGCGAGAAAGCTACATTAGAATTAATTTGATAGATGAATACATGTGTCATAGTGTCTGCATATATGGGCACTAGACAAATAAAATAGTGGACAGAAAACAGGAGATACAGACCCTTTTATGATGGGCTAGGGGAGCCCCAAAGAAGGCAACATTAGATATATCTTATTATAAACCATGTTTACAGTAGCTATACTAACCTTCCTCTGCGTTTGAGCTGTAGTCAAAGAAGTAGATGTGCGTGGTGGTGACTTCCATCCGACCTTTGAAGACGTCCATTAATGTGATCAGCTCACAGTCTTCTGACAGAATCAGCTTTTCACGCGCCTTAGTGTCCTCCTCAGGCATCCTATAGATATATACAGTCATACATGAATATATAATGTAACCAATTTAGAGATCTATCCAGGAACCAGCCTAAGCTTATAAAAATATCAACTTTCTTGTATAACACTTTCTTGGATAACCTACCAGATTTTAAATTACTTCTTACCTGCATTTATTAACTATAACTGCTAGATTCAATCATCTTACCCTGTTTTGTTGAGCTCGGCTGCTTTACTAATGACGTTCCATTCTTCGTCCCCAAGCCGGTCATCCCCAATGTCCTCATCTGACACTTTGACCTTCGCAATCTCTAGTGGGGATGGCACTGGCGCCAGCGCCGGCTCAACTCCTGTCAGAAGATATTTATTGTGTATGTAACTACTTATACTAGTGATGTGGTTCAACTCTTTGAACTGACATGAATAGTCCTGAGTCAGAAGGTATATACATAGATTTCCTGCAGGAGTCAGTTACAGGAGAGCTGTTGTTGTGTGGCGTGAGCTGAAGGAACATGTTGGGGCTAGAAGGATGTGCTGGGGTGCTGGGACTGTAGGGGCCCGCTAGGAGCTGTAAGCATGTGCTGAGAGCTGTGATGGGACAGGCCGTGCTGAGGGGTGTAGGGACGTGCTGGTGCAATACCGAGGTTGCAGGCTCCTTAGTAGGGGGCACCATTGTATGATCTGAGAAGCACTGATACAGCAATCACAATGGGTACAAGCTGTTATACAATGCCCCCTAAGGATTCCGCAGTGAAGGCCAGGGAGTTATCTCATTGGTTGATAATTCAACCAGCTACATGCCTATAGGACTGTGAAAGTTACAAGGAGCTGTAAGAACTTGAGGGAGTTGTAAAAACGAGATGGGGCTGTGGGACGTGATGAGTGGCAGTGCGAGAACGTGATGAGGCTACGAGAACGTGATGGGGTGTGAAAACGTGACTGGGGCAAAATGAAAGTGATGGGGGTTGAAAAACGTGAAGAACGTGATGGGAGCTGCAAGAACGTGATGAGGGGCACAATAACTTGATGAGGGGCACAAGAACTTGATGAGGGGCACAAGAATGCGATGAGGGGTACAAGAATACGATGAGGGGTACAATAAGGCAATTAGGGGTACAAAAATGTGATGGGGGCTGTAAGAATGGGATGAGGGTTGTGAGAACATAATGAGGGGTGCAAAAACGTGATGAGGGGTACAATAAGGCAATTAGGGATGCAAAAACGTGATGGGGCTGTAAGAATGTGATGAGAGCTATACGAACGTGATGAGGGGTGTTCGAACCTGCTCTGGCGTGTTTGAACGTGATGGGGGCTTAAAGAAAGTTATGAGGGGTACAAGAGTGTGATGAGAGATACAAGAACGTGATGAGGGGTATACAAATGTGATGAGGGTTGTGAGAACGTGATGAGGGGTGCAAAAATATGATGGGGCTGTAAGAATGTGATGAGGAGTATAAGAACGTGATGAGGGATGAAAAACGTGATGAGGGATGAAAAATGTGATGAGGGGTGAAAAACGTGATGAGGGGTGAAAAACGTGATTAGGGGTGAAAAACGTGATGAGGGGTGAAAAACGTGATGAGGGGAGCAAAAACGTGATGAGGGGTGCAAAAACGTGATGAAGGGTGCAAAAACGTGATGAAGGGTGCAAATACATAATGAGGGGTGCAAAAACGGGATGAGGGATGCAAGAACATGATGGGGCTGTAAGAATGTGATGAGGAGTATAAGAACGTGATGAGGGGTGCAATAACGTGATGAGGGGTGCAAAAACGTGATGAAGGGTGCAAAAACATGATGAAGGGTGCAAATACATGAGGGGTGCAAAAACGGGATGAGGGATGCAAGAACATGATGGGGCTGTAAGAATGTGATGAGGAGTATAAGAACGTGATGAGGGATGCAATAACGCGATGAGGGGTGCAAAAACGTGATGAAGGGTGCAAAAACGTGATGAAGGGTGCAAATACATGAGGGGTGCAAAAACGGGATGAGGGATGCAAGAACATGATGGGGCTGTAAGAATGTGATGAGGAGTATAAGAACGTGATGAGGGATGCAATAACGCTATGAGGGGTGCAAAAACGTGATGAGGGGTGCAATAATGTGATGAGGGGTGCAAAAACATGATGAGGGATGCAAGAACATGACGGGGCTGCATGAATGTGATGAAGGGTGCAAATACATGATGAGGGGTGCAAAAACGTAATGAGGGATGCAAGAACATAATAGGGCTGCAAGAATGTGATGAGGGTGCAAAAACGTGATGAGGGGTGCAAAATCGTGATGAGGGGTTGTAATATCTTGATGGAGGCTGTAACCTGACGGAACCTGTAGGAGCGTAATTGGAACAGTAACAATATAATTTAGGTAGTAATTACGTGATGGGGCCTTTAATAAAGTGAACGGAGCTATAGTAACGTGATTGGGGCTATGGGAACTACCGTAAATTCCCGCGTATAACCCGCACCTCGCGTATAACCCGCACCCCGACTTTGGGAGAATCATATAACCCGCATCTGGGGTCTGAAAATTGCCGTTTTAGTACTGTATTATACTAATAAAACCCCTCGTATTACCCACACCTAGACTTTGAGAATATTGTATAACCCGCACTGGGGGTTTGGTTCGCGTATAACCCGCGGGTTATACGCGGGAATTTACGGTAGCTGCTTTGTCTTTGTGGTTAGATGTCACCTACTACAACACGTATAAAGATGTAAGAACTACTTCCTTACCCACATTATCCCGCTGTCGGCTTGCCTCAAGGTGCCCGTCATGACTGTAGTTTTGTGTCAGCTTTGGTCGCATACGGGAGAAGTTTTCCTGGGTTGACAATTTCCAATAAGTGGGGTCATGGCTCCTGAAACACAAACATGGATGTTGGAGTTCCTCTGCCATAGTCAAACATGGCTACTTATATTTTATTGGGTTGGGCACAACAGTGTACTGTTCAAATAAGGTGTTATGACTTACTGTATGGCCCAGGCACCCCGCTGACTGGAGAAGAACCCTCTGGCAGCACGCCACTGTCGCTGGACAAAGGCGTGCTGGTTGCGTAGCTGGGTGCTGATATTGTGGTAACGCTTGTTCTCCTGACGCGACTTCTGGGTGAACGCCTCACCGATCTTACCCTAGACAAATTATAACAGAAAAATAAGGGGGGTACCAAAAAGCCCGCTTCTACTCCAAATCCTTTTTTGTATTTGAGGCCATGTTGCGCATATACCATTTTGCAAGTGGCAGTTTTTTTAAACCATATAGTTTATGCTGAGTACAAATCTAGATGTAATGCAAAAAAACATCTAAAAAGTCTCCTTAAGTCACATATTATGATATACGAGTTAAATTATCTTTAAATAAGGTTTAAACAGTTTTGAACTCTGCTCATAGAATTTTTTCAAATTCATTGTTTGGGCTTTTAACCAGGGTTTTTAATAAAAGAAGGCATTACGAAATTCCAGAAAGAAATTATCAATAGCAGAAAAAGAGTAAGATCTGCGCTACCTGGAACTGAAGCCTGCTTTCTCCCCGCTCTCTGTTCCGTTTGTGGCAGTCAATCATCATATCCTCGTGGCATTCTCCAAGATAGGTCTTCATACGGACCTTCAGTTCATCAAATGTGTTGGCCTCATACTGTTCTTTGGATGGGATCACCTGAAGTATAATGCACAATCTTAACAGTGACTGTGATATTTCTTATCTACTGGCTTACTATGGCAGATAAGTTATCTCACATAGAGAGGTCTCTTTTTACATGATACTTTTATAATTATCCCTCAATAGTTGAATAAACCTGTTTGCATATGTATGTATATATTATGTAGACGTACTTGTTTTTCCATGAATGACCGCCACTCTGGATCTTGGCAGTATATCTTAAAGTCGTCAAAGAAGGCGGGGCCCTGCAACGTGTTGGGCAGTCCGGGACAGTAGCCGCGCATGTTGAGAAGGTCCTGACACTTGTCTACAAGCGCCTTCATCACCGGTATTAAGAAGTTGTAGTGGTCACTCTGGTCTGTAATGCAGAAAATAGGGCATGAATTCAATGTCAGATATATACAGAACATGCAGTAAATACACCCCCAAAAAATGCAGATTAATCATGTATCAAAAACATTTTTTTCATGTACTGTGTACATACTTATATAGAAACCCTTATCCCTGAGCCTCATTTATACACTATACATACTTACGCCTGTGCCCTTTGACAATGATGTTGTAAACGAAGTATATAAACTGTACACCTACCCTGTAGACCCTTGACAAGGATTTCGTCGATGGCTGAGATGACGGCACAAGACTCTTGCAGTTTGTCGACCGGCCGTGTTTGTAGCAGTGTGTGCAGACGGGCAGATGCAATGCTGCACAACTATAGGAAATAGAAATATATAGGGGTGAAGCCTATTGTCCTGTTGGCGCGGCCATTACTTAATCTGGTAGTGGTGAGATAAGCTCTGGTAACACTAACAGCTATCACAATGGGTACTAAAGTGTGCTAAACCCTACCACCAAAGATGCACGACTAACTTGTACAATTTACCCCAAGACCTATTCATTTTATAATTCACTATCAGTAGATTACTCACATCAAGGTCCTGTTGGGCGGCAAAGGCGAGCAGGATGCTGAGTCCCAGCTGTTCCATCTCCCTCCACTCGTTATCAGCATCCCACACAGTCATCAAGTCTAGTAACGTCATCACGTCCTCAATGATCTATATTATGTTCAATAAACCATGGAATTAAACATCATGCTTTATAGCTTACATTGTACACAAAATAAAAAATACAAGCTCTATCCCTATTTTCTCATACCCCACTCCACACCCAATGTCTTCTATACCCCATGTCCTTTATACTCCACGTCCCCACACCAAATCCCTGTATACCCCATGGCCTAACATCCCATGCCCCCCCCCTAATACCCGATACCCTACACCCAATGTCCTCTATATGCCATGACCTTACAACCCATGTCCCTACGCCCAAAATCAGCAAATCCACTCACCCTCTCATTGAACTTTTCTTGTGTGAGAGACTCATCCTCAAAACATAGAAAGTTGTAGACCATCTTAATCAGCTGGACAGCATTCTCGGTTACTGTGATATTTGTCTGACCTGAAACAGGTGAGTACAGTAAGGTGTATTCCATTTCTGCTTTTTAATTATCACAGGTATGAAGTAGAGTGGAACCCAGTAGTTGGGTTATGGAAACATAAGACTGGTTAGCAGGCTGAGTTACAGTACTGTTCTTTAAACTAACGAAGTATGGGGCCTCCTCACACTGGCCAGAGCTTCATCATAATGAAAAAAAGAAAAGTACCAGTACCGTAGCACATACAGTAACCTACCAATGGTTTTGGAGAAGAAGTGAGTAATGTACTAACCTGTCTCCTTAAGGTCCATGATGCATCCTTGTAGCATCATCTCAATGAGTCTCCTTACTATTGTAATCCTCGCTGATAGGAGCTCATACTCCATGGTCAATGCATTGATGGCAGCGAATACCTGACCACGCAGCTGTAGGAAGGAACATTACAGTGGTAAGTCTCAATGGTCTTATTTCATGGTGAATACGGCCAGTCAAGGTTAAAGCAATGGGAGGGCCGTTCTCCAGGGCAGCGTGCAATAACCCTAGGCCGTATTGCACGCTGGGGTCGTATTGCACGCTCCCGAGGGTCGCCATGGGTCGCCATGGGGTCGCCATGGGGTCGCCATGGCGTTTCTAGGCTACCGAAGGTCACGTGACATGTACGGAATTCAAAATGGCGGCCGACGGAGGTAAACAAACGCCGCGGAAGTAAAGAAACATCGTGGAAGTAAAGAAACATACACTACATATCTATTTTACATCGATATACCCTGAAATAAACACAGAGCGTCACTTAAAAGTGACCTCGTCAGTGGTTAGTGCACTTGCAGTGCTTGGGCCGTATTGCACTAGGCCTACGGCCAGCGTGCAATACGGCCCAAGCACTGCTCGTGCACTAACCACTGACGAGGTCACTTTAGGTGTCACCACCCTAAAGCACTAGGCCGTGTTCGGAAATTTCAATATTGACCACCATCGACCTGCCATTTGAAACACTTAAAACTCTCACAGTGTTTAGCCACCTATACCATATTTTAGCTTATGACATGCAGAAAAATATATAACGGGTGTGACCCCAAAAAGTCAGGCTAGATTTTGGGTCAATCGCCATGGTAACCGGGTAGTGGTTTTGTACAGTGAGGCCTACGCAGCGTATAGATACACTATAGGGCCGTTTCACCCCCATAAACCTACACTGTTTATATGGAGTAGATAAATCCTTCTTTTAGGACTATAAATAAACACTTTCTGATCACCCTAATAACAAATAACCATGTATTTAACCCTTCTTTCCCTCCCCTATAGGCTAAATTCCGCAAAATAACAAAGTTCATAAGGGACTCTTTGGCCAGTAAACCCGGAAGTGACCCGATTTAGGGTGGTGACACCTTAAACGAAGACGGGTTGCCATGGTTACGAGTGAACATTTTTTTTAATGACATATTAGAGCGTCCTTAACAATAAAAAAACACTATATAAGGTCTAACTAACAGATTTTAGCTTTATTTTGGTAAAAAAAATATCCCCGGGGGTCCTGCAACTAGCCAAAATCGACAAAAATTGCGGCCGTTTAAGCGAGTCCTTTCTGGACGAACCTACCGAAAAATCTAGCCTGACTTAGTTTATACAAATACCACTCCAAATGAAGCTTAAGACATGAGGTTTCAGGAGGTATACCCCGCTAAGCCCTGTGAGAGTTACAGACATGGCTAGAGCGAGCCAGAGGGCAAGTATGTGGATGATTTTCATGTCAAAATCACCAGTTTTGGCCATAAATTAGGCCCCGGGGGCCTTTTATTGTTGTTTATCTACCATAGCAACCCATAGCAACCAATGGAATGTGCAACCTATGGCCATAATAAGCAAGCACAGTGAATACACTTCACTCCTACTGCATAATATTCCAAAAAAATAAAGAAAATCAATGAAAAAAAGGAGTCCCTGCCTACTATTTCCACCAATGCAAGGCCCTCCCTTTAAGGTGTCACCACCCTAAAGCACTAGGCCGTGTTCGGAAATTTCAATATTGACCACCATCGACCTGCCATTTGAAACACTTAAAACTCTCACAGTGTTTAGCCACCTATACCATATTTTAGCTTATGACATGCAGAAAAATATATAACGGGTGTGACCCCAAAAAGTCAGGCTAGATTTTGGGTCAATCGCCATGGTAACCGGGTAGTGGTTTTGTACAGTGAGGCCTACGCAGCGTATAGATACACTATAGGGCCGTTTCACCCCCATAAACCTACACTGTTTATATGGAGTAGATAAATCCTTCTTTTAGGACTATAAATAAACACTTTCTGATCACCCTAATAACAAATAACCATGTATTTAACCCTTCTTTCCCTCCCCTATAGGCTAAATTCCGCAAAATAACAAAGTTCATAAGGGACTCTTTGGCCAGTAAACCCGGAAGTGACCCGATTTAGGGTGGTGACACCTTAAAGCGTGCAGCTCTGTCTATATATTCATTATGTATATTTTTTCTCATTCACATTCTGTGCTGGTCTAGAGGCACTCTACTCATGCTTTCTAAATTTGGTGACCTCTTTAGAAGAAATAATTTTCCCTGTTAGACACTTAAAACGTTGATTTTATTTAAGATCCAAATGAACATAGAGTTACTCAGGGCGACCTTGAGTAAATAAAGTGATTAGGGAGTGATCATTTATTATCAACAGGGGGGGGGGGGGGGCCAAAAAATTTGGACCCCTTGACTGGGGGGGGCAAAAAAATTTGGACCCCTCTTAAGGGGGGGGGGCAAAAAAATGTAACCTGTTTTTAGCCAAAAAGCCCGCGCGTTACTATGCTTCAAAGGGCCCGCGCGCGAGCCGATTTTCGACCTTAAGGGGGGGGGTAAAAAATTTTGACCCCTTGACCGGGGGGGGGATGTAAACCCACCACCCCCCTGTTGTTAAAAAATGATCACTCCCTTATCTGAACTAGTTTAAAGATTGAACGTGTGATTAACATCACAAATGACTCAGGGTCAGGGTCATATAGTGATTGAATTGATGGACTAAATGACTGAATCAGAAAATATTATTTCAGGAACAATGAATTATTTGTCAATTCTGAGAGCAGGAATGTATTCCTGGGTCAAAACTACCCTCACATCATGTGTCACACTAGTATGTGATCATATTTCAGCTGAGCAGGTGGGTGTGGGCGAACCGGTGGGTGTGGGCGAGCCGGTGGGTGTGGGCGAGCAAGTGCATTTGGGCAAGCAGGTGGCTGTGGGCGTCAGTGCCCAGCGGCGCGTAACCGCCATTTTATGTCTCGGCCGAAAAGCAAGTCGATCCAAGCGTCAGCAGCGACACCATCTCTGTTTCACCGTGTCGGACGGCTGCGGGGTGGCGTATGCTACAGATGATTAACTCCCCCCAGTCAATACTGGTGTTCCGAGTTAGGCGCTGAGGTCGCTCCAGCCGGGGATATGTACATTAGGGGGCGCTGTCCGCCGGGTGAGGGTGGGGCTGGTGTGGAGCAGGGGGAGGGGTGGTGTCACCCCATAGTCAGCAGGCGGGAGGCAGGGGTGGGGAGCGGACAACACACCATACACTCACTGACTCTGTTAAGTAGATCAGTGTGTGTATCATATAAGTGAGCAGTTCTCCTTTTCTAATGATATTTATGAGAGGTGGACACGGAGGGTATCTCGGAACACTGCCTACATGGGAGGCGCCTGGGTCAAATATATCAAAGACCCTAGTCAATAATGAAGTTTTACTGTATCTGTCCACACATTAAAGTAATTCAAGACAATGCAAGATACTTGAAGAGAAATATCTAAAAAAGGTCTTACAAAGAACGTCTCACCTAGTATTACAAGATACCTGCCATTGACTTTGCATCGAAATTGTGTGGACCGTAATGGAGACAAAAATTGAATCTAGCACTTAAGAATTTAATTTTTCTCTCCAACTTTTTGGTCAGATTTTGTGACTTTTATTAGATTCAATATTTAGAATGGTTGCAACACAATATTTGTAATATTTCTTGGTATAGCATGTAGATGAATGTCCCATCTTTCAATATTCACCCTTTTTTGTATATTGGCTGAGAATTTCCTACTTAAAATTGGATGTGAAATTGACCTTTCACTATCTTGATGCAACCCCTCATGAGGCGTTGCATAAGACTCTGGGTGGTAACCCTGAGTCAATAATATGGAGGTAATCGTTTAAATATATGGATCATATAGAAATCTATTGCCTGCTTACATTATGGCAGTCTGCTCTAAACACTTCTATATGAAGTATATTAATGGGCACACAAGTTACAATTACCTTCCACGCAGCTGTGTCAGATCCCTCGATTCCCTTCCACATGACAGTGAATACAATGAGCAGTACATTCTGTGCCAGCTCATCCTCCTGCTCCATACTGTCCTCACACTTTACAGACAGGCCCATCCTCCTGAGGGCTGTGGCTAGCTCTGCTTCCTGCTGACTGGAGGATAGCGAGATGTCCGAACCACCAGACTCCCGCCGCATCCGCAGGCTGGGGACGGGGCTTGGTAGGGGCGGGTTCTTGAGAGTCGATCCATCGATCCGTGTTTTACTGACCAGGTCGCTAACCGATCTAGACGTAACAGGTTCTGTGAGGAGTCTCTCCGCATCCTCTTGAGACAACTCAGGTAGGACGCCTAAACTCATGCTGCGTTTTTGTGTTCCTGGTATCAAGTCCTCTGCGCTCGTGCTAGAACTCCGACTTGGCATGACTACAACGTCACTACTCTCGTCATCAGAGTTCCCCATATCAAACAGAACCGGGCGATCAAACCGCGGCGTAGAGAAACTCTCCATGAGGGGGTCATGGATGTCTATGCCATCATCCATGTCCTTCAGACTGAGGAAGAAGTCCTCTGGTTGGTCAATCTGTATGCTGAGTGGTGATTGGATGGCATCAGGGGGCGATGCTTGTGGTGGGGGTGGAAGGATTTGTTGATCACTCGGCCTTGCTGAGACAATCGGTATTTTCCTGACTATAAACAAGCGCACTAAAACTTCCTGCCACCCGACCTGCCGTGCGAACATCTTGGGGACAGTAGCTTTAGAGAATAACGTCGTCAGCAGCTGAAATCATAATATACAGGTTTCCGGTATTGATACATTGACTGAAAAGTCTACTATCTACTAAAACTCTTATTGTTGAATAGTTTACAATTTCCAGGGTATCGACATACTGTTTCAAGTTGGGCAGTATACAGACATTCATTGTTAAACAGTAGAGAGTAGCATAGTATATTACTAAGAATTCTAACCTTGCGAGTTAGTTCTAGGCGTATGGTCACACTGGACCCGTGTAGGAGTTGGACAACGCTCAATGCCGCATTGTAACTGTTCACTGTATCTGTCAAAGTCAAGGTAGTGTGTCAATTCTTGTATCAAAAATTCTCAATCATCGGTCTACAATGTGATTATGTCCCTAAATTAGCTTTTACTCTTGAGTCCGCTTGAAACTCGTCTGATTTGATGAAGAAGGCATGTCAGAAGAATGCAGCCAACAGTCCCTTTATTCTGCCTAGACTGATGATTACCTAGTCTAACAGCTTAGAAGTTAGATAAAGCATGACATAAGACTAACCTGTCATTAGGACCTGGTCCAACATGTCTGACATCATCATCTTAGATACAGGAGTACCCAACATGAAGGAGAGCATTCCCGGGTACATTCCCAACTCGTGCAGGCGCAGACGACTCTTCGTCTTGTCATACACCTTGTCCGTCTTCAGCAGTAAGGACATGATCTGAAAATGAACACAAATATTGCAGGAATTTCATCAATCTTACATCTCACATTGGTATCCGAAAACACAATACAGCTCAATGTTGCAACCATAGCTTAGGTGCAAGGTGGGTTGGTATGGACTGATAGTCATTGGGTCAAGCAAGGTGAGAGGTGGGTGGTACTGGCAGTGGGAAAGTTGGGTAGTAGGGGGAGTTTGGGTATAGAATCTAGGGTGACCATCAATATCACACCATGGTCAAATCATTTTTCTTGTGTAGGAAGGCATTCATACTAGGTCTCAAAATACCTGACTGTGTCTGTAGGTAGTCATTTTACTCACCCTTAGCACCTTTTCCTTGAGCAGGACGGTGAATGTTTTCCGTGTGAGGAGGTGGTACAACAGTTCCGCCATGTTCTGTTCCAACATGAGCGCGTAGATCTGGTCCTTCTTCCCAGGTAGTTCTATTAGAGTCAGGATGAGGCTTAGCACCTCTGTGATCTGTAACCATATAAAAGCAACCAAAAGGTATTAGCAGTTTATCTGTAGCAACAAACCAAGTAATATTCACTTAATTGGTAAATTTTTTTAATTTTTTTAATTTTTTTATTAAGTTCTAGCCACGTTTTGAACAAATATTTATTGGTAAATTATAGTGGGAAATAAATATGCAATGACTCCTAGGATACTTTTTCCATTACTCACTTAGGTGAATTTAAATGCATATTTATTTCAGTAGTTTGCTACAGGGTGCATAGATATGGTTTAATAGATGTACATGTGTAGCATGAGTAGGTATGATAACCAAAACACATATATTATTAATATGTTCCTACCATGTTCTCTCCTTTCACGCTGCACACAAATGCAAGGAGTTCAGTCAGTTCTTCTGCCGTGACATCCTTCATCACGTAATACTTAACAAGGCCCAACAGGCTGCACCGTATAGTCCGACAATCTTCTGGTGATAAGCTTTTCTCATCATCACTGACACAAGAAAAGAAGAAAACTGATGAAGAAGTGTGCGATTTCATGGTGCACATGTAGTAAATTCATTATATAGAAAATTCTTCTTTTTTTTTATCATGCATGTTCCTAGCAAAAAATAACTTTGTAACATATGGATAGGATCAAATTTCACAGTTAGAAAACCCCTTTACCTGTAATATGTCCTAATGATGTCCAACATGTACTGCACACCATACTTCTTACGGAAGTGTTGACGGTCCTCCTTAATAATGGTTGACAGGTATTGAATGTGACCTGCAAATTTAAGATTATCACATCAAAGATAAGGGTCACAAGACACTGTGACATGGTTATGGTCATCACATCAAATGCTACAAAATTTAACATAGACATGAATTAAGTTGCCTTTACCTCCTAAAATGTAATTTTCTGTTTTATTTATGTTGACTTATTTTGACAGAAGTTTTAGACAGTGACAACAAAGTGGTTTATTTTCAGAGTGTAATACTATTCTTACCTATTCTGACAGGGAATTCACTGTGGCTCCAGATGCGGAAGTCAAACAGCAGGTACTGGTAGATATGCGAGAGGAGGGCTTTACTCGTCTCCGCGACTGCCTCGACAAACAGCTGTATGGCCATAAGAATGTTCACATCCATGTAGCGCTGGGGGATCTACAATAGATACCAGACCACCATGTAGCACTGGAAATCTACAACATTGTATATGAAATGTATTGAAATGAGATATTGACAAGAGAACCCTGACTCTGGGTACACTAATTCTGGGATTTCCTAATCTAAGGCCACTGTTACCAATTTGATTCTGGTATAACATACTCAATGCACATACCTTCTGCAGAAGGGCCCCGAGAACGGCCACAGAGTTGGTACGGACGAGGCTGTCCTGGTTGACGAGGCAGTTCTGTACCATGTTACGGAGTAGAGCCAGAACACCAGCCACCGGGTTGACTTCTAACTTAATATCTGAAAAAAATTGAATCATCATTAAATTGGTAAATTGGTAAATTGGCAAATTAGCTGGTTCTTCTCCTAATTCACATTTGGTGAAGAAAGATGCCACTCCGTGGGCAAAAACAGGTTTAAATAGAAATCTTTATAGGAAATAAATGAGTCTAATCCCAGGGGGGAAAAAGTAAAAATTCCCAAAGAAGCAGGATAAGTGACATATCCCAACTGATGTGTGGTATGTATGATATATAAGAAAGTGATGACCAAGATATCCTAAATAGAATTTTTCTTTGGGGATGTGACAATCTTCTTGGGGTCTCAGTGAATATCCAGGTGTGCTAAGTCAAATATTTATCAGTTCCTTGTATGTGGTGCTATAACATTTTTCTTGGTATGTAAGTCAGTAATCTCTCAGGTATATGATGACTAACAACATTTATCAGGTCGCTGTCAGTGGTGCTGTAAAGGTTTTCTTGATATGTGCGTTATACTATGCAGATTCTTTTCGATTGATTTGCTTATGTTATCTGTGGACACCAGAGATACTTTGCTCCTCATCTGTCCTATGTTGGAGAAAGATCACTGACCTGCGTAGGAGCTGCTTTTGACAACCACCCACTCATCATTGCCAAACTCCTCTGATGGAGAGTTTTTGACACTGGGGTTGGTGGGTTCTGGGCTGGATGGTTCAGAGTCATGTGGAGAAGTGATGTGATGGACCTGTTCCAGTAACGGGAAGAGGACCTGAACACCACCGATACAGTTTATCACGTCCTGCAGGGAAACAGAAATGGAATACAGAAACAGCTAATGATTTGTAACAAAAATGTTTTATTACACTTGTCACTACATAAGAACTCATGAGATCATTGATGCTTCTGTTCATTCATGGTGAATGAATTCTATATATTCATATATTATTTGACATTTTTGGAAAAGTTAGATTTGTACCCAATCACTCATAACTAGTAATGTAATACAAATGCTATGATCGAGCAGTTCCCGGTGGGTCCTCCTTCAAGTTTACAGTGACTTTTAGGTAACTATCCAGAATAATACCTAGTCATGTAAAGATGACTGAGAACAGTGTGTCCTCTATGCTTAAAGTATGAGTTACTGGTGTGACCTGGACTAACCTTGATGTCCCATGTGACACACTTCTGACCCTGGAGTCGACCATGGTTATTGTTGAAACTCAGATCAAGGCAAACTTTATTCTGGCAGGCCTGTTGGAAAAGAAAGAGGGTTGATGACTATGTAGATTATGTTTTTCTTTCCATAGTTTTTAACAGTTTTTATTAAACCAACAATAATATGGAGTGACTACACATCATGTTTCTGGGCGAGTAACTAAAGCGGTTCTGTACCTTGGCATTGTAGTGCAAGACCAGTTTAGGGGTGAGGTCTGCTATTGTACTGTCTTCAGTCTCAAACATTGTCAGATCATTAGGTCCTGGAAGAAAATGGCATTTTCATTAACTTTAGTATGTATAGTGATCATACTGCAATTATGTTTATTCATTCAAATGCATGCATTTTGCAGTGCATATGCAGTGGATAAAGAATGCTTATACATAATGTAATAATTGTTGTATAAGGCCACACTTAAAAAAAAGTCTGTTTCCCGTGGAGCGGGTGGGCTAAAAATAACTCACCCGGTCGGCCGCAAAATCTTTTCCTTTTTTTTTTCAATTTTTTTTTCTTTTCAAAATATTTCACCCCCTTTTGAAGGCTGGGATGTTAGGCTCAATGTAATGCATAGGCCTAGTATTAACCTGATATTGGTATATTTCTCATCCCCTCTCATCAGAACCATATCAGCTCATATCACAGCTGTCACCACAGCCAGGGACAGTCCTCAGTAATATAAAATTAATCGAGCACTTACCTTAGGTTAGTGTGAAGATTAATTGTTGTTCCTGGAGCAGGCAAACGGAGTTGCCTGCAGCATACACAGGAGAGTCGCAGGTACCAGCGGATCACTTCCGGAGCAAGCGAGCAGTGGATTTTCTGTAAATTGAAAAGTACACAGGAAAAAACCCCCTTCTTTGTCTATGTCTTCAGGTTTGTTGTAGATTGGTATTGGCCCAGTTAAAAAAAACCCAATTCCATCTAGGGTAGGTAGGGTGGGCCTGTGTATGCTGCAGGCAACTCCGTTTGCCTGCTCCAGGAACAACAATTAATCTTCACACTAACCTAAGGTAAGTGCTCGATTAATTTTATATTCCTGGTCGCTGTGCAAACGGAAGTTGCCACAGCTACCCAGGAGACTTTAAAGAGCAGTCAATCCACTGCGTTTACCCCTAGCGACTCGGGGCAACTATTAGAAATTTCCAATTTCATTCATCAATTATCCCTGTCCCACAGAACACTGTGACTCGGTACATAGGTGATAATTTGACAGTATTTATTAACCTGACAAAAGTCAGATCATAACAGGTAACGGAGTGGCTCTGGCAGTGGCCAACAAAATAAACTAGTAGTTTTATCTAGCACCATACTCGGTGGAGGCATGAGCATAAAGTTGCTTCCAGTATGTAACTTATATGAGATATAGTAGCAGTTATAATGCTAATAGGAGGGTCAGCCCCAAAAGAAAAGCAGGGGAGGCCTAAACACCCCTTGCAGATGCAGTTCCTCAGTAATCATCATCAGTTTAAACCCAGTCACTCTATGGTGTCCTCCAAGAGCATCCTGGCCAGAGTCTTTGGAGGCTTGGGGTCTGAAATCGGTTTGTTGTAATGCTTCGCCATGGTCTTGGCACCTTTCCAAGATCCATGGCGAAGCAGTACAGCAGTAGATACACCGAGTCTCCCTCCAGCAGAGGTGCTAGCACCCCTGGTGGAGTGAGCTCGGTATACCCTCGTGTCGATCCCTGCTGCGGTAAGCACCGCCAAGACCCATCTTTTAGATGTGTCTTGCGAGATCTCCCCAAAAGGCGAGCGGAAAGACAAGAAGAGCAAGTGTTTCCTTCGCCCTTCCTTGTCCTTCCTGTGTGGCCTCGTGACTTTCAGGTAGCACTTCAGGGTACAGGCAACGCAGAGGCGTTCCTCCTCATGGAACGGTTCCAGGACCAGTTCCTTCAGAGGCTCACCAGTGCGTGCTGTCTTCATTAGGCCCTTCAGTACAAACCTTACTGATCCCGAGGACAACCACGCCAAATTGCGGAGATCCAGAGCAGGGATGACCTGGCCCCGCTGGCCAGAAACTAGTAGTATGAGCACTACTAGTTTAAACCCCAAGTACTGGAGAGACAGCTGCTCGTTAGGACCCCAACGCAAGAACATGTCAAACACCACCCGCACATCCCAGACGGTGTTATACCTGGGAGAAGGAGGATTTCTCCTGTAGGTGGTGCGGAGGGCCCTACACACCCAGTAATGGGTGCCTATGGTCCTCCCGTTGTCCAGCCTCTTAACAAGGACAGACAACGCGCAACGAGCTGCGTTGACAGTCCCAAAGGCTTTGCCTCTGTCCGAAAGCAGTCTGAGGAACTTACAGACTGCGAAGGGGGAAGGGGAGCACAGGGAGACTTTGTTCAAAAAACAGAAAGTGGTCCACTGGCCTATGTATGTCTCGTATACCTTCTTGGTTCCAGTGGACCAGCTATCTAGCAGGAATTTAGCTGTTTCCCTGTCGCAGCCCTCATTTTGCACAAGGTCCCACTCTAGAAGAGCAAAACCTTTAGGGGCTGCCCTCCTATGTAGCCCCCTTCCCCTTTTGCTGGCACGAGGTTCCCAGCTCTTGCCCGGACTGGGATCTCCGCGCGTGCCCCTTGGATTGCCCTTGGGTACCACGCGCGGCGAGGCCAGTCCGGCACCACCAAGACCATCTGGCTAGGTCTT
The DNA here is from genome assembly GCA_947462335.1 of Harmothoe impar. Classification (NCBI taxonomy): domain Eukaryota; kingdom Metazoa; phylum Annelida; class Polychaeta; order Phyllodocida; family Polynoidae; genus Harmothoe; species Harmothoe impar. The sequence goes on from OX381720.1 coordinate 27,954,295, forward strand.
TCTTCTCGGATCTTGCGCAGGACCGCTGGGACGAGGCTGAAAGGGGGAAAAGCGTAAGCGTTAATGTTCCCCCAAGGCATCGCCAGGGAATCAACCCAAGCTGCTCCCGGATCAGGCTTCCAGGAGCAGTACTTGGGACATTTTTTGTTGGCGCTTGAGGCAAACAAATCCCAGTCCGGCTTCCCCCACTTCCTGACTATCCGACGAAAGACTCGATCACTGAGTCGCCATTCCAGGTTGTCCTTAAACACCCTGGAGGCCTTGTCGGCTTTGATGTTCAGCAGGCCAGGAAGGAAGGAAGCCGTGACCCAGGACTCCCTTGCCTCAGCCCAATCCCAGATTAACCTAGCTACAGCATCACAACTGCGGGACTTAACTCCTCCCATTTTGTTGACATAATGAAGGGCAGTTGTGTTGTCTGTTCTGACATGGATATGCTTCTTATGGACATTACCAAGGCTGTGAAGGGCTAGATTTATAGCCTGGAGTTCTAGGACATTGATATGCGCTAAATCTTCCGGCAACCAACGGCCCCCAACCGTGTGGTCCCCTAAGCAGGCTCCCCAGCCCTGCATGCTAGCATCAGTTGCTATTATCTTGTTTGGTGGGCCTTTCCGAATGAGGCAACTAGTGTGCCCCACTGTGTCCAGCCACCAGTCTATGTCCTCCAACCCTTCTTCAGAAATGGTCATACAAGCTTCATAGTCCTCAGCCTTAGCTTTTAAGGCTGAGTTCTTGTCTCTTTCAAGAGCTTTGATATGAGCGCCCCCATATTCTACACCTTTGGTATAGGCTGTCATCAACCCTACCAACCCCGCTACCTTCCTGATTTTTGGCTTTTTGGCATACAGTAATTCAGTCCCGGCATCTAGGATTTTATCCTCTTTAGCCTCTGTAAGGGACACAGTCATTTCCTGACTGTCGATTATGAAGCCCAAGAATTCTAGCGAGGTAGACGGTTTGAGGACAGACTTTACCGGATGAACGACCAGACCTAAAGCGTCAAAGAGCTCAGCCAGCTTCTTTGTGGACCTCTCACATTCATCATAGGTGTCCCCTATAATGAACGTGTCATCTATGTACGGAAAGGCTATGCAGCCTTCTAGCCTTAAAGCAGCGAAAATAGGGGCCAACAGTTTGGTGAACACTCGTGGGGCGCAAGCCAAACCGTTAGGGATAACTCTATACTGGTAGAGATTTCCCCCCCACTGAAACTTCAGGTATTTCCGATCTGCTTCCCTGATAGGGAACGTATAGTAAGCATCTTTGAGGTCCACTGAACTCATGTATGAGCCTTGTTGCACTAGGTCTAGGGCCGTTTGCAAACTATCCATCTTGAAGTGCTCGTAAGGCACCAATTTGTTAAGCTCAGTCAAATCAAGTATAATTCTTAATTCCCCATTAGGCTTAGGTTAAGGAAATATACAAGAGATCCACTCATCAGGTTCACTCTCTACACTCTCGATAACCCCTTTGTTCAGCATACGTTCGATTTCATTATCTATTTGAACAGGGTCCGTGTCTTTTAGGACATAGGGTTTTGGGGGACGTTTTTGAACAGGTTTTTCGATGAAAGGTATTGTCACTCCCTGTACATTGTTCAACACCCAACGACTGGTCGTGACCTCCTCCCACGGTCCTAAATAATATTCCGTTTGTCCAGCCCAAAAGTTATCAGGGGTGTTCGTTAGTGTAGGGGCACCATCTGGTGTGGCACCTACCGAGCTGTTAGAGCTTATCGTCGTTCCTTGTTCTTGTATCCGCCTTTTGCGCGGCCGCGAGTGCTCCCGCGATTCCCGTTTCCGTTTCCCCGACCTCGACCTCGACCTCCGTCGTGTCGGTCGTCTCGACGCTCTTCTCGTCGATTGTCTCGTCGCTCGTTCCCTTCTCGGTATCGGGATTTCTTCTTCCTGGAGTAACTCCTGTGGCCTCCGCCAAAATCCTTTCGGTTGGTCTTCCTGTTTCTACGGCCATCTTTCCTCTTCAATATAGCCTTTCTAGTGATCTCGAGTTGCTCCCTGGTCTCCACAGCTACCTTAATGGCAGGTCCAAAGAGGAACTCCCCTCCCATGGGGGACTCCATTATCGCCTGCGAAACATCGTTCGCGAGGCCTCGTCGCAGCATCTCTCGTCTCTTCCTAGTCAATGTGTTGTTCGCATAGGCAAACAATTCCAGGCCATCCAAAGCCCCCTTTGCTGTTGCATTAAGGGCTTCATCTTCCGCCCCTTTCTCTATGGTCAGTTCAAAGATGGGCATGATTGCAGTCATGCCAGCTTGTATGGCAGCTTGGGCTCGGACCATGTAGTCATCGGCAGTGACCTGATACTTCTCTAAGTTAGGCCGCACAGCCTCATCTATCTTGGGTATGTTCATACAATCGAGATTCTTGGGCGCCGGATAATTGGCAGTGAGTTCGTCTCCGGCCTTTACGTTTACCGTACATTGGACCAGCTTTTGTACGATGGCAGCCAGGGCCGGGTCAACTGGTTTCGTTCTGGGAGGTCCGTCTTCTTTCTCTAGAAGCTCTTGAGCCTTGGTAGCAAAGTCTCCGGCCTTTTTCCCCCCGAAAGCTCTGTCGTCTTTCTCTGGTTCAGGTTCCTCAGACGGATTTTTCCTGGAACTCTTGTCCTTTCCCTTTTTTGGGGCTTCGTGGTCACTTTCAGACTCAGACGAGGAGTAGTTGTGAGGGTTTTGCCCTCCAGTCTCATCTTCAGAAGTGACAGGATCTTTGCTGGGGGACCTTCCCTCGGGGGGCTCACTAGGGTCCCTGGTAGGCTCTCGCGACTTCTTTTGTCGTTCAGGTCTGGGAGCTCGTGGCGTCCTAGATCGGGACCTGGCCGTTCTTCTGGCCCGCGTTCTGTCATGGCTCCGGTGGTGTCTTCTCGACCCCCCATGCCTAGACCGGCTCCTGGTCCTGCTTCTCGACCGGCTCCTGGTCCTTCTGGAGCTACGACCATGTCTGGAGCTTCCGTGACCATGTCTTGATCGCCTGCTTCTTGACCCGCTCCTGGTCCTTCTGTGAGACCTGCTCCTGGTCCTCCTGCGGGACCTGCTCCTGGTCCTCCTGCGGGACCTGCTCCTGGTCCTTCTGTGAGACCTGCTCCTGGTCCTGCTGCGGGACCGGCTTCTGGTCCTGGTACGGGACCGGCTTCTGCTCCTACTATCCCGACTAACAGACCTGCTCGTGGAGCGACTTGCGGAGCGACTTGCGGAGCGACTAGCGGAGCGACTTCTCGACACCCTGACCGTAGGTGTTCTAGTCACTTCTGGAACCTCGGATCGAGCTTTTGAGGGAGCTTTGGCCTTTTTCTTAGCCTCCTGAGCTAACTTCTCGCGCTCCTTTTCAGCTTCCTCATCCCTCTCTCTCCTAGTCACACGTTTTTTCTTAGACTTTTTGGGGTCCTCCATCGTCACTGACCCGAGAGTTTCAATCTCTTCCGATGCATGCACCTGTGCTGCAATCACTTGGGTCTGTTGTTGCAGAGTGTGGACCTTTTTGTTGGTAGGGTCCCATAGCTTTACTCCACTCTGCAAGAAAATCAAAATTTTCTATTAGACAAGCTTAGGCAGAGTTAGCTTTCACCAAGCTTTTGTGACTTCCTCTTCTGACCTGTATCGGTCAACCAGTCTTCAACTCAACCTACGCGGCTTGAGGAGTCTGGGAGGGACTGATGTTACTTATCAGCGAAGCTTCCACTGAGCCAGCAGCTTCTTTGTCACTAGTTGTTTATACTTCCCTGGCAGAACTGCACACACAGTCTCCAAAGTGTATAAACCTTCCCCTGTACACACTCAACTTTCCTTCTGCCACCTAAACAGGTGCAGGTATAAGGAGTAAAACTGCTGAATTTCAACCGAAAGCAAGCAGAAGCTAGGTCACCCTGCCCCTTGGCTGTGGGTTTAAGCTTTTTAGTGTAAGCAGGTTCTTATAACACATACCTTATTAGGATCCTAGTGGCAACTCCAACAGTCAATCCTCCAAATTTGTAAAAAATTTGGGCATAAGGTATCTGTCTTAGTGATTTTCCAGTCCACATACAGATTAAAGCTAAATCTGCTTGAAAGTAAAGAGTTGTCCCTTATCTGGTTGCCAGAATATCCATCAGGATGCATAGCAGAGCCATTAAGGTTCACCCCTTACTGACAGAAGCTCAACAGTCAATCTCCAAATTTGTAAAAAATTTGGGCATAAGGTATGTGTCTTGGTAACTTTCCAGTCCACATACAGGTTTAAAGCTAATTCTGCTTGAAAGTAATGAGTTGTCCCCTTGTCTGGTTGCCTGAATATCCATCAGGATGCAATAGCAGAGCCATTAAGGTTCACCCCTTACAGACAGAAGCAAGAAAAAGCCCAAGTGTATCCAAAATTCAAACAGTTGGAAGTGAAAGGTTAACACCATTCTCTTCTATATTGTTGGAAGCAAATAGGTGTATTGGCCTGAGTTTTGAAGTTAAAATCATCCAGTAATGTCAGTGTCACTAGTTGACAGCTGACTTGACAGGATGACAAATCCTTAAATTTTAGCCAATTTTTGGACGACAAATTTTATTGAAGCTAAATTTGGACGACAATCCTCTTGACTTGACCAATACACCCTGTTGCTTCCAATATAACCATTAAATAAACGCAATTAGAAGCTATTGAAGACGATTTGGGAAAAGCAAGCCAGCGCTAACCTAGACCAAGCGACCACGCCGGGGGGCGATAATGGGTGTATTTGTCGCTTGCCGTTAGTTTTTAGCGCTGAAACTCGCAGAAAAGATCCTCCTGTGCGACAAATCGTCCCCAACGGCTCCAAATGCGACAATATAACAAAATATAGGCGACAAATAAGGCATAATCCAGTTAAAACATCGAAAACTTACCATGTTTGTCGCAGCTTAGCTCCGGTCGCGTCCAACCTTGACGCATGCGCGAACGGAAGTGATCCGCTGGTACCTGCGACTCTCCTGGGTAGCTGTGGCAACTTCCGTTTGCACAGCGACCAGGAACCAGATTTTTTTTAAAGTGAGGCCTAAACTTTAAACCAGCTTTTGTTAGGTAGCCGTGATCAGGCTGGAACAAGTCTAGTTATTGATTATAAAAACCTAAATATGAGTAATAGATTAGAAGACAAGGTAAGAAAAATTTGTTATCTGACCCAAACTGTGGGAAAAGCCTGACTACATACCTAAGGCACTAAGAGCCAACACTTGGTGAGCCTGGAGCGATTCGTGAAAGACGCACACTGACCCGACCTGGCCCCCGATACTCTCTGCCACCCCAAAGTGGCTGTCTAAGGAGGCGGCCGGTAATGTGACAACCTGAAATAATCAACTATGGTTAGCTACTGCTGCACCTAGTTAACAGTTATAAATTCATGGGCAATGTACTAATCAGACAGGTACACTGATATTAGTTATGCTGTTTGTCATCATAATAAAGGGATTGAATGGTCTGAACATACCGAGGTGTTCTGTGCTGATGAACCGAAGAAGGGCAACGGAAAGAACTTTTTGGGTTTGGTTTCTGATGCTGCAATCGTTTCGGGTCCCTTGTCGACGGTTAGAGATGACTTGACTCCACATCCAACCCGACATGATGTGAGGGGCTGCAGGGTAGGATAAGAAAGGGAAGGTGAGCCATATTAGTAATATGCATCCAATAGTGAATCCAGAAGCTTCAAGAAACATAAATTGCTGACTCATATCAGGATTAGGGTTATAAAAGCATACCTCTGTGAGTGGTGGAAACTTGAGTTGTGAACTCAGGCGTTGACGACCGTCTATAAACACAGCTAGTTGACTTGTGGAGAAGGGTCGCTTGGAGCTTGTATGGACAATGTCTATGCAGTGCTAAAAGACAAAAGGTGGACCTCTTAATATGATTAACCCTCAGATTACAACATAGAGTGTGATCACTAAGATGACATGTCACTGGTATAAAGGCAGAAGGCTGGAACCATGCACATGATTATAGCTCCTAGCCAAAAATGAACTAGCCCCAAAAAAGCAGATTGGTTGATAAAGGATTTTACTCTATTTTTTAATCTTTATGCTACCTTGTCACAGTTAGGATACAGTCTTATCACATATGTATAAGTATACTAGTATACGTATTCTGTACTCACCCACTTGTGGTCTGAGAAGGGGTTGTCTGTAACAGCTAGTGTATGGTATTCCTTCTTGATACAGACTGCAATGACTAGTATATCATCTGACGTAAAGAATGCCTCAAAACCATTCCCTGTCGATGTTGCAAAGCTAAAAATAAATAATGGAGATGTGTAATGTGTGCACGACCGGTTACAAATGAGAAGAGTGAGCTATAACCTTCCACACATTTTGCAGATTTGATTAATATAAAATTAATCGAGCACTTACCTTAGGTTAGTGTGAAGATTAATTGTTGTTCCCTGAGCAGACAACGAAAGTTGTCTGCAGCGTACACAGGAGATGTAGCGCCGCCTAGCGGTCACTTCCGGAGCAAGCGAGCAGTGGATTTTCTGTAAATTGAAAAGTACACAGGAAAAACCCCCCTTTTATGTCTATGTCTTCAGGTTTGTTGTAGATTGGTATTGGCCCAATTAAAACCCCCAATTCCATCTAGGGTAGGTAGGGTGGGCCTGTGTACGCTGCAGACAACTTTCGTTGTCTGCTCAGGGAACAACAATTAATCTTCACACTAACCTAAGGTAAGTGCTCGATTAATTTTATATTCCCTGTCGCAACAACGAAAGTTGCTTTGCGACACAGGAGATTTTAAAGTGCAGTCAATCCACTGCGTTCACCCCTAGCGACTCGGGGCAACTATTAGAAATTTCCAATTTCATGCATCAATTATCCCTGTCCCACAGAACACTGTGCCTCGGTACATAGGTGATAATTAGACAGTATTTATTAACCTGACAAAGTCAGATCATAACAGGAAAACGGAGTGCCTCTGGCAGCGGCCACCAAAATAAACTATTAGTTTTATCTAGCACCATACTCGGTGGAGGCATGAGCATAACATTGCTCCCAGTATGTAACTTATATGAGATATAGTAGCAGTTATAATGCTAATAGGAGGGTCATCCCCAAAAGAAAAGCAGGAGAGGCCTAAACACCCCTTGCAGATGCAGTTCCCTTTCCAAGATCCATGACGAAGCATGCAGCAGTAGATACACCGAGTCTCCCTCCAGCCGAGGTGCTAGCACCCATGGTGGAGTGAGCTCGGTATACCCTTGTGTCGATCCCTGCTGCGGTAGGCACCGCCAAGCCCCATCTTTTAGATGTGTTAGATGTGTCTTGCGAGATCTCCCCAAAAGGCGAGCGGAACGACAAGAAAATCAAGTGTTTCCTTCGCCCTTCCTTGTCCTTCCTGTATGGCCTCCCGACTTTCAGGTAGCACTTCTGGGTACAGACAACACAGAGGCGTTCCTCCTCATGGAACAGTTCCAGTACCAGTTCCTTCAGAGGCTCACCAGTGCGTGCTGTTTTCATTAAGCCCTTCAGTACAAACCTTACTGATCCCGAAGGCAACCACCCCAGATTGCAGAGATCCAGAGCAGGGATGACCTGGCCCTCCTGGCCAGAAACTAGTAGTATGAGCACTACTAGTTTAAGCCCCAAGTACTGGAGAGACAGTAGCTCGTTTGGACTCCAACGCAGTTACATATCAAACACTACCTGCAAGTCCCAGAAGGTGTTATATCTCTTGTCATCTAAACAAGTGAAGGTATATGTAGTAAACTGCCTGAATTTCATAAGAAAACATAGCAGAAACCTTAGTGTGACTGGGTTAAGCTTTTGTCTAAGAGGGCAGCCCAACAGATACTCTACTTGGTGCTCCTTGTTGAAATTCCCTTCAACAAATTCCCCAGTGCTTATTGCAATAAATTGCAATTCTGCTTGAGAGCATTGAGTTTAACCTTCACCCATACGTCTAACATATAATGTCTATGACACGAGTGCCTACTATTATGTCTATCATCATGAGTGCCTGCTGCTAAGCATACCCCATGAATGGCAGCTCCAAGTCAACAAGTGAGAAGTGAAAGTCTTCTGCTTTGTTCATAGCCGGAGCGCCAGCTTGCCGTATCTTCTAAACGAACGACAACTTGTTGTGTCCATAACACAATGCCTAGCTGTTAACGTTAATAATGTCCGCAAATAGGTGTATTGGCCATAATGAAGTTTATAACGTTAAAACACTCATTGTCCCTTCGTCAACTAGTTATAGTCATTTGTTGATACGTCACGCAGATACAGTCATGGGCCATTGTAAGATCACCCAATACACCCTGTTGCGGACAACACTTACATCTACTCCGAGAGCACCAGTTTCTATCTCAAGAGCTTAGAGTAAACTTCAAAACCCCCAAAAGAGTACTTGTTTACTCCAGTCACCCTTACTCAGTAAGTATTGGAGGCAGATAGGTGTATTGCTTTATTTTGAAGTAGAAATCATCCAGTTTTGCAAAGTCAATGGCGACAGCAGCATTAACAGTGATGACATCAAATAAGTATCATCTGTTTGGACGACAATTCCACCAAAATTCAAAAAAGGATGTCGAAATCCTCTGACTGACCAATCCACCCTGTTGCCTCCAATAAAGTTGTCTGCGTCTATGACAAGAGCGCCAGCTTCTGTGTCTACGACAAGAGTGCCAGTATTTGCGACAAGGACTCTCAGGACAAGAACGGCAACGCCTGACACTCAGGGCGAGAGCGGCAGCGCCTGCGTCCCCCGACGAGAGCGGCAGCGCCTGCGTCCCCCGACGAGAGCAGCAGCGCCTGCGTCTCCCGACGAGAGCGGCAGCGCCTGCGTCTCAGGACGTGAGCGGCAACGCCTGCGTCTCACGACGACAGCGGCAACGCCTGCGTCTCACGACGACAGCGGCAACGCCTGCGTCTCACGACGACAGCGGCAACCCCTGCGTCTCACGACGACAGCGGCAACGCCTGCGTCTCACGACGACAGCGGCAACGCCTCCGTCTCACGACGACAGCGGCAACGCCTGCGTCTCACGACGACAGCGGCAACGCCTGCGTCTCACGACGACAGCGGCAACGCCTGCGTCTCACGACGACAGCGGCAACGCCTGCGTCTCCCGACGAGATCGGCAACGCCTGCGTCTCACGGCGAGAGCGGCAACGCCTGATTCTCAGTACGAGAGCGGCAACGCCTGCGTCTCAGGACGAAAGCGGCAACGCCTGCGTCTCACGACGAGAGCGGCAACGCCTGCGTCTCAAGACGAGTCTGTACGCCGGCATCAGCATCTACAACAAGAGCCCCTGCGCCTACGACGAGAGCCCCTGTGCCTACGACCAGGACCCCAACGACAAAAGCTCCAGCGTCTATGACGAGAGCGCCAGCGTCGGCAACAGGAGCGCCAACGTCTTCGACAAGAGCGCCAGCATCTGTGACAAGAGTGCCAGCTGCATAAAGAGCTCAGGCGTCTGCAACGAGAGCGCCAGCATCTATGACGAGAGTGCCAGCGTCTGCGTATATATCTACGATGAGAGCCCCAGCATCAGTGTCTAAGAAGCGAGCCCTATCTTCTTCCTCTGTTGAGAGCGCCTGCATAATCGTCTACGACAGGGGTCTACGAAGAGACACCTGTGTCTGCATCTACGACGCCAGCGCCTGCCTCGACAAGAGCGCCTGCACCTACGACGGGGGCGTCTACAGGGCATCTACGGGGGCGTCAGCATCTACAGCGGGAGCGGCAACGCCTGCGTCTCACGGCAAGAGCGGCAACGCCTTGCGTCTCACAGCGAAAGCGGCAGCCCCTCCATCTCACAGCAATGTCTGCGTCTCACAGCGAGAGCGGCAACGCCTGAGTCTCACAGCGAGAGCGGCAATGTCTGCGACTCACCGCGAGGGCGTGTCACACACGGAGAGCGGCAACGCCTGAGTCTCACAGCGAGAGCGGCAACATCTGCGACTCACAGCGAGAGCAGCAATATCTGCCTCTCAGAGAGAGAGCGGCAACGCCTGTCTCACACCCACAGCGAGAGCATGTCACAGCAGCAAGCCCTTCGTCTCACAGCGAGAGTGGCAACACCTGCTTCACACACGGAGACAGCAAGGCCTGCGTCTCACACGGAGAGTTGCGACGCCTGCGTCTCACAGCAAGAGCGACAACCAACGCTTGTGTCTCACAGCGAGAGCGGTAATCAACGCTTATGTCTCACAGCGACAGGCGGCGACGCCTGCGTCTCGACACGAGTGGGGTTGACACACTCTCTATGACCTAGAAGTGGCCAATCAGTACAATTACTCGACCTGCTTTGCCCGAGTAAGACTACGAGAGTGCCAGCGGCTGTCTTTAGGACTAGAATGACTGCGTCTACATCAGAAGTATGACACCGGGAGCGGCGAAGCCTGAGTGACATATGAATCTGCGTCTCAGGGCGGGAGCGACAGCGCCTGCGTCTCCCGACGAGAGCGGCAGCACCTCCGTCTCCCGACGAGAGCGGCAGCGCCTGCGTCTCCCGACGAGAGCGTCAGCGCCTGCGTCTCCCGACGAGAGCGTCAGCGCCTGCGTCTCCCGACTAGAGCGTCAGCGCCTGCGTCTCAGGACGTGAGCGGCAACGCCTGCGTCTCACGACGACAGCGGCAGCGCCTGCGTTTCACGACGACAGCGGCAACGCCTGCGTCTCGCGACGACAGCGGCAACGCCTGCGTCTCGCGATGAGAGCGGCAACGCCTGCTTCTCACGGCGAGAGCGGCAACGCCTCCGTCTCACGACTACAGCGGCAGCGCCTGCGTCTCACGGCGAGAGCGGCAACGCCTGCGTCCCACTGCGAGAGCGGCAACGCCTGCGTCTCTCGGCGAGAGCGGCAACGCCTGCGTCTCACGGCGAGAGCGGCAACGCCTGCGTCTCACGGCGAGAGCGGCAACGCCTGCGTCTCACGGCGAGAGCGGCAACGCCTGCGTCTCACGGCGAGAGCGGCAACGCCTGCGTCTCAGGACGAGAGCGGCAACGCCTGCGTCTCACGACGAGAGCGGCAACGCCTGCGTCTCACGGCGAGAGCGGCAAAGCCTGCGTCTCACGGAGAGAGCGGCAACGCCTGCGTCTCAGGGCGAGAGCGGCAACGCCTGCGTCTCACGGCGAGAGCGGCAACGCCTGCGTCTCACGGCGAGAGCGGCAACGCCTGCGTCTCTCGGCGAGAGCGGCAACGCCTGCGTCTCACGGCGAGAGCGGCAACGCCTGCGTCTCACGGCGAGAGCGGCAACGCCTGCGTCTCACGGCGAGAGCGGCAACGCCTGCGTCTCTCGGCGAGAGCGGCAACGCCTGCGTCTCACGGCGAGAGCGGCAACGCCTGCGTCTCACGGCGAGAGCGGCAACGCCTGCGTCTCACGGCGAGAGCGGCAACGCCTGCGTCTCACGGCGAGAGCGGCAACGCCTGCGTCTCACGGCGAGAGCGGCAAGGCCTGCGTCTCACGACGAGAGCGGCTACGCCTGCGTCTTACGCCGAGAGCGGCAGAGTCTGCATCTCACAGAGGGGGTGACACACTATGACCTAGAAGTGGTCAACCAGTACAATTACTCAACCTACTTGGCCTGAGTAAGACTGGGAGTGAAACTGATTAAACACAAATAATCAGTGAAGCATCTCACCTGTATACTCTACAGTGGTGGTGCTTTCTTAGTGTCACTGTTATCATACACTTCCTCTACAGACCTCAGCGGATCTACAAGTTTAGTCATCTACCAGCTTGGCTTGACAACACTCGGAGGAACAACTGCTCATAGCAGTAGCACCCTTCCTGGTAAGAAGGTGCTAGTGTAAATAACTTCCCTGTACACACTCAACATTTCTTCTGTCACCTAAACAGGTGAAGGTATATGGAGTAAAACTGCCTCAATTTCATCAGAAATCATAGCAGAAGCCTTAGTAACCTTGCCCTATGGCACTGGGTTAGGCTTTTTGTGTAAACAGGGCAACCCAACACATACCTAAAAAAGGTGTTCCGTGAAATAGTCTAAGAACTATTTCTCCAAATTTGTGGAAAATTTGGGCATAAGGTATCTGTCTTGGTGAATTTCCAGTCCACATACAGATTAAAGCTAAATCTGCTTGAAAGTAATGGGTTGTCACCTTGTCTGGTTGCCAGAATATCCATCAGGATGCATAGCAGAGCCATTAAGGTTCACCCCTTACAGACAGAAGCTCAACAGTCAATCTCCAAATTTGTAAAAAATTTGGGCATAAGGTATGTGTCTTGGTAACTTTCCAGTCCACATACAGGTTAAAGCTAATTCTGCTTGAAAGTAATGAGTTGTCACCTTGTCTGGTTGCCTGAATATCCATCAGGATGCATAGCAGAGCCATTAAGGTTCACCCCTTACAGACAGAAGCATGAAAAAGCCCAAGTGTAACTTCTAAATAAATAGAAAGTGCTGGTTAACACCAGGCACCCTTACACAGTAAGCATTGGAGGCAAATAGGTGTATTGGTCTTTTTTAGAAGTTGGTGTCATCCTGAATTGCCACTGTCAAAATTGACAGCAGTGTGACAGTGATGACATTGAAAATATTTTCATATTTTTGGACGACAATTTTCTAAATTTCTAAATTATGGATGACAATTTCCTTTGCCACCAATACACCCTGTTGCCTCCAATTTTGCCACAAATAAACGCAATTAGAGGCAAGTAGAGAAGACGATTTGGGAAAGCAGCGAGTCTAGCGCTAAAATGAGCCCCGGCCACGCCGGTGGGCGATAGTAAGTGAATTTGCCCCATTGGCTTCAATTTTAGCGCTAAAACTCGCTGAAAAGATCCTCCTGTGCGACAAATCGTCCCCAATGCCTCTAAATGTGACAAAATAACAAATATATGCGACAAAAGGGTTGAAATATGTCGAAAACATACAAAAACTCACCATTTTTTCGCTGCTTTTGCTCCCGAAGCGTCCAGCCTTGACGCATGCGCAAACGGAAGTGGCCGCTAGGCGGCGCTACATCTCCTGTGTCGCAAAGCAACTTTCGTTGTTGCGACAGGGAATTCTCCATGGACACCAGGGTAGACATTAATGGCAGCCTAGGTGGCCAACAGTGGTATTTGCAAGATATTTTGTTTGTTGACAGAATCCTATGGTCGTATGTTGGAAAGAGAGAAATCATGTCAATCAAAAATATATGTTTTTCTCATTAAAGAAAGCATAATGTTGATCCTGGGCCTAGTTAGGCGACTGTGGCTCTCTGGGGCTACGGGCCAGAGTGCCCCACAGCTGAAAATGCTAGTATCTAGTAGGAGAAATATTCTTAAAAAAGAAGAAATAATGTCTACAGTTCAGCAGCTGGGTGATTATCATGAATTGTTCTATAAATAGCTAGACTCACCAGTAGAGTTGTCGTCGAGTGGGTTCAAAGAAGATACTCGGGGTGATGTGAAGTTTGTTGAGGCGTACCCAGGCATGAAAAGTGAAGCCAGTGCCAGGCCACCGCCGCAGACTGGGCAGAACCAGCCCCTAAGGTGTAACCAATACATTTATATGTAGTGTACACTCCAACACAGGTATATGCTCATTTCAGTTCAGGTTTTTTAGTTTTATTAACAAATTCCAATAGCTGAAAATTCCCCGGTTTTGGTGGGCCATGTAACTGTATACCCCAGTTAGAACAACAGTACAATGGATACTATAAATATGTAAACCATGATATTATGGTAACCGTTATAATAGTTTAACTATGGACATGTAACTAGTTTGAATAGAGTCTGAACACACTGAAAACAGATATCATCTCAAGGCCTGTATTTTATGCTTTAAATAATTTAAAGGGACTCACCGACTCTGGGATTGGGAGGTCAAAGTAGTGCAGGACTCCGAGGTGGCCATCCCGACGAGCCATTACTGACATGGCGTGAACCAATGCTGTAAGGTACTCACTCTAAAGTTAATGGAGAAGGATGATTAGTTTAGTACAGTATAATATTATTGACAGATAAGTATTGGGGACAAGGTCCCAAAGCCAATAACTACACTTGTAATTGGCATTTTTTTAAAGGTTTAAAAATGTCTTTACTTGCCAAATCACGGGTTTAAAACATGTGTTATAAAGGCCTATTATGAGAAATAAATGAAGAATCCTTGACAGTTGTTTCTATAAGAACTATTGTTTGACAGTTTGTAAGGTCACCTAGGGGTGGCAGATTAGGATTGTTTATTGTTTAAAAAGCTCACCTTTAATTGGCCGCCCTCTGCACGCAGCAGACTAACCAGCTGCTTCAGTTCAGCTGCTGTGATGGACAATGTCCCCAGAGTCTCCAAGAGATGAATTAAATGTCCTACAAAACAATGAAAATGAGATAAGAGCTGCAAATCTCCGCTGTGTTATTATTTATAAGACCAGATGACATGACAAAGGCATATGTTTCGTTTAAACTGGTAGTTTAAGGGTTAAGCAGTGTATTTAGACTTATTCTAAGATTAGAAGTTACAGGAAAGAAATCAAGGTGTATAAATATAATTGTCTCCCCTATTGCCTTATCATTGACACATGATGCTCTTAAAGTGTCTCCATTACCAAAGATTCATTGTCATAGTCACTAGCAAACAGCATGGCCCATTGGAGACAGGGAACCTTTATACCATGCGTCTAAATCTGCTTACCTACAGTCTTGTGAGAGAGCTTCTCTGACCTCCCTAGCACGTTGATGACTGCGCCGACCACCCCCTCGCGACACGCCAACATCCGGTTCTGGCTGTCAGCGAGACACACCGTCCTCAGACTCTCCGCTAACCACAGCTGGAGGTCACGTGACTGCAGGTCCGGCAGCCATTGGACGAGCATCAGTACCGCCTGCACGTTCCTCAGTGGGTATGAGGTGCCACCCTCAAATGTACCCTCCACTACCTGAAAAGGGTGAGATATATCATCTAAATGTGCTCCATGATTTTAGATTTGCCCTCAAGTTGAATACAGACTTCCCTCATTGGCTCCTTAAACAAGTTATACATTTGTATAGCTCCAGTCATGAAGAATAGGTAAAAAGTTTTAAAGTTCATCTACATCTTTTAGTTAAATGGCATTTATTTAAGGACCAAATGGCACACAAAAAACGTTTTGATACCAATTTAAAGCTAAGACATCATGGAATATGAATTTTTCACTAGAGAAAAAAGTTTTGAAAAATTGTGGATTCTGTTGCCATGGCAACGAGGATTCTAAAATGTTGAAATTTCAAATTTTTCACTCTTTTACAAGGTAAAGTTGCTATGACAACCAGAGTGACACCTTTTAGCTAAATGTTTCAAAAGGGGTAGTTCATAAACTAAATTATCTTTCAAATGAGACCATTTAGGGCATTGTATCTAGTCTGGTCTTTGAAAAAGACTCATTCAAAGTTGGCAGTGAAATGTTGAATTTTTGGATTTTGTTGCCATTTGGCTCAAAATGGATGTTTCACCCCATTATTTGTACATCGTGATCAAACGTACCAAAAACATGAAAATTTACTTGCACAAAATATTAAATGCTGACAGTGATGATGAAAACGGTACAGATTGGGGTCCCTTAAGAAAATATGTCTATTGTAATAATAAGAGGTCTATATGTGATAAAAGTCAGCTGTTCTATGTGAAATGTATGACAAAATAGTGTTTTTTGGGGCCGAGCTTTTTAAGATCCCGATCTAAAGTATATTTCTTGATCCAAAATGGCCGACATTTGGAGGATTTATCCCGCATTATCAAGCATAATGGATCTATAACCAACAAATAATGGTTTCTAGTACAGTATGTCTACAAAATATTACTGTATTGCAAGACTGACAACAATAGTAACCACAAGTAGCCCTTGAGAAGTATTGCTGAGTGGTCAATTCTCCCCGATTTAATGGTATTTATGGGTATAAATGCCCAAAAATGACACTTTCCCACCAATTATTAATGACAAAAACATAAATTGCTCAACAATTGTAGATATTTTACTTCATATTTATGGTATATATGTATGTATCAATTTCCTGGAACAAAAGAAAACCCTTCACAGCCTAATCTATGTGGGTATACTAGAGAGGCAAAGTAGATGTATTCACTGACCGTTTCTTGGTGACTGGAGCTATAGTACTAGTATTCATATACAGAAACTTACCAGGTCAAGTAGTGAGTGCAGAAGCTCCTGAGAAGGTTGCCCCAAACTTTTCAGGGCCTCCACAAATCGTGAGTAGCCGACTTTCTCCTTGAATTTGTCCTGCACAATAAACAAAACATGTAAGCTCATATATTTGACGTGGTCAGTAAGAGGGGTCTTCCAATATCAGTTATACATCAAAATATTGTCTTCTATATTAAAGTACTTATCTTTCTTTAAGCGCCAGGGATAATTATGTCCTCCAACTGTATAGGTGACGAAATGGTATGTATATTTCTACACATTGGACCTAGAATTTAGGATATGATATTTAATGCAGAATACCAAATATGAAAGGTAATCTGCCATTTCTAGTACGTGTAATGATGCATGTTCAAAAAATAAATAGTTTCCTGCATACCTTTGCTGTGCTGGACCCAGACATGATGGAACTCATCACCCGGACAATGGCCATGGCGAACTTCTGTGCCTCCCCTCCCGTCAGCTGCAATGATTTTTTGAATAAGCATATCTAATATTAGACTTGATGGTACAATACATATAGAAGGTGATTAATCAGATTTTAGCAATTCCATTATGGGATGGCAATCCGCATTATGCCATGGCAAACCATGTGTTATCCATGCTGACAGTTATAATAAAAGCACACGGGTCATTTTGCACCCCATTAGCAAGAATACCAGCACACACATTGTTGTAGATGGGACATTATATAAATCATGAAGAGTGATGGACCCAGTATAGAGCCTAGGGGAACACCACAGTGCACTTCTAGCTATAGTGATCTTACATTATTTTCAAGCATTGTTTGCATGCTTCCTTTTCTCAATTATGAATTCTCATTAAGATTCTCAAGTATCCCTAAGTGTTTCAGTTCAAATAACACACTTTGGTGGTTTACAGTGTCAAACGCTTCAGTTATGTGATTAAAGCTTGCAGCAGTTGCCTCTCTGTGCTTCACGTCAATAAAGACAGTGTCAGTGAAATTTGATATTGTTAAGGTGGTAGAGTGACCCTTTTTGAAAGCTTTTTGGCAGAATGGTCCAGTAGGTTTCTTGCATCCAAAGTTTGCAAGTGTCCTGTGAACTACTTTCACAAAAATTGCAAGTGTCCTGTGAACTACTTTCACAAAAAAAACTTTTCTAGGTAATGCGAGGAGTGCTACAGGTCTACAGTTTCTGGGAGCTATCTGATCATTCAGATTTTGTAGTGGAATGATCGAAGCTATTTCACACTTTTTCAGAAAGGTTTGAGTCATGAATGTAGGTTGATCCAAGTAATTAAGTTGTGAGATAAGGGCCGTAAAGGCATCTATTAGTATTCTTGCCTCCTCTTCCGCCGGCTGTAATAAAAGCATATAGGATATTATACAACGGCCAAAGCAAAGCCGTACCTCCAACCCCAAGAGCTACAATACATACCCATGTATACAGCATTATACTACAGCCATGGCAAACCTCCAAGCCACCATTACTCTTGATAGCAACAATTGCCTTAGACTTATGAAAGGACTTCTCACCGGTGTTTGTTGGAGGTAGGTGACAAAGCTGTTAAAGGTCCCTTCAGCGACAAAGATGACTTGTAGCGCCGCACGATCTGGGCACTTCAACATGTCGTGTATGGCATCTGAAAATACAAACAGCATGATATATATATGTTGTACATATATATGTTGTACATATAGCAGTACACTATAGGCCGGGCATTACCTACACAACTCTGAAAGCAGGCAAATGTTTGTAAAATAATTGATTCTCTGCCTACTTCCTCTCCTTAATACATAATACTCCTTAAGAAGAAGAGATTTGTGACTGGACATTATCAAGTATATTTTACATATTTTAAGACTACATAGTTCACTGAAGGCGTCCAACTCCCTATAGTTTACATCATACCAGTTCATTTAAGGCCCAGACAACACATATACTCACGACTGTAATATTGCAGTCAGGCAATGTTATAATGAGTCATGACTTAATTGAACAAAACACAACTCACTGAGCATTTTGAGTTGTAGTTGTAGGTTGGGTTGAGTTGGTTGTTCCTCACTGAGTCTGAGTAGGACGAGGAAGTATCCCTCCAGCACGGCGCCCACCTCCACCTGACGCTACAACAGGCAAAGTACCAACAAAGCTGTAGTTGAAGCCTTATTATTGTAGCGGGCACGTATCGTTCGGGGCAGCCCGAGCGTGCGTGGAGAGCGCATTGCCCGCCTATGGTAGCTCAGGTACCGTAGCAGAGCAGTAAGAAAGCAGCTGGCCCTGTGGTGCAGCGGTAGCATTCTCGGCTTCGGAGCGGAGGGACCGGGGTTCGATTCCCCGTGGGGCTCGACGTTTTCACTGCCTTCTACATTATGATGGTATATGAACATGCGCACTTGGGGCATAATGTGGCCTTAATTTCCTACATCAATACTAAGCAAACGTTTTTCTTTTCCTTAAATCTGCCCTCCACCAACTGATTATAACAATTGATATAATAAGCGTTAACTTTAACTTGTAGTTTTCAATTAGTTTTAATTTAGATTACAAGAGAAAGAAGCAGTGCATTACTACATATATAGATATATATATATACATGTGTATATATCTTTTATAAATTATTTCTAGTTTTACCTGGTCGGGGCTACAGCAATGTATGACGTGTACCATCCGGATTATACACCTCAACACTACATCTTTGAGTTCCATCACATCGTTGCTCTGTTCGCCGGGTGGGGAGCTGGTCAGTGGGGAGGCCAGCACCTTAAGTAGTACATCCAAGGTGGCCGGACAGATGGCGCGCAGCGCATTGTGCTGTAATAAATAAGGGATATAGGCTTATAACAAGATTTGCTATGTTATAACATTATATTGATATTGATATTGAGGATACAACCGCTAGTAAGTATAAAACATAAAGTATGATGCAGTATTTTATATTGACCAATTTTAATTTTTTTTAAAGAAATTATAAAACATGCTTATAGCAGATTTTGAACAGAGGGTATTATTGCTGTGACATCTCAGGGGCACGTTAATAACAGGATGTGGTATACCGTTAAAAACTGAAGACAGACCGTTAACCTTATACTGAACCACATTAGAGATACAAGGTGTTAGCACTGACCTGAGAGCCTGAGATAACGGCACCAAGAACA
The DNA here is from genome assembly GCA_947462335.1 of Harmothoe impar. NCBI lineage: Eukaryota > Metazoa > Annelida > Polychaeta > Phyllodocida > Polynoidae > Harmothoe > Harmothoe impar. The sequence goes on from OX381720.1 coordinate 27,973,506, forward strand.
TGGAACAGACGCAGCTGGATGTCTGTATCCAAGGTAACCTGCTGAAAACATTCTGTAAGACGAAGAAAGGTGATTTTAGAAAAGCAGCAAAAGGCGGTTATGGTTTCGGTGCACTTGAATGGGATGACTGGCCAGCTATTAACATGGGTAGCTGAATTATACATACTCAATGCAATCATGGATCACAAAAAAAAAAAATTAAATAAAGTTTTTTTTAGTAGCCTCTCCAAAACTTGGTAAATTGAGAGGGACCAGAGAGGAGAGATTGTACAAATTAACCAATGTTGCACAACGTAACATTAACACTGAATGACCCAAACAACCATACTTACAGCTAGTAAGTATTTATACATAATACATATACAGCGGATATGTCCCCGGACTTATGCCTTTCATTTGGTGTTATATCATGCCACGGTTACGCTATCTACTTAAACACAGGTTAGCGAGTTTGAAACAAATAGTCAGGTTTGTGGACATAGACAAGGTCGTATTGATCATATCGCTAAATAGATTATAGCGCGATATGGCATCCATGCTGGCTTACTCTCACAAGGAGAATATTACCAATTTGAAGCTGGATCTAGCAACGCCATGATCCCTCTTATTGCTATGTTTTTGGGTCTTGTACACCAACTTCTTATACTTACACATTATTACTCTACAATTTCCAATATCACCAACACAATTATACTTCCAACCTATTTAACAGTGGTAATAACAAGCATTGATTTCCTTGTACGACCATCCTTAGAAATCACGCTGTGTATTGCCAATCATTGTAAAATCATCCTGGAAAAGCCTTGGTTTCACCAGAGCCTGTGCCAATTTTATGCGATTTGGGTTGACTTCATAAATCGGCTCTTGGTGTAACCTGGGCTTTCAGTGATTACAAACTTATACACCTAGAAGGGGCATGGGGCTATTGGGGGTCGGGGAGTAGAGAATACCTTACCGTCCGATATGAAGATCTCTGTGGTACAAAAAGACAATGTCACTAACTTCACCAAGATTTGTTACAGTTGGCACATTTGAGGACTTTAAGGTAAGCCCTTAATGCTAGCCCAGGAGGTTAGTCTTAATAAAAAAATTTTATTTTTTATTCCAGTAGACTATAGCAAATAACCATGGGAGAGGGTCCAACAGCCATGGCACTATGAACCACAGCCATGGCACAATGACACACAACCATGGCAGTATGCCACACAGCCATAGCATTATGCCCCACAGGCATTACATGGCTTTATGACCAACAACCAAGGAGTGATAATTCAGTCATGGTTGGCAATAATTGAATTATGAACCAAACTCAAATGATCATAACTCAAGTAATAGGGATATGACCAGCCGTGGTATTATGACCCAAAGCCATGGGGGCAATTAAAGTAAAGTAGGGGCATATTTTGACAGGGTTAGGCATAGTTCCTAATAACATTTAAAGTAAGTGTCCTTACCATAGAAGAAAGGCACGACCTCCACGTGAAGAAGAGACGGACGGAATTTGAAGCGGCTTTTGTCGAGCGTCCACCTGAACATATTACAATAACACAGATGAAAATTAGATGGAAAAAAATACTATATTTCTTAAAATACCAAGTTCTTTGAATACAGTAATCAGTGTTACTTAAACTGTCAAGACTATTCGTATTACGCTATTAAGCCACATCAATTTTAAGTTACAAGAGAGCTTCTAGGAGATTAAAAAGTATTTCATTTTTGTCTTTAAAATTTACTATGGTAATTGTGTGGACCCTATAACCTACCTAAGCCCCATTATTGAATTCATTATTACCGTTATTAGCACCCTGGCAATGTTTGAGGTTTGTAGTTTACAAAGTAAGAGAGGTATTATCATTACATTAATACAGGATGTTGTATGTGGGGTGTAGAGGGTGTGGTTACAGTTATTACTAACAGACGGTGATAACATAGATATGTATATTTATGGTGATAACAACATGTGTAGACCTAGTCTTAAGTTAGATGTGTGAACATGTGTTGAAAGCCAAAACCATCAGGACAGTATAACCAGCCCTAGTTAAGGAAAAAGTGAACTGCTATTCTGTTACCCCTTGTTCAGAAACTAGAAGTATGAGGAGAGAGTGCCGTCTAAGACTAGTAAGAGTCAGATCTGAGCACCAGTAAGTGTAAAGTGTGTTCAAATATGTGATTATTATGTATACATGCATCCCCCCCCCTGCCGAACAGTCACTATATGTCGCTGCTTGTACCATACACCTCTACGCCCAAAAGTCCCTCCTCCCAACGTTAAAAAGTGTTCTTATTAGTTTTGCACATATCACATGGGCGACAAATTTGAAATTAAATGTAAAATAAATTATAACGGGTTTTCATTATGTTGGGTATAAGAGGTAGTAGTGCAGTGAAGTGAATAAAGAAATGGATAAGACACCAAGCCATATGTGTGTTACAGAGGGTATTTTAGACCTTTTTGAGAACTATTTTTGAAATTTTGTTATACTTAGGCTTACCCAGCAAGGTGAAGTAAAATACTACGGTAGGGGAACCTAGGAGGTTCTCCCATTCATAGTAAGTCATAACTACATAATTACTAGAGCAAGATGCTATCTTATAACAGTTTTAGAATAAATTTTACATTTCTGATCTTAATCTTATTGAAGTGCCCGTATAATAGTTCGGTTACAAAAAGAATGCACAAAAAGGTCGCAGATACCAGAATCAAATACTAAACTAAGTAAGACATCTATACCAATCATCATCTGCATCCTCTTGATCGCTGCGGGGATGAATAGGCAAATTATAAACACGTATCCTAACGATGGCCACCTAGAGGATGTTACATTCAAGTACAGTTACAATTGACTTTAAAATTGTTTTAAAATCTACAAGTCAATTGTCACTTGGGTTTCATTCATTGGTCTACTGATTTACATTTTTTGTTTCAATCATAATCAAAGTCTACTGATTTCTAAACATAAGACATGCATCTGTGCTAGCAGAAGGAGTTTATTGATACTTACCTGCAGAGAGCCTCCACATGGAAGGGGTTTATTGAAACTTACCTGCAGAGGCTCCACATGGAAGGGGTTTATTAAAACTTACCTGCAGAGAGCCGCAAGACAGAAGGGCTTTATTGAAACTTACCCGCTGGGAGCCTCCACACAGAAGGGTCTTCTTGACACTTACTTGCAGAGAGCCTCCACACAGAAGGGCATAATTGACACTTACCTGCATAGGGCCTCCACACAGAAGGGCCTCCTTGACACTTACCTGCAGAGAGCCTGCACACATTAGGGCCTTCTTGACACTTACCTGCAGATAATCTCCATACAGTAGGGCATTCTTGACACTTACCTGCAGAGAGCCTCCACACAGAAGGGCCTTCTTGACACTTACCTGCAGAGAGCCTCCACACAGAAGGGGTTTAATGACACGTACCTGCAGAGCACTTCCACACAGAAGGGGTTTATTGAAACTTACCTGTAGAAGACCCCCACACAGAAGGGGCTTCTTGACACCTACCTACAGAGAGCTGTAGTGTTTAATGACCGGTGCCTACAGAGAGCCTCCACATCACAGGATTTTGTTGACAGTTTTCCACAAACCGCCTTCATGCAGAAAGGATTAATTGACACTTACCCACGAAGGGTCTTTCTCCAGGTGAAGTATGGGTCGTACAGACATTCAAAGAAGTGAAGTGAAGCGTTGACAAAGTGTGTAAGGTAGGTGATGTCCTCTGTATTCTCATGAGACAACTGGCAACAAGAAAACGACAGGCACTTGTTGTAGGAACTTTGTATTCGATTATGATATATATATGCAAAACGATGACAGACTTGATCTAGTACAATTTAAACAAGGGATAGGGAATGTTCGACCATTGTAGTGATCATTTGTGTTTTCAGCATTGGACTGCGTATCTATTTGTAACTAATTGCTTAGTAGCACTAAAGTTAAAATGCTAAATTACTCCCATTAAAAAAATTAATTTGTTTCGAATATCTATTTTCACTTTGATTAATGTAAAATCCAGCTTCTGCTGATCTACTGGCATTTGCATAACTTTTTTTTACTTCCCCCCTCTTGGGGATATTACATAGCTATATGTCCTTTCTGACCTTGACCTACCTTGGAAAGTACAATTGTAGCTATTGTTACGATGTGGGAGACGTATTCACACGAGGCAACAAGCGCGATGTTATCAAGGTTTCTGATGGGAAAAAATATTGATCAATCAGCATTCATAAAAAAGACAGAAAACAACTATGAATATAATTGATGATGGTTAATATTCATCTATTATTTTTAAGAAGAGGTTACAAATTCAACATTTAATCTACATCAAAAGTACTACCTGGTAATATCTTACACCTGAACATATTTGTAACAAAATATCAACATTCCACCCCTTTAGGGGTGATCCATTTAGTATGTCACGCCTGAGGGGGTGGGGGGGTCTTTTTTTTGTGTGACAAAGTGTGACAAGGGGGTGGGGGGGTGTATGGGATTATGTGACGTCACACTTTCAGATTTTTTAAAAACCATATATTAAATAAATGCTGTATGATTAGTGATATCTCCAGGCTAAAAACATGCTGGTGGTTGTAGTAGACCTACAACTACCAGCCCCATCCACTATAGACAGGTCAGCCTTCATCATCCTTCATCTGCTTAACTGACCTCGGTTCCATGCAATCACTGTAGAGGGTAACAAAAGATCCCGTATACATGGATGTGCGACTGGCAAGGCTATATTTTGAGCAAGATCCCCCTTGCCATGGGTCTGCTTTTCCCAAGAAATCCCCCTCACAAGGGCTACTTTTCACCAAAACCACCCTCACCAAGGGTCTCTTTTTGGAGATTTCAACAAAATCTGTAAAAACAAGGGTCGCTTATTGGAGATCTCAGGAACAAAAGTCACTTTTGACTAAAATTCCCTTTCACCAAGGGTCGCTCCTCAGAGAATTTGCTTAAACCCAGACACAAAAATCTCCCCCATCAGGGGTCACTTTTCACGTAACCATATGCATGGGAAAGGGTTGCTGGAGAGCCAGCCACATACCTGTGTTGAAATAAAATTGAGTGCCCCCTCCCCCAGGTAGCATTACCAGCACACCTTTTATAGGGCACCTAAGTTTCCCGATAAAATGTTGTCGTAATTTTATCACTGTTTCTAACAAAATGTACCCAGATCTAAGTTAGCCAAAAGAGGTCCTAGATCTGATATCATATACCCCAAATCTCAATATTAGTGGAGATATATGGAGACAAAAAATGTCGCCCATCCTTCAAGCCTGCAGGTGATAATATGGGAAGCCCATGCGACCACTTGCAAGAATCCATGGATCAAGGCCACAAAAATCTAATCGATAAGGTACATCATGCCTAATAACATCACTATTTGTAAGGGGGGGGGGGTGTCAGCAGATTTGTGACATACTTTTCTGGGGGGTGTTGGGAGAAGTGTGACAAAGTGTGACATGGGGGTGGGGGGGGTGTTCAAAATGGCCCAAAAAAGCGTGACATACTAAATGGATCACCCCTTACAGAAACACACATGAATCGTTTAGTTACCTGCAGATGACAATGAGGCATTGGGTGAGTTGTGAGGCATAGCGCAGGGCGTCTGTACTGACACCCGCGAGGCACGCATCGCTACACGCCAGAAGCTGTTTGGTGATGAGCTGCAGCAGTCCCTCTGGCAGACGCGTCAGGTGTGGGCCCTCCGCAGTAACCCTGCAACAGTAAACCATATGTATATAGCATACACTGGATCATATTGCTAGACGTTTTGACCAGGCTGGAGGAGCCAGTGGACTAAAAAAAAATCTATTTTACATCTCTGAATATTTGGTCACGTCAGCAATTATTTTTACAGATTAAAATACAAATCCTGTAAATTGATTTTGGGGTGCGATTTTATTGGTATTATTTACAATTTCATCATACATTTTTTACAAACAGCAATGTTAATCAAACGCCACATTTGGAAAAAATGGCTTTAATACATATAATACTTTATGGTATTAATAATATGCAGATGATACATACCCAACATTTAGGTGAGTGAAGTCTATGTCTATAAACTCGTGGTAGTGGAGGAGGAATTTTTCGAGATATGCCTTGAAGAGCTCCGCATCACCCTATGGAAAAGCAAGTTACACCTTACAATTTAGGGCCAACCTACAGATGTACCATACACACTCGGCACTAGCCATTGCCGTCATATAAGCGCAATAAATATCAATTAAAGCTGGAAAAAATGTGCGGTTTGGACAATCTGGGAAAATTAAAGACTTGGACAATATTTATAAGAGATAGATACTATCTACTATGACTTATTTCAGATAGGGGTGGGGCGGAAATGTGTTCACTGGTTCCACTGTATACATGTGCATACCCTGGTATCTGGTATTCTTTCCTTTACCTCGCAAAAGGATGTGAATAAACAAAAATTGAAATTGAATTGGTAATGCACCCCAGGATTATCTCCCTACCAGTGCAGTACTTTTTTTGGGTATCACCCTGGCTATCTCTTCCCCACCATTGACTTACTTCATCTACAACCTTATCACCTCCTGCTGTCGGTCTATCCCTTTCTCCCATATGTTGATTATCATGCCCATTTCATGCCATACTAATAGATTGCTGGTTATGGTGGCCAGATCATCCACCGTTTTGGCAATATCGCCCTTTGACCATATCATCTAAAGAATGTTATAGGCTCTAGCAATATCAGTGTGTCATTATTAATCTAAGATAGAAGAGTTGAGTCCCTCCAACTGTGGAATACAAAGATGTATTTCCTATAAGTCTTGCCTTTCCATAACAGTCTAACATAACATGCATTCAAAGAAATCGCCGTTTCATTTTTAATGGCTAAAGGCCGGTGCAAACATAGAAATGTGAATCAGTTCGTCTGCCCCCAGTCCGTGAGGCAACTAGCCTGTTATCAGCCTATCATTCTGTGGACCGTCTGTGGACAGTCTGAAAATATCTAACATGTTTGATATCACGGATTTACCCCAGACTCAGACAGGACTGCAAATCTGCGTCCGTGGTTATAACGTAATCACGTATGATGATATTGGGCCTTCAAATTTGTTTCTTTATATTGGTATGATGATTTGAAACAAAACAACCACATGTTTTTGACATAGGACCAGATATCAGGGAGACTGAGAGACCTGTTTCACGAAAAAAAACACGTCTCTTGAACCGGCTGCCATGGCATTAACCCTTTAAGGGCAGCATAATGCATTAATGCATCATGCCCCTGGTCGTCATAATGCATGAATGCAGCCCTGGCGAGTAACTCGCCAGAGCTGCATTCAAGCATCATGCTGATCCTATGGGGTTAGGACACTCCCAAAGAGTCAGCATTTTATGTACCATGGAATGGTCCATGCAATGCACCCCTGGCGAGTTACTCCCTGGGGCAGCATTGGTGCATCATGACAACAAATGTTATATTTTAGCGACATCCGTCTTAAAAGGATACAGTAGATCAGAGACATATCCGCTGGGTAGATCTACCAGTTAATATAGCCCATATAATATTAAATAGGGTCTACCGGGTACGGGTACCGGTACTTATCTCATGCTATTATGATTGAAACCTAGATAAAGTATCATCTGTGTCACTGCAGTCTATCGACGGTTCGGGAGAGGATCGGGAGAGTAAACAGAGCTGCTTATAGAGGCTAATTGAAACCTGGAGGTGCTCAGCCTCAGGAGAATGGGGAGCAAGATCTTATTTTTGATAGGGATACTAATCAGAATCTGGGAGGGTGTACTAGGGATGGGGCAGGGTCCCTAGGGAGGGTGCCTACAGGTGACAGCCCCGGTGACAGCGTTGGTGGGTGGGTGGGGCACTATCGGCACTGGGAGTCTGGGTGGGAGGGCGGGGAGGAGGGGGGTTGTTGACCTGACGTGACCAGGAAGCGATCTGTCTGTGACCGTACACACAAACACAAACAAACAACTGTCAACAACACCTACTCAACATCTCTCCCTGATTATTAACAACCCTCCCCCTCTCCTCACCTTCTGTGCATACAGCATCCATGCCTGGTACACGTCCTCTTGGGTCGGGGAGGAGGCGGGGTTCTCCTGCCCCCCTGACTCATCCATGGTTTCTCCACCTCCTCACGTTTTGCACTTGTCAAACTCCAATCTCGCCGCAGGACGCGGCATGTAGCGTGTGTTTTCTCCTCCAACACCTCGACATGTCTCTAGCACAACAACACCATGACACTCTCACACTGTCTCAGCCTAGATGCAGGTAATTCTAGAGGAATGTGAAGAAATAGTTAAAGTTTTTACGGGGAATTCAGGAATCGTCTCTCGTCAACATAACAGTTCCGCAGCAACTTTAGTGGAGCAGTCAATATTCTGAACATCAGCAATAAAAAAATGTAAACCTTGAAAAAATCTGACTATCCCTCTACAGAAAAAGGAAGACAATAGACTGGATTTAATGAGTGTAAACACATATTTTATACATACTTAAATGTTTTTATTGTCCGACCTACTTTACAGGAAAGAGCCGGAACTACTTTCAATACAGTTTAACACGTTTGCGTATGAATAATACTTCAGGAGAAGGAAAATGGCCGCCACATGGATAAAGCCTACTTTCAGGTCATTGGGCGTGACAGATCCGTGTGTAAACAGAGCGAAGGGAGATGTGGTTCAGATCTTGCATTTTTATAGATGAGCACAGGACGCCCCTACACCTTGACATAGTGTGGATTTAACAGGTAAGGAGCGGCATGCTGCCGTGTACATTTACCTGGTTTATATTTCAAGTGACTCATCCAGGAAAAGGTGATATCATTCGTTGGAAAGTTGCACCCCTTGTCAGGGCAGGGTCGGGGCAGGGTCAGTCCTCATCTAGTTCGACACTTCTACCCCTGTAACAGGTAGAGATGGGCATCCAAATATTTAATTTTGTGCAAGCTTATCGGAAATCATACCACATGAAAGCTGGAATCTTTGCCAACAGAATGTATTTTGAATAAATAAAATGTAGTAAGTAGATGCAAAGCTATGAATTTTTGAAATAGAAAAGTTAGGAGTAATTTTCTGCCATCACTTTCTTGCCCTTATCAGCAGAGTGCGGGTAAATTAGGTCAATCCACAGCCCACTGACTACACATACTGAATGGGGCATTTTTTTACCTTCCCATTGATTATTTTTGAACAAATAATGATACAGAGAAGCCAGTCACATCAGTTTAAAGCAAACAGTTGGGTGGTTCTGTGGATATATTTTTATGGTGATTTGACAATGGAAAGTTTATCATATCTTGATGGAAAGTCCAAATTTCTTGCCGCAGAGTAAAATCAGCAGAGCCAAATTTTTCCAATTTAATGCAAAACATACCCTCACTCTATGGCTTGGAGCTCCTTCGAGCTTATAGATAAGTGAAAACTAATTGTAGATTCTTAGAGAGGACAAAATTGTGGACATTTTGACGGGGGTTTAAGGGAGTAAGAGAATTTTTTTCAATTTAAGAAATTGCTTTAAAAATTTGAAATAGGGGGGGCGGGAGTCAAAATTCTCAGAATTTTTTTTTTTTCCATAATTACTAAAGTTAACATTTTTAGTGTCACATAGTGGCTTCATGGGTGTCATTTAGTAAAGGATTGAGGAAATTACAACTGTTAATGAAAACTAAGGTTGAGTCAGAACCTCAGAATTTTTCTATAAATCACCCTTATGTTTGCCAGCTTATTGAAAAAAGTGTGTACCCTACAGAGAAATCATTGACATATTCAGAATCCCTGACCTCTTTTGCATAACATACTAAAATTTAATTATATTCCATGGAGGGAATGTCCCAGAAACAGCATTTTGAAGGTGGCCCTTTTACTATTGTGACAGATATGCAGGCGCTGTGTGAGGCCAGGCCGTGCCCATCTCTATAACAGGGGTAGAAACCATGTGCCTTTGGGCTAACCAAATCACTCTGCCAATCTGGCAGAGTAGCTATTTTGATGGAAGTATTCACTCTTCAGTCTAATGCTTCCAGCCACATGTCCCTCAATGTATTCCCACCTGTTCACCATCCACAAGGTATTCATAATACATTATACCGTCCATAAATGATGTCACGCTTTTTTGGCCCTTTTTTGACCCCCCCTCCCCCCCATGTCACGCTTTGTCACGTTTTGCCTGACCCCCCCTCCAGGTGTGACGTCACACAGGCAGCTACCCCCCCCCCCCCTCCGCTTTGATCGTAAATGAAAATAGGTATCCTACTATAGGGCCCCAGACAGGGGGTTGCTGTGTCACTTGTCGATTTTAAGAAATGTCAATGTCCCTTGTCGATTTTAAGAAAAGGGTCTTGTCACTTGTCACTGAAACTGTAAAAATGTCACTAGGTCTCATGTCACTAGTCGATTTTAAGGAATGCCTATGTCATTTGTTGATTCTAAGAAATAGGTCTTGTCCCTTGTCACTAGGGTCATGTCGATTTGTCGATTTTACCCGTCTGGGGCCCTTACTATAGTAGCCTACCTGGTCCCATAAGGAAAACCCCAAAATAAGTTAAATAATCTTTACTTGATTTCAACAAACACTTCTAAGGGCTGAGTCATTTGTTAGGCCTACGAGCTGGGGGTGGAGGATTTGGTGGCTTTGGGGGCTACCGGTATACACACGACGGGCGTGTGTACAGTGCTGTTGTATGCACGACGGGCGTGTGTATAGCGTTGTTATACACACGCCCGTCGTGTGTAGAAGAGCAATGTATGCACCACGGGCGTGTGTATAGTGCCCTTCTACACACGACGGCCGTGGGTACAGTGTTTCTTGTACCCACGGCCGTCGTGTGTATAGTGCCCTTCTACAAACGACGGGCGTGTGTACAGTCCCACTGTACACACGACTGTATTAAATAATACTTTTATAAATATGATAGAGTACTTAACTTAAGACAAGTCGTGTGTGTAGTACCACTATACACACGACGGCCGTGGGTACAAGAAACACTGTACCCACGGCCGTCGTGTGTATTACCTCATTCTACACACGGCCGTCGTAGGCCTAAGAATATTAATGGAGGTGCAGAGAAGTCCCCCCCCCCCTCTCGCTTACTTGTTTTAATTAAGATTTTTTGGTCGTGTGTATAAGAAAGCAATACACACGGTGGCCGTGTATATAAGAAAACACTACACACGACGGCCGTGTGTATTGGAAGCCTATGTACACGGCCGCCGTGTAAGCAGTGCCACTATACACACGACCAAATTTCAGTGCAGTTATTTATAAACATATTTTTAGTTTTTTTAAATGTGGCAGTGTGTATTGTTTGCTTGTACACACGACCATCGTGTGAAGAGTTCCACTATACACACGACCAAAGTAAAAAATGAGAAAACTAAACCAAGTTTTGTTGTGGACGTGGCGTTCGTTCCTCCCAACACTACATACCAATCTGACCGAGGTAAGTTTGAAATTCCCTCTCTGTGCCTGGTGCTGGTCATGTGATCCAATCTGAGTGATTTCATTGGCTGCCAGAAAGCTGGTCTAGCATTTCAGGTTTGTGTTTGACTTTATTTCACCATTTTGTTTATTTATATTTTAATAAAGGTTGAGTTTTCTTCAGAAACTCTTAGATAAATAGAGTTACTCTATTTATTTTTCATAAATTTGGAATAGGTGTAGGTCCAATCATGTGATTGGCCCATGGTGTTTTGTAGTCATGCCAATGATATGGCCACACTCAGTTTGGTATCTAGGTATGTTTCGGCCCTCTAGGGGACTCATCAGGTGTAATCTAGGGGTGGATTAAATGTTTATGTTTAAAGAGGAAATTTATTTTTGTCTTAGACAAAATATATCTCCTCTGTGACCAGTTTGGGTTTTTACCAAACTATTTGATTTTTTCAGACTCAGGCTTTCCATACCAGGTGGCACCTGGGTAGGCCTTTTAATGGCTACTTGGTCCAGGTAGGGGAATTTTGTTATTTTCCGGTCAAGTTGGAATGGAGCTTTAGGTTAGACTGGGGGGGAGCTCGGTTGAGGATTTTTCCTTGACCATTGGTTGTTACCGATTGGGCAAATTTCTAAGTTTGAAATTTTCCCCAATTTTTGCCGGTTTGGCGTGGGAAAAAAATGACGTGGCTTTTTGTTGTCAGTCTAACCATAGCGGCTCTCCAGGATGTTCATTCCTGTTGGTACCATGGTTTTCAAACGCTGTATCCATGAAAATTCTATAGATTTTCTAAGTTTGGTTCCCCTCTTTGATTGGGGGTGTTCATAGATGAAGTCTAGAATGTAGACTCTCATGTCCCTGACGCCATTATGTCCATGTTGGTTGAAGTGGTATGCCACTTCACTTGTCTTGTATCTTTTGTGTCTGATGTCTCCATCATGTTCACTTATCCTTTTTCCCACATCTCTGTAGGTTTCTCCTACATATCTTTTCCCACAGTGTTTGCAGTCTATGCAGTAGATTAAATTTGAGCTTTTGCAGCTTACATTTGTTTTTGTCTCTCTGGTCATTTGACTAGTTATGGAAATTTTGCCTGATTTTTCTAAAAAGGGGCAGGTCTTGCAGTCTGGGTCGCTGCACAGATTTGTGTTGACTTTTGGTCTCTTTTCTCCCTCTTTTTTGACCCATTCAGCTGGGTTGAAGTTGCATCTGGCTCGTACCAGATGGTCTCTCAGATTCTTTGGCCGTTTGTAGCCAGTTACCAGTTTCATGCGTTGCATTTCCCTGGTGGTGTAAGATTGGGCCAAATTGTCCCAATTTTTTTTGATGATATTTTCCAGTTTGTTGTAGTTGGGCCTGAAGGTAGTTGTCAGAAACATTTTTTCTTCTTCAGGCTCTGGTTTTTCTACGGTTCTATCTGTTCTGGCCCTTTTTCTAAGGGCCTCTCGTTCCATTAATTTCTCTTTCTCGATTTCTTTTCTAGATTTGCTGTTCAACAAGGTTTCTCGATCTAGGAGGGCCACTTTTTCCTTTGCTTCATTTATGAGCCATGGTGGGTACCCTTTGGAGAGGAATTGTTCCTCCTTCAATTTTATGCAGGCTTCATAGTCTGAGTCCTTTTTGCAGATTCTTTTTAGCCTAAGAAATTGGCTATACGGTAGACTTTTCTTCACATTTGGAGCATGTGCAGAGTCATATCTGAGGTAGCTGTTGGTGTCCGTTGGCTTTGTATACAGGCTAGTGTATAGTCCACCATTACCATTTTTATTTACAGTTGTGTCCAAAAAATGGATTTTTTCATTGGACCATTCAGCTGTAAATTTTATAGTTGGGTGTTCTCCATTAAGGAAATTGACCCAACTTTTCAATTTTTCTTCTCCGTGTTCCCAGACGAAAAAGATGTCATCTATGTATCTAAACCAAGTTGTGGGTTTATCTCCAGATTTATCTAGGAGTTTTGTCTCCAAATCTGTCATAAACAGATTTGCATATGAGGGTGCAACCCTCGTGCCCATGGCTGTGCCACTTATTTGTAAGTAATTTTCATTGTTAAATTGAAAATTGTTGTTTTTCAGAACTATCTCCAAAAGGTCTACTAGAGACTCGTTTTTTGGATTTTGGGTCCCATTCCTCTCTTTTTCAAGAGTGTCTGCAATCACCTGTATACCTTCATCGTTCGGGATGTTTGTATACAGGGCGGTCACATCTAGTGTGCCTATGATGGTGTTTTCATCAATCCCCTTAATTTGTTCGATTTTCTTTATAAAATCTGTGGTGTCTTTCACATATGATTTACTTTTTTGTACCAGAGGTTTTAAGAATAGGTCAACCATAGAGGAAATTCTCTCCGTTGGGCAACCATTAGCTGAGCAAATTGGTCTGCCTGGGGGAGGGTCGACATTTTTGTGGATTTTTGGAAGAAAGTAGATCTGGGGTGTTCTCGGTTTCTGTGTGATCAAAGTTTTGGCTACTTTTTTTGAAATTTCTTTGTTTTCAAGCATAGTTTGGACTCTCTCCTCTACTTTGGCTTGATAGGCCGGGGTTGGGTCAGAGTCTAATTTTAAGTAGGTTTTTTCATCAGATAATTGCCTGTCTGCTTCTAGAATATAGTCTATGGTGTCCATGACTACTATGGCCCCACCCTTATCTGCCGGTTTAATGGTCACTGATTTGTCTACCGCTAGTTCTCTCAATGCCTTTCTTTGGTGGGTGTTTAGGTTGTGTTTCTTAACAGCTTTTGGTTGGCCAGATTCATTCAAGCTTTTTATATTTTCTTGTATCCAATTTTCTAAAGGGATACAAGTGCTGGGTGGCTGCCAGCTTGATTTTGAGCCTTTTCCAGTCTTAATGAGATGAGGTTGATCAAATGGAGGCACTATGGTCTCCTTTTTTGACAGAAGGTCAGTTATCTTAGGTTGAATTAAGTTACCATCTCTGCATATGTTTCTCTCTTTTTCTTTTTCTTTTTCTAGTCTTTTTTGGTTTTTCAAGAAGGTTTTTCCTTTACCACTGGACCAATACTGTTTTGTTCTTAGGCGGTTATGAAACACATCCAAGTCTTTTCTTACTTCAGCTAGATCAATTTTTGTTTGGGTTGGGCAAAATTTCAGGCCCTTTTCAAGTACTTGAGATTGGGCCAAAGTTAATTCTACTCTTGATAGATTGACTATATTTTCAGATTTTTTAGGTTTTTTCTTTTGGACAGGAGGTTTTGGATTTTGTTGATTTTCAGTTGGGGGTTGTTCTACCTCGATTTCTGATGATGATATGTCACAGACAACGTCAACAATTTTTTCAACAGGAACACAGACATTTTTAATTGCATTTTTTACCACAGGTACATTTTGTGAATTTTCAGACAACATGTTCAATTTTGACGGGGTGTTGCAGTGGGAATGTTCAAGTTCATAGTTCATGGGCGTTTGCATGGTCATAGATGTAGTGTCAAGGGCAGCTGAGGGAGTCAGTACCTGCCTCGGTAATTGCCTCGGTGGTTGCGGCTGCCGCGAGCTGGGCCTCGCCCCCGGAAGTTTCCCCGGGTCTGGGTGCTATCCTCGTAATCTTCAGAGGCATGGTTGTTACCTCTGCCTCCCTGGCCTCGGAAGGTACCTCTTCCTCGGCCCCTCTGGCCCCTGTAGGGGCCCTTGATTTCTTCGTTGGTGACTCTTGGGAGATCTGCGCGGCTCTGCCAATCTGTCTCGATTTTTGTTTCGAGCTTGGCGATCTGCTTGAGCTGTTCCTTCTTGGCTAGCTCTATCTTGCGGGCTGCCTCCTCTGGAGAGGCAAGTAGTATGGGGGTGTTTGTGGTCACCCTCCTCCAACTGTGGTCATGACCGGCGGCCACATCGTCTAGATGTTTGGCCCTGGTCCTCATCACCTTGGCGATACGCTGCATCATTCTTTTGGAGGCTGCCTTTCTTTCCTCTACTATGATGAGGTCTACCTCGGAGATGTCATCGAAGTGGGTCGGGTTGTTTTCCAGACCGAAGGACCAGAGAGGTAACATGCCTACATCAGAGCAATCCATGTACCAATCTGACCACTTCCGCATCAGTGTGGCCTTCTTATGCGTGTTATTCGCGGTGACCCAGATATCGTAGGCTGCCTGAGGCAGCCTGTCATCAGTCGGGTCAGGCACCTGTTCAAAAGAGAAAGGGGTATCAGGTATTTGTTGTTGTTTGAACAAGCATGAGGTACGTAGGCCTATGCTGTCACTATGGTTGACTTTGTCGTATAGTGACAGTGTAGGTAATGTACTGGAAACAGAGTCGGTCGATGTGAAATCGACTGATTGTGAGATATCTATTGTATCTACGGCTACAGAAATGTTTGTGCCACTAGACTGTGGTGCAAACGACTTATCTGGAGGTTTTCTTGAAACAAGGAGCTCTGTAGCGGCTGTATTTGGTTGAAAACCGGCTGCAGAGGGCATGTTTTCATCAAGCGGTAGCGTCCTCATGGGCGCCGCCATCTTGGATTTGTCGTGTGGTCTCACCGGTGGTTTCGTAAAAACCTCCGGTCGACCAACGAAATTCGAATTGGTGTCGGGAAAAGACTCCCTAAATTTGGATTGAGAGCTAATGAGACTCTCTTGAGAGTTAAAGAGTGTTTCTGAATTCTCGAGAGAGTGAAATCTGTTTTCCAAATTTAAATCCGTCAAGATGCGAAAATTATCGTCATCATGGCGGTTGGCTTCGTCTGGGCTGGAGCTGGTTGCCGGCCGCTTCCTTTTTGCACATGGCGTGGAAGGGTTTGGCAGCCGGTGACCAGCGGCCATGTTGGATTTGGCGCATGATGAAGCGAAAATTTCGGCAAGAGACAATTGTTTTAATCGTGTACGTTTGGGAAAATGCTGGAAAGGACTTACTTTGTCGTCCAGGGCGGATGATCCGCTTGCTTTGGCTTCCTTTGGGTCGAAGACGACATTTGTCCTCCGTCGCTTTGCTTGAGGGCCGGATGCCTCTTCGGTCTTGGTAGGATCCAAATTCTCGTCAGCCATAGTGAAAATGGCCACCGGAATGTTACTATGAACAGACCTTTCGGGATACACTAGGTATCTTCAAATACAATGCAGTTATACACTAGGTATTTCTGTAATGTATGGTAACGACAACTAGAGTACTAGACTCGTTTGTGTTACGGAATGAAAATGTTGATCCCGGAGGTGGGCTGCGCTATGCAAGACAAGTTTTGTTGTGGACGTGGCGTTCGTTCCTCCCAACACTACATACCAATCTGACCGAGGTAAGTTTGAAATTCCCTCTCTGTGCCTGGTGCTGGTCATGTGATCCAATCTGAGTGATTTCATTGGCTGCCAGAAAGCTGGTCTAGCATTTCAGGTTTGTGTTTGACTTTATTTCACCATTTTGTTTATTTATATTTTAATAAAGGTTGAGTTTTCTTCAGAAACTCTTAGATAAATAGAGTTACTCTATTTATTTTTCATAAATTTGGAATAGGTGTAGGTCCAATCATGTGATTGGCCCATGGTGTTTTGTAGTCATGCCAATGATATGGCCACACTCAGTTTGGTATCTAGGTATGTTTCGGCCCTCTAGGGGACTCATCAGGTGTAATCTAGGGGTGGATTAAATGTTTATGTTTAAAGAGGAAATTTATTTTTGTCTTAGACAAAATATATCTCCTCTGTGACCAGTTTGGGTTTTTACCAAACTATTTGATTTTTTCAGACTCAGGCTTTCCATACCAGGTGGCACCTGGGTAGGCCTTTTAATGGCTACTTGGTCCAGGTAGGGGAATTTTGTTATTTTCCGGTCAAGTTGGAATGGAGCTTTAGGTTAGACTGGGGGGGAGCTCGGTTGAGGATTTTTCCTTGACCATTGGTTGTTACCGATTGGGCAAATTTCTAAGTTTGAAATTTTCCCCAATTTTTGCCGGTTTGGCGTGGTTTTTTTCCCACGCCAAACCGGCAAAAATTGGGGAAAATTTCAAACTTAGAAATTTGCCCAATCGGTAACAACCAATGGTCAAGGAAAAATCCTCAACCGAGAAAACTAAACCAACTAAAGTGTCGTACAGTGTTCAGCCATGCACAACGGCCGTATACACACGATGGGCGTGTATACAGTCTCCCTATACACACGACAAAATCTACTGGATCCAGGCTGTATAGAACTGAAAGAATTCTGTCTATACTCCAAGTAGAACCAAAGAGACAAATAATTTGCCAAATATATAATAATCTTTAATAATATTACAATGTATATTGTGTTTTTTTAACAGGAGGGAATCTTTATGATTAAAATAATGAGAGGTTTAACCAAATACTCCCCAAGCACAGACAAGAAAAATGAAGTACATTTCTTGTTGCCTCTGCCCATGCAGGTCTGTGTGTACGGTATTGTTTGTGTGGCTCAGTTGCAGAAATATTATAAATATATATTTAACCCTACAAACATATTTGTACCAGGTTTATTGCCCCCCCCCACTTACGTTTTTTTTAAGCTCTGAAAAGCCCATGAATTCGGCGTGTGTACAGTGTGACTGTGTACACGGCGGGCGTGCGTATAGTAGCACTATACGCACGCCCGTCGTGCGTATAGTAGGGCTATATACACGCCCGTCGTGCGTATAGTACTGCAGTACGCACGGCGGCCGTGCGTATATCACTTTCCGGCTTTGGGTGGTTGGGAAGGGGGGTGGTGGATTTCCCGAGAAACCACAATTTTTTCCGACCCCTTCCTACCATTTAACTGAGAGTAATCTTGACAGTGCCCCCACACCCCACTACCTTTGGATTTTGAAATATGCCCCCCCCCCTACATGCGCCTGTGGAATCATGCCTAGTTGTAACTATCTAAATGGCTACATGTGTATAAAATCAGAGAATTTAGACCCCCCTCCACTATTAAGAAATTGCCTCCTACATTTTAATTGTTATATTTTTGTTCCATTTATAATTAAACCTTATAAATATGCCTGATGTGGCTTATAGGATTTGCTCAAAGTTGGGTGCAGCTTATATAAAAGGTATTTATAAGTACAGGAGAACAAAAGAAACTTGAGGTGCGGCTTATAGTTATGACGTACCATTGCAGTTACAAGTCATATTGCTGGTTCAGCTTATAGGATAGGCCCAGAGTTTTTGCTACTATAGTATAGCACTAAAGTCACCATAATCAGATTGCCAGTACCGCTGATAGGATCGGCCCAAAGTCGGGGTGTGGCTTAAACGTGAGTTAGGCTTATACCTGTGATTTTACAGTAAGTGCCAAAACAGGAATAACTGCCTCTCATGAAAAAACGGCCCAGGGGTCTACCAGTGTAGTGTAGGCAATAGTCTGTAGGGCTTTCTTGCCTAGTCCTTAATTGATAATCTTAGGGCCGAGTCATGATTTGTTACTAGCTGGGGGGGCTTGGTGGATTTTCTAAAAAAAATTCGACCCCCCCTCGCCCACCAATTAGGCAAAAGTTTTCTCAACCCCCCACTACATTCACATTCAGATTTTGAGAAATGACCCCCTCCGCCAAAAGATAATTTCATGCGCCTGTCCACTCATGCATGGTCACGCGTATCTGAATGGACCCTATTTTATTATGCCCCCCCCCCCCCCCCAAGCATGGAAGTTTTTCCGGTTTTGCGCCCCCCCCCCCCACTAAGGGTCTGTTTTCTATTGTAACCCCGCCCCCCTATCCACTAAGCACCCCCAGCTGGCAATGAATGACTCGGCCCTTAGATCCACTACCAGATATTGGACAGATCCCAAATTCTAATAATTCCATTTTATACGGCTGTCACCTTGCTTCCTTCTGACAGTCAAAATCCTTGTTTTAGTGATGGGATGTCACCTTTGTAAATGGCACTGTCCAGGCATAATGCTTTCTTTGGAGTAATGAACCAATAGGCTGTTTCCAGCCCCCTCCCCAAATGATATGGAAGATATTTCTATTTAAATCAAAAGATGTTTCCTTTTTATAGTAAATGGATTGAGTAGAAACTTAGGCCATGGGAACTCACAAACGAGTTTACCGTCCGAGATATTTTGAGAATCGATGCCGTTTGGGGGGTCTGACAGGCATCCCTTTCCTCTGAAACCTAATTTTTGGCCATTTTTGACAATAATGAAATTTTATGTGGCCCATTAAAAGGCATGCAGGTGGTGGACTGTAAACGCAAAACTCAGTTCTCATGGCCTTAAATATTTGAGACAGCTGTGCCTGTGGTATTAATAGTATGCAAGATCAGTGAGCTTCAGATTTTGCAGACTTTTTTTTTTTTTCAAAACGTGACATCATGCACATGCGAACCCCCCCTCCCCCCCTTGTCACGCTTTGTCACAAATTTCTGACCCCCCCTCCCCCCCTAGGGCGTGACATCATTTATGGACGACCCCATAAATACATCTGTAATCCAGGCTTTGTTTGATGTCAACTCCACTCCTCTGGGACACCCCTCCCACCACTTCTCCCTGCTGCTGATATAAAAATGTGTGACATACACTAACATTGACATGTCTGCAGCAGTATAAGTATGCTGGACATGTGGAGTACCTTTTGGGGAACAGGATTGACTATTTTGAGGGACTGACAGTGAGTACATTTATGAGAACAACACCCTTTTTACTCTCACTATAGGATCTCTATGTAGCTGCAGTCTGGCGCAGTAGCGCCAGATGTGTCGGACTATCCTCATCATGACATGGCGTCATGCACTGTCTGCAAGGGCAGGCATGGACATGGGCAGTCCTACTCCTGTACTGTATAGCGATTAAGGGCCAATTTAAAATGCTTACATCACCCCTAGAATGTATATATTTCCTTAAAGCTATATGAAAAAGTAAAAATTAAAAAAAAAAATTAGGTCCGTAGGCAGACTATCGAGGAAATAATTGACATTTGAAATATTTAAATCTTATTTCTTTTCTGTCAGAATTTGGCCTGGCAGGGGTTTAAAAAATGATTTAGAAATTTTCAAAAAACAATATAGACAAACACTATAGGTCTGGAGAAGCATGAGAATTGAGTTTTTATAAGAGTTTGATTCAATTTTGATTAGTTTAGATAGGCCAGTTTGTGGCCCTGCCTGCCTGAGCAGGACGGGAAGTTAATGTGAAAGAGAAAAAGATTAAAATTACCACACAAATATCCCCTATCACTCAGAATGAACCCCTCACATTTCCTCTTTAGGTAACAGGCGTAATTTTTATGTTAAGATCAAAATCTATTTTGCAGGACGGTTTAATTTAGAGGGTGTATTACCTCACTCAAAAATAAGGGTTTAGCCTATCAAAAAGCGCAAAAAAGCGCTGGTTTCAATCACTTTGAGACAATATAATATGGATAGTAGACATGTTTCTGCATTGCCACATCTATGCGGAATTCTGAGGAATTAAAAATATTTTCTACCAGGTCCATCAGAAGTCTGAGTAACTTTGAAAATACCTTTTAATTATAATCCTGGACGGATTTCCGTGTGATTAACATAGTACATAGCTAGGGGTCTTCTAGAGCACATCTCCAAAAATCAACATGATTGGTGAAAAATTGACTGAACTAGGTCACTTTTCGTGAAATATCCTGAATATGTTGGTCCACAATGAGAAGTGGGGCTCTCCCGTCACCCCCTCTATAAGGCCCAATCGGGACTGGAGCTGGTTGCGGCAGCCAGCATTGGTAAGAGCTGATAACACTGTTACTAGCCTGTCCCCTGTTTGTCCCCTATTTGTACCCATAGTGGGATGTCTTATCAGTTGGTTTAACCGCAACCAGCGAAATATAAAATGGCGGACCCACAGGGTATAGCTCCAGATTCCTATAGATTTACGTTCTATCCATCTTCCCATGATCGCAGGTCAAAACTTGTAACATATTCTTGATCGTCATGTATTTCTACATATGTGAGCATATGGGTATGTTTCTGGAAAATTTATTAGGCCCCCTACAAGCCCTATTAGTAACATGAGTTTTCAGTGCTGACAGAATAGCAGGGTCGCAAAAGGGCGCTGGCCTTGCATCGCTATACTGTAGGCTACAGCTCAGATAGGCCTACAGTGAGGCTACACAGAGATTGGCCAACTGTACCTCAGGTACACAGTTAAGGTCCTACTGTAGCTCAGGTACACCGTGATTGAACTACTACCGTACCTCAGCTACACGTACAGGGAAGGCAGAAAGGTAATAGTCAATTGTTAATTTCTCTCTGGGGAAGGTACTAATGTAGCTCAGGTACACAGTGGGTACAGTGATTGATCGCGGCCTACCGTACCTCAGGTACACAAGCAATGTCCTACTGTACCAGGTAGGCCTACCTCAGGTACACATTGATCCTCCTGCTGTAGGGCCTACCTCAGGTAGGCCTACGGTACACAGTGAAGGCCCTACTGTAGCTCTGACAGGTAAAAAAAATTCTGAGAAAAAAAATCGGCCCAACGTTGGGCTGATCTCTGGGGGAAAAAAATTCTGAAAAAAAAATCTTTAGGAAAAAAAGTCCTTGAAAAAAATTTCTTTGAAAAAGAAAACTTTGAAAAAAATTGGTCTGGCTCTCAAGTCACTTCATTGTAAGGTATGGGGGGGGTTAGCACAGGGGTAAGATAAATGTCTGGGGTTCGATCCCCACTGCCACCAGAAAAACGTCAGACAATTGTCTGCCTAAAAACGTTTTTGGCATTTAGTCCCCAATACATTGGCAAATTTACATCGGGCCAACGTTGGTATTAGGTTGGCAAGACATTGGCATTACATTGTCAAATGGTTGGCTTGCCAACGTAGGGCCAACGTTGGTGTGCCGACATTGGCCCTACGTTGGGCCGACAAAAAGCCAACATAGGGCCTACATCGCTCCGATGGGCAGCCAACGTTGGCCCAACATGATGCCAACATGAAATGCCAAGATCTTGCCTATGTTGGCCCAAAGTTGGGCCGATCTCTTTGTGCTACGTGGGTAGTGATCATCATTCTGTACCCATGGGGTATAGTACATGTCCCTGCTGTACCTCAAGTACACAGGGAAAGTCCAACTGTAGCTCAGGTAGGCCTCAGTCTCGGACTCCCATCCCAACACTGCTCCGCGTCCCTCACTTGATAGCCATTTGCGCCAGTTTGGTGGCGCAAATGGGTGTGTATTGGTCAATACACGTCCAAGTACAGAGAGATGCTAATCAATATCAAAGGAGTAATAAAAGTACCTGGGGGCTACTGTACAATTAACACATATAATTGACAGAGGCAGTTGAAAGATGTGTATTGGGATGGGATGATGGCCTGCTCCCAGGCTATCCAACTGGGAGGATAGTCGCTGGCCGAGGATGGGTAGGCAGGTATACAGGGAAGGTCCTACTGTATCTCATGTAGGAGGCCTACACTCACTGTGATCACCATTCCATACCTCAGGCCAGACCAAAAAAAAAAAATGTTCTAAGGATTTCCCGCGCCATATTTTCGGAAATGCAAATTTTTTATCTTTGTTGAAAAAAAAGTGTCTACGGATGCCCCCCGCATCATTTTCTGAGAAATTAGAATTTTTTAATTTTTTTTTGTGTCACATTTTCTGCTCGAAAGCCAGATTTGGGAGTTTGCAAAAAAATTTCCCCCAGAAAATTTAAAATGTTGTCCCACTCCACTTGATTTAAGGTTAAAATCCGCAGACAAAAAAAAATTGGGGGGAAAAATTAAAAAAATTCGCTCGCTCGCACCATATTTTCAAAATGAAAATCCATAGACCAACTTTTTTATTTGGTGTGGCCTCAGGTACCGGTACACAGGGAAGGTCCTACCCTACCTCAGGTACACAGTGATTGACCCACTGTAACTCAGGTAGATCTACACATTGAAGGTCCTATACTGTACCTCTGGATCACAATGATCATCATTCTGTACTTCACCGGTACCTCAAGTGACAGAGATTGACCTACGGTACCTCAGGTACACACTACACAGTGATTGAACTACCGTATCTCAGGTAGGGCCTACACATACGGGACTAGCACATCCTGGTACCTGAGGTGGTCGGGGCTAAACTCCATCTCCTTATCAGGCTAATCTCCTCTCTTCACACCCTGAACGAAGGGCTGATAAGAAATTCTCCCATGATGCACTGCTCTGGAGTCGGGGGCCTAACCACAATGCATTGCTCTAAGCCAAGATGGCGGCCCCCATAGCCTAATGCGCTAGTCCCGTAGATACACTGGGAAGGTCCTACTGTACCTCAGGTACCAGTACACAGGGAAGATCCTACTTTAGGCCTACCTCAGGTATCGAGCGACCATCTATAATAAGAGTTTTATTTGCCCATGTAAGTAGGGGGGGGGTGTTAAATGGCTAATTTTGTCGTACGGTTTCAGGGACAGGCTCAAACTATGCATTTGGGACCCAAAACTCGGGGAAATCACAAAAATATTTTTTTCGGACCCCTGTGACCCCCCCGTACATGGGGTCCGAAGATCGGCCAAATAGTGAGAAAACAGCCCAAATTCAAGCTTTCAGATTCCTATTCAAACCTCACCATGCCTTCATGAAAATGGTCAGAAATCTTCATTTGGGACCCAAAGAGAGCATTTAAAGTCACATTGTTGTGATTATAGGGGTGTTTGCCCCTCTGGGGAGGGGGTGCGTCCATGGTAAAATACCGATAAATCAGCTTTTTTGAAGGCATTTGCTCCTATACAATCAGGTCCCTATACTGCCATAAAACATCATCATGAACCATTCTGGAGGGCTCCCTGTTTCTGTTAACTACCCCCTATGACCCCTAACCCCCCCCCCCCCCAATAGCATGCACCAATAGCCATCAGATAACTCCCTTCCCCCCTCCGCCCTCGCCTCTATATTACACTGTACTCAGAATTTCAGGATCTTTGAACATCAATAGTCATCCACAGACACCTTAGCCTGTCTTGGGAGTAAGACAGTGGTGTGTTTAAAAGAGGGGTGGGGGATATGGAAGGGGCCCAGACCTCCTCCCTTACCCTATCAGACATAAGAGGAGGCCTACCTCAGACCATCTAAGAACTCCAACCATCAGACCTCTTATAATTTATTTATAATACACGCATGAATGGCTTCACCACCTCAACAGAAAACTGATAAGGGATCCAAAGAGACTATTACAGGTTATATTCTTGTGATTGCATGAATATAACCCAAATTTTGGAGGGCCTTTGCTTCAATATATTTGAATTGTCAACATATTAAAATGAGTTTAGATCAGATAGATAATACCCTTTTCAAAGGTCTCTATATTCATTTTGAGTTACCCTACCAATGATCACAGCCCCCCCCCCCCTCCATTCTATGCCTAGTACCTCACCCCATGTGTATTCATAGTCAAGATGACTGCTTCATGTTGTTACACTTATTATACATAGTAATTCGATAATAGTTATAGCAGAGATCTAATATTAACATCACTAATCACCTGATACTACAATAAATAAAAACCCTGACTCTCCTCCTTAACCAAGTGGTTAAATGCATGGAATGATGGATGGTAGAGGGGTGATGGGGGGAGATGCAAATGACTCCAAATAAGGACTGGTGTCGATATCTCTTAGTCTACACCTTGCATGGTTAGTATCCTAGACATAAGACAAGAGATAATTATTTAATTCAATTCTCTGAGGTGTTAAATAAATACTCTGAACCCTAAATATTATTGGAGCCAATAATAAACCCTGCAATTATATTATGGGGAGGGGTAGGTAACCCTGATACCTCATTTGCAATGCTAAAGATCAGATTTTGTCAAAGACAGGCATACATGCAACATCTGAGGGTGCTGCTATAATATTCAGATATATGAAAATATAACATAGGGATGGTGCTTGGTAGATCTATGCCATCCCCTATATGGGGTAAAGGGTAAGTTGGTAGAACCTAATATCAAACTTTGATATTAAACCAAATATTAAACCAAATTTGACTTGAAGTACAGTACCCCTCTACAAGCTGTAGTAGATAAACCAACCAGGGTGATCTCAAGGACCCAGCTCACTCATTCTTTTTTTTTTTTGGGGGGGGGGGCTCTTTTAACCACACCACTGTCCCACATGGAGGGAGGGTTGGGCTGATGGTTGTACTGAGTATTATGGAGCCGAGGTGGGAGGGGGGGGGGGGGTTATTTCATGCCTGTTAGTTTGGGGTGAGGGTGGGTATTGGGTGGGGGGGGTGTCATAGGGGGTGGTTAACAGGAACAGGGAGCCCTCAAGAAAGGTTCAAACTATCAGATAGGTCTTATGTTAATATATTATTTCAGTATAGGGTAATATAGAGGCGAAGGGGGGGAGAGTTATCTGATGGCTATTGGTGCATGCTGGGGGGGGGGGGGGGGGGTCATAGAGGGGAGTTGACAGAAAGAGGGGACCCTCCAGAAGGGTTTAATCTGCCTGATTAGGTGTCCTGATGATGTTTTATGGCAGTATAGGGATGTGATTGTAAGGGAGCATATGCCTTCAAAAAAGCTGATTTATCGGTATTTTACCGAGGACGAACAACCACCCCAGAGGGGGAAACACCCCTATAATCACAACAATATGACTTAAGATGGTCTCTTTGGGTCCCATATGAAGGTTTCTGACCATTTTCATGAAGTCATGATTTGATTTTAGAAGGAATCTGAAAGCCTGAATTTGGGCTGTTTTCTCACTATTTGGCCGATCTTCGGACCCTATGTACGGGGGGGTCACGGGGGTCAGAAAAAAATATTTTTGTGATTTCCCGTGTTTTTGGACCCAAATGCATAGTTTGAGCCTGTCCCCGAAGAAAAGTAGATTTATCACCCCCCCCTAATGTAAGGGCCAAATTTGACACAAAATAGAGGGAGGGCCCTCATGTTACTACCTGTAGGAGTGCGCCGCCTCCTTTTCCAGCACCTGTATCCGCCACTAAACAGTAACAGGATAATTACAGGGCTACTAAAGACTACTACTGGACTATTTTACATGACTAGTATGATTATGTCGTGTACGGCGTGTCAAACTTTAGAAAAGTGGCTTGTCGCCATGTGGATTTTTATCCAATACATTCTGCTCTATTTTTTTTTCTGTGTCCATCGATTTTTAAGAGTGTCTTGTTGCTGTGTCGCCCATGTCGATTTTTACTCATGTATAGTCACATGCATTGGGTGTATTTGCGGACCCAGAATCCTACAGCATCGATTGATGCTACTCAGGTAGATGTGACCGACTTTTACCCCTCCACATCAGCTATGAATTGTCAGAATTTCAACAGGTAGACTGGTGGAATGTACTGATACTGCTAAAGAAACGATATAAAATATCTTATAACTTCATAATATGCTCCTTATAACCTGCCCTCCCCCCTGAAAACAGGGAAGTGAGAATCTGGCTCTGACGAAATAGGGGGGGGGGGGCAATGAGACAAAAGGAGACACTTTGTATCTCTATTAGACAATGGGGGTCCATGCCTTCCACTACGTGTTTTTTTTTTTTGATTTGAGAGGGTACAAAAGTACCCATCCCGTTTATTCAGTAGCTCCACATTTGTGTACATGTGTTCTTCCTGCTGAACAAAAACCGGTCCACATGGCAAATTTACATATATATCGCAATCGTAAAAAACAATTTAATTGGATTGTTTGTGGGGGGGACTTACAGCAAGGGACCAGCAATCATATTCGCTGCAAAAATAGTGCAGACTATAACAAAATGAGTGTATGATTTCAAATATAACAGTCATGAATTATGATTTTGAGCGTGATCAAGCTCGGATGATAATTGCTCAGGAATTGAGCAATATAATAGAACGACAGTAACAGAGTTCATCATGTCAGACATGGACTCTAAAGTTGGGGACAAGGTTGGGTGTGATGCGGCGCCCAACACATGTCATATATTGTGAGCTGGTCACATCAAGCGTCCCAGCATTAGGCTGATTTGAGAAGAGAAAACATTCATACATGGGCAGAATTAGGGGATCTCATTTCCCCCCTTGCATTATTTATAGGTTAGGGATCTATTTTGTCCAGTTATTGTTGCTATTTAAAAGAAAAAAGTGTATACCGTATTCGACGTACTACACATGAATAAGTGCCCTGGGCGTTTGAAAAAGTATCTTAAGTGGAAAAAACGGCCGTAAAGATCCATTTTAATAAACGCCCCTGTGGCTGTCTAATACAGAATACTGGTCCATCTCAGTGGCTTATACATGGCTTTACTGACCCCTATGTGTTCACACTTGGCTTGGCCTTAGCACCTGCAAAGGTGCTGGTGCTAAGTGCTACAAAAGTGTGAAAACAGTAGCAAATTCGAAAGAAACCAACAAAGTAATCTGGGAAAAGTCTGGAAAAGGAGGGGGCGCTTATTAGGGGGAGGGCGCTTATAACGTCAAATATGGTATATGTACATAGAAAGATCTACCTTATAGGATAACATTTTTGATATAATGGGGGTAAGCCAGGTTATTTTGTATATACTATGTTTGTATCACACAAAATGTACCAGATGTATATCATGTCTGCATATCCATATACGGCGCCCCTTATACCAGTTGAGTTAAAACGTGCTGAATGACGTGTGTGTAAAAAGGTGGGCGTGGCATGGCTAATGAACATGCAGGTAGCCTACCTTTCCAAATGTCACATGTACCTTTTCAATATAAACTGGGTGAAATAGTCATTAGCTACTTACACGAATACAGTGCCCTGTAATTGGAGTGGGCTATGTTCGCTGTAACGCTATGAAACTAGGTCAAGCCCACTCTTATATAGTCACCCTGTTTTTTTGTGCAGACATGTTTTGGCTGATCTGTTACAACTTGATGAAATATCCTGTGGACTATTTGAGCTATATCATTCTTTTGCAAAACATCTCAGGTATCTATATCCGTAAAAAAAAAATGGGAAAAAAAGAAGTTAAATCACCTAAAATAAGAGATTTCTTTAAAAAACTGAAAAAAAACTCAGATTCTGCCAAAAAAAAGTGAATGTTGGGAGAATGTAATTTTCTACATGATCTCAGTATTGTACCATTTCAAGTATTGTTCTGTTGTATTCCCTACTAAAAATGGTGATAACTCCTGTTCATTCCTTCATGAAAATACTTTGCATTAAAACAATATTTTGATGTGAAGTTGGCGTTTTTCACGAAGTTTTCATGTTCTGCGGTGTCTCGCGATCGGCGCAGGCAAATATTCCGCGCAACGAAACCTGAACGAAATCCAACATGGCGGGCGTCGATATTGGTCCAAATAGCCACCATTCCACCCCCCAGCACATGTTTTCGGCCTAGAATTCGAAAATAAAGACAATGGGACAGGTCTGAGCCTCCAAAACGAAGTATTTGGTCAAATATCGATTAAAAATGTAGAAAGACCGAACAAAATCCAACATGGCGGGCGTCAACTCGCATCGATTCGAATCGATAAAATTGCTCAAATTGGTCCAAATATCCACCATTCCACCCCCAGCACATGTTTTCGGCCTAAAATTCGAAAATAAAGAGAATGGCGCTGGTCGCAACCCTGAGAACGAAGTAGATCCGGAGATATCGACTCGTCGGTACGCCGAAAATCGTCAAAACAACAACAATTTCCGAAGATCACGTGACCCCAGCCCTGACTTCTGATTGGTCGAGAGGTGAATCACGCCAGCCTGGCGGGCCTCAACTCGCATTCGATTCGAATCGATAAAATTGCTCAAATTGGTCCAAATAGCCACCATTCCACCCCCCAGCACATGTTTTCGGCCTAGAATTCGAAAATAAAGACAATGGGACAGGTTACAGCCTTCAAAACGGATTATTTAGGCCATTTAGAACATATTTATCGATTCGAATCGATGCCAGTTTGCTTGCCGCCTGCCGCCAAAGACGGCGGCTCTGGCGTGATTCAGCTCTCGACCAATCAGAAGTCAGGACTGGTGAGGACAGTAGAAATCCAACATGGCGGGCGCCAACTCGCATCGATTCGAATCGATAAATATGCTCTAAATGGCCTAAATAATCATCATTTCAGATATTGGCCAATACAGGTCGATATTTGTTAGTATTGGCGAGTATTTCGCCTTTGTAAGGTTGAATCATAAATTTATTTATCGGCAAAACTTCTTTATTTCCTTGCCGCCTGCCGCCACAAAGACGTCGTCTCCTGCGTGATTTGCTTTTGACCAATCAGAAGTCAGGACTGAGGTCACATGACTTTGCGCCGGTACTAAGATGTATCAATTTTCAGCCGCTACTAAGATGTATCAATTTTCAGCCGCTACTAAGATGTATCAATTTTCAGCCGCCACTAAGATGTATCAATTTGCAGCCGCTACTAAAATGTATCAATTTGCTGCCGCTACTAAAATGTATCAATTTGCTGCCGCTACTAAAATGTATCCATTTGGGTATCAGGCCTTTAGGCCCTCTGGAAAAGGGGCCCCCTGAACTGGGGCCCTCTGAACTTGGGCCCTCTGAACTGGGGCCCCCATGACCTAGGGCCCCCATGAACTGAAGCCCCCATGAACTGAGGCCCCCAGGAACTAGGGCCCTCAGGAACAGAGGCCATCATTTCAATTCAGTGACCGTCAGATTGCTAGGTCTTATTCAGCACCCAGGACTTCCCTTTGATTTCTGAGTCCCCCCTGCCGCCTACCTACCCCTACACCCTGTCCTATACAGGTGGGTGAGCGCCCAGGACTTCCCTTCGATTTCTGAGTCCCCCCTGCCGCCTACCTACCCCTACACCCTGTCCTATACAGGTGGGTTAGCGCCCAGGACTTCCCTTCGATTTCTGAGTCCCCCCTGCCGCCTACCTACCCCTACACCCTGTCCTATACAGGTGGGTTAGCGCCCAGGACTTCCCTTTGATTTCTGAGTCCCCCCTGCCGCCTACCTACCCCTACACCCCGCCCTATATGGGTGGGTGAGCACCCAGGACTTCCCTTTGATTTCTGAGTCCCCCCTGCCGCCTACCTATCCCTACACCCCGTTGCCATGCAACAGACACCTCTCAGTTAAGGTTAATCCGGGAAAAACTAGCCGTATCTCATCAAATCAAAAGACATGGCATTATTCTACACATTCAGGGTCACATTTACAACCCACCCCTTTTTTTGTAACATATTTGATTAATAAATTATGGTTAAAACAGAATTGAATGTTGTTATATAATGGAGATAGAATGATAAAATGAAAAAAGGGGTATGGTCCTCTTATGCACTAGATAAATGAGAATTGAATGCACAAATAAAAACGGACCTAATTATTACAATTTCTCCCGGATTTCCCTTTGATTTCTGAGTCCCCCCTGCCGCCTACCTACCCCTACACCCCGTCCTATACAGGGTGTAGGTGGGGACCTGTGAGAGGTGAGGGGACAAGGGGAGGGGGGCTTGACTTTCTCCTCTAATTATGACCAAAATCGGTTACAAGGAAGGTTGGTTACAACGAGCAAATTTGCCTTGCCAAAAGGTGCTCCTTATAACGAGATTTTACTGTACATGGATTTTAGGGTTATGCAGGGTGTAGAATCCATATTTTGGGTCAAAATTACAATTTGGGAAATTCCAAGATGGCCGCCAGAAACTCGAGATTGTCTGATTTGCTTGTGTAATACATGGATATTAGTATTATCGGGGTGTAGAATCCATATTTTGGGTCAAAATTACAAATTGGAAATTCCAAGATGGCCGCCAAGATGGCCGCCAAAAACTCAAGATTGTCTGATTTCCTTGTGTGATACATGGATTTTAGGGTTATCGAGGGTGTAGAATCCATATTTTGGGTCAAAATAACAATTTTGGAAAAATTCCAAGATGGCCGCCAAAAATTCAAGATCGTCTGATTTGCTTGTGTAATACATGGATTTTAGGGTTATCTAGGGTGTAGAATCCATATTTTGAGTCAAAATTACAATTTGGACAATTCCAAGATGGCTGCCAAGATGGCCGCCAAATACTCAAGATTCTCTGATTTCCTTGTGTGATACATGGATTTTAGGGTTATCTAGGGTGTAGAATCCATATTTTGGGTTAAAATTACAATTTGGAAAATTCCAAGATGGCTGCCAAGATGGCCGCCAAAAACTCAAGATTCTCTGATTTCCTTGTGTAATACATGGATTTTAGGGTTTCCTAGGGTGTAGAATCCATATTTTGGGTCAAAATTACAATTTGGGAAATTCCAAGATGGCTGCCAAGATGGCCGCCAAAAATTCAAGATCGTCTGATTTGCTTGTGTAATACATGGATTTTAGGGTTTCCTAGGGTGTAGAATCCATATTTTGGGGTCAAAAAGTACGATTTGGGAAATTCCAAGATGGCCGCCAAAAATTCAAGATTGTCTGATTTCCTTGTGTAATACATGGATATTAGGGTTATCGAGGATGTAGAATCCATATTTTGGGTCAAATATAATTTGGGAAATTCCAAGATGGCTGCCAAGATGGCCACCAGAAACTCAAGATTGTCTGATTTCCTTGTGTAATACATCGATTTTAGGGTTATCGAAGGTGTAGAATCCATATTTTGGGTCAAAATTACAATTTAGAAAATTCCAAGATGGCTGCCAAGATGGCCGCCAAATACTCAAGATTCTCTGATTTCCTTGTGTGATACATGGATTTTAGGGTTATCTAGGGTGTAGAATCCATATTTTGGGTTAAAATTACAATTTGGAAAATTCCAAGATGGCTGCCAAGATGGCCGCCAAAAACTCAAGATTCTCTGATTTCCTTGTGTAATACATGGATTTTAGGGTTTCCTAGGGTGTAGAATCCATATTTTGGGTCAAAATTACAATTTGGGAAATTCCAAGATGGCTGCCAAGATGGCCGCCAAAAATTCAAGATCGTCTGATTTGCTTGTGTAATACATGGATTTTAGGGTTTCCTAGGGTGTAGAATCCATATTTTGGGGTCAAAAAGTACGATTTGGGAAATTCCAAGATGGCCGCCAAAAATTCAAGATTGTCTGATTTCCTTGTGTAATACATGGATATTAGGGTTATCGAGGATGTAGAATCCATATTTTGGGTCAAATATAATTTGGGAAATTCCAAGATGGCTGCCAAGATGGCCACCAGAAACTCAAGATTGTCTGATTTCCTTGTGTAATACATCGATTTTAGGGTTATCGAAGGTGTAGAATCCATATTTTGGGTCAAAATTACAATTTAGAAAATTCCAAGATGGCTGCCAAGATGGCCGCCAAATACTCAAGATTGTCTGATTTCCTCATGTATTACATGGATTTTAGGGTTATCGAAGGTGTAGAATCCATATTTTGGGTCAAAATTACAATTTAGAAAATTCCAAGATGGCTGCCAAGATGGCCGCCAAATACTCAAGATTGTCTGATTTCCTCATGTATTACATGGATTTTAGGGTTATTGAGGGTGTAGAATCCATATTTTGGTTCAAAATTACAATTTGGAAAATTTGAACACAAGATGTAATGGAAATACAATAATCAGATAACACGTTATACAGACATAGCCCACTCCCTTAGTTAACATTGGTGTTACTCTTAAATAGATATAGTTTTAAACCGCTATATATTTTAATAAGCAAGCATTGTTCCAGGTGGCCTTCAGCCATGTATTTACATGCAGAGTAATAGATAGGTGTGGGACCTGGTGCCACTTAACCGATTAATGTTGTCTAAAAGACATCGCCGGCATCATGGACTGAATAGTTTCTACAAACACTAAGGGCGGCAGTTGTTTATTAACCCTTATAGGCTGGCATAGTGCTTCAATGGATTATGCCCTTTATCGTCATGAAGCATGTCAAGAAGCCCTGGCGATTAACTTGTCATCGTTGCATCCATGCATCATACCGACCCTGCTGGATTGATACAATCATGCCGGCATGATGCACCAATGCAGTTCCAGGGACTTTCTTGTCGGGACTTGTGGCGTATCATTATCACAGCGTCACCAACATCAACATAAGTCTTCCTTTTATATATCCTGTATCAATAGCCTTAGGCGACAGAGCACCAAAGCATGCCGTCTTAGCCCCTGTGGCTGTATGTGCACCTTAAGGCGAGTCACACACCTCAGTAATCTTACGCATTTGTACTCAGAGACCTCAGATCTAATATCCAAAGGGCAAGAGATGCCCAAATGTCATCCGGGGAGAACCTTTATCATTCTGCCTCGTCACTGACTCGACTTCTATAAAGGCCTCTGTTCACATTTCTATGATCGTAGTTCAGATACCTAGCGCATATGGATCACACAATGGAGTACTGTAATATGATATACATTGTATATTGTAAGAAGGTTAGTAGGCCTAGGATGCATTTAGCATACACCCCTTTGAGTACGTTAGTATTCTGGTTTAAAGGTCACTCTTTTATCGATGGGGACCATAATTATAGGGACAAACATTTGAAAGAAAAGTCAAATATCAAAAGTCAATGACAGACACATTGTGTCCAATCATACCTGATTGTTTCAAGCAGGTTTCCAACTAGACCTAGTCTAACCTACATACGTTTAAGCCGTACCACATCAAGCATTGACCGGCTCTGTGAATCAAATATCTACCTGGTAACATGTGGTAACCGGTTAGCGTGTACCATGTAGGCCGCAGAGTTCAACGCGATCAAGGGATCCATACATGTATATCCCTGTATTTATTGTTTCACTTTTGTGGATTTCATTTGAAGAACTGAATTCCTCCACCAGTGGCTTGATAAGAGGGTTATGTTGGCGATTTGTGTTATTTTTGACTTCCGTTTTATTTCTCTTATTTCAGGAGCTGCACACAACATTGAATATTATGAGGACGAATAACCTAAAGATATAAAAATAAAGATGGCTCTCCACGTCCTACTGTATGTTCCCAACTTGATAGGTAAGTTCCCATCCCCATGTCACAATACTACCCTATTGTAAGTTCATACATAGACCACAGGTTGGTTAACATGGTTGCCACATACTACTGTATATACTCAACACCACAGGTATATTACCATGGTTACCACATACTACTGTATGTACACAATATCACAGGTAGGTTACCATGGTTACTACATCCTACTGTATGTACACAACACTGTACGGAGGTTACCATGGTTACCAAATCCTACTGTTTGTACACAACATTGTGTGACGGTTACCATGGTTACCACATACTACTGTTTGTACACAACACCACAGGGGGGTTACCATGATTACCACATCCTGCTGCATGTATACAACACCACACTGGGGTTACCATGGTTACCACATCACAGGGGGTTACCATGGTTACCACATCCTACTTTATGTACAAAACACTGTGTGACGGTCACCATGGTTACCACATCCTACTGTTTGTACACAACACCACAGGGGGGTTACCATGGTTACCAAATCCTACTGTTTGTACACAACACTGTGTGACGGTTACCATGGTTACCACATACTACTGTTTGTACACAACACCACAGGGGGGTTACCATGGTTACCACATCTTGCTGTATGTATACAACACCACACGGGGGTTACCATGGTTACCACATCATACTCTTTGTACACAACACCACAGGGGGTTACCATGGTTACCACATCCTATTGTATGTACACAACACCACAGGGGGTCACCATGGTTACCACATCCTACTGTATGTACACACGCCGCAGGGGGTTACCATGATTACCACATCATACTGTATGTACACAACACCACAGGGGGTTACCATGGTTACAACATCCTATTGTATGTACACAACACCACAGGGGGTCACCATGGTTACCACATCCTACTGTATGTACACATGCCGCAGGGGGTCACCATGGTTACCACATCCTACTGTATGTACACACGCCGCAGGGGGTTCCTGGGTTATAGTGGAAAACCAAAGAAGAGCAAAAACGCTTAAAAGGCATATTTATTAACTTAAGGATTACACATGATATGACATGCGAGGGAAAAGGGGGACTATATATATATATATGTATGAGTATGTATGGGTAGAGCATATATATACTAAGTAGATAATGGGAAACTGTATATACAATAGCACAGTCCGAAAAGACCAATATAATAAGGGGTAGAGATACCGTTCAGATACATGAAATAACGTGGAAATCGAATAGATCTAGTACGCGGGCCACGTAGTAAGTAATGAATATAAAATATATATGAATGAAGTCATATCGTCCAATTATAAGAGACTTGGCTACAATAAGAGTCAGAGTTCTTTGGATTGAATATATTCGACGCGTGGTCAGGTCTTAGAACCTAAACAGGGAAGCAACACATAGAATAA
This sequence comes from Harmothoe impar, assembly GCA_947462335.1. Taxonomy (NCBI): domain Eukaryota; kingdom Metazoa; phylum Annelida; class Polychaeta; order Phyllodocida; family Polynoidae; genus Harmothoe; species Harmothoe impar. Next base: position 28,009,089 of record OX381720.1, read on the forward strand.
GATCCGGGCTGAAGCAGCTGGTAGGGAAGATAACGGAGGGATAAATCCAGGTCAGGAGATAGACTCAAATGGTAGAGACGAACGGGGGAACAGGGAGCACGGCCCAGCGGCGGGAGGTAGTAGTACATGGAGATGAACCTCGGCGTCAGGTGTAACAATACCCGGGCATGACATCTAGGCAGGGGAGAAACGACGCAGGGGGTAGATAGGCAGTGGAGGCAGGCGACCAGGCCCTGCACACAGTATGGTCATGGCCAAGGTATGCCTAATCACCACAGGATGGTCGTGACCAGGGTCTGCCTAATCACCACAGGATGGTCACGGGTAAGGCCGCCTAATTGAAGATCGATGAAAGCTGAGTAGGGCCGCCTAATTGAAGATCAATGGAGGTTGAGTAGCAGCCGTTGATTAGAGATCAATGGGAGCCGGGCATGGTCATGGAGGGAGGTAGCCTAGCTATTGATCTGGTGGGAGGCTGAAACAAGAAGTAAAAGAGAATATAACTTGGGGAGGAAGAGAGAGCAGTCAGTTATCAGTGAGCGTTTGGGGGAGTACGATCGAGAAGCCCTGGAGCTTGTGTAACTCCTGAGGGGTATGTGCGTGGTTTACATTTGGATGTTGTGAATTAGATGCACGGTGTTACTTATACATTGGAGCTTATACACTATGGAGTTTGGTGATATATATCTTACATTATGGAATATTGAGAGCTAATGAAATAGTGTGGTGGAGATACCACAGTCATTTACTGATGGTATCCAACTGGAGGTAATAATGGAGATGGTAATACAATATACTGGATTTGTTAGTATGGAGTTAGAACAACAACTATCTAGACTCGCTGATCAAATGAATTGGGATTTGATTGTATGCATATATTCTGGAGCTGTGGTAATAGCCAAAGATTGATGAATAGATTGCACCTGGAGTTCTCTTGAGATTGGGATATAATATCACCCGAGATAACGGAGAAGTGTATAGATTGACGGTAGAACACGTTAAAAGGTATTGTGACGATAAATAGCAATGTACACGAGATCAGATTGAATGTATTTATTGGTCAAATGGACAATGCCTAGTACTACCGGATTCATATAGAAGGATCCTGCTAGATACTTATATGAATACCTTGCCTGTGTTAAGGCCGTCTCGTATAATTATCGGTGCAAGCCCTGGAGCAAACTGACACTAATGAAATACATATCTCTATATTTATCACACTCGATGTGGGGTTTGAATCAAATATCGAGGAATCAAATATCAGATCGATATTTGATGTTGTCAAGTGATATTTGACGTTGGCAAGTCCTTTTTACTACGTTGTCAACATAGTAAAAACAGGACACCCTGATTGGCTGTTGCAGCATCAATGAAAAGGCGTTTGTGTTACGTCACGAAAAACGATCCCCTGGATTCTGGAAACATTTCTGTGTAAAGTGGAAGTTAAATCATCATTTTTGACGAAACTGTTTCAATATAATTGTTTGAAACATCACCCCGGGGGGTAATTTGATGTGTAGGTTTCAGATCCTAGGCTACATTTAAGGTGTGAACTCTCTAAAATGTAGTAAAAATAGTATTTGTTGTCTCGACTGAGAACGGCGACAGCAACAAAGGTGCGCTTCCTTGACAACTGTATCTAGTAGGAGGCGTGGCCTATCCATTTGTGACGCAATAATTGGGGTACTGAAGGGGGGCACCTAGTTAACCACTGTTTTATGCAGAATACAGGCTCTATTTCTCATTAATCCTCAATTCAAACATCATAGGAGCCTACATCCTTTAGAAGTTGTTACCTAAACTATTTTCTCGTGTGATAAAGATAGAATTAGGTTGTTGGTGGGTCCTCTCGTTGATATCTGCTCTTCTCCACGGGACCTCTCGAGTCCCCTGCGGGGCCTCTCGAGGTCCCGTGGAGAAGAGCAGATATCAACTCGAGGACCCGCCAACAACCTAATTCTATCAATATATATGGAGAAGGCTGTGATTGGGATATAATCTATGAAAGTGCTCTATGTTTGGTATAATGTCAACAATACCATAATAAACTGGATCTCACTACCCTTGCGTTATCTTTGGGCGGAAGCCTACCTCTGACTAGTTTACCCCACAGAGTAGTAGCAAGTAAGACGGATGTTGAACCCCATTTAAGTATATGAAAACACTATATTCCTATAGGACATTAACTATAGCCCATTACCATGATTACCACATCATACTGTATGTACACAACACCACAGGGGGGTTACCATGGTTACCATATCCTGCTGTATGTATACAACACCACACAGGGGTTACCATCGTTACCACATCCTACTGTATGTACACAACACCACAGGTAGGTAACCATGGTTACCACATCCTACTGTATGTACACAACACCACAGGGGGTTACCATGGTTACCACATCCTACTGTTTGTACACAAACCACATCCTACTGTATGTACACAATACCATAGGGGCTTACCATGGTTACCACGTCCTGCTAAATATACACAACACCACAGTGATTACTATGGTTACCACATCCTACTGTATGTACACAACACCACAGGTAGGTCAGTTAGCTAACCATGGTTACCACATCCTACTGTATGTACACAACACCACAGGTAACCATGGTTACTACTTTCTACGGAATGTTTACTACATGCCATTGTTTGTACAGTTTGTGGCTTCCCTTACAGACTACGTGCGCCTGGTGCTGCTGGTGGTGTCCTGGTTCTTCTACTACTCCGATCCCTGGTGGTGCCTCGTCATCTACACCATCTCTATCAGTTTAGATGGTAGGTGTTATGCTATATTATACTGTAACTTGTATAATTATATTGACTGCAATTTGCACGTGCTAATGAGGCCATTGTATCTCCATTGAGTAGTCAAAAGTTGTATTGATGATGACACACTTTTTTCCGCAGCACTGGATGGCTACGCAGCCAGGAAGCTCAACCAGTGTACAGCCTTCGGGGGATGGGTATGTAATAATTCGTTATTTCCCTCTTTGAATTAACACTATATTTTAGTCAATTATAGAGACAAGATATCATCAACAGGATGTATTGTAATGAATCATATCTCATATTCCAATATCTATATCTCCCAAAATATCTTTTTCAGCTTGATGTTGTGGTAGATATACTGGGCCGCGGTATGTTCTGGAGTCGGCTGTATCATGTAAGTCTAAATAAATGGCTATAAAATACAATTTCACGGGGACTTAAATTTGTGCATTTTGGAATGTGGTAGTTATATTATTACAGTGGATAAATATTCACGCTGTCTATAATATTTTCGCGGATTTTCATTTCAACGAAAATCGCGAAAATATGTACAGCACGAAATAAAATACCTTTACAGTATTGAATCTAAGCAGCGAAGAGTTATAGGGATATCGTTTAGACCTCAACCTTTCTCTAATTGATTAGAACACACAATGTTTAAATGTGCATTTTCCAATAATAAGTGATATGGTAAAGGGCACTAGCAGGATGCAGTAATTCTACCTTGTGAGACCTTTAGCTGAAGCTGGTTCCTGTCATGTCCAAAATCGGAGTTTTAGGGGCCATAAACCTTTCATTTATAGCCCTCTATTGTGGGTCCTTAGGTCATCTGTTCAGATTGGGGGAGTGGTTAGGACTCTGGCCTACCAATCAATGGGTCATGAGTTCAAATCCATGTCTAGGCTTTTTTGTTCACACATAATTTTAACATGTATTTTTGGTAGGTCAAAAATTGTGACAGTATACAATTCGGTTTTAAAGATCCTTTACACAAGATCAATATTTTTAGTGTAATCTAAAATGGATTTGAATCAGTTGTATTTGAATATTTCTCATGCCACCTGGTTGTATTGGGGGAGTGGTTAGGACACTGGCCAATCAATCCAGGGGTAATAAGCTCAAATCCATGCCAAGGCAACATATCTTTTTTATAGTTGGTAAGAAATAGTAATATTATTTACAAAGAAAACCCAATGCAACGATACAAAACCATTTTAGATCTTAGATTTCAGGTGTTAAGGATCTTTACAACCGAGTTGTATACTATCATAATTTTTGACCTACCAAAATACATCTTAAAATTGTGTGTGAACAAAATAGCCTTGACATGGATTTGAACCCATGATGCATGGATTGGTAGGTCAGAGTCCTAACCACTCCCCCAATCGGAACAGGTGACCTAAGGACCCACAATAGAGGCCTATATTTGAAAGGTTTATGACCCCTAAAACACCAAATTTCTGTCATGACAGGAACCAGCTTCAGCTAATCAGCAGGCTTCTATAGTTAGCAGAGGAAAGAGCACTGGTACCAGACAAGATGGCGCTGTACAGTGATCATCTAGCTAATGCGGAATAAGCATTCAAAGAAAATTTGTGACAAAAAAAATGAGTTGTTTAATACAAATTGTGCCATTTAAGTTAAAACTAGCAATTTTGCAAAATATCAGGTTACTCCGGTCGTTTTTCTATTTGCAAAATATATACCTGGTATTCTCAATGATAGCGGAAGCATTGCACTACCATGAACCATACTGTTGAGAACCTTAACCGTTAAGGACTGCATTATAATGCATGAATACAGCCCTGGCGAGTAACTCGCTTGTGTGCAATCAAGCATCATGCCGACCCTGCGGGGTTGAGACACTCCCAAAGAGTTGACATGATACACCAATGCAACACCGGGGAGTTACTTGCCGGGGCTGCATTGGTGCATCGTAACAACAAATGTCACATTCCAGCGACATGCCGTCCTAAAGGGTTAAACCGTCTATTAACTGTCAGCCTCTTCCCCTCCCCTGTGTACAGTTCGGGTACCTGGTGGCGGCCGTGGAGTGGCTCACCTTTGTGTGTACCCACACACTGGGTGCTGAGTGGAAGACCTCCTTCATCCAGACGCCGTGGTGGGTCAAAGCTGTCATGGCCAACAGTAAGTCAACTATTAGGGCACTATTGATGTGGGTGTAGGGAACTAAAGCATGCCCTTTTAGCGCTCTTGATTGACCTCTCTGTGGAAATTGATGGACTAATTTGTGTATAATAAAGGCAACACACCGGATATTCTTGCGTGATTATAAGCCTTATAGTATACTCATAAAAGCCGCACCTAGGTTTTAGGACAATGATATAAGCCTCACCTGGGGTCTGAACATTTCTACTTTTGTACTGTACTATATACTATCAAAGGGAGCTTGTCATCTGAGGGTGGTGCTGGTATTAGTTTGGACCTCTATTCCCTGATAGTAGAATACAATATACAATGAGGCATTTATTCTTGTTAATTCTTGTGTTTCGTTGACAATGTGATAAGAACTTGGGTGTAGATTGATAAGATATATTCCGTCGTCGTGTTTCAGGTCACCAGATTTTATCTATAGAACAGAACAGACCCCAAAAATCGTTTAATGTTTTAAGGTGATTTCTAAGTACAATGTCTATTGAAACTCTACTTTTGCAAATAGATCTACGAGTCAATATGTAGATCATTGACTTAATCACGGAGTCCTTCCTATTAAAGTTTAAAAAAATTATAAACTAGTGACTATTTCAGACTTTAAGACAGCGATGGGAGTTACAGCCATCACAGGCCTGCAGGTGTTACCCATGTGGTTCTATGCCCACTACACAGGAGTGCTGTCCACACTCCACATACCGGGCGTCCTCCAGTACCTGGGTATTGGCGTCCTGGCCGCCGCGCGCGCTCTCTGCTCAGCGGTTGAGGTAGGTTATCTATCCTATACCGGTCCCAGTACTCTGCTGGTCCCAGCCATTCTATGGAGAGCAGTCTTTGGCTATTAATTATCCATTTAGGAGCAGCACAGTGCTTACCGGTAAATGTGATATGCCGCCTTACCCCACAGGGCCAATAAAAAGCTTACTGCGTTAAAGCAGTATGACACCATTAATAAGTAACACACGATTCAATAACTTCAGCACTAGTACCAGTGAGACAAAGGACAAGTGGTCTGGGGAACTAAAGTTACTGATTTATAAACTTAATTTTCTATCTAAGTTTTATTGAGAGGATTTGTAGATAAAGGTAGTGTTATTTGACTGTTGCAGTTCTGGTGCATCTGGTCGCACATTCAGTACCTCACAAGTGCAGAAGCCAACAAGTCCGTCTCCAACGGCAACGTGTCATCTGCCAACACCAAAGTATCGTCCCCCAACTCCTGAGGCAGCAAGACCAGCTACGACCAATCCCGAAGAAAACAAGTTCTTTCCAGGCGGACAAAGTTCCTGGATCCTGCTATTGTGATGTATGCAGTACATATTATACACAGTGCAACTTACAAGCCGTGGGTTGACCATTTCAGGGGGACTGCTGGACGAGGCGAGATACTAAACTTACAACTGGCGAATAGACCAAAGTAGATATATCTAGAATTATTATAGATACTCCGTACTTACACGCTGATATATACCTCGTATGCAGGCCATACACAATTTCCACCCCCTTTGGAGAGGGGAGGGCAAAAAATGTCGACCCCTCTTGGAATGGGGCAATCACCTGTTTTCAAGTGAAAGGCCAGTTACTATACATGAAAAGGCTGATTATCTGGAATATGATATCTCAGCAAATATAGAATATTTTGACTGTATAATGGTGCCATAATAATATCTGTCACCAATAAGTCAAAAGCTGTTATTTCATCATGATTACCTATGTCTCATCATGAATACCTTGAACAGTTTATACTACTGATAATCACGTTTCATCATAATTTGAACACGATTTATGTTGGTGCTAAACTCTTATGTTGCAAAACCAGAATAATGCCAAACCTCAGTAAAAGCCAAAGCACCCTAAAATTGATTGAAGATGTCGGTCGAATTGTTCCAATCGGTATTTAGCCCAAAGTTATGACTTAAAATCTTTGTGGTTGCTAACCAGTCAGTTACAGCATAATGTGTACTACAGATAAACGGGTATATGATTGTCATACACTTAGACTACAGATATTCTGTCTGTAATGTTCATGAGATTGTATTATATTTCACTTAGAATGTTGTGTTATTATGTAGCACCAGTCCAGTATAAAGTGTAAGGAGTGGATTGGCATCGAATTACCCCAGTAAGAAACAACACTACTATATATCAATGAAATGGTTCAGTACCAATACTAATATCTCATTTTCCAAAGATAGTCTTGGAGCGTTTAAATATACCAATACGTGTAGGGGCTAGCACCTCCTCGTGTTGCAAAGTGATAGGATCAAGAAAGTGTTATTCTATTCCATTTAATATCCTGATTTTGTTGTAAATTAATAACATGTTTGTTATAGTTCATTGTTTTATGCTGATATTTATACATTCCACCGATTTTTCAATTTTTCATCTATTCCTTCGAAGTGCCTTTCATTCTGGAATGGACCAATGATTTTGTAATTGAAAGCTGCTCATGATATATACATTCCAAAGCTGTTATACTCTGCTGAAAATAGCAGTTAGATTGAGATTATATATATATACATGTTATATACATGTTATGTACTAGTACTTATCAATTAATTGACTTGTAGCTGTTATTACGGTTACCTAGGATTGACCGTAATTACTTTGTTATATTTAACTTTAATTTGTTCGTACGAGACAGTGGAAAGCATTTTTATTTATAATTTTATGTTGATTAATGAAAATTTTAACGATTGACTCCTTGTAGATGAACTGAACAATTTGGCATTGAATATAGATACAGTCAAACAGGGGCAAATATTGCACCAGTGAATATTTTTCCAAAATGAATCTTGGTGTAAGAAAATGCTCAAAATATAAGGACTTATTCATGGTATGGGGGGCTTCCATCGAGTCTGTACGCACAAAAAGGTAGGAGGTATTTGTTTTACGAGAACTTTTTGCGTGCAGGTACAATTTCTATTTTGACATCCTGAATATCGGATGAAAGTCATGAATTTAGATTTACTTGAAATTTTCAAATTAAGGCCCCTGAATAAAGGTCCTTTGTAGTTAAGTATAGGTCTTCTCTTGAGATCAGGGAAACATTTGAAAGTCTTTCATCCCTGAAGTTTCAGAACGGAAGGGTTAATTTCTGAAGTTTTGCATACATTCTTTATGGAAGCCCCCTATCATTGTCACTGCGAATTATATTCACGTGGTATATATCTGTAGTACTCACACTGTATGTTTTGACATGAACTATGCAGAAAGCTATTTAACATGATCTCACCGCTAGTTTGTCAAATAAACCGGTCTATATAAAACCATGGCCAAAACCAGCATAATATAGTAGAATGAAGAGAAAAGTAGCTTTAAAATGATATACCATACCATGTATGTTGCTCACGAAAGTATACTCATCAATCATTAAACAAAGACTACGCTTATCTATGTGTTCTGTATTTTATTGCAAAAACAAATATCCCGTTAACATACATAATAAGGCTCTAATCATCTGGTTTGATGTAGAAATTAGTTCATGATAATTCAAAGTTTCCATAACAAGGATATAACCTGATATTATTCACACATGTATAGCTTAAATTTAACAAAGACTTTTTATTAAATCCTTCAAGTCTCATAAGCGCACTAACCTGACAGCATACTGTGATGGGATTATTTTTGAAAGCAGGAGAGAACTGTTTTTAAATACAAGAAAATGAGTGCAACGGGATAGGCGTATGGATGTACAGTATTTGTGTATTTCACTTCAACTTCCTTGGGAATATAACAGGAAATTGAAACAATACCATCGCTTTAATATCTCACTTTATGTACATAACTTGACGGTCACGTCCCATCTACCGTTCTGTAACCACGCGTTGTGGAGCCCCTCGGTCCAATCGAAAGAAATCGATCCTTCCACAAATTAACATACACTTGACAAACCTACTAACTTACATATTATATATTCTGATTCATACTCTAACAGTCTCAACTTTGTTGTGCTTTCATGGCCTTCTTAACCTTTTTGCGGTCTTCGAGGAGTACCTCAATATTGGCATCTTGGCAGGTGTCGGAGATGACTCCGTAACCTAACGTGTTGGCGCCGTCACGCATGGTGAACCGCATACCCTTAGACAGGACCTGAAAAGATAAACTCTCCGTTTAGTGCTTTTGTTTTTCTGTAATTCCAAGAATATACCCTGTATGTTTTACAGGACAAAGGAATAACAGTCATTAGATTTCCCAATTAAACATGTTTACAGCCATTATTCTATTTCTTATCATATCTAGCAAAAGAAATATCTCCATTAAAACCTCCCTGGTTCTTTATTTACCATGGCTATTCACTAAGGAAACGGATGGGAACAGCCTAATGGATGTTTATCTATCTTTATCAGATTTCCAAGTAAAGATGCAGAGATGCCACTCCCTGGTCGACAAAAAGTAGGAAAACTCATACTTTCGCCGATATTTTTTACAGGAAAATTCACAATTTTCATTAAAGAAATTTAAGTGAAAATGCAGGAATTGGAAAAGTGGCATCTCTAAGATGTTAATAGAACTCACCATTGACTTTTGGAGTACGAATGTGAGGTTGATGTCCTCTCCGGGCATGACGAGGTCCTTCTCCGGGGGCAGCTCCAGCAGGACGGGCGCGTCCCACGTCTTGCAGTACATCTGGGCCTGGAAGTGTTTGGTGAAGGGCTTCTCCCGACCACCCTCATCCTTGTTTAGGAAGTACACCTACAAACACAAGGCTGCTTTAGGGAGTGGTCATTATTTGATATTTAAAAGAAACCAACACTTAAGTTTCATAAAGGCTTTTATCGATGGTCTTATATTCTGAGACTTTAATAGGAAAGCAAGTGCCATCAGAGGGTAGAAGAGCAGGAATTTCTCCTGCAGCCTGATTTGGCCGGGGGGGGGGGGGGGGGAGGGTGTAGGGAGTTGCTTGGTTTTCCTATTTTTTCTTTTAAAGGGGGGGTGGGGGACGGGAGCAAACTAATTTGGACCCCTTTAGATATATGTAGCCGCAGAACCTAGCGAGTATACCACCAGGGCTGCATTCATGACAACAGGGTTGATACATTCCCAAAGGGTCTGCACGATGCAGCAATGCAGAGCTGGCGAGACACTCGTCGGCACTGCAGGTGTATCATCAAGCACAATTCCCCCCATACTTTAAAACCATTGACCCTGGTACTATGTACCTGTGCGTTGAAGCGGTTGTGCATGGAGATGGTGCCTGGTTTGGCCAGGATGTGTCCACGTTTCAGCTCGTCGCGCTTCAGACCACGGATAAGGGCACCCAACTGGTCACCCGCCTCTGCTCGGTCTAAGATCTGTCTGAACATTTCAATTCCTGAAAAAAAAGTAAAATCTATTATATTATGGAAATAGATGGAAAGGGAAAACAAATATAGATTAACGACATATATTTCCTGTTTTTAAGTGTAATAAATGACAAACATTTCAGTTATATTTTGCACTGACTTGAGTGTCACGTTAATTAGCACAATGAACGTCTTTACTGCTATTATTTTACTTGCTAATGGTAAACGTAGGGTAGAGCAGTGTTCTGTAAGGTCAAGAACTTTTGGTAATACACTGCTATTAAAATAATATACAGCAGTCCAACATTATAGCACTCCAATGCACTATATGGATATATATCTAAAACTGGACATCGACATCCATGTAACAGAAAGCGATATTTATTAGAAGTAGAAATTCATGAATATCTATATGAAGGAGAACACCATGTTCATGCCTATATGTCTGTGTGTATGTTCATTTCGAAATTCAAGATTGCAACCATTGATTGAATGCCACCATGCTTTCAATGTAATCTCGAATTGCAGTTGCAGTAGTTTGATACTAATAAGAAAAAATCTATTCTATTTTTCTTTCATGAACAGTTGGCATCCCATAGATTCAAGATGGCTATCACTTATTGAATGTCCCGATGCTTGAAATGCAATCTTGACTTGTAGTTGCATTAATTTGATACTATCAAAAAAACAAATCCCATTTGATTTTTCCTTCATTCAACCCATTCAAGATGGCTACCATTTACTAAATGCCACAATGCTTTCAGTGCAATGAAGAATTGTAGTTGCATTAATTTGATATCTATATAAGAACATTTCTATTTGATACCTTTTTCAAACACAGTTGGCACCCCATAGGTTTAGGATGGCCACCATTCATTGAATGCCACAATGCTTTAAATGCAATCTTGAAATGTAGTTGCATTAATTTTAAACTGTTAAAAACATCCAATTTAGTTGTTTTTTTCATGAAGAGTTGGCACCCCATAGGTTCAAGATGGCCACCAATCATTGAATGCCATAATGCTTAAATGCAATCTTGAGTTGCTGTTGCATTAATTTGATTCTTAAAAAAAAAACTTTCTTTTTTTTCTTTCATGAACAGTTGGCACCCCATACATTCAAGATGGCTACCAGTCATTGCATGCCACAATGCTTTAAGTGCAATCACAAATTGTAGTTGCATTAATCTGATACTAATAAAAAAAACTATTCTATTCTTTTTTTAATTTATGAACAGTTGGCACCCCATATATTTAAGATGACTACCATTCATTGAATGCCCCGATGCTTGAAATGCAATCTCGAATTGTAGTTGCATCAATTTAATGCTAATAAAAAACAAATTCTTATCAATTTTTCTTTCATGAATATTTGGCACCCCATAAGGTGGCCACCATTCATATTAATGCAAATAGAATGCTTTAAGTGCAATCACAAATTGTAGTTGCATTAATCTGATACTAATAAAAAAACTAATTCTATTCTTTTTTTTATTTATGAACAGTTGGCACCCCATATATTTAAGATGACTACCATTCATTGAATGCCCCGATGCTTGAAATGCAATCTCGAATTGTAGTTGCATCAATTTAATGCTAATAAAAAACAAATTCTTATCAATTTTTCTTTCATGAATATTTGGCACCCCATAAGGTGGCCACCATTCATATTAATGCAAATAGAATGCTTTAAGTGCTATCACGACTTGTAGTTGCATTAATCTGATACTAAAATATAAAAAAATCTATTTGAATTTTCTTTCATGAACAGTTGGCACCCCATAAATTAAAAATGCACCCAGCACCCAGGTCAACAGCTATATACAGACACGTGTACCTCCCCTGCCTGTTCTCCTTCAATGCACAGTGAAGAGGGTGGGAGGGGGTGACCATCAACAGTGCATAAACACTTTGATTGGATGACAATGCAGTTTTTATATTACAACCTAAATTTGTGCAACGAAAATCATCAAGAAATACTAAGTATTTTTTCCAAAGAATAGCTTTTCTAGAATGGCTCGGTATTCAGGAATCCTACTGTGAATAAAAAAATGTCAAATTCTAATTCTAAATACCTGAAAATTGAGAAATGCTGACGTTCACGGGTTATGTAGGAAATGTACTAAAAACAGCAAAAAAGGGCAACAAAACCCTAATTTTCTCAAAAACTGTTCAGTAGGATTTTTTCTAACTGAGGTTCCACTGTTTTCTACCCTCATATTACACATTGGCATAGAGAATATATTGACACCTAGTCAGGATTTTGCGCTAGGAGCAATCTGTGAGGCGAAAAACAGCCAAAATGAGCCACTGGTCTGAAGTATAAAACTGGGCATCGATCACTATAGAGCTACAAAGAGACAGAGAATCGATGTCCAGTAATAATGCATCTTCATTTCAGTAGGTTCTCAGCCCCAGTAGTCGTCCACATGACAACATACCGGGGTCCCTTGGGTGTCGGCACGTAGCATGACACTACACTCGGTGCGCAAGGATGGTGTCATCATAGAACCTAGTCACGATAATAGCCACCTTAAAAGAATGTGGTTTGTCAATAATTTACTAATATATAGTTGTATAACATCAATTTACCTGTAACAGTTGTCTTCATGGCTTTGCCGTGCCCCATAACCACAGCATCGTCTCCCTTCTTAATCACACCATGATCCAAACGCCCGGTCACCACGGTACCACGACCTAAAGCAACATACACAAATAGAGTCAACCTATAATATGCTTTTTACATTTGTTCTTTAATGAAGAGTTATATTTTCCTCAGACAATAGATTTATTTGTGGTACTGCTTGTGAACTTAAAACCCTTTAAAATATTTTATTGACTACATAAAGACCATATTTCGATATACACATCAATCAATATAGTGGTCTTTGAACTGGCACGTTTCCCTGACTCTAAGACACACTAAACATGCCCTTAAAGTATAGCCATATAGTCCCAGAGCCCAGGCACTTTTAATTTTGTTTTTGTGACCAAAAGGTTTGAGGGTGGGTTCTTAAGTAGAATTTTCTGCCGAATTCAAAAATCCATTTCTTACAAAAATCCGGTGGTGCGTTTATCCAATATGGCCGCCCAAAGTGACGCCCATCATCTTTTTCAGAAATGACTTTTTTCACCCTTTTGACTTCATGTTTCTGCCTACTGAAGCTATCTATACCTATTTTCTTACTGGTCAGTAACCTGATTCACTTATTTCTACATTCATCAGACCAATACATTCAAGATTTTCAAGATGGCGGCCATTAAAACAGCAATTTTTGATGGTTTAGACTGATTTACAGGAGGCGGAATTCTGAAATGTTACCATATGAAGTATGGAATGTTTCAGGGTAACACACATACCAAAATTGGCATATGAGCTATACTGAGCATGATTGGGGTGAATGGCATGTACACAATAGCTTTTCTCAGAAATGGGGCTGATCAAAGGCGGCCATTACACACATTCACAACTTTGGTCATATCTTAATAAATAATAATGATATACTGTCATCTAAGGCCGGTGCCTAAACCCCCATTTTCAGGGTCTAGTAATACTATGGGAGCATCAAATTTCCTTTCCCATACACATTTTTTAACCTTTTCAGGGTAGCCATTACTGAAAATCACAATTCTTGCTATATCTATACAAATAATGACAATAAACAGTAATTTGAAGTGCCTACATCCATATTTCCAGGGTATTGGAAGATAATGGTGGCTTGATTTATGTCCTCTTTGTCATATTTTGCCTACTATCAGCAGCGGTCTAGAAAAGGGGGGGGGGGGCAGGGGGGTCAGGAGGTCAGGGTGCCCAATCACAGAGGGAGGGCCTGAATGCATTTGGGCCTGCCAAAAAGATTTGCCAAGACCCTATCATATGATACACACAATTACCAAAACTTAGCTACTCATTGGGTTTTGTGTGCTAAAAGTAACACTCAGATTTCTTACCTATTCAATTGGGGAAATATAGGGGTAGAGGGGTGTAGGGTCGTAATCAGAACTAAAAGGGGCTCATAACTACCTTTTGATACAATTCTAGTACAAGTGTACATGTTTGCCAAACAAACATGATATCTGATGCTTAAAGTGGCATAATCACCGAGCGTATCCCATTCAAGATTCTAGTACTGTTCTAGTCTACTATGTGGTTAAGTGCGCGTGGTGAGAATGCCCCTTTAACGCTTGTTTGAGCGGGCCCCTCTGTGCCACCCAATGGAGATTTGCTTCCCATGCCTCTAATCAGTGCTTATAATTATGCCTATCGATGACTTCAATTTATCAGATTGTTTCCTATTAGAGAGGTGCCTCATCTGTAATAGCCACCTTTATCACAGATTATGTGTATCAAATAGGACTTTTTCACTAGCCTAAGAAGTATAGAGCAATGGCACGTTGGCATTTACCATGGCCTATAGGTGTTCAATGGTCTACTTATCTATCCACTCATAGTGGTTATGATCTCAATGTAGCAAGACTTTCAATGAAACATTATAAGATTTTGTAAGGCACATATATGACAACTGGTCACCTAGGCCAGCGTGAATGCAGCATTACAGTCTAGCGTCTTACAGATTGAGAGTGGATAAATTTTATCCTCTTGTAAACTGATCAAATAGTGGCCGCCGGCCGAGGATCGCCGGTCCCTTGTCGGCCTGACGCCTGACTGATTAAACTCGGTTAGCTTTTTCATGTATCTCTTTCTATATATTACATTCCACCTGTGTGTTTGGCCTATTGTTCCGACTGTAGTGAGTTGCAGTTATGCTTCCTATAGGGGCACAAGGGTTTATATACCAAAGGTTATACAACTTTGCTGCTTAACTCGTAAACACTTGAGACCTTGGGAAGCCAGTGTCAGTCACAGCTGGACGAGAAGTATGACGGGTTGCACTCCACAGCCCGCAGACTGAACCCAAATTATGTTGTTACATACCGGCTGGTCAGGTAGGAGTGTAGCCCAGCTACAGTGACAGAAATAGCCTGCTGAACTTATCCGGGTTCTATAGGAAGCAGTACTGCAACTCACTACAGTAGGAACAATAGGCCAAGCACACAGGTGGAATGTAATATATAGAAAGAGATACAGGAAAAAGCTAACCAGAGTTTAATGCTGCATTCACAGTGGCCTAGGTGACCAGTTGTCATATATGTGCCTTACAAAATCTTATAATGTTTCATTGAAAGTCTTGCTACATTGAGATCATAACCACTATGAGTGGATAGATAAGTAGACCATTGAACACCTATAGGCCATGGTAAATGCCAACGTGCCATTGCTCTATACTTCTTAGGCTAGTGAAAAAGTCCTATTTGATACACATAATCTGTGATAAAGGTGGCTATTACAGATGAGGCACCTCTCTAATAGGAAACAATCTGATAAATTGAAGTCATCGATAGGCATAATTATAAGCACTGATTAGAGGCATGGGAAGCAAATCTCCATTGGGTGGCACAGGGGGGCCCGCTCAAACAAGCGTTAAAGGGGCATTCTCACCACGCGCACTTAACCACATAGTAGACTAGAACAGTACTAGAATCTTGAATGGGATACGCTCGGTGATTATGCCACTTTAAGCATCAGATATCATGTTTGTTTGGCAAACATGTACACTTGTACTAGAATTGTATCAAAAGGTAGTTATGAGCCCCTTTTAGTTCTGATTACGACCCTACACCCCTCTACCCCTATATTTCCCCAATGGAATAGGTAAGAAATCTGAGTGTTACTTTTAGCACACAAAACCCAATGAGTAGCTAAGTTTTGGTAATTGTGTGTATCATATGATAGGGTCTTGGCAAATCTTTTTGGCGGGCCCAAATGCATTCAGGCCCTCCCTCTGTGATTGGGCACCCTGACCTCCTGACCCCCCTGCCCCCCCTTTTCTAGACCGCTGCTGATAGTAGGCAAAATATGACAAAGAGGACATAAATAAAGCCACCATTATCTTCCAATACCCTGGAAATATGGATGTAGGCACTTCAAATTACTGTTTATTGTCATTATTTGTATAGATATAGCAAGAATTGTGATTTTCAGTAATGGCTACCCTGAAAAGGTTAAAAAATATGTATGGGAAAGGAAATTTGATGCTCCCATAGTATTACTAGACCCTGAAAATGGAGGTTTAGGCACCTTAGATGACAGTATATCATCATTATTTATTAAGATATGACCAAAGTTGTGAATGTGTGTAATGGCCGCCTTTGATCAGCCCCATTTCTGAGAAAAGCTATTGTGTACATGCCATTCACCCTAATCATGCTCAGTATAGCTCATATGCCAATTTTGGTATGTGTTACCCTGAAACATTCCATACTTCATATGGTAACATTTCAGAATTCCGCCTCCTGTAAATCAGTTTAAACCATCAAAAATTGCTGTTTTAATGGCCGCCATCTTGAAAATCTTGAATGTATTGGTCTGATGAATGAAGAAATAAGTGAATCAGGTTACTGACCAGTAAGAAAATAGGTATAGATAGCTTCAGTAGGCAGAAACATGAAGTCAAAAGGGTGAAAAAAGTCATTTCTGAAAAAGATGATGGGCGTCACTTTGGGCGGCCATATTGGATAAACGCACCACCGGATTTTTGTAAGAAATGGATTTTTGAATTCGGCAGAAAATTCTACATAAGGACCCACCCTCAAACCTTTTGGTCACAAAAACAAAATCAAAAGTGCCTGGGCTCTGGGACTAATAGACTTATGATCTCCAAGGCCCGCCTGTTTCCCATACTAGAAACACATAATTCTGACCTGAGATTGTAAAGACTTGTTCTATGGCCATCTGGAAGGGTTTGTCGAGATCGCGGGTTGGTTGTGGGATGTAGGAGTCGACGTGCCCGAGCAGCTCCCTGATACGCTCTGCTCCAATCTCTGGCTGCTTGTCCTGTTTTACAAAACTAGTATTGGTTTAAATGCACAAAGATATCCATTCAGGTTTGTTGGGGCAGAAAGATAATGGTCGGATTTTAAGAAGAAATGGGTCACTTTTAAATTAACAATTACAAAAAGCTGTAGGGAAAAAAAAGTATAATAAGGTACTTTATAACGTCGGACAATGGAAAAATAATGCCCGACTTTATTTGAGCTATTCAACTTATCCCTTTAACTATGTCACTGTCAGTGTCACTAGTTATGTAGGTAACATACCTCGAGAGCACAGAGGGCTGATCCGATGACAATAGGTGTGGCGTCTCCGTCATAGCCGAACTCAGCGAGCAGCTCACGGACCTCCATCTCCACCTACAATAAGTGTGTATATAGCAATGAATTAAAAATTATTTAATGAATATAACTTAAAAAATAATTGCACATCATTAATATATTGAATAATTTATTCTATATTTAGTAAAGGAAGTCTTAAAAGAACATTTGTCATCATGATGCATCAACACAGTTCTGACGAGAAACTCATGCCAACCCTTTGAGAATGTATTAATCCTGTCGGGGCAACACAGTGCATAAATGCAGCACTGGCGAGTTACTTGTAAGGGCTACATTCTTGCATCATAGCGACAAAGGGCATGGCAGATTAAAGCACTTTGCCTTTCTTAATTTAAAGGTTACAGATAGAAGAGTACACCAGTACTACACAACTAGTGATCATTAAAGACGAGTTGTAGCAGAAGCTCACCAGCTCAAGCATCTCTTGGTCAGCACTGTCAGCTTTGTTGATGAAGACAACTAGATGAGTGATACCAATCTGCAAATGTAAATATGCCAGGGTCATTGTAGGTTATTCCAACTCTAGAGATAATGATATACATGTATAATTCAATAGCGATCGGTTTCGCCTCATTTTGCTTCCATGAATCACCTTTATTCAAACATTTGGAATTTACTAATTTAATTTGGGATTTTAGGAAATATTTACAAGCCTTTTCTGCTTTTGTAAAATAAATGTCCTAGTCCTTACCTGCTTGGCCAGTAGAAGATGTTCACGTGTCTGAGGCATGGTTCCGTCTGTGGCGGCTACAACGAGGATGGCACCGTCCATCTGCGCTGTACCTGTGATCATGTTCTGAAATCAGAATGATAAGCAAAATGTGTATTGTAGTTTTTTTTAATGATAAAGTATGACATGATGCATAAATGCAGCCGTGGCGAATAGACTCTTGAGGGCTACATGCATGTATCATGCCGACAAAGGCCATTGAACTCTAAATCTAATTTGGGTGCTTTAATGTTTTAATTTAAAGCATTCTGCGGTTATTAAAGGGTTAATTGTGCTAGTAATTAACCATTTAATAACCACGGTTTTGCAACTGAATTGGGTTTATCGCTGAGGCTTACCTTGATGTAATCAGCGTGGCCGGGGCAGTCTACATGTCCGTAATGTCGTTTCTCTGTCTGGTACTCGATGCAGGCAGCGTTAATCGTGATACCACGAGCCTTCTCCTCCGGTGCTTTGTCTATCTCATCATATGCCATAAAATTAGCGTTCTTACTCTGAGAAAGGACTGTAAAGGAGAGAGAACGGCATTATATACAATGTATCTCAAACAAATCGAATAATGATGTTTTATAAATACAATGTTGTAAGGTGACCAGAGAGAAGGGGAGTGTGCTATTGACTCCAGAACTTCTGGCAATACGTATAGATAATTCCCGCATTAAGATCTTCATTTTGATATGACTGGTTCTCAGCCCCAGTAGTCGTCCACATGACAACATACCGGGGTCCCTTGGGTGTCGGCACGTAGCATGACACTACACTCAGTGCGCAAGGATGGGGTCATCATAGAACCAAGTTGTACAGTCATGAAAATAGCCACCTTAAAATGATATGGTTCATTGATAATTTACCAGTACCGGTATACCAGTTTACCTGTTACAGTTGTCTTTGTTGTGAACCAAACCTCAAACCGGGTACAGAAAATGTTGTATGAGGGCTGTTCTTTTTTCAAAATCCTTTGTGAATAGCATTACTTTCTGGACCAAACAGACTAACTATTAGTAGTAAATGAGCATATTGTTCTATGAATTATTTTCAGATACCTTTTGTGATTGCAGCTGTAAGGGTGGTCTTCCCGTGGTCAACATGACCGATTGTACCAATGTTCAGATGTGGCTTGTCGCGTTGGAAGGTCTTCTTGCCGCCTGCACCGGGCGGGCCCGGGGGTCCTGCCCAGCGGGAACACGTCGTACTTAGCCATCGTCCCTGCAATATAGAGTCCTACACATTTCTTATCCGGGCTTTAGTAACCTATACATTCTCTATAGATATATGGACAGCCCCCCCCCCTCTAGACAATATAAAATAATTGTAGATGTAGGTATCTGGAATTTAGAATTCTAAGTTTACTTTCGCACAAATTTACTAGGCGCGTAAGTGTTCACATCAAATTTCATATAGATCTGTATTAAATTACCAAGTTTCTGTATATCATGAACTACCGTAATGTGTATACCTAGTACCGGATTCAAAGGATATTTTAACATTTCATTTGGTACCTAATGGTGTCTGTGAGACTGTGTCTATTTGATTATAGGACATCATTCATGTAATTTGATTCATCTATTCTTCACATACCTTGATGATGGAATCTGTTGACGTCTTAACTAAAGACCTCTGGAGGGCTACAAAGAAAAGAAATATACAGCTGATGAAAAATGTTAAATATTGGGCACTTAGGAATTATCGCCTGCTCTCGTATTGTCAGTGTGTTCAAAAGATTGAGCGTGTGAGTGGCCTCACAGATGACTCAGGGTAAGCTGGGTGTGTGAATGAGTAATGGATGTTTAACACCATTTCGACAAACCTGGGTCTGTAGCTTATCATGTGCAGTTAGATATAGTACGTACTCCCTTAGGGAGGGTTCATTATTTATGGCCGGGGGGGGGGGGGTGAGCATTTGAGGGGGGGGCAAATTTTTTTAGGGGTATTCAAAGGGGGGGGGCCTTTTTTTTTTTACCCTATTCTTAGGGGGGGGGGCCTTTTTTTTTAGGGGTATTCCTAAAAATGTCGCGAATTTAGTACGTTGAAATGTCGCGAATTTTGGTAACAGGCTGTGTTATATTTTACCAAATTATGTCAATATTTTCAAAATTTTCTAAAATTTTCCTCAAACTCCCAGCAAATTTCTCACTGCATCACTTTTGACACTCAGAATAGCCCACCGTTTTGTCAGTCTTCAAAAAAGTGCCGGCCTCATGTAAGCACTGAGGGTACGGGAGCTTCCAATTTATAAGCACTGGGGCCCTTAAACTCAACGGTATGTGAGTCAAGTGTCTGAGGTTTGACTATTATCACTCACCAGCGAGTATCATGTGACGTTTGCACTAAAACACCTTACGAATGGATGTATTTGTTGCAAGGTAGTAAATTGTAGGTAAAAAAGTGCCTATGATTAAATGCATACAATTAGTAGACACCAACATCGTTTTTGTAATAAAGTTGAAAACGATCCAGAGTGAGGGGGGGGGGGGGCGCTTTTTTTTCAACCTATTCCGAGGGGGGGGGGCCTTTTTTTTCCAACCTATTCCGAGGGGGGGGGGCCAATTATTTTTGACGTATTCGATTTGCCAAACGCTCACCCCCCCCCTGCCATAAATAATGAACACTCCCTTATACTCATTTATTGGTCAATTCTGGCATCAGAAATGAATTCCTTGTTTAAAGGTACCCTCAAGTCATGTGTCATACATGTATGTTATTCCATTTCAGGCCAGCAGGTGGGTGTGGGTGAGCAGGTGGGTGTGGGAGAGCAGGTGGGTGTGGGTGTGCAGGTGGGTGTAGGCGACAGTCGCCGGCTGCGGGCATGTACCGCCTACCAACTGTGACGTACATAGTGCGGCAATAGGTGACGACACAGAGCCCCCTTGTATAGTGCAGGTATACTAATCCTCTGTCCAACCAACACACCCCCTTGTGAGAAGCAGCGGTACCACAGGTGGAAATAAAATACTTGTGGCGCCACCATGTAGAAGACGGGTGGTATGAGAACTATACTGAATCATTGTCTTTGGTATGTTCAGGGTATTATATATAGTTCATTTAAGTAATTTAAATAATATGGAGGGCACTTTAGCTTGGTTGGATGGCATTTTAATATGTAAGATGGTAAATTCATGGCAGAAAGATAGAAATGTGATACTTCTTTGGTGAGAAGAGCATTTCTATCAGCTTCAATTTTTTTTTTAACCTTGGAGCCTATGGAAAGTTCATTTAGAGGGTAGTCATTAAACAGTACTTAAGTGTTTAAAGAAAAGAGAGAAAAAATAGCCAAAGATTGCAGTTGATTTGCGACTAGAAGGAAAGTGATATTGATTAACTTTTTGAAGGAAACATTTGTCCCCCGATGTTGCCAATTCTTTTATTTTATTGTATTTTATAGAAACTGAGTAATAAGCATTTTAAAATGGCTAAAAAACGTCTTAAAGAAAAAGCCAGGCGTCGTATATGCCTCAGGGTATGGACCCTGAGTCAACAATACATAGGCCTAAACAAATGCCAACACCCATTGCTCCCGTCTTTGTCGTAATTTCATAAGTGGGGGCTGGGGCAGTAGGCCTATCCCATGAAGCCGCAGGCGTTGGGGGATGTGCCCTAGCCCCCGGGCCTAGCCCCCACTTGTAGTTGGCATTTGAGCTTATTTGAAGGCATTGAAGCCATTGAAGCCAAATGAAGGAACGACAACTTTTTCTTGGCCCATTGAATAATATGGGCACATTGTATTCAATGGGCGGCGTTGCATACGGCGTTTCTGTGCTAAAGCAGTGTAAATCTTGTATTTCAAAAGTAATAAACTGGAGGCTCGGTGGAGCTGTCAAAGACTCAGAACAGGCAACAAGTCATTCAACAAGCGTGTGGAACTGGAAGTCACATGTGACATTCATCAAAACATACCCTATTATCGCCCATAGCCGGCTTTTACATAACCACGGTAATTTCTAGGAAGTACATAACACACAACAATAATCAAACCCTGGTTTCATATTAAGCATGAGCTGTGTCAAATAACAGCCGACTTACAGGGGTCAACAGTGGAATAACATGAATAGTGGCTAAATATGAGTTTGACATTTATCTCTGAAAAATATTTTCGGTCGGCATCGTAGAGCGGCGGAGAAGAGGGCACACTGATCGACTGTTCCTACGAGAACTAGACCACTAAACGTCTAGAAACTTATCATATATAATAACTGGATGTTGTGCTAGATATTGCATATGACCAATGTTGATTTAAGTGAGAGATTACACGTAAATTACCCTGTTTTCCACAGAAACGAAGTATCAAAGTGCTCGCCATCTTCGTTCGCCGACAGTTCCGCCACCTATCCGTGACCTTCGGTATTACATCATATTTTCTATATTTTTAGAACAATTATTGCATTCAAACTAGATATACTAGTTTTCAATCTAAGCGAGTACAAATATGGGCTGCAGTAAGTGAGAAACTTTATTTGATAAAAATCAAAACTGCAGTTCTCGGACATTCTCGTGCATCCGTGATTTTAGCAGACGACAAAAATGGCGGATCCTGTGATGGTTTATGCCAAAGAAGATGACCCAACTTGCGGCATCAAAAAGAAGGTTAACTATGCAGGGAAGGGAGATGTTCCAGACTACAAGGAGGGGACTAAAGTAAGGACTAAAGTGGTTTCATAATTGAAGATCCTGACTAAATATTAAGTTCGTATATTGCTCAGATATGGTGGCACTTTTACCCAAACAGGCAAACACTATACTCATTCACACAATCACAGTCACACCTGTACTGTAGTCTGTAGCCTACAGACAGTGTAGGCCTACGCCACGGTAGGCCTACAGCATAGCGACCAGATCCCTGCCACTGTTTAATCAGTGTAGGGCAGACTCTGAATACTAATTGTTCTCGGGATGCAAAGCTATCCTTGATATCCTGTTATAGGGTCAGGGAAGCGATGTATGGTATTGGTAGACAATTTAACTATTTTATTAATACAAAATGAAGTGAGAAAGTGCTTTACTAAAGCCTTTAGCCTGTTTAGGCCTAGCACTCATGAGTCATGTGTAACTCGACGTTTCTAGCAGTGAAGCTCTTCATCAGGAGAACCTGAGAGAAATAAGTGTTTTTATTAGCGCACTGGCTCAGCTAGAAATACTTTTTTTCATGGATCCAATGGCTATTTACACTGTACAATTCATGAATTACTTTTTCCCAAAGAAACTCTCAAGGGAACTGAAGTGTGTAGAACATATATGAAGTGTAATTATTGAAGGAGAAACCCAGAATACGATGTAGATCGTTTTCAGGCCGGAAGTAGAGCCCCTTTTCTGGTACCCGTATTTATTATCAGCTAACGTTACCCGACCCATCTTTGGCGCCACAACAGGAGCCAGTAGGCTCTTTAAAGCTCAATCTCCATCGGCAGATATTCCGCGCGACACCGGTCTTGCTTCACCTCTGCAATATCCTTCCTCCGTGCAAGACTAGGGACCAAAACAGTCCCCTACGCCATGGTCATTGAAATATGCAATTTCCTTTAAACAATTCGATTCAAATATTTGAATGAAGCTCTAAGGGAGGGTTCATTTATTAATTACAGGGGGGGGGTGGTGAGATTTCGCGCGGAGGGGCGAATTTCCCCCCCCCCCCTTTGAACTATAGTAATGCGCAGGCTTTTTTGCTAAAAAGGGGCTTAAATTTTTACGCCACCCCCTCAAGAGAGGTCAGAATTTTTTACACCCCCTTCCCCCTCAGGAGGGGTCGGAAATGTTTACGCTTCCCCCCCCCCCCAAACCCACCACCCCCCCCCCCCCTGTAAATAATAAATGAACACTCCCTAAACATGAAATTCTGAAAGTTACAGACACATTGGACAAGTTTTGATGGTAGCATTTGTTGATTTTCTCAGGAACTATTTATTTTTTGGTGTAGGGAGATGGGCAGTGTGTGATACGGACAGGAAAGCAGGAAAGTGGTACTCCTTTCGGACCTTTTTCTACCGGAGAGCGCCAGGTTGATCCAGAGAGCAGATTATATCGAGTCGCTGGAAATAGAGAGTGTTTAAAGCTAAAGACTAGTAAAGGAAGACTCGATCACACTTGTCGTGAAATCAAGAACAATTGTTTTTTTAAAGCCAAGACAATTGTCACAACACAAATGTTTTCAAGTCAAAGACAGGTGTGACTGGCATTCCCAAGACAAAAGTGTTCCAAGACAAAAATGTTTTGCAGCAAAACCTTAGTCTTGACTCCCCACAACAATTGTTTTGTCTTTACAAAACATTTGTTTTTGGATTTCACGACCAGTGTGACGGGGCCTTTAGTTTTGATATTAAACGAATGGGATTTTATCATTTAATAGTTTTCTAGGTTATTAGGATTTCTGTTTTCTTTAATACTGCTCTCTTTATTACCAACCATTCCAGGTAAGGTTTCATTATGTTACGAGAACAGTTGGAGACGACCCCAAGGTTATCGACGACAGTCGTAAAACAGGCGACCCACTGGAACTGTACATCGGCAAGAAGTTCAAACTGGAGGTTTGGGAGACCTGCCTCAAATCCATGAGAGAAGGCGAAGTAGCATCCTTTACATGTGTAACGTCGGTGAGTCTGATTCTGCTATCACATATAGACATTACTTAAAGCGGCATAATCAATGAAAGTGTCCCATTCACATTTCTAGTACCGTACGGTACTGTTCTAGTCTACTATGTGGTTTAGTGTGAGTGGTGATATTGCCCCTTTAAGAACTTGCTCACTATGAAGTTAATGATATATAACATTTATCTATGGCTCCTATATGTAACACAGTAACAGGTCAGTATTTGTGATTGTAGTGGATCATGAGAACCTTGATCATCAGATGTATGTACATTGTACCTTAAAGCTCGGCGGACAGGATGAACGAGGGGTTGACCTCTTGAAAGTGGGAGAGACCTGGGAGGGGTGGGGGGATTCCAGGTAATGTGACATGTCAAACTATTTGTACAAAATATTCTTTCTAGAATAGAATATGAGTAAACTAGAATGTATTTTTTAACCTTCAGTTGGTGCATACGTACCCGATTGTGGCCAAGTCTCTGCGTGAGATCCGAACTGGTAAAAAGCTGGAAGACCGCAAACACTGCTGCGGGATGACACTACAGGACCAGGGCCTCGGGTATGCAGATCTGGATGAAATACTCAAAAACCCACAACCGCTGGAATTTATCCTGGGTGAGCAAATTGTTTTTACTAGATACATCATGTATTTATAATTATCGTGAATTAGGTTATATGGAAAAGGAAGAAGATACATATAACATGTACCAAGTCCAACAACACTAGGGTACATTTGTATCATTCATCACGAGTTGGACCTTCGTTGTATCACTCGAAGTCATAGGCCGACTTTGAAATGACCCAGGATCTGACGAGTTCTCTATGCTTTAACACAGCTGGTTGTATTAGCATGTAATAAACAGTACAACAATGTATATGTTGCACATATCTGACAGTCATTTGTATTTATTCTGTACTGCTTTGGAGGACGAAATGGTAACCACTGCACTCCTCATAGATGCAGTATTCACGGATGACATTTTGATGAAAATTACAATGTATTAATTTCACAGCCAGGGCAGGTCGGTCGATCCCACCGCGTACTCCCAAAATGTATTAATTGTATCCCAAATAATTCTATCTGTATTTAAATACATTGGGTTACAGAAATGGTTAAAGTTGACCAAGCTGGGTCCTACAAGGAGGAGACATGGACATTGTCGGCTGATCGTAAACTGGACCGAGTACCCACACTACAGTTTGAAGGCAATGAGCTATATAAACAAGGTTCTCATGTCGATGCCGCTGAGAAATATGCAGAAGCTATCGGCATTTTGGAGCAATTAATTCTGAGGTAAGTCAATGAGCACTCATTGGAAACTAGAGTATTTATAGATAAGGGGCCATATACCTCAATCTCCAATAGTCCTATATGACCACAACATTTGGTATGCATATAATGCATCAGCCTGGATGCTCGTATAAAACCCTGAAATATATTATATGGCAATGATGCTTAGAGTTACTACCGGTTGTATTGAGTAGTAATATTGAAAAGTAACAATTTTATGTTTGTTTACAGAGAGAAGCCGGGAGAACCGGAATGGGTGAAACTTGACGAACGGAAGTTGCCACTGCTACTAAACTACGCCCAATGTAAGCTACTAGCTAAGGACTACTATGCAGTCATCGAACACACCACCGAAGTAATCAATAAAGACCCAGGTAGGTACCTCACGGACACTTCACAAGGACAGGGTAGGCTTCAAGTAGCAGAATTAGTGAAATTATGATCCGCAGTTGTGCTTGATATATATCAGGCATGGGATTCTTCCGGATTTATCCGGATTTCCGGATTTTTGAAGCCCAAAAAGGTCATCCCTGTGATTGGTGCAAATCCAATGAAAAAATATTTTAACATTAATAAGGGGGGGGGGTCTTAGTCTCTAGAGTGCTCCATGCCATGCAAATTATACAAAATGCCCCCCAGATAACGTCTTTTGACTGCTTTTTGGATTTTTCTTCAAAACCCAATCCCATGCCTGTATATATGTATTTATACATGTACATGTGTATGGTATGTGAGTAGTATATATGTAAATAGTGTTACGGTCAGAGATTTAATTGTGGGGTGTAAGTAGTACAATGTATAGGGAAATGGTGTGAGGGTCAGTGGTTCAGTATGCGACGTGAGTAGTATATGGGAATAGTTTTGCGGTCAGGGTTTCAGTGTGGTATGTGAGTAGTGTATGGAGATAGTGTTGCGGTCAGGGTTTCAGTGTGGTATGTGAGTAGTGTATGGAAATAGTGCTGCGGTCAGGGTTTCAGTGTGGTATGTGAGTAGTATATGGAAATAGTGTTGCGGTCAGGGTTTCAGTGTGGTATGTGAGTAGTGTATGGAAATAGTATCGCGGTCAGGGCCTCAGTGTGGTGTGTGAGTAGTGCAGTCAGCCCTCTCTTCCTTGAATTTGGAAAATGCATGGGAAAAAAATGCCCGCGGAAGCAAATTATCTGAACAAATAAGTCGAAATATAATGGAACATACAAGGCCAGTTGCAGGGTTTCTATCTGAGGAGATGAAGGATATAAGGTGGTAAATGTACGAGGAATTGAGGGTCGACTGTATATGGAAATAGTGTTTGGGTCATGCATGGCATGCAAGCAGTATATAGAAATAGTGTTTAAGGGTCAGGCGTTTAGTTCATGGATGGTAAGTAGTATATGGGAATAGTGTTAGGGTCAGGGGTTTAGTATGGTATGTAAGTAGTATAGGGAAATAGGGTTAGGGTCAGGGGTTTAGCATGGTATGTAAGTAGTATAGGGAAATAGGGTTAGGATCAGAAAGTTTATTGTGGGATATAAGTAGTATATGGAAATAGTGGGAGGGTCAGGGTTTCAGTATGGGACGTGAGTAGTATATGGAAATAGTGTTAGGGTCAGGGGTTTAGTAAGGTATGTGAGTAGTATAGGGAAATGGTGTTTGGACCAAGGGTTACTTGTGGTATACATGTATTAGTAGTATATGGAAATAGTATTACCATAGTGTCAGGCATTTAGTTCATGTATGTACCGTAAAATCCGTGATAAGTCTCGCCTTTATAATCTGACCCCCACTTTGAGAGAAATGAATAGGCCGAATTTTCATCAACATAAAAACATTTTAAAACTATAATAAACGGACGAAGAAGGTCCTTTTATAGAGTAGACGCCTCCCTGTAATGAGACAATAATACTATAAGATTGAAATCCCAAAAAAATTAATTTCAGACAACGTCAAGGCATTGTTTCGCCGTGCGAAGGCCCATGTCGGTGCCTGGAACCCGTCTGATGCCAAGGTTGATTTCCAACGGGTTATGGAACTTGATGACTCTTTAAAGAAGTCTGTCATCAAAGAAATGGCACAACTTGAAGCAATGGAGAAAAAGAAAGATGAAGAGGACAAGGCATTACTTAAAGGGAAAATGTTCACGTAACTCACTACCAAAGACTATTGTTTCTCTTGTATTGCTATATCAGATTTCGATTGGAAATATTTTGATTTTGATCATGAATCAGTGTAAGATATGAGTATTAGAGGAAATAATGCAAAGGTTGGTAACTATAATTATGATAATTCATGATCGTTGACGATCATACGGTGTTGCATGCTCTGCAAGAGGTTTGTTATTCCAAACTCTAAATAATGGAGGATAAGGTCAACTAGCATTAATCATAATGTATGAAAAAAGAAGTCAAATCTCACTTTTAGGATATACCACTATATCTAACAAACCAACGCGCATTAGCTTATCTTTAATATAAAGTGTGCTAAATGGTAGTCAACGTCAATATTATTCCTTTATCATAATCACCACAGACCGAACTGGTATAGAAAGACCCAAATCCCGTTTCAACCGTTTATACTTTTACCCTTTGTCGTTGTGGTGTCGTGCCAGTGTTGGCCATGACGGCAAAGGTTGCTTTAAGTGAGAATGAAGAACAGCAACAACGGCCAAAACACAAATGTAAAAAACTAGAAGACAATTGCTCCCCAGATACATTTGTGCTCTTCGATATTAACTTGATTAGGGACTTGTATTTAGGTGGAAATATTGATTAATATTCCAGAAAAATTCGACTGACAGCTATGTTTTCAAGCTTCTACAATCACCAAATCAGAGATTCACCATACGGTCATTTCTGTACTGACCATATGTATGTATATGCTATTGCTAATTAAAGCGAACGGTACTTGATCGTCCCATAAGGAGCCCTTATCAATGTTGATTGGAAAAACTTATTGCTGCATTACATTACCGACATGTTGTATATTTATTTGTTGTCTGTCTATACTACCAGAATAGAATATGAGCAGAAATATGTGCCAAGAAAGGGTCACGAGTGCATAAACATTGAACTGAATTACATTGAACTGAATAATAACACTCAAGCTAGTACCGTATTCCAGAACAAGAATGAGAGGGGGGGGTGCCATGGGCACAACATTCTATATGTCCTAGAAAAGACATCGCAGCCTAAGTTATGATTTCTTTAATATTATGTTGCTAAAAAGTACCCTTGGACTAGAAAAATAACACTTCACTCCGTCCCACTGTAGCTACACATACAACGCACACTACTGTAATCCGGTACTGTCCTCTTGTTCACTGTCTATTATATTGAAACTGAATTATGTATACATAAAGAATAATGAGTTTGATAATACTGGACATTGCCATGTAATAATCCAAAGAGAGAGCGACATGACAGAGACTTGGAATTAATCTTAACTGGATTGCATTTTGATATATAGCATAGACCAAAAGGAAATTGTCCAGCTCTACCTTGACGGAATTACCTGTGGGAATGTTCATATTATACATGCTAATAGAAATAATCGACATATGTTCATTCCAGTGATACAAATTATGTTATAACAAGATCAAGTGAACTACTCTAGCACTGGTACTGTCTAGCAACCCCGGATTCTCAATAATAGCCCACAGAAATCTAGCCACTCTCGTAGCCCTACTGTAGAAGTAAACGCCCTCCGTTGAAAGACGAAATTCAGTCTAACAGAAATCATACTTTTGCCAACATCAAAAACTATATACATGTACTACCCCGGTAGGTATGTACAGCTAAATTATTGAAAACGTCATTTTGTTAACAGTGGAATACGATTTATTTAATACACTGTCAGTTGATTTATTTGTGTAGTCTATAATTATTGTTTATAGTTTATAATTAGTGTTGATAGTTCTATCTGTTCGTTATTCTATATTATTCTATATTAGGATCTTGATGAATTAATAAAGCCGGTATCAATGGCGATGGACCAAAATAAAGCGATTAAAACACGATAGGTCTACATCTAAGTTTTTTTCCCATCAAGATATTGTTTTCTTTCAAGCGATATTCAGACTAGAAAAGAAAGTGCTAAAGATGTGAAAATCGTTGAACCCCCTAGACCCCCCTACATAAAAGTGGCCCAGTTCAGGGGCAATGGTGCTGGCAGATCTTAAAATTTAAACAGTAGAACTGCCGGGAGAACTGCATCCAAAGACCTTTATTTTCTCATTAGATCTACTTTTTTTTTTGGGGGGATTTGAGAAGATACCAAGTAGATCTAGCCTACCTATCCCATTTATTCAATAGGCAGAATAGCTCCACAAAGTTACTTTTCCAGTTGCAAATGCTACCCGGTACCCGGTGAAACGGTGTTTTCATTTCATATAAGTTTCATTGGGGGGAAGGGGGGGGGGCATTGCCCTAGGGTCCAGGGGGGCCACTCTCGAATTTATGGATACTATGTGCGTAGCCTACATCAGTCTGAATATGACCCCCTTTTGGCAGAATAAAATTCCACCAAAACACGCCCCTTTTGGCGGGATGACCCCCTAAAATGGATGGAAACCAGGCCCCTTTTACTTGGACATCACCCTAAATAGGCAAAAATTTGACTCCTTTTATCAGGATACCCTAACTTGTCAAAAAGTACACCCCTTATAGCAGGATATCCCCTTAAATTGGTGGGATCCTACCCTAAAAATATACCCCTTTTTATTAGTCACGGCTTGAGACTGTCAGCCCAACACTACGACGTCTACGTAGCCTCCGTGGAGGGAGTAGAGAAGAAGGGCCCCCCCCGGGGGGGCCACTCCCTATCTTTTCTATAGTCACTATGTGCGAACATCACTCTAAATTTGGTACCCTTATCAAGGGGCGAAAATTTTAAAAAGCATACCCTTTTCAAGGTAAAACTTACCAGAAAAACGGACCCTAATCACAAATATACCCTATCCACAGGGTGGCCCTGAGAAAATATCTGAATCAAGGGTGACCAAGAAATATTGTAGGAGAATAAAGTAAAAGACTACTTTTAAAAAGCCATGACAGTCTGAAAATGTACCCCTTTCTCCCCAAATTTGCTTAAAAGGCACCCCTTATCAAGGACCCTCGCGGGTCCGTGCCTAGGACCCAAAAACAGACCCTTTCCCTTGAAATCATGTTCACACATAGTCAGTAATGCTAAGGGAGTGGCCCCCCCGGGAGGGCCCCTGACTACTTTTCATACCTTTCATGGGAATTTTTGGACATTTTGGTTGGATATTATTGGTAAAAAAAACACACCCCTTTTGCCCAAAAATGGCCCAAAATGCACCCCTATTGGCGGGCCCGGGTGGACCCCACAATATAGATCTACCCCTTTCCCGCTTCTTTGTGTACATTGTAGAATGTATAGGAAGTGCCCCCCCCCCTCCCCCGGGGCCTAGGGTTGACGAGTAGGTTGAGTTCGGGAGGGCAGCGGTAGCATAAAGAGATCGGGGACGGATGTAGATTAAGTATCAATATCTCTCACGGGCGGCGCTCACTGGCTGTTCGGGAGAGGATCGGACGAGTAGTACAGGCTTAGACCAGTAGTACAGTATCTCTGGTACAGGCTAGGACGGATGCGCCAGTCTAGTTGAGTTGTACACCGTGCCTAGTTCATCTAATCTGAACTCGTCGATGCGGGCCGATCTGATGGGGCCCTGTCTTGGAGTTCAGCCAGCTTACCCTTTAAAAGCTACGGATCTCTTGTTCACCAACACTGGTGAACAGATTGATGCACCTTTTTCGGTCACTTATACTCAGAATTTCTCAAATATTTCAACAGCATCGTGTAGGTGAACATTTTTACTCTATAACTGACCAGTTTTAGAATTCTGATGGCTGACATTTAATATTTTAGAGCAGATCTCCTACACCCTTCCCATTTTCACCCCCTGTCAGCGCCGTGAGCGCGGGAAGAGCTCTCCTGTACTGGAGGGACAAAATTAGAATTGGCTGGTCCCCGTTTTATCTGGGTCACAAGTGTATTGCCGTTGGTACCAGTGAGGGCTTTTCTCCCCTCAACCAAGGAGAGCTCCTCAGTGACTTTGTCAACGGAAAGACGCCAGACCATAACACAGCCCGGCTGTTGTCTATGGTCTGGCACGTACATAACACAGCCCGGCTGTTGTCTATGGTCTGGCACGTACATAACACAGCCCGGCTGTTGTCTATGGTCTGGCACGTACAGACTAACCGTGCCCTACAGCGTCAAACTTGTTGCTCGTCGTTATAAAGCGGGCCTTGGCAAAGCGGTCGACTAAGCAAAGTAGCACTGCAACAACTTGATTTTACTTTATAATCTTGACTTTTATATATTTTTATGTAACGAGTTTCAGTGTAGGCCTAGTTGAGTTGCCACGCCCCTCTTACACCGTGTCCTACAGCGTCAAACTCGTTCCTCGTCGTTATATGACCATAAAGCGACGACTCGGCAAAGCGATCTAGGCACCGAAAGCGTAGCGAGTTTCAGTGTACGCCCCTCTACGGACGTCACGATAGTTCCACCGCCACTCACTGGTGGCGCCCATATGCACGTTTCCAAGCAACGCTGGCCGCAAACAGGTGCGCATACCTCACACCTGCATCAAATGAACTATGCCGTGAGACCTATTGTGAGCCTGTCACATATGACCCATTTCAAGCTATATTGCTAATATGCTATTATTTATGACGTTCAGGCTCTTTACAGAAAATCGCCCTCCTTTCATACATGTTGGATAGTGGGGATATTGACTTAAAGGAGCAATATCACCACTCGCGGTGCTACCCCATAGTAGATGACTAGAACAGTACTAGCATTTTGAATGGGACACTCTCAGTGATTATGCCGCTTTAAAAAGACAATCACAAAGGACATGTAATAGAAAAAAAGTACCATAAGGCCAAAAAATAAAGAAGTTGTGTTCAGGTATCCCTAGCGACCCTAATTTTTTTTGGCCTTTAATACCCAATTTTTTCTTTTTCTTTTTTGGAAGGCATTTTTGGGTTTTTCTACCCCCCAAAACACATTTTTTTACTGAAACATTTTTGGTAGGCCTACTGAAATCATGAATACGAAAATGGGAGGAATTTTGTCTCAAAATCATTGGAGAGCCAAACTAACAATTTTGCTTTTTGAAATCATTACAAAAAAATGGTTAAAAAAAGAAGAAAATCAACCTAGATCTACCTATCCTATTTTTTTGGGCCATGTTACCTGAACACAACTATTTTTTTTGGCCTAAGGTGATTCTTAGGAGCAGAACCTATGTCTGGTCACAACATAGGCCTACAGTGTAACCCTTATCAGGCTTATAAATCTCCTCTAGGACAACATAGATCTACTTCCAAAGCCTGGCAAAGGGGTCTATTACTAGTATTAGTCAATAGGCCTACTAGAAAAATGTCAAAAATTTTGAGAGATCTAATTGGCCTACGACAAATTGCATTGCAAAATTTGAAAGATAATCAAATATGGTCTAAAATTGATATATTCACGAGACAAAAATGTGACTTTGTAGTAGGCCTATGCCTAGCCTAGCCTACAACTTTGGGCGAGCGTGTGTCTTGTTACGGTCAGTGATTCTAACCGACCGCAACAGGCAAAGACTTGCAGGTATTTTCTGTCGAGAATATAGGTCGCACGGCGTACATGCAGCCCACGCCCACGGCCGTGGGAGCCGTGGGAGCCGTGGGAGCCGTGGGAGGGACGTATAAAGGAATGCAGCCTGCCAACCAGAGACGAATAACATTCAATACCCGTCTTAGTGCCAACACAGTTACCACAGCTGGAACGCTGTGAGCACTCGTGTGAGCGTTTTTGCCTGGACACACATGGTGAGTAGCCTACACTTATCAATCATGTAAACATTACCAGTAGCTTGGTATTCTCTATTGCCTTGGGGTAAGGAGGGAGAAGGGGGGGGGGGGGGGGGGGGGTACTAAGCAAACACATAACTAGTGAGCATAGCCATGGCCTAGGGGCTCATCCTCATACACATGCACTGATCATCTGATGAATCTACCTGCATGTCGCTCACCTGTTGTAGATCTAGGCACTAGGGTAGGCTACGATGATTGATTGTACAATGTACCAAGGCTTACCACCCAGGTGGGCCACTCCCACTCCCTATGACCCTTATGGTGTGCGGCATCTAGGCCCTGAGGCAGATAGGCCCCCTGACGTTCAGCCACCTGATGTTCAGCCCCCTGAGCTTCAGCCCTCCGGATTTTCAGCCCCCTGATGTTCAGCCCTGATGATCTTAGGCCCCCTGAATATAGGCCATGTACCTAACATACATATTCAAACATCCAACCATAGAAGCAGGTTATGTATAGATTGCCTGAGCAGGTTATGCTTTTCAAACACCCAGTAACCCAACGTCCAATCAGGCATTTTTCCATTCATTTCTGGCTTTTCAAACACCCAGTAACCCAACGTCCAATCAGGCACTCTTCCATTTATTTCTGGCTTTTCAAACACCCAGTAACCCAACGTCCGAGCTGGTTATAAAACGCACATGTTTTGATACATTTCTGGCTTTTCAAACACCCGGTAACCCAACGTCCGAGCTGGTTATAAAACGCACATGTTTTGATACATTTCTGGCTATTCAAACACCCAGTAACCCAACGTCCAATCAGGCACTTTTCCATTTATTTCTGGCTTTTCAAACACCCAGTAACCCAACGTCCGAGCTGGTTATAAAACGCACATGTTTTGATACATTTCTGGCTTTTCAAACACCCAGTAACCCAACATCCGACCAGGCATGTTTTGGTGTATTTCTGGCTATTCAAACACCCAGTAACCCAACATCCGACCAGGCATGTTTTGGTGTATTTCTGGCTATTCAAACACCCAGTAACCCAACATCCGACCAGGCATGTTTTGGTGTATTTCTGGCTATTCCAACACCCAGTAACCCAACATCCGACCAGGCATGTTTTGGTGTATTTCTGGCTATTCCAACACCCAGTAACCCAACATCCGACCAGGCATGTTTTGGTGTATTTCTGGCTATTCAAACACCCAGTAACCCAACATCCGACCAGGCATGTTTTGGTGTATTTCTGGCTATTCAAACACCCAGAAACCTCATGTCCGACCAGGTAATACAACCAGAATATTGGGTGTTGGTTGAGTGTGTTTGGGCGTTGGGTAGGGTGTTTGGGCGTTGGGTAGGGTGTTTGGGCGCTGGGTAGGGTGTTTGGGTGTTGGGTAGGGTGTTTGGGCGTTGGGTAGGGTGTTTGGGCGTTGGGTAGGGTGTTTGGGCGTTGGGTAAGGTGGCCAGGTGTGAGGTGAATGGTTGTGTAAAATAGGCATATACATTAGTGACAAATGAGCTGCTTGGATGTTGGAATAATGGATGTGAGAAGACAGGATGTTATTGTCCGATTTGGCGGGAGATTGCCAAAATACACCTTAGGTAAACACATGGTCGGGTGTTTGACACCTGACCATGTGCCTACCAAACACCCGAGCATGTGCCTACCAAACACCCGAGCATGTGCCTACCAAACACCCGAGCATGTGCCTACCAAACACCCGACCATGTGACTACCAAACACCCGACCATGTGACTACCAAACACCCGACCATGTGACTACCAAACACCCGACCATGTGTCTACCAAACACCCGGGTGTTGGGTGGTCGGACGTTGGATAGGTGATCGGGTGTTGGGTGGTCGGACGTTGGATAGGTGCTCAGGTGTTGGGTGGTCGGACGTTGGATAGGTGGTCGGGTGTTGGGTGATCGGGTGTTGGGTGGTCAGTTGTTGGGTGGTCGGGTGTTTGGTATGTGCTCGGATGTTGGATAAGTGTTTGGGTGTTGGGTGGTCGGGTGTTGGGTATGTGTTCGGGTGTTGGGTGGTCAGGTGTTGGGTATGTGCTCGGATGTTGGATAAGTGTTTGGGTGTTGGGTGGTCGGGTGTTGGGTATGTGTTCGGGTGTTGGGTGGTCGGGTGTTTGGTATGTGCTCGGTTGTTGGATAGGTGTTTGGGTGTTGGGTGGTCGGGTGTTGGGTATGTGGTCGGGTGTTGGGTGTATGTATGTTACTATAACCTGCCTTAGTCATTGAATTGTTGGACGTTAGGTGCTTGGTTGTTTGAATGATATATCTAGTCATAACCTGCCCAAAAATGGCCTAAATTCCGGGGGGCCTAAAATCAGGGTGCCTATCATCAGGTGGCCGAAATTCCACAAGGTCTATCATCAGGGTGCCAAACTTCCTCAGGGCCGACCTTCAGGGGGCCAAAATTCCTCAGGGCCTAGGATCCTAGTACCGTTTCTTATATCAACCATGTGGGTAGGCCTACATTGATTGTACTTGAGGTGTCACGGTACTAATTGGCACAGTGATGTTCTGATATTTTCCTCTTTTTCACTATCAAGTGGCTCCAAATGTGGTTCAAAATTTGATGGCGTTCATAAATGACGCCTTAAACAAAAGCTGACGTCATTTCCGATCTTTTAAAAATGTCCGTCAATATGGGAGTCAGATTAGATTTTGCGCTAGTTGCCATGGAAAAAGCATAGTCTGAATATGATCAGTTTTTTAAGTGCAGCACCGACCTGTGACCTTGACTTTGACCTCAAAGCGTGACCCCTTGGTTACCATGGATACCAAAAACTTTTTAAAACTTTTTTTAAACCAAGCATTGCCCATCTTCTGGTATGCCTATTATTACTCCCAGTCAAAAATAAGGTCTCCTAGCACTGATTATATCCACTAGAATTCCGTTTTTAGTAGGGACTATTTGGCTGTCCTAGGTTTTCTGGGCGGATTAGTACCGTGACACCTTGATAATAGATTCACCCCTAAATTGAGCACCCTTAGGCTTATCCCGGGCTCGGATCCCGGGTCAGTCCATGCCCCAAAGACATGACCTGGAAAACATAGTTTGCACCTATCAGGGCTGGGCATTTTGTGATATGCTGGAGCAAATTCAGAAGTCCATGGAGCAAAGTATATCGGGAGGGCAAACATTAACAGTCCCTACGTCTAAGAGTCTTCTCCTCCCTTCTTCTAAGACTACCCAAAAACAGATGATCGATTTAGACAGAAATTAACTTGGAGCATAGTAGGATGACCCCTCCCCTACATATTGCTCCTGGAAATTCATTTTTAGAACAATTACTTGTAGATTGGTGCATTCTGAGGGTTTGCAGTTATTTGGTCTTGAAAAATTTAGAAAACCTACCTCTCAATT
Organism: Harmothoe impar; assembly: GCA_947462335.1. Classification (NCBI taxonomy): domain Eukaryota; kingdom Metazoa; phylum Annelida; class Polychaeta; order Phyllodocida; family Polynoidae; genus Harmothoe; species Harmothoe impar. The sequence continues at coordinate 28,046,354 of OX381720.1, forward strand.
TGTGTGTTTTGTAAAGCTTGCGGACATATTAGTTCAAGAAATTTTGGATTTCTAATTTTAGACTGAGGGTTGAGAAACACTTTGCTCTTAGAATTTTGAAATTCTACCTTTTAGCTTGATATATTCTGATGGTTCTTAGAGCATACATGATATATAAAAGAAAGAAATTCTACCTTGAGAGTTGTGCAGGTTTGTTTGGGAGCATATTACGCCAAGAATTTAGTGGGTTTTTAAAAAATTGGTGTCTTCTGACATAATAATTGCTCCAGGAAATCTCCATAATTCTGCTTTTAGATTGGTGTGTTCTCTAGAGTTCTATCTCTAGATTGGTATACCTGGAAGCATTCAGAGACATATTGCTTAAAAAAAGAAAGAAATCTAATGTAGGTCTAGCTTGGTGAATCCTCTAGATTTGGGGGCTCTTGGAAATTTACAAATTTTACCCTGATGGCTCTGAAAGTATGCTGCATCAAGACGATTTTAAAATGCTACCTTTAGAGTTGATATATTATTGGGGGTTAATGTGTATTGCTCCAAGAATTTAGATTTTCTTTTGTTAAAGTGGTGTGTTCTTGCTGTTATCTGAACATATTGTGCAAGAAAAATTTAGAAATTCTACCTTGAATTGGTGTGTTACATGCAGTATATTGCTCTAGAAGACTTTGAAAGGCATGCTATTGAAATAGTCCTTTCTTTGGTTCTAATTGGAATATTTGCAAAATTCTTTCAGTTTTGGAAAGCCCATAACATCCCTAATGTCCCTGTCGCATTTTCTAAGTCCCTTGTTGCACATTTTTTGCGACATTGCGACAGTTGCCCAGCCCTGCCTATTGGTTTTGAGGAATCACTGATTATTTCACCACCACTGTACTCACAATTATGATCTACATATGACAATGAAGCTAAGATGAAGGGCTATCATACTTTGTTATTATTATTTGGCATATTTAAGAAAATGAATACTGGTTGCCATGGCAACCGTGATCAAATTTATCTGAAATGTTCGATTTTTTGTTACCTTTCATCACTCGAACTGCTATTAGAGGTAGCCACTTTATATTTCTCATATGGAAAGTCAATAGATATTATGAAACAAAATTCTGCTTCCCCTGAGCCTTCATTGATGACTGTAACCCTTTTAGTTCCTGAGATGTGAACCTCTAAAGACCCAGCCGAAATGTCGAAAATCACCACTTTCTAGTAGACCATCCAGAAAGTCAGTTAAAAGTCAGGTAAAAGTCACTATATGTACCTCCTCAACTATTTGGACTGGAAATCAATGGAACAAGTGGTTGCCAAGCCATCACACTTTTAATCTTTGCTGAGGAGCCAAATGTTGTACCTGTATGTCAATAGTTGGGCGGAATAATATGGTATATTACTGTTTCGGCCATCCCACTATGCTCAACTTCAGGGAATTTCACTATTTGGTCTGCCAAACAGGCTTTAGCTATTTAGATAATCACTTCAAAGAGTGCCAAAAGAGTCTCCCTCATGCTCACATTTTGGCCCATATATCAGCAGATAATCACTCTATTTCGAACTTTAATTTGGTTTTGGAAAGAACAGGCAGACTGTCTTGGGAATAAATCAAAATCCCAAACTCTACGTTTAACACAAAGGGTCTGAAGACTCCACTTGGGACATATATGGTGCTTTAAAAGCTTGAAAATGTGCCTGACAATGGCCAACATAGGTCTAATTATCCCCTATTTTAAGCTCCTTCTGACATAATTAGCGCTGTACTTATGAAAAAGTATCTCTATATGCCATTAATTGTGCCTAAAAATGATTTGCATACATTAAACTGTGTGATCAAAAAAGAAATGACTAGGTTTAGCGCATTCAAATAAGTAATTTACAGCTGTGAACACATCTTTGGGTGACCAGGTTATGTCTTGATGCAGAGGACCGAGGTACGCTCCGGGTACGCTGTCACACTCACAGGGCAGACTCGCGCATCCAGTCTCCAACTCCGCTACCCTACGTAGGGACTGGTCGCACTTGGAACGTCAACATTCGATATGCGCGCGCACATTTACACTCGCCAATCGTGATTCAGCTATCCCACACGTCACCAAATTGCGCCTGGCGAGTGCATTGGTTTTCTGTTGGAATGGCCAGCTATCCAAGTGGGACCAGTCCCTACGTAGGGTAGCGGAGTTGGAGACTGGTGGTACGAGTCTGCTCACAGGGTACCTCGGTACTGTTGGTGTAAGGTTGGAAGCAATCCAACAAGGGTCAAGGGGTCCAATTTTTTTTGCCCCCCCCCCCTCTACACTGAGTTTCGTCTGTATCCGGGGGCCCTTGATCACTGGAAGTGACGTCAGTTATTGAGCAAGCACACAAAGGAAACAAATTTAGGAAATACCCCTCTAATATATAAGTTACTTAACCTAACTAAATTTCGTATTCTTCTTTATTTCCCCTAGTCTTCAGGGAGGTGGGTGGGCCGTTGTCCCCCCAAGCACTCAGTGCTGCTTGGCTCGTTAGAACCTTAGTTCCTTCTCAGTACCTTCTGGTACTTCAAGTAACTTACTATTCTAACTCACCCCGCAGCATTCTTCGTGCTAGGGGAAACCAGGGAGAGTTTTAAAGCCTCCTATTTTTAATAGTTTCCTGTCAACTATTTTAAAGAAGATTTTTGAGACCAACACAGTCATCTCAATTTTAAACTTTTATTTGTTTTTATCAATCTTTTCTAAAAACAACCTTTCAACATTTATCATGTCAATTACCGTAAAACCTTGACTATAAGCCGACCTTGGCTATAAGCCGAATGTGAGTTTGGGAGTAAAAATTCGGCTTATAACCAAAGTGCTTGAAATTTGTTTTCACTATGTTTCTACATTATTAAAACCTCGCCTATAAGCCGAATGGGAGTTTGGGGCTTAAAATTCGGCTTATAGCAAATAAAAACGCCAAATAAAATTCGGCTTATAGCCGAGGTTTTACGGTAAGGCCCCTTTCTCGAGTAACAATTACATTTTTTGTTCCCAACTGGGTTTTTCTTTGTTTTTTGTTTAATATAACAAACAATTATAAAGGCCCTGTTACACTGGCGGCATCTGGAGATTAAGGTGGTGTTCAACGAGAGCGTATACAAAAAACTTCATACAGCAAACAGCAGGTGATCATCCTGCAGACATGTTAACTAGGTGGTCACTTCCAGTCACGTGACCACATTTTTTTAAAAATTGGGTCACTTCTGTCACTTCCGGTCATCGCTAATCCCTCCCCTAAGTAGGTCACGTGACGTCACTTCCGGTCATCTTAAGTAGGTCACTTCCGGTCACGGGGGTGTGGTCTATTATGCAAATGAGGGGGGTCACTTCCGGTCAAATGGAGGCCTCTGATTGGCTGGTACACCGGAAGTGACCCATTATGCAAATGGGGAAGTCACTTCCGGTCAAATGGAGGCCTCTGATTGGCTGGGGTCATGACCTTGACCTCTAAGTAGGTCAAGGTCACGTGACGTCACTTCCGGTATGCCCTTATATGGGCATGTGACGTCACTTCCGGTCAAATGGAGGCTTCTGATTGGCTGCAAGTCCAATGAGTAATAAACAGTACTTAACCCTTTAAGGCCGAGTGTCGACTATAGTCGATGCCATGGCTGGCCGAGCATAGACTATAGTCGATGCCATGGGTGGCCGAGCATCGACTATAGTCGACATAACTCTATGAGAATCAGCAAAGCTCGGCCCTGAGAGAGTGCCTGTGAAAATGTCTCGCCCTTATCACCAGCAAATCATTTTTTTGGTCGGCCTTAAAGGGTTAACCATAGTCCCGTTCCGATACAAACAATACTACTTACATGTATTAACTGTACCTGCTGTCTTGTTGTCCTTCCACCTACCGACTTCCAGATACCGTATTCGACGTAATAAGCGCACAGTGCGCTTAAAAAATGATTATAGACACCTTTTAGTAATTAAGAGTTTAATTGGGGTCAAAAATATTTTTGGTCATATGTGGTCTAAAAATCGGCCAAAAACGGGGGGGGGGTGTGTGCACTTACTAGGGGGTGTGCGCTTATTACGTCGAATACGGTACCGTTACAACACTAATAGGGAAGCAGCAGACCCTCAAAAAGAGCCATATTCTAGGAGTCATAATCATGTATGGAAGTACTGATGGCTAAAAACTTTTTTTGTGTTTGGAAATTCCTCTGGACACTTATGCTACCAAATTTATATACCGTTTTTTGAGAAATTAACGCTTTTTTACGATTACCTCTTCAAATCCAGATCCTTTTACAGGGGCCTTAAAAATAGATGAATCAACTTCTGACATAAATATTGACTGTAGAAAGATATCAATGATAAATACCCCCCCCCCCCCCCCACCTCTAAATCAGACCCAAGGAATCCATTGATGTTATTATTTCATTGCTAGGATCAGTGGTTGCCTAACATCTGCTGTTTTGCATAGCAACCGCCAATTATAATGCCATACCATACCATGTGAATTCCATGATCATCTCAGTTTCACTACCGGAATTCATACTTTGAAGGGTTCTGAATAAGAAAGTCAAACTCCTCTAATTACAATTCCACATTTCAGGTCATTTCTAGCCAAATATAATGATTATTGTAGCAAACGGAAATGGAATTCTAGCTCCACAGGAAATAGAGGTATCAACATTTCAATACCTACCCACCCTCTCAATTGAGTCTAAGGAATCCAATAGGTTTCCCCCATTGCCAATGGTTGCATAGCAATGTGTTTATTTTGCATAGCAACCATAACTTTTGCATAGCAACAATAGCCAATATGCACGGTAGAGTTACAGATAAACAAATACATTAAATGCATATCTAGCAAACTATATTATTTCAGGTGTTTTACATTAAGATATTCTAGCTCTGCTGCAAGAGTATTAAAGCAATGATGACAGAGTAATACTATGATCAGAATATCAAGTGATAAGCTCATGCTACATAATAATAACAATTGGTACAAGATCCTATACAACAACTTATAGAAGGGATCCAACTCATAGGTTCTAAGTGATTCAAAACCAGGCTCTAATGATCTGTCTAAAAGTTAGGCACAGGGATGAGACGGTACAGGGCCATCATGAAAGAACAGAAGTGCATTATCTGGTGTCTAATAGGAGCACAGAGTTGCTTGCAGCAATGCTAGGAAATCCAAAAGTATCACACCAATGTTGAAAGCTAGGAACACCAGGGCTGACGGAAAATCAGAAGACCATAGTAACTACTCATACAATTGATAAATTCCCGTACTGGTTTGGTTATAACTACAGGGCAGTGTTGGAGTGTATTAAAAACTTTTTTTTTATAGTTCTACCTGGACCCATGGGCGTAGAGTTCAGCGTTGGGAAAAAAGTTCTAATTGAGTAGTGGCAGAGTGTAAACCTCCTTCGTCATTTCCTTGTGACCATAGTAACTACTCATTGTAACATTTCATGTTCCATCCAAACAGGTCATCCGATAACTTCAAAGACTACAGAAGGATTCCACTTATACAATATGGGCTGTGGTCCAAGCACCCCTACAGACAACAGTCCGGTAATTAAACAACTCAACATAACACAAAATAGAGGGAAAGCGTTTCTCATTGGTTTTCACTATTTTTGTCTTGGGCAAGCGTCCCAAATCCATCATTACCACCATAAAATTGGTATAAAATGGTCTTTCCCCAGACATACACCTCAAAATGTAAGGCGCTCCCTTGAATGGGCACTGGGGGTGAACAGGTATTGAAATCAATAGGTACCAAAACACGACAATACATTATCCGTTGTTTTAGAAAAAGAAATTTAGTGAACCTTTCAAAGTGTCAATGGGTATGACAGAGTTGTGCTGTCTCTATGGCCCCAATTCGCGACACAAGATACCCCCTCCCCAAAAGAATACCCACTCCCCCCCCCCCAAAAAAAAAATACCCCACCCCCATGAAATAAGATGAAAAAAAGACTCCCCTTAGGAATAGGTCGAAAATAAAAGACCCCCCACCCTCCAAATACGCCTAAAAAAATGACCCCCTCCCTCCCCTCATTTGCATTCACCCACCCCACCCCGGCATAAATAATGAACACTCCCTTAAGCTTGCACCACAAGTGCCTCGATGATCCCGCTCATAGAGTGGTGGACTTTCGATCGTGGTCACTCTTGGCCCTGATTGGTGAACTTTGCCCGTCACCATTTTGCTGAGGACAAACAGACATTATAGATAAGGTCCAGCTCGAGGTAGTCACCAAACATCAGTCAGGTAAAGAGGGTTTGAGCAGGTATTCTATTTTATAAATAGCATGGAGAGATACATTTATTATACAAATAATGAATTCATTAGGTGATATTTAAAGGTTCAAACTTGGGTTCTGAGGTACAAATTAGAGTTTTCATAGCAGCAGTAATAAATGACTCGTCCTTTACTGCAAAGGCGAAGTAAACGATTGTTAAATTAAATCGACCCTTTTTTATGTAACAGAATTCAACTAAACCTCAAACCATGTCGGTAAAACCGCGGACTGGTCTCATTTCTGACCTGGTGCTACCACTGCCTGCCGAGGATGTGCAGAGGTCATCTGGCTTTTCCCTGGACATAGGTGAGTTTATTATGCCTTGTTGCTATTTCATTTTGGTACATGCTGGGCCCTGATAGCCCTGTTTTCTCTTTTGTATTTATATATATCTATGTCTATATCTATCTATACACACACACATATATTATCCGACCTTAATTAATAAGTCCATTAGCTGATACATCAAAGATCCATTTAATTCACTTTCATCTTGTGTGCTTTTATTGTATCTGTTGATTTTGAGCTCTATCTATTGTTTTTGTTTCTATACATAGTATGTGTCACACTGTAAAAATTGATATTGTAGGATCCACAATGGGTAAAATAATCTACCGTTCAAACAAAGAGTACAAGGATGGGCTGCCAATAAAACCACAGGTAGGAAAAAGATAACAACTCTTTTATGATAGTATTTCGTATAAGATTTATAGTGTGTGACGTGGCTTTGTAGGCTACTTATTGTCTTCTCACTACTGTGGTTCTGATATTAAAAAGGAAAAATTTGGATCAATATTTTTTCTAAAAATGTCGATACTATTTTACATATATGAAAATAGTACCGGGGGTATTTCTTATAAGTACAATTGTGCTTTGATTCACCATGCTCTTGTGTCGTAGTGATGTTCACCCTGGTTGGTAACCCTCCTACAGGGTGAGCATGATGCACCAATACAGTGGCAGACAGGTAGTTTAAAGGGATGTCTTGGCGTATCATGACAACAGATGAACATTATGCATTGATGCATGATGCTGTCCCTAAATGGTTAGATAGTGCTGTGGGCTTCTGCACAGCAAATAACGATATAATTTTTCTTTAGAAGTGCTATCATGACAATCTTCTTTTGGTGATCGTTTCAACTGTATTTCTCACTGAATAACACATCATTCATAGCGAATGCTTACATACCGGTTGATTTTCAAACTAGCATGGTGATCTTCAATCTTGTAATCGTTTTATTCTGAAAACATATTTTATTTGCTGTGCAACAGCCCGCTGGTAGTACACCAGTGTGAAGTTATCGAGTAGCATCGAACCTCCTTAGGGAGTGCTCATTTTTTAACAACAGGGGGGGGGGTGGATTTGGGGGAGGGGTAAAAAATTTGGACCCCTTGACCGGGGGGGTAAAAAATTCAGACCCCTCTTGGGGGGGGGGCAAAAAAATTCAACCTGTTTTGAGGGGGAAAGCCCGCGCGTTACTATGCTATAAATGGGCGGGAACGCGCATGATTTTCGGCCTGCCGGGGGGGGTAAAAAATTTCGACCCCTCTAGAGGGGGGGGTGAAAAAAATTCGCGTGCTCCGCGCGAAATCTCACCACCCCCCCCTGTTGTTAAAAATTGAACACTCCCTTACTAAATGTTGAAGTTTTCGTATTTCAAGTTATAAATCGTCCATAAATATCATGGCACTTATGTTAAGCTGTTAATTAAAAAGAGCTAATGCACATTTCAGGATGACAGCACCAAAGGTCAGGTTCATTATGCATGTTTCCCACGCTCTGACTACAAGGGTATGATTCAGTACATCAAGGACAACTGTGACCTCAAGGTAGGACGACCTTAAATCGATATCTGTTCAACTCCACCTAAAATTGGGGTTTATGGATTGTTTTCGCGCCTTTGCAAAGAGCAATATGTGTTAGATAGACTACACCTGTAGCCTGGTATGCCTCATAACCACTGCCCCACAAGGTCGAGACGAGGTGTTTTACACCGAGTCGCTGACCGGTGGGCAGTGGTTATGAAGGCATACCAGGCTACAGGTGTAGTCTATCTGATTTAACCCTCGGGTATGCAATATAACCAAGGTGCGAATCCTTTGTCTTAGCGGCCCACCGTGGGTTAATTAGAGCATAGAGCATATTTAATGAAATGGTAATAATATAATGAAGTGTCTATATGTATGGTTACGGGTATGGGTAATTCAGATTATCAGTGCATGGTTGATGGTGTATGTATGATTGTAGCCCTGGATGGTGTTTCTCCACAAATATATGGACGTCCGTAAATTTGCGGACGTCCGTAAAAACACTCTCCATATATTTATGGAGCTCCGCAAATATGGGCCTATATGTCTTTTTGGTACTTAAGCATACAGATACGGACCTCCGTATATATGTACGGACATCCGTATATATTTGCGGAGCTCCATAAATATATTTGTGGATGTCCGCAAATTTGCAGACGTCTGCAACTTTGTGGAGAAACAGGACCCTGGCGAGGTCAGGATGACAAAGTGGCATTGTGTATCCAAGCACTATGCTGCCAAAAAAGGATTTTTTGCAAGCACGAAGCAATCACTGCTATATTTTATAAAGGTAATTAAGTTGTGGACATTTTTCCTCCAGGCAAATGAGGAAGGAAAAATCATAGTGTATTCCTCTGGTATTGGTGGAGCTACCTACAGAAAGGCCTTCGAAGATGCACTGAACTGCAAGTATGTGATAAACACCTGCCCTCTACCACACTCACATAGTAAAGAATGGTTTAAATGTGTTGGCAACAACAGTGCATTTCAAATCCAATTTTTATGCAACTCACCCCTTATAATAATAATATAATTGATATTTAATTCTCAAGTAAGTAATAGAACTAGCTTTTACGAACAGATCCGACTAGAAAGTGCATCCTTCCAGTCTTTCAGGGGGGTTAATAGCTAATCTGGGGGTCGATTTTTATTTTTCAGTTGCACATTACAAACTAAAGAGGAAACGTGTCAGAATATGTATCTATTACAGAAACAGGCCCACTAATCTAGAATTTATGCATTTTAAAGTATTAGATGGATTCGAAAGTTTACACACATTCATATATGTTAGGCATTATGGATACAAATATAATGTGTACCTGAAAAATTAAAATTGACCCTAAATTAGCTCTTACCCATCTTTAACTTTTTTAACTTCACAGGCTGGATGTACTGGTGGAGTTTGACTGTTTCGCCAAGGCGTTCACGGTGCTAGAGAAGGTAACACCTGCTGCCGACCTCTGTATACCACAGTCCGAGGCAGCTAAGGCTGAGTTGGAGGCATACGAGGCAAAACTCCAAGGTATGTTTTAGTATAACTTTGATACCAGCTAATCGACACCCCTGACTGGCCTGACTTAATTGATAACATCCCACTGAGCAACGTTATTTGTCTTGGATAGTCCTATACGTTAACGCAAGTTATATCTCGATAATATACACATTGTCAGAATCACATTCAAACAGTGCCTTTAGTATTAATCCTATTTGGGCCTTTAATATTTCACAGAAATGATGGGCGCTGCAGAGGAAATGACTGACAATATGGCGATGTCGGATGCTGGGGAGAAGCTGAAGGAGGAAGACCGACCTCGGCTATTGATCGTAGCAGGGTCAGGTACTGGCATCCTCCAGGTGAGTTATGTTCCCAGGTGTAGTGAGGGTTGATAAGGCCACTCAAAAATAAATAGACAAATGCCAACGCCCATTGATACCGTCTCTGTTGTATTTCACGAGTGTGGGCTGGGGCAGTATCCCACGAAGCCGTAGGCTGAGTGGGATGCTCCCCAGCCCCCACGAGTGAAATACATCAGAGTGGTATTAATGTAGTTGGCATTTGTGTTTATTTTTTTATTTGAAGCCATTTAATGAATGAAAACCAACTTTTTCTTAGCCCATAATGGCATTGAATACGGCCATGTTGTATTCAATGGGGCCATTGAATACGGCCCTTCAGTGCTAAAGCATAGGACATCTTGTATTTCAAAAAAATAAAATTGGTTTCTCATCACTAAGGTCTGAAAAATCTGACGAGGGAGGCTTTTAAAAAAGAAATTTCTCACAGGCTAAAAAATATATATGATAATTTACGTTTTTTGTGACCAAATTTCGCATTTTATTGGTTAAGAATTAATTGAACTTCAAAAGTGGAGAAAATGTAAGTCATTTCTATATCACTGTATTGCTGGCATTATTAGCTATTTTGATACCAAATATGACAATTTCCGTCCATTTTATCAGGTTTTTCATAAAAAATTGGCAAAAAAAAAGAAGTTTTCCTCAAAACTTGATTTTCATAATGCGCGTGTTGATGAGAAATCATTGCATTTTTTTGAGTGGCCCAATAGCCAAACTGCACAGTACGATTTATGGGTTTGAAACCTGTGCGGTTTGATAAAATAGCATGGTACTATAATTGTAACAGATTCATAGCAGTAATACCTCCATGTTGTAGCTACAGCTATTGTGATTTGCAGGAAGCTATGCATGTCGCAACAAGTTCTTAAATTGCAAAAACTTTAAATCAAAAGTTGAATTGTCGGCTTTGAGCTTATGCATGTTTATTTGTGCATTTTACAGATTAATCCGGACGGCACGTATGCCATTTTGGATGTTATGTATATGGCTGGACGCTTTATGTATGGACTAGCCGCAATGCTGACCGGCGAGAATGTGAGTATGACTTGTAATATTAGATATCTAGGAATTAGAAAGGTATTCCCTAAACTTTAGTGTCTTTTTTTGCAGCTACAAAAAGATAAGAGGTGAGACCTGAAAATTGAGGTAACCATTCCTTCTATTTCTAGCCTTCGTCAGGCGATCAGGGGATATTGAATACAATCTCTAATAACATCAGATCATATCCCAATTCATGTATTTATCCATTACCTACATAGGCCGACACTCATAAGGCGATCTATGGACTTAAAAACAGTGCCAAATCCTCATTCATTCAAACTAGAGAAGTGGTAAATCTTCAAACCAAAACTTCAAACAAGACCAATCAAATCAAATGATGGTACTCTCACTGTTTCAGGACTTTGCTAAGCTGGACAAGATGGCGGCAGCGTCTGATGGCAAGACGACCGACACGTGGATGTCCGACCTGCAGGACCCTGACGCGCCTAAACCGGCTGAGGGAGAAGCCGACAATGTTTATGACATTGAAATGGCGGAGGCGGAAGATGACTGCTTATTTCCCTTTGGAAAAGGCGTCAATGTCCCAATGGGTCAGTGTTTAATAATGTGTGTTTAAAACATTAAGAACACTACCCTCTGTGGTGTATAAACATCAAAATATGTATCATGCTAGCGGGTACTTCATAATTATCATGCTAGTGCCTGTCCATAATTATGTGACTGTACATGGGTTAAAAATCGACACTGCGACACGGCCCTTTTAAAAATCGACACGGGCGACACGGCTCCTTTAAAAATCGACGGACACAGTCAAATAGACCATAATGCACTAGATATAAATCGACACGGCAACACGGCCCCTTTGCTAAAAATTGACACTGTGACATGGTCAATTATTTTGGGCCCATGTATAGTCACAATTGTGTTAAGAGAAGCGTCTTTTTTATAAGGTCGTCACAATGCATGAATGACTGCAGCTGAATTCGTATTTAACATTTGTTGCACATTAAAATAGCAAGCTGCACGTTATACCCTATAGAACAGCACAGTGTTTTGGTGTGGTATGACCTTTGTCCTTTTGATGCATATATTATATATACCGTATTCGACGTAATAAGCACCCTCCCCCTAATAAGCGCCCCCTGCCCTTTTTGGGGCATTGTTAGACTAGAACAAAGGCTCAAATTTCTCGATTTTGGAGACATTTAAACTGTTAAGTACTTAAAATGCCATAAAAACAATTTTATAAGCGCCCAGGGCGCTTATTACGTCGAATACGGTAATCTCTAATATAGTCCTTGCGAGCAACTCAGCAGTAATGCATTCATGCATCATTCCAATATTACGTGCTTGATACCATCCAGAAGGGTCAGCATGATGCATGAATGCAGGCCTGGCGAGTCTTCATGCAGCATGTCGACCAAGCACATACTACACATACTGCATTTAAGCGCTATGCAGCCTCTAAAGTTTTAAATATTTAATGATCTGTACATTATATTGATGTTGCAGCTAACATGAAGAAGGGTGATATGGTGTTTAGTGTGTTCAATGCTACAGCCACCATCCATGCCCAGATCGTTTTAGCTAATGCTAAACTGTGCAATGCTAAAGCTGTCTACTGCTGTGGTAACGCCTTTAACAGTCAAGTCATGAGGGACCGCATCCCAAAGATCCACGCCGGCCTTGCATGTATGCTACCAAAGGTAAGACATAAGTAATATCATCACATTATGACCATTATAACCGAAGCTATATATCAACTCCCAATTGATAGGCCCAGGTATTGCATTATGCCCCGTCTGTGATACAAAATGTCTCCAACTGCATCATGTAGCTAAAAAAAATGCTTATAAAGCTGATATAAACAATAGCGTATAAACACTGTTTGTAGCAACTGTAGGGAGAGTATAGCTCCAGTTCGATTCAAAGCATGAGTAATGGAACCCCGGCTACATTCGGGTGATATTTAATATTGGCGTCTGTAACCTACACTTTGTTTTTATTTTCTTGCAGCACCAACAATTTGGATATAACTTCTTGAACAACGGAGGCATGTACGGGGCCATGGGGGCCTTTCTACATGAGAAGAAACCAGAAGCAGAGTCAAAAGAATAGGAATTCTCCATAGTCCTACCCACTGTGATATCCAGTCCAGCCACATAACACAGACTGCTATGTCTAGTTCACTTGTACATTTTCTCATTTTCATATATAAATAACCATACCTGTTGTTAGAAACTGCTTGCAGCCAAACTGGGCACGAGTGGACTTTTTTCCATGTGACCGCATCATTACCTTGATTCCTGTGTATTGTGCGTTACCTGGAGAGGGTTCATCGGAGTCTAGTGTGTTTCTAGTAGCATGGTCCTCAATACTCAAATATAGAAAAAAAAGCGCCAAGTTTCCCTCAGGCGGAAGGCAAAATGAAAGGGTCGGCCCTTTTTTAATCTAGGTCGGGTTGCCAGAAACTTGCCTTTGTTTTTGACTTGTTTTGACTCTTAATTAATTTACTGCAGTTCACACAATATTTATACATATTTAGCGACAGATGTAATACGATGTGATGTGATGTGGCTATATTATCCCACCATATATTAGTATAAATAAAGGGACTTTGATCAGTGAATAACTTATTGCATGACCTCAGTTCAAGTGTTTTTTATTGATTACCGAGCATAGAATGTTTTTTAGGAACAATATTGGGTTAACATCCCTCAATTAATCTCACAGAATTCATCATAGCGTTCAATATAAACCCAACCATGTTCGGTAAGGAAAATGACAAATTAATGACATATATACAAGATTGTATAGAAATAAATAATTGACTAATGACTAGTCAGTCCAACTCGTTTACGTGTGAGTTAATAATGTAACATGTTGATTTGATTTAGTCTCACATAATTTTACAGCCTATTAGATCACTTTTTTCCATGTACATGTCTTAAGGAGTAGAGTCTATACTTATTGGCTTTGTCATATCGAGCCATCATTAGCTACAGTGAGACATCGATATTCCGGCCCACAATAATCCGGCACCCTTGATTATCTGGCTGCTTTCAGGGTTCGCGCTATCCGCTCGCCAGATTGCCACTGGCGAATTAAATCTCAATCTGGCGACCCCATCTCATATGGAATTCGCCAGACTGGTGAATTCCCTCAGCATAATGCCATTGTCATTATTGGGAATACCTTGTATAACATCGTTGGAAAGCTTAGAACAAGATAGAGACAGCCGTATATATCGCTTCTAAATATATTGAGAACCTGACATTTCCCGATTTTCTAAACCAAAATAGTAAAAGTACCAGCAATATAACCAGTGTGTTCCCATGGTTAATTCGACCTCTCTGACCTGACATTCAAACCGTGTAATGCAGGTTTGGTATTTTAAATAGCTATATCTTCTATTTAGATGGGAAATAATCTAAAGCTAATGAGATCAAAAGTAGCTAAGAGGAAGAGTATGCAGGGAGGGCCTTACATCTTAAATCCTGCCAAATTAATTGGCCAAATGAGTGTTACTCAGGCAAAATGCTCCAGAATATATCATTTGAACTTACCCCTAAACCCCATACTAAACAAACATCACATTTTTTGTGACACTACGGTATCCCTTTAAAGGGGCATTCTCACCACTCACACTTACCACATAGGAGACTAGAACAGTACTAGAATTGTGAGCGGAAAACGCTCGGTGAGAATGCCACTTTAACATAATGATGCACACAATATCCCCTTAGGCCGTTTTATTCTGATAATTTGGATTACAGGCTTGTGGCTCCAACCTTTTGGAAGGGCAGAGGGGAAACAAGAATGAACGTGTGATTTACATCACAAATGCCTCAGGGTGAGGGTGATTAAGACTTAGTGATTGAAATGATTGACTGAAAGATTGAAGCTTAAAATCATTTCGGGAACAATCAATTATTTGTCAACTATGAGAGCAGAAACTTATTCCTGGTTCAAAACTACAGCACATACCCTAACCCCACATACCCCAACCCCACATACCGCAAACCCACATACCCTAACTCCACATACCCCACATTCACAACACCTCCGCCCCCCCCCCATCACAGGAGCAAGAGGGACTGGTTGACACAGTGTCAGAATCAAAATATATATCCCCCTCACCCCAACTCCTTTCCCCCCTTCCTCCCAACCCCCAGCAGAGCAGAAACGTATTCCTGGTTAAAAACTCCCTCACACACTCCAACCCCACATTCCCAACACCCCCTCCCCCATCCACCTCTGGAACCCCCGCCCCCTGCCCCCCCCCCCACACACACATACACACATCACGCTGGGTCACAAAATTCCCAAAGGGCAGGGAACAAAAGGAAAGGTTGGAAAATTCGTTTCTCTTCATTTTGTGGCCAAATTCTGGAGGGCAGCAGATCCGTAGTCCATTACTGAGGCTTCACAGTGCATGCCTATTTATAAAAGTCAATATCCTGAATTGATAAGAGGGATCATTTCAATATGGCGAATTCATTTCCACTCTGGCTAATCATTTATGGCTCAAATTCGCCAGACTGGCTAACTCATAGAATGTCCTAGCGCTATCCCAGGCTTTGTCAGGGACAGCTCTATACATAAGCATATAATAATGCTTTAATAATCCTGCAGATTCAATATCCGGCCATTGTTTTCCTGAAACGGGGTTGGTCGGATTATCGAGGTCTCACTTAAAGGGAACTGGGAACATGTTTGTCACACCTAGATAATAACCCTTTAAGGCCTGCTATTTAGACCCCCCCCCCCCAAAAACGCTGTATGCCTTATAATACGCACATAGAACATAGTGAGGCCCTGGGGAGTACTTGCCTTAAAGGGTAGTTATATCGTGATTGTCGTCTGCTATTTCCTAATGCTATGCAGCTTATTGCTATTCACCAGGCCACCATGAGCCTCACACATTCCGCTTTTGTTATTAGAAAGTCAAATGAGTGATCTTATTTTAGTACAATATGTTATTTCTCAATTCTGACAGCAGAATCAGATTCTCAAGGGAACGCTACTCCAAATTGATATATTACACTTTATATATAATCAAATTCCAGGTGGTGGCTGTAGGTGAGCAGGTGGCTGTGGGAAAGCAGGTGGCTGGGGGCATCGTCGCCCGGCAGCCTGTAATCGCCGCCTTACGTCTCGGCGAAAAAACAAGTCGATCGGAGCGTAAACGGCGATGGCATCTTTGTTTCTGTCTTGACTTGTCCGTTGGCTGGGGGCAGCAGACGCTGTAGATGATTTTGACCTCAAACCCGATTTTGACCTCAAAGGCGATTTTGGCCCCAAAACAATTTTGAAGTTTTCCAACCCTTCCGACAATCGGGCCGATTGGAGCGTAAACAGCGACGATATTCGCGATTTTTGTTTTGTTTGTTACGTGCATGCCACTGCTGTGGTGTGACATTGGTTTTCCTGTTCACCACTCTCCCTGCCATCGCTTCCCCCGCCTCCACTCCCAGGCCCACCATTTTCCTGTTCTCTGTTTTCCTGTTCTCCGTTTTCCCGTTCTCCATTTTCCCGATCCCCTATTCTATTAGTGCCTATGTAATTCTATTGGTGCCTATGTAATTCCATTGACACCTGTGCAATTCCATTGGACCTTGGTGCCTATGCAAATCCATGGGTGCCCACGCAAATCCATTGGTCCATATGCAATTCCATTGGTGCCTATGCAATTCTAATGGTGCCTTTGTAATTCTATTGGTGCCTATGCAATTCCATTGACACCTGTGCAATTCCATTGGTGCCTATGCAAATCCATGGGTGCGTATGTAATTCCATTGGTGCCTATGCAATTCTATTGGTGCTTGTAATTCCACCTATGCAATGGTTTTCATAAAACAATTTAAACGTCATTACAGCTAAGCTGTACATATCCTAACCCTTAAAATTTAACCCTAACCCTCCCCTCTAACAATTGCCCCCTAGTATATCCAACCCCTGTTTTTCTTTCCTTTTCCCCCTTCTTTAGTAATGGCCGAACGCCATTTAAGGATACTGTTTACCCTCCCCTTTTCAGGCAAAAATCTGAAATTAAATCGTCTATAATTTGATAACTATTCTTCAGAGCTTTATCTATAACACACCAAAATGACCGTATAAAAAAACCTAGTATGGAAGGACGAGGACTGTGTTCACTCTGTATGATATACCTCTTTAATATTCCTTGAATTAGAATGACCGTTAGTAGGGATGGAATGTGAAAGAAACAAAAACATTCTTTTTTAGGTTACTTTTCTTTGAACAGCCCCAGGAGAAGGAATATCATCAAAATTAACATTTCTGATGATTTGGCTGTTATCTAAACATGATTTAGCAGAGAAACGTCCCTCAGTTGATGGATATTTTAATTATTAAGGTCTGCAGAGCTGTTCAAAGTAAGAAATTTGGGGGAAAATACTGATTTTTCAATTTTATTAATTTTCCCCCAATTTTCTTATTTTGAACAACTCTGTAGACCTTAATGATAGGAATATCCACTAACTGAGGGACTGTTCTCTGCTAAATCATAATCCTGGCACTGTATTGTATGCATAAGTATCTGTCATCCCATTTTGTGCAATAATGTTCTACCTGTGAAAACACCAGTAACCTCAGTCATAAAATACTCACTGTAACACAATGTATCCATCCGAATGACATGTATCTGAATATTGATCACAGGTATATCATACACCCAACCAGCCTGACTACACTTACATGCTTTTAATACAAACTAGGTATCACCTCATCACTCATCCCCCCTCCCCTCCCCCTCCCCCAGTAATATCACAGTGATAGGCTATCTGGCAGTCATCATCATTAAACAATGGAATGGAGGTGCTGTTACCAAAAATGCTAATTAAATGGTGTTATCATTATAAGTATCAACCTCTTCTGTTATCCAATGGAATCAAATGTAATTGTATTCATACTTTTATGTTTTTTGAGATCAGCAGAATAAACACCTTGCAAATTGAAATTGAATTGAGATAATAGCCAATTCATCAGAACAGTTAATTCTGATGATTTTCCTACTCATAGGTCTGTTCAAAGAAAAATAACCTAAAAAGGAAGTTTTTGTTCCATTAACGTTCCATCCCTAGCAACCACCCTTCAAATCCCATAAATTGGAATGGGGCGCAACATACGGTCATAATGGTGTATGGTATGCAATGCTCTGTCAAAAATCATCAAATTATAGTTGATTAAAAGTCAGATTTTTCTCTGAGGGCAGGAGGGTAAACAGTATCCTTAAATACCTTTTTACGATTTTTAAGACTATACACATGAAATGTGTCATGATAAATTTTAAGACCAATATTTCATTAAGACTCACCCTACAACGTTTATCTGTGCACTATCGTAAGTTCGGTGCCATCTACCTATATAATATATCTGATTTTAAAAAAAAGATATACAGTACATTAACTTACAGTGTATTGATGTTAGGGTCAATTACGTTGATGGTTCTATTTTGGCATAGTTAATAAAACATATAAGAAGAGGAAAAGGGGAAAGGAAAATTAGGAAGTAAAAGCGAGGGGCTTGTTGTAAGACACCAATGAGCCCAGTGTTGGCTAATGTCGGCTTGTATCCCACTCTTACCACTTGACATTCTCCATAAGAATAGGCTTATATTCACGATTATTTCCATGTACATACATTACTAGGGGAAGAAAACCTCCTTGGAGCAGTAGTATTTGCTATATATACTAGTGCTCCAAGGAGGGTTTCCATCACAAAACCGGGTCCAGAGCTCATGACCTAACCCTAACCTAAACCCTCAAACCCATCCCTGACTATCACTATCCTTACTCCTTACCATCCCTCAGCCTCACTTCTTCTCCAGCCTCTTCCTCTCAATTGGTAAAAGAAGAACGTTGGAGATTTCCAGGGTGGGAACTTTCTGGTTCGGATTTTCCGGGGGGAGGGGGTGGTCAAGAGGAGAGTTGAGGAGATTCGCTTGACTCCATGTAGAATTCCGTATGCCCGTGCTACCTTGGCTGAAGGTTAAAAGCCCAAATTATACTGCCCCTCCAGCTAGGTTTTTATATCAAAGTTGGTAATGATATTGTGTACCCTTTTCGTTCTTTTTTCTTTTTTTAACCTGATAACAGAACTATAATCGAACCCCTTTTCATCATCGAAATCCATTCCTGTGGTTCCC
The DNA here is from genome assembly GCA_947462335.1 of Harmothoe impar. Taxonomy (NCBI): domain Eukaryota; kingdom Metazoa; phylum Annelida; class Polychaeta; order Phyllodocida; family Polynoidae; genus Harmothoe; species Harmothoe impar. Next base: position 28,065,460 of record OX381720.1, read on the forward strand.
ACTTAAGGTTGTAAGTTAACAAATTCACTATGTATATTGACAGGTGGACACGAGCTAGTCCTATAATATAATTATATGAACGTACCTCATCCTTTACACGTTCGTTCTATATGTAATATAAATGAAAGTCTTACTATCTAATTAAGTCTAAGCTGACCAGGTGGGCCTGTTCCCAATTACTCAACTCGCACCATTTGCCTGGCTTTACTGACCACACCATTGAGCTGTTCCATGCCATCACAAAGCATGCCTCCTCCTGGGAGTCATTAATTGTTCAACATACAATCATACAATGCACACATACTATCATGTTTACTACCATTGATGTACGTGCGGTAATCATGAAAGCTACAGTTGTAATCCATGACTTGCTCTCCCATAGTCTCCTTGTTCGCGCTATGGTAAATATTTGTAATCACTTGTAGGTTTGGTATCAAATGCATAGAGATCGATACTATGTGACATAATGCTGTAACGCATCACCCGCAGTAAGTCGCCATCTTGCAGGAAGTAGACTTATCAGAAACCTGGGAAATCGTAACATTAGGGGGAATGGCCATAAATGCTCTAAACATGATATTTCAGGAGATACAGCTAAAAATGTGAATAGTTAAGAGAAAATGACACTAGGCTAACTTTTCCCAAGGAATCTTTTAAAGCTATTATCAAAATTCTAATTTCATTCTAAATCGGTCTTATTTGGAATGTAAAAAGAACGTTTTTAGCCATTTTTAGCCCATTTGTTGACTTTTGGTTGCCATGGCAACCATCAATTCATTCTTTTTGAATAAAAATTATCCCTATCTAATTGCCCCATCCATGAGTATTTTAGAACTGAAAACAGAATGCCAATATTCCAGATCTAAATCTATGTACAATGATATGAATTTATTGGTATAATTTCTAATAATTATGATTTATATGGATTATTTGAAAATAGATTGATATGTGATTGCATTGCAGTCTATTCTGAATTCCTAGATGTCCCTACCATCCCATGTTTCAGATGTCATTTCTCAGCAACTATTTCAAATATTTTGGTGCTTGAAGCATCAAATTGTAGCCGAAGACATGAACTTAAATAAAGGTGTTTTCCCCTAATGTCACGTTTTTTCACGTTTTGTCACTTCTGAGGAAACTCTATGACCAAATGGGCTGGGGGTATCATCAATTTAATTAGTGTTTTAATCCAAGTAGTGTCTGTCATATATCCTGCATAAATACGTTTGGGGAAAACTCCCAAAAAACAATAATCCTCACATCGGATTTAGAGGAGAATGTTTTTGTGAATTGCATGGTCATTTTACTCTTCTAGATGGTCTGCAAAATCCCCAAATTATCCTAAAACTGCATTTTTTCTATGGATACAGAATTGTATTTTAAATGCCCCTTCTATCTAAACGTAAAGCTATCAATATGGCTCCAGGTACTTGGCCCGTTATGACCCTATATGGTATAATTATCACAACCCAATACAACACAACGTCCGCCAGGTAAATGTAGGAGTGCCTTCAGTGAGAGTGCATTGGGACAGCAGTGCTTGCAAGAGAGGAAATGGAGGCGAAGGAGAAATGGATAATGTACACAAAGAACTCAACTTTTCACGGACTTGACCGGGCCTTTGACCAAAGCCGCAACTTGGGAAGAAGGTAGGTGATCTTGTGGTCTGAAATATTTAATTCTCAATAGAAACATGAATGGTATTAGTTTGAACAGGATTATCACACCATAAACACACCAGTCAGACCGTTGAGGATATCAAAGTCAACCACCAGTCAGTGCACTGAAAACTTAGGAATATCTAAAACTAATCACTATTGATTAGTTAGGGTAATCACAGCGAGTTAATTAGTTGAGGTCATCACCGTGATTACCCAAAGTAATCATCTTGATAAGAATATTTGCCACTAGGGGGCCCTACTAGACAGTAATAGAATATGCAGTTCCTACACCAGGCCATATATGGATTCATATCTATATCAACATTTATCATAGAAACTTATAAAATGATATACATGAAGATCGGCACATAAGGAACTCAAGTTATTTACAAGTACGATTGTATCGAAATTATCAAGAGCATTCACATGTGTACACATGCACACCTTTTTTTTGTGCCTGAAACCATATCTACTAATGTAAGAATAGGCTGCTGGTTACTGTATTCACAAATATGCCTTATTAGGCTTGCTCTGAGGGCTATAGAAGTGCTCTCAATTAGGGTATGATGACAAGATGAGAGGGTTATTATAAACTTATTAGGGATGGATATCTTGTTGTACAGAGAAAGAAATTATATGAAATTAGTCATAGATGAATTTTTGAAAGGTAATCATAGTGATGACCCAGGGTCATCACATATGATTATTCTAGTGATTACCAAGTCACAATCACCATGATTACAAAAAGTAATCACCCTTGATTACTTTTTCTCCCATAGAGTTTTCAGTGTGGGACACTCATACTGGGGAGGATTCTCTGTAAATTGAACAAAAGATATTACTTAGAAAGAAAATGAATCATGTTGACATTGTACAGGGCAGTGGATTAGGTCTATGGGATTTCCTGTTTCTAATAAAATAGTATTGTAAAGCCCTTCCCATGTCACAACACTGTTCATGTACATGTAGATCTTAGGCCTTAAGAGGAAGTAGGCCTATCGGGTTTTAAAGCTAGAAAAATCGACATTTTCAGACGGCATAATGAAAAAACAACAACATGCATAACGTCTGCGAGCAATGTAGGCCTATTTACAGCCTACCTCGGATTTCCTTAAAGGCGCACTGAACCCACGACGTCATTTGCGTACAAAACTCGGCAGGGCTAGGTCCTCAACTCAGTGCGCCTTTAACCCTTAGGGGCCCAGAACTATTTGACCAAAGTAAGATATCTGCAACATGATTATTGTACCATTAGTGAATCTGCAACAGTGGAATTTGGTGTACGGACATAAGGTTCATAATACATTTCCTGAAAGCTGTTGCAATAACCTTTCTCATGGTAAACCCCCAGTATGAAAAAAATAAATTTCTGGTAACCATAGCAACCAGAAATGTTCCATTTGTTGAATATATCAAACTTTGCCTTAGATTGGCTGTACTTTGTCCCATGGAAGAACCTTGTATTCTGTTGCCATGGCAACAATGTAATGCTGTTATCACATCCCCAACATGGGAATTATAATAATAAAAAAGAGATCAGTTACATAGTTTGATGTATATTTTTCATATTGCATTGACAAATATATGATGACCACTAATATGAAAAATGATAATATTATCATGTTAGAGAATATTCAGCCTCAGCCAGTTGGAAAAGCTGGAATTGGAGTTATTTATGATCATTTTCCTGCTTTAGTTGCTCTAAAACTCTTACTATCTATCGGATAAAAAAAAGCAAGGCCATGTATGAAAAGCTGAGGTCACCCCGAAGACATTGGTATGTCTCCCAGCTGTATAGACTCAATATTTCTATGATAGAACCTTGTAGGACTTTAGATATAGGCAAAATACGCCATTTTACGCCATTTCCACGGCACTGGGCCTCTAAGTTAACATGATTGTCACTCGACAACGCTCTTTACTGTCCTTTCCCCCCGGGCTCAATATTACCTCAGTGGGGTCGATATTCAAGAGTAAAACATGATTTTCTTTTATTACAGAATAGTATGGATGGCCATGATATTAGGTACATTTGTCTTCATGGTGTATACACTGTCGTTTGGCGTCTCCAACCTACTCCACCCTGAGTATACGACACAGATCAGTGTCACACGGGCCTCCGCCATCCCCTTCCCCGCTGTCACCTTCTGTGCTGCCAATACATTCAGGTAGGTTTCTTAGTGAACAAATAAACGTTATACAACGTTATATAACGTTTCTCTATGGATCCTTATCTTGGCATAACGTTATATACGTTAACAACGTTATTTTGACGTAAATGAACGTCTTTTTGTTAGCTGGGTTGGGATTGGAATCGTGTTAACCCTTTAACGACAACTTAGTCATTTTGTCAGCATGATGCATCTGTGGAGTAGCTCAGCGAGCAACTTGCTGTTCATGCATCATGCCGATCCTATTGAGTGATACCCTCCTGAAGAGTTCGCTTGATGCAGTAACACATCATGACGACAAAATTAATGAATATGAAGTCTCGAGGCGTCAATAGTTTAACAGTTGAATATATATTTCTTATACATAACGATCCATTTCCTCTCTGTTCTAATATAACCCTGCACCCATCCTATGCATTATGAGTGCATATCCTGCCATCGACCGAATACGATATTGGAAAATACCCTAAATGATCCAATCTGCTTATAACTCTTTACAGAAGATCCTATGCTGAGAATGACCCTGAGGTCCTTGCCTACATCATGGCGATGGCGGGTAAACTAGCAAAGCATGTGAGTGAGAATAAAACTCTGACAGCACTGGCCAAAGCTGTGTCCCTGTCGCATCTTGACCCGAGGAACCTCACTCTAAAACTCATGGAGGCCTCACATCCACTTTCAGAGACAATCTATCATGCTCGGATATTTGGTGATTCGCTTAGTACAACTACTTTTGTGCCAGAACTGACATCCTTCGGAATGTGCTACAGGTTCAATACAAGTGCTGTGGTGAGGGAGGCTGGGCAGGACAGTGGCCTTCTTGTGTACTCACTTGTCAACTCTGATGAATACTTCTACAACAACAATGGTATCGACTCTCTGGGCACCAAGGTATGTGAACATCATGGTCGAGATTGCATTGAAAGATTCAGTTCAGGAATATTCCCGGTAATATTACATCTAGAGAGTATCTCTGTTGGGTATCCAGTTTAGGGTTCACGATGGCCACTATATGCACATATTTACATATTAAAGGGGTAGACTAGAACAGTACTAGAATTGTAAGTGGGATACGCTCGGTGATTATGCCACTTTAATCTTCGAAAAAGAGACCTCACCTTTATGAGTTAGCAGCTCACTGCTTGTATACTCACATTATTGACTCAGGGTCCTCCCTGAGTCTCATGTGATGCATCAGAACACCTTTAAGAGACATTTATCAGAGCTTTAATGTCATATTCCAAGTTGCAAATACGATTAAACAAGCAAAAGCAATAAGGACTAAATCATGTTTTTTTATGCCGAAGTGGTGGCGTAGCCACCTGGTGGTGCCGCCAGGCACCACCAGAACGAGGTATATGATGTTTGCACTTTACCAGAAGTCAGAATGGGTGCCGCCATCTTGGATTGTGCCGCCATCTTGGATTAAGGAGTCACAACACAAATTTATGCTATGTGATAATAATAATATAAATCAACCTTTGATAGTTCCTGAGGTTGATTATAATTATACCTACCCCCCTAATATGGACCCAAGGAATTCAATGGTTCTATTGGTTTGTTGCTAATACAGCTGGTTGCCTAGCAACGGCTATTCTTATTGTTTATCTGCCTAGCAACACACATTTCCATGGTCCTGAGGTCGATTATCAGTATACCTACCCCCCCTAATATGGACCCAAGGAATTCAATGGTTTTATTGGTTTGTTGCTAATACAGTTGGTTGCCTAGCAACGGCTATTCTAATTGTTTATCTGCCTAGCAACACACATTTCCATGGTCCTAAGGTTGATTATAATCATACCTACCCCCCCTAATATGGACCCAAGGAATTCAATGGTTTTATTGGTTTGTTGCTAATACAGCTGGTTGCCTAGCAACGGCTATTCTAATTGTTTATCTGCCTAGCAACACACATTTCCATGGTCCTGAGGTCGATTATCAGCATACCTACCCCCCTAATATCGACCCAAGAAATTCAATGGTTCTATTGGTTTGTTGCTAATACAGCTGGTTGCCTAGCAACGGCTATTCTTATTGTTTATCTGCCTAGCAACACACATTTCCATGGTCCTGAGGTTGATTATAATCATACCTACCCCCCTAATATGGACCCAAGAAATTCAATGGTTCTATTGGTTTGTTGCTAATACAGCTGGTTGCCTAGCAACGGCTATTCTAATTGTTTATCTGCCTAGCAACGCACATTTCCATGGTCCTAAGGTTGATTATAATCATACCTACCCCCCCTAACATGGACCCAAGGAATTCATAGGAAATGCCATATTTGAAGCAATATCATCCTTTCCCCCTGACAACCCCTTCCTGGCCCTGCTTATTTGGTGTCTTGAATGGGTTCCCTTCAAACATACCAACCATGTAGATATTATGTTTCTTTGAATGCAAGAATTGCGGTTGTTGCCGCGTATAAAAATGCCTGAGGCATTTTTTTACGCGGTAACAACCGCAATTCTTGTTTCTGCTGTTTTTCAATATTTGGACTACAACACTCCCCCCCCCCCCCTTCGAAAGGGAAAAACAAATCGGCTAAAATGGGTGGTAATTTGCTTTAGCATTGAGCCTGTCATTGACATTGAACATACACATTTGAAGAACCCGATCCTATCTCTATGGGAGAGGGGGCAGATGCATTCAGACACCTAAACTATTGGATTGTTCACATTTATATGCTAATATGAAAGGGATATTATTATTCTGATGTCATAGATTATTATGTTATCATGGGGTCGTTCTTTGATATGACAAGTGATTAAAATAATATTGATTAGAATTTTACTCTTTTTTTGGAGAAATTACATAGTACATTGATGTCAAATCTATATCTCAAGGTGCATGCTAAAAAGTGGCGATAGCTTTGACATCATTAATACATAATAAAATTTGATATTCATTGTATCTTGTATTAGAGTTTAACTCATCTTGATCTTGTCAGATCATACGTCGCTAAGGCATCTGTACTTTAACGCAAATACTGGATAGCTCTCTCAGGTGAGAGGACAGACGTTTATTATCTTAATATTAAGTCTTAAAGTCTTAATTCAGTGTCTTAAGAGCTGCACCACTCCATTTAGTATGTTATGGGTGGTCGAGCGGTGCAGTGTTTCCGTGCGATCAGAAGGGGGGAAAAGGGGGAAAAAAAGAAAAGAAGAACGGGGGTTGGGGGGCAGAGCCCCCCATATCAACATAAAGACACCATCTATAATTAAGATTGAATTAAGAGTGGTGAGAATGCCCCTTTAAATTCGACACGGCGACATAGTCAGATATTCTGCTGCATGTGGGTCAGCTCCAGTAAACAAGGAGCTGCACCACTCCATTTAGTATGTTACGGGTGGTCGAGCGGTGCAGTGCACACTACTTAAGACTATTAAGACTGTCTTAATAGTCTTTTTTTTGTTTTTTTTGTTATGACTCATAACAAGTTTATTGCCATGATTTTCAGTACATTACCGGACATGATTCATCTTGCTTGGTCTCGCTTACTCAAGACAAGGGTTCCGTCATTTTTATAATTCGCTGGGTATATACATTATGATAAGTGAATGTACATGATGAGTGATTTATGCCTTAACCTAACAATATAATATACAATATATGACAGTTGTATCATTACATGAAGCTGCAGTTTCAGTTTTCAATACGGGCTTGGTCCTTTACAATCCATTTCAGCAAGGGTTAGGGTATAGCACAATTATCTTTTTTCTTTTTCTTTTTTCTTTTCCTGGGCTTGGGTTTCTTGAGATAGGTTCCCAAATGTTTTTTCAGCTGCAGCTTAAAGCTAGGTTTATCAGTACATGTTTGTAGATATGAAGGCAGTTTGTAGATAACGCTCTGAACGTCTGTCCTCTCACGTGGGAGAGCTATCACGTGCGTGCTACTTTAACCATCAATTAGTTCAGACTTTTAACACAAGGTGTCTCCCTTTACCATGTCAATAGTAGACTGGAAGCCGCCCTCGTACTGCGCTACCGTTGCCCTATCGCTCCCAGCGTATGTCAATAGAATCTTAAACTTAAAGCTTGACCGTCATGGTTGAAGTGAGGCCAAAAGCACCTTTGGATATAGTTCAGTTTTTATTCACAAGAGGGCTCTTAAGGGCTGGGAGCTTAGCTCTTACAGGCACAAGATAAGGTGAATATGCTGTAGCTGGACAATGCTCATGGTCCCCTGTCCAAACACTGCTGCCCTGTGGTGGAACTGTTAATTTAGTCTATGTATGGAAAATGCTGAACTTATTCCCTGACGGCCCAGCTTTAATTTAGAATGGATTCATGACCTGTTGCCTGCTTCTGCTAATTTTCTACTTTTTCTCATCACTCAGCTGTTGCCTCATAGCCCAGATGTGTTCCCCGAGGTGACGTCCAGAGGCATCGGTGCAGGGGTTAAGACAGACACACTAATCAGTTTGCAGAAGAGAATTGTAAGTACTTCTGATTGATTGTACAGTATGAGAAAGAAGGATAATATGAATTCAAGGTATGTGCTTTACTTAGGGTGAACCTACCCTGCATCATCTCAAATAGCTCATATTGATCTAGAACTAAATGAATGCATTACAAAATGTATAAACCAATCAACCAATACCTTAACATACAGAGACAAAGATCGATGAGACATCTATATTTTCTTCATTTTCTAGACATACCTTTTGCCTGAGACGGGTTGCGTGACTGAAGGTTACAACACACTGATGCTTTATGACACTTATAGCCAGTCTGCGTGCATGGAAGAGTGTTCCATCAAACATCAGGTCAACATCTGTGGTTGTAAGAGCTACTATGACCCAGGTAAGCTGTCCCCAGAAAATAATATAACATGAAGTATAAGTACTACTTATTATTGACTCAGCGTTACTAACCCAGAGCAATATAAAATGCTTAATTTTCATTTTAAGACGTTTTTGACATGGAAGAATTGCTAATGGGGGTTCAAGGCTTAGCTCTTCCTTTACCAGCCTCCACATAAGGACACCTGTCCCAAAACCAGATTTTTTCGGATGAAATTCAAATGGGATATTGGGATTTAGGGGATGGTCTAACCTTTTAGAAACTGAAAGAATTTAGTAAATATTCAAACTAGAAGTACATCTATGACAAAATGAAAAATATTGAATAACCAGAAAGTAAGATACCCAAATCGCCCTAAGTGATCCAATTAGAGAGATAAGTAGACAAAGGTCCATGACTTTCAGTCTGTTGACATGGTTATTTCACGAGTTGAACTTGGGCCGTATTTCACGAGGCCGTAGGCCGAGTGAAATGCAGCCCGGGGTCAACAAGTGGTAATAACACAGTCAACAGAGTAAAAGGAGTGGACCTTTGTGTTTATTTTTTATCTTTTTTGATTCAAAATACCGAAAGTATGGTAGGGGGGAGCCTAAAAAGGCTTAAATGGCTTCTTTCTACGCCTTTAAATGTAAACAAACCGCCATTTTGATGACGTCACAGGCCGTGAAATACGGCGATGGGTTATTTCACGGGGGTGTTGAATACGACCTACATTGGTTAAGTCAATGGGAGTGCCATATTCCATAAAAATAAAGTCCTATTTGAAATTAAATAAAGCTTAATTTAGTGTATATATTGCCATTGAAACTTACATTTAGGTCAGAATGCATCAAAATAGACTTTAACTTTTGGTATTTCAGCATGAAAAATTGGACAAAACTATTTTCCACCCCCAAATAAATATTGTTTGACATATATCTTCGATTTTTACCTTAAATTTTGCTCAAATCATATTGAAAATGAGTTAAATGTCATCCGAGTTGAGATGCCCAGCATTTCGGAAATATTGGATGTATACACAAATGGATTAAGATATGCAGAGACAATATGCCATAGACTACTGTCAAAAATAATCGTAGGATTCTACCAACTTTAGGAAAACCATAGAGGGTCAAAAATCGGCCAAAATCGGCCGAAAGTCAGCGAGTGGCTCGCATAAATGCGTGTACGGTCCTGTAGTGCACAGAGAGAAGAAAGGGAGTCCAGGCTTGCCTCCAGAATGACTCCCTTTTCTGACTCTCTTTTTGACTCTCTTGATGACCTGACTCCCTTAAAAAGGAGTGATGTGACTCCCTTAAGAGAGCCCAGGTTTTGCCTCCAAAATTACTCCCTTTTATGACTCCCCATCACAAACGGAGTCTAAGTCCATGCTGCTACTCCCTTCAGAAAGGGAGTCTAGGCACAGGGAGTCATTGAATCTCGACTCCCTTTGTGAAGAGGTCATTGGTAATTCCTATTCCCTTCCCCTCTATATATCCATTCCAGTAGCTGTCTCCCTAGCTGCTCTTTCTACATTATTTTGGTGCAATGCCTCCCAAGGAGGAGGCATCTCAGAAAGATCCCTCAGTGCACATTAGTTATTATATAAAAGAGTATCTGAGCTTTTGTGATTTAACTTTCTCATGTTTCTGCAAACTGGGTGTTTATAACTAATACATCATGCTGATGCTACAGTTTTAAGTTAATTGTAATTATTTCATGAAATGTAATTCTGACATAAAATCTTGATCCTAGCTGAGATTGAACTATCATGCAGGAAAGTACTCTCCATGCATGCGTATTAATCAATTTAAATTGATGAGAACAACAATATGAAACCTACAGTAGAAGTTGCTGTAACTTTACAGCACCCAGTTGCTGTACATGTACAGCAAAATCTACTGGAACAAAAGTTGCCAGCAACTTTTGCTGTAGATGTACAGTAGAAGTTGCTGTAAATTTACAGTAGAAGTTGCTGTAAATTTACAGTAGAAGTTGCTGTAAATTTACAGCAAGTCAGTTGCTGTACACCTACAACAAAATCTACTGGAATAAAAGTTGCCAGCAACTTTTGCTGTAGGTGTACAGTACTTCTTACAGTGTGCTTATGGCCCGAATGACTCGATTTTTGGCAGGGATGTAATTTCTAACCAGGAAATAACAAGTACCCCCCTCTGCATCACCATAGTCAGAATTATGGCAAATAGTGAGTACCCCCCCATCTTTTCTGTTGACCTGGGTCTGTATTCAGTGGTGGTGTCATGTACAATATCGGCGCCATCCACAGACGGCGGATGCAACACGTCCAGAGCGAAACTATACCACCTATATGTTTGCTGTTTATGATCCGACCAACTCGCTTTTCAACAGGGCCGGAAGGCGGCAGATGCCCGCAGCCGTCGACTGCCCCCCGCACCCACCTGCTCACCCACACCCACCTGCTCTCCCACACCCACCTGCTCACCCACACCCACCCGCTGGCCTGAAATGGAATAACCTACATGTATGACACATGACTTGAGGGTACCTTTTAACAAGGAATTTATTTCTGATGCCAGAATTGACCAATAAAAGAATCAGGGCTGTGAAAGCTCAGATTAGAATCTGAATTCAGATGTTTTTGTCTTCAAATTGATCATTATTATGATTCGTCCAGATCCAATGTGTGATTGTGTGTGTGTGTTGGGGGGGGGAGGACTTTGAAATCTCAACAGCCTAGAATTAAGCCAAAATACATAAAATTGTATCGTGAAAAGGGTCGTGAAAGTAAGAGACAAACACAGGGTTTAATTCGGTTTGAATGCAAGAGGTCTTTATTCCGTTTTTTTCAATAGGTTTACAAACTTGTGACGTATGGCTACATGTATACGGATCAATGTGTATATGAACACAGCTTTATAGGGTGTACAAAAGTAGATGTCAATAGCCCACCGGGGTAGGCTGGTTCAAACAGTTCAGAGGGTGTAGGTACCCTAGCAAAGGTTTTCGAAGGAGGTGGGAGCTCGTCCTGGGACAAACTGAGGAGCCCTTTGCTCTCCCTTATATATGCCTGCTGCCTACTGCACCACTGGAAGTTGTGCAGCGGTAAGGCGCAGCAAGCAGAATCTGAAGCTTCCACCTGGCTTACTATGGCCGAAGTACACCACCGGGTAACGGTGTGGCGACATGACACCAGCGGTGCCTCCACCTGTAGGTGGCGCGTCCTTCCCACGTACGAAACAGGGTCTTAAAGCTTGACCGCCATGGTTGAAGTGAGGCCAAAAGCACTTTTGGATATAGTTTAGTTTTCATTCACAAGAGGGCTCTTAAGGGCTGGGAGCTCGGCTCTTACAGGCACCAGATAGGGTGAATATGTTGTAGCTGGACAATGCTCACGGTCCCCTGTCCAAACACTGCTGCCCTGTGGTGGAACTGTTATTTTAGTCTATGTATGGAAAATGCTGAACTTATTCCCTGGCGGCCCAGCTTTAATACACCCCGCTATATTGATGCCCCATACACTATCATACAGCTTAAATATATTCTCCTGGACCTCTGTCTAATTACTTTCATTCTATTCTTCTGAACAGGAAACTATACTCTTTGTCTGACGAAAGGTCATTTTAAATGTTTGAAAAGAATAGTGAAAAATGGTAAGTGTTCCATAGAGGACTCTCTGCACATCAATTCAGATTTAATTGCTTTTGTTTATACTTTAACGCAGATAACATACACTTTTCAAGTCACATTTTCATAAAATGTCCATTACATTAGAATGCCAATGGAACCTTTTTGAATCCCCTCTTCTTAAGTAGACCTATAGAATTCTCAGTTCTATTTCATAATTTAATCTATTAATTTACCAATTGTAAAAGCATATTGTGAATAATATTTTGGTAACTTGTTCCATCACAGATTCCTATTCGGACATATCATGTGACTGTCCCCCCAAATGTGTTGAGGAGTCATTTGACACTAAGATATTCGGTATGCCATTCCCTTCACAATACTCCAAGGACCTCCTAAACCGGCAAGGAAATCGACGGTTCAATGGAAACTGGTAGTACTGAACTTATTCCGCATTAGCGAGATACAGTGGCTCCACCTTGTGGACCACTGGTACCAATCATAACCCTTTGCTCTGCTAGGACCAGCTCAGCCAATCTCGTGTCCGAGATTAGGGTACAACCATGCATTTACATACTTATATCTCAAATATAATTATGCTGCTTTGATAGGTAGAAGTAAGTAACAACCTTGAAATTATATCAAAGAAATATCAATAGTGTTTGGACAACATTTGTATTCCTATTTCTTCAATGGAACTTTAGATATGTATAAATAAGAAAAGGTATTGGTTGTTAATGGTGTGGTCACCAAAATATGACTTGACAGGGATTTGAGCTTAGGTCCTCTGCATCCTGAATCCACCATGTTAACCACTACTCTATGAGAGACAGGTGACACAAGGAATACCCAAGGACAACCCACTTACAATACTCACACCCTGTTTGTACCCTAATCTCGGACATGAGATTTGGCTGTTTGCTGCCGGTTAGAGGATATACATTGGTACCAATAAACAAGCGCTGTACACAGGTCATCTTGCTAATGCGGAATAATTATCATTATCCTCACCCCTATGTAATCTTCCAATCTCATGATATCAAGCTTATTTAAGATTCCAGAGCAGAAAATGTAGGGTTTATGTAGATGTAACCACATAATCATTATAATACCATACCCCGTTAAAATGAATCTTTACACATTACATTCTACATTTGAGGCCACATCTAATCTATGCCTTTCTCACAGGGACAAGCTCGCTCGGATGACAATCTACTTTGAGACAATGGATGTAACTACCATAGTGGAGAAGAAGACATATTCAGCCGATTCCTTCTTCAGTAAGATATAGACATGTTTTCCAGTTTTCCCCCAATCACTATCAATATCGGGGGAAATTGTTTCACCGTACAACATTGATCAGAATATCACGATGTTGTTTATCACTTGCTTTATTTATACTTTAATATCTGATTTTACCAACATATCTAGTTTGAAACCTCCTGTAGTTCTTGAACAAACAGAAAACGTTATTTCATTAGTCCGCAGAATAGTACTAGATACCAGCCAGGTTTGAATAAAAACTGTCAAATAACTAATACACAAACAATTAAGTGACAGCAGCGTGTGCCAATAACTTATATCTTATAAGTATACTGGAGCCAAATAAATGTGTGTCTCAGTTAACATGACCTTGAAAATTAGGGCAGGTAGGTCAGATTCTCTTTTTTTACTGTTCAGGTAGGGTTGATTCAGGTAAAGTGGGACAATTAATATTAAGGCCATTTTTGGGGGTTGATTTCTTTTTTGGGTGTAAAATTTTATTTTTTTCTTGGAAATATATGTTTGACCCCTCTTAATTGTACCTATCTCACCAAAGTTAAGAGGTAATTATACCTTCTAAATTTCGACGTGATATGGGTGGAGAGCTTTTGCCGCTATAAATTCAGAAGTACATAAGAAATAGTAAAATTATTTGTTAGTAGTGGTACTAAGAATAGTAACATGATATTTAAAAATGTATGTAAATATAAGTTACATATATTGCTTCTTTACATCTTGATATTTTATCATTTGTCAGATATGGAAATGAAGTACACTGAGACCTTAAATGCAAGTGTCCCACTTTAGCTGAAGGTGTTAGGTAAAGTGGGACAGGCAGATTCAGGTTAAGTGGGACACTATATTAATCCCCTTTCTCAGAGTAGCATTACCCGATATGCCTATATTTTGATTTATAAGGAGAAGAAATATCATAGCAAATATCATTACAATACTTAGTTGTGTAAATCATACCAAATTATTAAGTTTAACAGCCAGAATAGGGCTTTGTTAGTGCTCCAGATTGTGGTTTATCAAGTGACTTAACTGATGATCGTTATTTAGATGAGAGAACCACTGACTTCCATCAGCGAACCATTGACTCCCATCAAAATTTAGATAATTATTGTGAGATTTCTTACCTTTAATGATTTTTAATCATACATTATGATGTTAAATGGTAAAATCTGTAGCAAATTCATTTAGAATTGGTATTTGATATACATTGAGGCTAAAACCATAGAAATCATTAACCAATACTACTTTCTTACGATTTATAGAAATAATTGCCATTTACAGTTATTTGTAGTGATTAATATGCCCCTGAAATGCTCTTGCATTACTACCTCATTAACAAAACATTTCATTTTAGATGCTTACAATTAAGAGTATGAGCTATATAATTGTGCATAACATTATTTAGCACTATGTAAAATAATTTGAGGATAGAGATTCCGTTACAAATATGTTGTCATGTAACATAATGTAGTGTAGCCTTGCCCAAAGTTAAGTCCAGATGCACAGTATTTTGGCAGTTTTACATTAATACTCTGTGCACTTGATTCATCCTGTAAAGGACCCTACATAGATTTCCTTAATGTTATAGATGTAGTCCATCAAAGTATATATCTCACCTTCAAAAATTGACATTTACCATTTTTGTCATATGGGTTATAAAGCATGGGGGTCGATTCTTATCAATTGTCCCACTTTACTTGAAGCCAGTGTCCCACTTTACCAAAAATACAAGTAAAGTGTGACGCTTCAATTTTGAAATGGCATCTCTAAGAAATGGGCTATTTAGGCCACATTGGCTAAGGTATTTCATTTATTTTTTATATTTTGGGTTAAAGGAATAAATACTGAAACTATTTGATGTGTTTGACATTTTCTACTATAAGTACCAAATGTGTGAATGGCACATAAAGTCAGGGTATGGCTTAGGTGTCCCACTTTACCTGAATCAACCCTATAGGCCTTCCTGGAATGAGCTTCGAATTGCCGCATCGACCTGACTGATTCATAAAGTGACTAGGAATATTACAAAATTGTTCGATATATCATAAAGCTCCTAGAGTCAGAGATCAGAAGGAGCTTGTTCCTCCTGGCCAAAGATTTGCTAAACAACAATATCCAAAATGAACAATTTAGCTTTCCCAAAATCGGAAAAAGAATACTAGGGTAGGGTTGCCTGAAACAATTGTTGCTATGTAGCTTCTATGTATACAAGTACTCCCAAAGTTTATGGCCTACTTTGTAAACCCTACATCCCATGTTTTATACCAACTCTTGTACCAACTTTGTACCCTATACAAGAGAGGCAGATCCCCCCTTTTAGAGAAAAGGTAAATAATATTGTGCACTTTGATTCTAATTCCAGCGCTGACATTAACAACCTGCATAGAGCGGGCCACGTTGCTCATTTGACAATAAACCATGAATCCCATAATATCCCTGATGGGACTGTAGCCTTGGACAATGGTAATTATCCGTGGCTGACGCCTTGGATAATTACCCTGCCCTTGGTTCATAACACTTATAAAGCTAGTCACGTTTATCATATCTACTACATAATTATTGCTTCTTCTGTAACAGGTGATGTGGGCGGCCTGATGGGACTGTGGCTCGGGGCTAGTGTTATCACATGGGCGGAACTGGTGGAAGTGCTGTGGGATATGTGTACCAGCACAAAACAGAGCCAGCAGACAAAGACAAAGACAAAGACAGTGAAGGTAGCACCAGTAAACATGGTATGTGATACATGCGCTACAAAATAACTGAAGGAATAGAACACGTTCCTTTGTAGATTCTGATGCTATTGGATTTCAACTAGCTGTAACCAAAATAATTTGTTTGATATCAAATCTGATTGTCGAGGAACAGCCAATACATATCATGTATAATTTCATCTGGATTTGTCAGTAGGACTTCTATGTTTATTTCATATATGCGCAGTAATTTAGACAGGTGGTAATCAATGATGTATACACACCTTATTTCACTGTGAATTTTATTTTTCTCTTCTGTGACTGATCTGGGCTATTGGGAAAAAGTGATAAACTTTC
This sequence comes from Harmothoe impar, assembly GCA_947462335.1. Classification (NCBI taxonomy): domain Eukaryota; kingdom Metazoa; phylum Annelida; class Polychaeta; order Phyllodocida; family Polynoidae; genus Harmothoe; species Harmothoe impar. The sequence goes on from OX381720.1 coordinate 28,082,010, forward strand.
TGAAAATAAAATGACCCTCCGTGACAAAAAAAAAGAATAAGAAATAATGCATATTCCATTTTAAACATCTTACAACACAGGGAGGATGGTACCTGCCTTTCTTTGTTCTACGTGTAAAAGTATCTAGATCCGGTCGTCCACTGTCCGTTGGAAATTAGCTGACAAAAAACACTCTATGGCCAGTGGAGACTGATGAAAATAATCAATATGGCATGTTCAAATACATTCAAGAGAGACCGCTCATCCATGATACGTTATGGCCACAGTCAACTGAGGCTTGAGGGTGAAATTGAACCGCTCATGACAAGGACTAGTTATGGACCTGTCACAGTGAAAGCGAAAAAAAAACATTTAGATGAAAATCCAAATTGAAATTAAGTCTTATTCAAAATGAAGCTAAATAGGCTTATTCACCCAAACCCAGATATACACGTAAAACGCATGTGAACCCCCATCTTATAATCAAGGTACGATAAACGATGAGTTGGTAGCTTGAGTGGGTTGTAATTTCTTTTATTGTTGAAAATTATTTTATGGACTAATGAACTCATGTACTATAGATTTGATAACTGGATTGTATCCTGTTATTGGTTCTGTTTAAAGTCTACCAATTCTGGAATCTCTGCTTCCATGTGTTCAGTCTTTCCTTTCCGGCATCCCCTGATAAAGATATGAAATACAACACATATGAGTAGTAGATTATGAATAGAGTGGTGTAACCCAACCTCTTATCGCTGGGAGTAATATATTGTTCATATGAAAATCAGTCCCCATCACATGCTCAATGACGGACATTCAAGCCATAACGCCAATGGCCAGAGGACTATAAGAAAATTTATATTTTTATTGCAATCATTAAATAGACCATGGTGAAGGGAAACATATATATGTAGCACTTGAAGTGATAACTCGTTGAATGCAACCTTTATAATATGCAGAGACTGGAACCTGTCAGGACTGCAATCAATCATCATGTAAACCCTATGGGGTTGATACGCATTGAAGGTTTGGTATGATGCATGAATGCAGCCCTAACAAATAGACTTGCCAGGGCTGCATGAATGCATCATACTCCGATCCTTGACTGGGCCAAGTCCGAACAGGAAAACCTATTATGGCCATCTGACATGCAAAGCACGATGGAAGTAGTTCTGAACTCCAGCCCTTTAATATAATGCATTAACTCACTATATGCTTTCCTTGGAGGGTTAAAACACCAGCAACTTACCCCACGCTGCACATGTTGTGTGCAAGGAAGGCCTCCCCCTCCTGTACCGTTTGGCGCAGCACAGTGCCACGTGTCTCTGGCAGCACCAGGATGAGCAGGCCTGCCACAACAGAAGCCAGCGAGAAGATCACTGCCGGCAGGGACGCATGGATACTCACCTGAAGTATAACCAAATAACTTTACTTTTTTTTCCTTTTTACCTCATTCAGATACAAAGTGATCTTCCTTGACCAATTGTGATACACCTGTATACATTATGCTGCAGAGTTACTCAGTTAAATTTTTTCACTCATTAACATGGAACCCTGAATACATGAAGACAATAATATACACCATGTGGGGGGGACCCAAAATATTTGTACCCCTGGATGGTAGGGGACCAAAGAAATTGGCACCAAATATGTCAACCCCTTTACCTTGGAAAAGCCCATGCATTACTATGGCTCAGAGGGGTCAGTTGTACCCTTTTGTGGGAAGGACCAACATTTTTATACTTAGTGACTCACCAGGAGACTGACATAAGCGGACAGGAAGGAAGCCATACGGGCGGTGGCGTTGGTGATTCCAAGCGCTACTCCTCGTATCGCTGTAGGGAATACCTCGGAGACGACAAGCCATGTGATTATAAAGGATGCAGTGATGAAAAACTTGCCTGTCATAGATAGCACCACCACTACCCAGCCAAACTCTGAAATATGGCATTAGAGTTATTATAGATGGTATACCAGATTGATTACAGATCATGTTAACCTCCCCCAGCTGCCATTATAGCTACATCATTGTCGAAAGTAGAAGTATGCGTAGCTACCATTTGATAGCTTCATCATCGTGGAAAGTAGCCTTAACAAATGTTCACTTAGGTCTTACGGGTGTGCAACATTACGCAGATACATCAGGCATTGCCTGGATTATTGATTGACCATGTGAACTGTAATAGTAACTCGCTGATACCTTCAGGTACAACTAATGTAAGGAGTAGAAGAACTCCTCCACAGAGAAGACATAAACAAAATGGCGGCCTTCTGCTGATACGTTCGTAGAAGAAGGTAACAAAGGTGTAAGCGGGCAGCTCAATGGCACCGGATATAAAGAAGTTCAGGTATTTGTCACCGGCCAAATTGGACGTGTTAAGGCTGAGTCCGTAGTACACAAAAGAGTTTGCAAAACTGAAAAAACAAAAAATTGGTTAGGGGAAAGCATATTAATGTTTAGGCCTATACATGTATTAAAGAACAACTGGATTTACATACATTAATTTTACCTGTACAGTGTTATTTTAAATTCAAAGTTTTATTAGGTATGAAGCATGTTTAACCCTTTAAGGACAGCAAATTGCCTTGAAGTATGTATGCAACACTAGGAAGTTACCCACCAGGCCTGCATTAATGCATCATGATGTCAAATGTATATGGCATAGTGCATCAACCCTTTTGTGCCCAGAACTCCAAAAATACGCGGTTTTGCACCTATATAATATGCTCAAGAGGGCACCCCATTTTATCTAGTGCATAGAATGAGACAATGCTAGCACTAAATGACGCGTTCTTGAATAGGCTTTCATACGATACTACTATGGTAGCAGATGTATCTTATGATAACTTAGGCCACCAATGACGTCATTGATGACGTCACAGGGTCGTGCAATACGGCCATGGATTATTTAACAGGGGGTGTAATACGGCCTTCCTTGTTAAGTCAATGGCACTGCTGTATTTTATAAAAAATAAAAAGCATATGCCAGAATAAGATATGCAGCTGTTACACAATATATGATGATGTAGATGATTGACTTTCATCAAATAGTTCTGGGCACAAAAGCGTTAAGCAAATTTGTACTCATAAATGGGATTATTTCATCATAATTAATATATTAAAGAACAAACACTTACAATATATAAGCCATTATGACGGTCATGAGGGAAATCCGTGGGGACCTGACTAAGTCCATGACTGAGGCCTTAGTAACTGACTTCTCCTGGAAACACATCAAGTAGCCTAGACGGTGAACAAATAAATACCTTTTTCCCCCCAAAAATTCAAACCACAATATCTACCCAAACTTTTGGTGCAAATAGCTTAATTAATAATAACACTCTCACCAAAGTTTTTTTGTTTTGGTTCAAATTAATTTATTGAACAAATACTTTTCCAAACAAATTTAGATTTTCTCTCTACCAGAGCATACACTACATGATTCTGCTATGTGGTCCTTACCTCTGCCACAACATCCCAGTGTTCGGGTAGTTTCACCTTGTTGAATTTTGCCACTTTTTCAATGAATTGCCTTGCTTCCTCCTTGCGTTCTTTCAAAAGTAACCATCGGGGAGACTCTGGCAGCGCTCTGACATATTATGGTAAAATTTTATAAAATGACTGAGGACATAATGATGAAACAAAGTATGTTATTTAAGTTTAGTAGTGGGGTTTGGGCCAAACCTATCCAATGACCATAAGTTTTCTTCCCAAATTTCATATAAATTCATTTGGCATTAAGGTCCTGATGGGTAAAGCAATGCAGCCACATTGTATGAGTAAAGAAAGGACTCACAGTAATTCGATAATGAAGATGAGAATTTCTGGTAGGGCGGAGAGAAGCATTAGGTTCCTCCACTGTCGGACAATGAAGGCGGCCCCAGCCAATAGCACTGATCCCAGCACCCAGAACAAGCCCCAGTAACCTACGAAGAAGGCTCTCCGCGATGAGTGCAAGTACTCCACACCTGGATGAAGTCAAATAACGTGAACATAGCACCTGAGAAACTTCATTTAGCCACAGAGTTAAGAAATGTCCTTACCTAAAAAGCATCAAGACTACATGAAACTGTTCATAGTTGAGGTTAAATGCTTGGCTTTAAATTTATGGGTTTCACAGTATAATATGATTTAAGCCACTGTCATATCTAATAGTTTTTGTTCCTCATTATATTAATATGGATGCACCTACCTAGAATGAATCCAACATTGGACCTGGCCATGTCAAATACTGCAATCAGAAAGCGCAGCACCAAGAACATGTAAAGGTTGGTGACGAACACTGATGACAGAGCACAGATGAAGGTTAAGGCTGTCATACACAACATGGCTTTGCGACGGCCATATCTGAAATACAGGGGAAAAGGCCATGACTGTTTTACACAAAAGTGGCTTCTTGACGACAATACCTCAGTTATGGGTATTCTCCAATGCAGCTCATCTTCGGAATAGGACAATTCCAGAGGTTTGTGAGGTTAACAATAGCAGACAATTTTATTACAGATTATTTTTACTTTTGATAGTTTGAGTTCTGTCAATCAATTATTGCATGGCTCTCCCATATTCGTTTCTACAGGGTTAGGGTTAGGGTATTGCAACATGTAATGTATGCACTCTCTATTCATTGTTAATCATGCAGCATGTCCCTTACTTGTCAGCAACCCAGCCTAGCAGCAGGCAGCCGATACAGCGCCCCAGCATGTAGGCCCCTGTGATGGTGTTTGCATGTCCTTTCCTGTCACATACCAGGTCCCACTGTTATGAGACAATAATAAGAATAATACATGAAGTATGGAATTGTAGAGTTTGGATGCAAAATGACATAACAGCGTTCCTAATAGGGACACATATAGGGACAAAAATCTGACAAAAAAGAAGATTAGGGAGAGTAAAATATAATCCTCAAACAGTATGGTAAGGTCCAAACAAGAATGAAACATAAATATTGAGTACAGATAAGTGTTGCATAGGAATGCATTGTACTTGCCTCTGTGACAGCACTGTCTGGATAGAAGGACTCCCCGTATGTCCAGGAACTGCATTCTTCTGTCATCTCTGTCCAGCCTGAGTCTCCACCGTATGTACAGTTCACAAATCCTGATGTGTTAGTAAGGTACATCTGCAGCAAAGTATGCACTATCATTTATGATCTATCATTATCAGTTCTTTTATCAACTGATTTTCATCATGAGGCAAACATGGAGCAGTTTTATTGAGACCAACCTGGTTATCATATCATTAAATCTCTCCTGTCTTATGATGTGCATACATATTCTGCACATGGAAGGGAAGGACATTTGGGATGGGGTGCCTATATGTGCCATGTAGTGAATACTCACCTTACAGGGGTCAGGTATACACCCCCCATCCTGTGTACATGTACTGGGTACTCCCCACCTGCCCCACTCATCCTGAGTACAGTTATAGGGTACAGGGGATGGGGTGCACGTATGGGGCGGGGTGCTAGCATAGAACACCGGGCCGAGTGTGTAGAAGGCGTAGGTGATGCAGTCTAGCGAGACAATGGTAATAAGAAGTAGCTGGTACCGTCCAAGGATCCCCAGATGACCTTCCATGAAGGCGTCATAACTGTAGGACACCATCCTTGCCTGTGCAACACAAAATACAAATTTTATCACACAATGTCATACTGAAAATGGCATATTTAAAGATATGAGTGGTCCAGTGATCCAATGTTTGGCCAATGTATACATGTGTAGGGGTTTCATATGCGTACAACACGAACACAGGTTCCAAATTCGGTTTGAATGCAACAGGTTTTTATTCGATCACAGCCTCAAAAGTACACGAAGGTTTTCCACTCGGTTCACTTGGTCTTTCAACCATTCGAAGACACACAGGATTCTATCGATAGTTCGAAGCATTAGCGATACCGGACAGTTAAGCCCTGTGCCAGCATGGCTGGTGCAGAGTCCATAACGTGGGAGGGGTGTAGGTGCCCCTGTCAAAGCGAAGGTACGAAAGGTGTGGGTCAGAGCTCGTCCTAGGACGAACTGGTGAGGTAGCCAACCTCGGCCTCTTATATACCCTGAGCGCGGACCAAGCAGTGTCGACGTGGCACTCCTCCGTAGCGCCGTCTGGAGTGCCCTGCCCGGCTCCGCTACCGGATAACCGAAAGGACATGGCTTAAGTGTTGCCACCTAGTGTCCGTTGGAGGCACTTACCGCTCTGACTCCACGGACCTTATATGTACACGTATTATTCGTGCCCCTACATCACCCCCACCAGATTATAACAAGGGTCGAAATACATCTGATATACTCGAATATGGGAGAATAATATCAGTGTACATGATGACAATACCGGGGTACATTTGAAGGTACGATATACGTTTTTACACATACATGTAGAAAGCACAATTATAGATTTTTAGATTTTACCTGTTACACCAAACAACACTTACATCTCTATGTACAAAACAGGGATCTTACAGATCCAACACTATAACGACAAGATAGATACGTGAGTATCCATCTTTAATAAAGATATGAATATATACGAATATATGTTCTATACTATTTCTAACTATAGTGATCACAGTTCTGTATGGTTTTCGTTGAGATACAATATTGGTTACTACATTAATCATTTTAAGGTAAGTTAAGATTGCACAATATGTGACATTTTTTAGGACGGAATGACACAGAAGTAATGGCTCGAAAATATTTATGTGGGCGAACCGTCCCTGGAGAGGTAATTACGTGAACTATTGGAATTATATAAAATACTTGGAACCAACATAGTTGTGACATTAACTCTTATAACCAAGGAATGTAGTAATATTAGCCTCCATATGAGGCAACCGATATGTGACTTTATATCTTAAAAATAGATATACTCTCGAAATCCGAATACCAGTTGTTATGTCCAAAAAGAAAATTTTTGGAGATAAAGGTAGGTATTGAACACTATGTACAGTTTTGGTTCGAATCATAGTATGCAGTATAAGTTATACTACTTAAAGTATGAACACCCTTCTCTTTTTTTTCTTTTTTTTTAGACAACGAAGACATTTCTTGACAATTATGCATTTTACACCTGGCTTATGTTTACCTTCGAATCATGACCTTAATCATGGATGTTTTATAATAACAACACAATTATTACAGTATCATCGAAGCATCATATGCACAACTCCTCAATCACACAATCGAACAGTCGAACACTCAAGTTACCTTATAAGTCCTTCACTAAGCTCTGGAGTTCTTCGAGTGACCCACTCCATTGGGTGAGTCCTATCCCGAATACCCGAATGAACTTAACGTTCAGCGCCTTCATAGTTTTGGCCTGATCGTCCAGAGTGTCTTCTGCAGCTTTCTGCAGACAACGAGCTGTTGAGAGTTCTTTCTTCGATTGTGCCAGCTGCTTGGTGAGTTCGATCACCTTATCTGGCTCCGATTGTTCGTCAATCCGTTGTTGTTCGAAGATCTTCCTCAGCCTTTCGACCTCCTTGCCCTGCATGGTGATGGCATAGTCGGCTGATGCTCTTGCCACACCGGCTGCATATCGTTGCATGCCAGCCAGGTGTTCCTGCAACCATCGTTCGTATAGCTCCTTATGCAGCACTGCATCCGGAGCCTTCGGAGACTCGAAGTAGTCCTTCGGAATCTGTACCCTCGGCCGAATATTTTCACCACTTATCATCAGGTCATACCACTGGTTTGGATCCACTGCCGGTTCCTCACGAACGTTGGGCTTATAGGGCACAGTGGCAGTGGTGGTAGTGGTGGTGAGTAGGGTGGCTGCAACAGTTGCTGCTTTCCCTCCTCCAGTAGTTGTCGTTGGTGTGGTGGTAACTGGGTTCGAAGTGGTCACTGGAACCGAGTCCACCACAGGCTCAGTTTTCATGGATGTTGAATCCGCACTAGTAGCAGGGGTTTTACGCCCCACCGACTTTTTAGAACTGTCAGCCTTTGGTTTCACCTTATCTTCTGCCCGAGGAGTGAGGTTGGTGGTCGTCACCACCAAGTCCTTTTTCCCAGGCAGCACAAAGTGATCCGAATCCGCCATCTCCACGTCCCGTGAGTCCGGTTGGCGGATGGCATCCCTTACAGAGATGCCCGTAGGGAGATTTTTGTACGGATCCTTCTCAGTCTGTACCTCCGGACCAGGAAAGTCCATTGAAGGGTACTCAGCCCTACTAGCCAGGTTACCAGGGGTCAGAGGACGAAGGGTTTGCAGCTGGGAACGACCCTTGGGGGCTGAGAAGTCCGGACCATAGTTAGGACGCAAGTCCTTCAGTGGGGACCGGTGCTCAATCGTTGTCGCGCGTCCTCGTGCTGCAGTTGGAGCTCTCGGAGCCGGAGCCTCCGATTTGACCTTTTTACAGTCAGGTTCGGAAGTGGCTGGACTCCTGTTCTCACTTCGTTTCCCTGGAAGGGGGTTGGCCGCTCTCCAGTCGTACAACTCCTTGTACAAGGTGTCGTTCAGGTCCAGTCGACCACGTCGATCTGTACGCTGGAAGACAGCTGATTGCTTCGAATTCCGGGTTAACTGGACCTTTCCGAATTGGAAGGTCTCAATCGTGATGGTTTCGAACTTTACTTTGTCCAGGCCTGCCACCAGTGATGCATGGAGATCTCCAATGTTCTTTCTGGCCAACATCATGGCTTGGCCATGACATTGTATCAGGTGCTCGATCATTCTGCCTCTTCGAGGGGTCCACATTCCCGAACACCTTTTGTTTGCCTTGCCAGTATCAGCGCAGACATACATCGCACGGTGGTGCATGTGCTTTTCCACGAGATGTCGCATGAATCGAAGACGAGTAGGCATGGGGCGGTTCTCGTGTACGTAGTAGCTGCGACAGGAATCGAATGGGCAATCCTCCCTTACCCCTTCCTTGTACCGGGCCATCGCCCATCGTATTTTGGGGCGGCCCTCATGGTTGTAGTAGGTCTCGGGGAACTGTTTTCGATCCAGCAGCCGACCGAACCAGTTTTCTGTCCATGACCAGGAACTGGGTGAACCCATATTGGATCTCATCCATTCTTCGTCATCAGACAATCCTTCATGGTCCGTTTCTTTGGGACACGAATACATCTCCCTCGATCGCTTGCAGTGTTCCATGCACTCGGGCCTAAATTTCTTGAAGCCCCCGCTGGCGTTCCGCCAAATCATGTCCTCCACCCGAGAACCTGGAACGTCTGCCGAGGCACCTGCCCCTGCAGCTGGAGGGGGCGACGAAACCACTGGTGGCGTGTTCGAATGCCCTGGCTCGGAGGACGTAGACGGAGATGCAGGCACCTCGACCTGCAATGGAGTCTTGGTCGGAGTTGCTGGAGGGGTCGAATGCGTCCGGGTGGGTGCCCTAGGAGGCGTCGAAGGGGTAGAGGCCGTACCGGATACTACGTCCACCAACCTCACGGTTGGGGACATATTAATCGCAGTAGTTTGGGGAGGCGAAGGATGAGGTACACAGGGCTGTCGTGCCTCACTCTTCTTCGCCTTCCGTTTCTGGCTCTTTGGAAGTTCGAAGGGGACCTCCTCCATATCCGAAGCGTCGGATAAGGACCGTCCTTTTTGTTGTGGATTGGGGTTCTTACGGGACTGGGCTCGAGTCATCGGCGTTCTGGGGGCAGTTTGCATAGCTTCCAGAGTTAGCCGTAACTGTTCATTGGCTGCCCTGAGTTCATCGGATTCTCTGACCACCTGAGCATAACGAACTTCCTGCTCAACTGATCCTGAGGTATCCGAATGGATCTCCCGCGGAGCCAACTCCACGACAGCCGAGTCTCCTTCGAATGGGACTGGTAAAGGTCCCGGAGCTTTCGGAAGAGATTCGGATGGAGACTCAGTAGTCCCGGTGGTAGTAGTTGGTTCTTCGAATGACGTTGAAGCCGACTGGGAAGTACTCGAAGAGCACTCGGACTGAACTGGGGCAGGTTCGGATACCTCGGACATAGGCGGAGTATCTGGAGGAGTACTAGTGTTGGAAGTTTTACGACTACCTTTGGTCTTGGTAAATTTCTTTTTCTTCCCCTTCGTACTGGTCGTGCTCCCATCACTTGAGGGCACTGCTTCCTCCATAGCCTTGGCTTGCTGGAGATGCCGAAAGTTCGTACCACATCGCAGTAGGATTTTTCCAAAGATCTCGTTTTTATATGCTCCCCGGATGGCTCCTTCGTAACTCTCTAGCCAAGTACCCTCATGGTGGTCGAATCCATGTTCCTCCAGCTTGTCCAGCACCATCGACATGAGTGTGGGATGTAGTTTCAGCGAGGAATCGAATGGCGACTCGCACGACAGCACTTCCATAAGTTGTTGCTGGGCCAGCGATGTTCGCACAACGTCCTCCATCTCTTCGTCAGATACTGCATGGATAGGCAATTTCTGGCTTACCTCTTCCAACTCCGGCATCTCGTCCTCTTCCTCATCACCTGCTGCGTTAAGCCGGGTTGACGTCGAATTGTCTATGTCTTTCGAAGCAACACGTTTTGGGACATTGCGCCACGGCAACGGCCCTAGGTTGACTGTAGCCGGGGGTGGCATGGCCATGCTGTCCCGATCAGCCGTCGAATAGGAGCCAATCCCCGCCACACGAACGGTAACCGCACTCCCGGTGGATTCAGAGGCGGATTCATAATCCGACTCATGAGCGTTGTCGAATTGGCCATCGTCCATCCCGAACAGATCTATCTCGTCGGATTGGAGGCCCTCACCGGGGGTGTACTGCTCCTCCATCGCAGTCGAATGTTTTCAACGAAAACGAAGTTTAATAATCGAAGATTTGCGGAGTACGAAGCTCCGCGTGTCCTAATGACACTATGAGCGGGGACTAACCAGGTTGGCGTGTATTATGATGTGGTTTTGGAGACTTTTGGTCGACTACAAGTCCCTTCTTCCTCCTCCTTTGCCCTGCAGCGTCCGTGCGTCTTCTTGGCACTGATCCAATATGGCGACCGCCCTTCTTGTCTCGTGATGCCACGCCCGCCGCGGGAGCAAAGGTCAACCAATCAGCGTTCACGCTTCACCGGATAGCCCTTTTCCGACGGATAACACGGCGGGAGACGCTCGCGTTTCCCGCCACTAATCGAACGGGTAGCTCACCGGAGTGTAATCCTTATTGAGTCAGTTCCACAGTACCAGGGATACCGCTAATCATGAATTCTTCAGGAGTGTAGGCAAATGTCATTACGGGTAACATAAGAATACCCGCCGGATAGTTCCGTCTGCCACCCTCGGGGACGTTCATGATCAACACCCACCCTAGCTCTGCTCACTCGACAGCAATTAGGTCTGTACTACCATCATGGAATCGAAACTTCTTGTTGTGTATACAAATTAGGTCACAGCAGTCCCCGGGTTATGCCGTGGACTGCGCCTTAACCCCACCTTGGGTTCTTTAGACCTGGTTGTCCGGGAAGATTCGACAGGATGTCCAGTAGTCAATTGGACAGCCCTCCTCCCCTTCAGACCTTCATTTGCCGAGACTTTTTTTCCGCACTTTTTATCCTTCTTGCTAGAAGCTCGAATTGGTAAATTTTTTTTAGGCCTACCCCGGCCCTGCTTTAATTTACCAATACCAGGAGGCATAGGTTTTTTCTCATCTGAGGGTATCACTAGTTTCCTAGGTCTACCAGGACCACGTCGTTTCGGGGTGGTCGCTCTCCACTCAGTGTTATCTGACTTCGAATGCTCTCCTGGCTTCGAATGCGCTGAAGCATCACCCTGCCACCGACGTAGGCGAGCTACATTGGATTTATACAGGCGTCCCAACAAGGATTTAATCACCACAGTGGATTCTGAAACAATCCGAACCACAGTAAAGGGACCATCCCAGTTGGGTGACAACTTTAGCTGCTGTAGGGGGTCGTGTAGCCTAACTACTTCATCCCCCACTCGAAAGGACCTAAGTTTCAAACCTACGTCATAGCCCACTTTTTGCCATGAAGCAGATTTGCTTAGTTCACATCGAACCATCTCGTATGCGGACTTGAATTGATCCCTCAATGCCTCCACGAACATCACCTGACAGGGTGTTTCAGCGTTTATCCCAGCTACGCCAAACACCAAGTCAGCAGGCATAATCAAATCCTCTCCGAATACCAACAAATTGGGGGAACAACCGGTGGAAGCATGCACCGTACTATTATAAGCATGTACCACAAACTCGCATTGCTCGTCCCAATCATCCATCTGACTGTTGACCAGAGGCTTCAGGACTTGTATCAAGGTTCTGTTGAACCTTTCTACTTGACCATCAGACTGAGGCCTGTACGGATTCGTTCTGGTTTTGCATATAGCAAGGTTTTGGCACATTGCTGCCCATAACTCAGATTCGAATTCTCTGCCTTGATCACTATGCAACATCAAGGGTACGCCTAGATGAAGCACCCAACCCTTTACAAATGCACGAGCACATGTATGAGCCTTGTGATCTTTCAGAGGAAACACCCTAGTATACTTCGAATAGTAGTCGGAGATCACCATCATGCACGTGTTTCCATCAGGAGTGGTTTTTAGGCCACTAATGATATCAACCGCTATGCGTGCAAATCTAACTCCCCAAAGCTCTTGAGTTAGTGGCAACTTCCCCAGGCCTTCACCTGGTTTGCTCAGACAACAATCTGGACAAGTAGAGATCCACCTAAGCAGATCTTTACTCATGCCAGGCCAGTAATACCTTCTGGAGAGTCGCGCAAGGGAGCGCTTCTTTCCAAAATGTCCACTGGTCTGATGTCCATGTACGAAATACATGATGTCCCTTCGCATAGCTGTGGGTATCACGATTTGTCGAATTTTGGCCTTGTACGGTGTTATCTTCCACCTACATAAGATACCGTCAACAACAGTTAGCTCAGACCATTGAGCAAGTAGCTGTCTCATTTCCCGGTTCTCAATCGAAATGGCTGGTCTTTGTGGTTGGGCACCACTGGAGACCTGTTCTATTAGTCTCGAAATGACAGCATCACCCTTCTGGAATTGCCTGATAGTTTCGGTGGACCATTCCATTGCTTTAGAATGTCCTACATCATACGGCATTCGAACTCCAGCTATTACAGCATTATGGGCTCCACAATCATCGCAATCCATTCTAGAACATTTCCGTATGGGTCTTCTCGAAAGGGCATCAGCATTGATATGCTTGCTCCCTGCTCTGTGTTGGATTTGGCTATTTTCCAACCCGAACTCGGACAAGTGGGTCAGCCATCGACCGATCATTCCCTCTGCTTCCTTAAAGTTTAACAGCCACCTTAAGGACGAGTGATCTGTCCGTAAAGTAAAGTCACCTCCCCAAAGGAAGTGCTTAAACTTCTTCGTATACACCACTACCGCCAACAATTCGCGCTTAGTGGTACAGTAATTCCTCTGAGCTTTATTGAGGGTATTACTAGCGAAAGCCAGTGGCACTTCTATCCCCTCTTGCATCTGGGATAGAGCAGCACCTATACTGTCATTACTGGCGTCTGTGTCCAGTATGAAATGTCCATCAGCTGTTGGATATTTCAAAACTGGGGTGGTTCGAAATAGGTTCTTCACGGCTTCGAATGCTAGATCTTGTTCCGGACCCCATGGGAAAGGCTCCTTCCTTCTACCCGGAGTCCAGTGAGCTAGAGCCTGCATAGGCTGAGCGATTCTGGCATACCCCGGTAGGAAGTCTCTGTAGTAACTACAGAAGCCCAGAAAGGACCGTATGTCTTTAGGTCCCTCTGGCTTTTCCCATTCCGATACAACATCTAGTTTCTCAGGATCCGCCTTAACCCCCTCAGTGGATATTATCCGACCGAGATAGTTAATAGAAGTCCTAAATAGGTGACACTTCTTTGGTTTCAATTTCAAACCATGGGTTATCAACCTCTCGAAAATTTTGACTAAAGTAGCCAGGCACGATTCGAAGGTCTTCCCGAAGACAATTACGTCGTCCAGGTACACCAAACACTCCTTCCATAACAGATCACTCAACAGAGATTCCATCATGGCTTCGAATGTTGCAGGGGCGTTACACAATCCAAACGGCATCACATTGTACTGGAAAAGACCGACATGGCTCGAAAAAGCTGTTTTTTCCTGGTCCTCTTCCTTCATTCCAACTTGCCAGTATCCGGATTGCAAATCCAGCGTACAGAACCATTGGTTTCCGCCCAGGGAATCAATAGTCTCGTCTATACGGGGGAGAGGATAGGAGTTTTTCTTAGTACAGCCATTTAATTTTCGATAATCTATGCAGAAGCGAATTGTGCCGTCTTTCTTAGTCACCATCTGAACAGGACTGGACCAGGGGCTAGTGCTGGGAACAATCACCCCTAATCTCAGCTGATCAGCGATTTCCTTCTCGGCCATCAATTTCTTCTTCAAAGGTAGGCGTCTATAAGGGATTTTGAAAGGTACAGCGTCCTCTGTAGCGATGGAATGTAGCACCTTATCAGTTCGCCCCAAACCAGTGGGCTCCCCGAAGGCTGCATCATATTCCACCAATACCCGTCTCAACTGATCTTTCTGGTCCCCCGTCACCAAGCTCGAATCGTCCACCAACTTTTGGAGTTCCGGACGCAAATCGGACATCCCTTCAAGGTTCGGTTTGGTATCTTCTGAGAGTATACTGGTGCTTGCCTGTGCAACGATCACCTGCCCCACGGGAGTACCTTTCATCAGATAACGGACTTCACCCCCAGGATTCGAAATAGGAATTAAATTCCTGCTGCCACTGCCTACGAAAGTATCTGCACTCTCGAGTCCAATTGATGCAAGTCTCACCACATCGGGTTCAACCACCGCCATCTGGTCTCGGAAGATACTGTCACTCGAAAACAGCACATCACATGTCTGTCCTGGGGGTATCTTAACCGTCTGTACCACCGAGGCTACAGAAGATACCTTTCTCAACACGCATTGTACGGCCACCTTGTATGGATGTTCTATCTTTAACATCCCCCTACAAGGTTCCAACATTGCACCGTACAACGCAGCGAAATCTAATCCGATGATGCCATCATCACTCAGATCAGCAATAGTAGGGGACAGAAGGTAATCCTGTCCACCTATATTGATTTCGAAAAATGCTTTACCAAACGTCTGCATGCAGCTACCGTCGGCCGAATGAGCTTTTACCCTCGTTGTGAAGTTATCCGGCTCATCGGCTACAAGGTCATAGAATCTCTTAGAGATCATGGAGTGACTAGCTCCAGTATCCACTAGAAATTCTGCGGACCTTCCCTTCACTGCTACAGTCAAATACCACCTCTTCCCATCCAGTGGTGATGGGTTAACGGTGAAACGTTCGAAATCCTTAGTGACACCAAGATCTACTCCCCGTCGTTTCAAGTGCTTCAAACAGGGATGATCCGGGGACAATCGGGCACTGCTGACTACTTCCAGCTCCTGTATCCAATTCGCCGCTTCCCCAGTACTTCCTCCTCGGACGTCTACTTTTCTGGGTTCATTGGACATACTTAGAAGGGACTGATCAGGCCCCTCCTCTAAGTTTCCAATCTCTACTGCACCTCGGACTTCCTCGCTTGCACCGCTGGCGATAAGTTGGCTTTCCTTCACCTTAGGGGTTACTACCTTGCCATCCAGAGCAACCCCGTCTAGTTTTCCGTTTTCTTCTCCTCAGGCTTTGGTACCGGCTTCTCAGCTGGGCATTCTGCAGCAAAGTGTCCCAGGACCTGACACCTGTAACACTTCCTAGTGGTCTTGTCCACTCTCGGCTTCGAATTCCTCCCTGTTGATTGCTGGTTTCCAGACATCAAGTCAGTCAACCTTAACAGAAGTTCTTCCATAGAACTGGGAGTTGAGGATGTAGTCGAAGGTGCGCTTGTAGCTCCTGGGGTCACAGGTGGTGTTTTCCTGTCAGCCTTCGGATAGCGCTTCGAATTCGAATTGGAATAAGATTTGCCGCTATTCCTTTGAGCAACTGCGCCAATCTCCTCCTCCCTTCCAGAATCACCTTCCTCTGTATCAGAGGCTGGTGGGTCTTGTACCACACTGGAAGTTCTCGAAAGTACTCTCGAAGATAGCAGATGCCGTTTCCTGTCATAGTCTTCTATGGCCATGAACAAATCAGTGAGAGAAGTTCCAGCCTTCCAACTATCACATGCTGCGGTCCGTTCATCCGAATCCCTTAATCCCTCGATGAATTGCGAGAACAAATCATCTAGGAACTGTGGGTCATCTAACTGCCATCTTGGTCTAGCCCTTTGCAAGAGAGATTGCAATTCTAGACCGAACACACGGTGCGACTCGTTTGGCTTTTGAGTCCGTTTCCGAAACAATCGAAGCGGGTCCTCATTACCCACATTACCTATCAGGTAACTGGCGCATTCCACCAATTGGGTAAACGATCCGGCACCATGCATCGTTCTCCATCTCGAAACAGCTAGCTTGCCTGGGCCATTTCTCAATGCCCGTAAAAGCTCGTCCAACGATTCCTCTTCTGACCACCGATTATACCTCATATCGTCCATGAAGTCTGCGAACCAGTCCTGCCATGGCTGTCTTCCTGTGAACGGAGTCGGAGTGCTTGCAGTGCGTCTAGCAGCGTTGTGGTTGTCCCTGTGCAACAGAAACGACTGCTCAATGCTCCAGTCGACGATATCGGCATTATCAGCTTGTCTGCTAACACAGTCCACTCCCATCTCAGCAATGCAGGGGTTCTTGTCGTAAATCAATTTCATCCCAGGGGACATTGATTCGTGGCGAGATACTCGTCTACCTGCATGTGTAGGAGATCTCCCTGGCCTCCTTGAGGGCCCACTCGAACGTTCATTCGGATCAGATCTCGAAGATCTCTCATTCGAACCCGTACGGCTCGGTCTCTCTCGAGAGCTAGAACGACTGGGAGGGTTCGAATGGTCGTCATCATACGACGTTGGGCGTTGGTCACGCCGTGAAGATCTTCCATCCGGATCCCCCGTATCAATGGTCACTCGAGTTGCCTCTTCATCTCGTTTCTTCTGTAAATCTTCCACCTCCCTGATCAGATGATCCTTTTCGTCCATCATCGCCTTGGTTGCTTCCCGTATCGTATCATGGAGCTCGTCCGAATCATGTATGGTCTTATCTTGACGTTGTTCTAGAGCTTCAGTACGTCGCCGCAAGACATTTTGTTGATGAGCGAACTGGTTTTCCATATGTTCCAGTTCCGCTTTCGTTGTGTCTAAGCGGTTCTGTTTCTTCATTGTTGCCCCGTCTAAATCTTCATTCTTGTTCCGGAGCTGTACCAACCGATGACTCAAAGCTTCAAACTCTTCATTCATCCTGTCCATCTCTGCAATCCTTGCTCCCTCGAAACGATTCTTCTCTTCTTCGAAATGACGACGTGTCACTTCCTGTCGCTGGTGTCGTTCAGCATGCAGCATGCTCATGCCTTGTGTTGGCATAGGAGCAATGTGTCTCTTCGAACCGCCAGTTTCAAACAAAGAATCATCTAGGTTTGACCCCAGATCTTTTCGAATAGAATCAGGATTGCCTCTCCTTGGTTCTGGTGTAGAACTCGAACGGTTTGGCCCATAGTGTTTCTCAAGGGCTGCTACCACCTCCGGATCTGGACTCGAAATAGGATGAAGGGACGCTCCACCCTTTGCCTGTTCAGCCATGTTAACCCAACCGACTGTGCTATTCTGTGTTTCACCCGAACTGGTCACGGCACCAATGTAGGGGTTTCATATGCGTACAACACGAACACAGGTTCCAAATTCGGTTTGAATGCAACAGGTTTTTATTCGATCACAGCCTCAAAAGTACACGAAGGTTTTCCACTCGGTTCACTTGGTCTTTCAACCATTCGAAGACACACAGGATTCTATCGATAGTTCGAAGCATTAGCGATACCGGACAGTTAAGCCCTGTGCCAGCATGGCTGGTGCAGAGTCCATAACGTGGGAGGGGTGTAGGTGCCCCTGTCAAAGCGAAGGTACGAAAGGTGTGGGTCAGAGCTCGTCCTAGGACGAACTGGTGAGGTAGCCAACCTCGGCCTCTTATATACCCTGAGCGCGGACCAAGCAGTGTCGACGTGGCACTGCTCCGTAGCGCCGTCTGGAGTGCCCTGCCCGGCTCCGCTACCGGATAACCGAAAGGACATGGCTTAAGTGTTGCCACCTAGTGTCCGTTGGAGGCACTTACCGCTCTGACTCCACGGACCTTATATGTACACGTATTATTCGTGCCCCTACACATGCATTATGATTTGGTCCCATGTTGGAATTCGGATACAAAAATTAATGTATTGGCTCCGTTCTTGCTTGACCAATAGCATTAGATGAAGGATTTAGACACAAACTATGGAGCTAAATCTGTTCAAAGAAGTTGTGGCAGTCAAGTATCACACATTTATTTACCATTTTTGTCTTTGCTTTTCATCTTAATCTCACCCTAAAGAGGTAAGAAATGACTCAAACTGGACTATCATTAGCACTTTTTGCTTTATCCCATACTTCCACATAGTTATGCATTATCATATCATTGTAACCACAAAAATGGTATATAGGCCCTATGTTTATCAGATGATTTTACAATTTTTACCATTTTTGAACCTTTGAAATGTTTTTCATGTTCCATTACCTAGAGCATCACTATAAGCTAGAAATCACATATATATATATATGTTATATCTTAAGATTCCAAACTGATTTGCACATAAATTGTAAAGCTCAATAACACTTTAGAGCTTATAGATGGAAAATTCCTTAAATAAAAGAAACGCCTCCAGATAATTATGTCCAGATCCAATTTTTATCCTTAGACATTAATTATATACGCTATTTATACCCCAAAAATATGTTAGCATCAAAATAATCCCAAACATTATGTTTTTGTTCCAAAAAAGTTTCAAAGCTATTAAGTTCTCTGATTAAGAACAGATATGGAAAAAAAATATTTGAGAGCACAATGGTATATCACGTGCAAAATTTCAACAATAATTGACTAAATTATCCACTCACACACAAATGAACCTCTATAGACCCCTTAACTACATCTCCCAGCATCACCAGTGTGAATTTTGGGGTGCTCCAGGGATCAGCTCGCGTAAAGTATATTTATTTTAATCCTGATTTGTTTTTGACATGGTTATACAATATACAGTATTAAATGAGTCAAATAATGCACATAGATACCGCTGATGTTCATAGACCATCATAAGACTACACCGTAAAAAAACTTCCGTCAAAATAAAGGAGATTCACTGGCACCACTGGGTGCTGGACTTTCACCGTTAAAATAATGGTCATTGTTGTTTCAAGTTCACCGTAATTTTAACGGTGAAAGTCCGGCACCCAGTGGTGCCAGTGAATCACTGTTATTCTAACAGAATACGGGACATCACTGTCATTTCAAAACAGTGCCTAAACAATAGCTATATATTGGTATTTGGTGTAATTTAACTCATTTATCCCTGTATTTTTCCACCCATTTATCCACTTATACCTAACTCTATGCTCAATATGGTTCCATGCCAAATTTGGTACCATGTCCAATCGGCAATAGCATCTTAGTGTCAAGACTTCATGCCTAATCATTAGGAATCAGTCTATGAGAGCCTTATAAAATGCTTCATGACACTTTGTAATGCAAGTCCATGACAAGAAGTCACTCTAGGATGGCTACAGAGCAAACCTTACAGCTGTTTATCTCTATATGTTTCTTATTACCACAAAAATGGTGTTCTTAGCATGCATGAAAATCTCCTCATGAACCAAACTGCCACCTGGTGTGATAAAACTATACATCAATTAAGGCTTCACCATAAAAAAATAAACTTTCGCTGTACTGAATTACAGGTATTCAAAGTAAAATGGTTCGATTTTACATTGCCACACTGTAATAATATATAATGATGATCCACGGTAAAATTTTACATTGATTCTCTGTATTTCAATTGAATATTTTTACTAGACATAGCTTCACAGTAAATGAATAAACTGTGTTTCATCATACTGGATTACAGATATTCACAGTAAAATTGGTTGACTTAACATTGCCTCACTGTAATCACATTTACTATGATCCACTGTAAAGTTTTGCATTGATTCTCTGTATATTCAACGGAATATTTTTACAGTGTATTCCAGAAGAAACTCGTTTCTTGTCACTAAGCGATGAGAAATATGATGTGGCTGCTTTCCCCCCCCCCCCCCCCCTTTCTCTGTGGAGGAACAAATGGGTTGGGGAAGCTAGGTTCTTGGTGAACTAGATTCACGTGTAGCAATTAAGAGATAAAGGATATACAAAAGTTGTGAATATACATGGATGTTTCTTCTAACCCATTGCATTGGCAGCACTGCAAACTTTAATGTTGATACCAAATATGCCCACATTCGTCCATTATTATCATGTCTATAAACTGCTTTTAATACCACTTCAGCCAAATGAATGTAATAAACTGGTAGGCCCTATCCCCGATGAAAGGTCTTCAGCAAATCAGCAAAATAAACAAACGTTAACACAACTACAATAACAGAAATAAGTTTAGAAGTTTTATTTGTAACTTTAACAAGTTCATAACGAGATATCACAACGTTTCAACAAAACAATTTAAATAAAAATCCAAATTGAAATAAAAAAAATAAAAAAAGCTGATTATGCGTATGCACCCAAAGCCATATGTACCTATAGCACATGAACCCCCATCTTATAATAAGGGTACAATAAATGATTATAATGACTATAATTAGGGTACAATAAATGAGTGGATTACAGACTTTGTCAATAGAATATTTTCTGGATCAATCAATGCATGTATCTTTTCATGCATATGCCTAGATCTAATAACTTGAATCGTGTCCTGTTATTGGTTTTGTTGAGAGTCTACCAATTCTGGGATCTGCATCTCTGCTTTCGTGTATTTAGCCTTTGCTTTCCGGCATCCCCTAATAAAGAAATAAATTACAATATACATGATCCATAGATTATGAATAGATTGAGTGTTGTAATCCAGCCTCTTATTACTGGTCATTGGATGAATAAGCATTACAACACTAGACTTTCTAATGGTTGCCAGATCTAAATTGCTTGATCAATCAGATAAAAGCAGTTTTTCTTTTTTTAACATAGTCTATCCATCTCACCAGTGAACAATATCTTCAAACTACCTGGGATACTATAGTTACTAACTTAGAGGGTTAAAGCACGAGCAACTTACCCCACTCTGCACATGTTGTGTGCAAGGAAGGCCTCCCCCTCCTGAACAGTTTGGCGCAGCACGGTGCCACGGGTCTCTGGCAGCACCAGGATGAGTAGGCCTGCCACAATAGAGGCCAGCGAGAAGATCACTGCCGGCAGGGACGCATGGATACTCACCTGAAGCATAACCAAATAACTCCTCAAATCAACTCTAACATAGTCAATGTATGGCTCAAATTGTGGCAGCATAACTCCTTAAGTTGACCCTATTATAGATGAAATCCTGAAAAAATATATAGTTTTAATTGATATTTCCCTTTACCTTTGATTTTCGAAAAATTATTGGGGTTTTATAATTTCTATTATTTTTTAGAAAAAAAATAAATTCCCATTCATTTCACTAAAAGCATGATTTAGCGGTGGGAAAAAAAGGAGAATCCACCTCATCTTGTGTAGGCTATACTGAAATGATATATAGACAATAATATACAATATTATCATAACCAATAGACTCTGCATTTCTATTGGACGATCTTCAACACAATTGGAATTAATTAAATTGATTTAGCCTACAATTATTACCATGAGTAAAGCAGTTGATGTATATTTGTACTTGGTGACTTACCAGGAGACCGACATAAGCTGACAGGAAGGAAGCCATACGGGCGGCGGCATTGGTGATACCAAGCGCTACTCCTCGTATCGCTGTAGGGAAGACCTCTGAGACGACAAGCCACGTGATTATAAAGGATATGGTGATGAAGAACTTGCCTGTCATAGATAGCACCACCACCACCCAGCCCAACTCTGAAACACAGCAATATACATTTATTAGGGCTACTATGAACTGTACATAATATACATCATTGACTATTAGATCATGCTAACTTTTCCTCAGCCAAGTTAAGGTCAAATCCCATAACGTGGAAAATGAGCAAGATAGATCTAGATTCTTTCCCTATAAAGGAAAATGAGCAAGATAGATCTAGATTCTTTCCCTTTAAAGTGTTGAGTATTGGACTGGACAATGGCTCCTGTTGAGGGAAGTTACTCACTAAGGCAAGGGTTCTTAGCCGATATTGGGCTTGTCTTAGCTTATATATATATATATATATATATATATATATATATATATATATATATATATATATATAATATATATATATTTCATGTATACCCCTGCATATTGGCTTTGGGAGCAATACACTACATTATCCTGCCTTCTCCAGGTTGCGGGATTTGGCCTTTCGCTACGTTTTAGAACCTGGTATTTCAAATTGACCAATGGGAGAGCAGGGTTTGCGGGTGTCTATATGCCGTAGACCCCATGGTCATTTAGGGTAATTAAAAGGTAATAAAATGGTCATTAAATACCAGGTTCTAAGTCGGATAGATCCCATTAACTCGGGGACTATGTCATTTAGACAGCCTCCCTACGGTCGGTGTCTAAATGCCATAGACCCCTCGTACAGGGATCTATCCTTAACATAGTCTAAAGTAGAAGCGCTCCCAGGTACCATTTAACAGGTCCATCATTGTAGACAGTACCCTAAAGAATATTTCGTCAATTCTCAGTTTAAGCTGTGCATTATAAGCACATGCAACTTGATTAAGGTATCAGCTTATGCCTTGGATATTTTGTTGAGCACCTGTAGTGTATAGTAAATGGCTATTACCTCCAGGTACAACTATTGTCGCAAGTAGAAGAGCTCCTCCGGAAATAAGACATAAACAAAACGGTGGTCGTCTATTGATACGTTCGTAGAAGAAGGCGATGAGGGTATAGGCAGGCAGTTCGATAGCACCCGATATAAAGAAGTTGAGGTATTTGTCACCGGCCAAATTGGACGTGTTAAGGCTGAGTCCGAAAAACACAAAAGAGTTCGCAAAACTGAAAGACAAAACATTTCTTTGATAAGGTCTACTTCTGATGAAGAGATGAACATTTAGGCCTATACATCTATCACAGAACAACTAGATTCATTAACATCATTTCTACCTGTATAGTCTTATTTTTAATCAATTAAAGACATAAAATTTACTTGGTAGTTTTAATATGAAGGTGTATGGTATGCCATAGTTAAGGGGTTAAGTGAATTTGTACTCATACATGAGATTAATTTGTCGCAGTTAATAAATGATAGGTGTTACACTTACAATATATAAGCCATAACAACAGTCATGAGGGCAATCCGTGGAGACCTGACTAAGTCCATGATCGAGGCCTTGCTAACTGACTTCTCCTGAAATTAGCAAACACAGTGAACAAATGAATATTTGTTGAAAACTCAACAGTAGTATGGTGTACATGGTGTTCACTACATTCCTACTGACCAAGGTGATTTCCCTCCTCAGCTGGTATGGTCATGTCATCCAAAACTAAGCAATCTAGTTGGCTGGTGCAAGTGAACCAGGTTAGCTAACCCACAATTCTAAAAGGACACAACTTTATGTTGGTCTTCTAAATAATTTTAGTTTGGTATCAGTTTTTATATCAGGAATGTTCCGGGCTTTTTAGAGCCTCATCAGGTGTGATTCAGGGGAATCAGTTTTTCACAATCTGAAAATGTCTTTCTATCGATTTATTTTCATTTTCCAAAGGGTTTGACCTGCTGCTTGGACTTTTCATTCTAAACTGAGTTTTTGCACTGGGTCTCTGCAAGAGGGATGGATTCCCATATCGTTTAGGGATCTTTTACTTCTATGGACCTTTGGTTCCTTACTCAAAAGTAGGTCAAATATTATTGGGACAAATGTGAGAGAAACATTTAGATTACATGATTTCTCAGTGTATCGACAGCCTATATTATACATAAAATATCTTGCTGTCACAGTACTATATATATAATAATCAGTGTGTACTGGAACCCTGCTAGGGATGTCTTTGACATCCCATTTTTGTTGATTCTGGTTGTCGCGATTTTTTGTCGCGATTTTCCGATTTTTGTTGATGTCAAAATATAGCAGGACACAGCATAAAATTAGCTAAATAAATATGTATTTCTCTGCATGTGAATTTGGTGCATGACATACGCTATTTTCATTCACCCTGGTCTATCCAAAGACCCCAGATTTCATGGTAAGGGATTGATATTTGTTTTTAGGATTATAATTGTAAGCCTTTTTGAAATTAACTTTTAGGCACTGTTAGGCTTATTTTTAGGCTTATGGATATCTTTTGTTCTAGATAGAATATTTACAAAATTCTCTCAGTTCTGAAAAGAGGATTTTCCCAGTTTTCCAGGGATAAAAGAGTGTATCGATATAATGATTTTCTCGATGCGATAATCAGAATTAAGGAAATGTCGGTATTTCGATTTGGGGGTATCAATGACATCACTAGACCCTGCACTAAGGGCCTTTTTCACAGATCATGTCATTATGATTCTGCAATGTGGTGCTTACCTCTGCCACAATGTCCCAGTGTTCCGGTAGTTTCACCTTGTTGAACTTTGCCATTTTCTCAATAAATTGCCTTGCTTCCTCCTTGCGTTCTTTCAAAAGTAGCCATCGGGGAGACTCTGGTAGCGCTCTGATATAAGATAGTAAAATACTGATGAAATGACTGAGGACGTAATGGTAAAACAATGTAGGCCTATGTTGTTTAGCCCTTTAAGGGCCTCATTGTACTTTCAAAACTTAATGACCTTAGTCAGCATGAAACATATATGTAGCCTTGGCATGAAATTTGACAGTGCTGCATTCATACATAAAGTGGACAATACAATTTGATGCACTCCTGAGGAGTTGTTGTGATGCTTTAATGCATAACATATGAAGAGTTTGGATGCAAAACGACATAAATCCATCCCAGAATTGAAGCACATAGTGCTTTTTGTAAAGATACCCTGGGGTCAATTATGATAATTTGGTGACGTAATGTGTACTGAGCAGACCCTAATGGCATGAAAAATAGTTAATTTTGGAAAAGTTGTTTGTGGATTATATCTAACCACCCCTAAACATGCCTTTTGCTGAATTTTGTCTCTTTTTTTCGGAAATGGCGCTTATGTCGTTTTGCATCCAAACTCTTCATATATACTCAAGGCCAATAGAGAAAGACATCCTTGTTTATAAAGAAAGTCCTATCAGTTTCCTAAACTGCAGAGGTTTTCAGACATAAATTGCAAAGTGGGGTTTGGAACTATTAAACTTAACCAATGACGAGAAATTTCTTCCCAAATCTCATATAATCGAATTTGGCATTAAGACCTAAAGCAATGCATCGTATGAGTTAAGTAAGGACTAACAGTAGTTCAACGATGAAGATAAAAATTTCTGGTAGTGCGGAGAAGAGCAGCAGGTTCCTCCATTGCCTTACAAAGAAAGCTGCCCCAGCCAGTAGTATTGAGCCCAGCACCCAAAAGAAGCTCCAGTAACCTACGAAGAAGGCTCGCCGTGATGAGTGCAAATACTCCACACCTAAAAAACGTCAAATAACATAAACATAGCACCGGAGAAACTTCATTTAGCCACAAAATATAGAAGAGTCCTTTAATACCTAAAAGAATCAAATTTCTCTTAGCTTTTAAATTAACCATTTAACTTAACCTACTTTTGTATCTTAATAGTTTTTCCCTCTTGAACAAATATTGATGCACCTACCTAGAATGAATCCAACATTGCCCCTGGCCATGTCAAACACTGCAATCAGAAAGCGCAGCACCAAGAACATGTAAAGGTTGGTGACAAACACTGATGACAGAGCACAGATGAAGGTCAAGGCTGTCATACACAACATTGCTTTGCGACGACCGTACCTGAAATACAGGGGCAAAGACCATTGGCTGATTTACACAATATAGCTTTATGACGACCAAACCTTAAACTGCATGCATATCGGGAAGTGAAGGATAAGGGACATACTCCACTGCAGCTCCTCTTTAATTTTTGACAATTGAGGATCCAGAAGATCCAGAACAGTAACTGGCAATTTTAGCATAGATTTGTTTTATTTTGTTTGTGTTTTAATATCATTACTTCTTTAGTTAAAGACACTGAATAAAATAGGTGAGCTAGTTTTGCAGATCAATTGTTGCATGGCATTCTCATAAACTAGACACAGTTAGGACGAGGAAATGGGTTCCCTACCACTACTCCTTCGGTACTAAATCAACTACTTAAAGTCCATCCCGCCTATTTATACGGTTTTGGGGTCTCATGACATCAATCTAGAACCTATGGAGCACTATGATTAAGCAGAAGGAATCAGGTCACATCCTAGTATTTTGTTTTTATAACTTTTACAGTTCAAAAATTGAAATTTTAAGTTGTTGATTTTTCAATCCTGATTTCCAAAAATGTGACATGTACTGGGAAAAGGGACCTTAATGTACCCTGCACTAAGGGCCTTTTTGCAGATCGTGTCACAAATGGAGATTCTGTCCTTTTTCTTAGATTTTCTAAAAGTTGTTTTAGAAAAACAGAGCCAATCATCAGTCTACTGCTCAGTTGAGTATGAGTACTGAGGAGTTTCAACTGTTCACAGGTTCATCAGGTGTATTGCCGCGAAATTATATTTAACAAATCCCACATTTATTAAATTGATTTCTTTTTTAAGTTTTGCATTTTAGTTTTTTATGACCAAAATACTAGATTTTCTTTTACCTTAGTGAGACTTTATAAATGTATACATTTATGGTCTGAGTATACAGTAATTTTCGGAATTTATTTCTGGAAAACTCCATGTAATTTGAACCTGTAGTTTGAACCAACAGTAAGGGTAAATATCAATTATGGCTTTCTCATAAACATTTTTGTGTGGGATTGTAATAAAAATATTAAAAACACATGTATATGCAACCTGTAGTCATTGTCAATTATGCAGCATGTCCCTTACTTGTCAGCAACCCAGCCTAGCAGCAGACAGCCGGCAGAGAGCCCCAGCATGTAGGCCCCAGTGATGTTGTTTGCATGTCCTTTCCTGTCACACACCAGGTCCCACTGTTAAGAGACAGAATAATATATGAAGCATTCAGTGCAATTATTGCAGAGAGCTACTGACGATGGAGATCACTTATACCCTCACTCCAGACCCCAACAGAATTTAGTGGATTTGCAATTCCCCCTAACAGTTAAGGGCCAACACCAAAATTATGTTTTATGACATCAAAATATCTGTTTCATCTGTGTGAAACAGCATGAAGGAGTTCTGGACATAGAGATCCCAGCCTTGAGCCTTGGGGTACCTCATACAGTCGCTCCATTTCCTTTGAAACCTTGCCATTGGACCTTTGGACCAATTTCTAGCTATAGAAATAGTGAGGTCTTCTTTGTTAAGATCTTTAACCCTGCTTTAGGTGAGTTTCTCCACTAGCCTATTATGATCAACGGTATAAAATGCCTTCTTTCTATCCATGTAAACGCATTAGAACATGTGGTTGGTCTTTCTTACTACACTCTGTCTGTAATTGAATGGCCCAGGGTAACATGACATAATGAGACACTACTTACGAATTATCTCCCTCTTAAACCCTGTCTCAAGATATCTTAGTTTAAAAAGTTGTTGGCCATGGATATATTGAATGGTATAGCCATAAAACATTCCAGAACAGAATGAAACATAAATGTCATATTGAGTACAGATAAGTGTTGCATTGGAATACATTGTACCTGCCTCTGTGACGGCACTGTCTGGATAGAAGGACTCCTTGTATGTCCAGGAAATGCATGCTTCTGTCGTCTCTGTCCAGCCTGGGTCTCCACCGTATGTACAGTTCACAAATCCTGATGTGTTAGTAAGGTACATCTGAAGCAAAGTATGCATTATCATGTGTTAGATAGAGATATCACTTCTTTTACCAACTGGTTCATATGGTCATGAGGCAAGCATAGAGCAGTTATATTGAAATCATCTTGATTATCATGTCAATAACATCATCTATAAATTTGTATCTCCCTTTTCTTTGTGTAGCCTACAGGGTATATAATATATGTACAGTTGGATTATTTTGGATGTAGCCTTAATGCATTGATTCATGCAAGCAGGAAGCAGGGAGTCAAAGACATTTGACATGTTGACAAACCAAGCCAGGGTGATCTCTTCTCTGCCTTATGATGTGCATTAGTTCTGTACATGAAAGGGGAACACATTTTGGGGTGGGGTGCCCATTTATGGCATGTAGTGAATACTCACCTTACAGGGGTCGGGTGTACACCCCCCATCCTGTGTACATGTACTGGGTACCCCCCACCTGCCCCACTCCTCCTGAGTACAGTTGTAGGGCACAGGGGAAGGGGTGCATGTATGGGGCGGGGTGCTAGCGTAGAACACCGGACCAAGTGTGTAGAAGGCATAAGTGACGAGGTCTAGGGAGGCGATGGTTATGAGAAGTAGCTGGTACCGTCCAAGGATCCCCAGATGGCTCTCCATGAAGGCGTCATAACTGTAGGACACCATCCTTGCCTGCGCAATGTAAAATACAAGGTTAAACACACATACTGATAGGCCAAACAGTTATCAAATCCCTGGGATAAAAGAATACTTAAGGTGGTTGCTTATCTTGGGTCGAAAGTATCTAGATTTACTCCTAATATTTACCCAATATACCTTACATAATTTGGAACCAAACAGTGAAAAGAAAAATAGGGGGTCCCGAGTTACATTTTAAAATATAGAATTTTGAAAAATAAAAGTAGGTCTCTAAGATCAAACCAGAGAATCATTTATTTTAAGAGCAATGGTAGTAAAAGTATCATCATATTTTTAAAACTTCCCTGAAATATTCTTCAGATCCTTTCTGAATTAATGGTATCCATTTCAATGTATGGTCCCGTGCATAATTCAGTAGTTTTGTGGGCAATTGAAAATAAAAAGTAATAGTAATCAATAAATTGAAGGGTAGTCTAGAGGTTGATTTCAGTATGACAATCTGTAGCCCTGCCTCCGTGGCTTGATAGGATCAGCGCTGAACTTGGACACTGGGGTTGTGAGTTCGCTCCTCGGTCAGTCCTCCCCTTTTACTGACTACTCTATAGGAGAGCCCACACGTCACATATGCAGAAATCGTCGCAATGAACGTGTTTATGAAGGTAGACAACCACCTTAAGATGGAACATTTAAAGACAGCTGTGATCCAAACACCCAATGCTAGACCAATGTATGCATTATAATTGGGTCCCATGCAATTCTGATACAAAACGTATTGGCCCCATTCTAGTCTGACTGATGGCATTGGATGATCCATGAGGGGGTGAGGGGCCAATTAATGCTGTAGAGGATACTGAGTATCCTCTTGTAACCTGATTCGATCTGCTCTGGTTTGGGGATGGTGGTGATAGGTAGTGGTTAGGTGCCCACACTAGGACAGAGTGGATTATTGGGAAGGGTGTGAGAGGGGGTAGACATGGGGAGCCTCACTCCAGAATTCCTTTCTATTTAAACTCAGCCCAAAAATCTAAGAAATTAAACAAAGTAGCCTATCAGTAGCACCTAACCTGTTAACTAATCTCCCAGGATCACTTTTTGGTGTGCACCAGGGCTTAGTTCTTTATCCCCTCTTGTTAATCCTCTTTCTGAATGACCTACCTGACCATGTTAGATTCACAGATATTCAAATGTATGCATATGATATTATTTGGACCAGTGCTGGACAGCCCCGAACAGGCCTTAGAAACCCCCAGATAGATTTTAAGGTTGTACAGCAATAATGTGACTATAAATGAAGAATGGACTGTGATTTGCACCAACAAACATCCTACAGACCCTCCCAAAAACAAACTTTGCAATAAATGTATATACTCATCAGGTTGTAAGTAGTACTTCTTTGTAGTTTAACAATTGGTGGATTCGTAGCATAAAGATGCACATCCTAGAGTCACTTTGTCTAATTGCAATAATACTATTTAAAAAGTTTTCAGATGAAAAGGTTCTTTTCCCAAGGTGTTTAAAAACATAACCATAGAGGTGATAAGATAACAGCCTAGTTAATACACTAGTGTCATCAGGGGTTAACTTTTTAGTCTTTACTGAGGATAGGATAGATTAGTATTGGTCTCATGACGCTAAGATCAAGAGTCCTAGTCCCGGTCAGACCACTTCTCAAAATGTTGCCAACTTGCTCACTACCACGTGACAGTCTACAACATGTGCCCCCTGGTGGTGTGTTGCCGAACTACAAAGGAATCTAGCTACCTTAATGTTGCTAAAAGAAAAGATTTCTTTTCATTGTTTTACTTTCTCACTAGATACCTCATAAAAGCATCTGGACATATCATCAATTAGGTACCAGTAAAGGTCCCCCTTATCCCCATTACAGACTTGCTTCCTACGCCTCTGATTTCCAACAAATTAGTGTGCATATAGAACCCAGTCCCCATTGTTGACTTATTGAAAGGCGTATATAAGTGTTAATAGCATTGGACAATCGCCACTTATTATACATACTTACCAGAAGAGGGCTGTGTTGTTTGATATGATTGGCTTGGTTAGTGCAGTGACCTGATGGTACTTGTCAAACGGTAGACAGTGTTAGTCGCCCTATGGTGACAGGCTGCCAAATTACTAACGCAGTAACTGTGGTACAGTAAAACGTGGCTACAACGTGCATGGATATAACGTTTATAACGAGCGTTTTTGTCATGTTATGTTCTTCTCCCATATATTTCTATAGCAGGGGTTAGAGTTCCCTCTGCTGCTACGTCACAGGGCCTGGAGTGGGGGCGGGCAAACACAGGTTGTCACGTGGTTGGGTAATTTCACCATGATAGTACCACTACCACTTACTGTATTTTGATATGTTCTAATTGTGCCCTAATAATCTTTAGCTTTCACTATAATGATACTTGGTATGTGCATAAGACAATGTAGATCTCATTTAGAGAGATATATCTATTTTTATGATAATTCCTATGTGTGTATCAATTTAACTGGGTGAGATATGGTTCATATAATGATATACCCTATAAAGTATCAACCATGTGGCGTTTGTCCCCCCCCCCATGTTCTATTATCAGGTGCAATCTACAACTCTTAACTCGCCCTCTTAACTCGCCCTATACATGTATATATATATATATATATATATATATATATATATATATATATATATATATATATATATATAATATATATATGCATATATATATGTATATATATATATATATATATATATATATATATATATATATATATATATATATATATATATATATATATATATATATATATTTATAGTCCTAGAAAGTGCACACCCCACTTTCCAGCCGAAGTCTAGACTATGGGTAACTAAAAAAGTGCTCCATCTGTAAACGTGCACTAACAATATTGATTCAATGGAATTGCATGACATGTGACAATTAGGAACATCAGTAGATAATTGGTAATGATTTAATGCTTTGAGCAACCAACATTTGTGATTAGGATGAGGGCCCCATGGATATGCACAATATCTTTAAACCAATAACTTAATTGATTAATGGTATCCTATAAGTATGATATGCAGATTGAGACCTTGTTGTGCATCATTATCAATGGTAACGTTAACAGCATCGTTTTAGATCATACAAATTAAAGTATATACTAAAAGATATAATAATAAGAAAAAGAAAAGCTTTGTTACAGGTCACCCGACCGACCCTATCAAAACACGTTTTTTTAATGCAATTTTGAAGACATTTTTCGTATTTTTATCCTTTTTTTAGTCAATTTTAGGGTCTTCGGAGAGGCTGGCTAGTACTTTCATGTTTAGAAAAAAGAAATCCGACGTACCGATCCTACACTTTCATTCCATGTTACCTGGCCTAAGGTTAGAAAATGTGAAAAAAAGAAAGTTCATAAACATTTAAGTTACGTATTTTGACAACAGCCAGAAATGTTCATTTGTTCACTGAGATATGCATCTAATTATGTTGTCGTTTATAGCTGAGCTGATTGTACATTGTAGGTAGAAAGTGGGTCACTTTGGTGCTTAGCAGTATCCAAACTTTAATTGCTACATTAGCTTAATTAACTGTGACCTGTGATTGAATGCTGGCAACATTCCTAGCTTATAGGGGCTAAAACACAAGTCATAAGAGAACGTGTACTTTGGGTCAGATCAGATCTGACCCAAAGATGTGATTGGTTCAAAATTGCATTAACTTATTCCTGCCATACGCCTTTGTCAAAACCTGCCTATTGCGTTTTAGAACCAAATTCTTCATATCTAATATATATATATATAGTGTATACCAAGGATGGTGCGTTGGGAAGGGGGGGGGGGTGAGTTGTGTTTAGGCTACTGTACCTGGTGCACCCGAGGATCTGATGGGCCGCGTTACTCACCTCCCGACGTTATCGTAAACTGGTGATTTACCCCTCCAGTCCCTGCCCTCCAGTCCCGGCCCTCCAGTGGGCTGCATCTAGTACATTTTTTGTACTTGCGGCAGGCACTGATACTGGAACTACGTAGCGGGGATGCGTATGTACATGCTACAGTGTATAGGGTGCTATGGGAGTTAAATAGATAGTCTATTCATTTACTAAAATCGGATAACACTATAGTTTAGTTGCTAACAACTCACCATCCGGCAATATTGCCTGCGCGTATATGTCACTGGACGTATTTTTTTTTGCTTTGGAAATAGTAGCCTATCTTTTGATAATTTCATGACATTTTTAAACACAGAAGCGTATTAAACTAATTTTCATTAGAAGGTGGCACTCCAACCAGATTCAAGTATAGGTTTTTATGAATGATATCGCATACACACGCATATATTGGAATTGCATAGAAAGTGGAGTTTAACCATTTAAGGGCCGCTGCTGCCTCTGGGCAGCATCTGAAATACCCTTGAAAAACCGCTGCTGCCATAGGGCAGCAACAGTGCTGCCCTATGGCAGCAATACCACTAAATCGCAGCCCCTGCTATGAAACAAAGTATGAGCTTTTTTTTTAATCAATCCAAAAATATTTAACATTAGTACTACATCCCCTTGTCAGAAAGGTTCAAATTATGTCTCCAATACAACTTTTTAAACTACTTAGCCACCATCCCAGGGAGCACATACTTGCAAAGTTGCATATTCCCATGGCATAGGGGCGGTGGTTAAGGCCCAAATTGCATTTCTCAAGGCCAGCAGTTAAAGGGTCAAGCCCCATGCAGCCCCACGTAATTCTGATAAGGGACCCAGACCCCTTTGCCTCACTTTTCCACATGTAGGAAAGGTAAGGTTTCGGAATCATATGTATACAAGTCATACTCTATGGTAATATATAGGCTACCAGGTATTGACAATATTTTTGGAGAGCCTAAACATATGCTGGCTCTCTGTGATAGCTCTCTTATGCCACTGAAACATCAGATAGAGCAAGATTCTGCTAAAATTATTGAACAGATTTACCAAAGGGCGTTTACAGCAACATGCTGACGACGTGGGAGATGCAAAGATGGTAAAAATAGCTTACTTGTGAGTCCCTAAACCCGTGAAGAACTTTTCCCCAGGTTTCGTGTAGGCCTACACTGTTATTGGGTTCTTGGTTCTAGTATCAACTTCCTCGTGCTGCTCCTGGTGTCTATAAACAGCACAACTTCAGTTGCTCGACCAGATTCTAGATTCCTCCCAACTACAACCACTGTAGGGACACCCATGAGGGACATTCTGAAAATAAAAACGTTCACCTTTCAGGAACAGCTTTTTCCTGGGAAGGATGGGGGTGTCAATTCTCCATGAGGAAAACGTTGTAAGTGTACTTTTGTCCTGGGCTGGTGTTTACATGTCCATCTATATAAATCATTACCATAATAATTAATTATTATACTGTATTTCACTTTTTATCTTGGTTTAGAAATATTATGCTTTCAAATGTGTATGTCGTATTACATATTTAACTGGTAATTCATAATGATACTATACAAGTAAGCCAGAAATTGAATAGGAAGATTATGTTGTGAATCGGTTATGGTTATTCAATATGAAAAACAAACAAACTCATAAAGCACATTTGTCACTTACAGGCCGCTGTAGGCATATTAAATGTGCGTTGGCACCTCCAGGGTCCCTGTCCACGACCGTTGGCACTGCTGGCTCGGGGTCCCTAGACTAGTCTACAGCATGTATAAGCAGAGGGCCATGTTGATAGAACGCAACTCGTATTACAAGCTACAAGTACAACAGGTTGTACAATGTCAAAGATGGGAGCCACAGCGCCCTCAGTGGAATCCCAGCTAGCAAAGATACGTTAGCCCAACGTTGGACTACCGTTGTGCACCATTGTACTGACGTCAGATACTGACGTTTGTCCAACGTTCATTTGTACGTACACACCCACATTGGCATAACATCATGACGAAATGAAGTTAGATCAACGTTGGGCCAATGTTGTACCATATTTAGAGCTTAAAAATGATGTTGATCCAATGTCAAATATCAACATGGGCCCAATGTTCATTTGTCTGTAAGCGTCAATGTTGGTGTGACATCGCCATGAAATGACATTGGCCCAACATAAGACCGACTTTGTGCAAACATGCTTTAGATTTACAGTCTAAAATTGACTTTGATCAACATTAAGTATCAAAGTGCAGTATAATGTCATGAACTCTGCTCAAGTTATGACTGTTAAGAATCATCATTTTAGAAACAGGCATTTCTATTTTTGCAGTTCATCTCAGCTTTTAGGCCCAAGAGGTGATACTAAGGCACCCCTTCCTTCAGTACTTATATACCTGCCGTGACCCGCAAAAAGATGTCATTGCAGCAATATGATCAGCATTTTGTCATATTGTGAAGAAAGGTGGTAATTAAGAATGATATAGCCTATATTATAGACTGAATATCCTTTGTTTCAAAAGCTATGTTCAGGGATTTTGATAGGATTTTTTTCAATGGGACAATGGCGCACTCCTGTGCAAGAACAATGCGCCATTTTGAGAGTTCATGGGCCATTATAGTCCTCACTGTAAAATACATAAATAAATCTATAAATTCTACCATTAGATCATAAAATGTGTGCATTCTGGAGGTGGGGGGGGGGGTTGTTGAGACATATTGATACCTTCCGTTTGAGGATCTGAGCGCACACATCTGTTTGGAAAATTGAAGAATTCAGGAATTCTACCTTCAATTGTGTTCTGTGTAGCTTTGGGGGCGGGGGCTCAATATTGCCAAAATCTTTTTTGCACACATGCCAATGTGGAATATCTGAGAAATTCACCATTGGAAAGCTGAGATCATGGCCGAAATTTTACCTATAGATGGGTCCATTCTGAGGGATTAATGGAAACCATAGATAGCTCCAAGAAAATTTTGAAAAACCGGTGTTAGATTTGGAAATGCTGAGGAGTTTGAAGTCTGGTTATAATTGGAATATTTCAAAAATTCTTTCAGTTTTAGAAAACCCATGCGCCATAGGGCGCACCTATATGTATTTCAATGCGCCATTCCGGATTTTAATGCGCCTATGGCGCAGGGCGCGGCCCTCTCAATATCCCTGTATGTTACACACATGGGGCCTAATTGATGACAAATTATGAGAAAATATAATGGATCTGCTGGGCAAAAATATCTTCATACAATCTTCAATACCCTCTATCTGAAGTTGCAACATCGGCAGAACATTAGGCTTATTGCAAACATTGGTACACCATAAATTTACCACATAACGTTAATTATGTTAATATTGCACCAATATTGGCAGAATACTGTCACCGTGTGAGTATTGCCAACGTTGATACAACACAAATTTGCCAATGTTGTATCAAAGTTGGCTGCTAATGTGGGGGTTTCCGTGGGTTGGCACGTTATAATATTGCGTGTGACAGTGCCAACCATTGCCGACGTTTGCCAAAGGTATCCTTGCTAGCTGGGATAACATGGAAATGGTGTGCTATCGACATCGTGGACTTGTCTATAATACTATAATGTGTGGCTCTTGCTGCCATCTGGAGAGAAGATCATGACTATAATATCAATGTTACAATGGCCATGGCTAAGTGATGGTGATGCCCCGTTCCTTTGATAGGCTGAGGAGGGGGAGGTTATTGTATTTTTACTTTGCAAGAGTCCTAATTTACATCTAAAAACTCTTGGTAGTTAGGACCACATTAATATCGGTACGGCTCCCATGATGCAGTTCACCCAGGCGATTTTGTTGGGTCCTGGTCGGTGGTTATGTTCCCGCTCGCCGCCATATTGTTATTGCAACTTTCTTCCCACGGCACACCCCCAAATCACCAAAAATTCCCCTGCAGCGAAGCTGCTGCTGGTATATATAAGGTGCATCCTGACTTTGTCTTGATCCTATTATAAGCCGCTCTGCGATCTGACTTGTGTCCTAGGGAGGGAGAGTATACCACGTTCTATGGAGACACTGGTCCCAGCTAGCAAAATCGTAGTAAATCACATCATCTCTATATCTTTTCTCAACAGATATTTACTACATTTGGTTACGTCGTATTCTTGACCTCATGACGTCTTATATGCAAATGGTTTAGACATCATTCTTCAGACATCTTTTTGATGTAATATAATAATATTAATATGACCTGCTTTGAAAGATTTAAAAGACATCAGGAAGATGCGATATAAAGATGTAAGTAAGTGGAATAATTGTAACATTGTGTGAGGTGGATATATTCCAAAATCATTTTAATTGTGGTATAAATTTATTTCATATATAAGATGCCAGATGCAAACACATTTTAGACATCATGAAAATACATGTATTTAACGTCTACCCTACACCTAGAGTAAGACTTCTCCATCAGAAGTAGGTAACATCGAAGGCAATTGATTTAATCAGCGTATTTTGCCTGTAGACATCACCAATATTCCTGCAGAGACTTAGCACATTGATCCTAGCAAATTGGCCATGATGTAATGCCAGCTCATGGTCAGTACTTTGATTTGAATAGTTGTAGCAACCACAGAAAAGGTGTGCCCATACCAATCTCCTGGTTCTCCCTTAAACAATCATTCTACAGGAACATAAATAACATATCATACATTCCAGACAAAAGTTGTTCAAATTTCATCTTCTTTGGAAATTCATTGTGTTGAATAAATACTCATTCATGGTCAAAGTATTGCCAATGTAGATTGGATTCTATTGATATTGGTTAAGGGAGACATCTTGTGTTAAAAGAGTGAACCACTTGAAAGGTAAAGTACAGATGTGTTATAGACATCATAATCTGACCAGATAAGGATGTACCACATATATAAAGTATACAGAATATTGATGTCAAATCTATCACATCATTTTAGCATGCACCTTAAGTCATGAATTTAACATCAATGTATTACGTGTATAATTTCTCCAAAAAAAGGTGTAATATGACGATCAAGATTTAACCACTTGTTATGCTAAATAGTGACCACATTCAAACGTATGGATGATATCAAATGACTAATGTCTCTTTCACATGGCCATTTAGATGTAAATAATACATAAGTTTCTTGTCAAACCACCATGTAAAATGATTTACTCCCTCAAGATGTCATTATGGGGTAATTTTTACGTATCAACATGAATATGACCAGTAAAAGAAGTACTTTTTACATAAGGTGCTAGCTGGGGTGGCAGTCACTGGTGGGTATCAATAGTACTCAATGCTATACATGTACCACTGCCGCAGTGCAACTGCTGGTCACACCAGTGCAACTTTATTAGACCAGAGAACTGCTGGAAAGGAACAACCAGCAAACTATTTGTTGTTTGCCTTAGCTTTTATATGTGGGGTACTTTGCTGGGAATACAGGCTCACAGGGCTAGGATATGCCTGCATGTGAGGGATTCTGTTTGGTTGAATCTAAATACAAATGTCCAGGTGTTATATAAACTTAACAAGGATGGAATAATGGTTTGCATCTACGGTGGCGTATCCATCCCTTCAACCCTCAGTTTATCTCATATGTCTTTAACACACAATAAGTGTGTTTCTTTTTCACAGGAAAATGTCCTCTGCCACAGTACAGGTCAGTAAAGCCACATGGAATGCACACTACACTAGTAATTCCATGGCCATTCCCATCAGGGGGTCAGCAAGTGACTGCGCAGCTACTTCTGTGCCATACAAGGCCTTTGGCAGAGGTTTTCGACTTCAGTGATTCTTGTGATTGGTATCCCTGTGAGTAGGAGAATGTGCACCAAGCACAACCAGAGCAGTTAGCACCGAAAGGTTCATGGTGGGTTACCGACCCTGTGTTGCCCCCTGGTAGTTGTAGGAAGAACTAATAATAATATCCACTACTGCCTGCTGCCCGAGAGGTGGAAATATGTCTCTTTTGGAAAAGACGTTCTATTGAAGTACCATGCAGGGATTAACCAAACATATTCCCTGCTGACCCCAGGAATTCAAGTCAGGAGAGGGGAAAAAAAAACACTCCTATATTGTTAAAAGAAACATATTTATAAGATACTGAATACAACTAGAAAATAATGGGTTTTGTTCATAGACACCTTTCTCCTTCTCCCAGGAACAGCAGGATTTATCTCGTCTATGCCGTGAGATATCCGTATTTAAGCCCAATCAGGAGCTATTGGTAATAAGTAATTGGTTTTGCTGTTTGGCAGAAGGACGTTAGGAATAAAGCAGGAGGGACAAAGGAGACTGGCTTAAAGGCCATCCAGCTGGCTGGGAAACTGCAGGGAAAGTGGGGAGGTTCTCAGGCTGGAGATAATATAGGAAATCCTGTTAAAACAGGAAGACTTACATCCCCTGTGGTCCCTTCAGTCACGCCCCACATAGCAATGTATTACATGTATAAGAGACTGGACTATCACCCCCCTCCTCGCTCCCCCGACAACGTGGTATAGGGCCTTAGCAAGGTGATCAGTGGATAGCGCCATTCCCACTGGTACTAGGTCTATTCCCAGTACTCACAGCAACCAGCTTAGCCAAATCTCGTGGCCGAGATTAGGGTACAAGCAGGGTGCAGGTATTGTGAATAGGTTGTACCTGGACACTCCTAATGTCACCTCTGTCCAGTATAGTGTAGTGGTTAGCACTGTGGACTCATGATGCATAGTACCTGACTTCAAATCTCTTCCAGGCAATGCCTGGTAATCAAATTCATAAGTAAAGCAATTTTGGAAACAGAATACAATAATAAATTACTGTCATTATTCACAATACTAAAGAAAATTTAGAAATATGTATTTAAAGGACATAGTGTTATTTGGCCTGGTAGGGATTTGAACTTGGGCTCCCAACATTATGAGTCCACAGTCTAACCACTACACTATACTGGACACAGGTGACATTAGGAGTGTCCAGGTACAACCTATTCACAATACCTGCACCCTGCCTGTACCCTAATCTCGGCCACGAGATTTGGCTGAGCTGGTTCTTGCAGAGCAAAGGGTTATGATTGTTACCAGTGGTCCAAAAGG
The DNA here is from genome assembly GCA_947462335.1 of Harmothoe impar. Classification (NCBI taxonomy): domain Eukaryota; kingdom Metazoa; phylum Annelida; class Polychaeta; order Phyllodocida; family Polynoidae; genus Harmothoe; species Harmothoe impar. The sequence continues at coordinate 28,121,385 of OX381720.1, forward strand.
TGGAGCCACTGTATCTCGCTAATGCGGAATACACATTAAATACACAACTCATATCAATGCATTTGAAATAGCGTTTTAATTGTCATCAAGACAAAGGGAAACATGAATTCTGGACAGTTTTCTCACCTTCATATGATGAACAAAACCAAAACCAGATTCAATTAACATAATAATTGAATTCTGATCAACGTATAACCGGGTCCCTTGACAGAGTTTTGATGGTTGACCAGCTTGATTTTTTAGGAATGAAAATACTTTATTATTTTGTAACTATTTTCAGACAATAGGTGGCTGTTTGAGCTTCCTTGAACTTCTCACGATCGATTCCTACTAGAGCTTTATTCAAGAGGAAAAGTGTTTTGACCCACTTATAAGTCATACCAGTGAATCGATACTACAACAACATATATCATTTTCTTTTCTCTACATATTTCCTTCTTTTATATATTTATTTATTTAACATGGCCACTTTAAGTATGTTATACCGTTTTGCATGATAAACTATATCACAGTATCCCAACTGTCCATTTCCCTTTCCTATCTATAGATTGTGGTAGTGGCACTGTCCTTCGTCTACTGTTATTATGCTCATTTTAAGTATAATGCTAATTTATTACATTTTGAAATATTATTATTGGATGACTGTACATGCCAGGATCGGATTCCTTGAATTCACTAAATAATTGTTAAAGTCGTGTACTCTATTTGCGCAAGACATGATTGAGAGTAACATGCAGAGATAAACAATATATTCTATTGCATGAAATAACATTGCTGAATAATGATTTCTTCCCTAACTTTACAAGTTAGGTCTGCATTTGGAAACAACAATATAGATAATTGTGTATAGTATATGTTGCAGCAATAATAAAATCAGTTTATGTGAGATCTTCAATAAGGTGTACATAAACATGTGAATAATATAGCAAAAGAAGATAAATGACCCCAGCTGAATTAAGGGTGCATTCTCTTTATGTATACTTTAGATAGAGTTTAGTGAACAAAGGTCAACCCACTTTAATATCAAGTAACATACAATAGATACAAAGTAGATAGCGTGGGAATTAAGTCATCACTTACAATGCTCAAATCTGTATAAATACAGTCGTATTTACCCTTAACATACATGTAAATCTAATCATTGTACAATAATATAATTATACATAATGTATATATAATTCATTATCTTTGTAATGATTTGAACACATTTCTTCTCTCACACAGAAAAAAACAACACATGGCACAGCGGTGTACACTTTTTATACTTGTATTGGGAATGTTTCAGGAATCTAAAACTGTTGGTCTTCAATTTATCAATATTTAGGTCTGTAAGTTTCGACCATGGTAAATCAGTATGGCATATTGCTATGTGTGATATGAATAGATTCTACCAGATATGACGAATACAATAATATTCAATAATAATGATATTATTGTAGGAAGCCAATGAAAAGATAATAATAATGATAATATATCATTCACCGGCTGTTACGATGCTACACTATAGTACAGCATACAATGTACCATACCGTTGTGTTTAAGTACCCCTGTGCTTATAGATTTGGAGCCCTCTAAACACCAGCCCTTGTACAAGGCAGGCGCTTATTCTGGTGTGTAACAACAAGTTACTTTTTAAAATGTTGCTTATTGAAAGCCTGGCACTAAGACACGACGGTATGGTAATCACTATCCTTTTCCATACGTACTTGGTTACACCAGCAGTTCAGACACTGTGCAGGAAATCATACATTGTTTATTATATCAACAATAATCACCAGTATTTGGGCATTTTATCATGACATGGTAAATACTAAGTGCTCCACTACAAAGGTTTATAGTGGACGCATGCTTCTTTCTTTGGCCACAGGATAAGACTAGTGGTTTCACAGAAACCCCCCACAGTGATAAGTGCTTGCTCTTTTGCTTATCGGATACTGAGTATAACCAGCTGCTAAATATTGCTGTAGGAATATTTTACATCTTTTATTCATGAGATCCCAGGAAAATGAAATAAAATATCCAATAAATTATCATAACCCACAAACACAATTCTCACAAACACAAACAAACTCATATTAAATAGCAATCTCATAAGGTTCGTTGTATGGGTGTGTGCACTCATACGCCAATTACACAAATTTGGTTCATCATGCATATTAACATTATCAGCCATCATTCCTCTGGAACTCCTTAAATTAATGTTGATTAAATTTGTCACTCGCGAATTGTCTAGGGTTCATATTTCCGTGCAAGACGATGCCCTATAGTGGTGGTGGTCCAGTCGGCAATGTTGCTATGGTAACCAGTATTGATCTGTTTGATCCTGGTCTGCTTGGACCAGTGCCAATCTGACCTGGCCCGAATATTAGGTTAACACTTAGGTTGATTCACATGAGAAAAGGAGGCCTCTGAATAGCACATTACATCTTGAATTAAAGGAAATCTTACTCAAAAATAGTCCTGAAAATAGCAGTTTTTACAATGTAGCGATCTTAGTGGCAGTGTGGATTGAGCATGATGTTTTAACCGACATGACCTGCTAAGACATCTATACACACAATAGATCTACCCACCCAAACTATTACCTTCAAAGAGTAGCTAAACATGCGTACACTGATTGGTGATGCATGTAACCAATAGCTGAACAGTTGTGTGATAGCATTTATAGATTATCAGCCAATACCTGGAACTCATTTTCAATAAGCAATCTCATCAATTATGATTTACACTTCACTTAAACTGTAGCCTTGACACTGAACACAATTTTGGCAATGAGAGCTAATATCCATAGCATGTTGTATAAATATCCTTTATAAAAAGATATGGCATATGGCAAAAATGTTTCAACTAAGTTTTTGCCAAACAAGTCTTGATATGTTTACCAATTTGATAACCTCAGATATCATTGATATCCTTCAATTTTTTCGTAGCATCTTTGTTTACAGTAATATTCATGGTGTAACATAATGTATTATGGATAGCGTGTCTTTTATACTGACAATATAACGCGTTAGGAAAGTGTATATGAACGAGAAAACATTCAATGACCTTTGCTGATTTGTATACAAATTTCTCTGCCAATAAATGATAAGCAGTATTCATTGACTCCTTTAATAGCAAAATAGGAACCGATATTTCTTGGGTTTCACAGAATTTGATGAAAAAAATGTTGTGGCAGTAATATTCTCCCCTCTTTGGGCCTTCCTATAAGTGAGGATGATACATATGACCAAAGCCTTCATGTTGTTTAAAACAATGATACAATATGATCAGAAATGTCAGTGTCAAGTCTGCAAGTAAATGTGGGACATTGGGAATGGTTGACTACCAGCTTTACAGTGAGCAATGCTGAATTACAAGACCAGTTATACTTATAGGTATAAAGGGAGCAATAATAGTAAACGCTCCAAAGGTAGGAATGACTATCATTCACTTATTCATACGGGTGACCTGCAACTAATCCAGTGCAACCATGAATAGTCTCACCTTACTAGTAGTCAATTGGACTAATCTGTACCTAATGGTGTTGTGTATTGTGTATCTTATTAGATAGATGTGTAGGTACATTATATGTCCTTTTTATCTGGGCTTTTGTACCAAAATACATCGACGTTATCTCCAATATGTCGCTGTTCCTCGTAAATCTTAAACATACGGAAGAAAGAGGATAGGATTGGCAGGTCTGACTTGCGGACGAGATGAGGGAAGGCCTTCCTGAAAGCCTCCCTAGCATCCTCCAGATGGTAGTGTGGGATCTTGATGAAGAGGTGGTGGACCTGGTGGGTACCTATGTTGTGTGTCAGGTCATGTGCCCATCCATAATGTCGGTCGACCGTGGAGATCTGGCCGCGGACGTTATCCCACTTCTTGTCTGAGTACCACGGGATTTCCACCTCGTTGTGGTGTAAGAAGGTGACGATCACGAGCCACGAGGCGAAAACCAGCAATGGGATGACATAGTGTACCACTAGGGCCACAATGCCAAACACACAGGCGTATTTGAATAGACAACATAGCATCAGTGCCAGTGTCACCAGTGAAAGGGTACATCCAACCAGGTGACTTGCAAATATAGCCTCAGCAAGGTTGAAGTGACAGATCTTACGAGGGGCATAACCGACGAACAGGTAAAGGAACCAGCTAATACCGAAACCAAATACAGGTTTGAATGCCCTGAAGTCATGATCATAGTCCTTTTCCCTGATCGGATAGAAGATTTCCTCGGTATCAATGTTGCCTGTGTTCTTGTGGTGCCAGTGGTGTGAAAGCTTCCACTGGTAGAAGGGCACCAGGATGAAGGAGTGCAGTAGGGTGCCACACGTGTCGTTCAGAAGCGGGTTTGTCGAGAAGGAGCCATGACCACAATCATGACCAAGCACAAAGATAGACCAGAAAAATGTGCCTTGAAAGAACCAATAGAAGCCTGTGTAGACACACCGTAAGAAGAAGGAAGGCTGGTACTCCATGATGAGAAGTCCCAGGTACAGCAGGGCAACCACAGCTAGGTCCTTGCCTACAAAGTAGAAGGACCTATACAGATCAGGCTTAAACACATGTGGAGGCAATGCCTTCTTGATCTCAATGATGCTTGGGAAGTTGATTTCGTCAGGATGTATAGGCTGCGATTGGTCGTGTTTGTTATCGCAGTTTGCGGCTGTTTTTGATGGTCCTGTCGCATCACCTGCCGAATGGCCGTTGCATTTGGCTGTCCCGTTGGCCTCCATGGTGCTAGTCTGAAATTACACAAATGAAACAAGGTTAGGTTTGTATGGTGTCATTTAATATACTTCCATGGTCGCTTAAAATCCTTTACAGGATTATGTTACAATATTTTGGTGGCTAAAATGTAGTCTCCAGCTTAAGACCCTTTACAGGATTATGTTACAATATTTTGGTGGCTAAAATTTAGTCTCCAGCTTGAGACCCTTTATCAATGTCATAATAAGCCAGCTGTTTATTCAAAATAGCGAGCAATAACATATTGTACAGAATACAGAGTCTAGTCCTATAGCTGTATCCACTATACAGTCCCTGAGTACTCTCCCAGTCAACCACTGGAGTACTGTCTAGATTTACACTGGATGGATGTGTACCAGACTGTCTACTGGACATGTGTACATGCAGACACTTAGCCATCTGCTTTACTCCTGCTCACTGCCCTGGAGAGTAACAACTCATAAACCTACCTACCCACAGGCAAAACAAACTAGTAGATAGATGGATGTCCTGTACCAGTTTTGGCAAATATCCTGGGTTCACTGCACTAATCTAGCACAACCCGGCCGGGCCGACAAAGGTTCCGGGTAATGTATGCACAGGGAGGGGGCTGTATCAGTATGACTCTGATTAATTAGTATGATAATTAAAGTGGTAGGGATGAATCTTATCCTTAAGGGATTCTACTGCAGGTTGTAAAACTTGTGGTAAATGGGTTCACCATGAGGGTGCAAAGTTTATTGATGGGGTCTGTGAATGGGCAATTAAGTTGGGTCTTGTCCCATTTTACTTGGTATCAGTAATGTGGTCCATAACCACCTCACAGTCAGGGGGCCAGGTTGTACCGAATTCGGTATAGGTGTGACACACCGTAGACAATACAAGCATAATCAGAGAGGCAAACATGCAGATATAGTACAGGTTATATTCTTTTAACTCTGTTTTTGCACAAAATAACATGTACTGTTCCCAGAACATTATGGGTTATGAATCATGTCTATGTAGTTCAGTGAAATATGCATGTTAGCAGCATTAACTATATTCTTACAGTGTATTATCTAGCGACTGCTATACATTTAAGTGTGTGACCCTCTATGGTATTTTCATCACACTGATAATGATGGCTGCATGTTGAAAACACACACTATCCTGTTCTGTTTTGTGTCTTCTTTATCTGTGAAATTCCTTTCATTCACTGGGTAGCGTCATCGCCGATTCTATACTGGTATAATATACTTTGTTAGCCTTTCATAGCATGTATATATATCTATATCTATATATAAATATATATATCTATATATCTATATATCTATATATACATACATGTATATTGATATATCTATATCTATCTATCTATATATATATATATCTATATATATATATATATCTATATATCTATATATATATATATCTATATATATCTATATCTATATATATACATACATATATTCCCTTTTACGTTATACATACATATAGAAGGCTTTTTTTGTAAAATGGTGGTCAGACTCTATGACCTCTATGAACTTGGCTACCTTTTTTATGGGCCTTTATGCCTATCTGGAGCAGAAAATCAACCCTAACCACTACAACACCTCCTCACCACCACCCCCACCCCAACCTGGACCATCATGGGTAACTATGGCAACATCTAACCAACCATATATCCTTCTTTTTACTTTTGCTGGTAGGTCCCTATATTCTATAGGAGATTCTATGCAGCAGCCTGCTATTTAGAGAATAGAAAACGATGTTCTTCAAGTCGAGACTCTCTGTTGTTCTATAATGCACGATGGTGTCAGGCCTTTATAAGGCTTGGGACCAGAGTGCATTATAGAGTCACAGAGAGTCGAGATGTGAAGAAAGAGTGTTCTATTGTCTTTATAAAATGTGTTTCACAATTTCTCCCTTTTTTGTGGGGTTAAAAGATTTCCTGTGGGTTACTTTACTGTCCACTGCTGTGACCCTGTGCTCAGCGTGCACTGTAACCCTATAACGAACGGTCACGTGACTTCTCTGAGGCTATAATGCACGGCCAACCGTTTTATAAAGACCTGTAGACATTAAATCACCTACAGCAGCCTGCTACAGACCTATACTCCCCCTATAGAAGCATGCTACAGACCTACACATCCCCTATAACAGCCTGCTACAGCAATCTGCTACAGACCTACACATCCCCTATAACAGCTTGCTCCCCATACAGCAATCTGCTACAGACCTACACATCCCCTATAGGGCTATACCGGGATCGGACTTGTTCCCGCAACCACTCTGTACACATTGACACCAGCCAGCTCGTGAGACCTTGGTTCTGCTCTCGTATTGTAGCCTGTTCTCCGGAAGTTATGGTGTGTGACGGACTGGTCACTGCCTAAGTCTCACGATACATTGGGAGCTCAGAACTAACATGGCCGCCCATACGGAGAAACCAGAGTCATCGCTATAACAGCTTGCTCCCCTACAGCAATCTGCTACAGACCTACAGCCGCCTGCCCTAGACCCATATAGACCCCTAAAGTATCCTGCACCAGAATAGATCCGCAACAGCCTGCTACAGACCTATCCCGATCTGGATGCTGTTAACCCTTATATATCTGGTAGACACGTCACCATTGAGGAGTAGCACCTCTATCCACACAACCTTAACCTAGGGTGTTGGAAGATTATTGATTTATGTCTTTGCTCTGCTGATGCAGGGTGAACTGCCTCACCCTTCTCATACACGATGATACACATAATACCCACATAGGGAAATGTGAGGTTTCTGTACATAATAAGCACACATTCCTTGTTAAGCATCTACATCCCTTTAATGGCCGAATTTTGAGGGCAATTAAACTATGCCATTCTGCTAAATTAATCACTTTGAATATGGCAAGATGCATGCATATTAACCCTCCAATTCCTTTTATAATATTCCCCGGGCCAATCATAGCATGGCATTGTATAGAAGTCGATCTTGCATGTAATGTATTGACGAGAAAAAGTGATTGGAAGAAAAACAAAACATATTGAATTGGGACAATGCACAGGCATGACGCTTTTGATCCATATATGTGCCTTCCCCAATACTGCACTTGGATGCTTTGCATGTCATATAGTATCAACAAAGATGATTGACAGTTGTAGATGTAATTTTCTAATTTATCAGTGATCAGCTGAATAATACATACATCATCCTGCCTCAACGTTGTAATGGGTATATTTATCGCAAAGAAAACTTCTTTCAGGTGTAATGCATGATTTGGTGAATACGATGCAGTACACAATACATTATGCACCAAAGTGTGATGCAAAATGTGGGGGTGGTGGGACGGTGATCGATACATGTATTGTCATTTGTTGTGGACATAATTTTACCCTTAATGGCCTTCTCGCACCTTATGCAAACTGCCCGTACAAACAAATCAATCATGCAGGCGACGTCAGCCCATTCCAAAATGCTGTGCTGTATACCATTGTTATGTGTTTTTTTGTGGGTTATTTATACCATGACCGCATTGTACTCTTCCTGATAGAACACAACAACTAGCTCTACCAGCAGGAAAAATATTTCAAAAAAGGGGGAGGATTAGATTAGAAGGTCAAATAGATGCTTCAGTGGCCAAAGCAATCACAACAACCTAGTGGGTGGATATTCTGTACTATTATTAGAACGGCGAGGGACTCCCTCAGGACAGTGAGGATAGGGTTGGGAATGCATGTCTAGTGGAGGTAGGCTGTAGCCTGTACTGCTCCAGTGGCCAATGCAGTACGTGGTTTGCCATCACTGGAAATTTTACTTGGCGGACCATGGGTATAGGCACCTGAATGTAGTGACTATTCACAACATGTAGATATGGCTGTTATTGGGGATAGATTGGAAGGCTGGTGCATTAAGATTTTCGCATAGTCCCCCCCCCCCCCCCTAACAAAATCCTATCAATCCTGGCCCGCAACGTGTGAGAAATTGCAACAGGATATAGTGACCGTCAGAACTAGCCTTTCTAGTACTACCTGAAGCCTTTGTATATGTGACCATATTGGTTCTGTTCTCGGAATATCAGATGGGATTTAGGTGGGCATCAGACTCCAATATTCTATGTTAAAGTTATGATATTATGCCAAGAACCATACGTTCCGAGAACAGAACCAACCTCCCACAAGAGCTACAGGTGTCCAGGTGGGTCCCAGGTGGTGGTATAGCGGGAACAAGTTGCATCCAGTTTTATCTATAATTTTATCCTCATAGTACCCTATATAATAAAGTGATCATTGAAGGTGCCATGGCTATAGGGAACCTACAGCAGCTGTACACTGCAGGTGTGTAGGTACAGGAGAGAGGTGGGGGGGGGGGAGGGTCGAGTTAATAGCATTAGCTCCAGCTAATGCAGACTCACTTGATAATGAATGATTGCTTTGGCCTACCACGGCAGGTTTTTATGTGTTTACCTAAAGACAGGTGGATCTACTAGTACTCCATGTTATGCACAGACCATGTTATGCACGTCATGAACATGTGCTACAGTGGTGTAGTGTAGACCAGAGAAACAAGCAGCAAGATTTATTACCATCAGCATGTGGTTCAAATTAGAAGAGTGAAAAAGAGAAAAGGATGCTGTGTTCTTCTTGTCTGGCATCTAAAATGTGTAGGAAACAAGTCACTATAGTATTGCCCCCCTCCCCCTTGAATTACAGAAGCACACACACTGTATGTAGTAGAGACTAGTATAATAGCAATGTAGTAGTGCTATAATTATATATTGCAGCCCCCAAACCCTCTCAATGAGAGTCTCATATTAAACATTATGTTATATGCTTCACATCAGCCGTTTATGATATTATGTGTGCGTGTGTTATCCTGATGACGTACGATCAGTTGCCATACATGAAATATGAATCAATTACAGAGTCTTATGAATATCATAGATGACATTATTTCATAAACTGTATAATGGTGGTTATATGAGGGTACACATGTGAGCCTGATGACGCATGACCAGTTTTTATGCAGGAAATAGGAAAGTTATAGATACCATTAACATCAATATCTTAAGAACGTTACTTTATATGTTATATATGATGGTTTTGTGTATGTAAGCCTGCTGGTATATGAGCTGTTTTCTGCATGAAATATGAAAGTTATAAATTGCGTCAGAGACCCCCACCATGGCACGCTTGCCCTGACCCCCATATGGCCAGGTGATGTGACATAACATGTGATGTCACAAATCAGCGTTGGCTAGTCCTTTGTCCCCTGTCCACCGTTGTGTAATAACATTGATCAATGGTTTGCATAGAGAGCAATCCTAGGATAGCAATTTAGCACCAAATGTGAAAAGAGGGCATTGATACCAAAAGTGAAAGCAATATTGTAAAATGGGGTTGACTTTTGTTTATCCCTATTATATATAGAGGTAATCTCTCTAATCCCCAAAGGATGGTGGACCTGGACAAAAAACATGCCCATATTGTGCAGTATGGTTGATTTATATTCGTTTTGCTGTGGTGTTTTATTATCAGACCAATGCGGGCGTGCCTGTGTTGTGCAGTTCTCTATTGTCAAAACGCCCACTGGTATTCTTTTCAATGGTTCTTGTGCACTAAGGGCTCCTACATACAATCTTTGATATCTGTCGTGTACTGTATGATCCCAATTGTAAGTTTCAGGATCCGCCTAATCTAATCTATTGTAATATTGCACCAATTGTTTCTAATCTTTCAAACTCTCCAGTCTATAGATATCTTATTATTTTTGCGATTGCTTTGTGCTGGGGAAGGATGTATCGACCTTATTTCGTCTTAACTTATTGTCTATACATATCTAGCTGATTAGACTGCCCATCCCCCAATTCTCTCCTTATCTTCAAACCGTTCTTGAAAACACTATCAATTCAACTGTTTCACCCCGCCCCCTCCCCCCTTACCCATGTTTCTGGCTCCCCATACCTCATCCTCATTTTCATTCCATGTCTAGTCCCCCTGGCCACACGATACAAACCTATATTCCCTATTACAGTACATGTATCTAAAAAGCAGCCTGATCTCTGCACCATCCCCAACCACAAACACATCAGCAACAACAACAACAACAACTCACCGGCGTCTAACCCCAGTGGCTGAAACTGACTGGGGGTGATAAATCACCAGTGATGTAGGGGGCTAGTGTGCTAGAGAGCAGCTCCCAAGGTTATCCCATACTGAGCATCTGAGCTGCTCGGTATGCTACAGCGTTATACCATAGCCATAGACAGGGGCAATGTCCTGAGTGTTAGACGTGTGACCGTGTGCTGCTACAATGCTGAAGGGATGTGGTCCTGCTGCAGAGGGGCTGCTAGCCTGCTATACCGGCATGGCCTCCCCCTGCTGCGGCGGCTGCTGCTGCTGTTATTGTATCGGCCATAGCCAATGCTGAACACGGCAGGCCCTGAGCCGGCACAGAGACGCCCTCCATCCCCTCTCCTCCCACAGCCGGCTTCCTCCTCCTACTAGTACACTACCCCACTGTATATCTACTGTCCAGCTGAATATCAGTTTTAAATATAATTGTAAAGTGACTATATTATATTTGACAGCAGAAATTATTTTACACCAAAATGATGAGAGGAGAAATTGCCCCTCCTTATAAATGCTGCAGCCTATTGTCGGCCTACTGCTCCGACACGCTGTATGTAGCCCGTGTAGCCCCACCCTGGAGCACCAAGGACGTGAGCAGCTTGTACTTACTGTGGGCTCCAGTGGGGTTAATGCTGGATGAGTAGAGCAGGATAATCCCCTGTGTGTGCAGGGTCTGTGTGGGAGATCACAATATAAGGGATGGGCCCCCCGCAGTGTCTGGTCCTTGTGGCAGCAGTGACAGATGCAGAGATTGGAGGCAGTTGGTGAAGGGATGCTGGGCAGCAGCGGCAGCAGCAGCAGCAGCAGCAGCAGCAGCAGCAGCAGCAGCAGCAGCAGCAGCCCAGACTCAGACCTGGTAGGGTATTGGCCTAGGGAAGGTAAATAACACCTTCTCAAATTGGTGCCTCAACATTTATTTACCTCTCAGTCTTGAAATTCCCACCCTGGCCATATCCCTCGTCGTCTTAAAATTTCTCCCCACCAGGTTGGTCAATCAGTACTGACCAACTCACCTTAGCCTTCTTCAATTCAATGAGTCCTTTTAATTAGAGTAAGGCATAAGTATATGTTATTTTGTCTAAGTCATATTTGAATAGCACGTGTTCATGCCTGACCAATGTCCCTATGACTACCCTGGGATAGCCACTTTTATACACTTCAGACTAAGGGCCAGGGCATTTTAGATTTTCTGTGCAGCACCGTCTGGAGTGCTGTACGGTGGGAATGGTGAGTACCGATGTAAGATTATGCGAGAAATGCAATGTCTAGGCACCACCACGAGGACGTCCTGACGAGCATAGGGAAGCCGTGGCTGAGCAGTGTGGTGATGGTGGTGGCTGGAGATGAAGGGAAGGCGGGAGGGGGGGGGGGGGGGCGCCGAGTGCACGCGCACGCACGCGTTAACCACGCGTGGTCGGCTTGGATAGACAGACACATTAAAATGACTAGACTGAGGGAATGAATGGGAATACAGAAGGGTGGAGCCATATGGGAGAAATACTTCACTAGACAAAGAGGCAAATCTAGACAGACAGACAGAGAGTTAGAGTTAAATTATAGAGGAAGAGAGATATATGATAATATTTTATAAAATATACAATAGCCTTCACTGTTTGCAAAGGCGGATGTACAATCCTGCATGTACATGTAACATGAAAAAAATGTTATTATTTTCATATACATAGTGATAGGGGCCTACATGTAATATTACAGTTGTAATCACACACTTACCTGCGTCCCGTGCTACCTGGTATAATAATGATTGAGCCACAGCTCCTAGCACTAATGTCAGTACAGGACTGATGCCCCGGTACAACTGCCTGGCTGCTGGCCTTGCTGACTGCCCCCTACACACTGGACTATGTACTGGACTACATGTACACCATGCCCCCTATGCACCCATTGGCTATAGTCAATGAATATATAGGAGGTGGAGTGGGGAGCCAACTGCTGTAGCCGACCCACCAGCTGCTGCACTGGGGGCAACTATAGGCAACTCACCATCCACCAGGGTCCATACTCCCTGCTGAGCCGGCCAGTCTGTAAGGGGAGCTGTGGGGTGGGGGGGGGGGGGGGGGTGGGAGGGAGATGGTGAGTGGGAGGTTGGGGGTAATTAAGCAGCAGGGTATGACTAGCATGGGAGGCCTGTGTAAGTAGTATAGAGTTCGGGGGATGGGACATAATAGAAAACCATCCACTACCACAATTACCTAAAGATGTCTATGACGGGCGCGGTGTGATTAGAAAATTCAAACAAGTTTGAGAAAATATGTTTCTAGTGCCATGACTAGGTACTAGGCTACTGCGAGTGCAAGTACATCTGCCTACCCGGTACATATGAGTTCTGCTGGGAGGGGGGGGGGTATCAGTACAGGACATTATGTTCTTTTCCAGTGGGTTATCTGTGTGTTGTTGAGTAGGGATGGGGCGAGGGGTCCGCCTTTGCGAGTCTACTCATACAGAAAAAGTTGCGCATTCACGATTTCCGAAATATGGGGAAAAAACTCACACACACCCCTGTCGGTAGAAAATGACTATTCCTCTTCTGTTCTCGCCCCAACTCCTTCCCCGCAGCTGGTAATAAATGCCTAGGGCCTTTAACACCTGCCATCTGGACGTGGTCATGACATGGACATAGGGGCCGGGGAGGAGTAGCACGTGCACTGTGTGATTGGGAGGGGGTCGATGCAAGTGGGCAGTCAACAGGCCTTTAGGCTTTATAGGGAGGGTCATATATTGCCAGCGGGGTGGGGGTGGTAGATATGGAAGTGGGGGGGGGGGGGAGGGGTGAAAAGAACACGACCAACACCAAAAAAAAAAGAGGAAAAAAGGCCGTCGGTGCACAGAGAAAATTATCAGTCACACTGGTTCCTTCTAAATTTAGCCTCTGAATTTAGACTCTCAGATTAACTCTTTTTTCTCTTTTTTTTTTGTGTGAAAGAGTCAACCTATATTTGAATCTCTTCTGGAAAGAAGTCAAAACCTTGTTGACTCCTTTTCAAGCAAAGTAAAAGTAGGGTTGAATCCTTATAGAAGTAGAGAGTTAAACCATAGTTGACTCCCTCCGTTAGGAGCCTCTCAAACCATACACTTTCTACATGGAAGATAGAAAACATATTCATCCAGTTAACAATTAACAGCAACATAAGACCGGTGAAAGTGTCCATTCTAAGTATGTCTAGTGACTAATTTATCTTGTCATCCTAATGACTAATTCATCTTGTCTAGTATACATTTTGTAAGTTTGGCTCCATGCTTATAGTTAATTTAAAACTACAGCAGACTGATGGGGCAGACCCTTTGGGTACTTGTCTGCAGATCTTGAGAGGATGTCTTTGCCGGGTGCAAGGCAAACAATACTTAGAGGTAGTTCTCTGACCCATCTAGTTTCACTGGCAGGCCATCTCTGGCTGTGTGGACTAAAGCCTATGGTCCTGGTAAGAACCTGTCCCTGTCCATATAAGAGCTCCTTGGATTCAAGCGACAGTTTTTGTCTGGATACTTTACAATCTGCAGGAAATAATGGTTTTCTCTCACATGCGTTGCTCCCAATTTCTCAGACTATAGCCGGTGATCCACTGCCGCGAGTTTGCTGTGAGTGTTGTCTTGCGAGAGAGACTTGCGGGTACACTCGTAAAAATCAAAACTTTTAGATTTCTGCAAATTTACTCGCAGCCACACGCCTCTCTCGACGACGTTGTCGCAGGGACCCGCAGCAGCTGATCCACTGCTGGAACATTCTGTCCGTGTGTATACTCGCACAAGTGGAATTCGCAGCAGAAACGCAGCAATTTTGTGACAGTGGATCACCACCTTTTGTACCTAACGCTGGTATGGTATTTCTTCTGCATCTTCTTTATACTCTGCAACCACTTGGTCAGGTGTTACAAGTTTATCATGGTCTGTGACAAAATGTCGGCCAAAACCTTCCCAGTATGTGCAACATTTTTCTTTTCCAGCTCTGGGTCCATGGTCCTTCCTTGAAAAGGCATCCACAGCTCAATGAGTAGGGTGGATTAGTTCTGTAGAATGGATCTATCACATTCACACAGAGTCACAGTTGATAATTTTGTCATACTTACTTATACTTATTGATACTTATTGATGGTTCTGGAAGATGGCACTAGGGTGCCACTTTATCCAGCTCCAAAGTGATGTTAATTAACCATGTCCTGGGAGGGGTTCCCATTCCCAGTCGTAGTTCAGTGAGTGGTCCTTCCAGCTTCTGTCAAGTCTATTTTTGAAAGCGTTGACACTCTCTGCCATGACCACATGATTTGAAAGACTGTTCAAAGCTGAGACCAATCGTCTTGAGAAGCTGTTCTTTATTTTGTCTAGGTAACCTCCTTTCTTAAATAATTTTCATTCGTTGCCCCTGGTTCTTCCCACGTTGTGATCCAGAGATAAGACATCTTCTTTGTTGCATTGGTATTTGTCGAAGAGACCTCTATCATATCTCCTCTGAGGCGTCTAAATGTTAGTGTCGGTAGTTCTAGCTCAAGGAGGCGTTCTTGGTAGGTTTTCTCTTTAAGTCCTGGTAGCTGCTTTGTGGCTCTCCTTTGTACCTTTTCAAGAAGTTCCTTGTCGCCTTTTCTATACGGTTGCCAGATGGGGGCTCCATATTCCAAGTGCGGTCTAGCTAAGCCTTAAGGCAACAAATAGCCGTTTAAAGGACTCGTGGTCCAGGTGGATGAAGGTCCTTCTAATTATATCACACTGATGCCCTTTTACTGCTCTGGTTCGGATTTCCTGTTTGAATGATAGATCTGAGTTGAACACTATACCTAGGTCTTCTTCAGAGTCAACTTCTTGGATGGAGTTTTCGTTTCCAGGCATTTTGTATTGGGCTTCATACTTTGGCCTGCCTACGTACATTACTTTGAATTTGTCCGGGTGGAAGGGAAGCTGCTATTTTGTAGACCAGGCATGTAATTTGATTATATCCTCCTGAAAGTTCGCAGAATCTGTGGCATCTTGGATGCTTTTGTATATTTTTGCGTCATCGGCGAACATCATTGCTGTGCTCTCAGGTAGGTCGTTTAGGCTGTATAAAAAAGATTAGCAGCTTTGCCCGCACCCCCTAAAAACGGCCGCATCAAAGCTTTTTTTCATTATTTCACCAAAAATATCATCAAAATCACTGCATCCCTTAAAATATAAAATAATAAAAAACTTACAATTTCCGCCCCTATTTGAAGGTATATTGAGGCTTCCATTAGGTCGATTTTTACAGTTCTGGGCTCCCCAGAATGCCTTCTATCATATCCTCGTTTTGTCATTGGACCAAAAAAAATGCATTTCTTCTTTACCCCATAATTAAAAGAAAAAAAAACACCTCCCGCATCACTTGAAATGTAAGAAAAAAAAAAGTCACCTCCCTCATGGCCTAGAAAATGTTATGCAAAAAAAAAGAAAAGCCTCCCTCCCTCACCGCATTATTTCCAAAAGTGTCTGCAAAGCTGATAATCAATTTTATGCAGCCTTATGTATATGACAAATAGCAACGGGCCTAATACAGAGCCTTGGGCAATTCCGCTTCAGACTTCATACTTTTTAGACAGCAATCCATTTATCATGACCTGTTGTAATCTAGGCCTACCTGTTAGAAATGTCTCTATCCATTTGAGCATTTTCCCAGCCATTCCATAGCTCTCACACTTTAGGAGGAGGCGTTTACAGTGAAGGGCACAACAGCAGCATATCTTTACCATCTCTTACGTCAGCCTGTTATATAACCTACACTGGGGCCCTGTAGGCTGTACCTCTCCTTTTCTCAGTGTGCTGGTCACCACAGACGCTCTTGTTATCACAATAGGGTGGCTCCAGAGGGGTTTTCGTCGACCTGGCGACCTGGGCCATTTTCCAGGCGACTTTTCGACCTTAACCATTAATTTTTGTGACCTGCGACCTGCTGTTTTCAAATGGCCATACTGTTATATAATAAAAAAGTGACCTGCGACCTGGATATTTTTGCAAAAAAAGCGACTTTGTGACCTGTAGCCCTTAAAAGAGGCGACTTTGTGACCTCAGGGGGGGACCCCTCTGCACCCCCAATAGGCCTTCACATCCCAGCCTGGGACACTCTTGAGACCGTTGTGCCGCTCTCCCAGTCTCTGTTTATGTGGCACCTTGCCAAAGGCCTTTTGGAAATCCATGCAGTGGCGATAATAAATGAAATATTATGACCGTGACGATGTCGATGGGCATTGGGAGTGAGGGTTTTTTGTAGAACCCCTACCGTTCAGCAAAGACATCTACATTATAACGTACTGTGCGTCTTACCTTTCTCGAGAACCGAATAGATTTCCTATATATGAGTAGACGATGGTTATTGAACCAACGTCGAAGGCGTTGCCGTCGGGGACATCGTCTGCATTTCCTAAACGCCTGCCAAGCTCCCTTCTCTAGTGCATAGACTTCATGACAGGTGGCAGCACTGTACCGGACGCTGCCGCCACCACACACGCGCCCCTCTTTCCCGCCCGACTCAGACCATACCAGTTTTAGCAACCACCTATCAATTTATATCCCCTGCGCTGAAATATGCAGTCGATTACACATGGAAAACAATATCTGTTGGATAAAATAAAATTGATGTAGGAAAGTCACCGGAATAAAGGGCCCCAACCAATTCACAAAATGATTTTTAAGAGTCTCTCCCAGTGGCCACAGAACATTGAATCACCATTGATTACTGGTTGCCAATGTTGATTCAATGTTGATTCAACTTTGTTTCAACGTTGGACTGAATTTTGTGTCTACTGGGCTGCAGCCCCAACTTGTCGAGGGTGGAGTTGAAAGATCCACTTTTCAAATTCTCTTGGGTCAAGTATTTTCCCATAACATTTTACAACGAAAGGTTGTCAATTTATCTATCAATTAAAATAAAAAATATCTAGGCCTAGAAGGCGTATAACTTCGAAATAAAGCACCTCCTAAAATGTAGGCCTACACATTTCAATGTCTCTATATCAAGAAGCAAAACTGTACGTTTGGCTCTTCGCCTTTAATCCTTTATAGATCTTCCTACCCAATTTAATGCATTATTTTATTTTAGATCATAAAATTGTATCTTTCGTCTGTGTATATAGACGAAATAATATTTGGTCTTGGTCTGAGGAGGTCGCAGATGTAGGAGGTCGCAGATGTAGATTTATATCCATTTATGAATGGGTTTAACCGGAGTCTGTTCACATCATGTCCCTGACCTTTAACACCTGCATGCACATCTGACCTACAGTTAGAATTTGTTTCAGTTTTCATTAAGATCTGAAGTCTCCGTTATTCATTAGGCCTACGTACTCATTAGCAGAAATTATTTAAGCCTAGGGGAAGATGGGGGAATACGGGACACCTAAGGGTTTTCATGCAATTTCTGCCTCACTGGTGACCATAATCAAAATATTTTTTTACCTACATTTTAAGCATTCCTCTTTTGTATTTAAATGTGTTGAAGAATATTTCCTCAAACTCCCTAAGGTACAGTGGTTGTAGTTAATAATTTCAAAGATTTTGTGACCCGTATTACCCCACGGTGGGGTAATACGGGTCGCCATTGTGGGGTAAGATGGGACGGAAAAGTAATCTTCAGTGAAAATGGCCATATATCTTTCAAGCATGAATGGAATTCTTTGAATGAGCAGCCTTTGGGGTACCTTAACAAAATATATGATGATTTAAACTGCCCCAAAACATTAAATATATACTTTGTTACCTCAATTAGCACTATATGCCTATTCCTGTCGAGAAAATTTGTCAAAATATAAAAGAATTAGCAAAATTTGGCAAAAATGGAGTGTTTAAATTGTTGCCATGGTAACCAGGATGTCATGATATGCCCAAAACCCTATCTAGTAGATAGGGCTCCTATATAGCTTTAATTCAAGCTATTTTGTGACCATTTATGTTAAGATGCACACTAGAAATGGCAAAAGTTGTGAGTTGTCGTTATTGTTCAAATTGACCTCGAAATCTCTTGTATTTTCATGCCGCCATTTTGGAAAATGGCCGCCACACAAACCATGACCATATACAAATTTAAAACATGAAAAAAAATATCGCAAAGAAGTCAATTTATTTAGATAATTATCTTGAAAAATAGGAGTGTCTGCAAAGTCCCTCTTTCATGTGGAAGGTTTAAATAAGGTAAATAGCTTAACATTTTTGTAGAAAAAATACATACAAATTGCCATAGGGATTGCCTTTGACCCGTATTACCCCACCTAAAAATGGGGTTGGGGTAATACGGGACACCACATAAAAAGTGGTGTCAATTCCTAGACACTTCACAGATAATAACCAAACCATAATTAATTTTTTAACCTATTGGGTGTTAGCTGAAACCAGAAAAAATATTCCCATTTTGCTCAAACTAGGAGCTTACAAAAATGATAATGTGTCTAATTATGCTTAACTAAGCAAGATGTAAGCCCTATATATTTCAGGTATTCAGTTTTATTTTCCCCATATAATTCATATAATAATTCCTCCAACCACTTAATAAATGCTGCAATATTATATGACCTGATGCCTACCTATTATTGTATAACCAAAACTTAGTTCTAAGTGTTACCTTTCAGTAAGAAATATCTGTCTGAAATGAGAGTGTCCCTTATTACCCCATGACCCGTATTACCCCATCTTCCCCTACTCATAAATACCTGAGAATGAGAGCTAGAGCTTATTTAGATTTTGGATAGGGCGATGTTCGTGAAGCCATCACTGGCCATTTCTCAAAAAGTAGAATCGACATCCTCTAACCCAGTGGGCACAAAATTCAGTTTAATGTTGAATCAACATTGCATCAACAGTGAATCAACATTGACAACTCTTTATCAATGTTGATTCAATATTCTGTGCCAACTGGGAAGTGCTAGTCTAGTGAAAGCTTATGATATCAATTTCAAAGTTGCCCTTTCCGTTGGATGACCCCTTTCTCTTGCAAGCATGTGGGCTAGCCTACACAAATGCTTATTGCTAGGGGGCCATCCATTAATTACGTACGCATAATTTTGGCCAAAATTGACCCCCCCACCCCCCCTGTTGCACCATGTACGCATTGGGATACCCCCCCCCCCCCCCATGCGTACATACTCAAATCTTTTGGACCCCCCCCCCACCATTGTCAGCCTCAGCAGGGGGGTACGGGGGGGGATGAAAAGTAAGAAATGCATTTTGAAGAGAAAATTTGAAATTTGAAGAGGAGGGAACAGTCACCCCCCTCCTTCACTAATAAAAAGAGATACTAAGTAGAGGGGCTGTCAAGATTGCTAAGATTTTATCCAGAGGGAGGTATCAAGAAAATCAACTGAGCCCCCCCCCCCCCCCAACCCCAACAAGCTTTGTAAATTGTTTGACCTTGTGTGTACAATGCCCCACATGATATCATCGTTCTTACAGGGGTAGTTCCAAGGGGTTCAGTAGCCCCCCCCCCCCAGAACTAAGATTCTAAGGTTCATCATAATCCAGAAGATTGTGAAAATGTTTAAAGGGTATAGGCCATCTTACAGCAGATACACTTGTTAGGCCTTCTACAGAGGATGTGTAGGAGGTATGGGGGGTATATGCCTCAGAAAATTTTAGAATTCTAGTTGGGTTTTGGGGCCCAAAAATACCCCTTTTTGTCCAAAATAATCAGGAAAACTACCTTAATGCGTACACAATGCGTATGCCAAAATGACCCCAGACCCCCCCCCCCACCCCCCTGTACGCATCTGTACGCATTTGGCTTGACCCCCCACCCCTCTTGATGCGTACGTAATTAATGGACGGCCTCTAGACAAAGTCTGGGCTAATAGATATGCATACATCTATTGATAACTAACTCCAGGGTAGTGTAAGATGACATACATAACATGTTTGCACCTATTAGGGTAAAATGGGGCAATATCGCGCACCTGAGTTATATCACGCATTTTTGTCTCTATGACGTCATAGAGAAGGAGAATAGGCATAGAGAAAATGTAAAATATGTTCTCAAAGGACATTTAACCACAGAATATGATCAAATCGAGAAATCACATTTTACCTCAATTTTTCTTCCTTTCATGGGGTATTAAAGTGCTAGGTGCGTGATATAACCCTGAGGAAACCCTTTTCCCCTAATTTTAATTAATCAAGGTATTTTCTATTAAAGGGAAAGTCACTAACAACCTTCAGACAGTATTTACAGAAGGAAAGGCTTGAATATGGATGAATAATACCCATACGTCATGGGTGCATATCCCTTCAAAATAAAAGTATGGGGAAATTGAACTGTTTCTCAAATTATTTTCATGGAATGTAGGTGTACAAAGAATAATGCATGATATAACCCTAATATATGCGTGATACAACACTGTGGTGCGTGATACAACCCCAAAGAAAAATATAAATAGTACCTTTTGTGCACCCTATGATGTTTGTTATATTACCTATTATATATGTGTTGCGTCCCGTGGTCTCTACCCTAAATGTCTTATTCCATATATGTATTGTGAGTCCTAGTGAGTCTTCAACTTCGTCTTCAGTGATCCACGATGAGCTCTATCCGATCCGCGTCCGACTTCTGTTTCTGACCATCGGCCTCGGGGAATAGCCATTCCCCGAGTCCAGTTATGTGGAAATGAACTAATTTGATGTATGGGGAATTAACTGTTACTGATCCTGATCATGGCTCTATAGTGGGCTTCCTTCTCCTGCCCTCGTCATAATGGTCTGAACCATATTAATTTTACTGTAAGTCTGTAATGGTGGATTAACGATATAAAAGGGGTAACTTAGTTTCGTCTCAGAGGTAATTCTAGTTCAACTCGCCATAAGGAGCGCCTCCAGGCACACAAATAAAGACGTCTCCGGCCAATGAATGGAGGTACAAATGCATTTGAATATCATGGTTGTTTATTGACATTTCATCTTTCTCATATTGAAGCAAGCCTTCTAATTACTAACACGGTCATTAGGCTCTGTGAACGGCACTTACACAACAATGGTAACTACTTACTGACCTCAACCAATATCAGTGCATTACGGCTACCTAACAATGATCTTCCTTTGTCCTATCTGACAGGGTACTTCAAGACAGCATGTGGCTTTCAATGCATGGAATGTGACAAGTATGTAGGTCCCTTCTAGGGGAGCTGAATGTCCGTGCACTCACCTGGACTGGTACAAGTACCTGCCCTTGACTCCTTCCTTAGGCCTTGGTCTCCAGGCCAATTGTAATAAACACCAGCTGGTTCATGTAATGTCGTGCATTTAAACCAATGTTACTGAGAGCAGGTTCCATGGGGGAGCAAATAAAGTGATTGTAAGGAGAGAGAGAGACAATTTCCCAGGTCCAATCTTTACCCATTCGGTTTTCTCTAAAAGATCTAAATGTCTTTCAGGCCTAGAAGGTAGACAGTCGTGTTGACTATGTTTTATCGCTCATTCCGGCATAAAGTATTTCTTAAGATTAGGTCTTTCAGAGGGGACAACTTCCCCTTTTATCTCCAGCCGCCGCCCAGTAGGGTTGCGGCCGGGGCCTTCCCGGACGGGAGGCAGGCCGGCGGGCTCTCCCGCCGCGGCTGTGTTGACAGCTTACCTGTCACGCGCTGCTATTCCCTGCTAAGGCGGTTTCCCGTAGCTCAGGGCCGCTCACCACGGATGGTGATGGCTCGTATGGTTCCCATTAACTCAGGCTGACATAACTCCGCTCGCGGGGTTCGCTTTACCGTGTAGGGGTGCCGCGTAGATTTAGAAATCGCCCTACGTATACCTGTCCGAAGTGGGGCCGGCGAGAATCGCTATTTCCCAACTCTGATAATGGAACTGTTCTCCCTGATCCATATACGCTCCCCTATATTTTTGTAATACAGCAAATCTCCTTCTCCCTCTCTCTTGCCCTCTCCGGGCCTTACGGGCGGTTATATACTGCCATTAGGTATTAGCATAGGGTGGTGGGGGGGGGGGGCGTTCTTCCTTTCTATTGGACACCGCCGACATGTGCATAATGTGGGACGAGCCTTGCTTACACTAATCATGTTTCTGTTTTGGTTTCTGCCGCCAGGTGTCGTGTCGTGCTCGCTCAGGGATTGGATAATAAACGTGGCGTGTTGACTGCTCGTCCGCCAACTTCTAGTCAGGAAACTAATGACTCAAAAACTGCCCTAGCGGCGCTTCACCTGAAAGCGGCAGGCGCGTGCCCGTAAATCCTTTCGGATAGGGTTTTGCCGCTCCTGCTATCTAAAGGATGTGTTCTTATTTATAGTGTTTGTTCCGGATCGACAAATTCCCGGTCGACTGTTTGCATTTAAGGCTTATGATGTTTTAAATAAAGTTGCTCATTTAGAGTCCTGTCTTTGTCATTCTGTTCTGGTTAGCTCTACCCTGCACACAGGTGTTCCCTTCTTCCCCTTTATCTTCCAAAGCGTACACTTTCTTCTCCATGCCCTAGGAACAATTAGATTGTAAAAATATGATGATGTTTTGCTTTTATCCGATTTAATGGGATATAAGATGTCTGCAAAAATTGAAAAAATAGTTACCAAATCGTTTTCTGTTATTCTGTATGATTCCAACCAACAATTAGGCTTATTTTTAGGGTTAGATGCGCGATATTGCCCCATTTTACCCTATTGGCACTAATGCTATGCATAATTATCAAAATACCCATGTTGCTAGGCAACCTCTAGGCTAATATGGATATACATGTTCAATAAGATGAACTACATTTCAGGCCAATACAAGATATGATATACTGTGTATAACATCCTAAGTGCTATTGATACTGTTGCTATGCATGATAAACTAAATGTGCCTGTTGCTAAGCAACCATTGGGTATACTGAAAATGAACCACATCACAGGATTCCCTGTAGCAGATATTAGGGGGGGGGGGATATAGGTGTCGTTAGATTGTTTATAGCTCCATTTTCTGAAAAGAGAGAGCTGCAGTTAGCAAGAAATGAATTGCAGTTAATTATGTAATTAGCCTAAAAGTAGCTCAAAAGGTTAAAATCAAAATTGGAGCGGTATCCCCAAGTATGTCATTTTACGCCAAAATAACGTTTTTTAACGTAATATAACGTTTTGTCACACTAAGGAGCCATAGCGAAACGTAATACAACGTTGTAAAACGTTTTTATTCACTGGGTCCTATCTTTTTCAGCACCCTTGAATCGACGTGAGAGAAGGGGTTGGACGCGAGGGAAGGGGGTTGGATGTGAGGGAAGGGTTGGATGTGAGGGAGGGGGTTGGATGTGATATAAAGGGTTGGATGTGAGGGAGGAGTTGGATGTGAGGGAGGGGGTTGGACGTGAGAGAAAGGGTTGGATGCGAGGGAGGAGTTGGATGTGAGGGAGAGGGTTGGACGTGAGAGAAAAGGTTGGATGTGGGGGAGGAGTTGGATGTGAGGGAGGGGGTTGGACGTGAGAGAAAGGGTACGTTGGATGTGAGGGAGGAGTTGGATGTGAGGGAGGGGGTTGAGATTTGTGCCTACAGGCCGGGGGCCTGTAGTCAGGGTGGCCTAAAGGCAGGGGGCCTCAGATCCAGAGGGCCTGTGGGCTGGGAGCGTGTGTTCCGTGGGCCTGTGGGCTGGGGGCCTACTGTCAGGAGGGCCTGTATTCCGGATACCTATACGACCAATCTCTCAGTCACTAGTGCCTAACCTATAGTTGGTCATTTTTTGGCTCCCTATACGACCAACCTAGGTAAGTTATTATTGTCAGTTTGGTCAGTACTGACAAACCCACCTTAGTCTTTTAATTTCCAGGGGGAGCCACTGAGTGGTCATCACAAGTGGCACCAACTAGTGGTATATAAATACAACATACCAATGATGAACCTAGGTTAGCCACTACTGACTGACCCCTCGGTCATTTTTGAATATAACTTTGCCATTGTGACTAACACTCATATGACCAACCTAGAATAGTCTGTGCTGACTAACCCTTTCAACCTATGGATTTTCAGTGGTGGACCCCTTAAATCCACATGGTGACATGGCCTTTTCTTAAAATAGACAGGCGACATGGGGCTTAGTGACAATGACAGGAGAAATTAAAAGATATTGACAAGGGACATGACATTTTCTTAAAATCGACAGGCGACATGGAGCCTAGTGACAAATGACAGGAGAGATACAAAGATACTGACAAATGACATGAGCATTTCTTAAAATCGACAGGCGACATGGGGACCCCCCATCTAGACCCCCTACTATAAGCCTTAACGTTAGAGGAGGTAAACAGCGTGAGGACACGGGGTGAGGAACATGTGAACTAAAATAGATGCCAGTCAAGCCATTGATGAAATAACTAGATTATTCCACATATATCTTCTTTAGCTGTCAGAATCCCAGATGGCTGACTCATGGTGCATTTTGGTTGACTTAGTGTAACAACAGCCTATAAAGGGTCCTGATAAATCATGGAATTAAAATGTATGTGGCCTTGTAAGATATCATGAGTACTATTTTCCAGAGCAATGTCTAACGTTTGGTATATTTCTGAAGGATACGGCCTAAATCCTCTATATAGACCCATGCATCAAGAAAGGGTGACATTTTCATGACAAAGTTGTGTATATGTTGGTTTTATTGGTTTTATCAGAATCCTCATAACATTGTCTGTAAACCTACATTCGCAAACATCTCATATTCATCAGGAGATTCACAGGACAGTTATCTTTCAAAACGTTTACATTAAAATGTAGGATTTTGAGGCTATATTCGAATACCTGTCTGTCTGTCACGCTTCAGAAATGTTTGAATACTTTATCAACAACCTTTTTGAAAAGTCACCCTTTCTTGCCACATTGGTCTACATAGGAGCAATTAGACCTTAACGTTAGCTCATAAAAATCATGGACCAAACTGGTTAAAAGCGGTGAATCTACATTTCATGTTGTTTTTCCCATAGTTGTACTAGTTAAATAATGGTGTGCATGATATTTAGTGAGAGTGGCACATACCGTATTTCCCCGTTTATAAGCCGGGCCCCGAATATAAGCCTGCCCCATTTATAAGCCGGGTCAAAAGTGGTACTACTCTAAAACCTCGCCTTTAAGACGGATTTATTTTGGGATTTATTTTTTCTACAGGACGGATTTTTCTCTATAATTAGGGGGTCGTCTTAAAGGTGGGGTTTTTATACATTAGATTAAAGTGAAAACGATTTTCAAAGTATTTTCTACAAGACGGATTTTATTCCAAAGTTAGGGGGTCGTCTTAAAGATGGGGTCGTCTTAAAGGAGGGGTTTTACGGTATGTCTTATATAAGCCGAGCCCCGAATATAAGCCTGGTCCCTGAAGGCAACTTCCAAAAAAATTCTTCAGGAGAGCATCACTTCACTTCTAATCGGAATATTTTAGTAATTCCTTCAGGTAAATGAAGCCAACGAACCATCCTCCACACTTGGAGCACTTCAGATATAGATAATGTTTAAATCTGTCGTGTTATCATTAGAAAATATCCAGAAAAAGTGTAAAAATGATGAAAATATACAAGAATTTTAGAAAGACTGCCAGAGTGGGTTTTGAATTAGAGAAATACAGGAGGTGAAAAAAATATAAGCCTGCCTCGAATATAAGCCTGGCCCGTTTATAAGCCGGGTCAATTACCCTGTTGAAATCAATATAAGCCCGGGCTTATAAACGGGGAAATACGGTACACTGATTGCTTTTACATTGTATTAGACAACTCCAACAATAAAATGAGAACGCTGATGGGATCGTGAGCATGAATATATATACGTGAGGTTCTATGGATGGTTGACTACAGAAGGTGGTGTGTTATCCCGGGTGTGTTATCTGTGCATGGCCATACACTTTCTTATTATTCTAACCTCCTTCTGCTCCATAGATGTGATATTGACATACTGGGATTATAGTAGACATAAGAGAGAGGTAAAACATTCACTGGAATTTCAACGTATAGGGGAATTATCGGGGAAATTATTTATAGCCAAAACAGAAGAGATATTAAGTTAGTTAACCCACAGCTATAAAGATGCCAGAGATCGCTTGTGAACGGACATCTGTCAGATGAAGGGAAAGTACCACTAGCAGTACCCCAGGGTTCCGTAATCAGACCCCTCCTATTTATCATCTATGTGGATGAAGTTTTCAAAGTTGTAGAGAACACTCGCATGTTCATGTATGCGGATGACCTAGCAATTGTTGCTACTGGCAGAGAAATAGATGATGTGAAACTACTACTTCAATCAGACATGAACAAGGTGAGCAAGTGGTGCTCAAGGAACAAACTGACAGTAAACACAGAAAAAACAGTGGTGATGTGGGGGCACTCGTCCAGACAACCGCTGGAACTAGAGGACCAACACATACTGATAGATGGAAAACCTCTGAGAAAGGTTTTAAAAGTCTTACAACTATCTAGGAGTCCTGGTTGATATGGAGCTGAACTGGAAGGAGCAGTGCAACAAGGTAATAAATCTGATGAGAGTCAGACTGGCACAGCTGAAAGCAATCAGACCAACTGTGGATGAGGCTACAGCACTGGAAATATACAATACTATGGTCCTCCCTATACTGGACTATTCAGACTATGTCCTAGAAGGGGGTCCCTTGTGGGTTCCTAGGAAACTACAGAGTCTACACAATTATGGATTAAGAATCTGTCTCGAAATATGGGATGCAAGAGACATCCATGTGCATGAACTGCTAACCATATGTGACTCTGAGATGTTATGTGACAGAAGACAAGTACACCTACAGGGTTTAATGTATAGAATGGCACAAAGACCAGACTGTGTAGTAACAGCCGGCAGATATCTGAGAGGTCATGACAAAATAAGGTTAAAAATTCAGCATCCAAAAGGGGATCTATACCTGAAAAGTCCTGCATTCAGAGGCAATATGGCCTGCGAGAAACTCACAGCTGAACAGCAGAGGAAACCAAGCCTTGAAAGCTTTAAAAGGGCTCTGAAAGAATAACTAGAAACAACACTCTTTGGGAAATAGTTTGGAAACATAAAGTTTCATATAGTTGCAACCGTTCATATACCTCTAGACTCCGCTCCCTCTGCTCACTGCAGATCTGCTCAGATGAAGACATCTGAATCAATCAATTAACCATATAATCAATGTAGTACATGAGACTTGTTGCAATTGTCATTTACCTTTATTGCACTATTATCTATGTCTATTTACACAAATTGTAACACTATAAATACTCCCTAACAGGAGATGTCGTTGCAATAAAAATATCCAAAACTCAAACTCAAACTCTAGAGCCCTTTACTCAGGATATTGTCTCAGCCATGGCTGAGCACACCCGTCTGCGACTCGTGATCAGCCTTGACTGTTGCCAATATCCTGAGTAAAGGGCTCTGGCTGTGGTTTAACTACTACTTATAT
Organism: Harmothoe impar; assembly: GCA_947462335.1. Classification (NCBI taxonomy): domain Eukaryota; kingdom Metazoa; phylum Annelida; class Polychaeta; order Phyllodocida; family Polynoidae; genus Harmothoe; species Harmothoe impar. The sequence continues at coordinate 28,149,534 of OX381720.1, forward strand.
AATGCATGCACATGATTTAAACACACAAACACGGTTTTTGTGGTAATAATGTATCAGCATTAGTGTTTATGTCTTATGTGGAGCATTTAAACGTTTCAACAATTTAACGTGTTTAATTCTTTTAAAAGATAGAATTGGTTATAATTTTTTGATTGGCTTTCCGCAAAACTTCCTCCCAAACTCAGTGAGCTAGATGCATGCCCCATCCATATCTAATACCATGGGAGGGAGGTGCACATTAGGCTTGGGAGAGAGGAATTTTCACCCAAAAATGATACCCAGTGATTTGCACTCTGGTGTCAACTTATGGCTGCCACAGAACCAGTAGCGTGTGTGTGAGTGATTAAGCACACATGACATTATAAAACTTCAGGGCACACTTCTCATACTAAGAAGAATGACAGAGACAAGAAACCTAGGCAATGGTACCCATCTGTAGCCATGCAATGTCAATGTCTATTGCCCCCACTTGACCATGACTTCCACCCACAAGAAATTAAGCGCAAATATACCCCTTGGTTAATACTTACCCAACAGGAGGTCTTGATTAATCTTTTATTTTACTACAAAAAAGATCGGATTTTGCAAACTTTTAATGCTACTGATGAGTCTATTTGACAAAATCGAATTGCTGCAGTTACTTTAAACCTTTTAAAAAAAAAACTATGCAAGTGTTAGATAATGTTTCCACAATGAAGGCGTCACAGGAAGTTCAAAATGATTAGGACTTATGTAAGGCACTGATGTTGGACATGCCCTAGTAACTGACAAACCCTAACCTGGATACATGTACCTTTGTCCTGGTGTGTCACATGGTACAGATGAAGTTGTGGAGGTAGATCTCACCCTGGTTCTGTGTCACTTTCGATTTAGCAACAGTATCGCGAACCTGTTGCCGCATGTGCTGGTCCCCTCAGACAGTTCATACAAAGAAGTTTAGAATGAAATATGTTTTGCAAAAAAAAACTGCAACAAGAATTGTTCAACATAGTATTCACTTCTAAACACCTCATTTGAACCTCTGTTACGTGTGTTGGTATATATTTAAAAAAAAAGTAAAGACAGATGACAGTTGGCTATAGATCCAAGTACCCTATGGGCAAAGAAAACATGGACGGAGCACCAGCTCCTGATCGCAGGGGACAGGGGATATTTACATGTGGGCACTACACAGCTGCTAAATCCGTCGTAGGCCTACGTCAAGAGCAGATGTTATTTTACAATCTTACAGACGTAGTAAAAGTGGGGGATCACCTACGTATGTCTCATGAAAACGATGCAGGTCTGGGGCTCAGAGGAAGGAAATATTTTTTTCACAACGAGACATAATCCCTTTACATGGAATTACTAGGTAATTGGGGTATCACACCATGGGGATATTTTCTCTTAAATATATTCATGGTTGCCATGGTAACCAACCCAAACAAGGCATGTGGTGGTTAATGGCGTCTATATGACAAGCTAGTCCAAATTTCTCTGGAGGCCTAATACAAAAAAGAATTGATGAAGGCCTGTCTACTTTAATTTAAAAATGATGGTATATAGATCTATATACTTTCAAGTAACATAATATATGTAGGCTAAACCCTGTTAAGGAAAACAGGATAAGGGGATGGAAATGGAACTTTTTGTTTTTTTGTGTTTTTCCTGTTATATAAATTTGCAGTCTTACTGTATCTACCCTAATTGTTCTATGTCGATTATTCCTTGGTTAAGTAATAGCAGAGACCCTTACCTAAGTGTAGGTATGTAACATGATGCCCAAGAAATGAATAAGTTTCTACTACAGTGATATTAAAATGCTCATTTCACCTTGTCATATAGACGCCATCATGTCATATAGACGCCATTATGTCATATAGACGCCACTCCCTCCCCACCCTACTCAGTGCTTGAAGGTGGGAGGACCATGATTTTTGCAATATGACCAGATATTTATTGCATATGTGGGATGAATGAGTTGAAAAAAACCGAATTATTATAAGAGTTGAAGGTACAGACCTATATATATCACCTTGTCATATAGACATCATCATGTCATATAGACGCCATCTTGTCATGTAGACTCCACCTTGTCATACAGATCCCTTTTCCACTCAAATATTGTATTTCTCTTGCATAAAACACAAGTAGGAATGTGATATTTCACATGTGGGCGATAAACTAGAGGGGCTATATAATGCATGCCTTTGAAATGACAAAATACAATAAGGGTGGGAAATATGACCCTGAAAAGTTACTGTGTCATATAGACGCTATTTAGTCATAAAGACACCTTTTTCATCCCAATATTGTATTTCCATTGATTATAATACTAATAAGATCATAACATTTCACATGTGGATGACGTTTTGGTGGGGTCATATAATGTATGACTCAAAAATAATTAAATACATTAAGGATGGAAAATATAATCCTGAAATGTTAATGTGTCATATAGACGCCATTGTGTCATATAGACACCTTTTCAACCCTAATGGTATATTTCCCTTGCATATAGTACTGGTAAGAACATGATATTTCACATGTGGGTAACGAACTAGTGGGGCCATATACTCTATAACTTGGAAATAACCAAATACAATAAAAGCAGGAAAAATAACCCTGACAAGCTACTATGTCATATAGACGCCATTGAGTCATGTAGACGCCAATGAGTCCCAGACCTGCATCATTTTGGTGAGACAGAGTCGTGGTCTGCAGCATGGGGTGCATGGGAAACCGAATCGGTGCAGAACGAAAAAGATGCAAGTCACTATGTGACCTTGTAATAATATTCCTGCATAACTAGGCTGGTGTACATATATTATATATACACCAGCCTACATCAGGTCATGCAAGAAGGAACGACCTTTCGAGCCTTGCCTCTACATTGGCTAATGGTGTGTATGCATATATACAAAAGGTGGGTATTCTTAACAATCTAATGAATTTTTGTTATTTAGCTTTCTATCCTGACTGAATCTTAGAAGAAAGAATAGAAAATGGAAAAAAGGGCAAGAAAGAAAGGGCGGGGGGTGGCGGGCAGAGCCACCTGTGACATATAAACTTAATATGGCTATTCTGCAGACAGCATAATATTTGGTGGTCCCATCTAGAGGTGTCACGGAACTAATCTGCCCAGAAAGCCTAGGACAGCCAAATGGTCCCTACTAAGTGGATATAACAAGTGGTAGGAGACCTTATTTTCGATTGGAAGTAATATTATGCATACCAGAAGATGGACAATGCTTGGTTTAAAAAAAGTTGTTAAAAGTTTGTGGTATCCATGGTAACCAAGGGGTCAACATTGGCTGTCAAAGTCAAGGTCACAGGTCGTTGGGGCATCTGAAAAAGTGGCAACTAGCGCAAAATCTGATCTGACTCCGATATTGAGGACCATTGTAAAAAGATCAGAAATGACATCAGCTTTTGTTTAAGGTGTCATTTATGCAGGCCATCAACTTTTGAACCAAGTCTGGAGACACTTGATAGTGAAAAAAAGGAAAACTTTAGAACATCACTGTGCCAATTAGTACCATATGACACCTAAAGCCACTTATGAGCATATATATACAGGGAATGAGCGGTCAGTATATGCACAATTGGAATATTCAGTACATGTATAAGCACAATTTGCAAAATCTAATGTAGAACCATGCGTCTCGGGAGGTCGTCCCAATGAGCATCGATCAGGTTATGTCCATTACATGCATCACAGATCCAAGTTATATTTTTTTGTTATGAATTCATTGCAGTGATTTTCAATACCTTAAAACCTCATGTATAAGCCGCGGCTAGTACGAGAGTCAGATTGGCAGTGCGGCTTATAGAATCTGCCCAGGGTGCGGCTAATACGCGACTTTTTGCTACTATGGTACAGTACTAAAAGCCACCATAATCAGATCTCTGGTGCAGCTTATAGGATCACAGAGAAAATTATCCTAGTCAAAATAACTCACTTGCCTGAGTCAAAGCTCTGTCATCAGAATAACTCACTTTTTGACTCATTTGTGCAAGCGAGTCAAACTGCATTTGACTCGGATATACAAATGAGTCAAATATGTTTTACTATTTTGTATAGGCTTGAAATGCCAGATGGGGTGGACCGTGGTAGGGCTATGCATTTTTATTTATCATCAGTTGTTGGGTTTGTGTTATCCATGGCCAGCTCAAAAATCTGGAAGAGAACGTTATAGGCATTAATACATATTTTATGTTGAGTCAAGGTATTTCTAGATACATGTGCTATAGAAACAGAGGCACTGATCTTGGGAATAATCCCATGACTAAAGTGTAAAACAATATAATATCATGTATACTGCAGTGCATGCATGCACTACACATCCATAATCAACATGTACATGTTCATACCCTCCATCAACCAGTTAAAACCCATTTCACATTGGTTACATCCCTGGTTACATTTATACACAATATACATAGACATACATATGTACTCACCTATCTTTCCATGCCGCTGCTGTAGTCCTACTGATGCAATGATGCATCTAAACAAAGAAAACGGCGTCCCCACGTGACCTATGGCGGGAATATCTGAGTCAAAGTGACTTTGACTCAGATAAAAGAGTCAAAGTGACTTTGACTCAGTTGCTGTCAGAGTCAAACTCACTTAACTCTGCAAGACAAGTGAGTCAATAATGGTAAATGAGTCAAATGGGGTTTGACTCACTACATGGCAGAGTCAAATGAGCAAAGAAGTGAGTCAAAGTCCCATTGACTAGGGTGAATGAGTCATTGTGACTCGCATAATTTTCTGTGTGATCGGTCCAAAGTCGGGGTGCTGTTTATATGCGAGTTAGGCTTATATACAAGGTTTTATGGTATACAAAGTTTTGGGTCCACCTCAATCAAGCGATATTGTGATGGACGTTTCCCTTACTGTTCGGTTTTATTGTGTGGGATTTTGACATAAATTTCGAGATGAAATTTATTTTACCAGTACACAATTATGGTGTGGGGAAAATCTAGGGACCGATGGGTACCCGGAGGAAATCCTCAGGGCCATGAGAGAAAAGTTAGAAAAACTACCAAAGGAAAAAAAGAAAAGGTGTAATCATAAAACAAGTTAAAAAATCAGTAGACAAACCAAAATGAACACTTGATGCCAAAGCTCAAATGTGGTCTACTGTATAGAATGTCTCTCCTGCAACAAAAGATATGTTGTAGAAATATACCGACCTGTAGGAGAACGAATTCTGGAATGCCTAAAAGTCCACATTGGTTAGATATGACACTATTTTGAAGCTAATCAGGGCAATAGATGTTCATAAATCTAGTGGTTTAGAGGACATCAGTGCCACAGTGCTAAAGGACGCGCTACTTGTAATGGCACCCCAGCTCACTGACTTAATCAATATGTGTCTTCACAATGTTGTGTTTCCTACAGAATGGGCAGCCGCCAAAGTGGTGCCCCTCCCTAAGACGGGTGACCCAAGGCAGATTGGTAACTGGAGGCCTATTTCTCTCCTGCCTGTACCAAGTAAGATCATGGAGCGTGTTATTTACCAAGAAATATATAATAGATTAGAGGATAATGGAAATTTGCACGACAGCCAGTTCGGCTTCCGTGCATCCAGGGGAACCAATGATGCTGTATTTAAACTGGTCAATGACATTTATAGGTCAAGGGACAGTAGACATTACATGGTCTCGTGTTTCCTGGATGTACGGAAGGCGTTCGATTGTATACACCATGGAGAGCTGCTTAATAGAATGAGAGCCATGAACCTGCCATCTATTTACTGTGATTGGCTGTGTGCCTACCTAGGTAATAGGACTCAACGTGTTGTGTGCAATAATGCTGTCTCGGACGTAGAGAATATCCACTTTGGAGTGCCCCAGGGATCTATACTGGGGCCATTACTGTTTATTTGCTATGTTAATAATCTTCCAACTGTGATCAAGAACTGTCGGACAATAATGTATGCCGATGATGTTGTGTTCTATATAAGTAATGAAATATTAGCAGCGGCGACAGCTCAGTTACAAGCAGATGCAACCAGAGTATTTGACTGGTTCTCATCAAGTGGTCTGTGTATTAACACTGAGAAGACCGAAATTGTTGTTTTTTCCCCTGTTAAACCTGCGGTGCCCGTATCCATACAAGTCCAAATGGGTACTGCCATGCTTGAAATATGTGACCAGTATGAGTACTTAGGCATAATACTGGATAATGAACTTACCCTAGAAAAAAGTGTAAGCAAGAGTGTCAGCAATGCTAATTTTAGAAGTGTGATGTTGCGCAAAATGCGAACAAAAATGACTACTCCAACTGCCAACCTGGTCTATAAACAGACTATTATGCCTGTGATGGAATATTGTGGTTATTTATTTAACGGTGTAACTGACAGCCAACACAAAAGACTGCAATTAACGCAAAACCGCTGCCTGAGAACATGTTTAAATGTTCGTATAAGGTATCCTGTTGTAGATCTGCATCGAGATGTAGGGGTAGACTACCTAAGTGTTCGCTATGACGTACAGTTACTCCTTCTACTACACAAATATCTCTATAGTGATAAACACGATAACAGAGCCCTTGGTTTGGAATTCAGACGTACTGTAGTGGGAGAACGAGTGATGCGCTCTACCGGTACAGGGCTTCTTGAATATCCTAAATCACTTCTTAAAGGGTTCAACAAAAGTCCACTGTATAGAGGTGTGAACCTCTGGAACAAATTGCATAGCTCATGCCGAATCGAACCATCAAAAGAGGCCTTCAGATCAAAGGTCATAATTTGTGTAAGAGATCTCTTTGTCTCAAAGCAAAGAGAGAAGGGTCTCATCTAAAAGATCTCAGTTTTGAGCCCAATATAATATACCTGTTATAGCAGAGACTAATGTCTCTATTTTGAATAATGTAACTGTATTTGAAAATCACTTTGTGCAATAAATACATTTATAAACTCAAAAAAAAAAAAAAATAGAACATTAAAGATATGGGAAAAGCGAAGTGGCGCAGGAAAAACATGGAATCGAACTGGATCTAGGGATTTTGGTCGACAATTCCTTTGGGGTTGAACATAATGGAAAGTCGCTATGGTTAAACCATTGGGAGGGCCAGAGATAGTGGTCTCCATCCAAACCCAAAGCCTTGTAATTTTTTTCCACACCTAAATAGTGTACTGGTACTGTAACATTTCATCTTGAAATTTATGTCAAAATCCCAGACAATAACAACCAATATTAAGGGAAAGGTCAATCACAAGATTGATACCCGGTTTAATCTAAAGCTATCCTCTGAAGACAGGTATTTCTACTCTCAGTGCCAGCCAACTGGTGAGTCAAGTCAAGACTAAAAGATCCTATACACATTTCCTGATTTTTAAAAGAAATCAAAGGTCACAATAAATGGTTGAAAATCTATGTAGGAAAGCTTATAACAAGGTATGCATTTTCAACATCACAACACACTTACGGAACACCCGAAGAAGTTATAAACTGAAATTTTCAAACCTCCTTCCCCTGCAGCTAACACCGAACCTAGGGTTGTGACACAGATCACATTTAAATACAAATGTACGGTACCCTCCCATGCATAGACATGGGACTGAACATTGTATGGAACGTGGTTTTTTTTCGTTTTTTTTCAAACATTCAATGACATTGTTTATATGTCATTGAATGTTTATATTGTTGCAATGATACTTGACCACCATAATGTTAATAACAATAATAATATAATGATAATAATAATAATGATAAAATATGACATAATCCTTTGGTGTGTGGATGGGGATAATAATAATAATAATAATAATAATGATGATGATGATGATGATGATGATGATGATGATAATAATAATAATAATAATAATAATAATAATAATAATAATAATAATAATAATAATAAAAATAATAATTATAATCAATTAAAACAAGTGTTTATAGATATCATGCAAAAAAGTGAAAGTTTTAGTGATTTTATGCGACTCCTGTTCTTTAAATGGCATTGCCCCTTTCACACAGAGCTAGAAAATGTATATTTCTGCCCATATGTTACTTTACATTTATGCTGAATCCTCAAATACCAGTGTAGGGCACCATTGCTGTGATGAAAATTTCATCAAAATCCTTAGATGATTGACAGGTGTGACCCCAGGTCAGCAGATGACCTGGGGTCACGTCTGTCAATCACCCAGATATACATTTGCCCTAATAGGGCACAATCATTGGGAACAGAAAGTATTTGACCATACCTACCCCCAGTATATAAGCCCTGGGATTCTAATGGAACTATTGTGATGTTGCTATGACCACTCTGTTACCTTGCAACAGCAATTCCAAACATTCCATGCCTAGCAACTGGCACAATAAGTGGGAATAGAAGGTATTTGACTATACCTACCCCCAGTATACAAGCCCTGGAGATTCTAATGGAACTATTGTGATGTTGCTATGACCACTCTGTTATCTAGCAACAGCAACTCCAAACATTTCATGCCTAGCAACCGGCACAATAAGTGGGAATAGAAGGTAGTTGACCATACCTACCCCCAGTATACAAGCACTGGGGATTCTATTTGAACTATCTTCATGTTGCTAGGACCATTCTGTTGCAACAGCAATTCCAAACATCCTGTGCCTAGCATTGTAACAACTGGCACAATATCTGATCAACTGCACTTATGTGTCATCCCCCACTGCTGTGGATGCCTTTAATTTCAGTTGATCATCATAAGCTAAAGATTATATGGAGAGATCAAGCCAGAACCGAACACAAGTGTTCGGTTCTGGCCTGTAATAATACTAATAATAATAATAATAATAATAATAATAATAATAATAATAATAATAATAATAATAATAATAATAATAATGATGATGATACTCTATTCGGACAGAGGTTATATAAATGTACATGGGGGTAGGGAGAGGGTTCATCGTTCACCAATACTCTATTCGGACAGAGGTTATATAAATGTACATGTGGGCACTGAAAAGCTCTGCTAAATTCGTGGTATTGAGGAGCTGCTTTTTTTTGCAATCTAGGGAGTGTTCATTTTTTTAACAACAGAGGCGTCAAGTTATTTTGTGCCCCCTTGGGAAGGGACAAATTAAAATCCCCTCCCCCTCAGTAGGGGCTGAGTTATTTTTGCTCCCCCTTCTTTCAACCGTTCTGTATCAATTTGTGTTGCATCATGCCATGTCGCGTCAGTGCCACACAGAATATACTTGGTATTTAGGCTATGGAATTTGGTCTTGGTCAGAATGCCTATTCCTATTTTGCTTCATAGTATGTAAATGTAATTCTAGAAATCTCAATGAGATGTTCAAATCTTAATTTCCGATTTTGATCTATCAGTCTATGGATTCATCAAACTTTTGCATGAATATCAAAGATAAAAATCCACACAGCTCCCAGGAAAGTGCAGGTGGTTAGAGGGTATATATTGCTCTCATCACTGGTGGAACATTTTAGAATTATAGAAGTCAAATTGTGTATTCTGGTGCATTTTTGAAAGCTCTATAAGAAGGGGTTGGTAAAATCCTGGATCCATTTTACACCCACAAGTATTTGGGGTAGTTGATCATTTTAAATAATGATAGCTTTATTCAATAGAAACTATTACAGGCTAATAGAGTCAGCTGTCACATGCTCGAATTTGGGAAATGCAAAGATCTTCTTTTGGAAGATCTTGACGCCCATTGATACCGTCTCTATTGTATTTCACGAGTGGGGGCTGGGGCAGTATCCCACGAAGCCGCAAAAGACTATTGGGCTGGGGCAAAACATACTCTGCACCCACCCCCATGTCTAGGGTTGGGGGCTATGGTCCCCTTGCGCCCCTATTCGACATCCCTTTAGAGCCCCCTGTGCCACAGGAAGATTCTGAAAATTCAAGAGGTAAAATTATGAGATTTAATGAGTGCAACACGTTGTGTCGTAAGAAAATTTAAGAGTAAGAACATGAGAATTGATATGGTGTCACATAGCGACAAATCGTGCCCCTTCCAAAGGTGTTGAGTTACCTTACACCATCCCCCCCCCCCCAAGAGGGGTCAAATTATTTTACACCCCCCCCGGAAGGGGTCAAGTTATTTAACACCCCCCTAAACTCACCAGCCCCCCCTCCCCCACCCTCTGTTGTTAAAGAGTGAACACCCCCTTAGTACACATGTTAAACATCCCATTGGGGGAGTGAATCGGGGCAGAACGAAAAACAAGTAAGTTACCATATGACTATGACATTGGCATTGGCAGAACGAAAAACAAGTAAGTCACCATAATATTATGACCATGACATTGTATATATTATGTCCATTCCATTTACTATAGATTCAATCGGCACGCAAGGATGGCTTTGCATAATAAAGTTGTTTACTTACAAGTGGCTGTGTACTTCACTACCATCTTTTGGTGTGGGGGGGGGGGGGGGGTTTGGGGGGGGGGGGTTGGGGATGGGAGGGGGGAGGTGCGACATGACTGCTTCCACAATTTCTCTATTTGGACAGGGAATTTTCACATTATAACTTTACAGTATATTATACTGTTTACCTACAATAAACTGTACACCTACAGCAGATTCTACTGTACACCTACAAAAAAGGCAACCGACTACTAATAGTGTACCAATGTATCCGGTTATGCATGATGTTGTCAGCAGATGTGTTTTATGTCAAAAAATGGTTTTAGCAGAAGGTTCAAAATGTTGTCCATACACACTCAGAAAAGTCAGCGTCATTGTCGCTAAAACCACTCTCAGGTGATAGCGTAATTGTCGTTAAAACCACTCTCAGGTGAGAGTGGTTTTAGCGACAATGACGCTGACTTTTCTGAGTGTGTAGTCTATCACCACAATTGCAAACATCTAATATCAAATATATATATATAGAATACTTTGGAATACAACATTTTGGAGTCATATTTGCCTTCTTGTCAACCAGGCCTCAGAAATATGCACACAAAATGTTCCCAACACCTTTTCTTAAAGTAACCCTTTCTTCCTGCACTGGTAGTTAGTCCGTGACTGGTTCCCGTTGTATCTCTGGTGGGTTGAGTTTCAGTTTGGTGTATGGAGATGAGATACATAATGACCTGTGTAGACGTCGTAGAAGGCCCTCGGCATCTCAAGCAAGGCCAAGTCTTTTGTGCTCCGCTTTCTATGGATGCTGTTTATCTACGGGTGCTCTTTTGGTATAGTAAGATTGAGCCTTTTCGCAGAATATAATGTGAAATTTACCCCTCACTTCAACTTCAAGAGGGTCGACATTGTCAACTTACCCCCTAAGCAAAGTTGAAATCCTCTTGCTTCCTCCCACCCACCACCCTGTTATTAAAAAGATGCACTGTATATAGTTAGTGTAGGTATACAGTAGAATCTACTGTAGATGCACAGTAACATAATATTGGGAATGGATTTACAGCAGGATCTACTGTAGATTTACAGTCGATTCTACTGTTTACCTACAATAAACTGTACACCTACAATGGAGTCTACTTTACACCTACAAAAATGGCAACCAACTTTTTACAGTGTGACTACTACCTGACTTACTGTGACTTACAGTGTCTCTACCCTAACCATAACATACTAACCTTTTCCAATATTACAATCGGCTTTATGGTTGCACATTTTACAATCATATTTCGGATGGGCAGTCATGTTTCAACATCTTATACGAGTAAAACATCAGCCACTTCCCAGGGAGAATGGTCCTTGGAGTTCCGCCAATTACTATACCTGAATGAGTATTGAGGGCAGGGACCTCCATACACCGTGCATTCTCCCTAAGGTCCCGACCAGGAGCAGTACACAGTGAATGGATACGGTGTGAATCGCAGGTATATACAAGGAACCTTAAGACTGAAGACAACTCACACTTTCATATACCCGCTGGAGATTCCCAATGCCAAAAGGAGCATCATGAAGGCAATACTACTGTGCGCGGCCTTGTGCCTCCTACTTCCCGCCCTGGTCCTAAGTGAAATCTGTACAAAGGACATTTGTGAGTTTGAGCTGGTTATCAGACATTCCAGGACCATGGTTTACATGGCTGGTGCAAAGCATTATGTGGTGGCTGTAAATGGCACCAGACTGCAGGTGAAGGAGAGCCTTGATAAGATCCCTCCTAATGATCTCCTCGGCAGCTTTGTGAATGTCACCGATGTGATGACTGGGGATGGCTTTGTGCGGACGGTGGCCACTGTTAACGGTCAGTTCCCTGGACCCCCGATGGAAGTACAGGAGGGATCACAGGTAAGAGTCCTAGGTTGGCGATGTAGGATATTTTGTATTGGATTCCCTTCATTTTCCCTTGAAGGTGTTCTAGCATATATAGCATTGGAATATTCCCACGAATATTGATACACCAAAAAATTATTCATGTGTCACAGAAATACTGTATAGCTTTTCCTTTAGTGTGATGTTCTCTATCACTTTGCATCCCTTTCCTCTGTTTCATTGTATATGTTTTGCTCTTTCTGCTGTCCCAGTCTCTACGCGTCTGTTTCTCAATCGGTATGTCTCGCAATCCCTCTCCCTTTTCTCCCTGCCCCGGTCTCTAATCCCTTTCCAGATATTTCCCCCTGTCTCTGACTCCGTCTTACTCTTTGTGTTATCTTTATATCTCTGCTTGTACCTGTCACACTCTGTCTCTGCTGACCTGGCGTAAACCTTGATACACCAAGTGTCATCTGGCATTGGTGTATCGTACTGAACATACACGAATGTATCAGCCTATTTGGTTTGGCATGATGCATAATGTATCAGTCTATTTGGTTTGGCATGATGCATGGATTCAGCACCAGCTAGTAACTCGCCAGTACTGCATTCCTGCATGGACAAAATGGTATGGTTAAAAAAAAAGCTGCCCTTTGAAACCGAATATCAGGTATATGGACTAGTTAAGCCCTTCAGCAGTAATAGTATTAACCTTTGTTATGCTAGTTCCTCTTTCTATAGGCGCTAGAGAAAGAGAGTACACTGCTGACACACATATGTAGATTGACATAGACTTGTGCAGTTGTCAGTATATTTGAACTAGGGAAATAAGCTCAAACATGGTTTTATCATGGTTTTACCATTCACTCAGTTAGTCAGCTCTACTCTCCCTTCTGGTTCTCTTTCAACAGGCTCCCTTTCCTATGGCAACAGAGGCAGAAAAGAGACTTCGTATATCAGAGTCGGCACAAACCCTCTTCACAGAGTCAGGCTGATTGTCTTTATTCATTTCCTTTTCTTTCCTTCCTTTTCCTTCTTTCTTATTTTGTGATTTAAGACTATTTTCTCCTGCCAGTGTGCGTCATGTATATGTACATGTTGCCCAGGGGGTCAACTCAGGTCCAACCATACCGGGATATGTGGTCATGAATTGGAGGGAAATGGGTCACTTTTCAGCCCCTAGCCCATTGGGCACAAAATTCTGTTCAACGTTGAGTCAATGTTAAGTCAACATTGAATCAACATTGACAACCATTTATCAACGTTAATTCAATGTTCTGTGCCCACTGGGAGGGAGGGAAGTGGCGGATGCCTATATGGGTATGTTTTTTCAGGGGTAAGCTACACTAGGGCTATTAAGGAGGGGTAGTTATTCCCTGTATGAAGTGTCTCTTAAGTTTACACAGCATTTTTGGGTTAATTGATAAGTTTGCCCTTTTTTGATTGGCTTTTCTGATTAATAGAAAGTGTCAATTGGTAAGTTTGCCATTGTTATGTCTGGAACTTAGAGGGTGGTGGTTGGGGGCAGTTGTAACCTACCTTCAAAGAGTCCCTTGGGGTGACATAAATACTATCCTTGTTATGTCATACGCCAATATGGGTATCTTTTCTGCAGAGACCATACCAATATGGGCATTTTTTCCAGAAATCAGCCTACGCCAATATGGGTCATATATTCAGACCCATAACCACACATCCCGGTAAAAATAATTCAAGTTGACCCCCCGGGACATGTTGGTATGTATAGGTGTAGGCTATATTGGTCCAAAAACAAGGTGTCATGATTCAAACGGTAGAGGCATAGAAAGCACATCTGCATTGTGGGGTGGGGGGAGGGGCATGGGGACCCAACCCAACCATCCTTATACACATGCTTATACATCGGCTTTCAATCATCATGATGCATATAATGCTCATATAGGAATTAAATAGAAAAGTAGTGTTTGAACCCCATTTAGTTCTGATTGGGTGCCAGGCCTCTGTGTCTCAACCTTTCCATATGTGGGAGAGGTACGTTTCGGAAATATTGTATGTTATATTATAGGGTCTTATATCAGGGAATTTTAAGGGGGCCCAAACATATTCAGCCCTCCCCTCCTCTGTGATTTGGGGGGGGGGGGGGGTGGGTGGGCGTGCCGGCCCCCGCCCTTTTCCTACGTCACTCAAAGGTCACACCGGGCTTGCTTTCTAGGTGCACACGTATTCGAAATACTCTTGCCTATGACTTGCAATATAATACACCTCTACATAATTATATGGCACTCTTTTTCATTCCCAAATGCCTGAAATGCACCATATTACACAGGATTGTCCCTCCTCGCTGTGCTATTGATATCAAACAAAGCCACTGTGTTTCTATTCTTTGTCACTCTGCCTGCAGGGATGAATGCCTTTTCCCTAAGCGCTTTACACCTCCCATACACTGCTTTACAATAACAATGCACATAGAAACCTCTCCCCGTCGAGGGCCCTCCTCTCTCTGGTACCTGCACCATTATATGGGTGCCAATAATACGTGCATTCCTGTGATGGGGTGTATAGAAAGGTAGCACTTTTGATAAAAGACCGTGTCTCTAGCACGAGTGATAGTAGCTATATACCCTGAACAAAGCCTATTCTGACTGAGGGTTTGGTTGTCACTATATATGATTTTCAGATAGTTATAATTATGCCTAGGGTATGGGAAAGTATGAGGTTGACCTGCCTGGGCAGTAGCTTAAGGTGCGGGCAGGCCCTTTAAGGCCAGGAAACTTTGGAAACATGTGAAAATTATAGGTTCCTGGAATACATCCATATTATTCTCCATACTGCATCAGGGAATATCTTCATAGTTGGGGATCATTTCTCTTGCAGGTACACAGTAGTACTGTATCACGGTTCATGTGGAGATATAAGTAGACTGTTCTGTAGTTTTACAGTTTTTGTATAGATACACAGAAGAATATACTGTAGTTTAGCAGTTCTACTGTAATGCTATGTAAGATGCTACTGCATGTGTGCCTACAGTAACTATTTACAGTGTAATTATCGCAATTGACACACAGCTAAACCTAGCTGTTGTTCCAATCCGAAAGGTTTTCTGCGCCAGAAATTGCGTTGCGGAATTCAAGTTTTAAGGTAAACAGTTACCTCTTTTCTGTATAATCGTATTCATAAATGTAATGAAAAAAAGAATATATATATATATATATATATATATATATATATATATATATATATATATATATATATATATATATATATATATATATATATATATAAAACTTGTTTTCGTGTCAACCTGCATAGGCCTCTGGACCATTTCCAAAATACCCCATCCATCACCCCTCTCCCCCACTCAGACCTCCTTGTGTTACACCGTCGTTAAATTAACTTTACCTATAATCATGTTGGTTGCATGGGAATGACAAGACGCGGTTTTCCAATTATGAAATAAATCAACTACTAGTACATCTACCTCGTGACGTATCTTCTTGTAATAACAGTATTTATGAATATGTAGGACAACATATAAGATATAGAATAAAAATTGATATCGCAATTTCACATTCTCAGGTCTATTTTGGGCCACGAGGTATGTGCATTTAGGGAGTGTTCATTTATTAGTTACAGGGGGGGGGGGGGGGGGTTGGGGGCGTAGAAATGTCCGACCCCTCCTGTAATTAATGAATGAACACTCCCTTATATATATCGTATTCATTAACGTATATATGCTACTTTACACTGTAAGAAGTAAGTACTGTACGCCTACAGCAAAAATTGCTGGCAACTTTTGTTCCAGTAGATTTTGCTGTAGGTGTACAGCAACTGACTTGCTGTGAATTTACAGCAACTTCTACTGTAAATTTACAGCAACTTCTACTGTAAATTTAACCCCTTCCACACGGTAATCCAATATATTGCACAAAATTGCATTGAGTTACAAGATATCCAGTGGTGAAGGGGTTAAAGCACCCAGTTACTGTACATCTACAGCAAAAGTCACTGGCAACTTTTGTTCCAGTAGATTTTGCTGTACATGTACAGCAACTGGGTGCTGTAAAGTTACAGCAATTTCTACTGTAGGTTTCAAATTGTTGTTCTCATCAATTTATATCAATTAATACGCATGCATAGAGAATACTTTCCTGCGTAATAGTTCAATCTCAGCTAGGATAATACACACTACACAAAGTAATGGTTTAATCCTGCTTCAATACAGGTGAACTGTATCTGATACTAGCACTTAAGCATTTAACTTTTCCCACCAATGTGGTGTCTATTCTATACTTTTGCTGTTTTTCTGTTTTATTCAACACAATTATGCAAATATCAATACACTTTATGATAACTGCATTCAGTCTCTCTCATCCATTCTTATTCTATGATGTCTTGAGAGTTTGTGAGGCTTTATTTGACTCGGGAAAGGGTTGGGTGGAATAATTAATACAGGAATGGTCTACTGCTGCCGCATTGCCGGAGACCCAATTTACAGTACATGATGCTGTTATTATACAGCAAATAGTGCTGTAATACCAACTACAGCAAAAAGTGCTGTAAATGTACAGCACATTGTGCTGTTTAAATACAGTAACTTCTTACAGTGTGGTTATACTTTGGGACTTGAATGTAAATGAAAATAACATTGGGAAAAACGATCTTAACCCATTCACTCCTGGCCTTGAAAAGTGTACTTTGGACCTTAACCGAGGGATTATGGTCAATTAATTCTATAACTAGCGCACTTTCAGGGACATTTGGACATGTTGATTTGCTTGTCTCGCTGTATGTAGTGGATCCTGATCAGCAGACTGTGACAAGCGTCCCTATGTTCAGGTCAGTTCGGCCCTGGGGGGGCGTGGTAGTGAATTGATGTCACCTACTTACTGTGTTCTTGTATCGCCTATAGGGCTCCTAGGGGTTAGGCCATGGGCGCAGCCATATTCGGGGGTTGGAAGTTCAAGCAGGTACCACTAGATGGACACCTATAGACTCAGTACTGCCCTGTGACGTCATAAACCCCGGTTAGCTGCTCCACCTACTGGCCAAGGGCCCGTACTGCAGGTTCTCAATCTGCCACAAGCGGTGCTGCTGTCGACGGCCAGGTGCCCTATATTCACTGACACTGAAATTGGTCTAAAGTAGCTCTTTCTCTATTTGGCTGCAATTGAGCGCCTGATTTCTATTCCAAAGTTTCGGTTAAAAACATAACTTCCAGGGCGCGATTCAGGACTTATCAGGAATCAGTCTGGAAAAATTGAAAAGTATATATCTGGTAGAATGCATCTGATTTAACTGGGCCAATTAAAAACACTCTGCTAACTAATGTATCATGTAAACCCTTGGCCCAAGTAGGCTCTCCGGAGTCTGTTCCTGCAAAATTCTATCTGGTCCTGCAAATTTGAAAATCTGCAGGACCGAATGTCATGCAGGGTGGAAAAGATTTCGAAAAGACTGATTCAGGGTATGGAATAAAATGGCTCATTTATTTGCTGATATTACTGAGCAGTTCAAAAGTCTTGCAGACATCATGATGCACCAGTTCAAATCAAGGGTTTACATATAAGCCATCTGTTTTGGTGATTTCTAATGCTTCTGAATATATTTCCCGATGTACAGGTGTCAGGCCCGTGGGTGACCCTTGGTCACAGTTTGTTGGTTGATCCTTGGTCAGCTTTACAAGATCTGAAACAATTGAGATAAAATAATTTCTCAATTCATTCTTTTAAAGGCGCATATCTCGATACTCCTCCAGCGACAGTCGGAGGGGAGCCGGGACAGGTACTCAGGCCTATATATAGGGGCGCTGGGCCTTTAAGTACACAAGAATGTGTTTTGCATGTTGTAAATCTCCTAATTGCTGGTTGCAGGCGCATTGAGGGACATACATGTCGTAAGCGCCTACAGAAGAACTGAGCTCCTATAGTTGGACGCATCTCAAAGATAATCACAGAATCATATAATCACTAATTTGTTCGTGTCTCCTTCAACCAGGTGGCAGTAAAAGTGACGAACGCATTGCTCCGGGAGGAAGTCGTCATCCACTGGCACGGACTCACCATGGAGGGCACACCCTGGATGGACGGCGTGCCCTTTGTCACCCAGTGTCCCATACACAGTGGGCAAAGCTTCACTTATAGGTAAGCGGTTCACTTACAGGTAAGGAGGTGACTTAGATAAAGATCTCTCAGACATACAAACCTTGCCTGGCTGTCTCATATCTAGGTAATTAGTAGTTTACTGACAGGTTAGGGTCTAACTTTGGATGGTACCATTAAGGATACATTGATCATCTGCCTACAGGTAGCCATGTGAGTTGAAGTTTGCTAACTGAACATATAAACTGATGTAGATGAGGAACAATGGGAGCCCAAGAACGGACCCCTGTGGCAGCCCATATGGCATGGTCTTTTCTGATCAGCGTAGCCCATTCACTCACGTGAACTGTCTCCACAAATTAGCTCCCCACCCACACTATAGCTTCACTGGGCAAAGAGTTTTGCTAATGTTGACGTGCTTGGCAAGGGGTATTTCATGGTTGACAGTATCAAATGCCTTACGGACGACTATCACAATCACATCAGTAGTATAGTATGTATCGGAACGGGACTATAGTTAACTACTGTTTATTACTCAATCGACATGCAGCCAATCAGAGGCCGCCATTTGGTCACGTGACCCGTTGCCATGGTAACGTGACCTACTTAGGGCTCTCAGCCAATCACAAGCCAGTATTCTGGGTGACCTACTGACCTACTTAGAAGCTCTCAGCCAATCAGAGGCCGGCATTCTGGTAACCATGGTAACGTGACCTACTTACATCACGTGACCTACTTAGGCTCAGCCAATCAGAAGCTGGCATTCTGGTAACTAGGGTAACGTGACCTACTTAGGGTTTGTTTGTAAACAACACCACGTGGCTCTCTTGTTTGTAAACAACACCACGTGACACGTGACTGTTTGTAAACAAACAAACAAAAAAGTTATGTGACTTATATATAGAAATAAAAACACAAGATAATTTCTTTTTTTTTCATTTTATTCTTTATTTTCATTTCAATCAAAAAAACACACAAGTTTATGCTTTTTTAGCTCGCTTCTTCGATTTGCAACAACCCAACAGGCCGCAAAGTCTCACGCCGCCGTCACTCGCACCACCACACCCCGGACGACTTCTCTCCAATAGACATTGCACGACTTTGGATAAATCCAACACCATTTCGGCAAGTTTTTCATCTCGCTATAAAATAGTTGATATTTTAAAGAAACTGCCTCATTCTATCAGAAATACACAACATTGACATGTTTTTTATATTCAATATATTAGAAGTGTGCTTTGTTGCTTATATAGTTCATTATGCGTTTAAAATGTTCGCGAGTATCGTAGAAATGTACAAAAATCCTATTGTGGCGCCATCTGACCAAAAGAGCGGAGAACTATACTAGGGTATGGCGAGCTAGACTAGAGCATGTAATCACCAGGCGGCAGAGTGGTCAAAAGACAATCTCGTAGTAGTAGGTCTACTTGGATCTTGAGTAGCCACCCTTGTGGTTGCAATTACCTAGACTAGTTGACCCTGCCAGCCTGGTCAAGTGAAATTAGTAAGGAGACCGCACATTAACGCGCTCCACAGTCTTTAGACAGTTAAGACTATAGTACCGTAGATTCTACTGTGTACTCACACTAACTATTTACAGTGCTACATATTCATACCCGAGTTCTAAGTGTTTTTTTAGAAAAAAGCGATCTACTCACCCATTAGCTATTAGCAGGTAACCCCTGTATAAACCATACTGCAAAGATCTGCTACTTCGAGCGTCTGCCTCGTGACTGATAGTGTACAACAAGACAAAGTGGGCAGAGGTGAAGTACTGTTCCAAGAAAAATTGAGGCTCTTTATATAGCTGAGAGAGCGGCTAATCCGGATGTTCTAAGCTTGTTTTCACCTAGAGCCCCACCCTCTTCCAGAGAGGAATCAAATTGCTTTTCACCTGGACCCTTCCACCCCTAATCCATCAGCATGAAAAGAGGGATAACAAGTGTAACGTGCGCTACATGTATATGGGATTATAGCTGGTGAAGAGATAAAGCCAGGTCAACTGTGTATACAAAGACTACAGGAGGTGATTAACGACAGGTGTGACGCGCCAGCCCGTGGACGGATTATCTTCTAAGCTGAAGCTTATTCAACTAGCCAGCCGCCGTCCGCTCCACTAACCACGGCAAGAGGAGGTGCTTTTGTTTTACACTTAAGTCGCTTACCACATGTACTCGTCTCTACCTCACAGACAGACACACTCTCGCTTGCTTCACGACCCCTGTAGCTTTTTTTGTATACACACTCTAATCTCATAACCCCCTGATCCGTTATACAGGTAACGGGTATTCTCTTTTAAATAGCTGCTAGTCAGCCTGCGGCAGCTGAAAACGACGGTAAGTAGCTTAGCTCTAGAAGCAAGAAGGCGTATATAAGGAGGCTGACACGTGTATAGGCGCCTTATAAGTCGGCAGGGGGTAAATACTAGTGAAAAAGGAAGGCAGGTGTGCAGGTAGCTTTCTAACAGACACGTGTGTGCACTAAGCTGCTTAAGTCTAAACCCACCTGCAGTAGTCAGGTAGCATGTGAAAACTTACTTTACAGATCTCTTAATTGAGTAGAGACTCTGTACTGAGAGAGTCTTTTCAGCCGTTTAAGAGGATTATCTAGGACAGGGTACATAAGGAGTGAAATGACGCTCTCACCCATCACACTTTCTCGACCCGCCCTTCATCATCGTAGCATCGTCCACTCTATGCTCGCTCAGAATGTTATGATGGTTAGTTCTGCTATTTTCAGCTACTTTTCTTATCGAAGTGTTGATGCTACAGAGCATCGAAACTCTCTCCAAATGAGTCCAAGAAAGAAAAAGCAACTTCCACTTGAAGCAGGAAGAGAAACAGTGCCCTATGATGCATGTGAGGTAAAGAAACATTGGAAGGACGTCACCAAGGAGCAATGGATAGAAGCATGCTTCAACTTCATCGGAACGGAAGTAGTTTCATTTGGACAGAGGGAGAAGATTTTGTTGGAGCTATTTTTCTTAGCTCCGTATACTTGGCCTGACTGTGGTGAAATTCCTTCAGGTATTTGTTCAGTCTTCGCCATAGAAGTTATCAGGTCTTTGAAGGAGCTTCGATATATGCAAGGCACTCACGAGGAGATTGTTCAGAAAATGACGGAATTCGAAACAGGAGAAGACACAATATGGTGCGAGGAGACGACATATACGGACGATGATCTGGAGTACCGTAAATTCTCGCGTAGAAGCCGCGGCTTGTACGTGAGTCAGACTCAGCTTTCTTTTGATACCAAACATGCCTATATAGGGTGCGGCTTATACGAGAGTTTTTATTAGTATACTACAGTACCAAAATCGCAATATTCAGACCCCCTCTGCGGCTTATATAATTTGTCAAAGTTAGGGGTGCGGCTTATACGCGAGTTAGGCTTATACGCGAGAATTTACGGTACATCATTTGTAGCCCGTTGGAACATTATGTTAAAGACTTTGAGGACATGCTAGACAGCACTGAGATGAACCCAAAAGAGAGATCCCTTACTGCACAGAAAGAGGCCAAAGCTGTGTTGGAAAAGCTCAAGTTTGGTCAAGGATTCACTCTTCAAAGCAGCTGTGTGAGTGTGATAAAAGACCTTGTGTTGAAACATCCAGACATGAAGTTTTCGCGTGCTGTCGACACACTTCCTTTGCCTGAACTGATGATGAACATGATCGATCCCATCGTACCAACATGTTTCGACTCTGCCAATTGTCCCATGTATAAAATGGTTTCAAGTTTTGCCCGTGGCCGATGGCTAAACGATCCACTGAAGTCAGAAAACCTCCTTGATTTAATCAACTGACTAAACGTATTTTCTCATACTAGTATTAGTAGCATTAGTAATAGCAGCTACTCAGTCTCGTGCAGCACAAGCAGCAGCATCTGTCAGCAGCATCCGTGACATCGTCAGCAGCAGCAGCAGCTGCACGAGCAGCACAAGCAGCAGCATCTGTCAACAGCATCCGTGACATAGTCAGCAGCAGCAGCAGCTGCACGAGCAGCACAAGCAGCAGCATCTGTCAACAGCATCCGTGACATCGTCCGCAACTGCAGCAGCTGCACGAGCAGCACAAGCAGCAGCAGCTGTCAGCAGCTGCAGCAGCTGCACGAGCAGCACAAGCAGCAGCACCAACAACAGCAGCAACAGCAAATCAGCAGCAGCAGCAGCAGCAGCAGCGGCAGTGTGGACCACTAAATTCGAGATGGCGACATGTCTGTTTCTTAGAATCGACATTCGACATGAGGCCTAGTGACATTTGACATGAAGCTTGAAAAACATAGTGACAGGTGACATGAGCAATTCTTAAAATCGACATGAGATATGAGCATAATTAAGCGACATCGACATGTGCCATGGCTATTTTTTTTTAAGACAAACGCCATAGACTCCTCATCCAAACCCCCACTAGTAGTGCTCTATAAGCGCAAGCTTTGCCTTAAGAGAGCTGTGGCTGTGAACCCTCTCCTCCCCCCGTACACACAGGTAAATATCAGAGTCAGCCAATGTCGCCAATACTACTCTCATACAAGGGTCAGGCACTGCTGGACTATAATATATGGGTCAAGGACCATTCTACTGAGGGTCAGGCTAGGCTAGACATATCTGGCCAGCAAGAGTCCGTTGAAGGACTATACGGTAAAAAGGCTGCTGTTACAGTCAAGATACTCATATTTCAAGCCCAGAAAACTGTAATTAGCTTTCCAAGTAGTTTATTTTACAATATCCTGGCCTAGCAAGAAGCTGTCAGATGACATCTAAGAAAAATGGGGCTGTTAATTGATCAAGAGAGCTACATTGTTACAGAGTCCTATTCCTCTTTTGAGGTGGGACCAAATTTGAAAAAAGAATAAACTCAAAAAAAAAGCCTTAAGATTGAAACAGTTGTAGATGACAAATTTAGTGAGGAAGTCGTATTAATTAGTTTACAAATAGCCGCTGCACGAGCAGCACAAGCAGCAGCTGACACTAGTGTCAGCTGCAGCAGCTGCACGAGCTGCTTGTGCTGCTTGTGATATTTACCTGTGTGTACGGGGGGAGGAGAGGGTTCACAGCCACAGCTCTCTTAAGGCAAAGCTTGCGCTTATAGAGCACTACTAGTGGGGGTTTGGATGAGGAGTCTATGGCGTTTGTCTTAAAAAAAAATAGCCATGGCACATGTCGATGTCGCTTAATTATGCTCATATCTCATGTCGATTTTAAGAATTGCTCATGTCACCTGTCACTATGTTTTTCAAGCTTCATGTCAAATGTCACTAGGCCTCATGTCGAATGTCGATTCTAAGAAACAGACATGTCGCCATCTCGAATTTAGTGGTCCACACCGCCGCTGCTGCTGCTGCTGCTGCTGCTGATTTGCTGTTGCTGCTGCTGTTGGTGCTGCTGCTTGTGCTGCTCGTGCAGCTGCTGCAGCTGCTGACCGCTGCTGCTGCTTGTGCTGCTCGTGCAGCTGCTGCAGTTGCGGACGATGTCACGGATGCTGTTGACAGATGCTGCTGCTTGTGCTGCTCGTGCAGCTGCTGCTGCTGCTGACGATGTCACGGATGCTGTTGACAGATGCTGCTGCTTTTGCTGCTCGTGCAGCTGCTGCTGCTGCTGACGATGTCACGGATGCTGCTGACAGATGCTGCTGCTTGTGCTGCACGAGACTGAGTAGCTGCTATTACTAATGCTACTAATACTAGTATGAGAAAATACATTTAGTCAGTTGATTAAATCAAGGAGGTTTTCTGACTTCAGTGGATCGTTTAGCCATCGGCCACGGGCAAAACTTGAAACCATTTTATACATGGGACAATTGGCAGAGTCGAAACATGTTGGTACGATGGGATCGATCATGTTCATCATCAGTTCAGGCAAAGGAAGTGTGTCGACAGCACGCGAAAACTTCATGTCTGGATGTTTCAACACAAGGTCTTTTATCACACTCACACAGCTGCTTTGAAGAGTGAATCCTTGACCAAACTTGAGCTTTTCCAACACAGCTTTGGCCTCTTTCTGTGCAGTAAGGGATCTCTCTTTTGGGTTCATCTCAGTGCTGTCTAGCATGTCCTCAAAGTCTTTAACATAATGTTCCAACGGGCTACAAATGATGTACTCCAGATCATCGTCCGTATATGTCGTCTCCTCGCACCATATTGTGTCTTCTCCTGTTTCGAATTCCGTCATTTTCTGAACAATCTCCTCGTGAGTGCCTTGCATATATCGAAGCTCCTTCAAAGACCTGATAACTTCTATGGCGAAGACTGAACAAATACCTGAAGGAATTTCACCACAGTCAGGCCAAGTATACGGAGCTAAGAAAAATAGCTCCAACAAAATCTTCTCCCTCTGTCCAAATGAAACTACTTCCGTTCCGATGAAGTTGAAGCATGCTTCTATCCATTGCTCCTTGGTGACGTCCTTCCAATGTTTCTTTACCTCACATGCATCATAGGGCACTGTTTCTCTTCCTGCTTCAAGTGGAAGTTGCCTTTTCTTTCTTGGACTCATTTGGAGAGAGTTTCGATGCTCTGTAGCGTCAACACTTTGATAAGAAAAGTAGCTGAAAATAGCAGAACTAACCATCATAACATTCTGAGCGAGCGTAGAGTGGATGATGCTACGATGATGAAGGGCGGGTCGAGAAAGTGTGATGGGTGAGAGCGTCGTTTCACTCCTTATGTACCCTGTCCTAGATAATCCTCTTAAACGGCTGAAAAGACTCTCTCAGTACAGAGTCTCTACTCAATTAAGAGATCTGTTGAGTAAGTTTTCACATGCTACCTGACTACTGCAGGTGGGTTTAGACTTAAGCAGCTTAGTGCACACACGTGTCTGTTAGAAAGCTACCTGCACACCTGCCTTCCTTTTTCACTAGTATTTACCCCCTGCCGACTTATAAGGCGCCTATACACGTGTCAGCCTCCTTATATACGCCTTCTTGCTTCTAGAGCTAAGCTACTTACCGTTGTTTTCAGCTGCCGCAGGCTGACTGGCAGCTATTTAAAAGAGAATACCCGTTACCTGTATAACGGATCAGGGGGTTATGAGATTAGAGTGTGTATACAAAAAAAGCTACAGGGGTCGTGAAGCAAGCGAGAGTGTGTCTGTCTGTGAGGTAGAGACGAGTACATGTGGTAAGAGACTTAAGTGTAAAACAAAAGCACCTCCTCTTGCCGTGGTTAGTGGAGCGGACGGCGGCTGGCTAGTTGAATAAGCTTCAGCTTAGAAGATAATCCGTCCACGGGCTGGCGCGTCACACCTGTCGTTAATCACCTCCTGTAGTCTTTGTATACACAGTTGACCTGGCTTTATCTCTTCACCAGCTATAATCCCATATACATGTAGCGCACGTTACACTTGTTATCCCTCTTTTCATGCTGATGGATTAGGGGTGGAAGGGTCCAGGTGAAAAGCAATTTGATTCCTCTCTGGAAGAGGGTGGGGCTCTAGGTGAAAACAAGCTTAGAACATCCGGATTAGCCGCTCTCTCAGCTATATAAAGAGCCTCAATTTTTCTTGGAACAGTACTTCACCTCTGCCCACTTTGTCTTGTTGTACACTATCAGTCACGAGGCAGACGCTCGAAGTAGCAGATCTTTGCAGTATGGTTTATACAGGGGTTACCTGCTAATAGCTAATGGGTGAGTAGATCGCTTTTTTCTAAAAAAACACTTAGAACTCGGGTATGAATATGTAGCACTGTAAATAGTTAGTGTGAGTACACAGTAGAATCTACGGTACTATAGTCTTAACTGTCTAAAGACTGTGGAGCGCGTTAATGTGCGGTCTCCTTACTAATTTCACTTGACCAGGCTGGCAGGGTCAACTAGTCTAGGTAATTGCAACCACAAGGGTGGCTACTCAAGATCCAAGTAGACCTACTACTACGAGATTGTCTTTTGACCACTCTGCCGCCTGGTGATTACATGCTCTAGTCTAGCTCGCCATACCCTAGTATAGTTCTCCGCTCTTTTGGTCAGATGGCGCCACAATAGGATTTTTGTACATTTCTACGATACTCGCGAACATTTTAAGGACTCTCAGCACCCAAATTGCACTAAAACAGTTTGAGGGGTATACTTCCAAGGAAATGTGTTAAACCTGTACATATTATGCATCAATTGAACCATCTATAATAGCTTTATCCAATTCCTTCGATCTTTTCTCATTTTAGTAGCCATGGAATGTGGATGGAACAAAAACGTTCCATTTTCAGCCTCTTTTTTTTCCAACAGCATTATGGGATGGAAATTGGACAAAATTCTTGAATTTCTCAATTGGAAACTAAAATTCATGTCTATACCTGGGGTCCTTTTTTCTCTTTTCCTGATATTCCAATTATTAAGGCCTACACAGCTCTTCAAAGTTGCATAGTTAGCTAAAAAGTGGGTGATAATAGGGGTAAATAGCCATTTTTACCAATTTTTAGTAACTATGCAACTTTGAAGAGCTCTGTAGGCCTTAATAATAGGAATATCAAGAAAAGAAAAAAAAGGACCCCAGGTTTTGACATCAATATCAGTTTAAAATAGCTAAACCTAAGAATTATGTCCATTTTCCGTCCCATAATGATGTTGAAATGAAAAGAAGATAAAAAGGAACGTTTTTGTTCCATTCACATTCCACAGTGACGAAAATTCCAAATAATGGAAGAAATTTGATAAAAGTATTATAGATGGTTCAAATGATGTATAATATGTAGAGGTGTAACACATGTACTTGGAATTAAACCCTCATAACTGTTTCAGTGCAATATGGGTGCTGAGAGTCCTTAAACGCATAATGAACTATATAAGCAACAAAGCACACTTCTAATATATTGAATATAAAAAACATGTCAATGTTGTGTATTTCTGATAGAATGAGGCAGTTTCTTTAAAATATCAACTATTTTATAGCGAGATGAAAAACTTGCCGAAATGGTGTTGGATTTATCCAAAGTCGTGCAATGTCGTCCGGGGTGTGGTGGTGCGAGTGACGGCGGCGTGAGACTTTGCGGCCTGTTGGGTTGTTACAAATCGAAGAAGCGAGCTAAAAAAGCATAAACTTGTGTTTTTTTTTGATTGAAATGAAAATAAAGAATAAAATGAAAAAAAAAGAAATTATCTTGTTGTGTTTTTATTTCTATATATAAGTTACATAACTTTTTTGTTTGTTTGTTTACAAACAGCCACGTGTCACGTGGTGTTGTTTACAAACAAGAGAGCCACGTGGTGTTGTTTACAAACAAACCCTAAGTAGGTCACGTTACCCTAGTTACCAGAATGCCAGCTTCTGATTGGCTGAGCCTAAGTAGGTCACGTGACGTAAGTAGGTCACGTTACCATGGTTACCAGAATGCCAGCCTCTGATTGGCTGAGAGCTTCTAAGTAGGTCAGTAGGTCACCCAGAATGCTGGCTTCTGATTGGCTGAGAGCCCTAAGTAGGTCACGTTACCATGGCAACGGGTCACGTGACCAAATGGCGGCCTCTGATTGGCTGCATGTCGATTGAGTAATAAACCGTAGTTAACTATAGTCCCGTTCCGATACATACTATACTACTCACATCAATAGGCCCAATCATGGTTTACTGCCTCGTAGAGATCTCTAGTGAGGTTGAATATGGCTTGATAATGCCTCGACAATGAATAGTTCTGTTGAAGAAGAACTTCCCTAGACAGACTAGTAGTTAAACATGGAGGGTTCCATAAATGAAATTACACTCTACCTGAGGAATTGGAATAACTCTAATAAATTTCCAACATTTCAATCTTTGCAGATTCATTGCAAATCCAGTAGGAACCCATTGGTACCACTCCCATTTGACTGGCCAGAAACTAGACGGAGTCTATGGTAAGAATATTCATTCATGTCAACTTCATGGATGCATTCTGTTATTCTGCCACACTGATTGATTAATGACTATAGATTGAGGATTACTTTTAGAATACGTTTACATACATAATAATCAAAGTGAACAGTTAAATATAAGACTTTAGTGTGAGCAACCAGGGATTATTTCAGCCTTTTTGAGCTATTAACCACAACAATAACATGCAAAATACAATGTTATTTAATGTCGATTGTAGGCCTTCTGGTGGTGCACCCGAAGAACAAGCAGCCGATGCTGCCAACTTTCCCCCTGCTATTGGGGGACTGGAACCACGTGGAGGGGGGCACCCTGGAGATCATCAGTCCCAGTAGCAACATCAGACCCAACAGGGGCACAGGAGAGGACATCTTTGTACACCCCTCATTCAGGGACTACAGCCATGATGGGGTCAACACTGCTGCCTTAAGATGGGTATCAGGCCTTATCAATGGTAGAGGCAGGTATAATCATGAGAAGTTCCCCTTATCTAAGTTCCATGTGCAGAGAGGCACTACTTACCTGTTCAGGATGGTGAATGTAGGAGGTGAGTTCTCCCTCAAAGTGTCCATTGATGGCCATATGATGAAGGTGGTGGCCTCAGATGGGCATGATTTTGAGCCGGTGACGGTGGATTACATTCTCATTAATCCCGGTGAGACGATAGACTTTGAGGTTGATGCTAACCAGATTGAGGGCAGGTACTGGCTCAGGGCCATGACTGCCCACGACCACTCGAGCTTCCAGACCTATGACAAGATGGAACATGGAGTGAGGGCTGTTCTTGTATATGAACACATCGATGCTGCCGTTGACCCCACCTCCCAGCCGAGGCCATGCACACAAGCCAACAAATGTAAGGAGTTTAACTGTCCCTATGGTGCCTTCCCTCCTTCCTACAACACAACATGCATCAACTTTGACCATGTCCAGTCCACCATGACTGAGCGCTATATGAAGGAGACCTATGGCGTGGATGACACTGACCCCCATGAAGTCTTCATCAACATAGCATACACTGGAGGATCTTCAATTAACTCCAGGAGACACCAGAAGCCCTCTGCTCCCCTATACCAGGAGGATGCCACCATAGTGGAGTGCACCAAGCTATGTGGAGACCCTGCAGACTGGACTGATGCCTGTCCTTGCACCTTCATCGTTGATCTACCATTCAACAAAACCATCCAGGTCATCATGACTAACTTCCAGGATGTCTCCTTCGTTGGGCACCACCCCATGCACATCCACGGGCACAGTTTCGCCGTCATGCACATTGGCTATGCCGTCCACAATTCTGTCACTGGGAGATGGGTGATGCCCAATCAGGATGTCCGCTGTAAGGATGCCCTCTGCACTGGTCTGGAATGGAGTGGAGCAAGACCCACCTTCAATAGCACCAGACCTGCAATCAAGGATACAGTGATTGTACCAGCTAGAGGTTACACTGTAGTCAGGATGAAGTCTCTCAACCCTGGCTACTGGCTTTTCCATTGCCATATGAACCACCATCTTGAGAATGGCATGGGTGGGTTGTTCGGCGAGGCGATTGATCGAATCGCTCCACCAGCCTCGGGGACCCCTATCTGCAGTAGCTTTACCTATACGACTGAGGAGTTTGAAGAACAGATGATGAAAAGTAAGAAGTATCATAAGATGGGGAAGGAGGCTGGTCACATGAACAACCCTGCTTCTACAGCGGCCCCAGTCCCAAACAAGGGTCCACAGGATGGTGTGTGTAAAGGAAAAGGTAAGGACAACTGTTGTACAGAATTCCTTTTTGTTATATGACATGCATATAGGTGTGTATTAGAGAGCTAAGTAATAACTTAACCAGTGGTGATTCGAGTCGATTTTCGAATTTAGGATGACCAAGAGCTGTCAACTACCTTTCCAAATGCAATCTGCTAATTTGCAAGATTGCCTTAGGGAGGATTGTGCATTGAAAAAATAATTTATGTTTCTATCATCCCAAATAGTGTTACTGGCTCTCAATTGGAAGACTCGCTTAAATTAAAGATTGATTGATTTCTGAATTGAGAGCAGAGAGCACTATATCGCCAATAACAAGAATTGCGGTTGTTGCCGCGTAAAAAATGCCTCAGGCATTTTTATACGCGGCAACAACCGCAATTCTTGCATTTGAAGGAACACAATGTCTACATGGTTGGTATATTTGTAGGGGACCCATTCAAGACACCATATAAACAGGGCGGGAGGATGATATAACTGACGGATGTGACACAACAGGGGAAAACATGCCATTACAGGGATTTAGTGTAATATACAGCCACTAGGTGGCTACCAGTGCAGCAGCACTAATAGAACCATTGAATTCCTTTGGTCCATGTTAGGGGGTGTAGGTAGAATTATAATCAACCTCAGGAGCATGGAAATGGGTGCTGCTAGGCAGATAAACAATTAGAATAGCTGTTGCTAGGCAACCGGCCGTCTTAGCAACAAACCAATAGAACCATTGAATTCCTCGGGTCCATGTTAGGGGGGGTAGGTAGGATTACAATCAACCTCAGGAGCATGGAAACGGGTGTTGCTAGGCAGATAAACAATTAGAATAGCTGTTGCTAGGCAACCAGCAGTCTTAGCAACAAAATAATAGAACCATTGAATTCCTTGGGTCCATGTTAGGGGGGTAGGTACAATTATAATCAACCTCAGGAGCATTGAAATGTGCGTTGCTAGGCAGATAAACAATTAGAATAGCTGTTGCTAGGCAACCAGCAGTCTTAGCAACAAAATAATATAACCATTGAATTTCTTGGGTCCATGTTAGGGGGGGTAGGTACAATTATAATCAACCTCAGGAGCATGTAAATGGGTGTTGCTAGGCAGATAAACAATTAGAATAGCTGTTGCTAGGCAACCAGCTGTCTTAGTAACAAAATAATAGAACCATTGAATTCCTTGGGTCCATGTTAGGGGGGGTAGGTACAATTATAATCAACCTCAGGAGCATGAAAATGGGTGTTGCTAGGCAGATAAACAATTAGAATAGCTGTTGCTAGGCAACCAGCTGTCTTAGCAACAAACCAATAGAACCATTGAATTCCTTGGGTCCATGTTAGGGGGTATAGTTATGATTATGATCAACCTCAGGATCGAAAGTTCATTAATATTAATTTTATCATTATATGTATAAATTTGTGTTGTGACACCTTAAAACAAAATGGCGGCACCCGTACTGACTTCCTGTCAAATGAAAACAATATAATGCCTCAACCTGGTAGTTTGCAAGCTCACCACCAGGGCCCCTCCGGGGCCTTTGGGCCTTAAAAAAAGATAGAATAATATATACATATATTTCTGTTGGAAAAGAGATATATTATATTTCATAATCAATCATTTTACTATCGAATTTCAATATTTATCATTACACATCAGCTTTTTTTTGTGTCTACAGAGGGCTACCAGTACATCAAATTGGGAGATTTTGTTGGCGCGTGTATCGGCTGCGTCGTCCTCGGGTTCGTCATTGCTGTGGTTCCTCTCCTCATCTACGTCAACTGTGGCAGCGACAAACCTAAGAAGAACGTCGTCACATCTCACCATTAGGGTTCAGCCGCCACTCGATAACTCAAATCCTACCATGCTTTCTATGCCTTTCAAAAACTCTGTTACACCCCTGTTGTAGTTCTATCTGTTGCAATTTGGATGGAACTCCCCAAACCGCAATATGATATAATTACAGAAACTTTATCGCATTATGGGATTTGAGCTTTAGAGGGTGATAGTCTCAGCAATCTATCTCATCTGTTGAGCGGCACTTGATACCCACATGTATCCCCTGGGTACCCTTCATTTCCCATGAGTTTTTTTTCTCTGTCCCTGAACTTTTTAATTAATGCATATCATCTTATAATTATTCTTATATCATAAGGCCTACAACTTACAAGAACACAATGGATGATTGTGATCTCTGGAACTTGACAGTTATCAGCTGTGATCAGTTGATATGTGCAGTCCTACAAGTGATAGTATGGTTTAGGACATGTGTAGTACTGCATATAAGTGAGTGGAAGGAAGTGAGTGCAGACAGCTGCCATCTGGTGTATCATCCTGGTACTATCTGCCTCAAAGTGATTATGGCACAATTAGTGTAGTCAGACCCCTAATTATTAGGTGTGTAATGATCCTGATATGCAGGCAGCCATGCAGTTATCCTCAAATTTAGCTCACCATCCAATAACTCCATGCCGCATATGTTTCACATCTTAATTACATCTGTTGATCCATTCCAAAGTCTCACTAACATGCACTTTCCTGTATGTTATTCTAACCCACATTAACTTGACATTCCATAATTATGTTGTATGTTGCACATTATGAGTTATGCTGTTACCAAGTCTGGTGTGTGTACTTTTTTCCATCTCTCTTTTAATTTTTTTCATAATTGATTATGTTTACCCAGTTCTTAATGAATATCAGAAGAGTTTTTGGCCTTATGGTGCTTGTGTATAATGCAGTACATGTTCTTGTATAAAGTGTGATAATTGCAGGAATACATTAATTGGTTAAGTGACATTTACAATACAAATTACAACCTCAATCAAAATACTTTATACATTTCATAATGATCATTTTGAATCAATTTTACGATATATTTCACCATAAACATACATATGTATAGATTATTTTACTAACATAGGTATATTGTTGAGTTATTTTTACTACTTAATATTGTTACATTTCTGCATATTAATATGAGAAAGGTTATAACTATTGGTTTTGTGTTACATCACTACATTATCTGAATAGAGGGGAATACCACTCTACTTGGGCCAGATTCCCAACTGATTATATAATTTAAAAAGTATGGGAAATAATATTGTGCCATTGACCATAAAGGAGGACGTCCCATGCGTTCTGTCCAAGCAGCAGTCAACTAATTAGTATCTATTATAATTTTATATCCATTTACGCAAATAAAGTTGATATCAATCTAGAGAACTTTATAATCTGTTCTTTACTCTAGCTATTTATCTTAACAATATAGGTCTATAGTACAAAGAGGGATGTTATGCATTTTCTTTTTTTAGATCAATATCATTTTATATAACTATTTTACATAACAGTTAAAAACTAACATAAGATGATTCCTGATCATAATCCTTGTGACAGTCCCCTGAGGCAAAATAGTATGACTGATTAATTTAGTTACGTAATCGAACCCAAGATGAATTGAATTGTCTAATTAACTTAAAAGCTGCTACCTCGTATATATAGATATTTCAATTTGCATAGTTTAAGACTCCTTGTCGGATTGTATACTGTTAGCAGCAGTTATCTTCTGACTTTTAACCATGCTAAATTAAAGGAAACATGGTGAAGGAAATAATGATGCCCAGCAGTGCCATCTGTAGCCACACCAGACGCTGGCAAGAGATTCACTGCTGCCACCTCAAGTTTGTGAGCAGCATTCTTCCTTCCCACCAGAAGGTAGAAAATATTTAAATATGAAAGGTTCCTATCTAGAATAAATGGAATATTTTAAGAATAAAAGGCTGTTATGATCATCTGAGATACAAATGAAGAAACCTGAGATATCAAAGCGGGTTTGACATGGATCACTGTATTAAATTGAATCAATGTAACTCTGTTGTCAACAGTAGGCTGCAGTCTAGTACATGCTGTCAATAATTTATTGAAGCTTTCAAAGTGGTAGCTTATCCTCCAATAGATGACATTACAAAATAAACAAGTCAACATAAAGGAAAGTATTATATACATATAATATTATGGAAATTTATCTCATTAAAGATAGAGTATTTTGATTTCTTGATAACAATACTGGGCCAGCCCAGCTGGTCATACATGATTATTATATGTAATATACCATATCTACAGTAATACGCAACCTCCACCTAAAATAAGCACCATCCTTTTAGTTTTGGGGCCTTTCTCATACTAAGAAAAACGAAAAATGTCCAGGATTTATTCAAATCCAAAGTACTAGGATAACATTGAAATAATTGCACAAGTGCACTGTGCTTTTACAATTTACGAGATGTAACATAATACTTATAATGTCGCAAGGGGTTAAATGACCTTTAATACTGCTGTCAGTGCCAGTATTATCGCAGCGTATTACGTACACCATGTCTGTATTCAGATCTATCAGGAAGATAACTGTTGTGTACCCATCTAGTAAAAATGATTCAACAAAGTATATAGAGTCTATATATCGAACCCATCTCAGATCATGCTGAAATAGAGCAAATGTGGAAGGGAATTGAGACAGTTTGTTTGTCAACCAGATAATACTGTTGTGACCAACAAGATTCCTTACAGAGAATAGTACATGGTGTAAAAAAACAATTCAAGAAAGTATTCATTAACTTCTTTACAACGAATACGATTTTGATCTAAAGCAAGATGAGATCTCAAATATATACAAGTAATTCATTAAATAGATGCATGGATTAAGCACCAGCTTAATCAAAGTAGAAGTATGTGCTAGATAAGTTCTTTTTGTAGATCATATGCATACTATTGTCAATAATTATTATGTCGTTATTGCAGGGTCAGACCACAGAGCTGCAGACCGCGCGTGCTGCCCTGGAGGTGGCTGGAGCCTATGATCACCTATAGTAATAACCATATCTTTGTGCTCACATGGACTCATATTTCGGGCATACTTAGGCTCATATAAAATAGGTCCAGTGAGATTAGATTAATTTGATACATAGTTGTTTCCTTCCTAGTCATTATTTATCAGACCTGTTAAATATCAGTGGGATGATTATGGATACATTGTCATTTGCTACATAACCTTTTATATAAGACATCAGATTCAGTGAAGATGCTGTTTGATCTAAAAACGTGATTATGTCTGTGAAAGTTTGAAGCCTGTCCTAACTTTCCTCTAGGTGGGTTTGAGCTTTAAATATTTTGAGTTTGATGATAAATCAACTGAAGTCAACTTGGCCATCTTTCTTTAGAAAAATGTTATACTCACAACTCAACTGTGAGAATGCCATTAAAGTTTACCCTCTAGGCATGTTCCCTTGTTCCCTTGCTGATTGAACAGATTTCCTGTTCTGAACCAGGTAGGTTCATTTTGTACAACGTCGTTCATACTTGAGCACTTAAATTAAGGCAACTCATATTATGTAAGTACATGGCCTTGATGAATGCATTGTTTCTTTTAAATCTGCACTCTATAAGTATAACACCCCCCTGTCCTCCCTCCATAGCCTTGAGTATAAGTTTGTTTTCTCACAGGAATATATACTACCTGATAATTGAAGTTCAATTCATCATACAAACTCCTCCACAGTAGAAACCATCTGGTATTTCCTGCTTTTCTTGCAGGGGCAACAAGTATTGCCGCCATCTTTCACCTTATTGTAGAGTATGACTGTCACCACTACTGCTACTGTTATAACTGTGACAGTAGATCCCACTGTTATAGACGCTGCCCGGGATGTGACACCGACAGCGTATGTTGTGGGCTTCTCAGTTGCCGTTGTGTATTGCACTGTCGTAGTTACTGTTGTCGTCTCGACATAATTCCATGGAAGAGTATCAAAAAATTGCCAAGTCTTCGGTAACGTCTTGTCATATTTATATCTTAAGCATCGCTTCCCATCTGCATCCCTGGAATGTAAAACAGTTATAAAAGATAATTGTACTGCATGTTTCTTTTTCAAATAGTTAGAGACCAATGTCTAATGAATATAGGAAAGCATGGCTTTATCAGTTTATGTGAAAAAAGGATGGACTCAGTAGTACCACAGTTAGCTAGGAGACAAAGGAAACCGTCGGTGTATAATGTTGGCAACTAGAAACGAACTAACGAGCGAGTGTTGACAAAAGCATATCCCTCATGGTCTAAAAAAGTATATCCCGCAAAGTCTATATAGTCCCGCAACTATGCTGGTCAACTAATTTTCAGAGACACATCAAATGTTTAATTTTATCGCTCACAGAATTCAGTATAATACCGTTTGCATATCCCACATAGTCTTAAAAAGCAGATCCCTCATTATAGTCCTGAATGGTGAAATATTGTGAAACGTCTGTGTTTATTTCGTTGCACTATCCAGAGGGATAGACTGGTATACAACAGCAAGACTACAGTGTATATCCTTTTTAAGACTATGAGGTATACAGAACTGGTATATACTTTTAGTAAAATCTCTCCTTTAAGTTCGTCCCAGCGTGCATAATGTTGAGTATGAACTAATCACTACAGTAGTGTAAGTTAGACATATAGAACGGCCATTGCCTCTGTATGCATTATACTGGTGACAGATGTTTAATCTCTATCACATGGCGAACAACAATACCTACATTCTGCTACAGTGAGCAGGGTGGCTGAACTTGAAACAGACGGCGATCTGGAAGTACACTCCACCAACCATGCTCCTGTCGAAACCGTTCAATGTGTGTAGACACTCCCGGAATGAAGCATCACAGTCACAATGGGAGCTGAAAATGGAGCAGTAGAATTATGTTTATGCACCATACTTGATGTGTACAGAAATGGATAACGGGAGCCTCAGAAAAACGGAAGTCATATGATGGGTTGTACTTGTATTCACACTGGCATTGCAAGTCTTTAAATCACATGCGATTGATGCCATAAGCCAACATCCTAGTAAACACCTGAACACGTAGGCAACTGGTCGATTTTTTAAAAATAAATAAGCGTCCATACAACAATGTTGAACCACGTATACATAACGTTAATGCTGGACAATTATAATTGCAACGCAAAATATGCTATTTAAAAAAAAACTTTGAAATTTAACGCTACATCCAATGCTATATAAGGGACTATGTGAACATGTTTGATGTTTATTGATTTGAACACTGCGATCCCTAGGCCAATGTTTATAACTGATTACAGTGTGATATACCTATGGTGAGATGTAAATATATAAACATGTCCCACTCTCCATATGGATCTGATCGGCCGATTTAGACACGATACCTCTAGGAAATATAGGTGGGGCTCCACTAGCCGGTTTCATTCACAAATCGCGGCTATTCTCACGAATCTGACTCAGTTATATACCATAACAATTATATGCCTTAAGCAGGGAGGCACTATAGACCCTGCCATAGGTTTATGTTTGTCAATAATGTTTATGTTTATAAACAAGTGGAAAATAGAATTGCCAAGGCTATACAACACAATTTAGGTCCCGATTTAAGCCCCGATTTTGCATCTCAGGCTGATCTGGGCCTCCGACTTCATATCAAACAGGTTTGATTTTCATTTATCTGATGTTCCCCCATTCACAGGGCTCTAATCGACCGATTTATGCACAAAAACAGATAGGAAATATGTTTTTGTTTTGACCTGATCTGACTGTAAAGACCTCAATGATCGGTTTGTGAGAATGACCCAAAAAATCGGGTAGTGGAGTCCCAGCTTAAGACTTTGTTTTTTCCGGATCAAACTGTACAGACCTGTATGATCGGATCATGAGAATTGACCAAAAATTGACCAGCTTTAAGGTGGGGCTCCACTAACCGATTTTGTTCTTAGATCGGGACAATTCCCACGAATCTGGCTCAGTGTTATGTACCATGACAATGATATACAGTAGACAGGATCTATGTTTACAAATGATGTTTTTGTATATAAACAATGTGGGAAATAGAATTGCCAAGGCTATGTAAAGTCCCGGTCAGACCAGAGATATTGTATAGTACAAACTACGACCTGATTTTTCTACGACTGCAAAAGTCGGGCATGCCAAACTCCTGCGATTTTGAAAATTGTACGATTTTGGGCTATTTTATAGTCGTAGCAGTATGCCAGACTACCCGATTTTTAGTCCCAATTTTGTCCCTGCAAAATCAGGTCGTTATTTTCCCGTTTCTACGACTAGTCTGACCGGGCCTTTACACGATTTAGGTCCCGATTTAGGTCCCGATTTTGCATCTCAGGTCGATTTTAACTCCCGATCTCATATCAAACTGGTTTGATTTTTATTTGTCTGAACAGTACGATCTATGTTTATACCTAATCAAACTGTACATACCTATAGTGAGATGTAAACATAAACAAACCGTCAGATTCTCCTGATCGTACTGGGTTTCTCATGTTATTCTTTTCTGAAGGGAAAGCTATGGGGTTCTCATATGATCGGATCGTGAGAATTACCCAAAAAATCGCGTAGTGGATCCCCCAGCTTTAGACTGGTGACAATTACCTGGTGTGTGGCAGTGGGTTGTGGAGTCCATGCTTGTTAGCGTTGGCGCGGATGCTGTCATTACAGTTGTCGTGGTCCCTACAACACATGTCCAGTTCCTTCAGTCTCCCCAGGTCGCTGTACTCCTTAGCAGTCGTGCCATCCCCACACCACAGTGTACCTGGATAACATCAACTCAAATATAGCCAAATAACTCATTTTACCCCTGGAACTGTGTGCGCATTTCGTGCATTTTGTGTGACATGTATACCATGTAACAGACTCACACACACTGACACAGTGTTCCATGGAACAGATTCACACAGTTCTGACAGATTTTTAAAAAGCTTATTCACACCAAATGACAAAATATATAATGCCCTAAACCAAAATGTTTAGTCATGTATTTTTAGTTTCATTATGAATTAGGGGAGAGAGGGGCACGTTGACCACCTGGGCACATTGAACCACATGCTCTCTTTGCTATTCCTTTGGGAATTTTTCAGCAGTTTGCCTACCAGACTACCCCCTTATATAGACAGTTCAGAGCAGCAACATCATATTCATTTTGGGATGCTGAGGAGAAGCTCAGACAACATGAAAGATTTAAGCCATTGAAAGTAAGAATTTGCAATTGTTAAACTTTTCTTCTTATGTTGTTACAAAACATTGCTGGCCTAAGATCTATATGGAGGTCAAAGTATATATCTGAATGCTTGCGGAGAATCTGATTTTAATCCTGAAGGTGTTATGTAATTTGAATTAAATCAACCTTATCTATGATGGTCAGCATGGGGTACATTGAACCACAAAAATTGGGGCACCTTGAACCATGCTCAAAGTACCAAAATCTCTGTCTTGAAGGACTAGTTCCATTATTTACCACATATGTGCTTGTGCAATGCATAGAGGGACAGAATATCACCACATTTCACCAGAGGCCAGACTTTTTAAGGTCCCCTTGTCAGCTTGTAGGCAATAGATGAGATGATATTGCTCAGTTCCATCTCTGGGTCAACTATAAGCTAACGCGACAAGTTGGCCTATGGGTTAAACCACCCATAGTTCATTAGAATTAAACCACACAGAAGGGAACACAATATTAATATACACTTTCGTTATACAAGTATGATATAATACATGTTTTGTTAGTTGTGATAATAAATCATTTCATAGCATATTTATAGTGTGTTTATTCTCAGATGTCTCATTTCTCAGAAGCAGAACAGCCTTTTATATCATAAAAGAATAAAATTAAAGATTTATATGACACGTGCAAATAGCAACACTCCACTGAAGATGGTTTATATTAATTTAAAGGAAACTTTGTAAGGCTCTAACCCAGTGCCTAAACTAGAAGCTATAATTTAATGAATTATATGCATTAAAAATGTATTTATGATGTTCGATCCTATGCAAAAGTAACAATAGCAAGAATTTCAACCTTAACTTTCAATAATAAATCCATATTGCTGATTGTCTGAACCATTCAAGATATGTGGTTCAAGGTGCCTCAGTGGGTGGGTCAACCTGCCCAGGCCATGGGGCACATTGAACCACCCAAAGATTTTATTTTCAAAAAATCAAAAGAAATACAACAAATGATCATACTTGCTTTGCCATGGGTCATCATATAGCGCAATGATATAAGGTAACTGCTAGATATAAAATCAAAGTTCTGATGACCTTGATAAAGCCAGGAAAAAAATATATGTGCATAAGTGGCTCAACGTGCCCCTCTCTCCCCTACTAAAAGATAGGAAATACTGTAATACTTTTTACAACCAGCAGTATTTGACATAGATAGTCATAGCACACTATTGGTGTGTGTGCTGCTGGTTTGTACAAACTCATTCGATCAGGTTCCTAGCATTTCAACATAGGGCTGATGAATATATGTACCATTATAACCATCAACATTAGAGTTCACATGAGCAGCAGGAGATAGCCAGGCCTTTATCCAACCATGATGACCAGAGGAAAGGTGTCTATATACATGTATATAATACATATTATGTGTAAATCTGATTTTACTTATTGCATAAAGATTTTGCTGTGGCGGAGCCACCAATCCAGGTCTGCTTAGTGCCCAGGCAAAGGGAAACACCCATGCGCAGGGGGTTTGGCAACCAGGGGGTACCTAGGTGGCTAAAAAGTTCAAAAAGTTCAAAAAGTTCAAAAAGTTCAAAAAGTTCATACATGAGAAAATGCTCTAGGAGAAATTAAAAAACGCTTTTGCCTGCCTGACTACACTACTAATTTCTTGAGCAACTCCCCCAGAGAGTACTACCCAGTGGGCACAAAATTCAGTTCAACATTGAATCAACATTGAATCAACATTGACAACCATTTATCAATGTTGATTCAATGTTATGTGCCCACTGGGTAAGAGCTATTAGCTCACATATCCTCCCATTTACCACGGCTGCTCCCGGCGGCTGCTCTTTCTCATGTGATACACCTACCTGGGTATATAAACCGCTTCCCCCGAGACCTGGGCTGAAATATTTCTTTTATTTCGTCTTGAGTGAAATCATTAATCGTCATATCACTGAAACTGAAAAAAAAGTGAATGTCAGGCTAGACTAACATAACGTGTGATAACATGGAAACATAATATATCGAACAGCATGAAATCTCGTTGCATCTATTCTCATAGTGTTATTATTGGCCCTCATCAAATGGTACACATAATGCATACATACATAATAATGTTAACTGTCCGAGTGTACTATTCTAATACTCTACGTCTAAAGCATTTCAATAACATGGCTCAAAGCAATTGATTGATGCATTGCTGGCCCCGACATTTTATGCATATCAATCATATTATGGTTGATTCTGGATTCTGGTCCATCACCTTGCCCTTGGACACGTTCTACAAAGTCCATTATATAATAGTATAGTATATCCTACCTGTCCCTGACTCCTTCCTCCTGTGTCTCCTCCTGTGTAGGACTAACCATGAGGAGTAGGGTCAGTAATAGAAGTAGCCATGTCCTCCCAAATACCTCCTGGAGGTGGTAGCTGTGTGGTTGGTGCATTGTCCCCCTCGTGGTGCTATCCAGTGTCTATCCCTGGCCTGTAGCCCAAACCCGGACACTATCCTGTATAAGTATATTGTCTATTATATATATATAGGCTACAAGGGATTCAAATCTATTTATCTGCAGTGTTTTTACAGAATAATGTCAGCCTGGAACATGTGTTTGTCAACATGTACAGCACTGTCCCAGTCACACACACAAATATACAGACAATATACAGGTATGTGCTCCCAGCATCAGCTTCTAATTCCAGGAATGAGCATCGAGCTGTAGCTGTGTCTACAGTGTAGATAACACTACCTTACAGATGTCTGACACTGCTTCACCAATGATACCACACACAGTACACAGGGATGATGAGATAACGATGACACTCCCTATCCTCCTTATAATTATATCAACTGGTAGTCCTCTCAGTGTTGGAGTGTGTGTGCTTAAGGAGATACATCATAGTAGCCTACACCTTCTCCTCCAGACCCTAAAGGGTGACTCTACAGCTATCTACTCCTACAGCGGATTCTGACAGTGGTCTGTTTACCTAGCAATAGCAGACCCCTCCCCACACTTCACACGTACAGGTTTGTTCTCCCCCTGTCTCCTTAGTAGGTCTGCTGTGTCTCAATACTGAATAGCAGTACTCATACGGTTACACATAGCCGACATAGATATATGCGATAGATGATGTGGTGTATGGTTGCGACAGATAAGACCACGTCACCCTATCCCCTATGGCGAGAGGAAAACACATGATCCTCAGTGGTAGCGTTTGGTAATTCCTGAAAAGATCAAACCAGGCCTTTTGTATGCATAATAACACATATAGGTTACCTGTGTGTTCACGTGCAGGCACCACTTCCCTGTGTACTGTCGGTAGGGTGGAGGTAGGAGGGTGGAGGTAGGAGGGTGGGGGGTCATGGCAGGTGAATAAGTGGCGGGATGGGGAGGGATGTCACAGTCATTGCACATAGAGGGCAACTCTCGAATTTCTAGCCTTTAATACGATCAAGGAGAGATTAATACCTTTTGACTCACTTCTTTTATCCCAGATCAGGCTTTTAAAATATAATTTATTTCGAAATCACATTAATATACCTTATTTTTTATATTAAAATGGAGGATGCCACATTTATATAGCCGTTTACGATTTCAACATCATTTTATATAAATTTGATATCAAGATCACGACGGCCATGCAGAGTCTTATGGAAACGATATTTCTACACAGGTCATCATGTGGAAGGTATTCATTGGTGGAAAGTTTATATGACTTCCCGGTTTCATGATAATTAGATATTACCATTCCGATACATCACCCAGTAGTCTAAACTTCGTTAGAATATAATACCACAGCAAGATATAGATAAGTAGCATTCATATTGATGCAGTGGTCATTTTCAACAAAGAGAATAATTATAACATGTTAAATAAGACTACTCCCAGTTCCTAATAAATCATTGAAGTATTATTTAATCATGGTAACAGTTATTATATTCGTAACGCCTGAGAGATTTCTCATGTCGGAATAAATAGCATTACAACGTACAGTGAAGCTGAATATACCATAGATATACTATCCCTATGGCAGGTAGATGCCCCCCCCCCCCAGTGCAGCCCCCTGTCCTAAAGCTATGTGCCATGTGTTTATTCATTGAAAGTATTGTTTGATTAGACTCAGATGTTTGACCAGTGGACTCTGGTGGCAGACCTCTCTGCTCGAACAGTATACCCATTCAGCTCGAATATATCCTGTGAATGTATACTTTGGGAGACTAAGGGTCTTACGCTACTTCTGTGAACATTATTAACATTCCACCTGAAGATATAAATACCCAATGGTACAACTTATTTCATAATTGCTACCTTACGACACCCGATGTGTCTAAGTACTAACATGACATCTACATGTGTTGGTTACTGAGAGGTAGCAATCTGTTATGGTGCCAATCTGAATCCGGTTTCCATCATATGAATACCTATGATATCTATCCCATGTATGTGTCCTACATATATTACATATACTATCTATATCATAGCCCATAATATATGCACTGATATAGGCCACCTGCTTACCAGGTAGCCTTATGGTACAAGCCGGGTTGACTGTAAGCCTATATATATAGCCTACTGCCTATAATATTTTGTACTACATGTATAATTCAAACCAGGACTAAATGTTCATCAAAACACACGTATGCTTAGGACACATCGGATGACAATGTATTTACAATGTGATCTCCAAGAAAGTGTTATTATTAGTAGTACACATACACCATACATTACCAGCTTATCACATTATACCAGGTCTAATCTCCATAAGACATGCTTGTTATACGTACAGCATACACCAAGCACTGACCCGATAGTCTATACTCCTTGACAGCACATATCCAGCAGCCTTCTACTCGACTGACACCTATACCTAGACAACCTAACGTTGTTGCCTTGGTAACATCAACACTGCACAACCACAATATACCTACCTGATCAAACAGATCCCACTATGAATATCACCGCTAAGACTCCACTCCCTGACATATCCCCCAGATCTCGTGTGTGGTCTCACAGCTGACGAGGTGTGGCGTGAGGGGTTCGGTGGTGTGAGGGTGGGGTGGTGGAGATGGTACTATGTGGGGAGGAGAGTGGAGGTAGTGCTTCCTGCAGGTGGAACAAGCAGCAGGCCTTAGAGTCCGCCTGGCCAGCTGATATCCTGTGCTGCTGCTGCCTCTGCTGCTGCCGCTGCTTCTGCTGCTGCTGGTGCTGCTGCAAATACTGTCAGGAAGACGAGCAATGCTCCTGTGTGTATAAACTGCCAGGAGCAGGATTGTATACTTATTGTTGGGAGGAATAATGTCAGACAGCTAGAAAACTGTATACGTATATCCTGTATAGTGTTTTATACACGACATGTATACCATTATATGTATTACCAATGATAAGTTACTCAATAAAGTTGTAGCAGAAAGTAAACCCTATCTAATTTTAGGCTTTACGAACAACCCTATGTCCCATCAGGGTGATTTTCCCATCCCCATAATATCATATGATTGCATAAGATATATATGTATCATACACAAAGTGGTAGGTGTTTTTGATGTGGATGTAACATTGATTTCTTGTCACATGCAGTGGCATTACAGTATTATGCTTTTTTTTTTGGGCATGTTAACCTGGAGAGCCAAATAACATGTATGGT
Source organism: Harmothoe impar (assembly GCA_947462335.1). Lineage (NCBI taxonomy): Eukaryota > Metazoa > Annelida > Polychaeta > Phyllodocida > Polynoidae > Harmothoe > Harmothoe impar. Next base: position 28,194,012 of record OX381720.1, read on the forward strand.
GGAGTCATTGCTGTTTAATCCCTTGAGTGTAATTCACAATATAACTCTGCAGTTGGAAACACTGGGGTGTCTTATATGTCTCTGGAAACACTACCCACTACTGCCACAATGAGACAATAGATACAACCATTATTTATAACCTAGGCTGCAGTGTTATCCTCTATTTACAAAATGTTAAACAATTATACTGTCTGTGAAGTATAAATGATTAAATTGTTGTGTCATAATCTGCATTTACCAATTACTTCTACTTTAAAATGAGCATCCCAACTGTTGTGGTGACTAATTTCCACTTTTGACATAAGGATAGGCATGGTTATGTTGTAAGACATTTTGCGAAAGTATTATATCTTTGTAAGGACTACATGCATTTCTATACAATAATCTCCACACGGTGGGCAAAAGTAATTTTCACTGCCCAGTCATTAGAACAATACGCATGCAGCCTCTCTTACAACACACAAGATGGCAACTGTGTGCAGTGTGCACATGATATTCTCACCACAGACCGATTAGCTCATTTGCATTCATGCACACATTCGTTTTTTTCACACACATTATAATTCTGTATAGGTGGTAACATATCTCAGGTGATTCCCCATGCTTGTGTCTTCTCCAACAGAGCTGTGGACCTGGTTGTCATAACACATGTAACATTCAAACCTCTTGGTTACAAGAGGTATGTACCCATTTCAGAAGACCAGTTTATATTCAGGGGTTTCAGATAATTATTGATGGAGGTCAGCTTTATCCACCCCAGTTGAGATATCAACGTTAACACATTTGTTTTATTTGGAGTCTAATTCAGAGAGGAAAGTACTTGTTACAGTATGTATGACATTGAAAATTAGTGATATATTGCAGGTATAACATGTCTTGTAATATCCATGTTTCGAATCCATGTTCATGTAAAGCCTGTCCAAACAAACATAACATAAATAGCATAATTCAGTGGTAGTATAGTATCTGTGGACGAAACTGTAGTAAATGTCTCTGGTAGGGTTAGGGGTTGGACTAAATCGGTTTTACGGTCAAAATCATCTGCAACACACGCCGCCTTGCGGCCGACCTACATGGCAAAACAGAAAGGAGATGCTGTTGCCGTTTACGCTCCAACCAGCTCGTTCTTTGCCTGAGACGTAAAACGGCCGTTACGTGCTGCAGGGCGATGATGCCCACAGCCACCTGCTTGCCCATAGCCACCTGCTTGCCCACACCCAACTGCTTGCCCACATCCACCTGCTCGCCTGGAATTTGATTAAATAAGGCATGTGACCTATCAAAGTGGGTCAGAAATGAGAAATGACATATTGTACTTACTTGTAATTAGGTGAATTAGGTACCTGCTCATTGGGAATCGGCACTGTGTGTGTATGTGGGGGGGGGGGGTTGTAAGCACTCAATCTCGGCGTTTCAACATCAAAACTCACACATATTACACTCACACATATCACATATTACACTCACACAAATTACACTACACACATATTACACTCACACATATTACACTGCACACATATTACACTACACACATATTACACTACACACATATTATACTACACACATATTACACTACACACATATTACACAACACATATATTACACTCACATATTACAGTACACACATATTACACTCACACATATTACACTCACACATATTACACTCACACTTTGGGGAGCGGACTTCAGGTAGGTTTATCCAATGGAAAAACAAATACCTGTGTCTTTTGTGATTAGGATCACACGCTAGATTTTTAAAACTTTGCGAATCAGCCTCCAGATGATATCATCAGTTATTGATTTTTATTCTAAAGTACAGCCTTAATGAACACTGATAAAATTAGAGGATTTCAGGTCCATAATGCGAATGATGTATTGTCCATGGAACAGGACCAACAATCCCTGGACAACACCCATGACACCTCCTAACTCAGCTATATGAGTGGGTCTGATGCCCACTTACACAAGAGCCAGAGACGACTATAGATGTTTGGCAGCATGCTATATGATGTATACCATGCCTCTGGCCAATCTCACCCTCCCTCCATATAATGAGAGGGGAATTCACCAACACCCAATGCTAATCACACATAATAGCATACCCCCTGCACCACTCACGTGGGCTGATTTCTTTCAATTTCCCACATGCTCTGGGGGCTTGCGATTCCCCTGATTTGGTCAGGGGGCTGTTGTGTTGGGGGTTGGGGAGGGGGTTATTGGTAGGATATGGCCTCTCTGACCTCTCTATATGCCCTGCCCTGTCCACCCTGCCCTTTGGCTATACTGGGTCCAGTATAAAAGCTAGGCGTAGATCTCTATTGGCTACATTTTGACATATTCTGCACCCCCGACCTTGGCTGCTGGTAAGTTGACATGCTCTTAGATACTACTTTCTATCTTAGCTGTAGGAGTCTTGTTCAGCCTGCTTGTACGTGATTTCAGTTGTAATGTAATCTTGCACCGTGCACTGTTATGAGGGTCTAATACTTTCCATATTTTCAAAATATAATTCATAGTATACGGTCTCGATCACTACGAGAAATTGGACAAGATGTCAGCTCAGAGACCAGGATTGTCACTGGGTTCTGCAGACATGATCTCATCCTAAATTATACATCACGTATTTGTTTGTGTGGTCAGTGCACTGCAACATATCCTGGATTACGGTTGGTTATTAGTCTGCAGTAGGCCTACGATACACTACACCTGGAATCCTAGAAACAATGCTAATATGTATCTATTTGAGGCATTAAGATTATATTACTTTTATCGAAGCTACAGCCACGGTTAATAATATAATTGAGTAATGCACTCGTATAGATCGTCATCTTGACAGTATACCCAGCATTTGAAAATCACATCGTGTGATGGCGTAGCTATTATCTTTTTTCACGATCACTTGTATATTTTTATTGGTGTGTCTATATAATCCCCGTTATAGGGTGCATTAAGGGTACTTTGGGGGACGAATGATTTAGATCGTTATACTTTTGGTTGTTCTGGAAGTTGGTGTCTGAGCGGCTGCATCATACTCAATTAAGATCAGATGAACCACATTACCTTATGGATATTCACGTGACAATATTCCTATGCCCATACATTGCAATCACAGGTTCTCAAAGTTATAGACCATTTATAAACCTGTATTCAACGCTCGATCATGTCAATTGGAATTGTGCCTTAACCATCTAAATCATTCGTCCCCTAAAGACTTACCACAAATTTTATCGCTTTCAAACGGAGATATGATAGGCTATATTGCCATTACCGGATCAGATATGGAATAGAGAACATCTGACAAGTATCTCTACATTCCAAATTGGCAGAATGTGCATAAAAAACAACCAGGGTAACCTGATGGGAGCGTTCTTTGAAAGAATCAGTTTGACTCTTGATTACATGTAGAGCGAGTCTGACAAGAGTCATGAATCTTGGGCCCAGGATCTTAGGGCAGATCAAAATTGAGTAGAGCTAAACCCCTATATTTTCTCTGAATTTGGCTGATTGATTGCTTCTTGTTTTACGTGATTTGTAAGAAAATGAATACCACAGACTGAGAAATCTCTCTCTGACCACGCTCTGTCAGTTGTCCGTCTGTCTCATAAGCTGGAGCTCCGCTAACCGATTTTTTTAGTCCATTCGCAAGGCTGTAAATCTGTCAGATCATGGTAACATGGATGGCCAGGTGTTAGGGCTTGTATTTATTTGCCCCATCTGTTTGGGTGCGATTTGTAAATATTACTGGTCCCGTCCTGCTGGAGAGTCACTGTGCATTCCCAGGGTAGAACCCTAGAAAAACCATTATATATATTATTCCTGGTGACCTGGCAGGTTCCCAAGTCGATCCAATCCAAACAAAAGAGGTGACATTAAACAAAATTCATTACCTACACACCAATCTACATATTTATTTTCTTCTGGCAGTGTTGATAGGCCTACTCATCTCTAGCAGCTTAAAAGGCGAATTTTGTGATGCACCCTCAACACTTCTCTGACAGGTGTTAGCAACACATCACTGACAACCAGCATAATAGTTGATACTAAGTGAGTGTCTATTGTCTAAACAAGAGGCATCCTACAAGAAATATTCCTCTATTTTTTCACAATATTATTAATGTAAATAACAATGTACGATGGTAGATATATTGCAAACAGATATTTTGCTAAAAACATGATATTTCTTTCCTTCCAGAAACTGCAGTACACCTTTAAGAAGCAACATATACCTCCATGATGGCCCCCACGACGCAACTTCTAGGCGCCGCCATCTTGTTCTGCACCCTCGTTCTGGCATCATCACGTGACCTGCGCAGACGCAGCATGATCGAAGAAGTCGCCGATGGCTGCAGAATCGGCAAGACGACCCATTACACCTGCTGCTTCGAATGTTACACGTGCGCGGAAAACGGCGTCGACGCGCCGTCCTGTCGTGGACGCCGCGAGATGGACTACTGGGACACCAAAAGGGAAACAGAGGACTATTGGATGGAGCGCCGACTGGCGGAGATCTTAGACACTAAGAGGGAGGCAGCAGATTACTGGGAGGACAAGAGGGATGTGGATTATTGGCAGGAGAAGAGGGCACCAAAGTGTAGGGTGCGAGTAGAAGAGGGGATGCACAAGTGCTGCGTTAGGAGGAATGGCTGTGCCTGCCCCAAGGGTGTTTATGCAAGGTGTGGTTAACTTATCCATGGACATGAAGATAGGGCATGATTTATTGAGTGTAACACTTATGGATATTCCTGGGGCATTTGCCAAAGGGGTCAAAGGACAGCAGGCCATCGCCTTTCATATTCCTGCCAAGCAGTAGTACTTTATTAGTTAATGTGGTGAAATACATCTATTGAGGCTCTACTATCGATGAAAACCCATTAACATCAGTGGAAATATGATTGGGACTGTGAAGATGTGGAATACCATCGATGATTTGGAGTAATAAGATGGTTTTCACATCAATGTCCATTCCAGGAAGTTATATTGAAAAGTAAAGAACTGTGAAGTAAAACTTGGACGACGCAAACATTGTTGCCGGGAATACTGAGTGTTTATCTGGAATCATTGTAATACCAATCTCTTTAATAAAGCAGATGAATACAAATTAATACACCCTCTCAATTATTCAATCAATACAATAAATATTATAATATAATAAATGTGTAGTTCACATCCCTTCTTTCAGCGTTGGTCCTCTGTCCTCATTCAATCAACCATAAACTGTTTACTCACCTTTTCTCTCTCTTATTCATGGCATGGTTTTCTAAATTACAAAATGTTGAAAGAACAATAATTATAATCAAATGCTCAAAGTTAAGTGTGATCTCCTTGTCCCTATATGGTAGACAGCTCGTGTTGAAACTTACAGAGTATGTATTGTTTTATAAAACCTCAATTCATCAGTCTCAAAATAAAGTCTCTATCAACTGTAGTGCAAGCAATACAAAAGACAAAGTGTATAGGCTTACATTTCCCGTGAAGACGTTGTAACTGCGCATAAGACTATGGATATTGCGCAGGTAATGCCCCCGTAATCCTGTCCCATCCCTGATGTGCAATCTGTGGACTGTTGTAAGTATAATCTCAACTTCCTCATACCAACAATATGCACATGATAGGCAGATCGTTTGGTAGTTTATTTACAAGAACATGACCGACACAAACCATATTTGTTAACTAAATATGTCTAACTGTCACCTGTCCCTGAGCGTCAGAAACCCTGAAAAGCGCCCACATACAACGTCCATATACAATGTGAACTCTTCTTTTCTGAGGACACAAACGGTCATATACCCCTGTCATGGCCACATAATGACCCCTCACTGACCCCTCCCCACACACAGGCATCCGGAACAAGGCTGACAGCCGCCATATTAGAAGGTCCACCAGTCAGTAATGCTGACACCAGTCGGATTAGACCGAGTCATGCCAAGATAAGTTGACCAAATGGATCAGGGTCCTGAGGATAACATGAACATGGGTTAATGGCTCTACATATGGGATGGTACCAATTGTGGTTCCATAACCTAATCAATTTGAAACATAAGTTTTCTCGACATACCATATAATCTGATCCCTTGTCTATCTAGCTTCTATATACTTATGATATAGATATTAAAATGAATAAGCTATTAACCCTGATACAAGAGGTACTTTGACAGATATGGGAAAATGAATACATGTTTGCAGTTTTACTGATTCCACTCCAGTTCTTACCAGTGGGCGATCTCATGGCCCTTTAGGCCCACATATTGGTCAGCAGCATTGCCTCAAGCTTTGAATGACTAACTGCTAGTCCACAGTCCAATCTCCCGTCGGATCTACAGAGATCAACTACCCATTTAACCTCCCCCTCCCCTACCCCTCATCATGGACTGCATGCTCCACCATGAGCTGCTCCCCAAACAGGAACTGCTCCCAATTGCTCTGGGCAGAATCCCCTATCTACTCGTCATCAATCACATGTCATCTCCGCATGGATGGTTCCAGCTCCCATGTACTTGTATAAACAATACTGGTTGGTAATAGATATTGGCCTATCATGGTCATTGATGGGCACTGACCAACATAGAGATCAGGGGTGGTAGATATTGGCCTATCAGGACCATTGATGGGTGATTTCATGATGGGGTAAATGGAGTATTTTTTAGAATTGAGGCAGGACTTATTCACAAGGTCAATACCTAGAACGTCGCGATGCAGTTGTCCTTAATTAGCGAACACAGCACACAGAGGAAGCTTCGGGAGAGTTATTTTAAACTGAGGGTTCTCCCATGCCATTGAGCCAAGTGAAATACAACTGGAGGTCCAACAATTGAAATAACCAGTCAACCAGTGCCATAGTATGTTGCCTTTGTGTCATTCTACCGTTTCTGCACGACATGGGATTTATTGGATACGGTGTTATTGTTAAGAATGCCTTAAAAGAACAAAAAAGAAAAAGAAAATCTTGACAATCATTTCTCAGAACTAGCTTTATGCATCTTCTGGACATTAAGCTACAACTGAAGGTCCCGACAGTTGTTTTTTTTTACTTTCTATTATATCGTTCTACATGATACACACAGTAATAAACCTACAATGAAATTTATTATCCTCCTGAGACATGATAATCGCTACAGTGTATACAAGGGTCTTATCTAGAGTGGCACCGTAGGGCCTGTCCAATTAAAAAAAAATGTCATGTCGCATGATGACAGGGGTGGATAGATCCAGGAATTTGGAAGGGGGGGGATCCACCAAACACCAAAGTACTGAAAGCGTCGCGCCGCAACTCGCGGCAGATGGCAAAATGATTTAAAAAAATCAGAAAAATTTGACACATTTTCCCCATGGATCCACCCCTGGGCATGCCACTATCATTTTTATTTCTTCTGTCGTTGTCTCTGTGTATCATACATGTTCATTGTGGATTTAAAGAAAACACATTGTCGTCATGTCTATTTTAGGGGTCTAGACCCAATATATTCTGAGAAATGTGTTAGGTGCGGCAGGGATGGGGGTGGAATAAAGCACCCGCGTCACTGACCGTCTCAGCCAATGAGGATGCGTGTTACAAAATCTTGGAACCGATAAGAACAGATGGAAAACATATGTGTCTTGGTTGTTCAGAAGAAAAAGGAGATTGCAAAATAAACTGTGACCAACATGGTATGGCACCAGTTAGATGGCCATACACAGTAGCTATGAGTTCATAAACAAAATAGGCTGCAAGCCATAAGATAATACAAAGGTCGTTCCTACGCAGAGAAAAGAAACAGCGTCAGAAGGGAGTCAGAAGGTTGCCTCCAGAAAGACTCCCCTCTTTAGGGGAGCCCAGATCGTTATGTGACTCCCGTAAGTGAGTCAGGGAACTATGTCACTCTCCCAGGTGACTCCCTTAGGTTGCCCAGTGAGTTACCTAGGCTCTCTTATGCAGCCTGGGCTCCCCCTAAAGAGAGGAGTCATTTTGGAGGCAACTTGGACTCCCTTTTGACTCTGTGTAGACATTTTAGAGTAAGCATGGAATTCGAGATAAATGAGCATGGTTGTCTGCCCCGAGAGGAATACAGTTTTCTTAGCAGTTTTATAGTCTAGGCTCACATTGTATTCTTTATGCATTGTTCAAATGGTTTGATCTCTTTAAACAAAGACACATCCTCCCGAGATTCGACATTCTTCCCTAAGTCATACATCACAAAAATAAACATTTGGAACAGAGAGAATTAAATTGAATGGCACAATATGTGGTTCCAACTGAGGCATAGCTATTTTCCCTGTCAAAAAACTGTACAATATAGCACAACGTGGGGCAAATAAACAATACATTGGTACTATACATTGCAGTTATTACATTGGGATTAACCATTTAAGTGCCAAACAGTAATTTTATGTCTTCAGGGTGCAAGAGTGAGTCTTTGGCGAGCAACTCACTAGTATTGCATTCATACATCATGCTGACCGAACGGGTTGATACGCATTTGAATGGTATTGGCTGCATTCATGCATCACTAGAACAAAGGGTATACTATTTTAACGCAGTATGTGACCCTTAAAGGGCTAAAGCGGATAGAAAAAGCCTGCACTAGCAGCATGGGTGCGAGCTCACAAGGCACCACCATGATAAAACACCACATCTAGGTATATTTAGACAGTAGTCGTTGGTTAATACACTTCTAAAGGTGAAGGGAAACAGTGTCTCAATTACGCCTTATAAGTATAGACTAGCTCCAGGCCTCTGTATTGTACACAGAGAAAAGAAACAGCGTCAAAAGGGAGTCCAGGTTGCCTACAGAATGATTCCCCTCTCCAGTGGAGCCCATATAGCCCTCTGGGTAACATGACTCCCCAGGTGCCTCCCAGAGGTCAGCCAGGCTCCCTTAGGCGGCCTAGAGGAGGCAACATGGACTCCCTTTTTGACGTTGTTTCTTCTCTCTGTGTAGTCTGCATGCTGGAGCCAAGCAAGAGGAAAGAAACGGCGGCGAGATCAGTGGCAGAGAGAGAGAGGCAGAATGGCAGAGAGGTCAGAGAGCTACAGAGACAGGCAGAGCGACACCGACCGAGACAGACAGGGGCAGAGACATGAAGACCGAGAAATATATAAAAATGACAGCCCTATAGAGCATATCTACATGGTGCTAGCCAGATTAACGTAAAATAATAAGAAATACCCAAAGGGTAACATTGCAAATCAGCTCTCTGGCAATCTATCATGTGTTACGGAGCCTGGCAGTGTTATCTCTCTTCAGATCTTGGCAGACAAGTCATGGTTAATTAGCACTAATACTATTAGTAATAGTAGTAGCTTGACCTTCTGTCCTCAATCTAGGCCTCTTTAAGCCAGGAAATTTATGTGAATTGGTATTGTCAGCATCATAGCTATGTCAGATGGCCAATTAAAATCTATACGCATTTTAAGGATACATTCCACCAAGGTTGTAAAAGATATCTCTATGATTCCACTGGACATTTCGACTTCTTTTCAGTTGTCTCCTATGGATGAGATGATATATACCGAAGAGAATACACAAAAATAGAAGGATAGTATTACCATCGAGAGAGGATCGGTAAAAACATGCGAAGCTTCTAAGCAACACAATTTTTTTTTTGGGGGGGGGGGGGGGTAAAATAGGGGAAATTGATGATGAGAACATGACTAGATCGGATATATTGGGTGTGTGCAGGATGAAATCACGCCACTGCACTTCTACCGAGGCAATGTCTCTTTAACATCCCATACGACATCTAGGCTTAGTATGAGATGGGTATGCCTTTATATTATGTAGTCCCCCAACAGCAGAGGAAAGGAAGAAAATAGACAGAGAGACAGACAGAGGCAGGCAGACCGGCAGGCAGACAGACAGACAGAGACAGACATTGGCAGGCGCCTTATAAACCCTAAATCCTAAATCTCCACCTCTAACATTTGTCCTGAATGGCACCAATCCCACGTATATCTAGCTTCCTCAGTGAAAACACACAGAGTCACAACCTATAGTGTTATATGGCAATTTTTGCCCTTGCCTACTTCTGTCAGGAGGCCATTTCCTCCCTATTATATGGCAATATCACAGTAGGCTATGTGGGAGGGTGGTGGGCGGTGGTTGTAGGATGGGTGGTTTACATGTTTGTGTAGGCTGGTATAAAGTATAGTTCCCGGACACACACCACAGACTGGTGGCATCAGGGGTCTCAGGAGGCCAGGAGAGGAGTAACTCAGAGCCGCTCATCACACAGACACCAGATTAAGGTTAGCCTCTGCAGGGAGAGGAGGGAGCTACTCACCATCTGAAACTGATACCTTAAGGACAGCTCAAGGCTAATAAAGTAGGTGCTCATAATGGTTATATTGAATGAATAGTAATGACTTTTTTACTCACTGGACATTCTAACCTATTATGATACACCATCATCTCTATTTGTAATGTGATTTGAAGCTATATATGATGTACAGAATCAATGTCCTTGGGTGTATCATTTATCATAAAATCAATGGGGAAAAGTTGCTACAGGATTGTGTTTTAAAAGTAGGCTATATCACTGTTACAGAGTATTATGCTATTCATTACTCAGTCATAAATAATGTATTGTAGTCTACACATTGGGCATGACATAAACGGTATATGTGGCATGTACTGGGAAAAGGGACCTTAGTGCACCCTGCACTAAGGGCCTTTTTCGCAGATCGTGTCACATATGTGAAAGTGCACAGGGGCTATCATTATGATCCAGTCATATCCACTATCTCTAAAGTTTCATCATAATGTGAGGGGTTATTCTATCTTTGAATTTTCTATTTAGTCTAATAATATGAATATGCTTGGAGAGCAGATCATCCATGGTTGAAACAACCCGATCCTGAGTCAAATACCAACGCAATAATCATGGCGGTTATGTATTTTAACCATAACCCAACAAGGCAATTGTTGGGGTATGGAAATAGATCTATGTGAATCTATAAATATCACTGGGTCTATTTTGGTTCCAAGTCCAATCAAGTATGAGTGTCTATATTAGTAACGATAGCCATTGAGAAGCTGTGAGTGCCAATGAGCTGATGTGAGTTAATGGAGCAGATGTAACCTCCTTGTTGGCTATAGGCAGTGTGTGCCAGCAGGCCTATGGTGTACACCAACCCCCTGTAGCCCTATAGCAATGTAATGTAGGGAATGCTGACTTATAAAGGTGAGAGAAGGTGAGGGGGGATCTCCAGATTCCTGCCATACCATCTCCACCTACCTATCCTATCACCTATATCGGTGCTGACATCTTCTCAGGGGACGATTTAGAATTTGATGCATTACACATCGGAACTGTTTTTTTCCACCTGTGCCTAGGGATATATAAATGTTGTTATTATCATTATTATGCCAAAATAGTTAAAGGAAACAGGCCTGAAAGTCAAATTCTTAAAGAATATAAAAACTTCATAGTTGATGGTAGAATTACATTTTTATGTGACTTAACATCAGGTAACATAATTAATTGATGTCCGTCAAAAGGGCGATTTTATATTTGAATGTTAAAGCAGTTCAGTCAAATGCTTGCTACACCTGTTCTCAGGGATGTGTTTTAGTTTTTTAATTAATTAACATTACTTAACAGAGTTCAAGAAAACAGAGCTCAAAGCCAGATTTATTGTGAATATGTAACCCTCATAGCTCATGGTTGATATCATGATTTTATTAGACTTGGCCTTATTTATCTCTTCTATTCTCTAGCCCCATATATCACTCCAATTCCATCTGCCATGATCTAGAAGCCCCCAGTGCCTATACATTTTATTATAATTTTGGTGTAGCCTATAAATGGCATTGTGCGCCTGCCCAATGCTATGCGATGGGTTTTAAAACGAATCATCAATATCAGAAGGTTACAATGAAAAATTATCTGTCTGTTATTAAATTTTGAATATTGAAGCGATTCAGTCAATCGCGACATAATTCACACCTTGCCTATCTTTACAGACAAACAGCAATGACACCATCACGTTTACCCACCCTGGGACTTCTGCTCCTTCTGTCAGTAGGAGTTTGTCTTAGCTCTGAAACAGAAGCCCTCAGAAAGATCCGATCTCTCACCAGCCACTTGAGAACACTCAGAAAAGTGGCCGATGCCGCGCGCCAAAGTCGCTTCGTAGGTCAACTAGCCACCGATTGTGGTATGGACTGTAAGCGGAATAATGGGGATAAGACAGAGCCACAAGCTAAGAGCGTGGAAGATCAAGTCCAACAGGCCAGGAAGAGGTTTATGTCCTTGGGAGCAAGCGACTGTCGTTCATTTGAGTGCACTGTCAGAAAGAGGCTCGCCATGGAGAAAGTGAAGCGCTTTTTGATCGAAAAGCAGCAAGAGGTAAGCTCTTTTCTTTCACATTACTTTTTTTTTTAAATCAAAACATTTTGTAATATTGTGAGGAAACAAAAAAAGAAAAGAGAGTTCACAATGGGAATGAAGGAATCGTTTAAACTATTATAGGAAGTTTACAGGGTCATGATTGGACTATAATGCTCTAATGGGCAGATGACACCAGCTCACGGGAGTGCACGGACAACCGTTTACAATGAGTCTTACAAGTATCTTACTGAAGTCTTAGTCCTAGTATTAAATATTGTTCCGCTGCAAAGTTTTGAACACTTTATTAAGACTATTGGTAATCAAGTAATGTATAAAGAAAAAAAACATACAAGTTAACAAAACTTCAGTAGAATTAATATAAGACTCGTTGTAAACGTTTGTCTATGCCATCACGTGAGCTAGGTCGGCTGTGTGTCTTATGGTAAATAATACTGTGAGACTCTGGTTTTCTCTTCACCCAACATCCTGGTTGCAGTTACATTATCAAAGGCAGTTGGCACTTCAGAAGTGGGCTATGGCCTACATTGACACCTTGCTGCCTTGTGCGCAGCCATTCTGCGATTTAGAATGGCACCCACATATATAATCAGACATGTGTCGAGACTGAAAATTCAACCTGATAATCAGATTTTACTGGGTTATGATCTTGTTAATTGAGCCATGATATTGTGAGTATAAAAAAGGAATCATGCTCAAGGTGCATGGTAAAGGGTGTTGCCCCCAGAAACGGGCAAACCAAAAGGAGGTATGCATACTGCACATACAAGGCAGGCCTATATATACACCCAACCCCACCATTCAAATAAAACATTGCAAGGTTAAAGCTGTCTACCAGGTCCACGGTATAACAGATTTTAGATAAGAAGAAGGGAAAAGGTGTGATTTCCTAAGGGTGCCATACATCGCATAATCGGTTTCCAGGGGGTCAGGCTTCTATTTATCTATACACATAGCAAACCATACGAGTTTTTATTGCGCATAGACCACAGGGTGCATCACCATCCGTTTGGTCTATGTGACCGGACAGAGATGATATATAGAAATAGCACATCATGAATAGCAGTAGGGCAGGACATGATTGGAGGGTTAATAGGATAACATATCTCTGTCAGCAATACCCATCAAGCTGGGGGAAAGAGTGCCAGGGAAAAGAACCACATCACTAATAATGTGGTCCAACAGCCTCCACAGGCAGTCAATCAGATTCCTGTTATATATTGGAACATTTCACCAGAATATGATATACAAATACCATTAGGACTTGGTTATAGCTACAGCAAATCACTTGGTACCATCATCATTACATTGAAAGATTTAAAAAAAACATTGGCCTTACCCAACCCCAGACTGATCAAGTCTGTGGTTAACGTTGAGACGGATATAGATAGGTGTTTCATCTTCATCCTCCATGCTATGTTATTATGTAGGCTTGTTTCTTTCAATATCTTATGTAGGGTAGCATCGTTCTAAATGCTATACATCAAATTCCAATTCATAATTTTAAACAGAAAGGTCATGCATGGTATAGGGATGTAGCATAGCTATTCTTTGAATCTTGAGCCTTGACATTACTTAGACCTCTCTGAACATTGATATACTGTTGAAAGATCGTTAAACTGTTGACATTGCATTTTCAAATGTATCCCTTGAATTGAAACTGTATTGATTTCTATTTCTAGTCATGATATGATACCTGAAATGGCGCCTCTTACTTGCACGTTTAGATTCTAAGTTGAGATTCACAGAATAAGTTAACTGAAAACCTGAAAGTGTGAAATTCTGTAAGCTGTCATTTCTCCATCATGTCCTCATGCTATGACTTCTATAGCATATAAGCAGAGTAGGTCTCAGATTAAGATACCATCTAAAAAAAAGTAGTCTGTGTACTTCAAATATTCAAATCTAAGCCTAGATATCATAAACTGACATGACTTACTGACCAAACATATTAGGACATGATTTTCTGGTGAAGATATGAAACCCTTCATCCCAAAAAGTGTGTGAATGGCTTAGGACAATTGCAGTAAGAGCGCCATTGCAGGCTAGACAGCAATGGCTCGTACTACAACCAACTCCTGTCCTTCCAGAGGTTAGTTCCACAGAATTCCGGCAAAGGGCGCCAAAAGCGCTACCTTGATATACTGCTTGATACCAACCCAGGACCCTACGACCAGACTAATACGGGTTCTAACTACGGGAACTACGGCTCCTACGGCTGGAACGACTACGGCGATTACAACTATGGCAAAAACTGGAACGACTACGACGATTACGATGATGACGATTACTATGACTATTCTGGATCCGGTTCCGGTTACAATGATGAAGATGACTCAGAATGATATCAGTTTGACTGAGGCTGAGGCTGAGGTGGCATAAAAAGGAAAGACGTGTCAGCAGACCAGGGGCTTATTTCTCAAGTTTAATTTCAAGTGTTTAGAAAACACAGACAATTATAATTACCCCCCACGATTCTGGACCCTAGTGATGTGGTCCAAGTAAAGAGCGATTTTCAAGGTACTAGGCTATAGCCTGTACAAAAAAAACCCACCAAAATAGACGGTCAACACTTACGATTCAGATAGTGGCCGAATCGTAGAAACTTGAGAACTAGGCTTAAACTGTACTTCATAAATATCCTCTTCTAAAAGAATGAACACCTAGAAAATTTTAAGAAACGCCCTGCAGTCTAGGTGATAGGATAGCTTGTTATTTTGGAATGGAATCTCTAGGCATATGCTGAGTTTTCTCACATCTGTCACTTGCACGGCATACTTAAAATTGATTGATTGGACATAATAAGAACTGAAAAAAGACATATGCATCGATACTAGAAATGACACATTTAATAATAGAGAATCACACAATTCAAAACTAGTTTGTAATATGGACAGGCATTCTAGTATTAATAACTGCACAAGCGAATGAATAGCAGTTCCAACGGATCACTTGAGTGATTCCTGTAAAGTGTTTGTTTTATTTGTTTTGATAGCAAGAAGTCTTTGGTATACTATAACACATATTTTACAACCGTGAATTGGAAGAACTGTTTCCCCCAATTATAGGGTATGTATGTCTATGCCCAAACTGTCCATTGGCTATACAGTAACAGTAACACGTACCAGCGGGGGTTATGTAAGTGCTTTCCATAAACCAGTTCTGAAGAAATCCGCATGGAAGAGCCACCTTCCATCACCCACCATGTGCCATTGTGACTACATTACAAGCAGATAAGGCATAGATTTGCATGAATAGGGACATTTCTTTCTAAAATGAAAATGAAGGCCTATTTATTGATCAACTAGTTATCATGGTAAAACCCGGTGCGTCGACAAAAATGAAAGGCGAACACATACATTGTAACATTATAATATATTTCAAAATGTACCACAGTGCTATATGTCACTGTACAATGACACTTGATGATATGGAAATGGTTTATTTTTGTGAAATAAACTTCTATGACGAAAGACATTGTCTAGACTTGGAATTTGAAAGAAGGGTTAATTCTTTTGTTTCTTTTAAAAATGTCTTTACTTGACTTCCACATGACGAGTCAAAATGTTCACAAATGATATATTTGACTTCCTATTAGTTCCATTCCATCCAATTTAGAATTTGAAGAAAGATCGGATATACCCACTTTTATAATAGCTGAGTCCAAGATGGAAGAGCAATAGTCAGCAAAAGGCAAAATGGTTCACTTGTAAATTGTTATAGCTGATATTTTCACCTAAGACTGACCACGCAAGGGAAAACACCAATCCGGAGGGAATTTTAGTTCTGGTTCTGGTCACTATAGTAGGGAGCACCAAGATGGCTAAAATGTACTAAGTATAAAATGCTCTAGCATATTTTTTTATGGAGAATACAGTAATCCTGTTATAATTATTACATCTTTGCGGATAAAGCGTTCTCGATTGAGAATGAAAAAAAGACCGTTTTCTATAAACAACTAGCACACTCTCTGGTTTTCATGGAGACCATTCAATTCCATTAAAGGTGGGTCGCCGGAGAATAAGTTCAGCATTTTCCATACATGGCCTAAAATAACAGTTCCACCAGAGGGCAGCAGTGTTTGGACAGGGGACCATGAGCATTGTCCAGATACAACATATTCACCCTATATTGTGCCTGTAAGAGCTGAGCTCTCAGCCCTTAAGAGCCCTCTTGTGAATGAAAACTGAACTATATCCAAAAGTGCTTTTGGCCTCACTTCAACCATGACGGTCAAGCTTTAAGAAATCATAAACGGCATATTGACAAGCCATCAAGATTGCATAGGCCTACCTGGAATAATTCCTGTGGCAGCCAGCAATTAATAGTGAAAGAGTGTCTCAAAATGTCAACAACAAAAAATTCCAAAAGCTTTCAAAATTCAGATGTCCATTTGGGCACACAATTGAGTTCAACGTTGAATCACTATTGCTAACTGGGTGATCAACGTTGATCAGACTGTTGGCCAATGTTGATTCAATGTTGCACTGATTTCTGTGCCCATTGGACCCCATATTATGATTAGTTTCCTCAGGGCGTAGAAATGAAATGAAATTATGACTTCATACGGCCACAATGATTTGAAACGTGATATTTAATGTGGGTAAATTCGGTTTAGGTAGCTAGCTTTACTTGAAGGTGAAATGCATTCCGCTTGCTGAAAATACTATCTTCCCTTTCATTTGAATATTGTAAAGTGTAAATTGGCCAATTTTTGGCGACGTTATGCTGTTTTGGGATTAAATTATGATATTTTTTACAGCCCACATGTGTGGGTCATGATACTAGCCGTCAGTTTTCCCTCTGATGGCAAATTACTGAACTATCATGCTCATGTCTGGTATCCCAAACTAAGGATGCCTAAGAGAATTCCACATTACTGCATGTAGTACTATACTATGAGTCAGGAGAAATTCATTTTTGTTTAGTGGGCATTAGAAACCCTAAAATAGGCTAAGTTTGAACAGTTGATATACACATTTGGCGACACATGACTCATTTCTCTGTGTATAATATATGATTATATTCCACATCTTTGAACATAACAATGATCCAACAACCTGGACAATTAACATGATACCCAAGGAGAGACAATGCAGTGTCAAACGCACGCGTTACATTGCAGGTCCATTACAAGTCCAGGAGTCAAATGGATGTTCAGTGGTCAGAGAGCCATCAGTTAGCGACACCAATGGCATGTTGTGCTCATTAGAGACAATATCACTCTATTTTTTTCCAATTTCAGGTTCAGTGGAACCTCCCTTAAATGTTTTCAGTAAAGGTTCAAAGCTTATACTGATTATAGACTTCATGGACAGCCCAATGTCAAGTCAACTAGGATAGATTTATCTATTCTCCTACACTGACATGCCTCTAATATGTATCAGACTCAAAGGGAAAAGTCTTTTTGAGGGAATGTAGCATTGACTACTTGTCACATGTGGTAGTATTAGAGCATAATGGCATTTTCTCAGACATGCAGAGTTGAAGAGCCAACAGATGTGTGGACAATGTTACGCATGCGTTTGACACCAGGGCGAGCTGCGGCATGGTCTCACCCTGCATGTTACCGATGACAGGACAGCTGACACCCCTATACCCTATTGGGTAGTACATGTGTATAGCATTAGCAAGTTCCAGTCCATTAGACAGTTCAACGTCAGTAAAGATATTTCAGTATCTATGAAATCTCAGGGTATCTGGAGAAGTCGGCCCCAAGGAGAAAACGGCCCCAGTGAAGTCGGCCCCTGAGTGAAGTCGGCCCCTGAGTGAAGTCGGCCCCAGACTGAAGTCGGCCCCAAAGTGAAGTCGGCGCCAAAGTGAATCTTAATCTATTATCTTAAATCTTAAATCTTAATATATAATCAGACAGCTCCCATTGTATCTGACACCTGTGTCACATATCCACACAATGTTAGAGGTTTGATTTTATAGTATATACCCTACACCCAGATGAGACAATATAAACATTTAAAAGAAAAGGAAAAGAAGAAAAAAGAACGGGGGTTGGGGGGGGGGCAGAGCCCCCCATTACATAATAGTTAACTAGCCTATCCTACGATGGACTGTGTAGGCTTACCACTACTAGTGGTGCCATCTTCATTTGATTAGTAAGACTTTTAAGATAGGATTAAGATAGTTTAAGATAGGATTAAGATAGTTTAAGATAGGATTAAGATAGTTTAAGATGGGATTAAGATTGGGCTTAGAACATTTGTCCGCGCATCTAGGAGAGCTACCATGGACCTGCGTCTTATAGCATTAATGTACATTTATGGGGCCGATTTCTCCCTGGGGCCGACTTCTCCTTGGGGCCGACCTCACTGGGGCCGTTTTCTCCTTGGAGCCGACTTCACTGGGGCCGTTTTCTCCTTGGGGCCGACTTCACTTGTATTCAATCTCAGCATCCATCTTTATCTATGGTATCATAATATATACCTGGTCATGCCTGTTAAAAAAACAAAAACATTGGCGGTTCTCAAGATAATAGCTTTTTTTTTTGGGGGGGGGGGGGGGGCTATTAAGGCCCCCTCCGATGTGATTAGGGGGGGGGGGCTTCTCCCACGCCACTGTTACAGACACTACAGTGCTACTTTGTAACTTATAGTTTGTCTTCTTACCACTAGATGAAACAGTAGTAGATGCCATGACCATATAGAAATTATATAGAGGTTTAACTGACCTGTGCTTATTATATTCATATCTGTGGATACATAATATAATATCATCATATAAATATTCATAATTGCCACAAAGCATTGCTGGGTGCCAAGGTTTCCTTTTTTAGGAATGTATTTGTAACACATTACTAATTGTAATACTACATTTGTATCAATAATAGTGTAGGGTTGGTAGGTCAGATCCTTGATATTACTCTATTTATTTCCATTACTGAAACTTCTTAGGGACCTTTTTGCTTTGGTTGAGATTTGAAATTTGATGTTGACGTGGCGTTCGGTGATATATAAGTGACTCTACTTACAGACAGTTTTAATGGAGTATATGCTGAATTGGGCCCCAATATTCATAGTAATAAAGGCCTCCATACCATCCTGTATTTACCCCTGCACAATATACCATCCATAGATAATAAAGCTAAATTATACAACTCTGTATTATAGATCCTATTAGATATGACATTTAGTTTCCACCATTAGTTGCCCAGATAGTGACCAATTATCGCCTGATAACTGTCATCCATTCATCAGTATACACCACCATACAACAAGAGAGCACGAGGCCAGAATTAATGGCCTTTTGGTACTGAAAGTCAAAACAGAAGACTCCCTGTGTCTAAGTAATGTACAAAATAATATAAATCATAGAATTAGGAAAGGCAGCCAGTGGTGTTAGTTCTGCTTACACTGCGAAAATAAACAATTTCTAAATGATATAGCTTAAGTGGTGCGTTCAGTGTGGGATGGGTGGTAGCGGATATATAGTGGTGATGGGGTGAGAGCGATACTAGAGTCATGTCAGTGCTATTTCAGATGGGTATAGGATGACATGGAACTGTCACCAAAATGGTCCTAACCAGCTCCCTTGGCCCCTCCACTTACCAGTAAATTACACACAGACTAGGCCACCATAATGGGGCCTCCCATTTGGCCACTGGGACCAAGTTGGTGTCCAGCTCTGGTGCAGGGGTATAATGTGATTGGGTGCGGGTGGGGGTCCACCACTGGTAAAAAGGACCATAAGCTCTGGTGATGTGGCTGTGTAAATGGTCACATCTTATGGACCGCCATTTTGTCTGTCCTTGGTCACATTCCTCTGCTCCTGACATCATTCTTGAGCTATATGTTATGGATGTAAGGACTAAGATGCAAGTTAGTCTAGGGAAGAAGTTCCTCTGTTAAAATGGCTACAGCTGTGTTAATATTTTATTGACTGTACCCCTATAAGCTGAGAGGGGTGAGGAGGGAGGCTGGATGGGTGACTGGGAGGGGGTCGTGGGTGGGTGGCAGGGGTCTGGAGGTATTGGTGGTGGGAGAATGGGGGGAGGGGTACAAAGCGCCACGGGAGGGGGTATGAGTATGAGTGAGGCCGAGTATATATATATTCGGCATAATTCCCCCATCTACATCTCATATCGGATCACACTGTAGCAGAGGAGAGACGAGTTGAGCAACTCGTCACAGACAACTTTCAACTATAGACATACCTACGCTGAGGACCTGGTGAGTACTCTCAGCTTTCATTTCTTCTACCTTAGCTGGATATTCTGTTGCTTTTTTTCTAAATTACGAGATATTTAATAGATTTTAATTAACTTTTAACATGTGGTTCTCGCCATATGGCTGTGCTATATTGGTCATTAGCTGTGGTTTGAGGGGGATCGCAAGATAGCATTGTGTGTTGTGTACATAGCCTGTATGGTGAGTGATCCACTGATAATTATATCACTGTTAAATTTTCTGCATGTACAAAAGAATTTCATGAACTGTAAAACTACTCTCTACAATAGCTCTGAACATGTTGAGTACATGCTATTGCAATTTTTATCCCATCGACAGCTGATAGATAATTGAATTATTTTCTCTCTCCATGAAATACTCGCCGTAATCCCTATTTTAGTATTGAGAATTGAACTGCATTTTGTAAGTAGTAGGGTACAAGGATTACAACTTAAATTCATGATTTTCTGAAACTAAATCTACACTTTCTGTATAGCAGCTGCTACAATATGTTCCACGTACATAGCCCTTATCTGACTCTGCATATGTTGTACAATATGCCCCTTCCTGATAATACTACCCCCAATCATGGCGGCGAGTTCTCCATAAAGGCTGTATTAGTTGGGCAGCCAATTGCCCCACCATTACCCTATGATTAGGGGATGTATGTGGATAGTAATGCATAGTCAACTGTGTTCTAGAAGGTCAGTGCCGGCTGGGAATGATGCCAGTCAACACAGGGTTATACAAGGGGTCGTCTCATAAAATATCCCGCACTGTCACATATATGCCATTGTGGTGGAATTCACTTGTCATGTACATAGATAAGGCTGGGATCATATTATGTATTTTCATTGGTTAGATCTAGCACCAAACTTTCAAAACCTGAGTATATAATTATGTGACACAGCAAGGGAAAGGATCTTTAGTTCTTCTTTTGGCCACCAAGGGGCACCTTGATTGCAAGAGAGTACTAAAAACATGATATAATTTGTGGGATCCAACAATCTCCATAAAACTATTCCATCATTGCTGCTAACAATCTATATTTAGGATACTAAAAGAACGTTTTCTATAAACAACAAGCAAATCCAACACTTGTAATGGAAAATATTCCATTACTCAAAATGAGAGGTAATTGTCCTAAATTCCAAGAAATCCCATCAGTTACTCAACATTGAAAACAGAAAGTAAAAGGTCCTCCTGGGGCCAAATCTAAAATAAAAAAATCCCATTTATATTTGGTCATTTATCAGTACACAGAATTTTTTATAATTAGGCCCATCACTATTTATTATCATGGTGTACAATGCAGCTTATTGACCATTTCAGTTAGTGATATGAACAGTTAATTTACTAATGATAAAAATAACTGCCAGGAATTTTAGAGCTCATGATGTCTCATTAATTATATAAAAGATTCACCACATTAGTGAACATAATTTATTGAGCTTTAACAGATCTTTTATGAAATGATATATATGCATTTAGAAACAAAAATATCATATAAGATATCATGATGGAATTAATAACTATGAATAGAAAGAAATGTTTCCTGATTTTATTTATATCATTTCCTGTTACAGATCCCAGCATGATGGCGCCCAGCCTTCTCCTCACGTTCTGCGTGACCCTGGTGGCCGTCAGCCAAGCTGCCCACCAGGTCTCCTTCACTGGTGACTCAAGGACCCTGCCCCAGACAGAGCGAGATGTCCATCCTCAGATCCGGGCCCTTCAAAACCTCCTCACATCCATGGAAAAACGCGATGCAGAGAAGCGGGCGGCCGCTGGAGACTGTGATGAAGCATGTCGTGAACGCCGCGCTCTGGAACTGCTCCCAACTGCTCGCCGCTTCCTCTCCAGTCTCAGTGAGAAGGTCGCTCGGGGGCTGCAGGAGAGGCGTGAGGAGGGTGTCGCACGGGCTGTTCGAGGCATCACTACTGCCCTTGGAGAAGCCAGCAAGAAGAGGGGCGTTAATGCTTTTGGTTCACCCCTGGCTGCTATCATGAAGGAGGAGATGAGGAGAGGAGTCATTAAACAGGGACTCTCCGATGCCGACCGGGCACCGATTCTACGTGAGGTAGCCGAGAATGGAGTAAAGGCTGCCAAGAGCCTGCGCAGCTTGGTCGAGAAGAGGGTCCTGGATAAGCGTGCAGAAGAAAATGAGATGAGGGAGGTTGGTGCACTCATCACTGACCTGGAGTCTCAGTCACAGAAGCGGGCACTCGAGGCTGAGAGGCTCGGCATGAGAGCCGTTGGGGATCTCGAAGACGCCATGAAGCTTGAGAAACGTGCTGATCATGTTCGCAAATTCGTGCTTAAGCAGAAAGCCAAGCGGGCAATCTCAAAAATCGATTCCGTCAACAAGAGAGCTCTTGAAGTCAAGAGGACAGAAGACCTCAAGCGTGGAATGAGGGAAATCAAGGTAATTAGTGAAGATCTTCAGAAGAGAGAACTTGAGAAGAAGGAAAGTAAGAGGGAACAGATCTTCGGTGAACTGAAAACCCTAGCCACAAGGGTGCTGCAGGAGAAAGTAAATTTTGTACGCAAATCATCAATGCCCGAGGACTTACAGAAGAAAGAGTTAGCTGGAATGAAGATTGCAGAGGGAATCGCCCAAGCTAAACGTTCACTGGATGAGCAGAAACTGGAGCAAGTAAGAGAACTGGTCCATACAAAGATTGCCCAAGAAGTAGCTGCAGCCAAGCGTTCTTTGGATGAGCGCAAAGTTGAAAAAGTGAGGGAGCTTGCACAAATGAAAATTGCAGAGGGTGTAGCAAAGGCCAAGAGGGCATTCGAAAAGCGTGAGTTTGCAGAGCATGAGCGCAGAGCCCTGAAGGTGAGGGAGCTTGCACAAATGAAAATTGCAGAAGGTGTAGCAAAGGCCAAGAGGGCATTCGAAAAGCGTGAGTTCAGAGAGAATGAACAGAAGGCTAGGGAGCTAACGAAGATCGCTGAAACTGTAGCAAAGGCCAAGCGGGCCTTTGAGAAACGTGAGTTTCAAGAGAAACAAGAGCAGGTCAGGAAGATAGCAGAGGGAGTCGAGAAGGCCAAGAGAACCTTTGTAGAGCGTGCATTAGAAGAAAGGTCACTGGCTGAAAAGCGGTTTACAGGCGCTATTGACACTATGAAGCGTTTATCACAGGAGGCCAAATCCAAAAGGGCACTGGAGACCCTACAGACCTACAAAAGGGCCATGGAGGGACAGAACAAGCATTTGCAAGCAGCGAGGGCCTTAGAGGGTCTGAAGACAGCCCTAGAGAAGAGGGAGCTTGGCGTTCGGGCTCTCCAGGAGGCGGACAGCGTGAGAGCGGTGAGAAACATAGGCCAGGCGTTGGAGACGGCACTCTCAAAGAGGGCGCTTGAAGCTTCCAAGCGGGAGCAAGATTTGAGAGAGCTGGAAGCCATGCTTGCTGATGATGAGTAGGCAGAGGCAGCCTGTGAATTTATAGGAGGAGGATTCAGAATAAAAACCCACTACATATACATTTATATACAACTCTGTACATGTTCTTACAAATAATGGCACTACAATCAAGAATACACAAGGAAATGAAAAGAAACAACCCACTTTATACTTTTTTAAGAAACATAAATTCCAATGGATTCAAATTAGAATTTAACCAAAAATCATATTATTAAGAACTGGCGAGATGGATAGATGATGAATACTTTATTAAACTATTGTACAAAGGCAATAACATGCTTTTTGACAGTTTTTTCTAAAGTACTTTTAAATCGAAAATATATGAATAGAGGAAAATAACTGAATGCTGTTAAAAAGGACCCCTGGGGAAATACCTTAATGTCTATATTTCACGGACAATAAACTGTATTTTCTAAATTGTGTTTTATTGACTTGGTAAAATTGGTTTATCAAAATTTACTTAACTCTCTATATTCTCTATTTTTTTTTAACTTGAATCAATTCATCAAATTTTCTCCCTTTATCCTTCAACAAACATTTTTCATACTGAGGCGCTTTTCTCAATCTCAATATTTACTACATTACCACCCACGCCAAAATACAAATAAACGAAGGTAATTCGGACAGATTTGAATGACAATTTGTTTTTTCAGCAGAAACGAAGAGAAGCTGAGCTATCCCGACACAAGGACTATTTAGACACTGTATTTGACACCTCGCACTATGGGTCAAGCTACCCCGATTCCAGTAGTTATGGCTCCCAGGGATGGGACTACTATGACTATTATAGCTATTACTACTATTGATGAGTTAGTTTTATTCTCTATTTTATATCATCATAGTCTAGTTTAGTTCAGCTCTTTTTAGTTGTGTTTTGCCTTATTTTCTTTTTCATGTAGTCTAGTTTAGTTCAGCTCTTTTTGAGTATGAGTTCTCTTGATATTGCCTATAAGCTGTTGCGCTTGCCCATACTGCTTCTGGTTTTCATCTGTATGCCTACAATCAGCAGATATTAGTTTCTTCTTCTTCTTTTAACCATCTTTCACAATCATGGTATATGAAGTTAACATACAACAAGTATACAACTAAACCAAAATAACCTTTCATGTTGCCAAATTTCAACCAAAAAAAAAAAGGCCCTACACAAGCCAGCGTACTATATGTACAAGCTAAAACTTTAAAAGGGAATTAAATATAGGAAAATATAGGGGATGCAAGAGATAGCAGGTAGACTTCTAATGTATAATGGCTGTGGTTGGCTACTGATACTTCTATTGTTATGATGTGATTAGCTTCTATTCATTCACTATTATAGGTGTCCTGATTATAGCAACTGTGCATTGGTTGGCTTGACTGCGAATATCATTACAGTTCTATATCATAGGTTTGTTTCATTCCCCTTCATTTCGTATTGTATCAAGGAAACGTCAAACTAGGACAACTGTGTCACGACATTTACTCACATAACTGAAATCAAAGGTTGTAGCAAATATTTACTCAAAGACACAATAATGCCTATAACCCTCAATATTCGAAACAGAGCGAATGAAAGCTGAATGTAAGGCTACTATACTGAAAGTAGAATGAGAAAATGTACCCCTTCATAGGTGTTTGATAGGCATTGATAATACTGATATAATTGTAGAGATCAACAGATCAAAAGGCGAATCAGTAACTTCCAAGCTGCTTACAAACAAAACCATGATTAAAATACCATTACACCATATTTGAGTCAGAAAGACACATCGACCAACAATAGAGTGAAAAGGTAACGTATTGTGTTTTTATTGATAGAGATTGGTAAGCATACTCCTACAAATTGGATACTAATTGTGCACAAAGCATTATATCTAGCAGTAAAAATTCCACAAAACCAAAAAAAACAGAACATCGACTCGACCCAGTGCAACGCATACAGAAGGAGAGCCAAAATACCCTAGACACGTACATATACGGACATAAATTATAAAGCAAAAAAGTGTTAGCTTGTTTTACATCCAACAGCGGGTCAGAGAATTGCACAGTATGGGAAAGTCTCCCATGTTGTCTGATAATGTTCCACGATGATATAATAAATCACACAATATCACTCAGAAATATATGGGTCATGCTTTACGTATCGTCAAACAATATCAGTTCTCTGGGTATTCACCCATAAAATCATTACAGATTAAGCTATTCACGCAAAGAAGTATATCATTACGATAGTGAGCCCTCCATGTAACAGTTCAACTCAGAAAAGGTAAAATGGAAAAAAATAATGAGATGCTATGAACGACGAACGGACCTTTTTTCATTGATCCATCATAGCACAACACTAGAACATGGTCCACCATTTATTTTTTTCCCATACCACATGACAACCATCGCTTGTTCCTGTCATTTCAGAATCGTTCACTGAAAAGGAAGAGAGAACAAGCACTCAGTCGTCACAAGGATTACTTCGGTTCTGTTTTGGGAGGGGGTGACTACGGCGGTGGAAGCCAGGGTGGGCAGAGCTACGGTTCTCAGGGATTCTCTAACAGCTACGGCAACAACTATGGCAACAAATATGACGACGATGATGACGATTACTATTATTATGATGATGAGGAGTACTATGACGATGAAGATGAGGAGGAAGATGAGAAAAAAAGATTTTACTACTGACCTTGATCATCCATGAACTTGGTAAAAGATCCTATACCGAGGGCTGACCTTGATCTGAACCCATTGTCCTTCAAAATGATATCAAGAATGACTTTGACTTTGCAAAAGCTATGGTAGATACTGCTGCTGGTTTGTGCCCATGGAAATACCTAATACCTCAAATGCTAATATAATTGCTTTGCTAAAGATAATGCTTTGTATAATTATTTTCCGTTTGTTCCTTTCTCGAAGAAGAAGGAGGAATAACACTCATAATACTCAGTCTCATATATTTTCATATGAATAAACTGAGATAATAGAACGAAATTCTTGTCATTTAATGTTTCCTTTGCACGAATTTTTGACTGTATGAAAGCAACATATTCATGATGGTATTAACACCTTTAAGGATAAGCCTACATAACGCATTACAGATTACATTAGTTCTGCAAATTATGTGATATGAACTTTGAAAAGAGACATTTTATTAGGGTGCACTAATGTCCCTTTTCCCATAACATGTCACATTTCAATTGGGATTCGGAATAGCATTGTAGTATTGGCCACGTGCACCAACATGGATCGCTCTGCAATGCATCTTAGAAAATGGATAGTTTGTCGATGATGCATTAGCATTGCGAGGTTACAGAGCATTATATTCTAACCCTAGGAAGACAATGATCAGGGATGTTGTGTTTATAGGTGTTTATACGGCAATCATGCTGCCACCTAGTGAAATATCAAATTACCACGGTTGCCTCCTGTCATGACAGCTGGGCATTTGGAGACAAGCCACAAGGAGTACTCCCATCTAACAAAAAACGTTATTTTACGTCGAAATAACGTTTTAAACTTTACTGAATGTTATGCTACAGTAAGGAGCCTTAGCGAAACGTTATACAGCGTTATAATTATAAGGTTATAAAATGTTGTATAACGTTTTTTGTTTCCTGGACTCCACTAGGGCGACACAGTTACCTGCGTTGCATTGAGATCTTTTTAAAGGGACATTCTCACCACCTGTACTTAACCACATAGTACACTAGAACAGTACTAGAATTGTGAGTGGGAAACGCTCAGTGATTATGCCACTTTAATGTTTTGTTTTGCACATTTCACTACATTTCGCAGAATTTCGCGGCAGTGTCGCCCTAGTTGTTGCCCTGATCCTAGCAATATTTAGGGCGACACTGCCGCAAAATGAGGAGAAATGAAACGAAATGTGTCAGAAGAAAACCTTTAAAAGATCACCGTGTTTCGCAGGTATCTGTGTCGCCCTAGTGGAGTCCGGGCTTAACCCTACTTAGGGAGTGTTCATCTATTAATTACAGGGGGGGGTGGTGAGATTTCGCGCGGAGGGGCGAAATTTTTTTACGCCCCCCCCCTCGAGAGCGCATGTAACGTTTCGCGCCCCCCCTCGGCGAAGGCGCAGACATTTTTTCGCCCCCCCCCCTTTGAACTATAGTAACGCGCGGGCTTTTTTGCTAAAAAGGGGAAATTTTTACGCCCCCCCCCCCTCAAGAGGGGTCAGAATTTTTTACGCCCCCCCCTCAGGAGGGGTCGGAAATTTTTATGCCCCCCCCAAACCCACCACCCCCCCTGTAAATAATAAATGAACACTCCCTTATCTGACAAAGTTTAACAAATTAAACTGCGTTCATTGGTCATTTTGTCGGCAGCATGATACCCCATTAAATCGATGCAATGTCTGGTTGTGGATACGTTAAGTTGCAATAATCGATGTAATTGGTGTGCAATTTGATAAAATATCATTCTACTTCCATTAGGCCACTTTAAAAAAATTATCAGCTTTACAGATGCTTTCCTGAAAAAAGGGGTGCGGGAGGGCGGCTTTTTATTTTTATTTTTATTTGCTTTTTGGTTGATGAGGGAGGGCCTTTTTTTTTTTTGCTCAAAAATATTTGAGAGACAATATTTCTATGAAAGATGCATCCATTATTAACCTGTAAGTAATGTGGTTCAGGTTGTAGATATGAGAATAACAGGTAATATGCTATTTGAATTGTGATTCTACACAAAATAATAGTTGAGATATGGCAATTAAAGTTTTTTTTGAGTTATTTTTCATTGGAGGCGGAATTTTTAGACATATTTTTTAGGAACTATTGAATAAAAAGCACTGATGCGGCCCCTTATAACTGATGCGGGCGGTGTCTGTAAAGCTGATTTTTTTTTTAAGTGGCCTTACAAAAGTAACAATGATCGTAGTGCAGAATTCGAAATGCTGCTATAACAACCTGTCTGGATTTGTCTCGTTGGTAGGAATCACGGAGAGAGGCATCCTATGGGAAGACCAGGAGAATCTACAACCCAAACAAGATATCCTCCAGGACCTTTGTAGGGAGTGACCGCCTGTTTGATGATGATGACGACGAGGCGAACTACTCCAGATACTATTAGCATGTTGCTGATGACAGTGTATTAGCTACTGACCTGATCATTATGTAACACAATTAGTCTATATAAGAAGTTTTCCACTGACCAGCAATAGCTTAGTTGGTCCAGCCAAAAAATAAATCTGCAGGACCGAATATATTGCATCTTATTTTTATTTGGCAGACCCGGCTTGGGTTTGCAGGCCCGGATAACTTTGCATATATGAATAAAATTATAGAGAAATAATTGCCATTGAATGGCAAGAGCTCCCCTGAATATTCCAATTGTCTCTAGAACCCAAATAATGACCCAAAAGAAATTGTAAGTAGGCCAAGATATAGCAGTTAGGCATATAGCCAGTCGGCTGGACCGGAATAAGCAGACTTTCTACTGGACCAGGATAGATTATTTAGATTATTGGTGCTGGTGGTTTTAATTACATAATCCAATAGATAACATCAATAGGGAGGTAATACGGTAAGAAGACCGCCAACTCCCACCAACATATCAGTTCGATTATTCTTCTCTGCAATTTCTTGGGCCAATTTCCTGAAATTGTCCAAAGCAATATAGTTGTTGAATTATCTACTGTACATCGTTTATGCGAAAGCGCCAATCTGAAGTTCAACCTACACAGCAGAGCCTCAGCTGTTGTCTTCTACTGTTTGATTATAGGTTGAGATTTATATACCAAATCCGATTTGCCCACACTTTATATTGAAATGAATTCATAACACATTAAATCAAGGAAATATTTCTAGGCGTTCTAGGCGTATTTATTAACAATTTATACAAAAATAATATATGTACAGATATATACAGAAATAACTTAATACATAATGACTAGTTTTTAGCCCTATATTATGAGGACATCGATAAATTCAGTTTGGCCTCTAGAATGTAGGCCCATATATTCTTCATTATGGACAATAGTACATAGGTGTACCTGTATATTATGGTTATGTGTAT
Organism: Harmothoe impar; assembly: GCA_947462335.1. Taxonomy (NCBI): domain Eukaryota; kingdom Metazoa; phylum Annelida; class Polychaeta; order Phyllodocida; family Polynoidae; genus Harmothoe; species Harmothoe impar. The sequence continues at coordinate 28,223,934 of OX381720.1, forward strand.
GTGGTGACTTCAAGTCTCTTTTTTTTACCACAATGTATGTAGTATATGTATGTAGTGTGTGCTTCGTAGATAATGTGTATAAATTATATCGAAATGTGTTGTTAATTACAATTTAAGTGCGGTGTGTCTCGTGATATTGGACACATGTTGCCGAATGTTGTTTTACAAATAAAGGAATAACAAATACATTGATCCGAAAAATACACATATTTTCAAATAGATTTTGAGTATTCAGGGAATAAAATAGCCTTGGTTTCATATTATGCAAACAATCTTTAAGTCTCTTAATCTATTATATACAAACATATCCAACTTACTGGTATTGACTGGAGAAAGCAGCAGCAATCTCCATAACAGATATATATGAGGTCATCATTTTGACAGTGTAATGGATTGTATAATATGTTATACCTTTAACATCAATGTTTTCATTGACCGTTTTCATTCTAGAGTCAATGTAACTGTAACTTTAACTCTTCTCAGAAACTATCTTATATTTACAGTTCAATTTGCAATCCAACATAAATACGTATCCAGTAGGGACAGACAAGCTTTCAATACTGGAAATTGTAGTAGGATCGACTATCACTGTTATATTTGTATCATATAATTACTATAAAATCCATTTAAAACATAGGTCTCGAGGCAAGTCCGACCATGCATGTTTATCATTATAGCTGGTTTGTGCTTTAGTCAGTGATCTATAATTTACATCATGTTTGCATCGATTTGTGACATATGTAATGTACACATATCATCGTATACAATGCCTTTTTACATAAAACATGCCACACTTGACACCTCACACTGATATTTACACTCTTCAGTCTCTTCGTGTTAGTCATAACTGCAAACAGCACCATCAGTATTTTCACCGAGATCACGAGTTCTCCACCAGTGTTGGGGGTTTCACCAAATGTATGAATCCTGCTCCTGAGTGAATTCTCCAAAAGTTCATATGGGTTCTCCCCAATTTTCTCATAGGATCCATCACTCCATTGAGGAACCCATATTTCTAGCATTGTTTCTGGGATTGTCCAGCAAAAGGAGAGTTGCAATAGTTAGTAGAGGCCACTTTGGCTACATTTTATTTCTCATGTGCACCGGTCAAAGACAAACCCTAGTTGGTCGATCATTGGGCCTGACCGCCCAAGGATATATAACAACTTGGCTCCCTTGAGAGGATACTGTAGACCCCCTTGGCCTCCATAAGGACCAAGGATCCGTGTGTCTGTGTGTACAACAAGCCTGGAGAGGTACCCTCTCCCTGAGGTAAAGTCTGCCTCCACGGCGGTAATGTGTTCCCCCCGGAGGAGCTGGACATTCACTCGAAAACCACCTTCTGTGTACCCATGCTCTGCACCGCTACCACTGCCGTATTGCATCTGTAACCTGTAGGGATAAAGAAATATCAACATTAAATCAAGGTTGACAATTTTCAATATATTATTTAATCTAAATGCCTATTATGTATTTCAAGAGTATCACTGAGTAGCCCTAATTTTGATCAAGTTGAAAAGAGATAATGATGAACCTTGAATCGAATTAGCTGTTCTGATATGTGGCCATGCAGCCCTTTTACAGCTTTCGTAAAATCCAAGCCATGATTGCTCTAATATACAAAGAATATTGATAGTGCTGCCACCTACCCGCTGATAAAGTAGTCATTGTGTTTGACGGTAAAACCGGTGATGTTCCCCAACCGCAGGTAGTCCTCCCGGTCATTGAAGTCCTTGCCACCAGTGCCACCTAGTGGGCCGCAGTGACACTCGTTATTAACTGTAACATAGAAGTTAATACACAGATGAGTTACAGATCGTCTAATGGTGAATGATTGATAAAAAATAATGCTTTTAAGACTGGAGAAAATGTATGAGTCGCAATCTGATAGAAATGCGACTTTCTATGTACTACTTGATACCAAATGCTCCTTTGTAGAGCCAATATCATTTGAAAGTAAGTAGTACAAGGAAAGTAGAATTTGAAGACATAATTATCTCCAATTATACTGATGGGCTTATTGTATACATAGTGGATCACATATTAGTGTTGCTTCTTAAATAAATCACCTTCCACTACTAGGTAAGTAGGTCTACTATCTTTCCGATATTTTAAGTCCGCAAACTATTTTATCACCATCTGCTCGCTACATTAGGAAGAACTACGACTTACCCTGCACGCAGTGTTGTGGGGGTGGCTCCGTCGTCGACGCCACTACCGTCGTCGTCGGTGTGGTCTGTGTGGTGCTGGCGGTAGTCGAAATACCAGCTTCCGGCGTCGAAGACCCGTTTCCGGTGGAACCGTTGATGCCCGGATGTGGGGTAGTAAAGGCGTAAGTGACGGTGCTGTTTCCGGCGACTCCCCCGGCTATAAACGGTCTGCTGTTACATCTTTTGTCACATTCTGAAAGGAGATTAAAAATACACTGATTAGTTTAACCGATATACAAAATGCAATAGGTAGATACCTATTATGAGTTGTGTCGACAAAGCACATTCACACAGATCAAGTGCTTTATTAAAAGAGAACAGATTTCTCAATTTATGTTTTATGTGCCTCAAGCCAAAATCAGTTTCCCAGAGAGATCAGAATAGAAGAAATAGAATAAAATAGAATGCGCAGAAGTATGGGAATAAGAGGCAGACACATAGATGGCCTGTGCCATATGGCTCACCATTCAGGATTTATCTACAATCAACTTTTTTCAATGGAAATGGCAAACCCCTTATAATTTTGATATCAAGGAAGTCCTTCCCCATGTATAGCAAGGGGAGGAGTGTAGTCTGTAGAATTTTGTATTGCTGTTTGTGAGGAACCCAACGAGTGCAGCAGGCAATATATTGAACAGTGGCCTAATAAGTGGCTGAATATAAAAGGGCAGTTGTTTAGTTAGCTCTACATAGAAGTCCCTCCCCGCTCACCACAATGACCTTGAAGCAACAACACCGCCTTCAAAGGTCTTAACCTTAGTTCTAATTACATCCACCAGGTGGTCAACAAAGGCTAATTTCCTCTCGGCCCCTCACCCCATGGCCGTTCCACTTCCAGACTAAAGTGTGCCTTCCATTGAAACATTGGGACCCATGGCCGACAGATGACCCCGATGTCAATCATGTGCCATCAGGTGGGGCAGCATGCAGATAAAGGCCTGTGACCCTCAATCGTTATCTGGTGATATCAGAGAGATGCCTGAGTCGCCAAGCAGAAAGGATGATTTCCTGGCCCCATACGAAGCATCCATTCTGTGTGGTTGCCCCCAAGTGTAAATAGACTCTCTATTGACTATTGGTGCTATCTTTAAATAAGTGTTCTTACTGCCATGAGCTGAGTGCCCAATATGTCGCTCTAAGAAATCTGCTGAAAACGTGTATAAGAAAGTGGAGGAATCCGTTGTTATCAGATTCTATGATGGCCAAGAATGGTTGACAAAGGGTGTATATATAGAGGTGGCACGTGTGTCTGACAAAGCCCATACCAGAGGTGGGATGGGGGCAAATTGGCTTATTATCTGTGGTAACTGGTGTACCTGGTCATGTGGGGGATGTCACGAGATGTATATGGCAACATGGTGGCCCTTAGTTCCCAGTATACACGTCAATGTATGCCTATGCATTGGTCAATACAACTTCCAAATGAAGCTTTACGGCAGAGTCAGCATAAGGAGGGGTTGGGGTTGGTTTGAGATTGCTCGGGGTTGACTTGAAAAAGATATAGGGGGACTATAATATGTCTCTCCCTGCCTCTGTCTTTACCTCTGTTCTATCGTCTTTTTTTCGGTTGGGGTTTTAGGGTTTTGGGGTGTGAGCTGACCCTTAGTTTTGACCTTGGTGGACAAAGGGGTGAGGAGGGTAGAAGGGTCAGGGGTGACTACCGGCTGGCATGTGGCTCACTTGTTCCTGCTGCTTTGTTAGCACGCGAACTTCACAGCTTATCTGATAGGTTCTCAATGGCCACTAATCAAGGGGATACTCCTCTGTTCAACGCACGGCTCCCTAAGCAAAATCGATACAATATCTACCTTTGATTTTTTATATCTTTTATATAGAATCTGTAGCTTTCCTTTTTTGCCTTTGATATCAAGGTAGTAATGCCTGCAGGTATATTAGGTATTTGGATAGGTATCGTACATGTAATTACCCAGGGTGGGCAGTTTTGGGGTACGCTGGTCACCACCTGAGCCAATTGACTATACACTATATGCAGACTCAGGTAACCACAACTTGCGGAAACAGAGACAGTGGTGAGTAAGTACCTAAAATGCTCGCTGAAATTACTCTATCAATATAGACTTCGTTTTTTCACTGATTTTTATTCTTATTTAAGCCACTGGCAATTCCCAGTGGTAATGTATGACCATCGAGGCCCAGTGTAAGATGGGGACAGCCCGGGGCTATCATGGCACCAAGGTATGGTCAGACCAATTACCAAGTCACTCTGATGTTCCCTCAAAGGGCCCGCGATGGAACTCTAGAGGACTCTGGGGGACGTTTTTTGCCCTGAGGGCACATCCCAAGAATCCATCCCTCCACACCTGCCTGAGCACTTACTAATTAACTCCAGTTGATCATCATTTATTAAGCAACGCCACCCTGGAGGGTTTAGGCTTATAATTAATGGCACGCGCCAATTCCATCGATTGGTGTGAATCCCAGGTAAATGTGGTGGTTGCACTGCGCATGGGCGTGCACATGTGTGCTAAATGCGTGAAGAGGGGCATGGAAGGTCAACCAGCAAGCCATGTAAAATTCATCAAACGGTTATATTGAAAAAGATGTGCCATCTTAAAAGGATGCACTTAAGAAGTAGTGAAGATGGGTGCACAGGTGTGGTGCTTGTCTCAGTGCAGTACTCATAAAGGGTAGGCATCCTTGGGCATCTTTCACCTTCAATGGTGTATAGAAAAAAAAACTTTTTACTTAGAGAATCCTCAATACATTCTACATATGTACATATTCTAAATAATTATGTTTCTTTCCCAGTTGTTTCTATATCCAACTATTTCCCACCTTTGCCTTGATTGATAACTATGTGATACAAATTGTAATTCATGTGAAATAAAAGAAAAAGCTAGACTTGGTGGTCCTTTTCAAAATGTGTTTCTGCAGGTTGAAAAAGCCTTTGCATTTCAAATGCTTTTAAAATCAAAACAGCAATCAAAACTCCACTAAAACAGCAGATAATAAAAGTCCCATTTCCTATTCAGACATGTTACCTGTAGGCCTACTTACTACCAGGAGGTAATCTCACAGACATTGCCATGAAGAGTCTCCATATAAATTACTCATCCTTTCACCCCACTTTGTACCCGGACTAATTGCCGCACCTGCTATCAGTGCCTGAAGATTACTGGATCAAAAGGCAGGATCGATCAGTGTAACACAGAGTGTCTGGGGGACCTGCGTGATGTTCACTTCTACATGGGATCATTAGCCATCACTTGGGTCATCACCCTTCCCTCTGGTCAGCTGCCAGAGCCAGCTTTTACACTGTTGGACAGTTACAAGGAAGCTACTGGTATGAATTGTCTCGTGTATTGAAGGTTAGGGTAGTTAGTTACACCCTCACCAAGCCGCTTGTGTTTCATTTGCCAACATTCAAAAATTCAAGTAAGCGTCTGGGAAATTCGGGGCGGTTAAAAAATATCACAATATACATGACCAAAATTTGGCACAAAGATTCTCAGGAAAATGGGGAATGTCTCGTGGGATTCCTTCTGAAAAAAAACCATAGAGACAATATTAATTGGATGTCCATTCTCTCTGCTGTGGTAATGACCCGAGGTAACAGATTCACAATAAATTCTCAAGTTCTGGATGGCCATCAATCCAGTGTTTCTCATAAAGCTTCGGATCCTGTTGGTCAGCCTGAACATTGATGTCACGCTATACTTGATTGTATATATATCACCATGGTGACCAGTTCAGGGGCGTGACTGCGTTGACCACAGGTAATTACCTGGAGTAAACCCCTCCTGAGAACCCCGTGCATATTTAATTAGTCAATCACAGATAAAGGTAAGGAGGGAACTGCCAAACCCTCATGCCATCTGATGCCAAACAGGATACGATGAGCGGCCACTTACAGGGGATTAATTAATCGGAGAATATTCTTCTCTGTTATTGTCTTCTTAATGTCCAAGAGTGACAGCTTATCTGACAGCCTATCTCCTGATATATCTATCTTTCTCCTCATTGTGAGCTAATGTCTTGACAGTACATTAAGGTGCCTCTTTGTCAATGTGATTCTGTTGCACTTACCTTTAATCAACTAAATTAAACTAGATATGCTTATTTTGAGCCATTTCAAATTGATATCACTCCAAACGTTCCCCATAGTCACCACTCCCTATACTTACTAAGTATTTAACATTATTAATGTATGGGTATTCCAGTCGATATGTAAGTGGTAACCAGCTGTGCCTAAGGCTAGTAAACGAGTCAGTAAAATGCTCAAATCGAATCCGAACCTGATGCACCAAGGTATGGAGATTATTTGCACACAACCCCATTTGTGAGGACTGGAGGGAAGCCCCTGGGTGTCACTTATTGAGCAGTGCTGGTGAGATGTATAGAAGAGGAGTATAATACTTCTGTTATGTGTCAGTGTGCACTGTCAGCATAACTCACCCATCACCCACTGCTACGACACTCCCACAGGTGATTAACCCTGGAGTAGGTGCCTTAATCCCACCTGTAACAGGTGAGGTATGCATTACTGTGTGTGGTGAGGAGGAGGAAAGGAGGATGCGCCATCCTCAGGGACTGATGTAACAAGGTCTTAAGTGGCAGTTGTCATTGGTCAATGTGAGGCCATTGCAGCCTCTACAGTTGAGAGAATTTAGTGGAGGAATAATTCTGGCATGTATTTGATACTCATTTCAGTATACTTATTTAAAATTACATGTCAATTCTGGTCAATACCTTGGTCAATGTTTATAAATGCATCTAGGAAATGCTTGACAACGATGTGCTAACTCGATGCTACCAATGTTGGATGTCACCAATTACAATATACAAAGGGGCCTTTAGTTCCATATGCAACATGCCACACACAGGAGCAATGTGCATTATGTCAAAGACCTGCGAAATGCAGGTGTACTAAACCGCCTATAGATACTACGACCATTGCTATTATCCATATGAGTCAATGTTAATATACGAGCCCTGACACTTTCAAGTAGGTAGATTGGTCTGCAAACACGCCCATTACAGCTCCAATACCCATCACAATGTACTGTTTGGTGCATCAAGTGTTATCTCAGCCCCGGCCCATCCACCCTCGTCCATAACCACAATCAAATATGCAAATAGCAGCATTCTCTGGCAGTGACAATGGTAGGAGGGTATCTAATTCTGTGGGTCCCTGTAGGCTTGTAGGTGTCAGTTGGGAATAGCCTTACGTGCATGGACACTGGAGCCAGATGTTGGCAGGCAATAGTTGTTACATCATACACCCCCCCCCCCCACACACACACATGCACTACCTGTCAGGTACCCCAGGTAACTGGAGGAGGGGGTGGATGGAAATGGGTTGGGGGTTGGGGAAATTGGCATTCCACAACTAGGTAATAATTCTAGTGGTTATAACTGTTATTCTTGACTGATGCTGGTGCTGATCTGGGGTTACAGGGATCCAGCTATAACTTAGGTTACAGAACTTGCTAGGAACAATGGCCTTCTGTATGGAATCCCCAACAAGATGGTGGTGCATGGTATCCCACTATAGTCCCTTACATAACCAGACTGGAGCACCGCCTGGTGGTCTGAATGGACACTATACTTGAGTCTGAGGGTAGGGTCGCCTAGGGAAGGCCATTAATGCTAGAAACATGCAAATAAAACCTCTATTAGGGCTGTTGTATCCATGATGCATTGTGAACATAGCCTATGGAACTGTGAGAAGCAGGTTATAGCCACTGTTTTCAACCTGCTGAATACAAAGGCTAATAACTTTGTATGAAATTAGAAGTTAGGATCATGAGGTATTTGAGAGTTTTCATTGTAAACTAAAATGGTACCACAAAAATGAATTGATGCAACAAAGACAAAGCAACACACACCGTGAAATGACCCTGGGAAATGACCCATACAACATCTTAATTACTCGCTCAAATTAACAAGCCCAATTTAAAACCTGATCACTAACTCTGTCCCCTACCCCCTGCAAACTACATCCATTACCAGTGACACCTTAATTCACCAGTACACTAATTATAATGACCTGTCTGACTTACAGGGTGATTAACCTCACCTGACTGCCACCAGCTGTCACAGGTCACAGGTGAGCAGTAGGTGTCACAGTGGGATGAGGGGTGACACATTCTAATTCCAGGTAAATTTGTGGGGCGCCTACATTTATCCATCTAGTTATTTACTTCCAGTGGCCAGGGATGGGATGGAAAGGGTGTTATATGGTTCACTTACCCATGAAAACAATTGAGATGTAACGATTGAGAGTAAAGGGAATGTAGAGTCTAAAGACAGCCTGGGCTTCGGATAGTAACAATGAGGTTGCTAGAAAATTGGGAGAGTGTAGTAATCCAAAGTAGACTTGAAAAAGCATGATGCCGGGCATGAGGCCTACCTTTACCATCCATACACCCCTCCCCCCTCCCACTCCACCCACCCAACCACCCCACAACCCTCCATGTCCCATGATGACTTCCTGTATAACAGGATACAGTCGCCATGGTAACCGTCACGGCAGGTGAGAGACTGGGTTAAGGACTGTGTGCCCAGGTAATTGGTGCAGCGTGTGGCAGGACTAGCCCGTGTAATGGGGGTGGCTTACCCAGACCATGGACGTACACAGGACAGACTCTGAGGGCTGGTGTTGTAGACGTGTGAGAAGAGATTTGTTGATCAATAGGGCTAAGCCGCAGATCACTTGCCACATTGTATGACACAGTTTATATACTATGTAGGGTGCTTGACTCAGCTCTCTGGATGTTTGCTTCCATCATGGGGTTAGCTGTGCTCTGGGTCAGGCAAATACAACCAATGCATGACAGGAACCCAAGTCAACCCTTTGCACTGTTTTATGTTTGTCTTAGAACTGTAAACTAGGGAGTAGGAAAAAACAAGGATAAAGGTCACCCTCTGTACAATGAGTAGAAACGTTGGAGGACGGGCTCCAGCCGGGGGTTACCCTACCAGTTGTCCAGTTGATTTCATCGGTGAGAGGTAGATTTGACCTTTAGACAGGTTCAGGCACGAGTTCTATTCACACATACCTGAAGATATATTACTTAACTGCTATCATTGGACACGTGGGGGTAGGTCCCAGTAGCCATAGAAACGTAATCAGCATCTAAATTAGCCTGATCCTATACACTTAAGGTGGGAGTTGGAGGAATTTACCATAAACATCCAAATTTGGCGCTGCTATATGCAGGGTTACTTTCTATTTGTTACAACTGCTTTAATATCAACAAACTGCGAATTACTTCCAAGGCAAAGCAAAACTGCATGGCCAGCAAACATTTGCCCAATGCTGCTGTCTATCTAACAATTTAATATCTATAGTTACAGCTCTTACCTCAGGGGAACCAGAGTGTAAAGGCAACTAATAAAGAGTGCTAAATAATGGAGGTGACTTGTATAATTGATTTTACGGTATTGTCGCTAATGGTGGTTGGTCAGCTGCTGTGAGGTGTGGGAGGTGGGAGGCAGAGACAGTCTCCAGCACCTGGCTGTCAGCTCTACCTGTCAGGTGCCACCCTCCTACACCTGACCATTGTCCACACTCACACACCTCACACTTTATGACCGTGACTTGGATCTTTGACCTCTGACCTTTGACAAGCTAGACGTGTACCATACACTATATCTGTCTAATTCCATATATGATGATGGGAACCCAATGAGTGCAAGCAGGGGGTGTGGGTGGGACCAACATGGGACATGGGCCAAGAATACATTGAACAAGGGGATTTGGGATACATTTATGAGGTTCCATTGATTGGGGGGACAGATTTGAGGGGAGTATAGGATAATACAATTTGAAAAAGATGAGTTTAAATAAGCAACAATAGAAAAGAGATAGGAATGGACCAAGTGACTTTAATCAGACTACCCCCCCCCATCCCACCAAACCCACCACCCTATACCTCACCCCTACACTGCCCATACCCCACCTGGAGTGCCTCCATACAAACCCCCTCTCCAGACCAGCCTCCATTTGGCCCCATCAGTAATGGCCACTCCAGCAGCAGACTGAAGTGACTAAAGGCGGGGGGTTTCTATGAATAATTCGTTGGTCGTTTTTCACACGGTGTGAAAGGAGGCCGGATGATCCCCTGTGAGGACCGGTGAATGGCAATAATGGCATTTATTGAGTAGTATATAGGGCCTGAATGGGTTGGTCTGTGGTATGGGGCTGTCTGGGTGAACTTTCATATAGGATTCAGACTAATCTAAGGACCAAGAACTGTGTGATTATTGACTGTGTTTAATTTTGAATCAGGGATCAAGTACTCTGCTGTGTCTGGAAGGTATTTATTGGGTGGAGGCCGTTTGGACTATTTCTGTTCAAGATCCATAGGCCTATGATGTTAATTCTCCAAAAGTTTTTTGCAAAGTCAGTTACAAACCTATGGTATATTTGTTGAATAGGATTCAAGCACATACTCCAGATAATCCATACAAACCAGTGCAAACAGACTCAGACTAAATTAGTTTTCAGTACCAAGATAATTTTTACAAAGATACAATCTGGATTGACTGGGTAAAGGATAAATAACCAGAAGAATTATTGAGCTATACAAATACTGGTTGTTAATGTTCAACACATTGTTGCTATTGTCAAAGCCAAACTCACAACAGTAACAGACCGCATATTATCCAAAGCTGACTGTCGACACGGGAAATTCTATTATGAGCTCAGGGATATTGTAAAGGCGTGACAAATGATACTGAACAGCTAAATTCTTACTATCATTACTCTTTGATATTGGATTTACTCAGCAGGCAAACTTTACACAATTTGTAAACACAGCTCTGAATGAGGGCTTAGTGTGGGGTTAGCCAATCTTACCCCACCCAGAACAAAGCCCATAACCCCACCCCATACCCCACACCCCACTCCCCCTGACTCCCACCCACCATCAGGGCTTTTCCCCCATCTGCTGGCAGTCTCAACATTCACTCTGCTTTGTACTCATCACGACCACAAATAGCTCAACTATTTGTCTTTCCTGCTCAAATGTTGATTTGGAGCTCTCCAGTTCTGCAGCTGGGGGTGAGAAAGTGCGGGGTATATGGCTACGGACCACTTATGAGGCCCTTGCTGTTGGGGTTGTGGGAAGTGTAGTGTCATTGGGATACAGTAAGGGCAAACAGAGACACGCGTTTCCCGTCACACACAGCGCCGCGCATGAGCAGTGAGATGTTTGCTGGACAAGCTAGTGCGCGTGCGCAGAGCAGATCAGACACAGTTCCGGAACCGCGTCACCTGTGACGTTCCAAAACTGAAGTGGTCTTAAAACTGCCGCAAATGTTGTGTGTATGCTTGTTTGGGGAGAATACCTAAGGGGGAGGGGTAGGCCTAATTAATGCTTTAAACAGTGAAAACCTTTATAGTGAATAGTTTCACATACATCATTTGATCAGTTTGTAATAAAGGCAACAATTTTCATGATTCATGATTCAATTTCATACTTTCATTCCCCATGGGGTGTATTCAGAATTAACTAGATTGTAATCTTTTGGTCTCTCGAATTCTCAGTTATTTACATCAACAATAGATTAATAATAAGAAAAACAGAATTTGACATCATCAGGCACTATTTGGGAACATGTTAACTGCATTACTCACGTGGCTGCATCAATACAGGTGAGAGAACCACACCTGGACAAACTATACACACCCCTCCTAAGCACCCACACCTCATCTAGGTAACGGCATGAATAAAGGTCTGTGGCCATTGAAGACGGATGAACAAATACTTTTGGATAGAGGGTAGGAAAATAACACCCTTATTCAACCCTGTAGTTACCCTCCCGCTTAGAAAAACATACCCAGTAGGCCTGATATTACTCCCAAGAAAAGGCATAGTCCATGCCCCGCTATTGCTCAGCTCAGGTATTTGGTATGCCGTGTTGGCAAGTCAGGCGGAATCACCCTCTGGTTTTCACTACATTCCTGGTATAAAGTTTGTTTGAGATTTCATTGAAAGATCTAATCTTAAATTAATTTCATCTGTCCTGTCTTCTCTCTTCTACCCTTTCCACCTCTCGAACTAACACCCCCTCCCCCCTACCACCCACCTTTAACCCGCCCCCACCCCACCCCGCCTAGTCACCCGGCACCTGGCCTGATCTCATCATTTATGAAGAGGATATCCAGAGGGATTCCCGATGGCAAGCAATTAATCACCTCCATCTCTCACTGAGCACTCATCAATTAAACATCAGATGGGTCATATTCTGCAAATGTGGTATCCTATCCAGGCCATATCCAGGTATGCTGTTGGTGCCCAAATGGACTACCAATGAGGCTAGATAATGTACTGCATGTGGCAGCTTCCCTTTGGAAAAGTTCAAAGTGATATTTTTTTCTGGCTAATTTGAAATGCCACCTCATCTATGATAGAATTATGAATGATAGTGTGAGAATTGCGTATGATGTCAAAGATGCATAGCTTATGACACTATACCCATTGATGTATCATAACTATAAGGTATGTAATTTACTTTGCATTGAATCCTCTCACACACCCCTATGTAGTTTGAACATTTTACATTATCCCTAACGGTCAGGAGCCGGACGGGAGGATGAGACATTAATTGCCGAGATGTCCCCTCCCGCCGTTTACTGCTCACAGTGAATCCCATAAGCCTATTGATTGTCGTCACGGATAATGGGATCGCTGGAAAAGGTTAAATCGGTTGGAAACAGGTCGATTTCACCATCACAGGATGTCAATGGGATGCACATGGATGGTCAATGTCGGCGCTGTGTGATACTTGTGCAGGACTCTCACCCATGGAGATGGTATTGTCATGGCATAAGTGGGTAGGCCTTATAATGTTAATGTTATATTGTAGGTCGGAATGTTTGAAAGTGGCCTTAGAGAATAGAAACTGTTGTCCGCATGGAACGCGAGATAGGACCCATAACCTTTTGGAATTTTAGATAATTTTGATACATTTGGCCTTTAGAATAGGTGGAAATTGGCTTCTTTAATCCCACACCAAATAGGTAAATCATGTTCTGTATGATTATACTCATGTCTAGTTACAATAATTGAGATAACTCTAAAACCAACAGAGACTACGGAGATGAATGATAAAATATATACAAAAGCAGATTATTGAGATCAATAAATATTCTAACCTGAAATCAACATTAGGTGTATCGACACTCTCCTGGTCTAGAGTTGCCATGCTATAACTATTTTTGTAATTGAGGACAGTATAGATTTTTAACTGCCTAGTCATGCAGACATAAACACCCCCTGCTGGGTGCATCATTATTGTCACGTACGTCACGCGTGACTAGCCATGCATGCACGGTCCCCCCACGTTCCTGACGTGACGTCACACCATGAGGTACGTGACGTCACGAGCAGTAACCAATCAGGCATCAGGACACAACAAGGGGATGGCTGCTTCTCGCTTGTTCCTTGCGCGGTTAGAACAACTACATGATATGATATGACACACTAGAAAACTTATTTAGTAAGTGTTGGCTACATATTACTAATATTGAGGAAAACATGCTGATTACCAATAGAAATCTGATCAATTGGAGTCAATTTAATGATTCTGGTTACTACATTCTACCTGAGAATTCAATTACCTTCACAGCCAAAAATATCAGCCACAAATCCAATCTTCCTTTAATGGGACCTGCAGGGTATTACGCCTGAATGGGTTTATGACATTGTGTGCGTGAGTGGTGGTGTTTATTATTATCATGGGATGGGTCTAAGGGGCCCCACACGCCATGTGTTCACAATAATGAGAAGTCAAATAGGAACAGGGTGGTTTTATGAACACAAGGGGGCCTGTTTGTCAGTGTACTTGACCCCAAGCCATGGTGCTTTCTGATAGGGGGATCGGTTAGTACCCTAAGGCGTGAAGGCCTTGTTATATCTATACGCATTCACATTCTAAGGCCAACTTTCATATTTACACGTATACTAGTCATATGCGCTCCACGAAATGCCTAGATCATCAGAAACATACTTCGTTAAAAACACGCTTTATCATTTGTATATCACAGGAATGCTAAACGTAATGGGTGTCTTCTTGTTTGACATCCAAGAATAGACTCCCTGTATAAAAATACATTTGATAATCAATATAGGCCTACTCTGGAAAAGATAAATTATTATAAAGACACGTGAAAATAAACTCCATCTTACCTGCTTTACCGAAGTAGTACCCCGCCATGCCTCCTAGTGCTAGATACGCCACCCCGGCCAGCGCCATCACTACCACCATGATCAGCGTCTGCCGCGACTTCCGCTTCCGGTACCGCTCCGACCCCTTAAAGTCTGACTCCGGCACCTCCATGGTGGGCATGCGCGGTTGCGGCACCGGATATAGTCCATCCGGGGCCTCCCGGAGGTGAATCATGGACGTCTGCCGCTCTGAGGCTGCTGTGGAAGCATCCAGCGTCCGGAAGTGGTGGTTCTGGGCTTGTTGGGTAGGATTGGCAGTAGTGTTTCTTGTCGTTGGGTAGTCTAACGCTAAATGCAGGTTGTGTACGAGGTTAGAATTCGGGTTTACCGTGTTATTATTCTTCCACTCGTTCCTCCCGCTCGGGTTCGCCAGATGAAGCTTCCCCCGATGTTCACCAGGCGGCAGGTCGAAGTTATTCACCGGAAGTGATCCGTAGGGGATCTCGGCGTATGAGTTCTCGTGTTGGTCATTGAGAAGTCCGGGATGGCGCCGTCCTAGCTGTGCGCCGTGCGCTGCGGCCACTAGGTGGGGCGGCGGTGGGGGCGGGAGGCCGGCCCTACTCAGTGGGGGCAGGTTGCCTTGGGTCAGCATACTTGGGGAAGGTGATGAACTCGGTGACGAAGAACATAGAGTGGTGGACGCCGTCCCAGAGTCCTGAAAGCATACGAAAAAAAAGTAATAATTAATACAATGTTATCAAAGTTCAAACATTACAGTGGCACAATTAGAGGGGTGCATCGAAAAAGTTGGCTGCGCCCCCTCTTTTTTTCTAATCCTGGATTACCCACTGAGTTTATTTGTACAGGGGTTAATATATAATATTTAATACTAATGTATCAGTGGTTATTTGTGGTCGTATCCTATTGGAAGCAGTTGTATTGAGAAACACTTTACCCACACTCCTGCAATCTTTATCATTACTTCCGGCTTCTAAATCCACACACTCATATTTCTCTGATTCCTATTCTGTACCTACAGTTCCCCACAATGCCACATACCGGTACTTGATCCCCGGAACCACCCCAAGTATTACCTTATCAAGTGTCCCATAGTTCCTGCCTGACGTTGTGGCCAATACGTCATTGGCACATGACCTTATATTGTTTGTGACGTCATGGATATAGTCTATGACACCATCATGACACACGACAATAGGGGTGTAGACCCTGTCATCTGAGCCTGTCCCTCTATGAGTATTACCACTCAGGGTATACGGTGGTAGGCCGACTAAGGTATGTCCCGTAGTCTCATACCCGGCAGTCTCCTCCCTTCTCTCAGTAGCATTCAACTCCATGCTCCATGATTATGTAAGTATCCACGTGGAATAATAATATACCTGGTACAAAATGTACACATGGCCTTATCACATTACAAACAATGCTGTGCCTTTGCTCAACGTGTCTACAATACGATTGTGTGGAATCGGTATCAGCAGGGGATAGGTGCAGAGTAATGCCTGCCTGAATTGTACTGCATGATCTGTGGCGGTGAGGCATGTTCTGGGTAGAGCCCCGTAGAGCCACTATCCAGGTACAGGCAGGCAATGCTGGTTAAATCACCCCCCCTGACAACAGCCTACAACTGAGTCCATGTACAGCTAAGTAGAAGGCTCCATGTCAAGTGGTTAAGTCTCTACATATGTATAAGTCCTGCCTCCTCCTCATCCCTCAGTATCAAGTGGTCGTGTGGGTAAATACAGAATGTCCAGGTGCCTCAGCCTCCGTATACAGGTGGGGTACATGGCCTAGCACGGTCTGTCAACATCTATAGGCAAGGCTCCTACATTGTGGAAATGCTTTTTGAGCAATATGATTTGCTCAGCACGTTTTTGATTAGTCTGTGACGATCCGAATCCTATGTATATATGTATACTGGAGCAAGGGAACCAGCTCGGATTGCACAGGAATGACCTGTTGTTGTTAGCAGGAAAGCCAAACAATTGATATGGCAGTTCTGCTGTCTTCTAGTCCTATAGTGCTAGCAGTGGAGGTTGGTAGCTGAGGGGTACAATTCCATATAGTCTACCTGTGGTAGGTGGCAGGGGCAGGTAGATGACTGATGGAGGTAGGGGAGGCTGGCACCAGTCCTGGTCTATAACTGAGTTAGGCACCTGGACACTGCCCAACCATATCAAACACCCCCACCCCAAACCTGCACACCCCCTACCACCCCCTCCCCAAAAACTACCTTATGTTTCTTTAATTAGAGCTAAATCTATTTCCATAGCCACTCTGTGCCATTCCCACACCTATAATGTATAATCCATATTCTGAAATGCATCACCATATCTCCATATCTGTGACTAATCTGATAATGCCACATTTTAACATTATAATATATTACCTATACTGTAGATATATAATGGATGTAGTGAATGTGCCAGTATACTGCATTTATATCAAATTGAATAGAATTGAAAAAGAAATTAAAAGTCCATTATACCTAGTCTGCATGGCGCCAGGTGAGAGGACTGGTGCCATCTAGACTTTTAGATACTCCCGGTGTGCATAGTGATAGACAGAATATGGATGTATCTATGGAAACTGACTGCTCACTGGTTTTAACATATTGGGGATTCAGCACCCAGGTATGCATGGTCCCCATGCATTAACCATGACAGTATCGGTGAGAGAGGGGTGTGGGTAGACTGAGTTTTGATGTGGATGCCGAGGGGGAGTTTTTGGTGTGGGAGAGCTATCTTGTAGTGTGGGTATGGGTGTGGGTGTGGGTGTGGATGTGGGTGTGGGTGTGGGTGAGGGTGTGGGTGTGGGTGTGAGGTGTGGGTGTAGGTGTGGGGTTTGGTATGTGGGTGTGGGTGTGAAGGATGTGGGGTGCAACTGGTGGTTTAAAGGTGTGGGTGGGGGTTTAGGTTTAGGTGGGGGTTTAGCCATGACAGTTCTAAAGTAGGGTCATAGATCCAGGTGGATGCATGGTGTTGGCGAGTAGAGGGAGGGAGGTGGTGGCGGGGGCTGTAGCAGTGTGTAGCAATGGTTGATATTGGCCAGAAAGGTGAAAATCGTTGTGAGCCAGCGATCAACGATCTGTTATCACCATTTGCCAAGAGCACTAGCCGCCACTCGAACCCTGAGCTAAAACAATAAACCCTCACGTGACCCATTGTGAATGACCAATCAGAGCGATCGATACATGCCAATGGCAACAATTAATGCCCACTCCCCATGTCCCCTGCTTTAAGCTGTCCGAACTATAGCACCAATGGTGTACCCCCTTGTGTGCCAGGCTTTTGACTGTGCTCAGACCATAGTAAAGGATCCATATTCGGTTTCCGGAGGGTGATGGGAGCTTTCTAAGGATGCTGCTCTCAGTTGGAGGGGTGTGTGTGTTCAGGGGGTAGGTGAAAAAGACCAAGATCGATCTGTTTGAAAACGAGCCTGATTCTACAGAAATAAAGACATGCATATTACATCAGGACTGCATTCACCCCTTTCCCTCTCCCACCCCCCATTGATTAGGTCAATATTAACAGTCATTTTATCTACTTGGGGACGGGCAGGGGTACAGGGTATTATATTATTTCCAGGTGCATGGGATAAGTGGGAGTGTAGTTAGTGTTTTTTCTCTAACCCAGATATTGTGTTCCTGTTTACAAAAAAAAATCTTGATTGTGTCCAGGTGTTTCTCTAACCGCCATACAAATAAACATTTCGCACCGGGACCCAGCTGATTATGTTTTTTTCTTACAACCTTTCAT
This sequence comes from Harmothoe impar, assembly GCA_947462335.1. Lineage (NCBI taxonomy): Eukaryota > Metazoa > Annelida > Polychaeta > Phyllodocida > Polynoidae > Harmothoe > Harmothoe impar. Next base: position 28,242,054 of record OX381720.1, read on the forward strand.
ATATTGGATTATCAAAGCTATATCTGAGTCTTTGATACCATTGAACCACAATCCACAAGATTACATTATCAGAATATGAAGTCACTACACACACAGAAAAGTGAGAGTTATTGTCGCTAAAACTACCCTCCATGCACTGCCTGACTCTCAGGTGAGGGTAGTTTTAGCGACAATGACTCTCCCTTTTCTGAGGGTGTACTTTATCCGTTTCAGTTTGAATTAACTCAAATTTCCCCTGATCCCAAAAAGGCCACCAATGGTCACAACAAGTCCTTTATATCCCATAATATTAAACTAGTCTGCAAGCCATATCTTAAGTTATTCCATTACCGTGGGTCAGCTCAGCGTCCTCATGTCCTTGAACTTTTGCATTTGGTCACGTGGCCATTGTGAGTTTATCATTGAGCTGATTAATTGGTTGAGAGCATTCACCACATGCACTGTGTGCTGTCGTATATAGCTAAGTAGCTGCACCTGGGCCTTTATATAATAAAAAACCATACACGTAATAATGTCTATGCACATTAGATATAGTGGTCATACAGGTAGACTGATCAGTCAGGCTGTATATACATGCAGAGAGAAGAGTGAAAAAAAAGAATACCGGTACAGCTCATTTATCAGTGGGCAACACTGCATCATGGGGCCTTTGTTGCCACTTTGATCCATGTCATGCGAGTTGTATTAAATGAGAGAAATGCGAAAATCAATGAAAAGGTGAAAAATAAGATAAATGGTTTTCAATGGGCTACACCGTATAGGCTCTACTGTATTTCATGATGGATGATCACGCCAATAGTTTAGAATCGTCCCTATCTCTGGATCACCCAGCAGTTGGCTGACTAAAACCGAAGTTACAAAATTAGCGTGCAGCACTGCCTATCTCCAACTTTATGAGCATATTATGTATAGACCCTGATGTTGTTGATGTTGTTGAATGTACTACCTTTTGTATTGAGGGATCCAACTCTGCCAATGAGTTGTTATCAAGGTTAGATTGTTCACACATTGTAGTATTTTCTCCGTATGCTCGCCATGGTGTAATTGACAAACCCATACTGCCCATACTACTCTATTTCCTGTTCTATACTGGGTAGATCACTTCTTGGCCATATAAAGGCATCCTTTAATAGTGCACCTTATATTCCCTCCGTGACTCATGAGGGTACCTTGGGTGTATGTGGGAACAATGAATTCCCCAACCCAAACCTGTACATACAAGCTCGACAGTGAGTTAATAGTAAATCCCACCAACAATAAAGGGATCAAACACACGCCAGGTCATTAATCGTGACTCGTATAGAAATTCCTACGTTAAGCACCTGTATCGGGCCATCAGTAGTAGAGTAGAGTATAGATGGGGTGGGAGATACCGTCAGTCTAACCATTGACCACCCCTAATCACCCTACCCCACACAGCACCACGCAACCTGACTCCAGTCAACCAGGCCCCAACAGGTATTAACCATAGCCACACAGACTGAAGGGTTGAAGTGGCAGAGGAGGGAAGGAATGTCCTAGCCTCTTATTGCAGGCTTTAAGTGGTAGCCTGGACTAGATGGTCAGTTTGGGTGTATACGACTTCAAATGGAGAGGACAGCAGTGGAGACGGGAGGGGATCCAGTGGGGGAGATTGGGTGTAATGCCTCTGTAATAAAAGGGGTAATATTTTTAGACTTTTATTACATGGCAGAGGGTGTAATGAGGGTTGTTTCCCCCCCCCCCCCAGCTTCAGACCCCACCTATTACATATTCGTTTTGCCAGTGGATATGGAAATAACTCTACCAAGGACAACACTGGTGAGTGTAAAGAAAAACTATTTTCCTCTTCTTCTGTTAAATGTATATATGAACCCTAAGACAATTATTGGTCTGTGTTTGAGCGTTGCTGAGAGGATGAAGGTAAAGATAAAATAATAAAGGAAGTTGGTGTAAGTGTGGCCCATGGGAACTGTATCAGGGTACAAGTATGATCCTATAAGTTGTAGTATGTGGCGGGCTAAAGGTCAGAAAGGGGGTGTTAAGGGGGCTATAATGTTGAGGTTTCACAGTTAAGCCTCAGGCTACGGAAGCTGTCACTGTATGGCGGCATTGAGGCCCTATTTAAGGACCCCCACCTCTCCCAAGCAATAATGGGTGCACTTCTTCAACGTGTCTGTGCTTGGAGTGCAACCATTCAATGGTAATCAATGGTAATATCTGCCATTGTGTGTTATTCAGGAATGCTATAGATTGACTAAAAGGGCAATAAAGATTGGCTATAATTGATAGAGTGTTTGAGTGTAGGATGGAATTAGACTTGTCTACAGAGAAGTTGGGTGAATGATAATGGACCATTAGTAATACTTCACATGTGTACCATTGTTCACCACTTATTTACCTTTTATATTTTATTCTTGAGATCAAGATACATAGAAGAAAATAGATTCCATTATGATTCATCTTAATTCAACTCATATCTCAGTCAGAAGTGGGTTCCATGATTTTACTGGTAATTGAAATGAGACAGAGATGAATAGTCTTAGCTCTGAGCAAAACATATCCAGGTATACAACTATAACCGTAAACATTTCATAGTTGAAATCTCACTCAATCCCGATGTAGATCTGGATCACCCTTACTCAACCAGCCCTACTCCCACCTGGCATCAATGCCCCACCTGCAGACCCTAATGAAGCCGCCTACCTTTGATCTTGTATTTACCTGTAATTAACCTTTGTCCAGAGCGGATCCAGCCCTGTTCCTGCCCCCTGCCTCAACCTCCCAATGTACACAACCTGCTCGGTGGACACACCGGTCATTATTGGCTGACCATACACACAGGACACCTTAATTATAGGCACTAATATTGATGGTAATGGCCGACGGATCCATATCTTTGGCATAACCATGGGTTATTGGCCGTTGAGAGGTGGAGGGTCATGGTGGGGAGGGGGTGCCTTTGTGTATTTGATGTATTAGGGTTTGTTGGGTTGGCTGAGCTTTAAGGGTTGATGGCGCGTGCAGATGGCTTTGTGGATCTCAGCTTGGAGGATCTACCTTTTATGTTTTGATGTAAATCTGTACATAGTCAATGATTAATGTACACAGGATCATGATTCGTTAATTTTTGTGTGTGTTCTTCTCGTAAAAATAGGTATAAATCGTCTCTATTAACACAGAGGCTTATTAGATATAATAGAGCCAAGTACAACTCGGTGACATCTGTGCAGTGTCTATTATGATATAATACTATTGTTTTGGGGGTTGTAATTTGCAATGTAGGTTCTGAAGTCCATTGTCATCAGAGCCACCATCCTATGTCCAGGTGAAGCATGCAGGTTGTGCATGGCGCGTGCCCCTGCTGTACCCCCCGTGAAGCTGCAGTGTTAAACATGGTATGTTTCTGTCATCTGGACAAATGTCGTCTGCTGGGAACCAAGCCGACATTGACAGACACCAGCAGGTCATTGTACAATCAGCACAAAGGGTATGGAGGAGGGGACAGTCCCACTGACTGCATGGGCAGCAGACCCACATATACAAATGCATATCTATACTGGTAGTGGTATATCCCTCACCAAGTTTCTGTGTAAATTATATCGATGTCAATCTAGATACCATTGCCTTTTACTTATATATTATTTGCCGATATTTACATCTTCTAGAAAGTATCATCTCCCCGCACAAATACATGTACCCACATGTATACGTTACTCGTGACTTGCCTTGAAAGGTATCCAAAATCCAAAGATCCCTGGTCTGGTTTGCTTCAGCTACTAGTATTTGGTGTTATCTCAAACGGATTGACGTATATGCGACGGTATGCGACATATTGCGTACCGAGGGTAGTTCCCTATTCCACCGCTGCTACTGCCACAATGTCGCTGCATGCAGCGGTATACGCCTCTACAACTTATAAGACCCACATGGGCATGTATAGAGGCGCATTAATGCGGAAGGTTAAGAGGCAGGGGGTGAGGACAATAGTGGTTATTTGTCTCATTGTTTGTAGCAAGCTGCTGCATGTATGGGCGCAGAGCTAAGTAGGTTAAGCTCAATTTATTTCTGACAGAACTCGTTTTGTTCCAGACGATGATATCAGGGGGCATTATAACACCTTTTTGGTTAAGGGACACTGGGTGGTGACACATTGCTGGCAGTGTTTATACCAGGTATTATATAGATCAATGCAGATGTAAAATAATAAATGGAGATGTATACATGACCGTGGGCTGATGAAGAGAAAGGTCATCCGGGTTAAATGTATACTCTTTAAAGGTGGTGCCATACGTAGAATACTTGGATACATCCCTGCTAGATTTGAGAAATTGCTTCACGAATATGGGATGTTGCTGATCTACCCCAAGGGCCAATATTAAGCTCTATCACTCATGATTTTAATGAAATTCATATATAATTTGCGCAGTGCTGTCAAATAGAAATTGACTAAAAATTGTCAAGCGTTTGGGTATAGCTTTGGATATAGAAATAATTTAGTTTTCAGTGTAGTAATCCTTAATTGTAGTTCCTTTTATTAATTGGCATCTCACATTTTCTCTTTTTAAGTAAGCATCGTGTCGCCTACATATAGTTAAATACTCATATTTAAAACAAACACCAGATAATTATAGTATGCTAAGCGCAATTGCATTTTGATAGAAAATCCTCATTATCCAAGTTGACTCCAAGCCATATGTAGTAGCCATTTAGTCGCAATTTCTCTTTTGCATATTTGATTTAAACAGATTATTACTTAATCATCATTATTTTAGTTCAAGTGGCATTCGGAAAATCTTCCCGCCCCTCCCATTTGGAGCTGGACCATAAAGTCACGGATGAGTAACTTAGTGTGACTAATGATCCAGAAAGTTGCCTACCTGCATAAAAAAGGTTTGAGCTACCATGGTAACACACCATAAACAAAAAAAGAAATAAGGCAATAGAAGGCAGTCATGGTCTGCCCATACATTGTACTTTGGGCAGATAGGTAGGTGGGTTTGATCACCTTATACCACGCCATGGGAACCCTGGAACTTAGTTACCTGGGAAACAGGGCGGATATAGATAAACACTGATCTGTATACAGGGGAGAAAAATCAATTAAGGATCCCATCCTTTGTGTGCTTTCCCAGTCTCATTTTCTCATCTTTTCATATAGTTGGGATGGTTTGCTTAGAATTCTGAAAAGCTATAAAATATACTACATAATATAACAGCAGCACTGAATTTGGTTTCTATGTTGGTCGCTGACTATGGTAGCAGTGGCCCATCACTCAGTCCCCCGCCAGTACAATGATATAACAAACATGGACTCCCCATCACCACACAGCACATGGATGGCATGTCACACAATGCTGCTGAGTCTGGGGAAAACCGGCCATCACCTGGATTATCAAAAATCACAGGTAGCACTGCAGAACGCCCAGGGATGGGGAAAGGGGAAAGGGGAGGAGGGAAGGGGGGAAGGGAAAGAGTGGTAGTACTGGGGAAGAGGCGAGGGAGGGGGTGCCTGCATGCATTGCATTGTAGGTGAAGGTCCCTCCTGTTCTTAGGTGAAGGGAATTGGGGTTGAGGAAAAAAAGGCCTGCTTAATTTAGGCCATGGGTTTAATTAGTATGATTGGGGGGTAGGTGAGGAAAGTTAATTCCATGCCCCTCTGGTGCACATGGTGGACTTCCTAACAGAGGGGATGATTTACAGTTTGCATGCTATAGGGTGGTTTGGAGTAGCTACCCTGGTTTGCCACATAAGAATTGTGTTGTTTGTATTTGTGTTCTAATTAGATTGCTGGTCAGACATGCGTGTATTAATACAGGCATAACTGACAGATAATAAATCATTGACAATGCAATTCATATTATGTAGAACATGATGGTTATTGAAACAGTTATCGATTCAGAGAAAACGGACCTTTTGCGATTGGGTATTTCATCTCTGTGCTGAATCTTTTTTTGTGATACAGTATCCAGAATCGTCCTGAGATTTTACTTATACTACTCACCGACAACCGTCTGGCTATAAATAAAAGGTGCTAAATGGCATTTTCATTTCTCATGTCTCAGTACACTTCAATGCATTCATAAGATAAGGCAGTTTCCAACCTTTTGATTGCTAAGACCAAGGATGCTTAATCGGCATGACTCACCTATATCCATGCCAAACCCCTGGGGAGGAGGGTCAATGCATAGTCATTGACCCTCCTCCACTCCCTGCCTTTTTTACTCCTGTTCATTAACCCTTGGCCCTGATCAAAATCTCTGTTACCTGCTTCATTGCCTCAACCTCCCACTCCCCTCCATCCTTCCCCTATCGCCTCCTATTCCCTCATTCTCCCCTCCCTTGCTCCAGCCCTTGTCCAACCATTAACCTCCAACCTTACCCAAATCACAGCTCCTTGTGCTTAATGAAGCATAGCGCTCCCACCCTACCTCCACACCCCTATGGAACCCTGAATGTTATTGTTGTCACCTGTCCAGTTCCTCCAGGGCTGGTGTGTGGGAGAGGAGCCAGCACCTGGAGGTGATCAATCACTGACCCCCACAGGTTGCCACCCTACCTGCCGATACCCATCTGTCAAGGTCTTAACTGACCAGTGAAATATAGGGATGTAACTGGGCATCATGTGTAGGCTGCCATCTTGTCCCCAAAAGAATCTGCTACAAGATGTAACTAGTAACCCCCATCTAGGCCACAGAAGTAGTTATACAAAGTTGAACTGAATGACAAAAATGCCTTGTAAACCTATTGTTAAAACAATTGCCCCCTGTTGGGATCTGGATTTGATGATATCAGCATGAGAATTTGCATCCATGTTATACCTACAGACCTGTATAGAACAGGACCTCAGTTATATACCCACATCTGAACCCTCCAGGCTTCTGGAAGAAACAGGAATTGTGAGGGCGGTGTTTTGGTAGTGACCAGTGCCAAAATCAATGTAGAACACTTGACCTCGGTGACCAGAGGTGAGGGTGTGTGTTTGGGGTGGTGTAAGGGGAATTCGATCCCTCCATTGGGCGTGGGAATCTGGATCTGATATAAGGGTTTACTCTAGCCCATAACATGCATACCTATTTAACATGTCGACTGCACCATGACGCGCCGGCAAATTAAAACGTATTACTCTGGTTATTACAGACGTCTAGTCTGTGTGAGTAAACACTGCTGTTGAGGGGACAAAATGGAGGCGTACATTATCTAACCAGTTACACTACTATATATATATATGCCATGTATTAAAAGGGACCTACTCCAATACAAGCATGCCTGGGGCTTATAACGTGCCTGACCACTGGGGGACTTTTGTTTGGTGCACTACATGGGTCCTTAAGGTACTCTTACATACATCCGTGTGTACTACATGAGACCTTTACAATTGATTGTATTCAAATTAAATATTGAAAAGTTCTCCCCTTAGAGGCCATACTTGAGGAACTGTGTAAAGTGCACTCATACCGAACTGCTAGTTGATGGGCCTACCGCTATGTAGAATAGAAAGTCTGCACACAGGTAAAATAGATACCATATGTATTATCTAACAACTCTAATAGAGAGATACATGTAGTACATAATGCATATATATATATATATATATATATATATATATATATATATATATATATATATATATATATATATATATATATGCATGCATATTACTCAGACAATGAAATAATTGTCCGCATACTACCTGATGGCAGAATGATCACATGACAAATTTACATTTGTGTAAGCTTCTTTTCTGTCCTTAAATGTACATGAATATCATAAAAAATATGTAAATATAAAACTGCCTGACTTTTCAAGTTATAATCAATAATCCCCAAATGTTGAAGGAATTAAGTTACCTGTTATTGCACAGTATCCTAAGCTAGTGATTGAGTAACGGCTCCATAGTTGTAAATCCTCCCTGGACTGTGTTCCTAGACAATACTCCAGGTGGAAACTCTACCATAATAATACTGCCTGCACGTATAGCTGTGCTTTTTTTTTAGAAGGAGTAGCTCATAAAAGTTAGATCCGCAGGCACAGCCTCTGGAGCTACTCCTTCTCCTGCACTCCTCAAGCACTGTCGCACACACCCATGCTGTCTGTGTGCCTGCCTGGTGAGGTGTGCTGATCTAACTGGTAGGACGCAGGGAATCCCCACCTCCACACCCAATCAAGTGGGACTCCAGTACTATAAAGCCTCCCCCTCCCCTCCCTTACCTGCCCCCTCCCCCCGCCTTCATTCACATGCTGCACGGCCCACATGGCGGCTACAGAGACGCCCGTCACGCCCCTAGCGCCAGCTGATGACATCACAACGTCATAACGTTATGACGTCACGCCCCCTAGTGGCGGCGTCTGAATTTATTAATATCCGGGTCCTGTTGTGTGTCAGTATATTACTGCTGGTACTTGCACTTGTTGTGTTGGGGAGAATCAGTGTGTCAAGGGTTAGTCAGTTTGAAGATATCATCATCTGCCTTGTTATTAATCCAGTATTAAGGTCCATGGATAAACCAAGGAAATGAAAGCAAGTTTTGTGCTATAAGAAGCTTAACAAGTGTCTATATTTATGATAATTATGTTGAGGAAAGTAGGGCCTATGCCTGCTGTACTTTTATCTGAACCTTTCTCTTTCACTTACAATATCGTATATGATATCTGTGCATGGATATAGTCCCTTTGTCTTGTACAATGCATGAACATGTGTTAGATTGCATGCAGAATTACCTCCAGCATTGTTCTTTCTCTGAATGGGTCCCCTGGCCATCAGGAATATTTCTTTAATTATCAAAACCAGATCTGCCTACTTTCTGTCACATTGTATATCACACTGTGTACAAACTAAGCCAATCAGATTGCAGATAGCGTGCAATGCATGCTCCCTAAACGTATATCATATTCCAACTCCCCTATTCAGTATGACGTGTCCCATGACGTGTGACGTCACGGCACTGTTAGCTATTGTGAGGTGTGTGGTAACATATGGATGGGGGAAGGGGGGGGGGTACCTGCCCCTTTTGGTATAGGAACATGGAACGGTCCTCATGCTATAATTATTATGTAAGCCTGCGAATTAGTATAAAGCACTAAATGCAGTACCATGGTGACAGTAGCAGTGGTAAGCGAAACCCCTAGTGAAATGTGAATAGAAGATTACAGAATTGACATGCTTCACGGGTCATTTAGTATTATGGACTTTTGCTATGAAATGATGTTGGTGAATGTTAAAGCAGAGTTACCTGTCTTGAAGGATAATAGTAGAGTAACCTAATGAACGCATTTAGATCTAAATATTTGTTCATAAATTTAAAAAAAACTGGATAGTTACTGCATTCATGCCAGCCGGCCACACAACTCAATAAGTTGTTTCTGAGTGTTAGATTTCCTTGGTTAACCCAATACTAAAATGTGCAAAAATGAGGCCATAGACTTAGGGACAACAGGGCTGCATGGTCAAATACAGTTCTATAAGCAGGCAGGTACGAGTCAGGTATATAAGCCAATTTAAGGTGTGCAGTTTGTGGCTTATTATGTCTTGTTACCTGCTGTAAGCTGTACTATTAGGGATAGAGCCGCTTATCCCTTGTAATCAGGGGGTTGTCTGGGGGATAATAATGTCAACATATTGACTACAATAACATGTTGTCTATATTTTGTATACTTGTAGGTCGATATATCTATCCGCTTCAGACAGACCAATCGAATATTATCAAACTATCTGATATGTTATGGGAGGCAAGGGGAGGGGACTGTGGCTGGAAGATTGGCACATTAAAAACATGAAGTTGTTGGTTTGGGTTTGGGAGAAGGAGTTAATGATTATAAGCAAAACAAAGACATGCTTTACGACGAAACAAAGTAGGCTATAGGGTTAATTGTCTAGAGACACCGTTGATACAAGATGTCAGTTGAAATACATATAGTTTGGACAAATAAAAACGTGAGTTACCTCTGCAGGGTCTATACCATCGCTCCTTTATCATCTGATGATGTCTCTGATGGAACTATGGTCCGCCATATTCAGAATTACATCGCAATTTGGCTCTGCATTTTAAACAGACCTACATGTATTGGGTCTTCTCAGTTCAATCACAATGGATGCACTCATTGTAGTTGCAGTTCAATAGTGGCGCCCCTTGGATCTAGTTTATGTGGCCTATAAACTGACATAGGTGTGGTTTTCTTGAGGTGAGGGTAACTGGTTAATGCGACACCAACCTCTATAGTTACTGACACAACATACAAATAACTCTGATACAAATCAGCCCATTTTCCCATGTGTGACACAACCCTAACAAAGGCCTACTTTAGTAGATATCCCTCCCCTACCGAGGCTTTACTCACTTCACATAGCTACCCCTTTGAACAGCTTACGTTAAGGGGCCGTGTGAAATACCCAGCTTCCCACAAGGGATTCCCACATCAACTATAGAAGGTTAGGACATTGTAAGTGGCCACCCTTGGTAGGCCACCACCTTGCCATCTAAGAGGTATCTTGGTATTCCTGGTACATGTAGGAGCTCAAAGCTCTAGTTTATCACAATATTAAAATTCAAAATATTTAATTAGAATTTTCAGAAAAACAACAACACGATAGTGCTGAAGTCGACCCTTCTCATCGCTTACACTACATTACAAAACCTTAGCTCACAGGCAGGTAGAGGGATGGGGATGGGTGCAGTGGTAGTTTGGGGGGGGGGGCATCAGTACAGATCCCACGCCTCACAAACCTTCCACATAAACCTCCTTAATCCTTGTCCCCACGTGGATTCTGGCCACTTTCACACCTCCATAGGGAACTGGACACCCACAAAGGGTCACAATAGACCACCTCCAGGGTGGAGAGAATAGGCCAGAATAGGTCAGAATAGGCCACCAGGAGGAGAGTAGAATGGACCACCAGCAGAGCAGAAAGGTAGGCCAGGAGGGGGGCTGTGGACACGCGAGCTGAGTGTAGAGACAAAAGGGGAACCCCTGAGACAGGATTTACCTAATTAGGTAGCATTCATTAAGCCCACCACCCCCTCCAGGTCCCTCCAGGGGTTGGTGTTAAGGAGTTTGGGTGTTGGTAGGGGGTGGTGGTAGGCCTGTAGGTGTGTAGGCCTACTACTAATATTTCCGCAGTTATTATCACATTAAGACCCAAAGGACCCCAGCAGCTGGCCACTTAGTAATCTAGGCTATTTATCCGTGTGTAACTAGGAGGAGGCTATTGTCACTCTGAGAGTCTCTTTAGAAAGTGAGAGCTTCAGTAGGGGTGGAGGTGAGGCATTTTGTTTTCAGGGTATTTTGGGGGATCACCTGTCGGCTATTATCACTCCGGAAACACCTCGGGAGTTTCCGGTATTGTCCGTGGCAGCTTTCATCCCTGGTGTTTGGTTCTAGAGCTAATTGTCGACCTTGGTATTTTCCCATGGCACCCTGTGAAGGGTGTGGTAATGTTGGTGAGGAGGCTTTGGTGTATACGACCACCCTTTGTTATCCAAGTGAACATGTATTTCACATGGAAGATCCTTCACCCTATGGTAGGCTGGATGCTTATCCAATAAACTGACCCCTTGTTCCTCCTTTATTTCAACTTTACAGGACATTTATTTGAGATTTTAGATGAATATGCTCCTTGGGATAGTAAAGGGAAAAACACAGTTTTTGGAAGCATCTTCCAAGAAACAAGGCAATAAGTCCTCAAAAGAACATCAAAGTGAATTCTGTACGTACATTGACAGAATGCAGTCTCTCTGATATTTCGACTGCTGACTTATATACATCACACATCAAACAGACCACTGTATATTTATGAGGTCTATATTTTTCTAAATAAGATATGATAGCATTGTCTTATTCTTGCATGTCAACGACCACTCCTATTTATCCCGTTTGATCAACAACACTCGAGGGATACTTCAAACAAATCCGGGTGAATAACATGGCAACACCTGCCAAAACTACAGGTTCATTTTGATACAAAAACTATCAGTCTTTCATCAGGGAGCCATTCAGCCCCCACATGAAAAGGGACTGCCGCCAGATGTGGCCGCCATTTATGACACATTGAGCATGCGCATTGAAACGGAACTCATTTCCAGCACGCCACGAGAATTGTCGTCTGCTCAGAGAAAGCAGAAGACAATCGTATTTTGCTTGTTCTTGGGGACACACATGGTTAAGTATAGCATGCAGGCGAGCAACATGTGTGGATTTTGGCGCCCTTTTCCCACGGACTTTGATGTATTGTATTCTGAGAATCAAAAAGTCTATTTCTGAATATGGCCGCAATTCGTCTGAGCCATGACTGCTTGAGTTGATTAAAGAAAACCAACCAATCCACTCTATGCGATTTCACAGGCCAGTGGAGCAAACCGTATGATCAACCAGAGGAAATTAACTGTTTTATCTTTAATGTGCTGCAGTCATTGCACCCAATCTTGGCAGGGGTTCCTTCATCACAAAGATAATGAAACTTGTAAGGCTATTAGTATTAATTTTGAATTTTCCACCATTTATTCCCCTTGGGTAGCATGTCAGTGGGGAATTACAGTGTCAGCAAAACCTTGGGAACGATCTAAGTCGGGAATTGACACCTACGATATAATACATATATATGCTGGATACCTGAAAAGGATTTTACATGAAACTGGTCTTCCTGGAAACTTCCTTGCAAAAAACTTATATATAGGCCTGTAAAACAAAACCTGCCGTGGATATGAATAAAGATTATTTGCGGGTAAAAGGCAACTTGATAGAAGTAATTGCAAAAGGGATGACCATCACTAAATATTAGTGCAAAATGCCTACTGAGACAAATTGGACAATTGTTTCCCAAATGGCTTTCTCATTGATTTTCTATCAGCCTACTGATACGCTCCTGCCTTGACTGATGTCCCTACTTCCGCACGGAGAGTGGAAGGAGGAAGCAGGACTATAGTGTGGAAAATTAAACACAAACATGCAAAGCACCCAACCACCATTTTACCCAACACATTTTCCCACAAGGAAGACTTGAGTCCACAGAGACCTTGTAAGGTTTAAGATCCACTAGACGTTCACTGAGTGCCCTTCTTACCACGCCTTGGCCGTATCAACTTTAAGGATTCATGAGACCATTAGAACTTGCAGGGGTTCAAATGGCAGTGTGGTACGGCACTGGGAGCTCTCAAGTAGCTTGAGGGGAGCCGAGATCAAACATGTCTTTTCATCTACTACTAAGACGCCATACGTAAGCCCACAATGGTGGGGGTTGGCATGGACGGTTGGGAACCAACAACTTGATGTCAAACTGCACAATAGGTTCATATGTAACATCAACCCAGCCCCCGAGTATGAGTGATGGAGGGGTGGTGGGTTTGGGGGCCTCCGGAGGGGGGGGTGGTTACATACATCCTCCCCCTATGGGAAAATACCTACGGGGAAGCACTAAAAGGAGGGCTGGGTAAAGGGGACTAAAACCTTATAAGAGTGTGAGAATGCATTGGCGGAGAACTGCAGAGGTAAACATGTTTAGTTGGTCATTATTTAGGCTGAGTTCAGTATGGTGCAAATAAGAAAAATATGAAGTACGTGTAAACTTTAAAAAGATTTATCTGTGAATGCTAGTTTTGAATGTACCCTGGCAGTATTTGAGAAATCAAATGGGATTTTTAATCACTTGGAATAACTAGAGATGGGAATTGTAGATCATCTATTCCCATGTTCATTTTTAACTGCTGACTTCCCGTTGATACATGATGTATATGTTGTCTATTTGTGTACGAGGAACATCACATATGGAATCCTTTGTTCAAAGGTATAAATTATTAGTCACATACCTTGACCTTCCCCTCCCCATGAGCTCAATACCTCTCATTAACTCCCGGGTTCTGTGTTGACATTGGCTTTGTTTTCCTTCCGTGACTTGGTCTAACTTTACAGAGCCTCTGTAAATTAGTAATCACCACTGTTTTTTGAAATACAAAACAAGCTTCGTTGGTCCTTAGGTTTTACCCAATTCGTTTTACCACGCACAGTTCAACGAGGCATGCTTCACAGCCCAAAACCAATTGACCAAACTGCCTTTTTATATTTTGCAATTATAGCAGGAGCAAAAGGGAGGCTTAAAGTGGCATAATCACCGAACGTATCTCACTCACAACTCTAGCACTGTTCTAGTCTACTATTTGGTTAAGTGCGAGTGGTGAGATTGCCCCTTTAAAAATGTAGATAGTGACCTATGTTATCAGCTGATGTGACAGTTAACATTACAGGAAGCAGCAATGTCCCCCAGGGAGACAAAATGAGGACCTAAACAGGAAACTTACTATTCTCACCATGCACTATAGCCTATACAACCATAGAAGAGTCATCAATCCTCCTCTCTTCTCCATCCCTCCATCCCTACATCCCTCCCCTCCCCCCATCTCTTCAACCTTCCCTCCCCACCCTTGTACCCTCCACTACCCCCCTTAAATCCATCCCTAGAGACTGGCAGATGAGAAGGTTGACCGTGCTGCCAGGCCCTCATTAAGGCAGACCAAACAGGGGCTGGACATCCCATCAGCATACAGCCCCACACCCTACCTGTCCCGCACTGATAACATCAAAGGGCAGGCCCCAATTACAGGTGTACATTAGCGACACGGCTCACTGCTGCCGCCCAGGTATGAATGATGGATGGGGTTAATACCTGAGAGAACCTTTAACCCTTGTAGGACGGGTGATCAGAAGTATATGTATTGGGTAGGGGGATCAGGTTGCTCACCTGGACGGTTGAATGTGGATGGTGGATGAGAGGGTGGGACATTGTTGTGCAGAGCTGGTGACTCTGAGCTGGTAGCCATCTTGTCCCCTCGAGTGTTCGCTGGTGCTTATTGATGACTCAGCATTTCACACCAAGATGACAACCCATGTAAATAAGCGAAAATGTCAGATAAATACCCAGCAAATTAGTTTGACTTAGTTTCTGGAACGTGCACTTTGTGTGACTGTGTCCTATGGAACTAATTGGCACAATGTGACACCATACCCCATAGGACAAGAAGTGGCACATACTCACACATATTCACACAAATTCACACATATTCACACAGCATCATGTACCATGGCACAAAAATGTTTCCAACCATATTGTTTCACTTTTTAGATTTTTTGGAAAATGAAAGGAAAGTCTGTTTAGTTTGTAATACTCATTATATTTAGAAGTTGGCATAGGGCACCATGGCAGAAATCTATTAGTGCACTCCCTGCTGTATATGGGCATACTATCTCATTCAACAATATTCCTACCATGGTAGTGAAGGCCTGATGAAGTTGTGTACAATTCATGCCAATTATCAGCTGTATACACATGTAACAAAAGGTCAGACCTTTATCCAAACAAGATTACCAGAGGAAAGGTGTCTGTGGTCTGTCCCTCTTAATGCCGCTTTAATCAAATCATATGGTGTGTTCTTCAATCACTAATGGAACTTGATAGAATTAAAGGTGTATAGCTAGGTCTAAGTTGCATTGACAACATGTTATTATGGTTGTAAACAATGAAAATGATTCCATTTCACCCATGAGAATAACAAGGAACAACAAAGATGACACCTGGTGTCAAAACCATGCACTATTCAAACCTAACAAAGTGATAATGGTTATGTTTGAAGATGTGTGAGTGTGTGCCAGAAGGGAAACTAGGTGACACTGCATCACACAAATACCTGTTATGTGTGACACCAGGTGTCATCCAAGTTGATTATACCCCTTTTCCTGATTAAAGAGAATGATTTTCTTTAGCTATAAACAGGGTCCCAATGTATTGTGAATCAGACAATGCACCTGTCCTTCTATTAACATTCATTATGTATATAAATAGATGCCATATCATTTTAATGAAAGCAGCATTAAGAGGTCCAGATGCTAGACACCTTTCCTCTGGTCATCATGTTTGGATAAAGGCCTGGCTATCTCCTGCTGCTCATGTGAACTCTAATGTTGATGGTTATAATGGTATATATATTCATCAGCCCTATGTTGAAATGCTAGGAACCTGATTGAATGAGTTTGTACAAACCAGCAGCACACACACCAATAGTGTGCTATGACTATCTATGTCAAATACTGCTGGTTGTAAAAAGTATTACAGTATTTCCTATCTTTTAGTAATTCATAATGAAACTAAAAATACATGACTAAACATTTTGGTTTAAGGCATTATATATTTTGCCATTTGGTGCGAATAAGCTTTTTAAAAATCTGTCAGAACTGTGTGAATCTGTTCCATGGAACACTGTGTCAGTGTGTGTGAGTCTGTTACATGGTATACATGTCACACAAAATGCACGAAATGAGCACACAGTTCCAGGGGTAAAACAGGGTGAAACAATCTAGAACTAATTTGCTGGGTACTATAGTTTCCATCCCTGCCACCACCACTACTCCCATGGCGCTACAATCATCCGGTTACACCCCTACAGTGTTTGCCCTTTACATCCACCGTGGGTCATTTGATGGTTAATGAAATGCAATATACGTCCACAGCAATTTGGGAGAAGATCAAGAACGTGCCGAAATACCTTTCTAGCTAGTTAAATTCAGATTTGAATGCGTAGTCCGAAAGAAGAAAAGGATGGGCGGAGCTTTGGATGTAGTTATTGGGTCAAATATCTTGAGAAAATGGTGTCGAGTGGTTTGGGAAGCAAATGAGTGCATTTGGAGGCAATAGCTGTGAATGTATAATTACAAGGCCAGTACTTTCACGCGAGGGATTAGGAACCCATATGTTTACCAGACATCAAATACATTTCCACACTGTTAGAAGTTAATATAGCTGAGCAGTATAATTTACAGTACTTTTAGGATATACTGTTACAAATGTAGTTTATAGTATAACAGCACACATTATTGGTTTCACTATTTACAGTGCATGTGCCCTCACAGGTTGTATTTTCTTACCCATTTAGGAACATAATTCACTTTTAATGATCCAAATAGCTATTTTGAAAGGGTATAATAATAAGTACGCATTAAGGACGTCTGGTATTGGAAAGGTGTATACTACACAATGGAGTTTATTCCAGATAGGTATAGGTGGTACCAAGGAGGTGGTATCCGTCAATGGTTGAACTTATAGTAATTTAGGGTGTCTGGGAGTGAAGTGAGGGGTTTAAGGCTCTTGATCCTTGATTTTACAAGTACTCTTGACCTCGTGCCAGAATCCCAGGTATGCATGCAGACCTCACTGTCTTCAATACGGTACAAAAGTTCCTCTATTTTTATGCTAAGGAACCAAGTGATAGTATGGTCTATAAAGCACCACCAATTTATTTGTTATATTATTGAAATAAACAATTTTAAGCTATATTCTCATATATCAACAAAACAGCCTACGCCATTTTAGAGTTAAGTTGAGGCTATAGAGTCAGGTACAAATACCCCTCTTTCAGCACAATGGGAAGAGGATACGAGACCAGGGGAGTCCGTGACTTCTGAACTAGTGCTGAGCCTGAGAGAGTGGATGAACAGTGCCTGAGGGTGGGAACATGCTCAGAATATACATGAGATTTAAATCGTATTATGTCCAAATTCGTACAGGGTTCTTTTGTAAACAGCAAATCTTCTCAGGTACTGAATGTACACTGCACCCCTCCCACCCACACCAACAAAGCTCCCAAATCTGTATCATGATAATAGGGAGAATACAGGGGGTCCTATTGGCAAACAAACAGGTTAAAGCCAAAGCTCAATAGTCTCCCCAGGGTTTTTGCTACCTTTAGGGTGGGCTGCTATCCTTTAGTAACTACGTAGACAGACACCTCTGAACTTCAGTTTTGTTGAAGGCGGGTTATTTCAAAAGGTCCCAGTATGGGTTACGATGAATAGGACGGCATGCTCCACACCCCCCACATCTTCCCAGTGTGTGACAATAGGGCTGGGGGCGAGGGGGGCATAACTATAAGGAGCTGATGGGGGCGGGGGGTATAAGGCTTGGTAGTTAAGGGTATTGAGGGGGTATGGCCATCAGGTGTATAGGCACCTGTCGGCTAGGCCCACCTGTCGCAGGTATGTTTTAATGACATCACGTGGTGGTATATGACTGCATGTTAAGGATGAGACAATGTCATGCATTAAACAACTGTAACTTATATATCCTCTATCTCTGAGAGCTTGCCGACCCACAAGCCCTGACAGGACATTGTATATACTAAAAGACATTTACACCGTGTGACAATTTTAGACAATGGATACCATGTCTTTGATATGGACAGCAGATCGAAGATCTTTCCCAGTTCTTTTTAAAATGTTCTTAAGTATTCTATTAAATAACATGACGCGAAACTTACCCAATCCCTAGATATTTCAAAGATAATCTAAGAATCAAGCAATAAACTGTGATAAAGTGTTTGTTTGGGAGAGTAGGGTAACCTTAACTTAGGCATTCCTTTTCCAATGAACCAGAAACAGACTTTTATCCTCACCATGATGTGGTCAACCTTATAACCCCAATCTCCCCAGTCCTCAACCGCTCCACCCCACCCTCACCCAACTAAAGGAGCAAAAGGTACATTCCTCCTATCCACCTGTCCTTATTATAAGCACACACCTGACTAGACTGATGATGGTTCATGTTCAACCCGTACACAGTACGCGTGTGGGGTGTGCTGGACCATGTACACGTGTGGTAACCAGCCTTAAAAGGAGGGGTACATGATTGTGGTCACATGTAAAAGTGGGTAAGCTGTGACCTCAGTTATTGTATTTCAAATTCCCCGCCATTCACTAACGGTCATCATAAAGGGAGATGCAGTAAACATGTGGACAAACACCACATCGGGTAAATATTGTTGGCTGAATTGATTAATTATATGTTAAAATGTTACTAAACATTTGTATGGAGTGACATTGAACATGTGACTAAGCCCTTGTACCAAGTGACATTGAAAATGCCACTCAACATAAAATTCTGTTGCACTACATTCTGTATCACCCTTTCCATCATTGACACTGATGGAAAGGGTGATGCTAATTCCCTTATCATTGTGATTTATTTCATATTTGAATACTTTTACGAAAATTCATTCTGAGTGCAGAATGAGGCAGCTGTCAGCTGTCAACTATTGGTGATTTGGTCCCGAATCCTAATTAGACTGATTCCTAAATCCCCAAATCGCATGCAGTGAGATAGCAGATTCACTATTAGGTCCCAAACCTTGCCGTCTCTAATCCAGCACCCAGATGTACAAATAGTGTCAGGTTAGTGAGAACACATCTCTGTAGGCTCCACAATCCCTACACCTACCCTTAAGTCTTACACCTCGTCCCAGATTGGGTGCTATCTGGGATCCCTCCATATCCACCCAGCTCACAGACCGCCGACACCCATCCCCTACATAGCTTTACAGGCTCCTGTTAATCCCTATACCTTAATCACTGACAGCGTTGGATGCTCTCTTAATCCAGAGATAATCCTTCACCTGGTTACAGGGGGGTTTATCTGTGTTAACCCTTTGAAGGTGGAGTGGTGGGTGAGGAGGGATGGCCACACTCTGCTGCTAAGTTCCCACTTCACCACCTATAGAGATTAAGGGAGGGACACGGAGAGATCAATGGAGGTGGTACTGAGGTGTGGGTCTGCAGGGGAGATTAGGGGTTGGAGGAGTATTGAGCTGTGTAGACTTTCAATTGGATACAATGTAAATCTATCATATCTCTGAGGATTTATGTATATGGACATATAATTGATACATGTGGTTTGAGCCTAATATTAAAAGTTCTGTCTCTCTTGAAAGACTGCCATGGAAATATTTTACTAACTCAAAACAAATCCTAAATTATAGTTGGGATTCTTCTCTTTTTGTGTGTGTGTGTTTCCATGCTGTAGATGTTGGGGCGTGCTTCAATGTTTATTCAAGTCTCAATTAGAATTCCACAAGTGAAGGCAAATCAACAAGGGCCGACAAATCATTGATTTTAGCCAAGATACCCTTTCATGACTTGGCCAAACATGGCTCTCTTTATGCCTTTCTATAAATTCATTACACCACAGTAGACTTTAAATTTATGTCGTGGTAGTCACAGTTCAATGCATTTCTTTGATCTGAGGGCAGTATCATACGATTAAGGTACAGATTCTAGGTCCCTAATTATGAAAAATAAGGAATTTCAGGAACCCAATAAGTCACGTTGTGCTCTCCCTTTTGAGGTGAACATCTATTAGTTTGGAAGTTGACACTGACCAATGGCTAGCCTATTCTCCGACTGTCACCTCCAACCCCGCCTTGACACCTATATAGATCCATGATTGACAGCGTCAGACAATCATCATCTACACACTGTCATCCAACTTGTAATTTATCCATCACAATCACCTTAACAATCCATACCGTCTGCTTTAAGAACTGAGCTAATCACAGCTTGTTCAGCTTTAAATATACCTTAAGTCTGAGATAGATCAGCTTTAAATGCGCTGTTATATCACTCCTCAATCACGCCCAACCACACCCTCTTTGTGCAGTTCCAGCCAAGCATCCCCTCACTGTCTATCTTATCTGACACACAGTCAAACTCTCTACAAATGTACCATAGTGGGGCGTTCTCTGCATGCTGTGGGTTGACGAGAGTCGGATCTATTTTTAGTGTGCTGTCTTATATTAGTTTCCAAGACCTACCACAACTGAAAGTTTGCTATATGGCGATAATCAATGCAGCATTGCCGTGCAAGAGACTTATAATTCACAGTACCTTAGGCCTATACTGATTTACCACATGTATGAGAGAAAGGTGATTAAAGTGTATAAGGTATTGGATCTGCCTTACTCTGTCACTTGACTAACCATAACTAACAAATTGGATAGGCCACATTGCTAGCTAATAACAGTTTCATACTCAACACTGTACATGGTAGCACTGACAAGGTGCAGCCCAGGTGTATTTCTCACATAACAGAAACCTCACACTATTGCCGGGATACACATGTATTTATTAACAAATAATCACATATCTTCACCATCTAGACTGGTGGGGGTGGACAACCTTTTACTTAATTTGCATTAAGCAAAAAGTACATTATTCGACTGCTAAGTACTAGTGCCACACCATAATGCATTTGTATTGTAACAATTAAGAACTTTTCTAAAGTCTATGTCTCAGTTTTCTTCACTAGGCTACCTTCAAACGGTGTCAGACGCAGGGACTGGGGATATGATATCCCAATCAGCTTGTCTGAAGGTAGGAGTTCAAAGGGAGGCACCCCAAACAGAGTGGTCAGAGCACTAGAGGCCATGGGCAGGCAGGTATGCAAATAGCCCCTGTTTGAGGTATCAATTGGCACATTAGCAACTGATACAAATGGTGCTCCAAAAAGGGGGCCAAAGGGCAGCAATATCAAGTACCTATAGGAAACAGGAGCTCACCTGTTGCCATGGAAACGCCATCGGTGACGTCACATCTTAAGTGTTCAATCAGAGGCTAAACTTCCTTTGATGTAGGAAACTTTAAGGGTCAGGGGCGAGCCCACATGGCCTCTCGTATACCCTTATAGTTCTAGGTTCCTTCTCACCCATAAACAATGTAATAATGGCACAGGTGCCCACATGGTATGAAATACAAGGGTGTAAGGGCAGGAAATAGGGTTCTCAGGTGAGGTGTTGTGATGGGGTACAGGTATCGTTTACCTGGGAGTGTTTCATTGACACCTGTACTATGGGCGCACTCCCATAGCACCCCTCACCCCACACCCTCACCACCCCCAGGCTGTTTTAACCCTACACTACCACATTCCTGAGAAGGCATGGGGAGCAAATTAAAGGCTGAGGCCCAAGTGTAAGCCGGAAGGTGGAGGGTTCATCTCAGAGGTGTATTTCCTGGGGAGAGAGGACGGTTAAAAAAACACTTAGGTTTGGAGGCTCAGGGGCGGGTGGGTAGAGTAAGTAGGTGTTAAGTAGATCTATAAGTTATTCATTAAACAAGCTTGGATTAATTTGCCAATATAAATCTAAGTGCCTGTTCCTAGTAAAGCATTCCCCGGAAAGCATTACAATTGCCTTTCTTCTTTATAGATCGTTTCTATCAAGTACACATTTTATTTTCCACTTCTTCAAGAGTCATTATACGAGAATCTTCTGAGAGTCAAAATTCAAAAAAAACGTATATATTAGGATCTGGTATTTACAACCGTTAAATCTTAGTGAAGGGGGGTATTTTAAATACGCTCTTCAATACAAACCTGAATTATAGCATATGCATTATAAGTACATAACTGGTAGATATGAAAATCTATACAATAAAAGGTGGGCTTGCCAGAATATACAAACCATGTTGATCTTTGGACAGCGTGAAATACCTGACATACTTCTTCAGACATATTCTTTTGTGGGTACGTTTACTGTATACGTGTATATATGCACTACGGATAGGGCCATTCTGTTGACATTGTCTCGCAAATTGAAAAAGTCAACTTAGTTGAACGATCCAGTACTGAATATAAGTGTAAAAGCATATTGACTCTCCTGCAGGAGATGTAAATTCCAGGTTGTAATGAGATTAAGTGTGAAAACATCAAGTGGATAATTTATTCAGATTTAAACAAACTCCCGGTCGAATGACCCTGAAATGTATGCACATACTGAATCCCAAAAGGTGGACCTTATTGACTCTACCTAAACAGGCTTCAGCAAAATTGTGTTTGATCATACAAGTCAATTGTGCCTTGAACAAGTTCTGCTGAAAATAAGAGAGATCACTGCGTAGATCATAAGAATGGGAAACTGGGAGAAAGAACGTGATGTAGCATACAGAGATGACTAAGAGAGGACTGTAGAATGGAAGAATGCGAAATAGAAACACTTGAACTAGAGCGACGGGAATTTAAGAGAAGTACGGGAGAAAGAAAAAGAGAGTGGGGTGGTCCTTAGGGGAGAAACACAGACAAGGAGGCGAATCTGAGATGGTGGTAGGGGCTCTTTTGTTCTGGGTCCTTGAGTTAAAATTCTAAAATAGCCGACACCTTA
The DNA here is from genome assembly GCA_947462335.1 of Harmothoe impar. Classification (NCBI taxonomy): domain Eukaryota; kingdom Metazoa; phylum Annelida; class Polychaeta; order Phyllodocida; family Polynoidae; genus Harmothoe; species Harmothoe impar. The sequence continues at coordinate 28,264,991 of OX381720.1, forward strand.
AGTTTCCCACCTGTAACCTCCTCCTGTCCATCACTACCCTGTCCACCCTGAGGCAGGTGTCAAAGTTACCTGGTCACAGGTAGGCACCAATTGTCATAGGCCATTCACACATCTACAGCCCCCTATGATTCCCTATGGTGTCTGCAGTCTTAGATTTAAATGTCCAAGTAGGGAAGGAGAACACCTCCAGCCCCTACCAGCATGGGGTCTCCAGTAAGGCGACCCTCCTGCCGCCTACTGGCAGGTTCCTGTAGCAGAGACAATGGTTAAGGGATGGGGTCAGGATTGGGGGTCCTTACCTCATATATCACTGTCTACTATAACCCCTTAGGAGCCTATACATAAGCCCTTTAAGTCTGGGGTTTAAACTGGACATCCTCCATACCCACACAGTGTAATCACCTTAACTTACAACCAATTGAGTAAAGCACCTATTATCGCCCAAACAATTGGACACAGGGAGGTGTGGGATTACTATTGTCAGGTGGTGTACTGTCCTAAGCTATGGGGGATGAAGGGGAATGATTAAATGATGGTGTTTGTAATTGTATGGAATTAATGGAACCCCTACTGTTCTAAAGGTGTAAAATAATACCTTTTATAATTATATTAGACAAGGGATGATGGCATGAACCCCCACATACCCCTATGCCCCCCTCCCGCCTTTAGTTTTCTTGCTACGGGGCAGTTGTGTTAACATTGATTTAAGAATCAGCGGGGAATGAGGCCTCGGGCATGTCACATACCGACTATACACGTGACATTCCCACTTAATACCCCTCTGCTAAAAAAGGGGGCTTGTTCCGTGAAAATATTGGCACAAACCCAGCAACAACTCCCTAACAAAAACATGCTTCTACTCTAATCTACCTCCAAGATCTGCTAAGCCCCCTATTCACTGGTTAAGGTAGGCGTAAGAATTGCAGGATCTAGCATACGAGATCTTCACCCAAAACCCGCCCTTCAATATTTGGACAGCTTTTGGGGCGGGGATTCGCGAGGTTTAGCATGGCAGAGTCGACGATAAAAGGGGAAAACAAAGGTATAGAGAATGGAAGCCCCATGCAAAGCCTAAAACAACGCCCTAACTGTCATGGGAGCTAGACAGGCAGCTGTTGACACCCAATTGTCTAATTATTGACACTGACTAAATGGACTTCCTGTTTATAGTTTAGGACGGACTTTAGAACGGGCAGACGACATTCAGATTTTGATAGCATATAATACATTCCTTATAGAAAAGGTGGCGGGAAATACGAAATTGAATCCTAAAATTGCTTTAGACTCTGCAACGGCTGAGAATAAACGTATAGTGTAGCTGTTCTTTGTGATAATGTTATGTCACGTTGTAATGTGAGAGTATAAGGAGACAGACAGGGTTTAAGCCGGGTTTAGGAGGACACAGTGGGAATACCTCTCCACCATCTGTCTACCTCCCCCATGCTACTTTAATACCACTCTAGGGCCATCAGGTACCCTCTCCAGTGGGATGGAGATAAACAGCATCAAAGGGAAACTTTCTATAAGTTACAACAGGGAAACTGATATCAACACAGACTTAATCAAATATGCAAAATGTCCATGGTTTATAACAAGTTTATTAGAGGAAGTTGGGCAATTTGAATCATGTGTGGATGGTCACATAATTGGTGTGAAAGTTGTTTGTGGGTTGGAGGAGGCAATATACGTGTGTACCTGGCTATTATATTGTCAGACGACTTTCTGCCCTAACCGCTAACTGCCGTTTCCCTAGCAAATGCACCTGGCCCTCCAGCCCCCAACCACTATCCACCTAAACCCACTCTCGGCGCTGTTGTAACCATAGAGAGGGATAATAATTGGGAGTTTTAGTCCAGGAGGAGGACCCCCTTAGCATACAGGTGCCTCCTATGAGGACCACCTTGGACACCCAATACCCTGGAGCTCTGTCCTATTTGACGTGGTCAACCCCAAAACCTCCAGGTACAAGGTCAATTCCGGTCAAACCTACCGACTTTTATGTCCTTTTCATAACCAGTGACCAGTGACAACGCTGTTGTTGGGAAAAGCTCAGATGTCCTTTCAATCTCTTCCATTGAATCTCCCCTATCTGTTCTTTTGATGTTGGGATGGGAGAATGTATGACTTGATAGCGCATCTTGGTGAGGGTACATCAAAGTCAGTCTGATATCTGTCAGGTGTTCCTCTTATCTAGCTTTATCTATGGACTCCACCTTGTGAACTGTATAGGGCACACGCCCCGTATCTTGGCTCTCTAGCTTTGCGGAAAATGTTGAAAATAATGAAATAAATATTATTATTCACGTTCATAATAATGATATTTTTTTTTTGAGTGCAGGACTAACACAGAACAATGCTATATCATGTTTTTCAGCTAACTTTTACTTCCAAACATAAGGGACAACATTGGCTCTTTCTTATAATACATATTGACGGCTTTTTCGCATTTCCGCAGCTTAAGTTGCCATCCTACTCCAGATGGTTGCCATTATTGTATCTTTTGTGTAGGCTGCTCTCGAAAACAATTAAGATGCATACTAAAGTATATATCTCAATTTCTGGGCGCTCTCCATGCTTCACTGCCCCGACAGGCTGTGCAGCTGGACATCTCCCAATGTCCACCCATCACCATGGGCTGGCTAACTGGACAGTTGGTGTGTATCTCCTCTCTATTGCCACCTGTCTAATCCACTGGAAAACTTTACTAAACAAAGTAAACAAAACCCCACACTTGGTATTCACTGAGTGTCTATGACACTGAGCTGATGACGCTTTGTGGCCTTCACTATGTACACGCGTACTGATGGTCAGTCCCATATAGCACTGTAACTGGTGAACCCATGTGGGCCGCCATCTTGTCCCCCGATAAGCCACTAGTTGACGAATTGACCCCCAGTGAAGTTCCCAGTTCGCACATAATATCACATTGTAGGCTTATTCTAAATATGGGGAACATGGGAATATAGTCTATTTGAACCAGCGAACAAATCAACCCTATTTTAGTTCAATTCCCTGTCGCAGCTATGGCTACCATGGCGCTGCATTCGTTACATCCCTATATTTGATGGGAGGTGGGATGGGGGGGGGGGCGATCGCCTGGTGGGGACTTTCACTTACGGGCTCTTGAGCATCTGCGGACCCCAGATGCCACCTAGACGTGCCAGGGTCAACCCTTCTTATCAAATATTAAAATAAAGTATAACCGTAAATTCCCGCGTATAACCCGCATCTCGCGTATAACCCGCACCCCCAAGTTACGAGAATCCTATATCCCGTTTCTGGGTTTGAAAACTTCTATTTTAGTACTGTTCTATAGTAATAAAAACCCTCGTATAACCCGCACCCTATATAGGCATGTTTGGTATCAAATGAAAGCTGAGGTTGATTCGCGTACAACCCGCGGGTAGTACGCGGGAATTTACAGTAATAACTTAAATTCCGGTCAGCTGGTAAACCTACCATGGATTCTCTAACGGCCAAATTGGATAATGGGGAAAACGTGCACAAACAGAAGGTGCTATAAGTTTGCTTTTGTAAATACCATTGCAATAGGACTACTGTATATTCGGATACACACAGAAAACGAATGCTTCTCCGTGTCCAAATATGCACATTATGCTGTTCTTACTGCACACTATACCAACTGATGATATCATTTCCTTTCTCTAGAGTGCCATTATTTTGTCTACCCATTATAATTAATAGGAGGCTCAGTAAGTTAAAGGAGAGTTTATAAGCGGGATTCGGCTATAGGTTCTGTGCGTGTATGTGTGTGTGTGCGTGTGGCCGGGGGGCAGGGTGGGCGTGGTTCACCCGTGGTCTCTACACACGCTCATACCCCCAACCTTTGACGGTTAGAATACCTAGTGTTAAAGACGACAATAGGAAAACCCACCTCCCCCTCACCCCTATACCACGACATGGGGACCCTGTCCCTCCCTGTACCTAGCAATGTGTGCAAAATTAAGGCCGAATTACAGGGCACCATGGAACAGGGTGATTACACAGTTGGGTGAAAATGCTAGATATAAGTGACATGGGGGTGATGGTGTGGGTAAGTGGTTGGGGGAGGGGAGCTTGTATGCCGCTATGGCTGTGTGTTTGGGATGCATTGTCTGTTATGTATCTGTGTATTCTGCTACTTTGAATGTTTGAGTTTTGGGGTTGGGTGTCTCTGGTAAAACAAATATGTACCGATAAATTGTACAGTTCAATACAATGCAAGAACGTTTTGATTTAAATGTCATGTATGACGTGATCAACCATATTTGATTTCCAATATACATGGTGTTATGCAAAGGGACATTTTTCAATGTTTTCCCGATTTACAGTGCAAAATGTCTTTTTCAAAAGTTAAGGTGAAAACATTAATAGTATTCCAAAATATAAGCACCAAGTCCATGCATGCACTGGAATAAACCAAAAGAAATGTCAAAATGATATTGGCACCAACCAGTAATGGCTGCTAGAATTTATTGGAAATGCTGCCTTAGCCAAAAACTAAAGCTGCATCTACTCTTTGATTAAATAGAGAGAATAAGTTATTTGATATTTTTATGGGCAAAATAAATCTAGAAAAACACTGCCAACCCATGGATGCAAGTAGTAGGGGTTAACCATGAAACTTCAAAGGTTGGCGTTCACGGTTGGCTACCTGTGAGGTTATGCCCCGTCAGATCATTGTTACCACCATAAATCGGTAACCTTCACCTTGGACGACACACGGAGCATCCCCTCAAGGTGTAAACCTGGCGTCTCATGGTGGCCTTTTCTACCTCCGACGTGTAAGATGTCCACCAGCAGAGGTGGGCGGTCTATAGGGAGCTAGCAGGTCAACTACAGTGACATGGTGGAAGCAGCAACTGTAAAGAATGGTATATAGACGCATGCTGTGGATCCCAAAGTCTAGTACCTCACTCATATACTACTCTCGAAAGTAAGCTACCAGTCAGCAGGAAACAGTGGCGCCCCTGAGGAGACAAGATGGCGATGGGGGACAAGATGGCGGCCTCCATAACTCTGAGCAATTATTCCCCTATACAGCTGTACTCTCACCTGCCCGGGGATGATCAGATACCAGGTTGTTCAGTGACATTGTCTGACTGAGACAGTCCACCCGTTGTGACATGGCCACTCACCCTGAACCCACCCATACAGGGAGGATGGGAGACAAGGGGTTAGAGAGGGGGAGGGATGTAAGGGGTTTGGGTTACGTGTTTATCTTCACGGAAGGTAAGGTAAGATGCAGACGTGATTTCTGCCGTGATTTAACACGGATGGCTTTATTCCTCCGAGGTATTTTTAGCCAGGAATTTCCAATCAGTTGCAGAGTTGCATTGTGACACTTCTGGTATGAGGACAATAAAATCTTAGCTAAAGATAGACACATGTATCTCTTAAAGTAAAATTGTGGGAAGGAGGGAGATAGTGAATCCCGTAGTGAATCTCCCTAGAAATCTGGTGGCAAGGTATTTTACAGATAATCTGATCCACCAAAATGAATCTAAACCTGGATTCTCGCCATTTTGATTACAAGAGAGTTACATAACTATGCATTCCTGTTCTGCTAGAGATAGTGAATAATACTAGTCTGATCCCTCATAACATATCATACAAAGTTAATTTAAAAACTGTTTAGTATTATGTGAGCTTGCAGAATTGTCCTCAGAATCGCTTGGTCTCATCCTATGTAGAAGGATCGACTGCACATTTTAATCCCTTTTGTAGTAGGATGATATACATCAATACTATTTTCCCACAACAAGGTTACAGGTCAATAATAGTACAATACGCGTACACACATATAAAACGGCCTACTGTATAAAGTCAGCATATGGCCATCAATGATAAGTACTATACTATCAATACTGTATACAGGGATGATCAGGGGTGTAGGGTATTGGGGTATATGGTGGGGGTGGTGGGAGTTGACTAACAGTGACACGTAATATTCTTACATTTGGATTGATGTTCTCCCGGTACTGCTGTTTATTCACGCACGTAATATTCTTACAGTCAAAATAGTGAATAGGGAATATCTTATATCTGACTTTAAGAATGAAAAAGGCCAATTACGAGTCATTTAGGCATATAGAGCCATATTCATAAGTTTGACAGCTGTTATACTTATCATGACAGATCTCGTAAATAACAAAACTGGAACAGTGTGTGAGTATGGGCATCTGTGTTTGAAATGAACCTTTTCCCTTGTGACTACTGTTTACACATTTTGTCACATGAATACAATCTACATAACACCTGCTTCATTTCTGGGAGTTTTAACATTTTTTCTTCCTCACTGAGTACATCTATAGTGTGTATAAAATGTTGACTATGTAGCCAGCTGCAACTGTGGGAACTGCCTTCTGTGTATACCACTCACCCACCTAACCCCAGATCTAGGTTACTATATTTTATCACATTGTGAGTGTCCCAGAAGTGGATAAAAGTGAATAAAGTGCCCCTACCCCCAATTATGCCAGATGTCAATGCTTGACTCAGAATGGCAGCGGATCTCCCCATTACCTGGTTGTGTGTTGCGTGACATCTGACTCAGACAGCCAATTTGGCATGGAAACGTGCAGTATATATAGTTCTGATGGATCATATTTATATAAACGTTTCTGGTCTGAGTGTTCTGTTTGTTTCCACTATGCAGTCAAACATCCGGCATTTATATCTACAAGAAGAGGTAAAGGTACAGTTAACCATCCAAAGGGTTGGCACCAATACCATCATGCAAAATTCATTTAACAAAATAAGCGAACATTATCTGGTATATAATAAGCAGGCAGCACCAATTCTAGGTTCAGTTTTTGCAGTGGAGAGGAATAAAATAATTTATTGTTTAGGCAACATGCACGCACATTGCCAACGGTTCTAAAGTACTCCTAATTAGAAATGACAGGAATAAACATCGCCTCTTGACAATATCTTGAGATGCCACTAAGGACACTTTAACTTTACCCCAGAACACATCTCGCTCATCCAGGTATAGTTCAATTGTACATACATCCCACTGTGGAGTACCTTGAAGTTTTATAGGAATAAAAGTATTGTTAATTTTCTCTTTTCCAACTTTCCCCTCTCATTAAAGCATGACTCAGTACTCACGTGGCTGTTGTCATGTTCCTCCAGGTGCTGGTTATCCTGGTCCTGGTAGCAGTAGGGCTTGTACCACTGGTCTCCTCCAGTACCCTCCCTACCGTACTCACTGCTCACTGCACTACTAGCTGTAGACTCCTGGCAGTCCTTAACACTGTCCCTGACTGACTGCCTCCCCTCCAGGGCCGACTGTCTGTCCAGCAGGGTAGCAGCCTGCCTCCCCAGCACCTCCTCCAGGCTGGGAGTCCTCCTGTGGTGGCTGAGGTGCAGCTGGGGATGGGGGTGGGGGTGGTTAAAGGCTCCCTCCATGGTGAATGGGGGTATGTAGAGTGTTAATAAAGTCACCCCCTATAGTAAACTATAGGTGTGCAATGACTTCTGAAATGGAGTGGTGGGTTCTAGGTTGGTTTCGGTGTCTTTCTACTGTTCCATAGGTAGTTTGAATGGGATTGGAACCTGCACTAAGCCTCACAGGGATAGCTCAGTGAAGGGATAGTCCAAAATGATAAAGGTAGTCCCTGTATTGGTAGTAACACACATACACTAAGGCCACCTGGCGGATGAATCCTGCAACACCAGGTGGGGAGAGACGCAGGTAGGTGTTGTCCACTGGGCGTCTGGAGGCCGACTGACTGAGGACTGGAGTCAGGACTGCAGCTACCTGGCTGCAATTAGCCAGTCCCCTTGTGGGAGGGGAGGGGTGGTGGGGAGGGGGCTGGGGGCTGGGCCACGTGCGGTGGGATATGGAGGGTAGAATTAAAGGGGTAGAGGGGAGATGGGAGGTCAGAGGTGGAGTTGTATAGAAGGGCTGGCGGTTAGGGGAAAGGTAAAGCCTTGAGGGGAGGGTGGGGTGGGTGCAAACTTTAAAGAAAGAAGAACAGGTGGATTTGGATGGCTTTACAAAAGAAAGAATCAATTCTCTCTAACTGTGATGTCTTTTCTATTCTTCAGCTTTCTCTGATTCAACACAGTCAGTGTGCCCACTGGAGTGCAATGCATTAGGGAAGAGATAGCATCTCTGAGCTTCAATCGCTCTTAGGAAAAGCTTGACTATAGTTGTGCAAACTGAGAGTACAGCATGAATTCACATCTGGTATGAAATAAGTTTGGGCTAGAAACTAAACTCCCCACATTGTAACTTTTTTTAAAATGATTTTAGTCATAATTATTGGACTTCTCTCATTACATTTCAACATGAAGATGGAAAATGACATTGTATCAAATGAACAGCTGATCTCGGCAAATAATTCAAATTGAGGCAAATCTAAACGGTTACAGCAGTTTTAGTTCTGTTAAGAAACTTTATTTTGGCTGGGTGTAAATTTGCCTGGAATCTTTAGTAGGGGTACAACGTATTACATAGACTAGACCTAGATAGGCAGTAGATAAGGGGAGGCTGTGACCACCTGGTGTTGGGAGATAGCCACACCCCAGGTAGTAACTCTCTATGTACCCAGCAGGGACCAACCAGGTGTGTCTGCACCTACCTATACAGCTACCAGTGGGATGTCACACCTTGCCACCTCCCACTGACACCTCCCTGACACTGACTGACAGCTATACACTATAGGCAGAGTCACACATCACACTGTCTGTCAATGCTATATCTAAAATTAAGGCATTTAGCCACTGTGTGGTATAAGTGGTGTTAGGAATTTGTGGGTAGAAATAATTATGTGTGTTAACTTCAAAAGGTGTTACTGCACAACCACGACCCCTTAGGCACATAGAATCACAACAACTGATCAGAGCATGTAAGAACTTGAAGTATTTTATCGTAAAGAATAACGCACAAACGATGGAAGGTTTCTTTAAGAAAAAGCACACTGCACATAACAGGGCCTATTCCCCGCCCCTCATCTGCTGAATATCTAGATGCTTCCAACAAAGAGAAAGATAAGTTGGGGGTTCTTTGGTGAGGCATTATGTTTGCTGTGTAGTTTTTTAATAAAACATCGTAACTTCTCTTGTCTCTTTGTCCCTTGTGAGACAACTTACCCTCAAACATGCTCCCTATTATCTACATAAACCTATCCTGCAGCAACCCCATCCACCAGCACCACATCGTCTTAACCCTCTAAGGACCGCATACTAGTTTCATGTGTTATGCCCCTTCTCATCATGATGCATGCATTCAGACCTGGTGAGTTTACTCACCAGAGCTGCATTTATGCATGATCAGATGATGTCGACCCTGTAGGCTATACACATTACTGCACTACCTGTAGGCTAAAGTGAAAAGTGGACGGCAGGACTTGGAGTAATAAAATATATTTATTATTATAAGATTACATACCGGTAATAAGTATATTTGATTTGTACATGATATGCGGTATGAGGATTGATGAATGAGACATACAAGTATGAGTATAAGAACAACACATTATGTAAGTTGAATGTGCGTTTGGGAATAAAATATAAATAAGTGATATACATGGAAACATGATATTGTACATAGACGTTTTATATAACTATTGAAATATTGATATTGTAGGAGTGGGTGGGCGGGAACAAATTGTAAAGGTAGTGGAGTGTACGGTGACGGAGAGGAGAATGGACGATGGACGGCGGGCTGAGGCCTGAGGTGGACGTTTTGTGGTAGGAGTGTGGTAATTAGTACACAGGTATGTGTACAGGTGGGGTGGTTGTATGGAGGAGGATTTAACCGCCAGGTGGCAGCAATGACCACTCCTGACCGCATAACACGTTCATGAGCAACCCATTACTGCACTACCTGTAGGCTAAAGTGAAAAGTGGACGGCAGGACTTGGAGTAATAAAATATATTTATTATTATAAGATTACATACCGGTAATAAGTATATTTGATTTGTACATGATATGCGGTATGAGGATTGATGAATGAGACATACAAGTATGAGTATAAGAACAACACATTATGTAAGTTGAATGTGCGTTTGGGAATAAAATATAAATAAGTGCCAAGCCTGCAAGGTGTATGAGGAGTGGGTGGGTGGGAACATGTGAATATGCGAGTGATTGTAAAATAGAGATTATAAATCAACATTGTTGATGATTTTCATTGAACAGTTCATTTTGAATGCAGAGAGTTGATCAGTTTCTTGTTGACTGATTTATTGGCATTGGTTGAGATGTAAACACGGTGTGCATTTGATCGCCAGCCGCCATAGCGCTGGACGTCTAGTTCACTTGCCCCGGCCTTGAAGGCCTCTGTAGCTGCTGACTTCCTGAGGCCGTGTAGCGTGTAGGCTTTTAGTGATAGGCCCAAGTCCAGTAGCCCTTTCTCCCAGTGTTTGCGTATTTCTGATGTAGGGATTGGCTGTTTGTCCGCAAACATGAACAGTGGGTCTGTGGGGCATTGTGACGGTGTGTCCATGCACATCTGCAGGAGTGCAGTCACCACGCAGAGTTCTGGGATGGGGGCTGGTGACAATGTGATGAGCCTGCCTTCTCCAGTTTTCTGTAGTGTCTTTCCTGACTTGATTTGGATCTGCACGTCCTTGCCTATAAACTGCATGCCACCTCTTGTGAGGTGGTATATACTTCGGAACCTCTTTTTGGACGGCGGTGTGACTTCCCCGGGTCTCAGTGCGGCATAATACTGGACCAGGAGTGCAGCTCTCACCGCATTGTTCAGTGCTGAGCCCGCCAGGCGGATCACAATGGGCCTCAGCACGTCCATGGGGACGGTTTTCTTGACTTTTGGCGTGTAGGATTTGTCCCTGTTGATGGCCTCCATTGCCCTGGTAATCCTCATATGTGACATGGGATACATCTCTCCCGTCACCAGTGACACGTGCACTCTGGCTTGGGACAGATAGTTCCTGATTGTTGATGGCGCCCTGATGTGCTCTGTAAGGTACTCCAGGTAGGTGCACACTGTCGAGAAGTGGGGGAGGTGTGGGTCGAGTTTCACCCACCACATGAAGGCCAGGTATGTGCCCACGCCTGTGATGCTGTTTTTGACCGTGCCTGGTGCCCTGGCCTTGTGCTGGCGTCCTGATGCCCGTGCCTGCAGAGAGGTGAGTGCCGGATCTGCAAAACAGTTTTGATGGCATTTGGTCAAGAATGTCGGTACAAGGTTTGGCTGGCAACAGACTGTTATTGATGACTAAATCATGAGTGGCTTTGAGGTGGGTGTGACTCAGGTGTGATCTGCTAAGGGTATCGGCCACCTGATTGTCTACCCCCGGTACATGTACATACGAAATTGACAAGTCGAGCTTAGCCTGGATGAGCCAGGTTTTCCTGGCCGCATCAAGGAGTACACTGTTCCTGCCCCTGCCTGTAGTGAAGACAGCCACTGCCCCCTCATTGTCACAATGCACTTTGACATGCTGCCCTCTGTTACTCTCATTCATAAATGTGGCTAGAGCTATGGCGACATTTGCTGCTTCAAGCTCTGTAATACAATTGACTGGGTCCTCCACTGGGCAGACTTGTTTCCAGTATGCATGCTGGCCGTCTGTGCCCCCTATACCGGACAGACATGCATCAACGTAGAGTTGTGTGTGGACTAGGTGACGGGGGATCATTGCTACACCATTCCACCCTCTACAGAAATCTAAGAACCACCTGAGGTCGCTGCGCATTTCACTGTTTATGTTGATATAGAAATGCCTCATGCTGCGCAGGGCCTCAAGCAGCTTGCTGACAAATAACCGCGCTGGGCGGACACACTTAGCCACATGGAGTAGCCTGCCCAGCAACGACTGCAGTGTCTTTTTGGTTATTGACCTCTTTGTGATGACCTTACCCACCTGGTCGAGTGTTTGTGATAGTTTGTCCTGTGGGACGGCCAAGGTCATATTGTTTGTGTTGACATCGACGCCCAGCCATCTAACGACGTGCGATGGTGGCTGCGCCTTCTCTGCAGCTTCCGGCAGACCCAGCTCGGCGAGCAGCTCCTTTGCTCTGTTGTAATGTAGGTCAGCCAGCTGCCTGTTGGATGAAATAAGTATCAGGTCATCCAAATATATATGACATTTGATACCCTCGGATCTAAGAATGTTTATGATTGCTGTAGCTATTCTCTGCATACTGGCACTACTGCACCTGGCGCCGAAGGGCATTGTAGTGTCGCAGAAGAACTTCCCCTCCCACTCCATGCCCAGCAAAGGCCAGTCTAGAGGGTCCGAGGAGAAGTTCTTGTATGCCCTTTTTACGTCGGCTGTGCTGAGGTAGCAGTCAGTACCCATATCTACAATGTCTGCCACCAGTGAATCTACAGTTGGAAGTGCATGACGCCTAAGTTGACCTGCGACAGTGTTTTTTAGTATGTAAGCATTGACAGATGATTTACGTGGAAAGGTCATGTCTATTATTACCCGCCTCTCAGTGGTGTCCCTTTTATCACGTGAGTGGTGACACGTGCATCCAGGGTTCAAATGGTGGTGAGTCGCATGGTCCTATAAGGCAGCCATGGGACAACTCTTTGTTTATAAACTCACTCACACTGGCCTTGTGGTCGGTAGCACTGGTGTGGTTGGGTACCCCGGAGGTGTCAGATACGGGCCCCATATACCCCATGGGGAACCCGTACTTGATATAATCTATGAGGTCGGGGTCATCAGTGTTTTGAGCCAGGTACCTTTCCCATGCCGGAATGTTGAGCTTGGTTGGGAGAGGAACTCGAGCTGAGATGGCATTTGGAACCCCTGTGGCTTTTACTTTGTGGTATATGTGTGCCCACCCATCGCCCACCCCGTTCACCATAGTGGGCCATGTGTGGCGGCGGTGTGTGGCAAAGTGGGAGGGAGACATGTCATTTATAACTGAATGATCGTCTTTTTCACAAGCTGAGCGTATAATACTGAAGTCAATGTTCATACCTGAGCCACAAGTGCTTATAGTTGGCTGTGGTTGAGCGTTGCATGCGAGGGGCGGTGTTGTTGACGGGGCCGGGCCGTGCTCTGGCCCTGTTGGCGGGGAGGACAGCCGCCCAGCCGGGCTGGCAGCGGGCGGAGCGGTCGGTCCGGCCGGCGAGGAGACGCCATGTGCACCGATCCCGTCTTTGCTCCTGTCCTGGCGTGTGGCCGACAGCATCCCGCGTCTGTTCCACGGGGCTGCTGACGATAATTCATCCAATAATGGCTCATTTAAAGCATATTCATCTCCGAATAACTCACTCGTGTTGAAATGCTGGGCGCCGCCATCTTGCTTCACGGCCAACGTCTCGGGTGGCGCGAGAGGCCGCAGTCGACCAATCAGCGGGCGCCACGGAGTGACGTCATCGTGAGGCGTGTTTACAAAGCGGCCACGTGGGCTGGCGACCACGTGCGTTTGTTGTGACCACACGTTGACGCGATGTGTGGGCGCTGGTGTTTCGTATACAAACAGACCAGCGCCCCGCTCTAGTTTTTTGGTGGCTGCTGTGTGGATGGATGGTACACATGTGCCGATACAGACCCACGGGTGCCATTTTGTGCTGATGGCTGATGTGTGTGGGTAGAATCGAACATTTTGTTGTTGCATGCTATAATGTTGTGTGGGAGCTGCTTTCCCTTACCAAAACAAAATGCACACGAGTGTAAGAGCTTGACTCCCTGCTGGTCATGGTGGGCAGAGTGCTTACAACCCTTTACACTATTAAAGTCTGGGCATGTGACAACCACTTTGGTCCCGCTGGAGGAGCCGCCGTGGGAGGATGCCGACGCACTGGCCACTTCCCGCCCATGGCTGTGGCTATCAGACTTGGAGAAAGACAGCCTGAATCTCTCATTCTGAATGAGTTGGTACTCTTTCCATGCCAACTTCTTTATCTCAACCTGGTCGAATATGAACTGTGACCAAGCCATGACATTTTTCCACGGCCGGGTGAGAGAGTCAGTGGACACTTCATGTAGGTGCTTGTGCATGAAAGGGTAGTCTGCTGCTTCAAATGCAGGTGGGAAGTTGAGTAGGGCTATCAGTGCGTTTATATATTCCCCACTCTTCATGTCAGACCTAATGTCCAATTTTTGCTTGAGGGTGCGGGCCCCTTCCCTCTCAACAAACATATATGGTTTCCCAATGAGACGGTCAGCAAAAATGTCACATATGAATGGGTTCTTACCAGATGACTTGAGGTGAGTCATCTCCTCCTTCATGATGTTGGCGTCGATGAAGCCATGCATGTTGGCCATGGCCTTCAGCTCGCCCGGCGGTGGTAGAACTTGGTGGGTGGACCGAGCCCGGCCGGCCATTGGTGCATCGGTCGGCTGGGCCACAATGGAGGTGGCCGGTGTGTAGCCGTCGTGGCAGCCCGCCGCCGGTGTAGTAGGGACTGCTGCGGGACTCTGGTCTGCGGACATGGCGGCTTTTACCAAAATGGCGAGCTGCTGTGTCACGCCCTCCATGGTGTCTTTTACACCTTTAATGTCACTTCTCATGGTATTTACCTCGGACTCAAGGTTATCCAGCCTGTATGCTGACGATGCTGTACTGCCGTTGGCACTGCCGGCTACCGACGACGGGCGGCGGGAGCGCTGGCTCTCTCCTGCTGTGTGGTAGGTGCGGGAGGACCGAGCCGTGGAGTGCCTTGACCGGCCGCCATTACTGTGGCGGCTGGCCGAGCTGGGTGCCGACGACGGGGCCCTGTCCACTGTCCTGAATGACACATCCTGATCCGTAGACGCCGACTGGTTACTTTGCACCCAGTCTGACGTTCTACTGGAACTGGAGGCATCAGAGACAGAAGGCAGTGGGACGGTGGACCGTGACGCCGCCGACCTGGAGCTGCGGGTGGTGACTCTTGACGACGTCGACCCTGCCCTGGAGCGTGTCCGTGGCGGTTCCGCCATTGGGCTGGTATCCTCCTCCCGTATACTAGTACACTGTTACTAAAATTATAAGCGCGTGACACTTACAATTGATGAGTGATGATTAAAAGTCTTATAGACGGTGCGCCAAGGTGTATACGTGCAGAGAACAAATTGTAAAGGTAGTGGAGTGTACGGTGACGGAGAGGAGAATGGACGATGGACGGCGGGCTGAGGCCTGAGGTGGACGTTTTGTGGTAGGAGTGTGGTAATTAGTACACAGGTATGTGTACAGGTGGGGTGGTTGTATGGAGGAGGATTTAACCGCCAGGTGGCAGCAATGACCACTCCTGACCGCATAACACGTTCATGAGCAACCCATTATGCGTGAATGCAGCTCTCGCGACCGCGGGTATCTAGTACTCGCCAGGGATGCATTCCTGTATCATGACAAAGTGCACATCATATTAAAGCACTATGCTACCCTTAAAGGATTAACAATGTGCACACATGCAGTGCACTGTCCATGTGCACATCTTCAACTAGCTGTATGACCCTGCCCCTTGTAGAGCTGTCACTAAGAGTCTTACAGGTGGGTCCCTCCACGAGTGGGCACATTGCTATACCCAACCACCCCTCTACCTGCATGTCCATGCCAACCTGGACATACCTGGGAGCTTGTGCAGATATAGCCACATTCCACAGGGCATTATTCTGAAGACTTCAAAATGGAGAGCTTAAATGGTCACTGAAATGCATATCATGTATAATGTTGTAGTACAGTCAATCCTCACATTAATTTTACTACCTGGAATCCCTCACTTCCTGAATGGTTGATATATATACCTAGGACGGTTCATTTAACTTTTGCCTTATAAACCATGCAGCATAAAAAAGGCCGACTCTGAAACTCGTTGAAGACAATGTTTCATGAAGTATGACGGGCTTCCCAAAACAATTATATCTCTGTGGTCCCCATATGTTCAAATGACTGAACTATTTAAGTTCCAACAATAAAAATTACAGAGAACTGTGGTGGAATCCATCCATTATATTTAGAGCTAAGGCGACAGGGTAAGGTTAGACGGGTGGGGAGAGGGGGAGACGGCATGGCATGCCAAGATGTACAAGGTTGTGAGACATGCTTAAAATGAGACAGACGTGCAAGCTGGCTGCACGCTCTGCTGGATCCTGTAAAAGGAAGAAGATTGGACAGGAGACGCGTGCCGTGGTGCCCGGATGTGGGACCCTTATGGCCACCAGGGGGCGCGTGGGGTGTGTCGTGGGGGCAGGTTTTGTAGAAAGGTGGTATTTAAATGAAGTGAGGTTGGGAGGGGTAGTTAGCTTCGCCTTATTTATATAACCATTATAGAGGGAGGATATAATAAGGGAAGGAGGCCATATTGTATCTCATGGAGGGGCAAGTACTTGCATAGATAAGATCTATATAATAACATGGGAACAGAATGTATGTAAAAAAAGGGTAAGAAAGAAAAACAGAAAGAAATTCCGGATAGTGGTGGAAGAAATAACAGAAGGTTATCATAAATATATATTTTAGAGGTTTCCTCTCTCAGATGACTTAATTCTGAAGAATCAATTACACTTTCATCTACTTTTGAGGCAAATTCAAACGTTGACAAATATCCATCTAATACCTACTTGATATGTGTTTTTCCCCCACTTATATAGTATATAGATAATACACAATGGTCGTTCCCCGGTGCAGCTTCTGTGCAGCTGTCCTGTTATTACACCAACCTGTTGTCTACACCTGTTGGTATTTACATATGTACATGTAGTGGTACTCTACCAGGTGTATAGGCCAACAGATTAGGCAGATGGTCCCCGAGATGGTCCCCAAGTACTGCATTGGGGGTTATTATGGACGGTAAGGATGGAACTCCTAATCATGGATTCCACCAAGGACTATGACAATGTAGTCCTATGGTATATGGTGCCATATGTGCATAAGAACATTTCACCATTTAATTGGGGGGGGGGGCAGACTTGCTCTCTCGCTAAAAAAAAAAGTATGATATGATCAGATGGTGAAAAGTAGCATCAAATCATGGAATGAAAAAGTTATAGATATAGGCTGCTGTGTGTGTCATCGTGGGTGGGAGGTAGTATCGGCCCTGGATGACCCTGGGTGGATGGGAGTGGCTAGGTAAACTATCCTATTATGTTGGACAAAGGGGAAGGAAGACTAATTGTCTACTACTCAGGGGTGAAAGTACACTGCGAAATTATCTATTTTTATTGTCATCAATACTTTGGCGCTATATACTTGGGAACATTACGCACAAGGACAATGGAGAACAAAGAAAATAATGTACATCTTTTAGATTTTAATTGCAAAGGAGCTTTTTGTTCTACAATTTGCAACTACATACTCTGACCCTCGTTTAACTTTAAAGAGGATAAACGCACAACTTGCAGACCCTAAATTCCTCCAGGCTGTTTTGTAAAATTGCTCAGAAGAGACCAATGGAGAGCTCTCATTATTATGACAGATAATCTGTATTCACTTCATGGCGTATGGCGATAAAACATACATGTATATAACCATATCTAAAGCCACTATTCATGAAAATGGCTTTCTGGCATATTGAATTGTATCATCATCCTGGGGAAAGGTCTACTTCATGATTATTGATATATCAATTGACAACGTTGTTATTTCCCTTCATGGAAAATATCTCAATCCCAAAAAAGTTTTGAGCAGGCGGGGAAAAACGCGCCTCTTGGGGAATTTTTAGTTTGGGTTTTGATCACCAGGAGGCAAGAGGATGGCAAAAGAGTGACAAATAGGCCAGAAATGCTCTAGGGTACATTTCAATGTAGAATATGCTAGTCTTCTTTAAATAATTCCATCTTTGGTCCAGGTGTTCTATATTTGGAATGTAAATGGAATGTTTCCTATTGTAAATTGGCATATATTGCATATTATGGTTGACATGGAAACCATTTTAAATGGGGTATTGGTGGTCCTAATTTTTTATATATTCCATCAGTTATGCAAAATTGAAAGTAGACCTGGGAAATCCGTAAATTCTTGCTTAGAACCCACGGCTGATAGGTACCAATCAGGTTGGCAGTGCAGGTTATAGGAGCAGACCAGATCCCAGGTAGCAAGGGTATATTGGGCCAATGTCGGCAATGATCGACTCCATCGCAATCATTATACCAACCATGGCCCATTCTAGGTAATGCATACATTGGTTCAACATACAAATTACAATGATGGACCACCCTTGGCAATTCCGATAATGGGCCATTGCTGGGTTGACCGCTGCCCCGGAGCTGGTCCATGCTTGATATTGCTGATATTGACCCAGTGTTAGCCCAGTGTTGGAACATTTCAGGGCAATCATATTATTTCTGATCTTGGACCAACATAACTTCTTACTACACTTGTCCAATATTGGCTGTGATCTACACCAGGGGGATTCAATGTTGCGTGAAGAATTTCTTACAGGATGGCTCCTACTTTGCCATCATATTGGGTTATAAATGTGATCCCCAGTGTGCTCTACATGTTTAAAGGTCAGAGGAAGTTCATGGATGAGATTTAACATCTAAAAGTGTTATTTACTGCATGACATCAGTTGGAATTTGTCAAAAGTAACTTGAAGACACCTTATGCGTGGGTAATGGAGAAGTCCTAAATGAGAGTAATACAGTTTGTACGATGTCCAACCATGCAATTTGGGATAGAGATCAAGATGGATTAAAAAGACAGAAATGACTTTTTCTAAACTGATTATACTTGACAGTCATGTCTTAAGTATGCTTTCATATTCGATTATACACATAAAAATAGAATTGGGCCAAAACTCACAGACCATTGGGCCAACATGAAATCAATATCCCTTTCTCTGAGAATGGGCCATTACTGGGCCATCAGTCAAACCAGCGGTGGGCCAATATCAAAATACCAATATTGCCCATTTTTAAGTGGTATATTGGCCCAATCATGGCCCAATGTACTTATGTTACCTGGGGAGTCGGGTGCATCTTATACGCGAGTTTTTGCTACTGTCATACAGTACTAAAGTCACCATAACCAGATCGCTGGTGCGGCTTATATAATCGGTCCAAAGTCGGGGTGCGGCTTACACGCGATTTGGGCTTATACGTGCGAATTTACATAAATTTACCATTTTCAGCTATACATTTCAACTGAGAAGCGATTCTGACAAAACTCACAGACTTAATTTAGCTCATTATTTTATCTTATTTTAAAGGTCCTGACACCATCTTTAATTCTGCTGTAGTATTCTAATCATATTTACAAATTGATTACTTAAATCGGATAGCTGACATGGGAGAGAAGCTGTGTCAGTGCACTGAATGCCGGACTGTCGATCTCTGTACGTAAAATGTGGCGTAGTACCTAGAACATCCTGAACAAAAAAACTCCTGGAATAGTGCAATCTTAAGTAGTAACCCCAGTCAACCCAGACCATTAAAATAGTTCTGAATTAGAATGTATATAAGCTTTCTCACATTCAATTGGTCATAAATTGTAACTGAGAATCACAAAGCGATGTTGCAAAGAAATGGGAAAGTTAACTAAGAAAATAGAATCAATATCATCATTTTACATGACTTACGCAATGGTTAATACTACATTTATAACATCACGGTCTCAAGTGGTTGTCTTCCCCTGAAAATAAAAGAAAAAAAGGGGAAACATATTTGACTCAACAGCAGTTCCAATGTCAAAAGTACTTGGATACTGACATACACCCATCTTTCTGCGGTTAACACTCCCTTCCCTCCAGGCCTCCAGCAAAGTCAAGTTGCTTGCGACACCCCTGTAGGCCTATGTTCCCATGGCGTTTGAACATTTTAACTCTAGTTAAGCCTACACTTACACACCATTATAGAGTATTTTGCACAGATTGCCTACTATGGGCTAGCCTTAGTACAATGTGGACCTTTGTTTCCATAGGTCAGAGGTGAAAGAGGCAAGCTGCACGCAAAACAAAGTGCACCATTCAGACCACCACTTCCTGTACTATCGGGTGGTCCTCGGTATATCTGCCTGTACATGCTTGTACCTGGCTGACAAGGTATGATATATAGACTGGCTGCTTCCTATTGGGCCCTTTGATGGGGGTATGTGGGGGTCAGTGGGAGAGAGAGGAGGGGGTAGTGGAGGCCTTTGATTATTACAGATTCATATTACTTTCCCCTCATGCTATACATGAACCTCACATGATGGTAAAGCTGCTATAGATGTAGTGGCTTTCATCTCGGCCTTGTTTTCCCCACACTTGTCCACACATTACTTCCCATCTCTATAAATTGATGCAAACAAGGTTTGTGAAATGTCTAAATCGATTTCCGTGGTAATTCTATCAGAATAAGGCAAACTCTTGGGGGTTTGGTCTTCCAGAATAGCATGCCCTTTAGAGTCTGGATTTACTGGTAGCAGGTTTTATCTGTATCACTGATTTTACATGAGATAGTGGGTTAGACATATTAGTATTCTTTGTGTGTGGCAGAGGGACAGGTAGTATCATAACCGACTTCATTTGAACCGTTATAAATATAATGTATATAATTATGTCTATAATTATATCAACATGCAATAAGCACAAGTCACTTCATTACAGCTTACAGTGACTTGTGCAATATTCTGGATGTGGACCCCCGGTTGGAAGGGAGTTATGTGACACGCTGGACCCCATTGGCTGCAATAGCTATTCAGTTTTATTTGCCATGAAGATCCAGTGAGAATCATACAAGGAACCAGAAAAATATCTTTCTTATTTAAACTCATAATTACTGCTTCAATTATTCTTGAGAAAGGGCGGTGTTTCCTAGCGAATATCACCTTATACTATCACCACTTGTCCGCCAAAGTTAGTACTATACATGCAGGTTAAAGTTATACCCCTTCACAATGTACATCACCATCATCCCATCAACCTGTAGTATACCCATCTGCCTATAGTTACACCCCAGCATGAAACTTCAAAGGTGCTACGTGTATAGCACCCCACCCCTTTTCTACTCAGGTAAACACAGGTACATAATCAACTCACCTTGTCTGTCCATGGTGTCCATCTTGGAGATGCAGGGTGGTGGGCAGTGGGCATGTGTAGGCTTATGCAGGTAGGGGAGGGGCCAGGAGGGCTACCCCTGTATTTACAGGTAGATGCCTATGTTTGCACACCTCCAATCATCCCATGAGGTAACACCCCTTTCTCACCTGCCTGCCTCCAGCGAGAGCGATGCCTCAGCACAATAATACACCCCTGCTCCCTGGTGTCTTGCTGTGACCAATTGATTAATCTTTTGATGACCTAATAATGATCAGCGTGTCCTAGGGTGTCCTCCATGGCAAGCTGCTGTGGCCAATTGGACAACTCACAAAGACCACCTCAACCCCCTCACATTGATCACGGACCCCTATATCCAGGACCGTATGGAGACCTGAGTTGGGGAGGAGGGAGTGGAGGGAGACAGTGAGGAGAGGGGTGGAAAACAGCAGGGAGGGGATTGGGGACAGCGGGAGGTCTAAGCTTCAAAGGTCAATTTTCTAAAGACCTTAGATCAACATGGTCACAGCACAGTTAGCTGCTATAGACTGGTAATTGTTAAAGAGGTATTCACTGCCCCTAGTTGAAGGGTGAACTCTGGTGAGAGTGAGAGGTAGACCTCTGTTATTTTACATGGAGTCTCTGCCCACATCTATATTACTATTATCTATGTACGTGCTATATCTCGGGAATATCAAGGTTTTGCTTCGCCTCTAACGATATAATGCCTACATCAAGGCTGATATTGTTACCTGCTATAAAATGAAAAGAAACGAAAATGTTAATAGTTGAACTGTCTCAAAGATTTTTCAGAACAACCTAGCATAGTTTTTTAACATGTCCCACGACCTTTGGCCAAGCCTATAAACAGGTAAAAGGCCAAACCTAAAGGGTCTTAGAGCATAGTGAAATATGGGTTGCATATTGTCTGACAGTTTCTATTTCAGAAGAAATTGCAGTAAATCTTTCCATCTGATATGTTGATTTCAAAACATTATGCTGTACCTAAAGTAGTTGTTATGGTGATGTCTAATCTATGATACTGTATGAATTGCACAGATCTGCAACTCATAGTGTGAGACTCATATTGTCCTAAAATGGGCAAAGGTGTTGCCTGACCGGGGATAGAACTATCAACCTTTGGATATGAAGGCATGCATTCAGCCACTGTGCTATGGAGCCTGTGGTGGTGTCTCTCATTCAGAAGTCATACATAACTAGCCCTTATGATTAGTATATTTCTATTTCCTTTCAACTTTTATTTTTCAATAGACAAAAACTTGAGAATATGCCCGGGACCATATGTTCAAAAGGAATTCTCTAGAGAGAGAACATTAACACCTATATCCTGAGAGAGTTATATAGAAATTTAGCTACTTTTCAATACTATTTTATGTACATATGTGGCCAAACACTATATACTCCTATTATATGAAACATTGGCTTGAATATCTCAGAAAAAAGCTCGGGACCCTCATATTTTCTCAGATTTGTTGGAAAGTGTTCGCTTTATGGTCTTACATCAAAAACCTGATGAAAATCTAGCTACTTTTACACCAAGGGATTGACCC
Organism: Harmothoe impar; assembly: GCA_947462335.1. Classification (NCBI taxonomy): domain Eukaryota; kingdom Metazoa; phylum Annelida; class Polychaeta; order Phyllodocida; family Polynoidae; genus Harmothoe; species Harmothoe impar. The sequence goes on from OX381720.1 coordinate 28,287,441, forward strand.
ACCTTAACTTCAGGTCCCCCTAGTGTTGGTTGTACATGCACTGAACTACATTTCTAATCGACACTGTATTAGTGTATAGTGTCGGCCTCACTTACCAGGAGGTCGTTACACAACCGTAACGTGACGGTGCATCACATTCACGTTAAAAAATGGCAAAAATAACGTAAGTCATAACGAGAGAGGCAACCCCCCCGTTACACAACCCCTTACTCTGTTTCTTAACGACACACGTTGCGGCCTTAACGATACTTTGGCCCAGAACATAGCGTGAACGTTCATAGCGACAAAAATTCCCCGGGATCCAGCGTAATTTGACCTACTTGTGCCACAACGTCACTTCCGGTCCACCTCAGCATCAGTAGCGGGATCGTAGTGAACAGTGTCGTGCAGAGCCATTCAAGATGCCAAAACCCAACAAAAAGGTGAGTACCACTTGACAGAACCACGCAATATGCTTTATAACTGTTCCGTGCAACTTCTGAGAGAAAGACAGAGCTTGACAATGGCAGAATGCACCATAAAATCATGTCACAAAGTTCGGCTGGTGGGCGATAACGGGGGATTTTGTCGATTCGGCCTCAAATAGTACTGTCTGCTACGGCACAGTGAGGGAGCAACACAAGAAACACCATGTTATTCTCTTCTAACGTTCCGTTTTTACTTCGATCTATGTTGTACCTCTCCTCTACTGCCTAAATCCCTCGCCGTTTACTTTAATATCCTTTTTAAATGTATCGCTACCCCCCCCCCCCCTGCCTGTTTCCCATCCCTCTGCTCCACTACACTATGCTTTACATGCAGTGCTGAACCCCCCCCCCCCCCCTAATTGTTGGATGTTTCTCTGGCGTTTTTAAACTGATGCAGATTATATTCATTTTTTTTGTAGAATGAGGCCGATATCCCCCATTCATTCAAACGAATACAGGAGACTGTGGATGACTTGCGCCACCTCCTTATACGTAACCGAGAACTCACAGGGCAGCCCCCAGACCCCGAGTTAATGGCATGTTGTTTTCCATCTTTTCTTTTCTATCCAAATTAAATAGAAAGTGAAAAAATATTCCCCTCTTCCTGCTGCATTACTGCATCTCACCCATGTGAAATAAATCGGCATGCACTAACAAAGAATTAACATTATTTATTTGCCTGCTTCCAGACGGCCGGCGTAAAACGTAAGATGAAAAAGGACAGGAGCAGCGATGAGCTTGACAGTGAGGTGGACGATGCCACCACCGCCTCCAGTCAGGTTGAATCACTGTCCAGTGTGTTGGACTCTGATTCACAAACTACCCAAGACGAGACCGACCTGGAAACAGAGCCAGAGGAAGAGCCCGAATCAGAAGGGGAGGGTCAAGACGGAGAGGACTCAGAACAAGAGGAGGAGGAAGGCAGTGATGCCGAAGCAGAGGAGGTAGAAGAGCAGGACGAGGGAGAGGGTGAGGAGGATGAAGAGGGGGAGGCGGAGGATACGCCTTCCAAGTTAACCACTAAAGGGACTGTCCGCGTGAGGGCGCCCAAGTTCTCCCCGCAGGAACACACGGCTCTCTTTATGACATGCCTTAAGAACGAGGAGGTAATCAAACGCAAGGGAGTGAGTACCGAATTGAAGTCAGCGGCCTGGCAGGAGGTGGTGGGTGAGTACAGTTGCTCCTTATGATATTAATATCAAACGTAACGAGTCTCATTTCCTGCAGTAGACACTGCTCACGCTATTTTGTTCTCATTATACAATATGAAAGCAAAACATGTTCACTTGACATGACCTCCTTATGGGAGCCACATTAACCGGTATAATGTTATACCTTTCAGCTATGCTTGTCTCACCTTACTACATGATAACTTGTGATATGTCGTGTAACATGCCAATGTCATATATTTGTCCCTTCCTCCTGTCTCATGTCAGTTCAAATTTATTTCCAGATGCTGTGAACAGTGTCGATAGCAATGAGGATGGGACAGAACGCACATACACAGACATAAGGCGTCAAATAAATGATATGTTCTCGAGAACAAACAAAAAGGTACATATTGGTTCTTAAGCTTCAGGTTTTTTTCTAATAAAAAAACAGCAATTGTTCTTGACTAAAGGCTACCGAATAACACAGTACTTTCCACGAGTATTACAACTTGTACAACTAGTGTTTCCCTAACGACAGACATGATTTGTTTGCTCTGTGTAACGTGAGTATGACATGACAGCCTAACTAATGTTTCCTCTTGTTGTGCTTCCCCAGAACAACCGGTACAGACGTAAACTGAAAGAGAACAGGAAAGCCAAAGTGTCAGGTCTTACTCCCCAGGAAGTCCTCTGTTTGAAGTGGCGGGATGTGAAAACAATAGTCGGTCATAAGGGCACCGTTATCCACCACGTACCCAAAGAATACAAGCCCGTCCCACCCCCCAAAGCAAAATGTGACACCAAACCAAAAAGTGGCACCAATCCAGGGTCCACCCCACGGAAACGTCTGAAATTAGCGCGGCCTGACCCCCTACCGGACCTGTCGCCTGTCAAAAAAGCAGATCAGTACACAGCGGATATGCAGGCGGCTTTACAAAACAGCCGTCTTGATACAGCGTACATCGACCTAACCCAGTCCAGCCCACAACTTGTGAACACTAAACCACCCAGTACTTCCAAGCACAGCTCAGGGTGTGTGAGCAAAGCCTTGTTTGCCCCCCCCACAAACACTAAGACGGAGCCAGTACAGGATCGGGAAGGGAGGTTAGCTAAACTGGAATCACTTGTGTTAGACCTGGAGGTTGAGAGGAAGGAACGCCTGAAGGAAGAGAGGCAGCTACGCCAGATGATCCAGGAGGAGAGGGCACGGCTGTTGACAACGCAGGAACGCATTGTCAGTGACCGTGTGGACATCTTGAAAGCAGTGAAAAACTCCACTGAAAATCAGCTCAACATAGTGAAAGGTACGTAACGAGAAAACAAAATGATCACGTTATACTTTGTCCCTTCTTGCCAGCTTCTCTCTGGTTGTGCAACTGTGGTTCCTATTGTTGTAGCATACACTATGTAATATATCAGTCTCCTGCCTGTAGTTTTCACCTACATCTCATTGCCACTTACTGCACCGTATCTTTGAACTATCAGTCAATCCAGAAAAGCAATCCTATTTTGTTTTCTCAGTGATGGCAACGCTTACTTACCTGACGGCTGGTGCCATTAGAACCACCACCCGGAGCACCCAGACACCAGCAGGGAAGGATCCAGCCCCTGCACCGGCCATGGAGGAAAGCGGCAGCCAGACGCCGGCACCACCGACGTACGCCGAGCTGTTGCTGAGCAACACTATACCCGGTGAGTACCTGTGTCATACCACTTGTCTCAGTTGTAAAGAAGAAATAACATGAAACCTACAACAACCAATGAATTTTTTGGGTGATCTCACTATTTATGATCTCAGTTTTTCTGTTGTCACGTGAGAATCAGTCTGCTTTGAGCTGTTGTAACGATGTAAGGCGAACTCACGTTACGGTCTAGGTGTATGCACATAGCAATAATCTTTGTGGTTTTATATGTTTCAGTGACCCCCGTGGTTGGGACCAGTGGTAAGGAGGGGGTGCTGCCTCCCGGCTCGGTGCTTCTGGTCCAAGATCAGCAGCAGGTGCAAACGGACCAGGGCATGGATCTCAGTGTCGGTACTATTCAGCCTGTCACAGAGGAGGAGGCAGTCCAAATTTTGGACTCGATGTCAACCATTAAGACAGAAAGTGAACAGCCTCAGGACAGCACCAAAGAGGAGGCCAAAGAAAACGCCCCTGCCCGTAAGAAGCGTGCTTCCTCCCGTAGGAAGGGCACCACCAAAAAATAATTGATTCACAGGACATGTAGAAACGTGATGCATGTGGTGCCTTAAAATTACATATGTTATCCAAGATTACGATTTGCTCAGGACAGAAAGCACTACATATTTTTCTGACAGTCCATGTAGAAAGTACATGCATGTGGTGCGTTTATATTACATATGTTATCCAAGATTACGATTTGCTCAGGACAGAAAGCACTACATATTTTTCTGACAGTCCATGTAGAAAGTACATGCATGTGGTGCATTTATATTACATATGTTATCCAAGATTACGATTTGCTCAGGACAGACAGCAATACATATTTTATTAACAGGACATGTAGCAAGTACATGCATGTGGTGCATTTATATTACATATGTTATCAAAGATTACGATCTGCTAAGGACAATAAGCAATACATATTTTATAAACAGGACATGTAGCAACTTTATCTGCATGATATTAGGCCTGAGAGAAAAAAAAGTTGTGTTCTGGTATCCCGGCCGACCCTCAGTTTTAGGGGCAGACCTTTTTATAACTCTTTGGTAATGTTTGGAAATTTTTGGTGTTTATACTACAGAAATTGACCTTCCTCCAAAAAACAAAATCTAAAGATAAATGAACGACCTACCGACCCTCCCTTTTTTGTGCAATGTTACCGGAACTCAACTTTTTGTTTTAGCCTAATCACAGATTTATTTTAACTATTTTATCAAGCTCATACGGGGCGTCTTTTCTAGTCTTAAGTTGTTAATGGTGCTATCCATTCCACTTATTTATTTATTTTTTTACCCTTGAGACAGATAGTCTATTTTTGTTTTATTGTAACCATTTTTTCATAAAGGGATACTGTTGGTATTCCAATAAAAAAAGTTCATGTTGAGTTCAATTCCTGTTTCCCTTATCTATTTTGTCTGAAACAAATTATAAAAGTAATCTACACTCTATGCCGCAGAACAGAATGGGTAGTACAACCATTCCCAAAATACTTTTCTTCTCATATATCGAAAAACATTGAGCCAAAGTTAGAGAAATCAACAAATATCGTTACAGTACCGGTAAATCGCTACAGAACGTAAAAAAACTATTAGTTCAAACAAGTAGCAGTAGGGGGCAGCACAATATACCCAGCTGTCTGTGACGTCACACACCTCTCGACAGTCTCTTTTCGTAGAAGACGAAAACACGGGTGGCTGTCAAATATCGACGAAGATGGGTGAACACAGACGCCAGGTGAGTGCAACATTGTTGTTATATGTCCCATGGTTAATGCAGGGATTAACATCAGGTAGTATAGGGTATAATACACAACAAAAAGGTCGCTTTTCCGCTGTGAACCGTAACGAGAGTAAACGTGTCAGCTTGAACGTTAACGAGAATCTGTGCTCTATCGTTACAGTACCGGTAAATCGTTACGAATAATTTATTTAGTTGCATCACTCAGCTCCTCATGGGGTTGGGAGTGGGGAGGAGAAAAGAAAATTACTTTGTAATGTGTTAAAGGCCCTTTTTTCCTTTTCTCAGATAACATGAGTTTCACATCCTTTTCAGGGAAGAAGAGGTCAGATAGTGCTGGATCCGGATTTGGACCTGGGTTCGGATGTCGACACTATACCAGATGACACCCTCAACCGGACCCACATCTCTACAGATGCGAACAGCCTCACCAGCCTCAGCGGGGACGAGGACCTCATTTACAATGAGACGGGACCAATGAGGGACGACATGCCCATAAAAACAGGTAGATGGGAGGAGGAGGAGGTGGATGCCCTGATGAACGCTATCAACATAAACAGGGAGGCAATAAAGTTCAACTTCCAGGGCCCAGGTGGTGGCAAAGACGTGAAAAGGCAGGGATGGCTGGACGTTGTAGGTAAGCAAATGGATGGGGAGAGAGAACATAGGAAAATGATGGAGTTTTTATGTCCTGTGAAAGAAACAACGATAGTCACTTTAACTAGGTACATGAAATGATCCATGTAGGTTGAAATTTTTATTTTCACATTACTAAGTGCAAATTTCTTCAAAATATTTTACAGCCTACGTGAATGACGTAGCCGGGACACACAGGACTATAAAGATGTGTAGAGACAAGGCTGCACGCTTCTCTCAGCGCGTTAAAGGGAAGGTATGTACAACTATATACATATATACAACATGTCCAATGACTATGTCCTATCCTATAGCACATATATAAAAAATAGATCTCACAGCAAGCTTTTCCTTTTTACACTTCCTGTAGAGTAGGGTGGTACCACCATTCTTGTTACACAACGAGAAATGCATTATTCACACCTTTCATTGCACATGTCTGACTTACTGCTTCTTACTGTGTTACAGTACAACAAGCTGCGATTCCAGGTAGCACAGACTGGCAGAGGCCGAGTCAGCAAGAAGTACCACATTAAAGACACGGAGGGCAAGGCCTTGGATTATCTGCGCTCAGAAACTGTCAAAGGTTAGTACATGTGAATATTTCCTCCTGACACTATACACTTGCCGCACTTGTCATACCTCTGTATATACACCCTTTTGTGTTCACATGAATTCTACTTGTATCACTCTGTTATGTGACCATTATGACATTTTCTTACTATGTCTTGACAGGGATACCCGGTATCGAACCAACTGACGCAGGGGGTATAAACGTTGCTCCATCCAGGAGGAACATCAAGCTGTTGTGGACACATGACAGGGACACCAAGCCCGACTACAATGCTATCGACATGCCCCGTACCGGTGTCCCTACCAACTACAAAGACAAGAATGCCAGAAGGGTGGCTAGGCAGAAGAAGGAACAGAGGAAAAGGAACACTGCAGAGGAAATGAAGAGGGAGAGGAGGGAGGAGAGGTTGCAACAGAAGGAAGACGAAAAGGAAGCACTTCTGCTGAAAAAGAGGAGGAAGGGGGGGGAGGGAGGGGGGTTAGAGGTGAAGAAGGACTATAAGGTCAATTTTGATGACAAGAGGAAAAACAAGGAGAAGAAGGAGCCAAAAAAGGAGGACAATGTGAAAAGGGAGGAAGTAACATTCAAGGAGGAGGGGGGTGACATGACAAAGATGGAGCAAAGGAGGCAGCGTAAAATTGACAGGGATGCACGGAGGGAGAGGAACCGGGTGAGGCAACTGAAGAAGGATAAAAAAATGGAAAAGAAGGCCGGAGTTGATTTAATCAAGGGGGAGAGCCAGAAAAAAAGGCAGGGGGAAAGAAGGGCGAGGAAGGCTGAAAGGGAGGATAGGAGGGAGAGGAACAGGGTGAGGCAAGAAAAAAAGGATAGTAAAGCACAGAAAGGAGTGTCTTTGTAGTGGCAGTGGCGTCAGGATCTATTTAACGGAAATATTTCTTAGCGTAAGCCTCCCGGACCTTCTTGATGCGGTCGCTCCGCTCCCTCTGGGTACGTTGACGTGGTTGGGGGAGGGGTGTCCGAGTAGGTTGCCAAGGATCGTTTGGATGCGACCGTATCTTTATGCCATGGTCCATGGCTATGTTGTGGAGGCAGCAGCATGTCACTATTATCTTTGCAGCCCTGCTGGGATGATGATGTAGGTAGCCGGCTGCTGAATCTGTGCATCTGAAAATATATACACCCATGTTTCTATAAAGTGCACTGTATATAATTGAAGTTATGATGTCTCATTCTATCGCTGTGTAACAATTGTTTGTATGATGCAGTGCTGGGTTGTCCGCCCGAAAATAAATGAAACATGAGACAGGTTTATGTTATGCAATATGATGTTTGTTAAGAGTTGACGTTCTGGAAGATCTCGTTACAGTTAAATGGTTTATATAGGTTCATATAGTGTTGACAGAATAATATTTAGTAGACAAAAGAACAGTAAAGCTAAAGTTACCTCCATCTCTGCTTGACCAGCCCTATGGCCTGCTCAATCCGCACACGGTTTTTCTTATGCCACTCGTTAAATTTCCTCTGGTAGGACGTCCTTGGCTTACGGAAAGGAGTGAAACAGTTGGGTTTCAAAGCGTACCTGGGAAATATAAGACATATACTTTCATATAAGATGTTACATATTTGGCACTGATGCCCAGCTGAGAATAAGATAGAAAGTGGAAATTCTTGTTATAACTTTAGTACAAGTAAAAGTGTGGTTGTGATTTTGCAAGGAGAGAGTATATGTTGCTCACCCTGAGTCTGCCAGCAGGATAAAGTTCCCCATAGGGCCATTCTCGTCCTCCACCCCTTTCTGGCACTGATCCCCTACTGGGCTGGCGTGGAACGCGTACGCGTCATTGACACTCCCAGGCCACCGAGCATCCACACCGATGACACGCTTGTCGTAGTCACAGTACATCTGAGAATAAAACAGTGTTTTATCGTTATACATTATTGTGACACACGGTATAGCATATGAAGCAGCGTGTTATAATTGAAATAAAAATATTTTAGTGCGTTCTACATCTTACCATTCGTTGCTTGTTTTTTACATTTTTTGGTTTCCTACTTTCTACTTTTTCAAATTCTTGCTGTTACATAAAAAAGGGAATATACCAGACTGGTGTGTATTAACATTACAATGCAAATATAACATAATAATTATATATATTGACATTGTAAGTTGGAGGAGATATAGCAGAAATGAAAGGACATACCGTCGTGTTGATAGAGTGGTAGCTGCTCTTGTTCACATAGCAGCTCTCGTTTTCACTAGGCTTCACAATGGGGACATGCGTGCCGTCCACCACGCCAATCACACGTGGCGTTTTCTGTTGTTTGTGTCGGTAGAATTTGGTGGCGTTGGTCACTTTTTCCTCTGTGCTTTTGGGCCAGCGTATGTACTCGTCTCTGTGGCGATAAAAATAATCGCTGACGTCCCGGACCGACCGGCTGACAAGGGCCCGTGAGACATGCTGAGTGTCCGCCACCACCGAGTATGATGCCCCTGTCGAAAAATACCTTAACGCCAGGCAGAACTGAAAAAGAATAGTTTTTTTTATGTTAGTCTATGTCATAAAATGAAATTAATAGAAATATAATATGTTTGGGGGGACAAATTATATAGGGAAAGGTGGGTATATGTTTGAATATATTGGCTAGATGATACAAATGGGGTCCCTTTATTTTGGGGGTAATAGAAGGGGGAGGAGGGGGGATGAGGGGAGTGATGGGGGGGGGGGGGGTGGAAGGAAGGAAGGGGGGAGGGAGAGTTTCTTAGATGTATGCTGTAGGCTGTGTAACTCATAATAGATTTAAATTTCATGTTACATGACACAAAAAAACAGGAAACAGGTACATTAGGAAAAGGGAAGCAAAAATAATACATACCCTGTTGATGTGTGACAGCCCACCTCCGTGTTTTGTTCCTTTGACGGAGGAGTGGGGCTTGTATTTCTTTACCAAACGCTTTACGATGCTCTTGCTAAGCCGGTAACGACTCTCAAACTCGTCCTTGCGGTATACATGAAAAGGGTTGGACCTCTTTTTGCATTTTCGCTTTATGCGCCCTAAGCTGTCTCTTTGTATCGCCATTTTGGTATGGAGGAAGTGGCGAGGAAGTGTTTCCCGCCAAAATAATAAAGTTTTACACTGGTTTCCACCCTTATAAAGGAAGAAATGGGTGAAAAACAAACTCTCGTTACGATGCAGGGGCAGCTCCAGAGTGAAGTCGTTTTATGTCCCTTTCTTAACGAGAATCGCATACCTCATCGGTTATCGTTAGCAAGGAGAGTTGATTGTGTAACACTTTTTTTCACGTTATGACATTGCGAGACTTTTTTGGGGATTTTCTGTAACGACAATTTGGTTGTGTAACACTTTTGCTCACGTTGCGGAAATAAAGAGAAAACGTTACGGTTGTGTAACGACCTCCAGGTGGCGCTGCAGTGTGTGGCCGACCTCGTCACTTGATGTGACTTGGCATTGTGCTGGCATCGATTGGTATACTCTCGTTCCCAGCAAAATCCCAAGTTCAAGGTTATTTGGCTGTTACCAGACCCCTCGGAAGGATTTGGGAACGAGAGTACGATTAGTATTGCTTACACCATAGACACCAATATAATACATCTATGCTTACACCTACATGCACATCACGTTATCTATTGTCTCCCTATGAGTTACACTAGTAATAAACAAATGCTGCTATCTGGCTATTGTATTATTTTATATTATATTAGCTTGATATTTATGGCCTGTCATTTTAAAGACGCACTATTTAGTTGAAAAGATAAAGCGCTGCTTGATTTGGGATGCATGTAGGCTACATCTACCAACTCTTTTTGCAGCACAAATTCCCCTCCTCCCCCAAGGGCTTCTCAAAACAATCCTGGATTTTTCCACCCGCCAATTTTAGAATGGTTCCTCCGCCGATATTGAAGCAAAGAGCTCCTCAGTGGTAATGTTGATTGCTGATATAAAACAACGGTTTGATCCTCTAGAAAAAACAACACTGAAATTGGCCTCACATTTAATCATAAATATATATGCCTATGACTTAATCTAACCGATTAAATGAGTAATTAATATCCGTATACTTTATTAATAATTATAGCCGTTCCTATTAGTAACTATACAAAATAACTCACTACCTACTGATCACTGCAGGTGCAGCTAAGTGGGTAGCCTTGCAGGTATACAACCGTTCACTAAAAAGAGTCAACTCTGCCTTTCTCTAACAATACTACCCAGATAAGACATACACACATAGTTGACATAAAGTGCAGCCCGGTGAGTCATATCACATGCTAATGCTTATGTCTCGAGGAGATCTCGAGGAGATACATGTAGAGATAACCCCAATAACATTTCAGAAGTAGATCATATGGGAACCCTTGTGCAACTTAAGCATCTAGTCACAGGACTGTCACCTAGTCATAGGATTGGCACATGTCACCCAGACAAGCAGTTCTTATCTCCTCTAGCAGGTATAAATACCTGGGGAGTATACCCAAAGGTAACACTTATCCCAGGTATACACACCGCTGATACACTACTAGCTATAGTAGCACTACAGCAGAAGGCTTATCTACACCAACAATCTTCACCATGGGCCTGAAATCTCTCCTTGTGGCTACCTGCCTCCTTCTCCTCACCCTCCAGGGGACCGTCGCAGCATCGACTCACGACAACAATTGCTGCTTGCCGGGGCAGTTTGAGAATAAACTAGCGTCAAGCCTGGGACAGGTGATTCCCAAAGTCGGTCCCCAGGGTGCAATGCTGAACGGAACCATGCATGCTGACTTCACAAACCAAAGGTGGGTAATACTTATTTTAATCATTGTATAAACATGTATACGTACACTACTCGTATTTCTTTCATTAAATCCACTTTTATTTTAGGATCCTACACTAAAATTGTTTACACCTTTTATACCTACATTTAACTATACACCTACAGTAAATTCTAATGTGTACCTGCAATAAAATGTACGCCTACAGTATAATATTCTAATGTCCGGGTGTAATGAATTCATACAAATTTTTTTTTTTACAATGTAGCTATGGTGACTAGTAAAGGGAACTAATATATTTTGTCAAGAAGTATTATGCCTGCAAACAATATTATTGTCGACAGTCTGCATGTCTAGGTAGCGAAACACGGGTGACCCTTGCGAATGATAGTTAATAGGTAGCTTTATATTTTTAACCTGCTAAAGCATCTGGGTTTGCATATTCAAAGGATACCCCGTCGGTAATGATCGGGTAGATCATGGCATCTTCTTATTGTGTGTTGTGAGCGATCAATAAAAAAAAAAAAATTGAGGTCAGCTAGATGGATTTCAAATATGATATGTTGTAAATGTCACACTTATGATATAATATCTGGGCTAGAAAATGTCACATAGGAAAATATATATTCAGTTCAAAATGCAAAGATTTGCTTCATTGGTGGCTATAATGGAGCTTATGATTTAGAATATTGGCAGCAGACCTCAATACCAATTCCCAGAGGTTCAAGGGTTATTAATCATTAAGGGCAGCTTGGGCTTAACACTTAAAGAATTATATAATCACGTTGGTGACTGAAGGATATCGATCTTCTACTGATATTTACAAATACATGTGGATTATGTTAGTTGGATATATGAATTGAAAAGAATATCCCCATGTCATGGTACTAAATTGCATGGTATAGCCTTTTAATGAATTATGTCTTTACCATATGATCGAATGGGAAATTATATATTTTTACATTATGTTTCATGTTTCTATATTGGAATATTAGTATATTAGTATATTATCTTAACCATAGGATCCTATGGTTACTCAGACAGATGATAAACTTGCTTAATATAAGTAGGTCTATAATGACTAGATGTGACATAGCAACGTGTGTCTTAGGCAGAGTAGTCTATTATTCACTTAATAGGGAGAAGAATTTAGTTGAGATAGGAGTATTCATCGGTTCTGATTTCTGCTACCATGTGGCTTCTGTGTAGCATTTGACATTAAGATATTTAATTCTTTTAATTTCAACTAAACCATATTTGTGTGACTGTTGCAGGATCGCTGTGACTGAGGACATCATCACAGGCTCTTACAATAGTAGAGTCACTGTCATTGAAGACCTGAAGGCCAAACTGATGTACGTCATTACCAAGAGTACCAAGTCATGCATCAAACTGCCACTCCCAGACTCACCCATGTTCCCATCCGGAAGGCCTTGTACCAATAACTTCACCTTCATGGGCACCCAGAGACTGGGTATAGCTGGTGAGGCCCTGGATGTCAATGTCTACCAGGTGAGGACCTCATCACCCTATGGCTTAATGCTGGAGCTGTACCTCACCAAGAACAAGTGCCTGCCAGTCGTGGAGGCCTTTATGGCTGCCTACCCTGGAGCACCACAGGTTCAGGGGCAGGTTTACTCTGATATCACATTAGGGATAAAGGATCCCAGTGTGTTTGACCTCCCTGACTACTGCAAGACGAGCAGGTCTACTGTTGGTGCAAGTGTGTCTGTTAAAGATGCCATCTCTCGTCATCATGCTAGGCGTTGTATGTGGGCGTAGATATTATGTGTGTATTAATATTAATCATTGGTGCTCAGAAACCAAAACCCATACTGAGTTCATATGATTTTGTCTTGACAGATGTAATATATTTTTTGTATAATAATGAGAAGGTTAGCAAACCTAGTGTTAATTGGACCTATAGTGAAAAATGTCTCAGTTTAGTATGCGTTCTTTTATTTGCATGACTGCACTATGCAATTACAGTCGTTTTTGCTGTGTTTTAAAAGACGTTCTATTGTAACTTCATCAAATTGCGGTGCAAACTATAAGAACATTGAAGTCTGCAGGAATATCATCCTGAGGACGGCCACTAATAGCCATCAAACCTCCAAACTGAACTTTGAATAGTTGTAAATCATCGTGAAATAAAGCTTATCAATGAACTGCAAATTACAATGTTTGTTTTGTATGGAATTACCAACTCCCTGTTGCTGCAAAAAAAAAGTTTTTTTCAATTAAACTTTGAATGAGGTTGGACCAACAAGTTTATCTAAAAGTGATATTTCTGTTAACATAATTATCATAGCAGGCTGAGTCGCCTATATTTAACAGTTCTGATCAATTAAGTGCTGTCACACTGTCCAGCCCTGAAGGGATATGATTTGGCTGACACATTATCTCACGAATTTTGGCTTACATGACATTTTTTAAATCTGAGATCTGAGAATTGATTTTAAGAAGGGCCCTCGAGATTGACCTTTCATCGTTATCTATACTCAATTGATTTCCGAGGCCCCGTTGCTCTCAACTGCTGATGTAAAACTGGTCGCTCATAACATTTAAGCCGTTCTTCCATCAAAGTGTTTTGTATCAAACAGAAAGTTGGAGATTGGCGGAACAATGGAAAGGGTAGTGCCCGAGAGGCTGCAATTTGGGACTTATATGATCACATATCGCATTGGGTGTTAACATTAGAAAGATTTGCATTGCTATCATTCTATCATCACCATTTTGACTTCCTGGGGAGTGAACATGCAGTTCCACCTTTAGCCTCTGATGTAATTTGATGGAGGATGGATCCAGTCAACACAGCCGATACAATCAGATGGAGAGGGGTAGTAGTGCTAGCCCTGGAAGGGTGAGCAGCTCCCCCTTCCAGGGAGCTGCTCACCAAGCCTCCTAATTATTCAGGAGCAGGTGGATGCCCCTGGGACCCTCAGTACTCAGGGGGCCTGCAGGTAGACTCACGCACTGGGTGCCAATATCAGCCGTTAAGCCACCATTCCACTGAGGCAGTAAGCCGATGTGATTTAATGAAAGTTCTCAAAAGGATGAGATTTTAGCTGAATCCAAAGCTCTCAGAAACGCCCACTTTAAGTCTGTGAACGTCCGTTGAAGGACTCAAAGTTGCTAGCCACCTCAACATGGCCCGTGATGCACTCGTAAACGTGGCAATTTTGGAGCTTTGCGTCATTTTCTTTATGGGGAGCAATCTAAACCGGTACCGGATTGGTTCTTCAATACTGATATCATTTAAATGGGCAAAAATATGTGCCCTTCAAATCCTGGTGAAATACTACTCTGCTAAACTGCCATTGGATGACCAAACAGTCATGCATGGCTATCCATAGATGGTTGGGATGAATCTTCAGCGAATGTTTGGCGACCCACATTGACATAGCTTGTTACTTTATTTTCATCTAAATCAGTATTTAAAATATATAGTGGATTATGTTGCCAAAAATGCATACTTAAATCAATAAATGGTTGGTCTGGGACTCTGCGGTGGAAGCCATGCTTTAACCTGACATCTTGTAAGTTGTATCAAATAGAAACTCGCTGCCTGATTCCCGTGGGACCAAACTCCCTGTGGAATCAGGTGTAGATGCACACCCTGGACTCCTGTGCTGTCATTGTTATTCAGTACCCCTATATCAGACTATGGGGAGCAGAGAAAGCACAAGGGGAACATGCTCATGGAGGTCACGCTACCTGGGCTTGAGTTGCTCTCAGGGATTAAGGTCATGCTCTTTCTATTTTCAATCAGTGGCTCAATCAGGTCGGGACTACAGAGAGGGGAGGACCTCAACATTAGGACGTCTATCACAGAGGAGAGTGTTATCATCTATGTATTAGGCTGTGAATAGTTCTTTAGAAATTGAAAACATACTCAGGACATCTGTGTCCTGATTGAAGTCTTTGGATTAGCTGTCCAAGTGGAATATTTATACAATTTTCTGTCCAGTTTAAACCACCAGTGCCTCACATCACCTTGTCTAAGGAGATTGGAAATAAGTTACTGGTTCCAAACACCACCATCTAGAGGGATTTTGGTATAGCAATTTTGGTTTGGATTTGAAGGTACCCGTCTTCCCTTCTAATATATACAACAATAGCCATGTTTGGTTGTCATGGAAACATTGCCTCTGCTTGGATACCACTGCTTCTGACTGCCCTATGCGTCCTTGACCTTGATGGGGTTGCTGGTAGCGCCCCCTACTTCCCCAAAGCCTGCGTCTCCATCTCGCAGTCTCGTCTCCCCGCGCCCACCTACGAGAACACGGTGCTGTACGGTTATGTGTATCTGCGCCTGGAGGTGGCAGCACCGTACTGGTGCGCGCGCCGCTGTCTGCAGCAGAGGAAGTAAGCTGAGTTCTTTTTTAATATCAATATAAAAGTGCTAAAGTGTATTATGGTCAACCCCTGCTACCTTGAGCATTGACTGCCTCGGCTCCCTGAGTTTCTCAGGCAGAAGCCCTTGCAACTGCCATTTTATGTTCCATTATTTTTGAAACTCGACATTTTTTGTCCAAATAATATATCATTTCAACAACATTGCTAGATTGGCAATTTCGGAAAGCTTCTGATCCAGTGCATCATGAGTATATTACACAAATTGAAAAAAAGATTACTGAGTGAATCGTTTAGCTACCAATGCTGAGTAATCTTGAACTACATAGGCAGAGGAGCTGGATGGAGTGAATGAAAATGAAACGGTTAATGCCCAGCAAGTGACGAAACTGTCAGTTAATTTGGACCACGGAATACATGTGCACCTTTTCTCGAGAAATGGGAAAAAACTATATGATATATAAATATGCCCATCTATTATCCACTTTTCTTTGCAGGTGCTTGTCGTTTAACTACCACGTGCCGTCCTCCACGTGTCAGCTGAACTCTGCCCGGGCAGGCCAGGACCCGGGGGCACTGGTCGTAGCACAGGACTTCATACACTACGACAGGGAACAGATACCAGAGGTAACTTTATTGACTTGTAATAATTCATGCTGAGCATATTTATTGATATCTTATGTTATCAATGTCATTCAGCAGAGATTTTTAATGTAAAGCAACATATTGCTATACAACTACAAGTCAAACAGTGGCATGTGGTGTGTATCCTTCTGGTGACATGAGCTGACATGTAAGCATGAATCAGCAATAAAACCTTTTATGACATACCTACAAGCATCATGTTTTGAGCAAGTACTCAATGGATGGAGATGTTGTAACCTAGGCACACACGGGATAGCTCTCCCATGTGAGAGGACAAACGTTTAGAGCGTTATCTTAATCAGACTATTAAGATGATCTTATTTGTCTGAACTTTAGTACCTGAAGTTGAACTTAGAGGTCGCCACCTTACCTTAAAAGTATTACTATTACTATCTAGTATGCAATGGGGGGGGGGCTCTGCCCCCCCCCCCAACCTCCGTTTTTTTCTCTTCGTTTTCTTCTATTTCAATCCTATCTTTATCGATCTTTTCTTGTAAGCTGAGGGAATATACTGACAGTGTCTCAATACAAAACACCGCTGCCCCAAAATGAGACACTGAATTAAGATAATTATTAAGATTAAGGAGAGCTATCCCATATTTGCGTAACCTAGGCCATACACTCGTTGTATCAAGTAATTTGTATAAGTTAGATTCACCTACGGTTTAGGTAAGACTCACCTTTGGGGTTATTCTAGCATTTTAAGCTCTGATTGTGAATGATGGTAAAGCTTCAGTGTTATTCTTTCCAAAAAAAGCAAATGTTCACTAGAAGTCGTAGTGTACATGAATAATCTCAAATGTACTGTCCGTCTTAGGGTACGTGTCCGACTCATGGTGAATCTACCCTACAGTCCATCACACACACATGCATGTGGGTGAATCTACCCTATACCTTTGAGTAATGTGTGGACTACGTCCCTTTGTACAGTACTTCCTTGGAGCCTGTGAGGGCCACTCATGTCACCCTGAGGCAGTGTGTCAACCTAAGGACAGCACCAACTACACGTGTGTGTGCCAGGACCCAGCCTACAGCCACAACAACTGTTCCAGCACTTGTAAGTAGTAAATAAGTAAACTGAGTTGCTGTATATAATAAGCATGTTTTATAAGCCAACAACAGGGTAATTTTCCAAGATTCCAGCCAAAGATACTTACCATTGCCAAGGCTTATAACAGTTGAAGCCATTAATGTGGCCCCATTAATGTCGTACTCACATTTGACCTATACCCAGTGATTGGTTTGTGATTGGTTTGTACGTGTTATACAGAAAGCAATTTAGGTCTTGACCACAGTTCTGATACGAAAGATGATCGACTCTTCATTAAAATCCCTACGAGACTTTCAGGTTGCAGGCCACTTAGTGCTGCCATCTGATGTCATTTTTTAACACTAAATTATCAAAGCCCACCAGAATATAAATAGTAGTTGGAATTAGAGTCTTGTATTGCACATATTAAGAATCTCTTTGCCAAAATAAATGGCAGATTATAATAGGGAAAGGGTTATACAATCATTTAAGATACAAATGAAGAAAACATAGATTTGAGTGTGCCAAGTGGTATAGCATTTCAGCATTTCACCCAACCTTGTATGCAGTTAATGTACAAAATGTAGTTAAATATGGCGTGCATCCTAAAATTAGAGTAATGACTTCCTAGTCATTTTTATAGCAGTAATTAACATGGATGGAAATTAGTATTGTCATATATGTACATGTTTATTGATGCAGAAGTACTTAGTGTATAATTAGTTAATTGTAATTAAGAACTGTCATAAAGTTTTATGTGTGTTGCCATTCCAAATTATTATGGTGGTTAGCTACCAAAGAGAATAACAGTTCCCCCAGTAATTATGATGGTGTCTGACCATTATAGAAATATTGTGGTAGAAATTGTTACAATGGGATTATTTTCAAAACTAGCTAGCCACCTTAAAATAAAACCCAGTCCCTTGCATTCCCAGTGCCTACCCATCCATGTGCTGACCACAGCGCCCTCTGTGAGAATGGTGGTGTGTGTGTGGAGGATGAGGCAGGTAACGCCACCTGTCAGTGTCCACCGGGACTAACAGGAGCTAGGTGTGAAGAGGGTGAGTCTCTTTCTGTTATATAGTGAGTCGCTATATATATAAGGTTTATTACAGGAATACTTTCTCAATATATCTCCAATTTTGTGATTAGTTATACTGATATTATGCTGTATTTTAACATAACTTTGCACTTATCCTCTTCACATAGTGGTGTGCCCCCACTACAACCAGAGTGGACAGTCTCCTAACGCCTGGACACCAGAAGTGGAGGTGGAGTGGCAGAACGAGGCGGGAACACCCATAGACCTCTACTGGGTTAGTACCGGATACCCCTTCCATTATTGAACATCTAGTAAATGACCATTCCATTTTTGTTTTCAATTATAATGTAAACGGTGACAAACTAAATATATTTCCCCCATCCCCATTTGTTTATCCCTGTTGCTTAACGGTGCTCACGTGTTCTTACTTCTGAAAGCTTAATATTAGAGGTGTGTTGAGATCTTGGCAGTCTGCAGGGTTGTGGTGGCGTTCGAGGGGGAGTTAGTAGAAATTGCCGGAAATTGCCTACATCAGCATCTTTTAAATCTAAAATTTTCTAATCAATAGTTAAACTTTATATTTGAAAATATGTAATTTTATGCTGAATTACACTCTATTTGTAATTACAAACTGCTCTGTTATACATATAGGTGCATGCTGATGGGACTGAACACTTCGCCATCTCTGTGCCAGCCGCTGCCCAGAGACGCTGGAATGCCAAGGTGGACTTCATCTGGGTGGCACGTGACCGACAGACGCGCCACCTGCTGCCTGTGGAGGCTGGCTGCTTCTTCTTGGTGTCACCAGATGTCTCCCTGCACACTGCCGTCATCACCGGCCAGTAGGGGGCGACACCTGAAATTATTCTCGTTCCCAGGTTCTTCCACAGGACAGTCTCTAGCCCCGACTCTATGATAGTAGGGTCTGGGCAAACTCATATAAAAACTTTTTTTTGACAAACTTGTCTTCAGGAGTTGCCCGATCGGAACCTGTACATCAGTCCCTGTGCACAGCTTGACAGGAAGTCATGATCTATAATTATATAGCAGTTAGTCCAGTCTCTTTTTGTAGCCCTTGAGGCTAACAATGAAACTGAAGCTCAAGGCTGTCCACATGAAGACTCTGGTAACCACCAATATTACCTTGAATATTTTCTGGGTGTGGGCAATCCCTGCTGGTAGTTGAGAAAACAAGTGAACAAGAATGAGAATGTATATAGTCTAAGTTTCCCCGTCATACTTTCTGGTTCCAGTTCCGGTTCCTATTCGGTTCAGCCCACCAATCCTAGGTATCACTCTCCATCATATTCTTGGCCTTGACTCAAATCCAATTGTATAAATTAACACACATTATTTACCAGTGGATAAAAATGGTGTCAGGCGCAAAGATAGACAACCAAGTACGACGGGTGGCCTCCACTCTCCCTACAAATTTAGCTAATATAATTATAAGCTATATATCGGTCCCTGTGCATAAAGTATATATATGCATCCCTGGCAACATATCGTACCCCTTAATTCCATAAGAAGTTTGAAGACTAGGAACCACTGCCATTTACCCTAAAAGAAAACATCACTCAAAATGACAGGAAATCGCATGATTCACTGTTGTATTATTGACATTGTGGTATTATCTATTTTACACGCTATAATCTTTTGTTATTTATAATGTATTAAATCATACTCAATTAAACGAAATAAAAGAAAAGGGTTACGTGAGCTACACATTTTTTCAAGTCTACCTCATTTTCAAACTCATTTTCAATTCACTTTCACTTCAACACTAAACAAAGATAAAACCTTGTTGGGAAATTCACTACACTGTTGGGCAAATGTGGTCATGCTATAAGGGGTATAACTTATACACCATCATTCTTATACCGTATTCATCTAGAGCAATGCGTTTATATCTATAGCCTACAGCCTGATTAATAATTATTAATTCATCGTTCCTCTCAATTTTATAGTGGAAGATGTGATGGATTGGCCAATCCATTGACACAACTAAGACAAATTTTACAACAAAAAAACAACAGATGGCCGCTCAATCATTTACACCTGGATTCCTTCCTGACAGGAGCCACTCTGCCTCCACCAGCACCAGCCTCTGAAGTAAATCAAAATCAGAACTAATTCTTAGATATCATTTTATTTATAAGTTTATAAGTTCAGTCATCCTTTCCAGCATGATCTCCCAGTCTAGAAGGGTTTCATCTTAAACCAAGATGGGAGTGAGAATCGTGCCTGGACATCCAAACTACTTGCTGGAACGTCTGAAGTGTTTGAAGATATGGTGGTTGTGTGCATTACACCTGAAGGTGAGGTGGGGCCCATGGTGGTGTGGGCGTTGCTGTTGGTGCTGTGGCCGCTTGATGAACAGAGATAACGGCCGCTTGTCATCACTGCTACTACTACTACTGCTGGGCCCTGATGTGACACCATCACTCGAGCCACTCGCATCATGCTGCTTGGTAATGTGCTCATGGAAGTTGTCAGAGTTACAACCAAAGTCTAGAGACACAGGTTGCTGATGGTGGTGGTGGCCGTGGTGGTGGCCGTGGTAGCGGCCGTAGTGGCCAAAGCGCTTCACCCTCTGCGGGCTATGCACTGGGTCATCCTCCTCGGTGATATACTCAATGAGGGTGTTGTTGGGGTGGGTGTCATCCATGTGTCTGGCTGCATCATGGAGCAGCATGTGGAGTGACAACCCTGATTGGTGGTCTTTGTCTTCAGGCACCGACTGCCGCTTCCTTAGAGCATTACGCTTGATTTCATTGGCATAGTCGAATACGATTGGCACTGGTAATGGAAAAATAACAATTAAACAACACAGCCAAAAATAATTATCTCAATTCAGGAAAGTGAGAAAGTGTATTGATTTATACAGTTAGAAAACTAGTCATTTGTCCACCAGGCGAGTTTATTTATCTTATTTTCTTGATAATTATTTTTGGCTATGAATTAATTATAATCGGTATATCATTTTCATAAATTCATACAAAATGATACACAGAATTCTTATACCTTTTAAAATCAATTCAACAATTCTGTATATTTATTTGGCATATAGTTATGACCATTTACAAACAATACAATCTGGATCATGGGTTTGACATTTTTATTAGTCATAAATTTCAATACACGTGTAGTCTTTCAAATGAAGCCTACAATGACCAGAGGACAATACATACAAGCAAGGAGCTTTACATCCGTGCACAATATATAGTTTGAGTTTTGAAATAAGTTTATTGACAGAAATTTACATCAACAAGTTGGGCCTTTCAAAAGGTCTGTCAAATGATATGTATACCATCACCACACATCTTATGTGAATATATCAGAACATTATATCAAATAAGTCTGGCAGTAAAGCGAATGGCCAATATCCCAAAGGTGTCATCATCTACCGTATAGATCAGACCCAAGATCGACATGTAGTTATGACTGATTGTACTTGTGGCTGGGGAAGAATTAATATTACAATTCATGGGCAATCAACAATCCATATAACGATCCAACTACAGTATCAGTACCAATTGAATACGTGAATACCATCTGCTGAATAGGAGCTATAATTATATACTTAGATAAACTACACTGAGTATAGTTTAAACACATGCACAGGGCAACTCTCTTGAGAATATTTTGAAACTATCCGATCCCTATAGGCGTGATCTGAAACATTTGTTTTGAATGGTTTGAAAGATCTCTGCTAATACAGGTCCACCACCGATGACATTGTCCCCATAATCAGATATTGGAAAATCACTGTTTTGGATTTAGGGACAATGCCAGTTCTATTATTTTCCTAATCTTAAACAATTGAGACAATCTATAGTAGCTCATGGCTTACAACTCGATCTTTGCATTGCATATGGGCCTTAAAGGATAGAATAGAATCAATTATCACGCCTAAAAGTTAAATTGAAAAACATCCTTCAGAACATCATTATTGAAAGAGCAAAGACAATGGGACTATTACAAAATGCAAAAGAATTGGTTGCCTTACCTTTGCCTCTTATTGCTAGTTTATCTCCAGTAGACGAATGATAGCAGAAGACATAGAAAATAACCAGAAATATCATCCAAGGGAACCTTATGTTAGAACTGTGTGAAGTTGTGATGTGAAATGGTGAGATCCACTGTCCATTTATAGTAGCTATAGGGAGGGTAGTTGCACATTCTACCGAAGCATGCACTGATATTAATGTTAACATGCGATAGCTAATTTAGATAGTCATTAAATTAACCGAAGGGTTAGAGGGTTTATGGATTCTGAGGGATCCCGATGGCCAATGTATGAGTTCCATAATGAGAAGGCAATATGGTTTTAATTACCGTGCATGCAAACTGTTAGTCTTTTGGCCTTGAGTTTTTCACCAGCTATGTATAAAATCATGACAATGGTGTTTCCATCCATCACAAAACAAATAATTGTAATGGCAACAGGATAGGTCAACGCGAAGGGACATGAGAAAATGTATATAAACATGTAATTTAAAGCGGGTACATTCGACGATATCCGCTTTTAAAAAAGATTCTTCTGAAACATGAGCCCGGATGTTCACTCAGGTTCATAACAACAAAAAACCCTTTGCTATCTGTCCCATTCATCACTTTATGTAGTTAACATAATACAATTAGATCAAATATTATCAAATATTATTTGATCTTATTTTCAGCTTAATGGTCAATGTACTGCCAATGAACTACCCTTCAGGGGCGGATACAGGATTTTGGAAAAGGGGGAGCATTGCTTAAAATTCCAAAGAAGAATATCTACATTAAAAAAACACCTCAAATTTCGGTCCATTAAAGGGGGGCGCACGCCGGGTCCGCCCCCTCCCCATTCCTGCAGTCTTGTATGCACTGTAAAATACATGAGTAGTATAGTATGTATCGGAACGGGACTATAGTTAAGTACTGTTTATTACTCAATCGACATGCAGCCAATCAGAGGCCTCCATTTGGTCACGTGACCGGAAGTGACCTACTTAGGGGATTAGTGGTGCATTCTGGGTAACCCTGCAGCCAATCAGAGGCCACCATTTGGTCACGTGACCGGAAGTGACCTACTTAGGGGATTAGTGGTGCATTCTGGGTAACCTACTGACCTACTTAGGGGACCGGAAGTGACGTCATATGACTTAATTTAGGATCACGTGACCGGAAGTGACCTGATGAGTCACGTGAGCGGAAGTGACGTCACATGACCTAATGGCCGACCGGAAGTGAGTGACCTCATTGAGGATCACGTGACCGGAAGTGACTTGATTGATCACGTGAGCGGAAGAAGAAGTTTTTTGTTTAGGAAGTGAGGGTCTTTAGGATCACGTGACTGGAAGCGACGTCGTCACATGAGTGACGCTTTAAGAGACTGCGCGACTTACTAGTAAAAGAAGACGTATGAAAATAAAAACACAACAATATTTTATTTTATTTTTTTTATTTATTTTTTTTTCAATCTTGATAAACACTCTATTTTTGAAAAGATGCACACGCTTATTTTTTTTTTTTTTCATATCTCTAAAGGACTCGTTGTCACACCGTCAGAATGCACGCGACGCTTATAATACAAGTAGCGCACGCCGTCTTTCTCTATGGTGTAGGTGACCATTTTGTTTCGCACCACTTTGAAGTTTCTATTTACAGCAATGAGAGTTTTTCGTTGGCGAAGAACATCCAAGAAGTCGTCTGGTTCCTGAGGGTTTTGTTTCTTCTGTACGCCTTTTGCACTCCATTTTTTGGATTTTCTTTCACCGGTGTCGCTGACTCGATCGTAGCAAATGTAAGTCTTAGGGTTGAGACTTAGGATCCCGTCACCTTCCCACTCCGCTTTCATAAGCCCCGAAGTTCTCAGATCGTGAAGGTACCGTCTCTCACAACATCCGCCGGGCGGCGGACACCATTCTCGCACTCTTTCCGTTTTTGTCTTCACGAAAAGCTCTAAGTGATCGTCGCACACCGCTGTCGGAAGCCACTTTCGTTTCTCTCTGAAGTACGTCTCTCTCAGGCGAGGTTTGACTAGGTCATCCAACGTGTCACCGCTGAGAGCCATGTAAAGACTGTCGGTGTCCATTTGACAAAGGGCATAATCGCGCCGATCGACGAATCTATCCAAGAAGTCGTATGTGAACTCTAACATTTTCAACTTCGCGTACTGGTATACCATGAACCCTATTTGAATAGGGAGGTTGTTGTTGACTGTTTTCGGTTGTAGTTCGACTTCAAACAGATCGGAACTCAACTCGGACGCCTTTTTGAAGCGCCACGAATTGGCCAATAGTTCGAACTTCCGACTGTCAGTGTATCTCACCGCCGTGTGTTTTTCTTTGTTGCAGATTGTCTTACCGTACGTAGCGTTTCCCATTAACTTGTAACAGTCTGACAGAATTTTCTCGTTCTCGTTCACGTCGCCACGTCTTCGCGCCGCCGTTACTTCGTCCGCGAAACCAGCAAAGGAGCGTTTAGGTAGGTATTCTACGACCAGCTGCACTTTGGTGACTATCAAACCGTGCTCTAAATACCACTTGAGAAGCGGCGTTCCCAAGAGAATATTTTTTCCGTGGTAACTCCCTATCAGACATCTCTGAGGCGTGTTCAACAGCTTTTCTTCCTGCGCAAAGTCTGACATGTGAGGTCCTATGTCCGATTTTGAAACGGTCACGTTCTTGAAAACGGGGGTCATTTCTTCGAAGTAGTCTCGTAGGTGAGGCGGCGTAGTGATGTCCACTTGAACTAAACCGAACATTTTCCCGTCTTTCACAGCGGAAAGGATGTCGCTCTCGCTCATCGCGTTTCGAGACACTTTCAAAGCGTCAACCTTCCAGCGTTGTTGGGAGGCCTTAACCCGCTCATCTCGACGCTTCATCTCTCTCCATTCGCACTCCCACACGACGACCAGCTTGTAACCTAGCGCTTTCAAGTAAGCGCTTACTCTAGTCGTTCTGTCGCGTCTCTCCTCTCTCAGTGAAGCGCACTGATATCGGTGCGACGGTATGCACTCGTGAGCGTGGAACCAACACCCGTGAAACTGGAAAACCGTATTAGAGGCCGCGTGAAACCCGTCCACGCGAATTCTCCGACAGCCTACAACCATCTCGCCGCCGTTCAAAGCGTGGCGCAGTTTCACGTCGCGGTCGTGCTCTACGAAGCGTAACCACTCCAAAGCGCTGTGAGAGTTTCTTTGCCTAATTTCGGGCTTGAACTCGGTCTCGGGCCGTCTCACCGCGTAATAGCCCGTGCAGTGCGCTTCGCTCATGCAGCGCAAGTACAGAGAGTTAGCGTCTAGTCCTAGGATGTGTTGGCACGGTCTCGCTTCTTCGCCGTACTTGTGCTCCCTTATCCGCGTGGTGCCCTTCTCGTGAAATCTATGGAAGATGATGGAAGGACCGCCGACTAGATTTTCTTTGATCAGAGCGTGGAGGACGGCGTCGAACTGGGGGAACGTTGTGAACGCGTCTTCTAGGTTTTGGAAGAGGAACCGTAAAGTCAAACCGGCGAGAGAAACTCCGTCTTTCAACATGTCAATGCCGCGATCTTGGAAAAATTTAGCGTGATTTTTCAGAGCTTCTATGAAAGGTTTGACGTCTTTGTTGTTGTAGTGGATCAAGTAGTCTTCCATAGTTTGCATCTTCTCGTCGGACCAAACTTTCTGACATGCGGCGTAGTCGGATTCGGACATTTTGACGCCCGTCAGCTCGCTGTCGAAAGCCGATCTCGGTGGCAGCGTTCTGTTTGCCAGTTTCCTGGTAGACGTCATCCATTCGTAAGGAAAGTGACCTTTCTCTTCGTTCCTGGTGGAAGCTCGCAAATAGGTCGCGTAGTTGTAACCGGGTGCCAAATAGTTGACTACGTCCAAGAAAACCGTGTGCTGTGTGTAAACCGCCAAGTATTGATTGCTTCTCTTTATGACGCTGAATTCTTGGTTTCTTCGGTCTCCGGAGGCGAAGAACGAGTGAAGGCGTATTTTGATCAGGTTCAAGTCGTAACGCCCCGAGTTGAAGCCCACGACTGGAGCTTGCCGGATGTATCTCAGAAGACGCTTCTTCAGTTGAACTAACGGGTGTCTGGTCTGAGCCGCAGCGAAGCCGCCTGGAGAAGGGGTGAACGTCGCCTCCTCCAGCAGGAGAGCTTCACCTATCGCCGCATCTAACTTCGCTAAGGTCGGTCGGTAAAGTTCTAGCACAGCTTCCCCGATGACTTTGGCGTTCTCGTTTATGTGATTTAAAACTCGGTCCAACAAGGGGTCGGAATCTGCGTCGGATTCTCTGACGAAGCAGACGGGCCCCTCCCACCCCGGAAAGTCGGATGCGACGCTAGCCGACAAAGGGACGTGATCCCACAGCAGGGACACGTGTTCCGTCGACGGTTCTTTGCACGGTCTGAAGAAAGCCTCGAAATCGAAGGCGATCTTGTAAGGGTAGATTCCGGAATGTCCGTCGGGGGGAAAAATGGAGAAGTCTGCTAGCGCTTCAAAAATCGTTCTCGAATTTTGGTAGATGCCACCTACGTAGCGCAACTTGACTTGTCGGCAAGAGGAAAGCTGGTTCCTGTGTCTCTTCAGCAAGAACTCGGTGGTGAACGCCGCCTTACACTTGCAACATTCGTATATGCCCGCGTACGCGTTGAAGTCCGTGACGAGAGAGACGTGCAAACCGCCTTTCGCCGTCAGGTGTAGGTTGACTTTACCTCGGGCGGCCAGAGTTCTGGAAGGCGGTCTGATCAGAGTAACGCGTCTTCTCAACTTCCGCCCCGGCACTTGACGCGACGCGGTGTAAACCGCTATCTGTACGTCAAACAAGTTCTCTAACGCGGGTAAGTCGCGGATGTTCAGACCCGGAAAGGATTCAGGTGTGGCAGCGGGACAGAACTGACGTAACAAATCTGAAGCGCGCTTGCTGGTGTTGTATAAGTGAAAGGAAATGCAGCGGAAGATGCAGAGGTTGTCCTTGTTGGGAAAATCTAACACGCCGCTTCTCTTTCCAACTCGACCGGCCTGAGTGATCCTACCGCCTATGGGGAATTCCCCCGGTCCCATGTAAACGCAAATGTTCAAATTGGTAGGAAAAAGAACGTGCCACTTGGTGTCAGCGTCGCAAAGTTTCCGTACTTCCTCGCAAGCGACGGTGTTTTCCATCTTTGAGAGGAGCTCTTCCAAAGTTTCTGAATTAGTTATAGTAGGGAGCGGTTGTATGAGAGTTGCGTTGTTCTGGGAGGCGTGAAAGTAGCGCAGTTTGCTCTTGTCTTCTCTGTGTTGTAAGAGTAAGCCTACCGAGAAACCCACTTTGTATCTGAATCTTTGTGTCAAGTGAATGCGACGCATAGTATCTACAGCGTCACTCAACTCGCCGGTTGGTAGCCTGAAGTTTGTTACACTCACGCGAGTCCCGTGCATCCTGACGCCCGTTTGTATCGCAGGCCAATTCGCCGTGAACGTTTCCTCCCCGTTCGGTACAGCACATATGCGCGGAGGGACGGTCACTCCGTCCAGAGATTCGCGTCGACAGGCGATCTTTCGGCAATCGCCTTCGCCGCATAGAGGGCAAAACTTAGGTACTACTCTACAATTTTCTACGTGTCTCTCGTGGTTGTACGGTCTTTTAAACATTTTGAAACACTTTTCGCATACGTACTGTGTCATGTTTTTTTTCACTCAGTTACCAACTACTTAGCCGTCTAACTATCTATCTATCTATCAATCTATCTGTCTATCTATCTATCTATTTATCTTTCTGTCTGCTGTCTGTGTATCCGTCTGTCTGTCTCATACAGCGTACGTCAAACGCTGTGTGTGTGTGTGTGTGTGTGTGCGCGCGCGCGTGAGCGTTGAGCGTCTCTCATTCCGAATCTATGCCGAGATATTTCAGAATGATCTCTGTTTTGTCATCCAACTCTTTGAGCGCTCTGGCGGACAGCGTCACTCCCTGCTGTGTGGGTTTTTTGTCAGGACCTTCGTACTTGCGCACGTGGACGAGGTTCTTACCGCTGTAGTAGCTCACAGCTGCGTACACTTCGCCCTCCTCATCCAGCACTGCGAACCAGGGGGTGTGATTAGGTTTTCCTTGCGCGGCCGCTGTGTCGCGTATGCGCACCACTGCGCGGATATCGGCGATGCGTGCTATTAGCTCGCGCAGCGCGTCGGCCGTGAAGTGCACTCGCTTGCTTCTGGTCAGAGACGCCTCTTTCACCTGGCCGTCTTTTGTGTAGCGCGGCCTCCTAGACAGTCTAGCCACGTCCTCCCAGATCTCCAGCGTCAAAGCTCCGTCTAAGCAGAACTCTAACCCGAGAAGACGGGAGAAGGTTTTCTCTGCTTCTTCTCGTCCATCTCGTTCTTTTTCTTGTATTTTTCTCTTCTTACTAGGCCTTGTTGTTCTGGAACTCACCTTAGAACGTTTTACACCCGCAGGATGAGTAACACCATCAGCGTGAGCTGAATCAGCAGCAGAACCGATAGCAGGAGCAGCGTCAGCGCTGGTGGTATCCGAGGCCTCGTTGTTGGAACAGCGCAGCCACACGCCGTCGGTGCTGAGTGTAGCGGTAGAAGATGAAGCGCCGCCGCCCTCGTAAGGTGGCGGTGAGGGCAGTCGCCACGGACCGGACGGGACGCTACTAGTGGAGGAAGTGAGGTCGAAAGGTCGAAGAGGGAAGCCGAAAAACGTACCGCCCACCCCTTTCCCTTCGGGTTGTTCGTACGCCTCGTCGTCAGCGTCGTTCTCTGTCTCACCCTGTTGCTGCTGCTCCTCCTCCTCCTCCTCTTCTTCTCGGTTTAGGGGCTGAGTGTCCGAATAGCTGTCACTCTCAGCGCGAGCGGCGTCGAGGGCGTCGGTCGATGTAGTGGTGGAGGAGAGGGGCTGTGCAACGTGCGGCAGGTCATCAAAGTCATCAACAGTAGTGGGGAGGTAAAAACCCGGTTGCCAGTACTGCGCTGTGCCAGGAGCGTTGTCGTCAGTAGTAGTAGCGGTAGCAGCAGGTGCAGCAGAAGCAGCAGCAGCAGCAGCAGCAGCAGCAGACGCAACAGTAGCAGGCGCAGCAGCCTCAGCAGGCGCAGCAGTAGCAGGCGCAGCGGTAGCAGGTGCAGCAGCAGCAGCAGCCGCAGCAGGCGGGGCGGCAGTAGCAGCGGCAGCGCGCTTAGCAGCAACGTGTACCGTCGCGAGTGTAACAACGTCGCTAGCACGACGACTACTACCAGTAGTACTACTACTACTACTACTACTACTACTAGTACTACTACTGCTACTACTACTGCTACTACTACTACTACTGCCGCGAGCGCTCGCTACAGCGGGAGGGTGATAAGACCAAGCGGCTGCGGCGGTAGTCTCATTTTCAGTAGCAAGAGGAGGCACTGACGCTAAACGAGCGCTGTTCCACGTAGTCTTCTTGTTCTTGGACGGCGCTAGGTGTTGTCTTTTGCTCATGGTGGTGACTGTAGAGAGCAGCAAAAGAATGAGTGAGTGAATGGAGGTTTCCAGACCCCTTATATACGCCTTCTCGCTTCTAGAGCTAAGCTACTTACTGACCCTGTTCAGCTGCCGCCGGCTGGCCGGCGGCCGTTCACAAAGAGAAACAAAAGACATAAGGCATGACGTTTTCAGCTGGATCCCTTTCCCCCCTTTTGAGAGATCGACTGTCATGAGCTAAGCCGCTTACCACCCTGTTCAGCAATTCAACGCGCATTAGCTGTATAAAGGATTAAGCGGTTGCTGCCGTCGACTGACCGGCGGCCATTCACAAAGACATAAGGTATGACGTTTTCAGCTGGATCCCTTTCCCCTCTTTTTTTTTGAGGGATCCACTGTCATGAGCTAAGCCACTTACCACCCTGTTCAGCCATTCAGCGCGCGTTAGCTGTATAAAGGATTAACGGTGATGAGCTTAGAGTGTGTATACAAAAAAAACTACAGGAGGCGTGTGGCGTGAAGCAGGACCCCCCTAAGACGAACGTGTCTGTCTGTGAGTAGAGGCGTGTGCATGTGGTGAGCGACTTAAGTGTAAGACAAAAAAAAAATCACCACCTCCTGCCGTGGTGAGTAGACCGGGCCGGCCAGGCGGCGGCCGGCTAGTTCAATAGGGAGGGGTGACAGCTGACTAAGGCTGTGCATGAAAAAAATCCGATTTTCACCTGACCTCTGACGTTTGTTACAATGAATGTCAGAGGGAGGGAGACGTCCTCAGGTAGGGGGTAGGAGGTAAGGCTATGGATGAGGAAGAAACACCGTTTTCAGCTGGTCTCCACGGATAGCGATGACACACCCCTCGTCATCTAAGCTCTTAAGGAGCGGAGCGGTTGAAAAAGCGTCATGCGGACAGGTCGCTACACAGCTGGAGTGCTGTTGGAAATGGGATTAAACTCCCTCTGTATAAAAAGCTCTGATTTCTGTTGGAAAAAAACCATATCGCCTCTGACCACAGTAACGTCTACTACCACCACCGCCGCCACCACCGCCGCCGCCGCCGCCGCCGCCACCGCCGCCGCCGCCGCCGCCGCCGCCGCCGCCAAGACGAGACGAGATGGCTCAAGCTATTCCACTTTCAAGCTCGCCTTCACCGCCTTGTCCACCTGAAAAAAAGTTAATGCGGCTTGACGACGTGAGACGCGCGAGGCAGACCGATGGGGAGAACAGAGAGGTAGGACAGCGGCGGTTAGCCTATAGCGACGCCTTGCTTCGTCAACTAGGTAAAGAGTTGAGCGGATCTTGGAGAGAGTTGGGCAGTAGCTTAAAAGTTACCGCCGCCCGTATGGATGCTCTAGTAGAGCGCAGTGTCAAGACACCGGAGGAGCTGTGTACGGCGATGTTCCGAGTCTGGTGGGGTGAAACCCCGCATCGTCATAGATGGGGAGAGCTCGGTCGCGTCTTCACCCGCATTAGACGCGTGGAACTGTTGGCTCAGTGGATGTCCCTTCTCCACAGACAGGGGTTGGATTTCGAAAACCCCGACTCGCGCGCGATGCATAAGCACTTGGGCACCCTCGGCAGACGTCTAGGTAGCAGGTGGAAAGAGGTGGGGGACCATTTAAAATTGTCGCCTGAGAGGTTAGATAAGATCGCTGAAGAATGCGAATACGGAGGAAGTCCCGCTGAGTGGGCCTTCCGAGTGTTGAAAATGTGGCAAGATGAAGCTGACGGTGCCGGCGGTACACCTTTTGAACTCCTTCGAGTGTTGACTGAGGACATGGGAAAGTTTGACCTCGGCATCGCGATATTACTTGACTTTATCAAGCAAGAAACAACGAGAACGACGGACATGTGAATTGTTGTGTTTTATTTTCATACGTCTTCTTTATTAGTAAGTAAAAAAAAAAAAAATATATATATATATCATAACAATTAAGACGCGCGCCCTCTTAAAGTGTCACTTCCTCCAGTCGCAGCTGATCGCCTCATCGAAGCACGTGATAAACAAAAAAAAACGAAGAGACACGCTTCTTCCTCTCGAGAGGAAGAAGCGTGTCTCTCGATTGAAATCTTTTTCTTTTCTTTTTTTCTTAAAAGAGACAAACGCCCCTTAGAGTGCCCCCCCACCCCCCTAGAGTGCCCCCCTCCCCCCTCCCCCCCTCCCCCCCCACCACTCGCCCCATGCATCCTAAAAGCGCCCCCCTCCCCATGCATCTTAAAGGGGCCCCCCTCCCCTTCCCTCCCCTCCCCTCCCCTCCCCCCCCCTTTATACACTCTAAAGAACGCTTCTACCTAGTTCAATAAGTCACTTCCAGTCGCTCGTAAAACAATAAAAAATGAAAAAAAAAAAAAAACTTATATCGTAGTGTTTTTTATTAGTTTACCGAAAAAAATAAGAGACTCGCCTCCTTCTCCTCCTCCTCCTCCTCCTCCTCCTCCTCCTCCTCCTCCTCCTCCAAAAAAAAAGATATCACATTTTAAAGCGCGTGACCCCTTAAAGACGCTCATCTCTTCATTAAGTCGCGTGACGTCACTTCTTCTTCTTCTTCCGGTCACGTGATCAATCAGGTCACTTCCGGTCACGTGATCCTCAATCAGGTCACTCACTTCCGGTTGGCCATTAGGTCATGTGACGTCACTTCCGGTCACGTGACTCATCAGGTCACTTCCGGTCACGTGATCCTAAAGTAGGTCATATGACCTCACTTCCGGTCCCCTAAGTAGGTCATATGACGTCACTTCCGGTCCATAAGTAGGTCATATGACCTCACTTCCGGTCACGTGACCAAATGGCGGCCTCTGATTGGCTAACTAGGTCACGTGACGTCACCACTAATCCCCTAAGTAGGTCACTTCCGGTCACGTGACCAAATGGAGGCCTCTGATTGGCTGCAGGTCGATTGAGTAATAAACAGTACTTAACTATAGTCCCGTTCCGATACATACTATACTACTTACATGGCTGGGCCCCTTTGCATCCAGTTTCTGATCTCTCTTACTGGCCATGGATAACATATAATTGTAACAGCGCCCCACCCCCAAATATTTAATCCAGTGCTGTAACAGTAGTAGTGCAGCTATAGAAAATATCAATGCAGCAATAAAACAAACAAAAAAGAGGTTATATGAGAGGATTTGGCATCTGAATGTCAACCCTTCTTAATCGACATGTCTATGGGTCCTTTTATGGCAACCCTAAAGCATCACATCAGTTTCATGAATGTGGACTAGCATGGGGAGAGGAAAGCGCTATACATGCAGTTATGAATACACACAACGTGTTATTCTATGGTACATGATGTGTGGTACATGTTGTGTCATACCTGTAAATCATTGAGTATGAGGGAGGGGGGCACATGGGAAGACCCTGGCTATTCATAAGCACAATCACAACGTTCAAAGGTATGCCAGTATTGCGCCAGTCACTTCGTGCTGTCAACACCTCTGGGTGCTATAGACATTGTGAAATATGGCCGTTCTGTTGTTATAGTCCTAGCAATAGTGAGCAACCAGGCAGAAAGGATTATGATAAGGTGTTTGGGATTTAGTACCTATTTTTTCCCATTAGGTGACGCCGCCATAATACAAATTGTAGAGCACCTATGTGATTGAGATGTCTTTTCTTTTTTTTAAATTTAATTTCTAGATAGTGCTGAAGTACAAAATTAAACTCAGGCCAAAATAATAAGATGTGATTCAGTCAATACGGCCCTGAAAATAAGAGTAGGTGGGTAGGGTTCTTTTTGTTTTACTGTTGAAGGTCTCGGAATGAGTCGCTGAATCTACTCAGGGAGCCTAAGGATGACTCACTGTTTCGTAAGAAGAAATAATATCACAGGATTTGGGACATAAAAAAAGAAGAAGAAAGCAATTTCCTGAAGTTTTACAATTATTTAGACCACTGAAATAAGTAGGAGATTGTTCTTCCTGACCAATAAATTGCTAAAATCTAAAGAATATGAATATTTCAAAAAGAATAGTCCCCAAAATCGGGGGAAAATCTAGGGTCAGCCCTATTTTGAATCTAGCCTTCTAGGGTCGGGTTGTATGAAACACACTTTTCTTTTGGCCTCAGCAGGCTATATTTGCATTGTTATAATGAGACAGTGTATACGTAGGGCTCACACCGGTGAGGGGTCTATTTATTAATTAGGCTAATGACTAGAGCTAATTACACATACATGACGAATATACGCCATGATACAAGTCTCCATATCTCTGTATGAAAGAGTGCATGGAAGATTCGGGGTGTCATTATAGTAGCACAATAGTGACCCAGTGTGACTTTAGCGACCTCGTGGAGATATCAAGTGTGAGCTACACATGCACCAACTTATCGCATTCACCACAGCCCATGTTGCCCATGCCAATGACTTCATAAACCCCTGGGCATTCTTTTTACCAGATCTTGATCATAAATCACTAGTTCAGGCCTTTATACTAATCCACCCTGTTCTAGTTTTCAGTAGTTGTGTGGTCATGGATGGCTGGTGGGGCATTCAAAACACGGGGCCTATACATTATTAGCTGAAGCACATAAATCTCTACCCTCACATTAAAAAGATTACTGCAGACAGTGTAGTGCTCAACTACCTTGTTGGTATACATGTTCTTGTTCATAAAACCATCAGGAATGGAAGGGCAGTGTGAGGATTGGGGGTAGAAAATATTTCCCCAGCCCCAGGGGTTGTGGGGACCTCATGCCACAAACCCTCCCTTTATCTAACAAACGGCCACCCACCTCTTAGAGAAAAGCACACTAGCATATAAGATTGACATCAAAGCATAAAGGCCCTTGGGCAGCAAATGCCTCATGGCCACAAATACCCAATTATCATATTCAAAACATCTCCATGACAATATATTCAGACCTCGATAATCCAACCATTCCCGTGTTAGGCAGAAATTGGACGGATGTTGAATCTGCCGGATTATTGACGCATTTATGGTATAATATTATGCTCATGTAAAGAACTGTCCCTGACTAAGACAATAGGATAATCGAAGGTGCTAGGTTCATGAAGGTCGGATAATCGAGGCCATTAATACCATGTACAACCAGAATGTCACACCATCATTAAGCAGATTAACTGGGTAATTCCTTTATATTTTAGATCGTTTTATTTATATACTGACACCAGCTGCAAAGATAGCTCTGCGATAGATATCTCTGTTCATTTGGCACCAGATGTTGCATAGCTCTAGTATAACACGGTTATTATGAACACGATGAGGCGTGCGGTTTGCACTGTGTGTGGGGAGATTTTGTACACAAGTAGAATATAACTGATTTGTATTAACATTAAAACCCCACCCTGGATATATAAAATCACCCTTCCCTATGTGAGGATTGGGGGCAGCGCACTGTCTAGATCTAATTGTAGTTTTACACCTGCAGTCTCTGTGTGAGTGTTGATGTCGCAAGGAATGGATCTCAGTGCCCAGCATACACTAGAACTTCATAACTCCCAAAATATCCCAGGATTCTACTTTATTGTAGACTATTAAGCTACCTGTGGATTATTTTACCAGGAGGATTATCACTTTAAAGGGGTACATTGGTATGAACCCTCGACCTCCAAGGGGTTCATTTGTACTAAATCCCCGGGGTACTAGAGCACATCCTTTACTACAAACTCCTCAGCTACCAGAGAAGCATAACAGCAGTGCATATATCATAAGGTCCAGACAGAGGCCTCTTCTGTATGATACACCTTTACCTTTGATAAGGGTAATTCTATATTATAAACTCTTGGTCTAAGATACATGACTTTTGTAATTGCCTACTAATAGCCTAACAATATGGAGCCCTCCGTGAGGGCAGTGAGATATTGGAGGATGGTAGAGATTGCATGTCTCTTGGTATTCATGGTTACCTTGATACCTCAGGGGTTTTGCATGACCAGCCCAACCCCTACAAATTCATCTCTACCCCCTAGCGACAAACTGCAGCCTCAGCCAGCCCATTTGGATCCTGGGCCCATCCCTGATGGAAAGACTAAATCAAAACCGGTTCAACCCAACAAATTACCTGTTATGAAGGAGAAGGAGGGAGATAAAAGGCACAAACAGACCATGAATAATGACAGGAATTATCCAGAGAGATCTTCAAAGAGTGAAAATGGGACAACGGTACAATGTGAGCTATCAACTGTAGACCCTGAGGTGTATGCAGAAATTAAGAGGATGGTGGATGGTGGGGCTAAGTTATTGGAGTATGACATAGACTTTCCTGAATATGAAATAAATCCTCTACTTGTGAATATGGGCAATAATTTTAGGACGTCAAAGTGGTCGCGAGCATTCACAAAACATGGCAAGACATTACTCTCACTGTCATTCAACTATGCAGTGCTTTCACTGACCATGTTATCGTTTGGGGTCGAAAAGGTCAAAGTAGAAATTACTGATAACCCAAAAGGCTGTTTTGGAGAGTTCAGCAGAAAAGAAAAGTTGCACAAAATCATGGAAGTTGTAATGTCCGATTTTAGATCAGAGATGGAAGATCCCCAGTGGGTTGGTGAATTTGATTATGCCTGTCATGAAGTGATTGAAAATGATGCTGGAAGTGCTAGCTTTGAATACAAATGTTATGAACGACTACAAGAAGGACATAGAATCCACAGCAGAGACAATGAGTCAGTCAAATGGGTTAACATTCTGTTCAGATTGATAATGGTGCTTAAAATAATAGTTTTCTTGTTTGGCCCCGGCATTTTAAAGTCATCCTTCCAAAGGTTTGATTATGAAGTGGAGTTGAGAGAACGTTTGTCAAATACCCTCCTAGTAACTAGAAAGCATTGTGACAGCAAGGTTGGAAAGAAAGGAGAGCTTGAAAACTTTCCAACATTCAAGAAAAAACTGAAGACCATCCCAGAGGAGGAAGTCCAGAAAATTTCTATCCGCAAAATCCACATCAATGTGGACCACGGTAGACTGATGACTGCCAAGACTGTACCTGTTGGTCTGTTACATTTCTTGTACACTACAATAGTGTTCTGTGGTATAAGGCGATGGCAACCTTTTGTGAGCTGCTGTACACAAAGCATCTTTGGTAGCTGGTCGCCAAAGTTCCTGTGGATGCCACTTAAAAATGAAGCTAACACTCGTGGTGGTAAATTCCTGAAGTGGAAGCATATTTTCAGAGTTTTGGGTGGGATCCTCCTGCTGGCAAGTCTCCCAATCCCCTACTATGTACGGCTGGTGATATTCAATGTTTTCGAGAAGGCAGAGATTGCTGCCCGTAAAGCAGCCATCACCGAGCTTGGACTGCACTACCCCTGGGAAAACACATTGATTCATTATGTTCAACCGACACACCCTGCAATGATAACATTGTACTTGGTTTATTGCCTATCTTTTATCATACTCGCCTTACTAAGATCAAGCCACCAAGAAGTCTTCGAGCCCGTTGCCATGGGTGCCATAAGGGACATGCAACGTTTGAAGATGATCGAGTGCTTCCGCCTTATGGTAGCCCACTTTGTTCTTCCCTTCGAAAAGTGTGGCATATTCGGCTTACTGATCTGGATCATATATTGGCCTATTGCCATGGTTTTCTGTATGATTGTTGCAGTGTGTTACTGCATACCGACATTGTACCTTTTAGGAAGGTTCCTAATTAAATCGAGATCTAGGCTTTTACGAAACTTCCCCAAACCAACTCCAACTGAGCATTTCGAACACACATCAGAAAAGATCCAGACACTGACAGGAGGGACTACTTCCTTTGAAACATGTTTGCTGTTGGAGAATGTGAGTTGCGGAGTAAAGGAAGATTCAACCAAGAGCTGTTGTGGAACAAAGGAGAGTAATAAACAGTGCATTGAGCTTCTGATTGGACTACTTTGCTCTGTTCTGATGGTCAGCATCTTGATTCTCTTTGTTGATGTACTTGGGTTCGCCGTTGAAGTCTTTGTTTTCACAATGATGGGTGCGATAGTCAATGCCAGTAAGGCATCCAACTTCATAATGCTGTTTTTCTGGATTATCATCTATGCAAGCACTTGTTTCAATAATGTCCATAAAAAGTACATGGTGCTGAATGGACATGTTTTCAAGTTCATTAAGGAAAAGCTGGATGAAAGAATCAAGACTGTGAGCATTTTGGCTGAGCAAACCCAGAAGAATGTGGCCTTTAAATTCTTCAGTCAGGATGATCTGATGGACTTGCAAAAGAAGGAGATAGAGGCGACAGAGGATTCAGAAGATGAAGATGGGCTTGACGATCTCGATGTGTTCTATGGTAGGGTCACTCTCAAAGATGACCTCACCCGTAAGCATCTCAGACTCAGCTGGCGTATGAATAACTTGGTCTTGTTCCTTGATCGTTATGATATTCCCCATATCCCTCGTGACCTCTTCTACGACATCTGTGACATGGAGGGTCCTGGTTATCCTGGTCCAGTCCATCAAAGCCTACTTGAAGCCTTCAAACAGCTCAGTTACATGACCATGTTTCTCGCATTTGTGGTGATAACCATTATGACATTTGGACAAGCATACAAACTGTCATCTACCAACCAGCTGATGGTTACTCTAGCTGGAGGCTTCATTCCTTTCATTGTCAACACTGTCATTAGGCCTAAGGAGGCCAGCTTGAACCTCAACTCTTACTCCTTTGAGGCTAAACTCCACCAGATCATCTATCGATTCAACCAGTGTTGGCCGGTGAATGACATTTCCTTCAAAGTTGAGCCAAAAGAGGCAGTGTCTGTTGTTTCAAGTGAGAAGGATGCCAGCAAGCAAGATCCAATTGTCGACTCACTTAATCCATCTGACATACCTATCACAACCCTGCCACTGAAAGAGTCCTTACCCACTGTTTCCACAACATTACATAAAGACGGCAAAATCGATATCAAGGTGGACTTGAGAAAGGGAAGAATCCTGGTTGACAAGCAAAGGGTTCGGCAGGCTTATGCAGTGAGAAGAAGGGATATATTTAATAGGGGACACCGATATCAGAAATTGTCTGACATTGAAAGCAAAATGGCATAAGTAGTGCAAATGTAATGGTATTCTGAAATCCAAACTTGGAAAACTATTTGTGCAATATCAACATTTATAAAATGATCTGTGGGACAACTTTACTCCAAAAGAAAGCAAAGGAAATGCCGATATGATTAATAGTAAAACCTGCATTAATGCAGTGGACAGGTAGATCAACACAAGACACTGTTCAATTTCAATTCGAACATTTCATCTTTTATTGTAAGATTTTTTACAAACTGTTGGTTTTCCTAATGTAGAAAATAGGTTTTAACAGATTAATCAAACCTTTGACTTATTTAGTCTTTATCAGTGTATTAATGTTAATCCAATTATCAAAATGAGGTATGAACTATGTAGTCTTTGGAAAACAGATGTACATTATGCTAATATCATGATCAATATGAAACATGTGAGCGTAACTTAAACTTAGATACATACACTTTACTTGGTGATGGGTATGAAACATATTATAAGATACATTATGAAACAGGACGTATAGAAAATAAATATGGACTGGTACGATTTATACATGTTTTGTATCACCGTTTAATGTTATTTGAACAATCAATTATGAATATAATTATCGCTAACATGTTTTATTAAAAATGTAAATTTTAAGGTGCAACGCAGGAGTAGCTAAATCATATTTAGCTTTTATCAGAAAGTAAAGTAGCGGTAAAGCGTTTATTCAAAAGAGAGCAGACCTAATCATTTCCATTATGACTTTTCATTGTCACAGTGCACATAACCTGGACGTGCGGAAAGCTTTTGATTGTATCCACCACTCAGAGTTATTACACCGTATGAAAAAATTTAATTTACCGAGCATTTACTGTGACTGGTTGTACGCCTATTTAGGTAACAGAACCCAACGCGTAGTGTGCAACAGCGCTGTGTCTGACCTTGCAAACATAAAATTCGGAGTCCCGCAAGGATCCATATTGGGGCCCCTATTGTTTATATGTTACATTAATAATTTACCTTCTGTACTAAAAAATTGTCGTGTAATAATGTATGCTGACGACGTTGTGTTCTACACTAGTCAACGCAGTCTTTCAAATGCCAAAGCGCTCCTACAGGAGGACGCCACTACAGTGTTTAACTGGTTTACCAGGGGTGGCCTAAGCATTAACACCGATAAGACCCAAGTAGTTGTCTTCAGTCATGAAAAATCTGTAACTGCCCCAAGGTTAGATATTGAGATGGGTGACCATGTCTTAACAACCTGTACGCAATATGAATACCTCGGTGTTGTCCTGGACAATGTACTCTCCCTTGAACGCACTATTGGTAAGACTGTAAATAAAACAAATTTCCGGCACGTGATGTTACGTAAAATGAGGACAAAAATGACGTGTCATACCGCAAAGTTAGTGTACAAACAGACAATGCTTCCGGTCCTGGACTACTGTGGTTTCCTGTTTAATGGAGTCACGGATGTACAACATAAGAAGTTACAATTAGCACAAAACAGGTGTCTGCGCACGTGCCTAGGGGTGCGAATGAAACACCATGTGTCCGACCTACACACCGACTCTTGCGTAGACTACCTATCGGTCAGATATGACCTACAGCTGTTATTACTTATTAGGAAATATGTGAAAGGTACAAATCATGACTGTGAAAAACTTGGTCTGAGGCTCCAGAGGCCAGCGGCGGGGGGGAGAGTGATGCGCTCCACCGGCACTGGCCTCTTGGAATACCCACCATCCAACCTAGTAGGGTACCGGAAAAGTCCATTATATCGAGGCATTGACCTCTGGAACAAGCTACCCACCAGCTGTCGGATGGCTGACACTAGAGAAGCCTTCCGTGACAAGGCAAAGCCTATATTAACGCGTCTGTTTGCGGAGAAACAGCGCGAGCGCGGCAGGGCAAGGTAGCCTTAGCCTTAGCCTTAATCCTGTACTGTACTCAGACATATAGTAACATAATATACATCCCATAGATCCTGTACCCGTATTGCCGCACCCATGCGTATGACACAGCATGTGGACATGAGATGCATATGTTATCTCTCTTTGAATCTGTAATATGTGTTTTGAAAATCACTTTGTGCAAATAAACACATTTATAAACTCAAACTCAAACTATAAAACAAATTCTAACAATCAATCTATATTTATCATGTTTCCAATATATTATCTGGGGATGGGTTGT
The DNA here is from genome assembly GCA_947462335.1 of Harmothoe impar. Taxonomy (NCBI): domain Eukaryota; kingdom Metazoa; phylum Annelida; class Polychaeta; order Phyllodocida; family Polynoidae; genus Harmothoe; species Harmothoe impar. Next base: position 28,328,050 of record OX381720.1, read on the forward strand.
TCAATGTAATCACCAATATTGATAGATTTATATTAATACATGATAACCATGATACAATATACACGAATAGAGAAACGTTGCTAGCATACTAATCATGATACAATGTACACGACGTGAGAAACTTAGTTTTTACACTGTCTGTAAAACCTGTATTTAAATACAAACACCAAATAACCTGAACATGATTAAACCCCAAACATAATATTTATCTTAAACATAGTTAAAGATAACAGTTTGACTTTAAACACATTCAATCTAAATCTCTGAACATGTTTAGTTGTTTACTCATTAAACAGACCTGTTTAGATACTAAACACATGTAGTTTAGTCCACTAGGTGGCAGTAAGGTTCATGGGAGTACTTTTATGGCTGCTTGAGACACCTATTCTGTGGAATTTAAAAACAGATATAACAATATTCTTACAGTCATCATGCATGCTGTACCCAATGGTTACTTTCCCTTTGTCATGATAATTTATGTGATGACACTCGCTGTGGGTGTAACAAAGTTATATCCACTCCCTACCATAAGTATGATGTAAGCATATACATGTATATAGAACAGTTACTATAAAACCAAACACCATACCATGTCATAGGACTAAACATTTTCCAGAATTGGAACACAATATATCTAAATATGTCATGTATCTAAACATATTGGAATTTAAACATGCTTTACCTAAGCATGTTTAGGAAATAAATATGTTTAGAAATGTGGGACAAAAAGGTGTTTAGAAAGGTTTTTAACTCATAAACATGCACGTTTACTATCTAACACGGTTTTAGAGTGTATGTGTTCAAAAGAAATGTTCAATAAACATATTGATATGCCTAACATATACATGAAACCTCATGTGAGACGTTGCTATAGTAGCTCTATATGTTCAATGATAAAATAAATATTTCCCACTAAGCTGTATGTAAATATCAGGGGGTATGCCTGGGCTTTGGTTGAATTTATGTTTAAAAAACTTTGGTTGATGTTTCAGACAGCAATAATACCATTTAAAGTATTTCGTGTATTCTATTGTTGGCAGAACTTAAGCCTCGCTCTAACTCTTCACCCATTGGTAGACTAGAACAATACTATGATAATTACCTTTGCATATGAGATGAGGATGTCGCTTTAAAATCACCACTAACACTTAAACACATAGAAGGCTGGAACAGTACTAGACATGTGAATGAGAGACGCTCGGTGATTGCGCTGCTTAAACTCTGGACTATCCAGGCTTCAGCACGGGAAATGTCCAAGAGCCACTCACAGCTCAAATGGCGCCGTCTTGTGGCAATCACGTATACCGCTGACTACATTCACTAACCCCTTGTTCTCCAGTCCTGGCTACCATTATTTAATCCCACAAATTTCATATTCATTGTCCCTTCTTTTACAATAATATCATAAATACTATTCCAAACCAGTATACAATATCACACATACAATAAATGAGGCCAAAATAACACGAATCGTTTGTTTTAGTTTACATGAATGGTTCAACAGTTTACCACCTGTATTGTGTAGTGTTGCCTTACTGATGCTCCCCTACCCCCATGTGGACACACATTTTGTTAACCAAATGCAAAAATACCATATTGGCCAGTATACGCCCAGGTGCTTATTGATATCAATTCCTATAGGCTATACCCCCAGCGCTTATGCTAGCCCTTATTGAGACCAGAATATAGTGCATTCGTTTATTTCAAGACGTGTGTACCAATCACTTATTCAACACCGGCACTTTGAGTCCCATGCGCTGATAAAGGCCATTAGGATACTCCACCCGGTACTTTGTCTGGACGCCATCACTTCTGCCAGGCTCTGCCATATGGACATTGGGGACCTAAACCTCAGAGGGCAGCACAGTTGCACATTTTTCATAATGTTCTCACGTCATTACACTATGCCATGGGCTGAAATGTTTAAGTTTCTATTGCCAAACTGTTACTAAGAGGTCAGCATTACATTCATACATCTCTGATAAAACAATATAAGAGTTTGATGTGCACATAATGATCCAACCATGAAAAAGCCCCTCAATGCAGGATCTTTTACTGCTTCCATTTTTATTCCAATTTGGTTTAGTCTATACAGCATGAGGATCGAGTTCATCTTAACCCCATGGACCTCATAGATAGCATCTTTCCTGGGATATACAAAATAGTCAACCGTTTTAATTATTCTAGCTCCTCATACTACTGTCTATCTTTCACATCTTTCTTTAATTTATTCAGTCATATATATATATTTGTTTCATATACAGTCATATTTATTATTTGATATGCCTGGAACAGACTTCCTAGACTTATCATGAGGCATAGGTATAGTTCTCTTTGACATAATATTAAATTAATATAGCCAATATTCCAAATATTATAGTCTATGAATATAAATGATATTATGTGATATATGTAATAAAATATAAATACAGCGACACCACACCTCTAGACTATAGAGCCAATGATATCAATGTCAAGCTTTACAACATCACTTTACAGTAATAATATTCCACTGGAACATTCTAAAATACTATTGAACAAAATGTATAGCTGTTTTATACTTTTCATATTATTAAGCTGAAATTGTAAGTAGCGCTATACCTGTCTACACAAGTGCACACAATGTACTCATAAACATGTACCCTGTGCCTTTTACCCAGGTGTTTGTACATCTGTACATGCTGTACATGCCAAACAATTCTACAAACCCAACATTGATTGGTGAGACTATTACCATACAGTATGTATGAACTGTTCTGTATAATTTTCCAAATAAGGGTAGCCTATCCTCATGAAGTAAATTTCCATGTAGGAGATCTTGCTATAATTTTAGAGTCTGGGTTTCAAATGTCTGCAATTCTTTGCCTTTTATCAACTGTTCCTCTACTCCCGTATCTGCACCCTTGTTACATAAAACCTATCATTTTCCTTATCATACACAAAGCTTCTGGCATGCTGGCTGTGTACCAGCTTTGGGAACATGACCGCAAACCTGTCATCTGATGGCCACACTACAGAAAGGGTCTGAACAGCGTTTATGATATCTTCATTGTCTGAAACAAACCCTACAGAATTTGTAAAGTTAGCTATGAGGAAATTAAGCAGCAGAATGCCAGAGAGGAACATAAATATGATATGGAAAAAGTATACACCACCTGTTTTTTCTAGTTCTAGCTGACTGAAGTTAACCATGTTGAACAGGACAGTGAAGGCAGAGTATAGTGTAGTTATATATGATTCAAATTCAGGTGGACAAGGGCCTTTGATATTCTGCACTATGAGACGACGGAAACAAAGAAGAAATGGAGCAAGCAATACGTTAAATAAAATCAAGAATTTGAAGATGTCAGAAACCATTCTTTGAACAGCAATAACAAACGGACCGATCCAAGGAACAATCTGTAGGAAGTAGATAAAGGAAGCAGTGGTAGCAATAGTACTGGTTACATAGATTATATCTACAACATCACCAGGGGGGCCAATACCAAGGGTTATTTCACACACTCTGGAGGCAACTGACATAATAACGCATAGAGCCATAGTAAAGTGGGCTGCACGGTAGAAGAGGATATTCACCAGAACGTGTTTGCGTCCAGTAGGAAGACTCAGCCGCCAACTGTCCTTAAGGCTGAGAAGTCGACATAGCTCGACTATATCAAAAATGATAAAACAAGCTGAGAATAGAACGAGAAATACTCCCAATGATGCATAGGTCAAAGCTGAAGAGGTCTGCACGTTCTCTATGAAGCATGAGTAGTCTCTTGCAAAACTTGAATTTGCCAAAGTATCGTTACCAGCAAGACTGAGGTAAATTGATATCTTCTTAATGTCACCCCAGCCACCTACCCCCTCAAACACTAGCAGGGTTACAAAGAAGAGTATCCTGATTATGAACGAGAATATCAGATTCCCTCTGTTGGCCTGTTGCTTCATCTGGATCCAGGACTTTAAAAAGTCTGATGCAAAAAAACTTCGGCAGCCTGGGTTGCTCACGGATCTTCTATCAACAAATAGAGCACATATCAAAGGAGACAGTCTTCTGCGATTTCCTGGCTTGGTGCTCTCATAGTCCGTCACATCAAACCACTGTATCCTGAAAGAACTTTGAGATTCTTGTTTCATCAGGTATACTCCCTCTGTCTCCAATAAAGCTTGCATGAAATTAAAGCATCCAAGATGGCTTGCTAGCTCCAAAGGCCGAATACCCTTACAGTTCTCATCCATCAGCAGTTGACAAATGGTTTCCACATTCAGTTTTATTTTCAGGAATCTGTATGTCTCCACGAGTGATTCTTCTTTTGATGGTACAAGAAATGCCATATTGGCCATGGCATGGAGTATGTTGACATCATGGGTGTCCTTCTGTAAAATATCCACTCCATGTTGGATGAACATCTCTAGTGTCTTTACAGACCCATGAGCTGCTGCTAGACATAGGGGTCTGGTCAACCTGCAGTTATGGTAATATATTGCCTCTTTCTGCTTAACACCTAGGTCCCCCAAATTGTTGCAGATCTCAAAATGTCCATCCAGCAAACTTCTCCTGATTTTAGCATCACAGCTGGACAACTGCCTTTCAACCACCTTAATGTCATCCTCTATTATAGCAGTCAACCAAAATTCAAATTCCTCCAGAGGAAGATGATCTCTGTTATCCGAGGATAACTCCTGTACCATTGTGAGATTTCCTTTGAGTTCCATTGCCTTTCAGTGTGGGTAGCAGTGTGAGTTGGAGCAGAATGCAGCACTATCCATGTAACGTTGTGCCTAGTAGGCTATCTTGGCATCTTGCCCTCTTGATACGTGAATTATTTAGGGGCAGGACAGACTGCTGTGTGACTCAGTAGATCATAAGTTTAATAGTCACCAGTAGTGTATCAATCGGTTGTTGGGGTTACAGTTACATTCACACAATATACCATGCTGCCTGAGTGTAAATCCTTATATATGCTATGCAATTGGCCTTGAAGGCATCGGCATATGAATGATCAGACTGTATACCGTAATTGCCTGTGTAAACACACCTGTACTTGTATATCCCTCTCTTTGTATGAGCATGCCCCTATTTAAGATTTCATAATTCAGATGCCTAAATGAATGCTTTCATAATCCTCAGCTTCATTTGGTTTATACAAGCTTGTGTCAAATTGAGACCCCGACGCTTAAATGGGCAATTACGGTGTGTTTCATAACTGTTGCTGATGCCAGGGGTTTGTTACACAAGGTGTTATAATAACAAAATTGTAAGTTAAGAATCTTAATGTTTCCTGCAAAACGTTATCTAACGTTAGACACGTTATTTTGACGTAAAATGACGCATTTCTGTTAGCTGGAATAGGTGTGCTTCGAAGGGGTAAAGTGGGTTTTCAACTACAACTATCAGCACTGAACATACAAGAACATTTATCTGGTAAACTATGAAACATCAAAAACGGGCTAGCTCGACATTTTGGCAAGAGAGGTGATGGACAAAACGGAATTGCTGGACATTTTGGAACACATATTGATGGACAAAACCATAATTCAGATATTGCTAGACATTAATGCACAAAACAAAACCTAACACAGACATGTAAACATCACCATACCCCGGTGGGCAGAAAATTCAGTTCAACGTTGAATCAATGTTGAATTAACTTTGAATCAACATTGACAACCATTCACCAATGTTGATTCAATGTTCTGTGCCCACTGGCAGGCCATCTGCCATTTTAGAAACATACCCCTGGCACGGACTATGCCTCCATTAGCCTCCTCAAAAGCAAATATTGATGCTTTTAAGACCACGTGGGAGGGACAGTAATGCCTCCACATCATGAGAATAACCAAGTAGTGTGTAAAACCACAGCATTGTAGAAAAATACTGTAGCATTATATACAACAATAACAATTTTAAAATGAGCATGAACAATATACTATATAACATTTTCGGAAATAAAGTAGAGCATGGCTCTTTATTTGAAAAAAGTGATACTGTAGCTGCCTGTGTATAATGGAATTTATAAACTACAAACAGCTGTCATCTCTTTATACGATCCGGAGATACAAAATAATAATAAAATGTTTATTTCAATGCCGTCAACTCCCCTGGGTTTATCCAAGAGTTGCGCAAGTCCGAGACCTTGACGCTCAAACGGGCAATTACGGTACGTTTCATAACTGTTGCTGAGACCAGGGGTGTGTTACACAATGTTTCATGCTTACATAAAAAAACATGATCTAAGAGTCTTAATATTTCCAGTAGTATTGTTCATTAGGGGTATTTTGACGTAAAATAACGTAATTTTGTCAGCTGGGATTTTGGATCCCCTGTGCAGCAAGTACAGACTCAAGAGGTCACAATGATAGCTGTGACAGACAGTTAGGTTATTATCTGACCCAGAAACTATTTTAATAGAACTGTGAGTATATCAAATAAGTTAACCGATTTTAAAACCCAAACATTTCGTGCCTCCAACATTCCTTTCTAAGACAACCAAAATAATGTTAACCTAACCTTGGATCCCCTTTTGAGTAACAGACCCCGGTACGGATTTGCCACCGATTAGCAAATAGTGATGCTTTTAAGACCACATGAGAGGAGTTAACAGTAGTGCCTAAAGTGTTTGGTTGGCCACTAGGCCAAGGTCAAGCACTGTTCAGAGGGCAGTAAATGCTTTATTGGTCCCCAATCTAGGACATTTTGTCATTGTATTGACCATGATAAGGTCTTCAAATATCAGCAAATTCACCAATGTATGCGATTCACCAATGTTGCCATCAGAATAAGTTATAACGGTTTAGGCCAAAAAAAAAAAAAGGTGTGTTTCAGGTTACATGGTCTGAAAATCTAGGGTAGGTAGGTCGGATTTTTCTTCTTTTTTTTTTTAATTTTTTTTCTTCTGAATAGTACCCAGAAATCGACTCACGAACTACAATGCCGACTTGCCGACGACCGCCTCGACTCGTGAACTATTAGATCGACCCTTAAATAGCCCCAAAATGACCCAATTTTTTTTTTTTTTTCAAAATTGCATAAAAATTTCTAGGGTCGGCCCTGTTTTGCTAGGTAGGGTCGGGTAACCTGAAACAAACCTTTTTTTTTATTTGGCCTTAGGTTAACTCAATATTTCTTAAACGATGTTCAAAGATGAAGAGTACTTTTTAGTAGACAGTTGATATTCTGCTGTCTATAATGTTATATTATACACACCCATCGCTATACCCATCTTTGCTAGTGGCCAATTATCTCCTTTCCCTCTAATTACTCGCATCATTGGTGTTAATATCTAGAGTAAGCTGGGTTTCCTTTTAGTACTTAGAAAAAAATGTATCCATGAAAAAAATGTATCCAACTGACATCCCCAGGGATAAAGATTAACGTTTTTCAAGATCTACAACCACTGACAATTGGTAAACCCTGGCAAATACAGGCACCTTGTCAACGGTACTAGCCGACCACTGGTCATGCTGCAGGACATGTGAGCTGTGATCGCTTTAATGTTAATGTAAATAGTGGCAGGTTATGAAACAGTCTGTGGTCGATACAGCCTATAGAACCAGCAATGCCATCTAACCAACATACACGATGAGTGCACCCAATGTGCATGTATGCATAGGTGAGGAAAGGTCATGATATTGATATTGGACGTGCGGTATAACTATTGTTTATGCAGCCATTATATTCACACCATTTGCAACCTTATGCTAAAATTGGCTGTAAAAACATCTGGCTTAATTGGTCCGTAGCCACCAGCTCTGTAGTCCTATATATAAATACTGTGTGTAATACCTTCAATGTGTCCTTACACTATAGCCAATAAAGGCTTCTTGAGTCTTGCTTTACCGGATGTAGTTTCTATTATAAAGAAAGGGGCCTGTATTGGAAATAGTTGAGTTTTCCCTTGGGGAAAAAAATCTAATTTCTTTTGATTACATTGTTTCATAAATATACTATGTTTGCTAGGGAATTTCGTATGCGCGAATACAAATACATATAGTTGTAATAATATGCCATGGTGCTTGAACCTTTATAGCGCTTAGTTATACTGTATATCAAGTACTGGTGGTCACACGATAATAGTGATATGATGCGAGTCACAGAATGTGACTTGCCATCGTTTCTGTTCCTCCTACCTACCCTCATGATGACTCCATAATGAAAACATTTACACACACTCTACAAGTACATGATGTATTATGATTATTCACACAAATATAATCATTAAATGCACACACGGAATAATACGTGATGGTAATGTCCGAAGATGTACAAGATTAGTCCAGGGAAGTTACCCGTAGTATTATGTGACTGACACATTGGTTAGACACTAACATACACGCTGGGGGTTCAGTTGGAGTAGGATAGGAATATATAATTGTTAACGGTACATTTTGTACTTGCAAACAATGCTGTCCTCAACACAGGCCCTTTTGTTGATACTAATTGGCTCCACCAAAGGTAAGTTAATAGACTACTTTCTCAGCGCTCATCTTTGCTAACCTGTATATGTATTTCTTTATCTGGCAATGTTCATTTTGTAAGCGTCCGAAACTAGACCCATGGGTGACCTAGGAAATGATATAGACAAAACTGTTTCAATAAAGGAGAGGATGCAATCATTGGTACAGGTACAAAAAGAGCGCATTAGTATGGTGTATCCGATATGTAGGTTGGTTGGGTGGGCGAGAACTTGGGGGTAGTCGATAGAACAGGGTTGGGAAAGGGTAGGAAGGGAGGGCCCAGAGAGTGAATGGATGTTATTCAATTTGTAGTGCAGAATCCTTTACTGTAACTTGTAACAGTATCACCTGTTCCCTTACAATTTTGAAGCCAGTGCATCTATTTGGTTTTGTATACGTAATAAGTCCTTGCTCTTCTCATTGGAAACCTCTTTATTGTGATCTCCTTTTGTTTTAGGCAGGTGCTTTGTTCTTGATCTACCTTCTAATTATGTTTGACTATAGGTATATATCTGATATGTAAATTAGTACAATACTATTTCTACTTTATTAGCCTATTGCCCGGAGCCTATTGTACCAAATAGTAGAGTGTGGACAACCAATGGAAACCAGCTATATTCAGTGGTCCATTTCAGGTAATGATTCATCTTTACATATCTTTAAGACCATTCATCTTGCCACATGTCATGGGAAATCGCTTGTAACAGCGCTTGTTTGCACGGACTGACCTCAAGGATAATGGGAGACATGCTTTAAAATGTGGATTTATACAGCTGATGAAACAATAAAATTACCTGTAAAATACCGGTGGTTGCAGTTAGGGTCTGATATACCTCTTGGAGGCCAAACTGACGCAAGTATAATGGGTCCTTTTTTTGCTATACAAACAATATACAATCCATGTTTACATCTTTTTTCTAACGAACTTCCCAAGCCCAACTTAAAATGGTCTTTATCCTCTTTTTCGTCCACTATTTTGTATGTCTGGTGCCCATGTGCGCAGACATAGACACATGTACTCATCTGTAGAATTGATTTTGATGTAGTTTTCTTGCCATAAACTCACTCACTCTTGTTTCTAGTTGTAAAGAAGGTGATACATGGAGATTCCGCAGCCGTAGTACCTGTAGAAGAGATAAAGCCTGGCACCCTCCAATACCTTCATGTTATGGTAATGTATTTCTTTGGTTCCAAGTGTCCATTCCATACATACATCAATGATTTATTATTTTACCAGCTGACAGACCACTGAATTTTAATGATATTGTAGGGGCTTAGTAGTCCCCGCACCTGAGTGGTAGGCCCGCAGGGGTGGCGCGCTCAGGTTGTCACTGCGCCCCTTCCATACCGATCCAGTAACGTGAGACACGGTATATCTGATAGGACAGGGGGATGTAGCTCAGTGGTAGAGCAGTCGCTTGGCAAGCGGAAGGCCCCGGGTTCAAGTCCCGGTGTCTCCAAAAACGTCATTTTCGGAGAAACCGTGTCCCTCACAATATTTTATAAGTCTATATAGTTGCATAATTACCTAAAGATGGATATATGATGTTCTGGCAGTACTGCAGCTGATTATTGACCATTGACCATTACAGAAAACTGCAAAAGACTAACTTTAGATAACAGTGTGGATATAAGAGCCTCAGAGATAACACAACATGACGAGCTTGCCTTGGTCATCTGCAAAGACAACTTCACCATTGCTAATCAAGGCATCAGGCCTAAAAAAAAAAAGTTTGTTTCAGGTCACCCGACCGACCCTATCAAAACAGGGCCGACCCTACTTTTTTTTATGCAATTTTGAAGAATTTTTTATATTTTTCCATTTTTTTGGGTCAATTTTATGTTTGCAAAAAAAATTTGATTTTTTTTTTCCATTTTTCCACTTTTTTGGTATCGAAGAGGGACGGTAAAAAAAAAAAAAAAAGTAAAAAAAAAAAAATCCGAGCTCCGGCCCTACATTTTCATACAATGTTACCTGAAACAAAAAATTTTTTTTATTTGGCCTCATCAGGTGTTGGGATGGGGAGTGGAACTCAGGTCGTGACCATCCCAAGACTAATGCCAAAATTGAATGTTTAGGTAAGGATGCATTTACGTATAATTCTCTACGCCTATCTTAAATTCAGGCTGTGTCTCATTAAATGGGGCCAATGTGATAGTCTTTGACAGGGTGCCATCTTTGACCGGGTGCCATCTTTGACCAGCTGATAGAAAGTCGTTTATTTAGGGGGAAGAAAGGGCTACTAACTACTAATTTAAAGTGTTATAACATCCATTAACCTTTTCAGCCCATTTTTATCTTCATCTGCCCTAATAAACCGTTTTCTATCAAGCCAGACAAAGATGGCACCAGGTCAAATATATGGCACCCGGTCAAAGATGGCACCCAGTGAAGACTATTACATTGGCCCAATCTCATGAGACACATCCTTCACTTATCAGTTTATTTGGAGAAACGGGCTGAGCACCCACCAAAAACTAGCTGTGCCTATCCGAAACGTCTCCAATAAATCTATCTATATCTTACATTGTTAAATCGTCCAGTATCTCACATTGTTAAGGCACAAAATAGATGAAAATGTTATATCAGGAATTCCCTATTTATTTTCTGTACTTTCAGCATCTTGCCCAGAACCGAATGTGAGATATGGCACTGTGAGAACAACTAATGGGAATAACGTTTTTTCTACTGCTACAATACAGTAGGTACTTCATTTATCTAATAGAAATTCTGTGATTGGGATATCTATTATTACTATTAATCTGATACACTGCGTTCACACAGTCACTCACAGCACCTGTTTCTGCTATTTAAGTGGTAATAGCCCTCGGTTCATATTGAATTGCGAAGTAGCTTTTCCATGAGATCATTATATATATATATATATATATATATATATATATATATATATATATATATATATATATATATGTATATATATATATATATATATATATATGTTATATATATATTGGTGTAGTTACGTACTGCTAGATGGCAGCCATGCATTATAACTGGGCCAATATATAAGCTCACCAACCCTATACTGATGAACGACAGAATGACATGGTTAAATGCCTATGTAGCCTATGACCATACAGAAAATTGTCACTATATCACTGTATATTTTCTTTTTGTCTTTCCTCTAGGGTTTAGTTGTGTTAAAAAAATGTTACAACTTTTAGTTTTTCTTCTAGAAGAGCTTAATTCAATTAAACAGGTGCAATGAGGGGTATGCATCTACAGACACCCCTACCTCTCACTCTGTGTGTAGCAAGGATGGGGTCTGGTTTCCTGAACTGCCGGAATGTATAGGTGAGTTACTAGTATTACTACACATCAAAAGATGTTCATGCAACTAATGCTTTGATTACAATTTATAGAATAACATACAAGCGGATAATGTGGGGATACCTGCGCGAGCGCTGCGTGGAAATGTCTGTGATAATCTATCTGATTGCCAGAGGCGACTTGGTTAATTAATAAAAAACTACTTGTATTTACAGATTTTTTAGCCAATAAATATATCAATCAATCAATCAATACACAATTGAACTTTCAATCACATACGTGATGAAACATATGGACTTCATGATAGCCGTGCTTTTGTAGATTTCTAAAATTTAAAAATGATTGTATTTCCTTTTCATTGATCTCTAGTGCAGTGCTCAAGAGCTGATATGCAAACCAAATATGTCTTGGAGGTACGAGGTCCCGATGTCCCTATACATGGGGACATTGCTAGGATCATTTGTATAGAAGGATACATCATCAGCAACAATGGCACCATGAGATGTCACAATGGTGAATGGGTATGGCATAATACGACCGCCATGAGAAAAATAGAGTGCAGAAAAGGCAAGTCTTTCAAATTAAATGTCCCTTCATTTAAGCTGAGAATCCCTGGCCACTGTCGAAGTAAATATTAGATTTAGTTAGATTTTAGATCATAGTATTAGTCGCGCATGCATGACGACTATTGGATGCTATTAGACCTTAGGTCTATGGGAAATAATTATAATGTCTGTCATTTAGATAGTTACATCGTAATAAGCAGATCTTATTACAGGAATACCTATCGCTATCATTATGGGGATTGCAGCCACGGCGTGTTGTCTTCTGATTGTAACTCGGGTCCTGTGGTGCCTAAAATCTGCCTGTTTCGCGCCAAGAGTGAGAATGAATTTAACAACTGATAATAGATCCTGCGCTAAAGGTATATATGGCTTAACAACAATTAGCATCCTTCGCAATTATCAAGAGTAAAAACTGATAATTATCATGAATAATTAATGATTATCCTTTCATGAATCATACTTAGGGAGTGTTAATTTTTTAACAACAGGGGGGGGGTGGTGAGTTTAGGGGGGGGGCGTAAAATAACTTGACCCCTTCCGAGGGGGGGGCGTAAAATAACTTGACCCTCTTGAGGGGGGGGGCGTAAAATAACTCCACACCTTTGGAGGGGGCGCGATTTGTCGCGACGTGACGCTAAATACTTAAACTCTTCACTTTTTCTGTAGAAATGCCATAAAATGCAGCAAATTACTTTTAAATCATGAAATTTTCTTGCGACACTTTGTGTCGCACGCGTTAAATCTGACAATTTTACTTTGTGAATTTAAAAAATTTTCACTTGGGGAGAGGGGAGAGAGTGGGCACTGTAGTCCTGCATTTACCAGTAATATGCGTGTTTTCAACAGGCCAGTCTACCGGTTGATGGTTTCTGCTGATATATCAGACCAGACTACAAAAAAAAATCATGTCAGTAGATTGCACCATTTTAATTCTAGACCTTCAAAAATTCCAGAAAAAATGTGTTCCCTCATATCCCAGCCGAGTGGCAGCAGAACAGGGGGGGGGGCAGCAGGAGGCCCAGGCCCCCCCAAAACATAATTTTGTCCCCCCCAACTTTTTGGGAAACAAACTCAGAAACCCCTAGAAAACACTATTTCAAGATAAAATTCCTAAAATTTTATCAAATGGCAAGCTCAAGCTCCATCAGAACACATCGAATTAAGTGTAAATTCTCAAAAATCTCTAATGATTATTCAAACCACTCTTAATGCACCAATTTGAAGGGCAAATTCTTAAATAGACTCCTATTTGTTACTCAACACCCATTAGGTTTTGGGACCTGGGCCCTCCCAACTTTATCCACCTTCCACCGCCCCTGCAGCCTTGATCCCAGCCCCAAAGATGAAGGCTGATGCAAATTATTCGTTATTTAAATAGTTTAACATCTGCAGAGCAATCCTAAGCTATCCAGAATTACACAATATGAAACTGTTTCCTCACTTGTTGTTCAAATCTATAAAGTGAGGATGAATCCAAATTCGAGCCATAATATATTCTGTACCAAATAGTACAGTTTCAAGTCTGGATGTTCAAATTTTTCCACAAAAGTCTTTACATTCAAAAAGAAAGGGGCTGGATACACTGAAGCCTAGACCTTCAGGACTTAGCCCTTGAAAATATGTCCCAGTGCCATTGACTGAGGAGGAATCTAGATCTGAGCCTTTATACAGTCATGTTTACAAAAATAGGACTACACTTGATCGCCCTATTTCAAGTCTACCCTCCAAACAGAACTTGGGAATTGAACGTTCGCAACTGGGGAGAATTCTACCCAGTTGTGAACGTTCAATTCCCATCCCTTTCTTGCGTCATTGTGACCTACCCCGATTCCATTGATATTCCCCAAATTGATATCCCAAAATTTACGGAATTCGCATCAACAAAATTGTCTTAACAATGCACCCTTTGATTGGCAGGTAGAGGAACAATTTATTTATCTGAAATTGAAAAATGTAATTCTAACTAGAATCGAACATATTATCCGGTTTAAAAAAGGGAACTGTTGTGCGCCTAATAAATGTTGGTTGAAATGTTAGTGTGGTTTGCATCACACTCCTGTAGTTCAGTACATGAACCTAATCCAAAAACCAACGATAGAAACCAAAATTGTGATCATGAAATCTACTCAGGGTGCTTCATCATACGAGATAGGTTGTTACCAACTGTTCGTTTCAAACTAGGACTAAACTGCCTTGTTGATTGACCAGGCCACCGGTTTGGATCAAGGCCATTCATTTTTCTTATTTGACCTTGAGAGCAATACCTACAAGGAATGATTGACCTGTAATGTTGGCATTTATGGAACATAATACTGAACAGTAATAGATTGTATTGAGTAACATTATAGTTATTCAGAATTCTCAACTTGTGGGTGTACAATCCAGCCAGGATTCAACCAGCTATTCCTATAAAGCTTTCAAAATGCACATGAATACACCATTTGACTTCTAGATTCTGATTCAGCCAGGAGACGGATATGCCCTCTGACCCCCTTCTGAGGCACTGCACTTTGAGTACGGTTATGATTTCCTGGCAGCTGGGTAGATACTGTGTCCCTAATATTCACTTAACCCCTTCAACACTGGATTTCCTGTAACTCAATGCAATTTTGTGCAATATATTGGCTTACCGCGTGGAAGGGGTTAAGTTTGATGAATCCATAGATCAAAATTAAAACTTGCAATGTGTGTATTTAACCCTTTAAGGGCCGCTGCTGCCTCTGGGCAGCACCTAAAATACCCCTGAAAAACCGCTGCTGCCATATTGCAGCAAAAATGCTGGCCTATGGCAGCAATAGTACTGAATTATAACTCCTACTATGAAGCAAAGAATAAAACTTTTTGAATCAATCCAAAAATATTTAACATGTATACTATGTCCCTTTCTCAGAAAGGTTTAAATTATGTGTCCAATACAACTTATTTCACTCCCTATCCACTATCCCAGGGGGCACATTCTTGCAAAGTTGCATATTCCCATGGCTTAGGGCCGGTGGTTAAGGCCCAAATTACATTTTTCTAGGCCAGCAGGGAAAGGGTTAATGGCCATTTTTGTATGGTTAGGTCCTGGGTTTAGTGCGCCTTTAAAGGAGGGGTTTTACGGTACATGCCATGAAGCAACATAGGGATACAGTCAGGCGTCAAAATGGGCCACGGACCGGCGATCCTCGGCCAGCGGCAAATATTTGATCTGTTTACAAGAGGATAAAATTTATCCACTCTCAATCTGGATAGGCATTGTAACTATATCCTATATATGAAATATGGATTCATTTCTAGGTAGCTCTGATGCGAAACAGCACAAATTGATGCAGAAAAATTGAAAGGGGGGGGGCTGAGTCTTACAATATTGTGTGCTAAAATGCAGGAGAATGCATCATTTCACGTCAAGACGATCAACATTTTTTTGGGGGGGCATGCCCCCAAACCCCCCTAGTGTGGCCGCGACGCTTCACTCGCGGGAAACAGACAGTCATTCGAGGTTGGCCAGGTTTGCCCCCCCCCCCTCTTGACAATCCTGCATCTGCCACTGTTCTTTCTTGATAACACTGCCTATCTGCTAAAAGAAAGAAACTGATAGATATAAGATTACACAAACGTATTGAAACGGTGAAGTACTTGTTCTGGTAAGTTTTGAGTTGTAATTGTGTTTCGTATTTTATAGATGTGGAGCACCAAAGTGAGAATGTATTACCCAAACCACGTTTCACGATGTTCATATAAATAGGCTGTTTCAGTGTGCATTTATCTGTGAGCGCAGAATGAAGACGACTTGCCTTTCTGTTGGGGAAAGTCGCACGACGCAAAAACAAACTTGTTAACCAAAAGATAACTATGAATTGAAAGATAACGCCATTGATAGATAGGGGTTATCATTCTAGCTAAAAACGTGGAGGAGTTCACATCCCACTCACTTGCTACTACAATGTTGATCTGCTTACCTTGGGTCTTGAGATAACACGTATATTATTGGTCCTCATGCCTGGCCTTATTTTTTTACTGTCCCTATATATATGATGTTGTTGTGTTCAGTGAATATTGAATCTACCACAAATGTGAAAATTGCTTCTTGTATAGGTTGAATTATAAATGACTTAGTGACAACCTTTAAATCCATACCCATGCACGTGACTCTGTAAGATACGAACCTACCGATTAAATTCGATTAAAACTATGCAACGAAGGGCAATAATTAAATGTAACTGATATGATAACTTAATGAATTTATTACATGTATAGCTACCAACTTTTTCATGTAAATGTCCCGTTAGTTAGATCCTAGATCGTGTATATAGTCATCTTTTTAACGACATGTGGTTTGTTGAGGGGGGATTGGGACCCCTCTCGGAGAGACGTCAAGTTGGTCCCTTCTCAAGATCAGAGGCAAAATAGAAATCCCCGTGAGTTTCAGAGAAAGTTGAAATGCAAAGGAGATTGATATTATGCGCAATAACTGATGTCCACGAATAGATCAAAACATTGCCGTTACTTTAGACAAGGTCAAGGATGATGTAGATCAAGATAACTGGTACCACTTACGCACTATCCAAAAGCTGGGGCTCTGTAACATGGGTATCTCTGATAACTGTGCCTTCAAGAAAACAGATCGACTATATGGGCAAAAGCTAAATGTAAAAGACGATGGATGACTTCTCTCTTTACATTAACATGTCTAGGAGTTGCTTTGATAGGTTTTTTCCTTTCGTCTTTTCTTTGCTTCTTAATTAACAAAATTCCTGTATCATAATTATTCATTTACAAACGCCCCAAGAGCTACCCGAACTAAATAACTTGAAAATTTACCCAAGTCCGGGATGGATCATGTTGGATTTCTTGAGTGATTGAAAACCTGAAAATACTTCTATGCAAAGGGTCAAATATTTAAGAGCATTATGGTAAATATACATGGCCAAAGACATATTAACTTTTAGCCTTTTGACCTCCCTCAGTTATTACGGCTAGAAAATCTAAACTTAAGAAGCTACAATTTACGTGAAACAGTGACCTTTCTTTTAGACATACATATTGCGTAGTTGTTATCCATACATCACACGGGGGAGGCACTATTAAGGGTGTCATCGCTGTAGATAACATGACAGATAATCTTTAATTGGCAGGTCATCATCTGATATCGAGATACTAGTTTGCAAAAATGCTGATCTTTATACATGCAAAGCGTGATATATCTTATCTAAAACGTAATAACACCCTGATCGTGCATGCATGCACTCTGCACAAACAGAACACTAACGCATCCAAGAATTAAGGAGACGTCGCTAGTAGATAGCTGCAAACAAGCCAATATAGGGTAGATTCACCAGAGACGGACACACACCCGAAGTCGGACACTTTTACCATTAAAAAGGGTAATATATTGCATGTTTAATGCCATATGTGTAAGTATACAAGTAAACATGAAGCGTTTATCATATCAGCAAAGGAAAAAAGAAACACCCAACCAGAGACATACAATATGTACATCTATGTAGCCTCATTGACCCAACCGAGAATTTGATCTGTGCCTGATGATGTTCTGAAGTAAGCCTGTTTTATGGAGAGGAGATCATGCAAAGGACCAAGGTAATAACATATGTATATATATATATATATATATATATATGTATTTCAAAGCAGATTGTGGAAAAAAGGACATGATAATTATACATGAAAAAGACCTTTCAAATGATTAATATAATTGTACCATGGACCGTACAGCACGGTGCACTGTTTCTTTCTCTTTATCCTAGATATAAAGGAAGCAATGCGTTTACTCCTCAAGTAGATATCATGAAATCCATATTACTAAAAATACATTTCAACCGCCATTGGCCATAGTGCCATTTTATATGTGTATAAAGGGTGATTATATAGCTTTTCTATATGCGGCAGGTTCAATAAGAT
The DNA here is from genome assembly GCA_947462335.1 of Harmothoe impar. Lineage (NCBI taxonomy): Eukaryota > Metazoa > Annelida > Polychaeta > Phyllodocida > Polynoidae > Harmothoe > Harmothoe impar. The sequence continues at coordinate 28,346,251 of OX381720.1, forward strand.
TAAATATATATTTCTGTTGTAGATATGTTTAATAGCCTTGATGATATCCACACCCTTGATAGATTATGTCATGCTTTCTATACTAGTAAGACAGAACATTATACTATTTAAAAACTAGATAATTCCAAATTGTCCGACATCAGGTGAAATTGAGACATAAAATTCCCTAATTTTGACGAGAAATATTTAATTTAATACCTCATATCATGCACTGGTCATTGGCTGGCTATAATTAATCTCCCATTACCCCTCTTTCCATATATAGCCTAACGATAGTTCTGTGTCGAATATTAACATAGATGTAGCTCAGAGAAAAGGGGTCACATTTGCAATGCCAACGAGCGTCCGAAAGTGGTGAATCTACCCTATTCTGCACACATCTAGCTGCTATTCTGACCCAACCTTACTACCACGTTCACTACGTCTTACAAATAACGACAGCCATGATAACGGATATCTGTGATTTGTGGCCAACTACCATGATAAGCGACTCCGTATAGAGATATCGATTCGCTGCTCTTCAATATTCCGCACCCTGGGTTAACCGGCTGCTTTTATCAGGGAGAGTTCTAGACATGAGCATATAAATATGCTTCAATAATCCGGCAGAATCAACATCCCACCATGTTTTGTCTGAAATAGGGGTGGTCGGATTATCGAGACGTTTTTTTGCAAAACGCAATAAATCCACCTTACCAAACACGTTTTTTTGTATGTATGACTGTTTATTCCTTTATGTGTAGGTCTAAATAAGGCTTTATTAAATACAATCTTGGGTCTATCTTGTTAATAGCATTATTTGAAAATAAAATAACAATTTTATTTAGAATGCATTTGAATTGTGGACACAAAAACCATGTTTCATGATTATTGTGGATTTATTGCGTTTTGCAAAAAAACAACTAAATAGAGCAAATCAAATTCCATTTTTAAATCAAAGAAAATGATGCAAGGATTTTTAAAAGCTACTTGTTGGTGTTTCATGTAAATCCCACTATACCAAGAAATTGAAATAATACAAATAAAAATGGCTGTTACTGGTTTTATTGATATATGCAGAAAAACAGATTTTGGATTTATTGCGTTTTGCCCCAAAAAAACTGAAAATTGAAATCAAATCATCCTTTTATTCCTTGAATAAAATTCAAGGATTTCAAAAATCGATTTCTAGGTATTTTATTTATGGCACATTAATCATTAGTTATTAAAGAAAAATGCTTGCTATTCACCAATTCGTCAAAATAAAAAATACCCTATTATCTCAAAACTCATGAAATGGATTTATTGTGTTTTGCAACGAAACTCTGCACTTCTACTTTCGATTTTACAAGATTCTTTCAGATTTTTAAATGCGAGGTCGTCCCCTACATACCAAAATTCCATTTGAATTTGGTCTGAAAAAAATTGGTTTTGCCAAAGGTGTCTTTATATGTGGAACCTGCTAAAGGGGAAGATAGAAAGGGAATTCCCCGGAGTAATCCATAGATCACACGGACGCCTATACCACTCACTATTCGATCTCTGATTGGCCGATCATGGGTCATGGGACAGCCCCGGGGGACAGCTCACCTTATCTTATATTATCATATTTACACATCTTACAACTATTATTGTATAGCCGTTGAAGGCTACAGATGTGCAGGCGTTTACAAACAATTGATACGAGGGGGCTGTCACCTTCTAGGCGTTGGCTTCAAGGCAGGACCCTCGTATATCTAAAGCATTTTGGTTCAAGATGGATAATTGCTCTAGTATTCCTAGTCCCAACTGAAGGTAGGAACGTATTATGTTTTCCCTCTATAGATAACCAAGACTAAATATATTATGATTATTCCCATCTAAACCCCACTGATATATATCAAGTGCAATGTATTTAGTACCGCGCTGCAATACATACCGTTCTTAAATTGACCAGTAGGATCTTCCACTTGTGACATATGTTGCTCCTATTAAAACTACTAGTTATAGTTATCACAAAAAGTAGTTCAGTGGAAGGATACTCCTGTGTATCAAGGTTTGTTTACAAACAACAACACCTGCTACACAGCGCACGTGGCTGCATGCAAATATGCTGCATGCTGTCGCTCATGTTGAGTTTGTCCCTTGTTAGTTGGACAACTATTGTGGCTTCTATAGATCATAGGGCCTAGGATTTAGGAACAGTTTTGGTATTTATTCAAAGATTTTGGTATTTATTCAAAGAACCCCAATTACAGTATGACTGATGGTTCTGCCATTTCTTTATCTGCCACATTCTTATACATAACCAGGGGCTCGATTCATAAGTTTCTACGACATAGAGGGCTATTTTACTGCTACGACCATTGCTGGTCGTCTAGGGGTCATTTTGTGTCAAACCTACGACAGCTGAATAACAGTTGTAAGGGTGGAGAAAAATGACCACACTTACGACCAGCTTATCTCATTCGACTAGCTTATCTCATGAAAATTGTAGAATGCTGTCGTACAAAAAAAGGGGCGCATTTCACAAGAAAATTTGAGCAAATTTCCCAATTGTCCTATTGCACAGAATACCTGTATATGGTGGTTGTAAGGGAGAAAATGCCCATTTCACAACATACGGCTGAGACAGACTCTAAAGTCATCTCAGCCATCTAAAAATTCTTTAATAATGGTTTGTTTTGTACGAAACCAAGATGTAATGACTGATATTTACATGTAAATTACCTTGTAAGAATGAGTGCCTCATAAATTAACAATATTACCCATTTTTTGAAAATCATTATCTAACAATTTACCCCTAAATCGTAGTGTGTGTTATATTCTTATGTACTCTGTAATACAAAGTTATATTTTTAGGATAATTACTTTTACAACAACTTTCTAAAGGCTAGTGGTACGATTGAGTAATGGAAATATGTCCTATGATTTTCATTGTGAAATGCACCACATTTTTCTGTACGACTCCCTTGTACGACTCCTTGATTGCAACAAGTAGAAAAAAACGATTTGCTCTCTTTTCCCTACCGACATGTCTTTTTGTGGTCGTAGAATTATTGAGCTATCGTATATTGTTATGAATCGAGCCCCCGTAATCACTTTGATCCATGTCAGAGTTAAATTTGTCGTTGAATGTACGCCTGCTACTGTATAATAACATATTTATACGTTCTCCAACGACACGACCTTCTCTGCATACCGACAGGACGCAAAGATCTATGTACCTTGTCAAACTAAAAAGGCAAACAAAGAAAATCTTGTTCTTAAAAAAAAAAAAATTTGTTCTTAAAAAAGATTTACATATAGGCCTCTCAAAAAACAAGAGAGGGTTCTCATTACCAACGACTGACATGTATGACGAGGGGGATTTGTTTTTAATTTCACATCTCAGAAGTTGAGAGTTTATTTAATTTTTGAAGTTGCAAGTCATTTCTTCCCCACTGCATAAGAGGCAGTATCAGATTTAAGTTCATACCAAATATGCCAATACTTCTTAAAAAAAAGGGGGGGGGCTTCGTTTTACTCAAAACCTGATTTCTATGATGCGCACAGTGATGAGAAACTACATGTAGTTGTATTCTTTTCCCTTTTTTTAAAATCGATTCATCAGCCCACGAATTTCCGCTAGGGCAATCTTTTCACACACAATCTTAGGGTCATTCAGAAAATTAGTGTTTTTACCTTTTTCTGATAGAACAGGGAAATTGGTAATTCCAGAATAACAGGTCAGTTAAACAGAGAAACTGGAACTGACATGAATTGATATGAAGATGACACTGGCTACGGATATTAAGAAATGCGAAACTGAAAATAGGCCCACTGTCCAGGGGTAGGGGGTGGGGAGTATTTGTGGTGTTCAATTATAATCTGTTCACACATTTTCCTTTCACACAAACAGCTTATTGCCCGCAGCCCATCGTCCCTCACGGTGCCGTAACTGCACCCCGCGGGAACAGCCCGTTGGCTTGGGTCAAAGTAAGGTAAGCTTACTCAAAGCTAAAAATGTACATATAATTTTACAATACATTGTGAGCATAACTATACAGAAATGGAAAAAACACATTTGATCACATTGCCACTACCGGGACTAGATTTTTACTATACAATGTACCAATCTGTGTAATGCATAGGCAAATGATGTGTACATAGCAGTGTTTTTCCAAATCATTTCAAGCCAACAGGGGTCTCTTTATCATCTATATTGCTAGAAAAATGTCTTTCCAGGTGTCACGAGGGATACACTTGGGTGGGCCCTGCACGAAGTATCTGTACTACCAGAGGAGTATGGGACCCTCCGATGTCTAAGTGCTATGGTAAGGTATATACAATTTAGTATTATAATCACTAGTACCTTTTAGACGGAATGGTGGGGAATGAATGCTAGAATATCTTTATCATAGAATTTGTTAAAGATGGGCACCAGAATATGCTAACTGGAGATCGAGCCAAGGAACAAATTAATGCCCATGACCAGAGTTATCAAGTGATAAACATTAAGTTAGTTGATATGATCTCACTAACCATGCTTTCCTTTTGAAAATTACATAAGGAAGTAGGATTGGTATGGTAAATTCAAGCACACATTTTCGGTCCACAGTAATTGTCTAAACCCTCATAATGAACTCCCTCAAGGAAAGCACAATTAAATATCAGAGTGTCAAAATAAAATAGGATTTTTAAACGATTGCAGATAAGTGCAAGAGACCAATCATAGAAAACAGCGATGAAGTGACAGGACCGGAGACGCTGGAGCACGGCAATGTTATCCAGGTTATCTGTAGAGATAGGTTCAGCATTGCCAACCAGGGCATCATCAGGTGCTGGAACGGCACCTTCATCTGGGGACGTGACTGGGCCAAGAAGGACGAGAAAATTGAATGTAAAGGTAAAAGCACATTATATTATAGATGCTAATTTATTTGCCTGTGCCTTAAGACATATCTTTGAATTACCGAAGGTAGGAGAATCGTTGAATCTATAGATGGTCCAATTTGGGAAGTCTCATTGCAATATTGGATTCATCTGAATCCTCGCATTCGTCAAGAAACCCAACCAAAACCAATCTTGAAAAGATTAAAGCATGGGATATAACGAATACTGGCAATGGGCCAGACTCCAATATTAAAGACCCAAAATAAGGCAACTCTTTCAAATTTTGTCTGAAAGTATGACGGTTTATTTACTGCCTACATATTGAATACATCAATCATTTCAGCATCCTGCCCTAAGCCGTTTGTTGCATACAGCACAATAAAGACAACTCATGGACATGAGGTGTCATCACTGGCTACAATAAAGTAATGTATTTAATTTAATTTAAATAAATAATTTAATTTAATTCTCGCCTACCTCTGTAGGTTGTAAAGGGAAGATTTGGATTGATGGAATTGTGGAAAAAAAACAGTTACCAGTTACACTAGTACTAAACTGGACTTATATTAAATTTTCTTGTGCGATATACTTTGGTGTAACTGGGTGAATGTTGTAGTGACTGGGTTAACAGTGGTTCTCATGTTATAATGGTCCCAATGATTAACACTGTGCAATGTATATTGACCAGATGCAGGGAAGGTTTTACGTGCAGAGGCAGTCACACATGTCGATCGTTGTGCGGACCCGATGGGAAGTGGTTTCCTGAACTACCTACATGTCTTGGTGAGTGTGATCACTAAATAACCTGACCAAACCCATTCTGCAAAACCTTCTATGAACAATGATATATTAAAGGGGTAAGCCAGAGTCTATGCATACGGCACCCGGTGGCGAACAATGAAACTACTGATAAAAGCATGTCTCCCTGGTGTATATATCTTAACTCACCTTTAATAATCCTTTGAAAGTCAGACTATGGCATTCTACACATCTTATCACTGAGTTTTACGACTGCCAAAAGCAATGTATTATAAAGTTCAAAAATTTTGAGAAAATGGGGTAAGCATCGTAATAATTATATCAAAATCTAGCACTATGAGGTATTGATTTTTTGTTTCAAAATATCATCATACATCAAACTAATATAATCATAAGTGATATTGTTGGTAGAATAGAATTGACCGAACCCTGGTGTATACCTTTAAGTAAATGACATTGATAAGTATATGCTATGAATTATGCAAAATTGTCCATTTTCAGCTAATTTCTTTGAGTTCAAGTTTTATTCAAGGTTAAACTTACATATTAGGTAATATACTTCTCTTTTCTTTAAATTAATTACAGCCAAATGTAGATATCCAAAGTTAGACAACGCTATAGGTCAGGCAGGTTATGCAATTCAGGAAGACGGTAGTCATCTCATCATCACCTGTCGGTTTGGCTACGAAATCCCTCATGATGGACACGTTGTATGTGACAACGGTCAATGGAGGTTCTTGCAAGACAGCACTGATGAAGATATCAAGTGTAGACCAGGTATTAGTAGCCCTAGTTATGGTGTATTTGATGTGATGGTTACAGAATGTATGGGACAGCTTCCAGGCCTTACAATTAAATCTAATTGGATTTTCATAGTCCTGGGGTTTTATATACTTCAATATAATATTTATTAAATATGTGTAGCAGATTGTATTTATAGCATGTGATATTTATTGTATGGTATGTGTGTTTAACTGTTTGATAAATAAAGACATCTGGATTATGCTTTGGAACTGGATCCTTGAATATGTACAGCCACTCAAATCCAAATAATTATAATTAGTACGCCTAGTTATGGTGTATTTGATGTGATGGTTACAGACATGTTGAAAGTATTGGGACAGCTTCCAAGCCGTACAATTAAATCGAATTGGATTTTCGTAGTCCTGGAATTTTGTATACTTCAACATAATATTTATCAAATATCTGTCCACATCTTCCCCAATTCAATACAAATACGTTTGATGTGATATCAAAGTCTACCAAGCATTCTTTATCAATGGAAAGAATTTCAGGCCTTGCATAAAATGTATAGGTAAAACACAATTTCTCGTTAGATTTCATGTAATTTCTTTTTTCATTCTCTAGTTCCTTGTGAAAGGATCGAAACGGTAATTACATATGCCCTAATTACCACAAACACTGACATCCCAGTACATGGCGATACTGCAACGGTCACTTGTATGGAGGGGTATTACATCAGGAACCAGGGCAGAGTCAGATGTGACAATGGTGTATGGGTTTGGCACAGCACAGCAGTACTGGATATACATGTAATTGAATGCAGCATAGGTGTGTATTTGTGCAATGATATTTCATATAATCGACAAACTATAAAGTCTCTGCTGGATTTGTGAACACGTGTTAAGGTTTATAGCCGGGGAAAGTGATTTTATTTTTTAAATCTTTCATCTGACTGAGAGTTTTGAAATTACAATGATGTTATTCGTATATGATTTTAAGTTTAAAACGTTTTTCTTTGAAGAAGAAAAAATCACTACATGAGTACTGAGTCTTCTTTCTGTTTCAGTTGCTACATATCGTGGGAATCAAATCACCACAGGTAAGATCACTTTTATTGTTAGTTATATCATGTTTTAATACTATGCAAAATAAAATCCCATAATGTGTACTATTCCTGAATACTAATATGAAGACTATCTCCGGGTGGTCTTGAACGTGTCTGTTCAAGACGATACTGGATTACCATGACATAAAAGCCAGACATTATGATTATAGGAATATATTGTTAGTGCCCATGCTGATAGAAATGGCATGATAACGCATGCATGAAATGTTTCCAAAATTAAGCAATGAATATTTTCAAGATATAATTTACAATACCCTGTTTTCACTCAGATACACAAAGGTTTGCTGCACAAATTGCCTCAAATGGTAAATATTCTTTACTATATTATGTTGGATAAGTCATAATATAATAATATCATTATAGCGTATATTATTTTAATCACATTATTTACATTCTAAACAGTTCATTAGCGACTGGAGATTCAAGGATTCCATAGTATGTTGTGATTCGGAATTCACCCTCCCCCACCCCCCCCCCCCCCCCCCCCGCATTCAGAGGGCGTCCAAATCGTGCCGCCGCCCCCCCCCCCACCCCCTCTCCGTTCTTAAAGAATGGCCACGCCCTTTTTATCAAAGAAATGCACTCACTGACTTATCCCTTATACTGTCCTCTCTTCTTTTCAAAAGGCTCTTCGCTCTGGCAACAGAAGAATATTCAACGTTTACTCATTTCATCTCTCATCCTTCGCATCATGTGTTACTGGTACATGTACAGAACATAACCTCGCAAAAGCGTCAGTATCCATCATGTAATGCATGCGACCTTTCGGGTTCCGTTTTGCCTACTCATTACATTTTATCCCACAATCACATAATTATATGTCATCCTACTAACACTTTTGTGTGCATTAAATATTTATAACCAGAAAACTGTCGGTGTGAAAGAGCGCCGGAATATTGTAATGGAAAACTGGAAGCAAAACAATACAGTAATTCTCAGTCTCTGTTGACATTTAAATTATCCAGAGATATTGCGTGTACACCAATTGTAGCGTAGCAATGCATGATGTGCAGACATCCCTACTGTGTTCTGCCTTTTCCCAGTTATCACAATCAATATCATGTTGGTTCATTGTGATTGTATATGTAAGTAGTGATAGTAGATTTTATTCATAGCATGGAATATGTATTGTATCGTATGTGTGTTTAACTGTTTTGATGAATAAAGACATCTGGATTATATACTTTGGAACTGGATCCTTGAATATGTACAGCCACTCAAATCCAAATAATCTTTCTTTGTTTTAGAAATCTCTATAATATTATCAAGTCCCGCTTAGAAAATGCGGCTTGTATGCGAATCAATCCAGCTCTAATTTGATACTAAACATGCCTATATAGGGTGTGGCTTATGAGAGGATTTTTGAAAGTATCTTACAGTACTAAAGCAGCTTTAATCAAACACCATGTGAATTTTAATTTTTTAGATTTAGCATGAAAATCATGTTTCCATGGCAACCAACATGTACAACAGCACCAATTTATGGAAGGTTTTAACCAAAAATGGGGTTTTCTAAAGTGGCTTAAACTATTCTACAATGTACGTACATCAAAAAAAGTAGTTTTAATCAAATTTTGTTATAGTTTTAGCCTGTTTGGTTATAGATGGAGCCACCTGGTGACCAAAGTTGGTACTAAAATTTCTTACTGAGTTCCCTTTTACCCTGTTGATTTACATATTGTATTGTATTCTATTGTTTATTTCGATAATCCACATTTTCATATGATATTCAATATCGAAAAGAATCATTTTCAACTATGTACATATGGCAAATACCGTTATGCTTGTAGGCAATTGAACTGAGGCCTACTTTTAGACATAATTATTTCAAATTATCTTTTTAATTTTAAGATGTATTAGGAAAGCTATAAATAAGTTATTGACGCCAAACCTCTCCGCTATACTCATTATAACTACTAGTACATACTTATGGCATAAAATATACTCAAACCTGTAAAAAAAAAACATGGATCTGGAAGCGGTGAGTATAGGTGATGAACTATTACTTTGTATATACATGTACACCAATTTCCCCTACACCCTCAGAAAAGTCAGAGTCATTGTCGCCAGATCTACCCTCACCTGAGAGTCAGGCAGTGCTGACCCTCAGGTGAGGGTAGTGCCTGACCCTCAGGTGAGGGTAGTTTTAGCAACAATGACTCTCACTTTTCTGTGTGTGTATGAGTGAGAATTGTCGCTATATCGAAAGAGTAACTTTGCGTAGCTACCATTATGTCAATACTTTTTTAATTTCAACATTCCTTCACATTAAATTTGGCAGAATACTCCTTCTAATGAGTATAGCCAAAAAGAATGATTTTGTCTACTCAAATAATTCGAATGTAGCAGCCCTCCCCCTCCCACTTGGACGAGTCACCGGAGTCGACCATGAAGACAGAGGCCCACTGATATGACGTCCTTTTGGTTCGTTCTTCAGGGGCTATCACTTTCAGTTCATGCTTAACACTTTAAAAGAAAATAGCTTTTCCATACAGTCTTATCAAAAGCAAAATGTAAAGGGGACTCATGATCTCTCCCCAGATGGAATATTTATTCCAATATCATATTTAGACACAATACCACGCGCAATATCCGAAAGCATAAATCTAGCGATGATAAATCATGAAGTCATGCGGGTTGTTTTCTCATGTATCACTTAAAGTATCTGCCTACATCCTATATGTAAATATATGAACTGAAAGTGTCGATGGGGGCTCAGATAATGAAATCATTCTGCATGTCTGTTCTAAAAATATATACTGCAGCATTCGTCATCTTGAGATTCGCCTTAAGTGGGCACTCAGTCATAGTTATTCTCAAATGTGATAGCTTTCAAGGTATAATGAATCACAACGGTAGTTTGCCACATATCAAAGGACTTGGAATGTTATCCTCATTGTGGATAGGTATAGGAGTGTTTGCAGGCCTAGTCCAGATTGAAGGTAGGTATGAAATGAGATTTATTTTCATGATATGACTGCTATAACGGAATTGATATAAAAGACACAAAGTATACGACATATATGACAAAGTACTAGTTTTACTAAGTATGTCAATAACAATACGTCTTCTGTTAAAACAAACCTCACCATTACATTTTCCTTACCAGCGTACTGTCCATATCCCATTGTTCCTAACGGCAATGTGACAAAAAGTGATGGATCCAGATTATTTTCTTCGGCCAAAGTAGAGTAAGAAACCATGCTTATAATTATACCCTATTCGCTTTATAACATTATTTATACCATTTAAGGTAGTGTAGCAATAATGTGACATACATCGAAGATTGTGGGTTGAGAAATAGCTTACGTTACAGTGCTTTTATAACAATTGCATAAAGTCTTTTGAGTAATTTCCTAAGCTATCTCTGGCAGCACCCATCCACATCAATGCATCCCTAAGGATGGATATATTATATGAAGTTTCAGTATCTCGTGCATTCACACTTTATTTTAAGATGTCACGACGGATATGCGCGGGGCCGTCCTGGAAGAAGTATTTGTACTGTGAAGGGGATCTGGTACCCTCCATTAGATATGTGCCGTGGTAATATTTAAATCACTCGTATCTAAATTCGTCGCCTCAGTATACAAAGGTCGTAAGTGGAAAATTCATGTTTTGAGATATGAGCAAAATAAGAAAAATCAATGTGATCTTTAGGCTGTAATTTCTAAAATACATGGTATATTGCCCCAGAAATCATCCTACATGTAAACAACAATAACTAAAAACTAATTATATGAATGATACTAAAATATCCTACCTAATTCCTTAGTTAATATGGCAATAATTAGGGAAAAAAGGGGAAAATTGGGTCACTTACGACCTTTCTATACTGAATTGCATCGATTTTTTAATTCAAGCCTAATGGTCATTAAATGAATATTTTATATATTCAGTTGCTTATATCATTTAAAAGAATTTTTCACTCAAATTCTCCCCCTTTACACTTCAAAGTTAGCACATTTTTGTAAAAATATCCAAAATGTACCTATATGATATGAATTAGATAAAATGGTTACAAAAAAAATAAAAAAAATCAGTTATATTAACGATAAAATACATTGGGGTTACAATTTTCACATCACTTACGACCTTTGTATAGTGAGAAAAACATAATTTTCTCAGTTACGACCTTTGTATACTGAGCTATTACCCCCCAGAAAAAAAGTGATTTTTGACAAATTCCAAAAATTGTCGAAAATTAATGTGGACAGTCGAGGGAAAAGGGTCCTCCAAAGGTTAAAATTAATTATAAAATTGAGGTCATCAGCTTTCCAGTGATATATTTCATTAGCAGGTACCACTTCTAGTTTTTGAGAACTGGCTCCTTGAATATGTGTGGGCACTGTCCAATCTCAAATGCCAATAAGCTCTTTCTTACTTTGTTTTAGAGATATCTCTATCTAATTAGCATAATTACGAAAATTCCCAATTATCCAAACTTTTTCAAAGATTTGGTCACAGCTTTTAATCTTAAAATGGGATTTACACTCCGTTTTCAGCATAGAAATCTTTATAAGGCCTGTAATCATTTATTTCTTGAAAAATTCAATTTAGAATGAAAATTATGTTTCCATGGCAACCAACAAGTGCAAAAACACCAATTTAGGCCCAAAAACGTTCTTTTTACATTCCAAATATGGAAGGTTTTCACTAAAGTTGGAATTTTCTAAAGTGGCTTATTGTATTCTCCATCAAAAAATAGTATAGAACAATTTTTATGATATTTTGAACATTGTTGGCTATATGGAGCCCCCTGGTGGCCAAAGTTGGTACTATAAATCCCCCGCGGAGGTCCCTTTTCCCTTGTTGATCCACATTTATTGGATAAAGAAAAATATCAAAGAATAAAAGAGAAAAAATCTTATTTCTTCACTTACAACCTTTGTATACTGAGGCGACTTAATTAATATTATATTAATGGCTAAAATCATTATCAATACATATAGTATGATCCTTTAAAGATGTGAGTCTATGGATATGTTTGATGGACTGCTCTAGTTTGTTTATGTATAATCTATGAGATATCACATAATTGAATAGAATCTAATCAGACATACTAGGGGGGAAATATTACAATTACAAAAGTACTGCATTAGTCTTAGTACAATTATGTACCCAAACAAAAATTTACTTAAAAGGGGCTGACAAACCCCATCTTGGACCGGCTATAGAGAAGACGGCAGACTCAGAGATTACTGGGTGGGCCTGTCTAACTTTGTCACTGCCATTGAATCCAGAGCGAGTCAAAATATCAACATATGGCCCCCAAGTTGTTAATATGTCACTCCAAAATCATCTGGTTATTTTTCGCTGCATTTATCTGTGAAGATGTGCTGCTTATTTCAGCACTATGCCCCGAGCCGATAGTGGAACATGGCAGGGTGAGAACAAGGAGAGAGAACAACATTACTTATATAGCGGGTTCTATAGCCACAATAAGGTGAATAATTATTAGAACAAATACGGTATTATATTCCTTCTCTGAATATAGGTGATGAACTCAGGTGATGAGTACATGTAAATACTAAAATAACTTATGATCAGCACTATTACAAATCTATGAATCCTGTCCTATGTATACTCATCCATGGCTACCATCTTACTATTATATTTCCAATCTCTGTAAACTGACTCAAAATTAAGATGCTAAATTAACAATGTCCCAAGACTCTCTCTTATGATTAATGCCATGTTCTAATCTATCCTTCATACATATCCTTTGCCTTGGTTGGAATTAGTTCCAGCAATTTTGCAGCAGTACCTAAATTAATGCCAGTGAAGACTCATCACCGAGAGATGGCGCCTGCTAGATTGTCCCATGAAGTAATCATATACCATGTACACACAGAAGTATCTTTTATACAGGTGTGATGAGGGGTTCACATGTACAGGCAGTACACGCTGTCAGTCCCTTTGTAGTAATGATGGAATCTGGTTTCCTGAACTGCCAAAATGCAATGGTGAGTGATGCTTGCATATGGATACATGTCTGGGTGTACAATGTTCCTCTATGAAGGCTTGATTTTTTTAGGGTGTAGTCATTATTTAAAACGTGGGTTGGCAGTGAATTTTAGGGGTGGAGGGTTATTTGGTGGGGTCAAAAACCAATAACCCCCTCTTGGTGGACATTTAGTGGATACATTGATAAATTATATTATATATTTCAGGTGCACCACTTATTATCATACATTGGGGTGCAGGATCTGGTGTGGCTGCATTGCTGATGGTAATTGTGGTGGTTTGTGTATTGCATAAAGTTATGAGAAAGTCACCGACGCCCAGTGGGCCTAGCACTGAAGGTAAGTGGGCTTTCATTATGAAACTTTCAATGACATAGAGCTATAACAGCATGTGCAATTCCTTTATTGTGATACTTATACAAAGACATGTCAGTGTGCAATGATTACACCATAACATTATAACCATAACATTTCCCATTCTCAATCACAGATGTTTCAGCGTCTGAGCAGTCTTGCAGAGTTGATGAAACCTATTTGCCTCCCTTCAATCAAGGTAAGGCCCTGGGCCAACAAGCCTGGGACGCCATTATATTTTTCACAATGGGAATCATAATGGGTATCAAGCTTCATATATATTCTTGTATAGCTCTAATGTCATGAGAACATCGTGTGGTAGAGATCCAGCTACAGGGTCAATTTTCATAACCTGATTTTGGCTGCATTATCAGCAAACGATATTAAGACTGTGGTCCAATGCTAGAAACTGAACTAATTGATAAGTATAAGAACACAATTACATGTTATATGTATCCCAATCACAAGATAAGGGAGTATAAAATAACAATGTTGACCCAAGAAGGATATACATTATCATTTAAGTGTAAGCCTATTTCATTACATACTTTAAGGTCTTTATGAGATGATTGACGAACTGCCAGATGACCAGCCAGTTCAGGATCATCCCAACACAAGTAATATCTAATTTATGATAACAGTATCTGTAGTGGGGCTATTACTTTGTCATAATAGCCAATATGGGATGTTATTCAAGATATATAGCCATAATCCTATATCAAAATGATAATTTGTTCTTTATAATAATTATACAGTAAATACTTATATGTTATCCGTATGATGATTAATTGTATGTTATGTCATCCAGATGATGAGGCCTGGCTGGATGACCACCAATACGAGAATGGAGCAGCTGCGACAGCTATCACATTCACAATGAACCTATAACTATAGTTGTCAGAGATGTGTACCATTATACTAACAATGCTAGAAATATGGATAGATCACCAGAGTAATTATCAATAGTCAGACAGAATGCCATTCTTATAATAATTTATTGGAATGTTCTACTAACTTGGTCTGCTCCTGCACCTCACCTATAAACCTCTCTCCACTTTTTCATTCTGGCATTGGTTCAAATATCTATCGAATTCATGCAATTTCATGTGTGCATATACATTTTATTAAGGAATGACACCAATTGGATTAACGTTATCTGTGTATACTGGTTGTACATATTTTGCCATTTATCAATAAAACCATAAGGAAACAACCATTCCTATCTCTCTTTTTAATCCCGTGTTCATCCGATCATTATTTATGGGCTAAAAACTAAACCAACATTGCCACGTCACCTTTGGAAGGAAGGGTTATTCCATCATTCATATGTAACACTATGTTATGTTATGTAACACTATGTTGTGTTATGTAATTGTTTGGCACATAACACCAACAGCATTCAACATCAGCCTTAGCCTACTTTTGTCTACAAACTATTTCTTTAATTGGTTTATATCAATATTTTTATCTTATCCGCAACAAAGTTCAGCCTGAACATAATGACAATAGACAAATGATGGCTCACTGAACCGGTTGAAATGAAAGTGAGGCCAAAAAGAAAAAAAAAGTTTGTTTCAGGTAACATGATGAGAAAATGTAGGGTCGGTAGGTCGGATTCTTTTTTAAATAAGTTTTTAAAACTTGAATGTAGATGTATTAGCCAGCCTCTCCACATACCCTAAAATTGACCAAAAAGGGTAAAAATACGAAAAATTCTTCAAAATTACATAAAAACGTAGGGTCGGCCCTCGACACTTTTTTTTGGCCTGAGTAACAAGGATAGTGAAAGCTCCAGCTTTATTCTAGAAGGATCAACACGGATATACAAGGCTGTGTCTCACGAACTTGGGCCAATGTTTTCGTCTCTGACCGGGTGCCATCTCTGACTGGGTGCCATCTCTGGTAGGGTGCCATCTCTGACCAGCCTGAATAGAAACGGTTTATTTAGGCAGATGTAGATATAATAGAATCTGTCTGAAAGGTTAATGGATGTTATAACTCTTTAAAGTAGTAACTAGCTGCCCACTTTTATCATCATCTGCCCTAAATAAACCGTTTTTGTTCAGGCCGGTCAGAGATGGCACCCGGTCAGAGATGGCACCCGGTCAGAGACGAAAACATTGGCCCAAGTTCGTGAGACACAACCACAATCTCTAAATGGTCGTCTGGGACAAAACTGGACAGGTGTGTTTCGTGTAATATTGTCAGAAAATTTAGGATATACAGGTCGTACCCAGAAATTGACAAATGAACAGCACTGTCAACTTGCGGAACACGGCATCGACTCAATGCCAAACAAATAGACTGTAAAATAGCCCCAAATGATCTATAATTATAGGATTATAATTTCACTTTCCATCTGTGTGTTGTTCTGTGACTCTATTCCACCAGAAAACCATGACACAGTGTACATATTTTCAGCACCCTCCTCCGCGGAATAAAACTGAACCTGAATGGTCGTTATATAGATGGGAAGTAGACCTATTTGTGTAGGTGAATGACATGTGGAACCCAAGTCACACCAGAAGAATGATTCGATTTCTGATTAATTACATATTTTTCTTCCAATCCAAGAGATTCGATTCATAGCTTAGCCAAAATACCTGAATGTTACTATGGATTAAAAGGGAGCCAACTAAGACCATTTGAACCGTGCTGGGGGGATGTAGAAAGTCGGAATCCTCTTGCATTGAAGGAACAGAAAGTTTCTTTGGCATGCTTGCGCGAAAATAAATCTAATAACTATCCCCTGCCTTAACAAGGTGGACCATATTCATGCAGGGCTCGGTTTATAGCAGGGAAGTAGGGTACCTTTTTTTAAGCATGAGATCATGCACACTTTGTCTTTGGTGGTAATCATGACACACGGATAGCTTTCAGATCAGATGAATCACAGTGACCAGACAAGCAGCTCATGACAGTAATTTTCCTCCATCAATTGAGAATGATATCCGCATTGTGGATAGGTATTGTGATATTAGCAGGCCTAATACAGACTGAAGGTAGGTACATAGACAAAGGTGCAGGAGTAGAGTTCCTCACTGAGGGTTATTTCACGAGGCGGGGAACTCTACAAGTGCTCCTTTGTGTTCATTTCATGTTCTTATTAACAACATTTGTCAAGATTCCACTTAATTGCTCTGAAAAAGCTACTTTATAGTGGTTAAATCAACAATTTTGATGATTTGACAGACCGTAAAATACGGGTGAGGGTTATTTCAAAGGGGGTGTAAAATACGACCTTCCTTGTTTAAGTGAATGGGAGTGCCGTATTTACCATGAAATAAATTGTATGAGCTAGTATTTGGATTGAATACAAAAGTAGATATTCTTTCTATTACCACCATATTTAGACATCAATATGATGGTGTCAGAAAAAAGTGTTTTAAAAACAATTATACTCATCTATATAGGGATTTGTGAAAACGTTATGGCGGTTGTTATATATTTATAATTAGAATTTTAATTAGCCTCCTGCTGTTGGTATTTTGACCTTATCAAGCCAAGCCGGTCAGAGACGGTACCTGGTCAGAGACGGCACCTGGTCAGAGACGGCACCCGGTCAGAGACCAAAAAAATTGGCCCAAGGTCGTGAGACACAGCCTACAGCCAGCCATTCGGGCCGGCAGTAACAGCCTTTCTGCCGGACCGGCAGGTTTTTTGCCGGCTATAGCCGGTGTCCGGCAGGATTCCGTATAGACTGATTATGGTGTGTTAAAATGTCAGTAGATTGTTGATAGACCCACAATCATATTTTCTATAACAGCATACTGTCTACAGCCTGTTGTTCCAAATGGTATTGTGACGTCAAGTAACGGTTACGAACTGTATTCATCAATCAGATTAGAGTAAGTATGTGTAAATATGCATTTTATTGATAACATCTTGAGATCTTGCGTATACAATAATAATCCATATGATTATGATAATTGAGGTGACAGAATCAGTAAGCCTGATAAAAAATGGTTCTCTTGGAAGACCCCCTGATTTACATTGAAATTGGATATCACATTGTATGTATACATTGGAATCTGATAGGACTAACCTATTTATTCATTTTCACTTTAGTTGTAGGGAGGGATATAAGCGGGATGGGCGTCCTGGAAGAAGTACCTGTATGGTTAAGAGGATATGGTATCCTCCACTGGCTAAGTGTCGTGGTAATGTTATGTCTTTAATAATCACCTGATTAATAAAACACCCAAAGGCAATGAATAGATCTGATTATTTTGTGAAAAACAACTTGAATTGTATGTCATTGTCGAGTGCCGGGATGACCAGAGGAAGGCAGCAATTCGTTTTACCGTGTTTGGAATGATTAAAAGCAAGCATTGCTAAAAAAACGCTTCATGTACCTATATGATATAGTGGTATGCATCAATTATTAACATGTACAGAAAGGGGAACTGATAAGTGTTCATTTAAATTGGTAATTCTCTTTCCTTTTTTTTCAATTTCCTCATGATTTCAGCACTATGTCCTGACCCGGTGATCGAACATGGTACAGTGAGAATAAACAGAGAGAACATACTGTCTACCAAGGCCACAGTACAGTGAGTAATGCTTCTTTGGAAAGCTATTATCATTGCGATCAGGTCGCATGTCAGTTGAACATGGGCATTGAACAGAATACATTGAAAACCCTGGTAACAATAGACTACTACTTACAAATCTATGACAACCATCCTACCTATCCCTCTCCGGCAGGTTATTATAAATATTATTGGATGATGTCTGAAAACCAATTTGGGTCTGATAATTAATATAGATCATTTAATCCAATCAAATTATAAACAGGTGTTATGAGGGATACACATGTAAAGGCGCTCCGACTTGTCAGTTACTTTGTAGCAATGAAGGGAGCTGGTTTCCAGAAGTACCCGAATGCCTAGGTGAGTAAGACTAATAGAAATATATAAACCTTCTGATGGTCAGCGTAGCAGGCTGTGTCTCACGACCTTGGGACAATGTTTTTGTCTCTGACCGGGTGCCGTCTCTGACCAGGTGCCGTCTCTGACGGGGTGCTGTCTCTGACTGGCTTGGCTTGAGAAGGTCAAAATACTAGCAGTAGGAGGCTAATTATAATTATAACTATGATTATATAACAACCGCCATGACGTTTTTCCAAATCCTTATATATATGAGTATAATTCCTTTTAAAACATCTTTTTTTGACACCTGGTGATGTAGCTTTTAGGTATAATGTGTGATATTCGTAAGATATTTTAGATAAACTAGATGGATATGTGTATATTATAGTACATGATCGTAATTTATGAATACAAGAAGCTGTATGATTTTATTTACAGGAAACGAACATAAAGTTCAAATAACTGTGTAATAATATACATGCATAGTGGTGCTTTCGACCTTAATTTAGATGCAAAACCAGCAACGACCACTCTAGCCCCAGCCCAATGTACCATGTCAGATATAGAAGGAGGATATGTGTCAGAAGTCCGATGTCCTGATCCCCCCATACATGGCAGCACTGCTAGGATCATCTGTATGGAAGGGTACAGCACCAACAACAATGGGGTTGTCAGGTGTCACAATGGGCAGTGGGTGTGGGGTAATACTTCATCAGGCATGGACAAGATAAGGTGCAGGAAAGGCAAATATACAATTTTGCTATACCTTCCTATGTTCCCTTGGTTCGCACAAAATTATGAATGCCTTAAGTTAGGGAAAAAATAAAAGGTGTGTTTCAGGTTGCATAGTCTCAAAAGCTAGGTAGGGTAGGTCTGATTTTTGATATATTTTTTATTTTACTTTGGCCCGAAAAGTACCTAAAAATTGACTACCAAATTTCAGCGCTGACTCGCCGACAACAACGTCGACTCGTAGACTATGAAATTGACTCTGAAATAGCCCCAAAATTACACACCCTTTTTGGCCTTAGATATCATAAAAAAACGAATATGTTTGATTTATATGTTATAATTGGACCTCATTCCAGTCAGACGCCTGCTGATCACACCTTGGACTGCAATTGTTGCTGTGGGTGGTGTGCTGGGGGTAATTGTGCTTGCTTGTGTAGTGCATAACCAGTGCATCAAGAGAAAATCAATAAAGCCCTCAAAAGGTAAAGCTTAGTAATAGTCTTAAAATAACGTTCTTCTTTTTCGGAACTTATTATCTTCTAATCAACATGATTGTATTCTGATAATGGCAGGTTTTAACCGTGGATATTTCGTGGAATATAGTTGAGGCTATTCAATCTCCCTGATGTTAGCTATCGAGCAGAAGAGCAAAGCAGTGTGTTACCCCTGTAAAGCAATGAATTATCTAGAAGATAATTGTATTAATGAACACCAATTGTGTGTTCTATTTTAAACAGTTGTGTTGGTACCAGAGCAGTCAGCCAGATTTGATCAACCCTATTTGACTCCCTTTAAGCAAGGTGAGAAAACTAACCTACATGTGACACAATCTGCGAATAAGGCCCTCAGTGCAGGGTGCACCAAGGACCCTTTTCTCCGTACATGCCACATATATATATTATACATTTCCAATTTCCAATCTTGACAATGTATTATGTGTATAAATACATTGACACAAATAGTTTGAGGAGCATAACCAAAATATGAAATAATGGTATCTATTATATCCATAGGTAATTATGAGATGATTGAAGAACAGCCACAAGACCATGCAGTTCAGGGCCGCCCCAGTATTATGCAGAGTAAGTCTACAAACACGCACTATAATTATGTTTTCATAAAATTGTAAACAATAACAGTATGCATGACCTAATCATATATCTAATATAACCTGTTACACATGTACTTAGTACAATTGATTAAATGTATCACTAAAATATTTTGATAATTTTCCCTACAGAAGGCCAGCTAATTGCTGTGCTTAAAAAGGAGCATGTGGACGCCTATGCAGTAAGGACCTTCACGGGTAAGACACGTTCTCTTTTGCTCCCTATTCCACCGTTGCCAATCTAGAATTAATAGAATCTCATTTTATGTAATGTTGGACAGTATGACCACAAAATTATAAACCTCATAAGTTATGGCTTATGGAAAAAGGTTATGGTTTATGGAAAAAAAAGTACCCACCAGAAACGCCCCCCTGGGCATCGTGTTAGCATCGTACCACCTTATGATTGCAGTGATGTATTTGTCGGTGTTGTATTAGTTACATGCCCATTATGAACAGCATGTCTCTGTAGATATAATACCTATATTTGCATAATCATGTTTTCTAGATGATGATGTAACCCTGAATGCCGGCATGAATGCTCATCACAGTGAGAATAGAGCGGCCGCATCAGCTATCACATTCACAATGAACATTTAAATAGCTGTACCTACGAGGATTTGGTTCTGTGTCAGACACACTAATGATGTTTTACCAATATACCCATCTCAACACTTCTACCATGTATCTACTGGGGCATATGTATACACGTCCATGGCATTATCCTATCTTGCCAATTGGATGAAAAAGTTCAATATGCATATTCATGAAATTATCATTATGCCAATGTTGTCCAAACATAAGTAGGGGTCCCATCTGGTAACCTTCAGGTTTAAGAATATATAAAGCTGTACATAGTAGTCTTAGTAGTTGTATACTCCAATGGGATCCTTACTACCCCACTTCACTGTTTTTCCCACTTTCCCTCATAACATCTTTGGTTCTTCCATGTTTTGGGACCAGGACATTTTTCTCATATATTCAGGGCCTCAGCCTTCACCCCATCCTATGTGGGATTCATGTTAAATGTTGTTAGTCCTGTCATGGTTTTTTGTCCATGTCCTGTGTCACACGAACCATTTTCCCACCTTAAAACAGGACCTACATATTACATTTGGGCTCTCCTTGAGAGAGTCCTACACATATAGTGTTCCCTTTATTAGCACGAATTCAAAATTTTACAATATAAATATCCCTATTTTTTTAGGCTAAGTATTCATCTCCTCCATACTCTAGCCCCATAATCACTCTGATTCCATCTGGAGTCCTCCCAGTTATCATAAATTATATTATAATTTTGGCATAGCCTATAAACAACATTGTACGCCTGCCCAACGCTTCGCATTGAATTTTAAAATGAATGAATTAATCATGCCAATATGGGACTATATGGTCGATTCCCACGAAAATGGAGCACAGGGATCGTTTAGCTCGTCATCTAATATTTTCTAAATAGGCCTTTATAGTCAGTCATGTTTGGTATATTCACAAAGATATTGACAATACCAGCCCATGGGTACCTACTTTTGCCTACCTAAGTCTATTATTAGACTGTGCAGGTGTGAAAATGTGTGTTTTAAGGCGTTTTTATGGCACATTTTAATAAGATAAAATCGAAATATCAATATTTAAATGTATTATAATGTAAGAAATATGTCTTAAAAATATTATATTTTCATATGAATGGAAGCAGTGAACTATGGACAATAAATCATGGCAACTCTAGTGACCTATATTATTATTTGGTAGGAAATTTGTGGTACAAACAGAATGAAGAAAGTGGGGTAGGTTTTAGCATCACCGTGCGTAGGTACATACTATATGGGTTTAATCAGAGGGAAGATGTAATACTTTCACAAATAAATGTCCCAATGATTAGGGTCCAATAAGGGGTATATAACAGTAGTAGTAGAATATTCATACAGATGTATCTCATTGTGTCACATCACTGAAACCATAGTGGGGTAGGTATGGGCGTCACCGTGCGTAGGTCCACAATGCCCTGAATTACAGAATATTCCTAATGATTTAGTGAGAAATATTCATAGGCGAGATAAAACATGGTTTGAAGATGCTGCATACCAAAAATTTAAAAGATCATGCTAATATTCTCTTATCTATGGGCCATTACAATAAAATAGTCACCGTGCGAGGTACATCACCATGCGTAGGTACATCATAAAGTTCCATTGAAAAACAGGTAAATCACAGCAAATATTAGCAATATCTTTCAATATTTATTTCAACAAATGGAAGATCAATACTTAGGAACATTTACATCTGGTGGAAACTCTTAATAATATATAAAAGCACTATGTGTAGGTCCCATCACCGTGCGTAGGTCCCATCACCGTGCGTAGGTCCCATCACCGTGCGTAGGTCCACAAATATAACCTTTTTTCAATGGCAAAGAACTTATTTGTGTTTGTAAATCCTAGTAACTTTTTGGTTTCATCACATATGTGTTCAATAAAATCGGAAATATCCATTTTTATAGCCACATCTTTATTTTAATGGGTGCAATGCTCCCATCACCGTGCATAGGTCCCATCACCGTTCGTAGGTCCCACTTTGCATGAACGTAAATATGGTATTTTTTAGAATTAGTGTTCCCAATTTCACTGCTCTACTACTTTGTATGATGTTTATAAGCTATTAGAAAAGCTAAGCGATATTTGCAATACTGTAATTTAGGTATCTCTCAACCCTGTGATCCATTTTCGTGGGAATCGACCATATATGCAACAGGCTGATAACAGGAGCATAGTCAAATGATGAGTAAAAGAGAGATGTGGCACTTTAAAATGCATACATAGTGTTCAAATAAGGTTGCACTGCAACAATCTCTGTCTCGTAAGGATCTTCCTTGATATGATATGTGTTTTACCTATACAAATACAATACAGCTATAGTCATGCCCATTTATGTAAATGAATTATGAAATGTGTTATGCAATACATTGTGTATTAGTCTATACAATACTCCATAATAGGAGATGTTCGATAATGATAAAAATGATATCACAAGATAACCCAAGAGTCAATTGATGTTCATATTCGAAACCGTCGGAAATCAGTTCACAATAATCTTGAAAAATAATAAAAGAAGTATCAGCTATGCTACTTAAAATATTTGGTTCTCATTCTTCTGTAGGCCATGAATATAAAGACATTTCTGGTTCCTGGAAACATCTTCATATAATTAGTTTCGGGTACCAGCATTGTACCAGCATCTTCACTATAGAGGTTATCATATGTACACATGCATTTGATACAAGCTTATTGTATATCTAGAGATACATGTGAAACCTCTACTCATACGAAAAATATGATGTAGTATGGATTGTCTTAATGAAGAACTCATTTATTTCTTCGTGTTTCTGCTGTTTGTCTCTACACCCGAACTCGAAGCAGGTGGGTTATTACGTAAAATGTATAAATGTCATAATCGTTTATGTAGTGTTTTTTTCAAGTAAGAAATATACATTGCTGTGTATTATCTAGCCTGCTCGACGTTATATCCATGTGTGTAGTAATATTATTACTGCTGTGGAGAAGGACATTGTCCCTGTAATGATCTGATAATGAACGTTATATTATAACATTGTATAACGTTTTCTATTTTCTTGGTATGCCTTCCCATTTAACAGCCAAGGTGCAGGAGATGAAAATGCACCTAGCACTGAATCCTAAAGAGGGTACGAAGATCACGATATCATGCCTCGTACCGCGTCTCAACAGCAGCATTACTGCCTCTGACAAGCTGATCCTGCAGTTTGGAGAGCAGATGTTTGTTAATAGTTCCGTGAAAACTAACTCAGATGGTACAAAGATGGTGTATCTGGAACACAACCATGTTGTACGCAGGGCGGATGATAAGAGAACGGTGTCCTGCATATTTCTGCCTGCCGTTGGAGTTATGCAAAAACAGTCGCGAAGGCTTTCAGGTATGTCTGCACCGTCCATATAGGCTATAATTGTGTGATTCATGTATACATGTGTTATACTATTAGTATCAAACTTATACGTAGTATAGTTATAGGACGAGTACCAAGCTGTACACGAAATACAGTGGAGGGAGCCTTATAGGCTCCCTTCACTGTATACCCCTACAGCTTGGTACAAGGCATATAACTTATTTATACCACTATAGTGTATGCAGCGTACAAGAGGTGTGAAATGTTTTGTTCTCCGTGCCCGCCGTGGTATAAACGTTAATGTGGCAACTACAAGTAGAATATTTGTATTTGTATTTGTAAGCAGTGATACCATTAGAGTTGATCTCTAAGATATTTCAGCATTGTCGGAATGCCTCAAGAGAGGCAATTTTTGATTTCGAGTCTCTATACTTAACTTAAGTCCTTACCACAATTATATATATTGATCATATATCTTTAACAGTGGCATCAAATGGGAATGCAACGGGTAAGTGAACAATGTTTGTAACATTTACATCGGTCTTCCATCCATCACACAATATTTATTATTCTTCACAGCAATGTATCAACCAGAAATCTCGCCCAGCCCCACGAGAATACAACCTAGACAAGGCTACCTTGGCTTGAATGACTTATAAAAACTGTATATGATTCCATACGAGGCAAAATTGATATAATAACAGCTTACCAAAACGGACACGGTACGGAATTTGTAAACGAAGATCACTTGTTGATGTTGCAAATAAACACCTTAAAAAATATATGAAAACGTTTTTTTATTGTCGGCAGTACCATATGTCATCGGATCTGCTTTGGGGACAACCTTGATTTTGGGTTTCCTTGGATTGGGAATCTATAGACTGAAATGTAGACGGCAAGCCCCAGGTAAGATTGTTGACTATGCGTGGGTGACTATCATGATTGGTACTCGAAATTGAAAACACTTAAGTTAATGTATAATCTGATCATCCGATCACCTTATCACTTTGATTCGCCTTAAGGTTGATCGCTACTCTTAACTTTTCATCCATAGAATTTCCTAATTTTTTGCATCAGGGTAGTTCAGATCATTAGGAAAGGGAAAATGCAAAAAAATAGGGGGGGTCCCGAGCTACTTTTTTTGTTACAGATTTTTGAAAAAAAAAAGTATTCTCTATTTTTGCCAAAAAATACAAAAAAAAGGGAAATTTTCATGATTTTTCTTCTTATTGAACCAATGCCCACATCAATTTTGTATTGCACATGAATAATCCTAGGTTATGTCTTTTAATGGGAAAAATAGAATGATGGTCCAAAAATGTACCTTTGTATGAAAAAACGTGATGGTTTTATGACGATTATTCAAATTTAATGCATAATTCTTCAGCAATATCTAAATATCACTGAAAAAAATCCATGAACTTTTTTTTTAATCTTTTCAAAAGAATGTTCAGATCAATAGCTTACATTTAAAAGGACTTTTGATAGGTGGTCCCGGGCATATTTTTATGGTTTTGGGCCTTTGAAGTTAAAAAAAAGTGCAAAAATGGTCTAAATCTCATATTTAGAGCCTAAAAAATGGGTAAATGGGCAAATATGTGGGTGTAAAATGGCTGTATTTCCCACCCATGGTTATTTCAAAGAACCTAATGAGATCTTTATATATCTAGATAATGATTTATTGATTAATAAGTCCAATGTTATAACTTATATAAAAAATAGCAAATATTATTGGCTATAAATACATCAAATATTCAAAGTCCAATAAAACGCTCAATTTTGCTCGAAATTGTCCGATCTTTTTATATAGCTTAGTCAGCATATATATGTTTCTAGTTTATTAATATTGGCTCAATCTGATACATATAAGCTATATGCGCAGAGACCTGCGCAGTGGTCCGTTTTTGATGAGTAGCGATCAACCTTAAAGCGACCCAGTACTGTAAATTATCTCGTACTATCTGCACCGCACGTATAATAGCCCGCACCTAGAGTTTGAGAAAATAATATTACCCACACCTTTGTTGTGATAATTGCTACGTTAGTAAGCTACTATAATTCAAAAACTGCTGGTATAACTCGCACCTAGACTCTGATGACATTCTATATCCCGCACTGAGAGTTTTTTTGTGATTTATCTTAAATAATTTGAATGCGCAATGTTGATCTCAATTTCATCTGCAGGTATCGTAAGCTCCAAAGATGTAGATGATCCATACCTGCCCCCCTTTGAACAGGGTAAGTCGACACCAGTTTGAGATAATTTTGTCAGTTAATGTGTAATGAAAGATTCATACATGCAGCTGCAATCGAGAAATATGTTTCATATAACTTGCTTCTTTTCAGGGCCATATGAAATCATTGACGATGCTGATGTGAATGTATCCGCAGAGATCATTGAGGATACACAAGGTATATGTGAGATAATACACTTCATAATTATTCATTCCATACCAATTAGTATCGTGAAGTTAAGAGACGATGAGAAATGTATACACTGATTTAGGCTAAATGGGCATTCAAAATTAATCTATTTCTTCCAGATCCAATTCATCAAGTCCTGACAAGTGACACATCTAAACGGGAGCATGTCGAAGCCTATGCCATGAGAGTATTCTCTGGTAATGATATTTCAGAATAATTATCAATAATATCTGGACAGGTAATAGGGTAGGTTCACCCTAAGTCAAACTCATACCTAGAGTCAACCACTTTCGACATGAAATAACAAGTTCAGTATGCATCTGGTGACAATAAACTCTTAAGAATTAAAGAATTGAAGTGTTTTCCAAATATAATACTGCACATTGCATCTGCATCATCACTCTTTTTCATACTGTAAAATCAGTCAAAAGTACCCCTGTTTGACCTGTTTTGGCAAACAGAGAATGAGAATCTCTCCACTGTTCATACTCTTTGGTAGTTGATTTGAAGTATTTGTCCCTTTCATACAAAGAGTTGATTGGTTTGTGAGCTGGATGTGTATCTGAATTACACAAATCATGACTTTATTGAGCAAAATTAATTTCCTAAATTATATTTAGGACTGATTTTGTAAGGTATACGTATTTCACCTTAAGTCAGCCATGAATTCACCCCAAGTCAGCCACCTCATACCCTAAGTCAACCATGGGATTTTCTTCTCTAGAATCCCCCCTGGAATTCTCTCACCCTAAATTTTTGTTGAACAACTTTCCCCCGACCCTTGTGAATACTTCCTCCTCCCATAATATCCTCTTCTACTAGAAGGTTAAAGATAGCAGGCCTACTTGTGTAGTGCATAGAGAGAAAGGGTGAAATGCAAAAAGAGAGGGGGGGAGGGGGTGATGGGGCAGAGCCCGTGATATATTCAATAGAACTCCATACTGCATGTCTATAATGTTACATTTAGTCCTCATTGCTCATAAAAGTAAGATCTACTTGTATTGATATCTCATAATGCATCTGTATTCACATGAGGTACAGTACTGACTTTGTCTTGATTATTCCATATTCAATAAATCGTTTTCTTCTCTGTTGTTAGTTGTAACATATTGATATATGATGCATGCATTCATGTCAGCCAATTCATTGATGAAAATCAGGAAATTACTGGTTCATTCCACATATTTCTGATGGTTGTAATATGGCTGACTCAAGGTGCATTTTGGCTGACTTAGGGTGAAAAGGGGCAATTCTGAATACTCTGATAAATCATGGAATTAAATACTGTAAACTGGTATATGGCATTGTAAATCATCATGAATGTTATTCTCCAGAGCAATACCTAAAGTTTGGTTCAATTCTGAAGGATATGCACAAAACACTTTAGGAGCAACCACCAGTGTTTTGTTACTACACATTAAAATAATCATAACATTAGGGAGTGGTCATTTTTTAACAACAGGGGGGGGGGGTCGGTGGATTTTCGCGCGAGCGGGTCGGAATTTTTCTGGTCCCCCCCGCAAGAGGGGTCGAAAAATTTTTGGTCCCCCCCTCGAGGCAGGTTGAAATTGAGCGTGGCCGACCCCTTTGAGCTATAGTAACGCGCGGGCTTTTCCGCTAAATAGGGGTGTAATTTTTTTGGTCCCCCCCCTCAAGAGGGGTCCAGATTTTTTTGGTCCCCCCCTTCAAGGGATCCAAATTTTTTTGGTCCCCCCCCCAAATCCACCAACCCCCCCCCCCCCCCCTGTTGTTAAAAAATGACCACTCCCTTACTCACTACAGATGCCATGGAACCCAAATTTTAATGGGGTTTTTAATCAAAATCTGGACATAACTTCTTTTATTTTTAGATGATGACAAGTATCCTGCGGAGAGTAACTACAGAACTGGCACAGGTTTAAATGGTGACAGTGAGAGCCGTGATGAAAATAAAGTCACTATGACTGACAATACTACATCTCCTCTCCAAGGTATTGCGTCTCATAGAACCCCTGATGTTCATCATAACACTGGGCTTGGTAAAGCCGACTAGATAACTCTTTATCAGTAGTTTTGTATAATATTATGATTTTCAGACCAACTTTCATCATTATTTTCTTATTCACAACGCACATACCGCCGTTTTCTATTGTTTAAATTTCAGGGGCGCTGTACGCTAACTGCTGAAGCTCGAAGCCTAGGCTAAGGCAGTGGGAGGAGTTTTGTTGAGACACAGTAATACTTACATTAGGCTATTTGGAGTAATGGCTCTCCTTCTGTCCATGTGTACCAGATTAACTAGATTAAGATGCATATAAGATACCTGTTTGCTGAAATTGTATATTCGCTTTACACAGAAATATAATTTATCTAGTATACACAATATGTGATATATTATATCAACCGCAACGGTAACTGTAAAGAGTGTTTGCTTGGTTATCCATTGTATCCATCACATAATAAAGGCTGACGGCTTGATTTCTTGGTCGACAATTGTTAAAATGATGCTTACTTTGTTGATTACTATACAATGGGTCAAAGGAGGGGTATACATGTGTAGTATTACTCTCAAACATTTATGTTATCATTCCTATATGTGTGTAAGTCGAAGGGGAAGATCACAAGAAATAGTTCTGAAATATGCATAATTTAACTTTACTAAACTTTCACACAGAACGAATAATGTTACTGTTTATAATGGATATCATTCTCAACCCACATGTGCACGTGAATTATCTACACAAACCATCATGTAAACATTGAAGAGATAAGATAACAGTATGGTGTGATCTGCTGTGTACATATATATATATATATATATATATATATATATATATATATATATATATATATATATATATATATATATATATATATATATATATATATAAGGTGTACGCATTGCTTCTTTTTTTGCTATCTAATGGTAAGCAACAGTCATATGGCATGGGAAATGTACAATAATATTAATAAACAGTAATAACATCACTATACCTATGGTGAGTTTTTTCCAGTGACTCAGCATGTACACTTTGTCATTAATTTGTTTTGTTACTTACAATCACCCTTCGGTCAGTATTTGAATTTGTAGATACGATTCCATCCAAGAAATAGCTGGGGATGTGGTAGAATATGAACACCGATGTAACATTTCTTTATTTTAAAATCAGATATGCCCCATGCACAGATAAGAAAGGTGGAGAGACCTGCTTACAGGTATGCTATCCTGCAGACTACCGATATCTATTTAAGAGGTGCAGAGTCCCTTTAAAAGAACTTTTAAAAACGTCTAGACGTTCGCTAGTACTCTTCGTCAATCAGAGCAGGGCATACAAAGCTGCCATCCGGAGTGGACACAGGAGATATTACACTGCCCTGAGCTGCTACCACCTGTCTGAATTCAATATGAGGATTCAATCGATGATTGCGATTGGAGTGATACTATTTTCGACACTCCTGAATGGTCACCAGATTGGAGGTATGTGTGTTTAATATCATAGTCCCGCATACCTAGACCGCCGGAGACTTGTTATCAGTATTTAAAGAGCCCGGCATATGAGACTGGAGGAGAGTGGATCATGTAATTTCTAACTGTACCACTAGCAGTCTGTAGTGTAGTAATAGTGGTGTGCATGGATCACTGTAATTACCAATACCATGAACCAGTTGAGGATAGTTGACCCGGCCTGGTCAGGTGAAATTGCTATGGGCACCATGAATCAGGCTTGGCTTGGCATGAAACATTCTATAAAACCATGATAAAGCTATCATAACCTCCTAAAATTATTTAATATGTCAGAAGGATGTAAATTATCTCTCTAATACAACTTATTTCACTCCTTACCCACTATATGCCAGGGAGCACATACTTGCAAAGTTGCATATTCCCATGGCATAGGGCCCAGGGGCCACCCAGCTAACAAAAAACGTTTTCAGAACGTTTTAAAACGTTTGTATATGGTTTGTAAGAAAACGTTTGTTTCCAAACATTTGAAAACGTTTATGAAACGTTTGGAAACAAACATTTTTGTACAAACCTTGTCTAATGTTTTTGTAGGGCTATATTTTATCTCTCTTATACCTCCTGGATTCGAACCTACACAAGTTGTAACAAGGGACCTGAAGGCAGGCACCTAACCTATGTGGCCATGAAGCCAACATGTCTGTACAGTGTAATGGAAGGGAGTCCTTATCCGAGTGAGGCTGGGATCAAGTTTGTCCCTATACTTTGAAGCCCTTATTACCAGGCCCTAAAGGATAAATAGGCCTAGTGCTTTAATGGGCTATGCTCTTATTGTCATAATAGGGATCGATTTAGGCTTATAATTATGCTCCCTCTACACCGGCCTCGTTAGCTCACCAAGGAGATCCTGGGACTCCCAATCTATAGGTTATGGGTTCGACTCCCAGCCTGGCTTTTAGATTGTTCACCAAATTCGTCTGCAAAAGTTTGCAAACAAACCTTTTGCAAACCTTTTGCAAACGTTTTTTTCAAACCTTTTGCAAACGTTTATAAAACGTTTTCTTGCAAACGTTTTTTTCTGTCAACGTTTTAACGTTTAATAAACGTTTTATAAACGTTTTTCCAAAACGTTTGCAAACCTCCAGCAAACGTTTTCCGACCGTTAGGAAAACGTTTTTTTGTTAGCTGGGCAGTGGTTAAGTCCCAAATGACATTTTTCAAGGCCAGCAGTGGACGGGTTAAACTAGGCTTTTAGGGATACACAATGCAGAAAGGAATCCTTGTGTATTTAAGTGTGTGTTTTTTAAACTGAATCCATGGATGTGGTCTAGTCAAGGGGGAGTATACCATTTTCTGTGGACACACTAGTGGCAGTCTAGACAGTCAGTACACTGGTGATATCAATAATATTGTATACGACCACTGGCATAGTCTAACTGCTGGTCACACCAGTGCAACTTATGTAGAGCACTGAATTTCTGGAAGGGAACCAGTAGCCTACTTCTTGGTTGCCTGAGCCTTTATTTTTGGGGTACTTTGCTAGGGAATACAATCCTACAGGGCTGTGACATGCCTGGATCTCAGGGACTGTGCTTGGGCGATTCTAAATTTAACTGAGGTGTTATATAAACTCAACAAGCCTGGCAGAAAATTTTACGATTTAGAATGAAAGGTACATCCATTTAACGCTTGACGGACCCTGCATATGTATGGTGCTTTTATGCATTATGCTCTTTATTGCCATGGCATGTGAATGCATCCCTAGAGAATGAATGCAGCCCGTATATTCGGGAATCATGCCGACCCGGTTTGGTACACTCATAAAGGGTCTGCATGATGCATGAATACAGCCCAGGCGAGTAGCAGATTCGCCAGACCTGCATGCATCTATGATGACCAGAAGTACATAGTGCATTGACACTGACGGCCCTTGAAGGGTTAGTTAAGTTTTACGTGATTTCCCTTCTTAATTGTAATACTTGTTCTACGAATGGTGAAGATGTATTCTCTATTCAATGTTTTATCTTTTTATGTGTTAAAATGAGGTAGATCCTAACTGTTTTTGTGTTCGTCTACAGCTGACTGCCCAGCACCGGTGGTTGATCATGGCTCTGTTGAAACAAGTCAAGGTAATAAACATACCTCCAAGGCGGAAGTACGGTAAGTGTGCTATTATCTAAGAACATGCATTGGATGTCATGGCCCAAAATAGAACTTAATAATCACCTCATCTATCTTGTATCAATTCAATTTATTTCAGACTCAATTGTGTCAGAAAGTTCCACAGTATATATAATGCACACATACATGTTATACAAATGTAAGAGTATACAGTTATGGGATATTACCGTACCGTCGCGATAAAGCGCCGGTTTCGAAAGAGCGCCGGTCTTGTATAAGCGCCGGGGGTACAGGGGTGTTGAAATGTTCCTTAAGCACTGAAATAGGATCTCGAATAAGCGCCTATCTTGGGTTTAATGGCCCCTCCAAATTGAAGAGCGCCCCGGCGCTAAATCGCGACGATACGGTAAGATAAATGTACAGATCTTGATGCCAGTATAACTGAGCATGCATAATAATTATTATCTACTAGCTGTCTCCTTTACACG
The DNA here is from genome assembly GCA_947462335.1 of Harmothoe impar. Lineage (NCBI taxonomy): Eukaryota > Metazoa > Annelida > Polychaeta > Phyllodocida > Polynoidae > Harmothoe > Harmothoe impar. The sequence continues at coordinate 28,379,135 of OX381720.1, forward strand.
TGGATTGACACTGATAAATGTAATTTCACTCTCAAACTGTTTCATACTTGGGCTTCTAATTGTGATATATAAGGCTTATTTTTAAAATCAAATGTGTATCAAATGTGTATCCCTGACTTTAGCTGTGAGGAGGGCTACACATGGGTTGGCCATGCATTGAGTGTGTGTGATTCAAGCGGCCAATGGGACCCCCCACTCAGCCAATGCTACGGTAAGGTCTGGGCCTGGGCCGAGACCCATCCTGCTGCTTCTTTTTATTGATTGACGTTATTCTCTATATTGCCATTTGTATGTATGCATTGTTAAACAAAAAAGTAGACAAGTACTAACACTACGTGTAGATGACAAATTTACCACGTAAGAAATAACAATTAACACCCATATTATTGGTGTAATTGTCTATGGTATGCACTCTATATATTTACTGTTAAATATGACTATTGATTATGACCACTTATCATTTTTAAGCTAAGTGTGAGTGGCCAGAAGTTACAAACAGTGTGGACACACCATTGGAGGCCTTTTTGGACCATGGATATGAGTACTATGTGACATGCAGAGAACGCTTCTCCATCCCTCATAATGGCCTGATCAAATGTAACGAGGGAAAGTGGGTGTGGATGGACGACTCAGATGAAGTTATCGCATGCACTGGTAAACAGAATTGAACATTCAAGTTGTAACTGGTCTATAATTTACAAATGTACGTACACTGTATAAATCATGGATTAAAGTGTGTGGTGTGTCCCTAATTCTCATAGATAATCCCAGATATAAATGAAATGAATTGGCGCAATTTTTAAATATGTAGTTACATTATAGTTCTTTATGTGAGTCATCATTGTCAATATTTTCCCCATACAGCATTCTGCCCTGCGCCTACGGTTAGAAAAGGGTCTGTAGTGACAGATAAGGGAAACAGTGTGTACTCGATTGCTACAATCAAGTAAGTATTCTATTTGATCTATCATTAGTCGTCCCTCATGATGCTATCAATGCCCAAAGATAAAGACATGAATCATATTAGGCACTTCATAATAGACTCAGTTGTGTTGTCTGCAAATGTGTAACAAATACCACATAACAATACCAATAGAGTTATAATGGGTAGAACACAACTTATTAATCGCTTAGTACGTACTGCAGTGCAATGCTGACTATAGGTGGCTACTTTTCAGTTTCACTACTGTTTCGGTGAACCCCGAGTGAACCACCCTTATTGTGCACCTTATCCATCTCCTACATTATTGCAAATGTTCATTGCCTTCAGATGTAATGAGGGTTATACGTGTGACGGGAGCAGCAAGGTTATGTGCAGCAATGATGGGATATGGACTCCTGAACTGCCAAAATGTGCTGGTTAGTAAGCGAACCCCCCGAAGGTCATTTTAATGTAAAACAAAATATTAAAAAAAGAAAGGGGAAAAAAAGGAAAATAAAAGAACAAGTAGCTACTAATCACTGACAGAGCGGTGATGACATAGCCAGGCTAGTACATGCTAAAGGATTCAGTAAACTATTTAGATTATATTTGACATTGCTGCGTAAGTGCATAAAAAGGAAAAACATCCTAAAAAGGTCGGTGAAAATCCGAATACGGAAAATAATTTCTCAAAGCACACATTTCTTTGCTGGACATTTCACAGGATCTCTTCACATTGGGTGTGGAGGGTAAGCTTATTGACTTCTACATCGTAACCTGTCTAATTCCTTATCCTGCCCACAGCCCAATGCCAGGAGCCTAATGTACCAAACTTCACTCCCTGGCCGGCCGCCTGTACGTACAAACACAACACCCTGTTCGTGTTGACGTGTGATGCTGGCTACACCGTCCCCCACAGCGGACTGCTGCGCTGCCATGATGGAGATTGGACCTGGGCCATGAATGAGGACAGCAATGAGGAAATAGAGTGCAAACCCAGTAAGTTTGTCCCCCCCCCCCTATTATGAGAAGCTCCAAACAAATCACAACGGCCTTATGGAGCTGATACACTCCCAAAGGTTTAAATTGGCGTGATGCATTCATGCACCCCTAGGCTGCATTTATGCATCATGAAGTGTATCACATATTAAAGCACTATGTGACCCTCAAGGGTTAACTTATTTCACAATGCTATCATGCCTTATACTTGCAGTGAGCTGTAGGGACTCATTCATTCCCCACAGGCTGGAGGTGGTCGGGCCTGAGCCTGCAGTTGAAGGGGATGTAGTGAAGGTGGTCTGTGAGAAGGGTTACCACATAGAACATGGCGGCTTCATCAGGTGCTACAGGGGCGACTGGGTGTGGGACGACCCGGTCTACACATATTCAGAACTCATCCAGTGCAAGCGAGGTAAGGATATTACTTTTTGTTTACCTTTATCGGATATAATTCTACACAGAAACATACATTATGCATAATGGCTGAAATGGCCGCATGCTTACGCCCGCATCACAACCCTTAGCCTAGTCACCAACAGTCTCATCTCTTTAAAAGCTTACCAAATTATTCACATTACTTATAGTAACAATTCACGCTAGGTTACTCTAGGATATTAGTTATTTCTTACACCTCTGCAAGGCCTTCGACATGGTACACATTCCATACTAGAAGAAAAACTACTCAACTATGGAGTATGTAGCAAACCACATGAATATATCCAAAATAAGTTGTCCAGAAGGCATCAATACATAGATCTAGAAGAAAACGGAATGAGATTAGCACAAAATACCGTGCCGTTTGGGGTACCACAGGGGTCCTTGTTAGGGCCCCTTGTTAATTGTTCCTCATAATTATACATCAATGACGTCCAGAAAGTGATACCAAATGTACACTGGTGCCATTAATATGAATTTGTCTATTCAGACAACACAAAGATGCCCTGGGTCCCCCCCCCCCAGAAACATATCCCTTGATTTAGATGACACTACCATTGTTCTGAATACAACAGCCCAGTAGGTGCACCCCAAATTCAAGTATCACAGACATTGGACGTTTTGACCGTGAGATCCAAGTACCAACAGCTGTGGAAGACAAGAATATTTATGTAGACAAACCCTCTTGATCAACAAACAAATAGTCCTTCCCTGCCTGGCGTACTGTCCGATCAGCATGGATGGAGCCCTGACATGGGCAATAAAAAAGCACTAGATGATCCCAAATTCCCAGAGAATCTAAAGATGGTTGAATGCACAAAAGACCAGAAACATTTAAGTACAATTATGTGGAATGTTAATGCTGAGAATATGTATATAAGGCAGTGCATACGTAGAAATATGTTGGGGGTCATAGTTGATTGATATCAACGTTTCGACTAAATATATTAGTCTCCTTCAGGATATCCAGAGAATCTTTTCACAAACCAGGTTGCCGCCTAGTGTGCAGAAGCTACATGTAGTAAGTCATGGTGCAAAATGCAGTGGGCCGATGTTCAGCTTTCTGTGCACCTGAGACACACTTCCATTAGTGTACCTGAGATACACAACAATCTGTCCAATCATGAGGAAACACCTGCTGCATCTGCTACTTTCGAAGATGGCTGACCTGGAAGTGTATCTGGGATACACACAGGGAGTAAGTGTATCTGGGATACACATGGGACGTAAGTGTATCTGGGATACACTATAGTGTTAGGGGACTGGAATGTATCTGGAATACTCTTGGGGAGGAAGTGATACACTTTATGCATTGTGTTTCCAGTACTATACGATCATGGGTAGATCATGGTAATCTGTATTTAAGTTATGCTATGAGTGATCAATAAAAATGCTCTGGGGAAAATTGTCACAACACTCCCAAACAGCATAAAAATTGGCGACACCGAATATGACATACACACCCATCCTTTAGTGTATCCCAGATACACTTCTGTCCCCCAAGTGTATCCCATATACACTTTTGTCCCCAAGGGAAAATAATTATGCAATTAGGCTGTCCATTTCCCATCCACCGTGTCAATATGATAGTGTCTTTAAAAAGGTACAGTTCCAGCTATAAAGATGCATCATATTGTACAATTATTAAAGTAGGCTATCTAACTACCGTTATCTACAGGATCCTGATATATTATACCAACAGCATCCAAGCTAATGGGAACCTACCCATCTGTCATTCATAATGATGAAGGACGACCCCTACAGGTGTTACATGTACAAACATGGTATTTCCAATAAAAGCAAATATGTGGGAGGAAAATTCAGGAAAATTTCAATGAATAAACACAGGCCCTGAAATGAAAATTGATTTGACAGTGTAGAACAACACAACCAATCCTAGGATGTGGCATTATCCAGCTGTTGTAATAGAAGAGACAGGATCTATTACATGGGCTGATCTCTCTATATCCGATAGTACATTGCCTTGATAGTGTCAATGAGTGCCCAATGTAGACGGCCATATTGTCCCCCAATGATGACCGTGTCTTCACCAGCATTTTACTTGTCACTGATGATTTATTTCTTCTTTTTGTCCCATTGCCACATTTTGCACTGGCTATGGCTTTTTTTATCCTTTTCCTCCTAACATATGAAAAGAAAATATTGTTTCATCTCATGCTACCTATGTTTACATTGTGTATAATACTAATGCATCTAAACTGAATCCATGGATTACTTTGAATGGAACTCCTCAAATCACACAAGTAACCCTTTAAGGTCAGCATATACGTGACACAACAGGGGAGATGGTAACATTAGGGGAAACAGCCATTATGCTCTAAAAATGATATTTCAGGACATATTACATGGAAAGCTAAACATTTGGTTGCCATGGAAACCATTCTTTCAGTATCTTATAAATTAAAGAAAATTGGTATCAAAGCACCAAGCTGTAGCCGAATACATTAACTTAAATAAAGGTGTTTTCCCCTATTGATTGTCACCTTATGCCGTAGAATGTAGTCAAACTGTTACACCCTTATAGGAACCGAGCTGGCGGACCGAGCTGGTCCAAATATTTGATGACAAGCCATCCATAAAGCCAGATGTTGTGTATCTGGTAATGCATTAAGCTGCATTTGCCATGTATTTTCTAGTATCTCGTTTAAAGGGCAGAGGAACAGCAATATGGCCTTCTTCAGATTCAGAGGGTGTCTACATAGGAATAAGTTCCCGATAATCCTGTTATCACTTGGGATATTTACCATCATGTTGAACAGTGACAAAGGACATGAGTATGCAAAGGATTATCAGGAGGATCAAGGTATGGAACGGAGACACCAGTTTGAGTTGTCTACAGTATCTGAAGACACCCTGAGTGATACTACAACCACCAAGGGTATTGTTGGTGCTGTCAAATACATTGCCACTTTTGGAAATATCACAGGGGCTGCATTGTTTGGTAGTGTTTCGGGGCTTGACAGTACTGATAGTGCTAGCAGCTCTAACAGTACCACCAGCCATTCCAGTACTGTGAGGTCTACCACTACTACCAGCCCTACTGACATTGCTACCAGTACTACCATTGCTACCAGTACTGCCAGCCCTACCAGCTCTACCACTTCTTCCAGTACTACCAGCCCTACCATTACTACCAGCTCTACCATTACCACCAGTACTACCAGTATTGCTAGTGCTATCAGTAGTACCACTACTGCTAGTACTCACAGTACTACAATCTCTACCAGTGCTACCAATACTACCAGTTCTATTGCTGTAACTAGAAACTCGCCACAGGAAGAAAGGTTAAGGAATGCAGTCATCCGGGAATACCTCAAAGATCAGGGAGACTTATGTTTAGCAGATTGGAAGAATAAAGTGGTATCAGTGGATAAGCAACCACTTTGTGACTGTATTCCCAAGACTCTGCTTGGACATATTGATATTGACCTTAGCCCTCGATTAATGAATGAAACTCCTACAAATATTCAAAATGTTCTACCTGGGGGCCATTGGCAACCGACTGACTGCATACCCCGCTATAAAGCTGTGATTATTGTGCCATTCCGTGATCGCCAATCTCATTTATCTGTATTACTGCATTACCTACACCCTGTTCTACAAGGTCAACAGATCAACTACACCATAATGGTCATAGAGCAGGATAAACCCACCCTCTTCAATAAGGCGGCCATCATGAATGTGGGGTATCACTACGCTATGAAGGAGCCCAATGTGGACTGTGTCATTTTTCATGATGTTGACTTTATTCCTGAAGATGGCCGCCACTTTTACACATGTAAACACAGTCCTTTACATCTTGGTGCCTACCACGACCGTCACAATTATCAGCTCCTGTATTCCAACATCTTTGGAGCAGCAACTGCTTTCCGACCAGCTGATTTTGAGAAAGTTAATGGATTTTCAAACCATTATTATGGCTGGGGAGGAGAGGATGATGACATGGCTATGAGAGTTTTGAGAAAGTTCCCTAAGATCCTACGTGACCCACGAGAAGTGGCAGGGTACAAGGTAATATTACACCAACGAGATGAAGGCAACAAGCAGCCAAATGAGGCAAAAATGCTGAGCTATCTCTTCAAAAAGAGACAAAAAGCCATGAAAGATGGAATAAATTCACTAAAATTCACATTTAAAAGGAAGATGCTTTATCCTTTATATACATGGATACTGGTGGACATACTGAAGGAGGAAACTTCTGTAAAGGAAGATAATTGACTTCAATAAAAATAATAATGATTTCAATGACTTTTTGACGTCTATTTGACATCAAGAGAGCATATATATAGGCTAGAGTTTGCATTCGATGAAAAATATAAGATTGTTGTATTTGTTTACCACTAGTTGGTGCCACCTGTAAGATACTATGATGACCGCTCAGTGGCTCCCCATAGAAATTAAAAGACTAAGGTGGGTTGGTCAGTTCTGACCAACCTGACAATAATAACTTGCCTAGGTTGGTTCTATAGGGAGCCAAAAAAATGACTAACTAGGTTAGGTACTACCATAGTAGTAGTACTAGTGACTGAGAGATTGGTCGTATAGGGAGCCTAGGAATATCAGTGTGGGATAATGGAAACTTGGATACACCTGTGTCATTTATGTGTTCATCGCTATCTTTATGAAGATTTGATAGGCATAATCATCCATACGAGGTAGGATAGAAGCTGATGTTGCCATGGTTTACCTCAGTGGAAACCAATGAGGGGTAGCCTGAATGAGAGTAGTGACCTATTCCGTAACATATAGTAACATATAGCACATTCCCAGTAAACAAAAAACGTTATACAACATTTTATAACGTTATATAAAGTTTTAAAAGGTTATTTTGACGTAAAATAACGGGTTTTTTTGTTAGCTGGGTTACTTGCATGGCACACATTGCAAATAGCCATGTTGAGAAGGATAATGGTCGTTATGCCCTAGGTTCAGTTAGATTTACAGTTTAATATATATGGCTGATTGAAAGTAAGATAATCTGACATACGTGTATACTAAAAACAATCCAGGAGGTTTCCATACATTTAAGAGATACACTCTAGCACATACTAAGATATGCAAAGAATAGTTCCAAAGGTGTCACAACTGCCCACTGACAATTATCAGGGTATGCACAGTGGGTAAACATAACAATATACAGAGCTAATCTATACTGCAATGCACACTCATCTGCTTTTTTATTATCATAATATCAAACATAATATTAAGGTATAACCCATTTTGTTTTTTCTGAACATGTTTACTTTCTACAATATGTTATGAGTGTAAAAAAACGTATATCAGATCTATTTATAGCATCTGGAAGGCGTTTCACCGTATGTTGATGTTATACCTAACATACGGCCTTAAGATGCGGACAAGATGCGGACAAAATACATCTAAACTACTTTTTTTGTTTCAGTTGGTCCTCCGTATACCCTCCGTATCTTTTAGTAGAAAATAACAACATACGGCATCCAACATACGGCCCTCTCAACATACGGACATTGTCACCTGTCTCTTTTGGAAAAATGTGCAAAAACCAGTCTACATTCCGGGGAACCCCTAGGGAATTCCCTCTGTGACGTCATAATATCAATAGACATACGGAGGTAGGGCAGGGAGGTTATACATAGGGTCCGTATGTGAGGGGAAAGTGAGAGAAGAGACAGGAGAGGTTGGGGAAGAGACAGGAGAGGTCGGGGAAGAGACAGGAGAGGTCGGGGAAGAGACAGGAGAGGTTTGGGAAGGGACAGGAGAGGTCGGGGAAGAGACAGGATACGTCAGGGAAGAGATAGGAAAGGTCGGGAAAGGCTCTGTACTCTGATAGCTATTGTCTACCACTGTTTAAACACAAGGACTCTATAGGCAGATTTTTAGCTCTGTAGGGCCATTATTTTACCGAGTTATGGAAGAAAAGACTCTTTTTCATGTAATTTCTCCGAAAATCCATATAATTTTCTATTTATTTTTTTATCATGAAAGTAGAAGTTGGACTTAAAGGCGCACTGAACCCACGACGTCATTTGCGTACAAAACTCGGCAGGGCTAGGTCCTGAGCTCAGTGCGCCTTTAACTTATTTAATCGTTAAAATAAGTCTAGGGCCATTCTATTACATATATATATAGCACTTTAAAAAGGGGGAGTTTACAGACATGGTAGGCAACACAAGAGAGGTTTCTCTCCTGTGTGGATCCATGTTTTACTGACCGAACAGGCCATCGTACCGTTACACCCATATGTGCAGCATTAGTATAGCCACTGACTGCAAATTCCGGGTTGTGTTGGTGCTGCCACCTAGAGGCTAAGTCAAGCTGGCCTCAACTCCTCTCATATATATATATATAAGGGAATGGAGATCGCAAGCCAAATGGGGTAGGTCATGTGGACCTAAACCATTATTCTGTAAGCTAGTACAGTCCCCCACCTCCCTTCTCCCTTTATAAAGCGCACATATATATGTAAAAAAATGGCTCTAGGATTGTTTTAATGAATAGATTAGTAAAGTCCAACTTCTACCTTTATGATTAAAAAAAGATAAATTAAAAAAATTGATTTTCAACGAAATTATACCCAAAAATGTCTTTTCTTCTGTAACTCGGTGAATAATGGCCCTACAGAGCTGAAACTTTGCCCACAGACTCCTCGTCTATAAACGCTGGTAGACAATAGCGTACATTCACCACCATGTCCTGATGTCCAACACCATGTCCACACGTCCCCCACCATGTCCACACGTCCCCCACCATGTCCACACATCCACCACCATGTCCACACATCCACCACCATGTCCACACATCCACCACCATGTCCACACGTCCACCACAATGTCCACACGTCCACCACCATCTCCTCACGTCCACCACTATGTCCTCACTTCCACTACCATATCCTCACATCCAGCATTATGTCCACACGTCTGCTACCAACATACGGACCCTCTTTACAACATACGGCCCTACATATATCCCTTTTTATGCCATTTTTGACATACCACCACCCCCCCTACCCCTCCGTATTTTTGCCTCCAAATACGCCAAAGATACGGAATTCCTGTGCTCCGTATGTTGAACAGAAACGCAATTATGGCCGTATGTACATACGGCCGGCCGTATGTACATACGGCGGCCGTATCTTTTTCCGTAAGATGCGGACATGTTGAGCTGAAACGCAAAAATGAACAGAAACGCAAAAATTGGACATATGCACCCTCCGTATGATACGGTGAAACGCCTTCCTGTAACGCAATAAATATTACGCACAAACATACATATTATCTCTTCATTATTTAGAAACCTAGAAGTATTTTAGAATAATACATTTTATTTATCTGAAAACCTATATGAGTTCAAACAACAAAGGTTTGAGGACCTTGAAAATGCAATTTGGAACCAGGTAAAAATGAGTTGTATGTGCTGTATATGCCTTATATATGTGTATGCTGGTTAGATAGCCTCCACACAGCATAAAATTGCGGCAATACAGAGGATTTCCGGGAGTGGGTGGGGTTATTTGACGTGACACAGCATCCTGAGCAGCTTTGATGTCATGTCACACAATCATTGAGTGTGGCTCTTATACACAATCATTGAATATCAGAACAACACTCTGTATTATGTGACAGGGTTACTAGATCTATATTATATACTAACGAGTCTAATTTATATAATTTATAACTCATGTCTTACCCACCTTGCTCACCTAGGCTGAATAATTGTCTTACTATTCATCTTACATTTCCCAGAAAGGGATGCGTGTCCACAATCCGCAGGAACTCCAGGTGAGTTGAAACTATCAAATATACTTTAAAAAAAGTAGTTTGGTTAAATTAATGGCAGTATACATACACTTTTACCATTCTGATATGATTAAATATTGATGAATCAGTAGTGGAAAATGGAAATTAAACATTGCAGGATATTGTACATAATTCACTTAAATATATGTATAATATGTGTATGGTGTTGGACGTGGCAGTGTGGTACCTCCAAACATATTTATATGGTGTCTCTTTTTTTTAATCAGATGAGCCTAAAAGACAGAGCTCCTATGAGACCCAAGGTAATTCACAGATATCTGCTATTATCATCATTATAATTAGGAAGTTCTACATAACGATGTGTTGTTAGGGAGTGATCATTTATTATCAACAGGGGGGGGGTGGTGGGTTTGGGGGGGGGGCAAACGTTACTATGCTTCAAAGGGCCCGCGCGCGAGCCGATTTTCGACCCTAAGGGGGGGGGGGGGTAAAAAATTTTGACCCCTTGACCGGGGGGGGTGTAAAAAATTTCGCACGCTCCGCGCGGAAACCCACCACCCCCCCCCCCCTGTTGTTAAAAAATGATCACTCCCTTATATTACGTATTGGCCAATGGAATCCAGCATGTCTGTGTACAGCTACATATAACATGCCCCCGTTTAGTACAATTACAAACAGAAAGCTGCTCACAAGTCATTTTTACCCTAATTTCCGTATTATGATGGGTAAAAACAACACTTGACTTGTAGATTATGGTACTGAGCGGTAGTTATTTTAAAGTGGCATTCTCACCGAGCGTACCCCAATCACAATTCTAGTACTGTTCTAATCTACTATGTGGTGAAGTGCGAGTGGTGAGAATACGCCTTTAACAAAAGGAAGAGTTAATTAATGGACACCCCATCCCCATAGGAGGAATCATACACCCTACCCCTGTTCTAAACCAGAATACCGCTTTCTAGTTCTATCAATTAGCCACCAGCGTATAACTATGCAAAATTTGAATTAGATATAATCAATTTAATGATACAAAAATGTAAATTTAGTATAGAAATAATTATATCTTTCCAGGATCCTCTTTCAAGTACAAGTTCAACTACGGCCTACATCTGATGCTTGGGTTCGCCTTCCTCTATCTTCGCTACTGCGGACAGAATCCCACATTTCCTAAGTGGGTTTTATACTTCCTTACTACCCAGGTGATCATCTTCTACTGTGACCAGACACCTCACCTGTGGCCACCCTGGGTGATATAAGACTCCTCTAAGACTGACGACGTAAATGCGTCATTATGGTAGTACAATATTCTGCCAATAGGCGTGTCTACTATATAATACGGTGTTGAACCTATCTATTCTGACTGATTAATTTGCTGATATCTGCAGTAATATTGATATTTTATATGGTGCAAAGGAAGTTTTATTGTATGGCATTTGAATCTCACGAACGATGAGAGAAACGATTAGGCAAAAGTCAGAGAAGGGAACATCTATAGACACTTCTTTCAATAAATGTATAAGTTCATTTGTGAGGATTGAATGTGGCTGGTGGTACACCCATAGGCCATTTTAGTATACGCATAAGTAACTATGCCATGTGCACAATAAAGACCTGATCATGGATAGGGCCAGGGGCGTGGCAAGCAGTTTCAAAGTAGGGGGGACTGAGGGGTATTTTGACCCCTTTTTACTTGACCATTTTGGTTTGACCTTTTTTGGGGTTGGTCAAAAGTCGGGGGGACATGTCCACCCCCCCCCCCCCCCGGTTGCGACGCCCCTGTAGGGCTAAAAGAAAGTGGAACTCCGATATAAATAGATTTGACATAGAAGTTATCAGTTCTGCTTTCATACATTATGCCGACCCTACAGTGTTGATGGGGCGGTGCAGCGGATACGAGTTACTAAATGGCGCTGTGTTAAGGATGGTTTACGAGATAATAAAGGTATTTTTTCAGTATTGAGTGATTTATAGGAATTCTTGCAAAATCAGGGAAAAGTAGCATCTCTGTACAGTACTCTAGTCTCCTTTGGTATGTATGTCTAACAAAATCATCAAATTGTTAAGAAATAAAATGCCATTTGCAAATTTTTAAAACATACGACAGTGGGAATAGTTATAAGGGAGTGGTCATTTTTTAACAAGAGCGGGGTTGGTGGATTTTCTCGCAAGTTGAAATTGAGCACGGCCGACTCCTTTGAGCTGTAGTAACGCGCAGGCTTTTTTGCTAAAAAGAGTGCAATTTTTTTTGGTCCCCCCCCCCCCCCACTTCTAGGGGTCCAGATGTTTTTGGTCCCCCCCCCCCCCCGAAACCACCAACACCCCACCCCCCCCCCCCGCCCCTGTTGTTAAAAAATGACCACTCCATAAGATGCTCCCGATGTAATTTAGCCCAGGAAGGCTAGTATCAAAGTTACATTGGTTTGGGATGAAAAAATGCCCGTGCTTTTCAGTTGAACGTTAACATACTAACACTTATGATAGGGAATGCGTCAAGGAAAAACAAGGCAGATTCTGTGCTTTGATTTAACAGCCAGTTTATTCCATGGCAGAGGCAGAAAAGGAGTTTATCAAGCCTACCAAGTATTGTATCATAGAGCTAAGGACTATTCTATATTAAAGTATCCACGTGATAATAGCAAATAATCTGTATCTGAATACATCATTCTGAGAATTTGTTAATTTTCATGATTTATCAAATGAATGCAGAATCAATCGCCCTCAGAGAGGTCTGCATCCTTTGAACTACAAATAGATGAACACAGGTTCCAGTTACCCTTGGTTAAACTGCATAGCAGAATAAATATTAGTTTTATGAGAATTTGATAGAACTGTGTACATGCGTAATTTTTCTTCCTACTATCGATCTCTTTTTAAGGTGTTTTACTTGTGATGGACGATACAACTAGGTATTATTGAAATGAAATATAAGTTTTAATAGCTGAAATAGGCAGCTCTATAATCAAACACCCCTCTGGTATACCCCTACACCAATCATCATATGAGGCATTCGGGTAACATTATACATGAGTTAGTTGTTGTAGTTGGTACTTTTTAACATAATATTTAACAAAAAAACAGTAGTTTTTGGATAACAAAAGGTATAGTGATAGATCACACGTACATACACATAAGTATAACGTATCATACAACAGGGTGGTTAAAAATACCCATAGCAGGTAATAACTGTTACATTCTTTTAAATAAATTAAAATCGATGGAGATTGATACATGGCATCGTCTTATTACTTAAACTTAAAGCCTAGAGTTTTTCAATATTTGTAACTCACAATCAATTACAAGTGTACATAGGCTACTGGGGTCGCAACATAATAAAATGCAATAATGGACATAAAGAGAAGAGCTGTCAAGCGGTCAGCAGTCTTCTAATGAGTGAAATGTTGCATGGTATTAGATGCATAATATCATGATCACTTGAGGTATAAAATGACAAAGCTAGCAGAAAGCTTGTAAATAATGCCATCTTTACACCCAAACTGGCACACAAGAACAACGTTTTTAACCCTATGATAAGACACGTGTTCCTTATATTACAGTGGTGGTGACATAAAAAAAGACTAAGCCAATGGTTTTAGAATTTGCATCAGTGCACAACTATACAAGGTTCTATAATGTGCTATAATAACTTATCGTCAGAAGTTTATCCTCAAGTGAACCAGGATGGCTCACACGACCTAAGCTACGTACAAGCAGAGTTGGTACAACACACTATTTAATATTAGGGTATTAACAAGTTTCAGAATCACTCTCCCTACTGACATTAACACATTGCTATCACAGAGTAGGGGCATTACCCTTATATTTGATTACAAAGCCAGTAGCAAATAATGATGAACACGTGCCTTCCTCTGAACTAATGGCATGCATTAACTAGATAAACCACAGTAGTGCGCTTAACAAAAGATTATAAATCGTAATGTGGTATACATGATCATACAAATATGAGTATCACATGCTGAGTAAATGAAGGCGAGAAATTGCTTATTCATAATTACTTCATGAGTATTAACAAGCTTTAAAAAGATTAAATTCAAGCAATTCTACCAGCAGTATCACAAGAATATATAACAGTACTTGAGACATAAAAATTCCTAGGAATAAGAAGGGAAAAGAAGCACCAGTTTTTGCAAGAAGCAACTAAAGTCTCCCCATTCATTGTTGATGTCCTTCTTTAGCTACCAGCATGATTTTAATAATTACCATGGCCAGAATATCAGTTGACGGCATACATTCTTTTAAAACATGACCAACATATACTGAATGACTACAGTAAACCAAGGAGGACCGATAATGACAAATCTGACATTGCTGTTTTACACTCTGAGCGAGCCACGCTGTAATGTAGACGCTGGTCGGGAGTCGTTCTTGATCTCGGCAAGACCACTTCGCGGTGGTGAGGTGAGGGACTTGCTCCCCGGACTGAGGTAGTACAGCCTTCTACCACCAGTTGGAGACAGCACCTTGGCCGGGGACGCAGACGGTGAGTTTTCCTTGTCGCGACTTGGGCTTGGAGAAGAGGCCAACTACAAAATGAACGAGAATGTTTTTATTTTAAAAACTACGCAGAAGGTTCAGCGTTTTATCGCCCATGGATATTCAATCCCGTCATAATATCTTTTTGTACACAGGTGAGCTCTTTTTGAATTTATCAGTACCCGGTATATATATTAACGAAGATGCTATGTTTTCCCGACGTCAAATGCGTAATGTTTAACGTTTTTCAAGTGACGTCCCTCTCAAAAATAGATCTTAAAAAAGTAAAACCTACCAGGAATTTTTTCTTCAGTGCTTGAGTCATGAGGGGAGTTAGTCCGCTGCCTGTCTCAGGTTTGTTTTCTACAATTGGAGTTCCACCGGGACTTCTGTAGCACAGAGAATCAGAAATGAATTCATTAATTAAAAGAGAATCATAGATTAGTTGAATTAGAATGTGTTTTTTTGATGGATTGATTTCGAAATGTAGTGATGCAACAAAGAATAACAATTCATCTGATGTAAATATCAAATATGTATCAGCATTAAGATAAGGAAATTTTACGTGGCTACATTGTACTGGTATAGGAAATCAAAGGGTGTTCTCATTTGGGGGTTCATCAAGCTATATAGTCATAATCATAATTATACGTGTATAACATCAATTTACTTTTTACATACCTTGGGATTTCGACTTTCTTAAGTTTGGAATGAAACTCCATATGAAATTCCAAGACTTCTTGTGATAATCTGAAAAATTAAATACAAATAAGTTGCAAACTATCACTTGACTCTTTAGGTGCTGAAAAAGAAAATGAGGTATGACTTCGATCTATAATCTATTATCTTCTACTACTGCACTACTATAAAATGTACATACTTCTGAGTCTTCCCCACTGACAGGCTTCTGCTAAAACGTTAAAACATACCTCGCTTCTACCTTAAAGTAAGTGTTAACCTCAAAGTTAAAAAGTGCAGCGGGTACTTACTGGTCCCTGATGTTGGTGGGAGTCCGAGTGAAGGACGTTTCAGTTCTGATGACCTTACGTAGACTGACCTTCTGTAGGTCGGCGACAGTTACAAGGGCACCGCTCCTCCGCCTGTCCTGCAATGCACACGTCACGGGGAATGGTGAGAAAATTTCAAGTTTCACCTTGGATATCTTGGGTGACTTAGTGTCCAGGGGATGAGACAATGGTAAGAAGGCCAGCATCATAGTGTCATTGGTAGTAGTGTACCCATCCTCCTGATCTATTAAGTTCAAATCAAAGAAAGGGAGTGGCTCACATCACAAAGGATTTAGGGTTTATAGGGCAGTTTGGCGCAAAGTGTGACACAAGCGGGGACAGCGACACCCGGTGTGACACCCGGCACGACAACCGACTCAATACCCGACACACAACCTGACTCTTACTCATAACCCGAGGTACCGTACCGTCGCGATAAAGCGCCTGGTCTTGAAAGAGCGCCAGTCTTGAATAAGCGCCGGCGGTATAGGGGCCTCCAAATGTTTCTTAAGCACTAAAATTACGACCTTGAATAAGCTATAAGCGCCTGGGTAAGAGCCCCACCAAATTGAAGAGCGCCCCGGCGCTTAATCGCGACGGTACGGTATGTGGCTATGTTTAGATAGTTTAGAAATTTTACTTACCTGTGTTTCAACAGTTAACTGTTGGGTGACGGGGCGCAGTTTAACCTGCCTGATGTCCTGAAGGGTCACCGGCTGCGGGCCGCGTTCTTCAACCTGAAACCACAATCATTTTTTTATTGGAAATACATAAATCCATCTGGTCAGAGGTAAAAAGAAACTGCATTCAAAACTTATTCATTCATGCATTATTCTATTCTTTAAAATTTCCAAATTCGGTTTCACATACCCGTTTGACTTCTGATTTCTTCTTGAGCTTCAGAGGTGGCAGCGGTGTAAAGGTCGGAGGCGGCGGCGGTGGTGGTGGTGGTGGTGGTGGTGCTGGAGGGCCGCTCGATATAAAACTGAGTGTCTGGTTGGCACCATACAATGCTAAGGAACTGTCGTCAGCATTATGAGAATCACATTCATCTTCAGATCGGCTGCAGCAGCATATGCTGTCATTTTCTTTCTCCCGTGTGGGCTGTTTCTAGATAAAGTAAAAATATGAATCATGGTATTAAAGGGATGAAATTATATTTGATGTATCACCCTAGACAAAATTAGGATTAGAATTCTTTTTTTTTGTACAGGTTCTCCTTTTTTCAGTTTTGCGTCACTAAAAATCTTAAATTTAAGACTTAAACACTTTGATTTGAGACGAAACTGACCTGTTTTGACTTGAGTGCCTCAAGCTCCGCCTCTAACGCCTTGAGACGATCCATGGTGAACTGCAGCTCCCGGTTATATCGCATCCACGGGAACAACGTCTCCTGGGCCACCGACAACGTCTGTAAGGGAATACGACACTGATACTCAGAGACGTAGTAATGGACTAAGGACTGGGAAGTGTAGTTGTCAAAACACTCCATTACAAGGCTATTTATATCAATAGATTGATTTGTTTAACATCCGTGCATACATAGTATCCTATGGGACTGTCTCAAGTTAGCGAGGAGTCATCCACAAATAGTGGTAGTCTGCCTCGTAGTCGGACACATACCTATAATGTTATATGCTGCTTGTCCAATACAGCAGTGATGGCATCTATGGATGATCGCAATCTATAAGATGAGTGATGGAATCTAGGAGGTGAGGGAGAAAACCGCTACTTGGGCACGTCTCCTACTCTTTTTCGAATGATAGCAAGTGCTCTTTTATTTGACTGGTCCTACATACCTGGGCCATGTGATTCTGTTAATACTTGGCTTACTTCGCCGAGCCTTCAGGGCATGGTGCCTTACCTGCAGACTTCTCCGCAGGATGAAAAGCACACTGTACATTCCGCGTCAATTTGATTACCTTAAAACCCTGCGTATAAGCCGCGTAACTTATCTAACGGGATAGCTTGGTGCCGAGTATCAGTGTACATTCCCAAGAGACCTTCTATATCAGTGACATCTGACATGTCAGATGAGAAGCAATAGGCTAAGAACACAAGTCCTGTGTAGCGGATCGTAAAGAACCACACTTTTTTTTTCTTTTTTTTTTTTGGTTATGTACACTCATAACAGTTTATTAAACAATCATGATTTTCAATACATAGATTTTGGCGCTCCATCAATTTGTTTTGTGCCTATAGCAAGACACAGCGAGGTATTGCTACCCGGTATGGAACAGTGTTTCGCTACTATAAGTAGACTATAACAGTAACAATGATTATTTACAGTAATGAGTTTGTACAGTGCATAAATGAAAGAAGTAATACAAATAAGGGTTTTTGCCTACATAGTCACAACTCCTGACGACATCTGACACTTCAGCTTCAAGTCTGAAGCAAACCTGTAGAATTTGACAAATCAAATTTTTAATCACTTTGGTAACAGTACATTACCTTTCTGACACTTGACGTACACCAACTGGAGAGTCGCCGTACGGGCGGCATCTCAATGCATTTTGCGGTGAACCATCCAGTCGGGTCGGGCCCAAAGGCTGTCGTCTTCTCATCATCTTCCATCCTTGTAGGCTTGTATGGGGAGCCAAAGGGGAGGAACCTGTTAAACACATGTAAGGAATCGAAAAATTCATTAAGTTACTGTTGTTACTGTTACTATCACCAGATTCTCTATTACACCGTGCACAATTGTAGTTTTATTCATTGCTTAATTACATCATGATCTTGGAATTACTTTTCTTTTCAAACTCACCACGACAATCTTCTGGACTCTGCTAAATCCTTGATTTCTGCTTTCCGCTGTTCAGCCTCTTGCATTAACCGCTGGGTGCGGTCCTTTTCGCGTTGCTTTAAACGACGTTTTCTTCCCTTTGAGGTAGGCATCCCAATGTTTTGTCGACCTGAAAGTAGACCGTCTATTAGTTAATATCTGTAAAATCTCAAAATGTAAGCTGAGTGACAGTTGATAATTTTATCTTTTTTATTTGACATTTAACTTGTTTTCTACCACATTGTTTTAAGAATGGGAGGGTCTAACAGTGTGGAGCCTGTCGCTTTAGTGTTGGAACTATAAACGCCTATGGCTATGACCATAATGAGCATGGTCATTTGTAGATTAAGTATCATCTCTCATGCCATGGTTGGCCGTTCGGAGAGAGGATCGGACAAGTAGGCTACACAGAGCTAACATTTGAGGAGTTGGCGTGGGGACAAAAATATAAACCCTTCCAAGGACCTCACGTGCCTGGTTTTGGAGGGGGCACAGATGATATTTAATCAGGCTTTGCGGGGGGGGGGGGGGGGGGAGAGGGTTCATAATCATTTCGTGATCATCATGACTTGACTTGACTTGAGCAATTTATATACTTATGACTCGTCCATGCAGAACTGCCAGAAGCGTGCCATTTGGAAAGCTGTTTACCTTTAGGCCATGAGAATGAAAGTAAGAGTTTACCGTCCGGGACTTTTGGAAAATAGATGCGGCCTTTTTTCATTATTCATTTTTCATTATTAGGGATCTCTCTAAAGAGATGGATTTTCGGAGTTTTCTGGGGCATAATTTTTTTGAAAATTGTAAAATATTGTTCAGATCTTTGAAGAAATAAAAATAATGAAAATTTACATTAATAATGAACTTTTCATGCGGCCCCTTTGAAGGCATGCGGGCGGTGGACGGTAAACTCTCTCTTTCATTCTGATGGCCTTACATTTATGATTTGATATGGTATATCCATTAGCCGGTATTGGGGTTACAATTGAGTAAGCACATGTAAGTTACATGTTTGACTAACCACTAGGGAAACCGGCCCTCATGACTCACTCATGCAGTCAAACTTCAACTTCAAAGGGCATGCCATGTGGGAATTTGACACCACCTACCCTTCCCTGAACAGGTGCTCGGTCAACGCCCACTCACCCATCAAACCCACCAAACCCGTTCCAAAACAAATTTCCCTTCAGCTTCAGATATAGATCTCTGGCTTTTTCTAACAATGCCAGGAAATGCCTGGACTCTCATGTTAACACCCACGACTGTCATCAACGTCAAAAAGCAGCTCTGTGCGATAGATATTAGAATATTTTCTTACCTGCAAACTCACAAACTTCTGAAGTTCGAAGTTGGCGCTGCTTCCCTCTGAGCAGTTTCTTGGACCAATCAGAGACGTCCTCTTAAAATCTGCGCCCAATGAAATCGCTCGGCGCAACACGTTTCGGGTCCCAAAATGGCGCGACCTACTTTGATATACGCACGCCCACTGGCATAGACATGCAAGCCGGTACGACAGGCCGATTGCTGTTGCCATTATAAACGATTCTGCCACACGTCATGTCATATTACGTGGCAAAGTGTTTCGATATTTAAAATCTTGGTTGCGGACTACAGTTTTAATCAATGTGGGCATAGGCCCTATAACACAGGTGCACTAAACACATCCTTCCCCCCTCCCCAAAAAAAGTCAACCCCCACCCCCCCCCCCGGATAATTTATTTAAAATTATTAATGACCTGTAGGGAGGATTCATTATTATGGTAGGGGTGGGGGTGAGCGTTTGGCAAATCGAATACATCAAAAATAATTGCCCCCCCTCCTCGGAATAGGTTGAAAAAAAAGCCCCCCCCCCTGACATTAGCTATATAGGCCTACTAAGGGAGTGCCCATTTTTAACAACAGAAGGGGGGGGCGGTGAGATTTTTTTCACCCCCCCCCCCCCCCCCGCTAGAGGGGTTGAAAATTTTTACCCCCCCCCCCCCCCGGCAGGCCGAAAATCGCGCGCGTTCGCGCCCCTTTGTAGCATAGTAACGTGCGGGCTTTTCCCCTCAAAACAGGTTGAATTTTTTTCACCCCCCCCCCCAAAAGAGGTCTAAATTTTTACCCCCCCCGGTCAAGGGGTCCAAATTGTTTACCCCCCCCCCCCAAAATCCCCCCCCCTGTTGTTAAAAAATGAGCACTCCCTAATTGTATGCAGGTAATACTGGGCTCTTTTTTATTTGCAATTTAGTACCTTGCAATAAATACATAGCCTACATTTTTAGGGTGTTTTAGTATAAAAGTTTTATAAAAGTTTTAGTATATTAAAAGTCCTGTGATACTAGTCAAACCTCTATACTTCAGACACTCAATCACAGTTTTTTGGACTTACATACGGTACCATTGAGTTTAAGGGCCCCAGCGCTTATGAATTGGAAGGTCCCGTGCCCCCAGTGCTTACATGAGGCCAGCGCTTTTTTGAAGACTGGCAAACTGTTGGCAAACTGTTGCCGATTCTGAGTGTCAAAAGTGATGCAGTGAGAAATTTGCCTGGGAGTTTGAGGAAGATTTTGAAAATATTGACATAATTTGGTAGAATTGTAGAATTAAATGAGACTTACCAGGGTAAGGTGATATTTGATTATGATTTTGCCGAGGGCACCACGAGTATACACAAGCTCTTACTAAAATTCGCGACATTACAACATACTATATTCACGACATTTATAGGCCTACCCTGTAAAAAAAAGCCCCCCCCCCCCCCTGAAAATAGGGTAAAAAAAATCCCCCCCTTTGAATACGCCTAAAAAATTGCCCCCCCCCCCCCTCAAATGCTCACCCGCACCCCGACAGTACAACAGAACGAGCAATTGCCTAATATAGCAATTGGCGCCTCGTACCGGGTTTTCGTGATGGCGTGCGTATACGCTTTGGTATACGCACGCTGCCTGCTTGGGGACATAACATGGCCGTGCGTATAGTAGTCCTCATGGCGGCCGTGAATAGAAGTTTTCCCAAAATTACTCCAAGATGTTGCAACAAATTAGCCACAAAAACGTTACACAAGAATACTCACAACTCTAGAGGTGGATTATGATCATAGGGAGTTAGCAGAACGCTCAAAATGAAGTTAATTAGCAAAGATATAGACAAATCCAGGGCCGGGTAAGTTGTCACGTCAACGTTCTGGTTTCTGAATTGACATTTGGCATGGTGGATTTGTTGATGACAGTTGTTACTCATGTCACGAACACTGTCACAAGACCTATACAATAGTCTCACTGACTGTGATCACGTAGTACTATGATCTCCATAGCATATGTTTGTTTACAAATGAGAAATGAACGGTCAGTCACCCGCCTTCAACTTCAAGTCACAGCTCAACATCAGGCTCAAGTCAAGTCAGACCCTCAGAGACTGAGAGAAGAAGAGATGACGAAATGACTTGGGGTTGGAAATGGTTAATAGCAATACCCATAAAGATTTGGGATTTAGGACAAAATAGCAGGTCACGAGGAAGCAATTATTATTCCTCTATGTTTCTATATAGCATAATACACAAAATCAGCCATCTACAAAATTTGTTGGCCATGGTCTTAGCCCTAGTCTAGTTAAACAATCTCTCACACACAATGTTTCAGTCTCAATAAACGGGTTGACCATGAAACCTCTAGAAAGTCACTTTTATGTATAGCTAGTCCCATTTTGCCCTGTTCTGAGCCTAAAATCGACCTTTGGCCACATCAGTTTTTGCATGCCTCAGAAATCCCAGCATAAAACTACATGTACTATTCTATCTAAAGCTAGTAAAGGGTACTTGGTCTTGGGAACACCTGTGAATTTTTTCACAATTTTAGCCATTTTTCTTTCATATGAAATATAACCCAATCAGCAGCCAGGACACCCTTCAATGCAGACCAGAATACATATGACTCGGTAGATGGCGCCATTTACTTCCACGTGACCAGCACATCAATTCGATATTTTCTCACAACCTTACCCCTCTGAGGTTCAGCACATTAAAAGCCAAAGGCCAAACAAGGCACTGAACAGAACAGTGAAGCCCAAACAAGGCACTGAACAGAACTGAGAACAGTAGATCTAGAGGATATCGCTGCCAAGTTCCATTTGTCAATGCAGGAACCCAGGGTCTCTGGTCAATGCCACTGATTTGCCAAAATGTTGCTTATTACTATGAGGTATGGTCATCCTGGGTCACAGTAGTATAGAGTAAAGTATTATAATATACGCCCCCAGAGCAGAGGTTGCTATTTCCAGGGAGCCTATATAAGGCTATAGGCTAGCCTCCCTGCTATTTCACATGCCCAGTATGCCTGTCCCACACCTCTTTGTGCCAGGTACATATTGATTTTCCCTATTTATGAAGTCTATTTCAATCTCAATTTTCGCAGCTGTTTTACAGGCTTCAGTTCAGAGGGGAAAAAAGGTATAAATCAATGGAACACAAGTCACATACCGGTATATCTATTAAAACTTTCATTATAGTATACCGATACATGTAACTATCGGTCCAAGAAAACATTCTGCCTGTCCATGTGAATATCCGACCCGTCTCGGACTCCCATCCTAACACTCAGGGTTCCCACGTGTCATGGAATGTCATGGAATTGGAAAGCTGTATGGAATGTCATGGAATTTTGTAAAAATCTGCCATATGTCGTGGAATTTGAAAATAATAGAATTAATATTACAAAATTTCCAATAATGTTCCATATGCTTTCTAGATTTTAGAAATTTACTAAGGGGTCAAGCCCCATGACCCCATACGAGAATTTGATAAACGTCATGGAAAATTGAGATTTTTGTCATGGAATGTCATGGAAATGTCATGGAATTATGATCTGAAGTTTTTGTAGGAACCCTGAACACTGCTCCATTCCCTCCGCTGTGTATGGTATGGGAGCAGACCTTGTCTTCACCTGCTACCCATTTGCGCCAGATTGGTGTTGGTGGCGTAAATTAAATAGCTGTGTATTGGTCAATACACATCCAACTACAGACAGATTCTAATCTAGATTAAAGGGGTACTGTAATCAATGTAGCTGGGGACTGCTGTGTAATTAACACAATGCTTGACAGAGGTAACGGAAATATGTGTATTAGAATATGATGACAGCACGCTCCCAGGCTATCCAACTGGTCGGATAGATGCTGGCCGAGGCTGATATCCACCAGACCCTTCCATTTTTAAAACTGCAAGAAAAGGAAAATAAAACAATTCAAATACATTTTGCACTATGTTTAATTTGTGGTTTTGCAGCCAGGTGGTGCTGGTGCCTGAGGAGGCGGAGGACATGTGGCACGCCTACAACCTGGTCCAGGTGGGCGATACGCTGCGCTCAACTACCATACGGTAAGCACTGATGTCTGTAGTGGTATATCTCTTTAAGGAAGACATGTCCCTAGGATATGACATTTGTCATGATGCACCAATGCAGCCTGGCGTGTAACTCACCAGTGCATCATGACGACCATTTAGGAGTGTATCAACCCTGAAGGGTCGTCATGATGCTTGAGTACCGCACTGGCAAATTTTGCCGCGAGGCTGCATTCATGCATCATGCCGACCCAGGGCATGATGCATTAATGATTTATGCCGTCCTTAAAGAAGCAAGATATGTTTATTGATTCTCCTGTATGCTTGTGTAGTTGATATGATTTAATCAAGGACGTGTGTAAGTGGGAGCAGGCGGATGTGATGAACGCTTCTTTTTTTTTTGGTGGTAGACCTGGGACTGGGTCTACTTACTAGATGACCTGAAATGAAAACCTCGAGAGCCAGCATATTTGAAGAGTATTGAAAGAAATGAGAAGCAAGCCATGATATAGTATATAATAGAGCTCTACGATGCACTGTAAAAGAAAATGAGATTGATAAATTTGTTTTCTTTATTTACAGAAAAGTGCAAACCGAGTCGGCCACGGGCAGCACGAGTAGCAATAAAGTACGCACCACCCTCACCATCCACATCGAGGCCATTGACTTTGACACCCAGGCCTGTGTATTGAGGGTAAAAGGGCGCAACATCGAGGAGAACCAATATGTTAAGGTAGGCATGTATACATGGATTAAAAACTATAAAATTCACTACTCTGAAGAAGGGAGCATCTTTTCTAAAATAGGAATTGAGTAAAATCGCCGCCTTGTGTCCGCCACACTACATATCTTCTACTACTTGGATGAGGACAACTAAAAAATAAAAATAAAAGGACATTAATCACATTGCAACTAAACATGTGAGTTGTCAGTTTTGTTCCTTTACAAAATAATTAACAAATACAATTTGCTTCCTTTCAGATGGGTGCTTACCACACGTTGGACCTGGAGCTTAATAGGAAATTCATTCTTGGCAAAAGTGAATGGGACTCCGTTGCCCTTGACCGAATAGGTAAGTTATCACGTGGTTAAAATTGAAGATTATAAAAGTATATCACAGAAAGCCAGATAAAAGGAAGTTCATTTGAACATTTATTGAACAGTTTGCTGGAGTAAATGATCCGTTAGCATGTTTGTAGATCATGAAATTTTTAAAAATAATTTTAAAATATTTATTTCGATTCCTCCTTCGGTGGGAAAATCTAACTTCAGGTTTGAATAACTAAACTTAACACTTGTCATTACAGACGAGGCGTGTGACCCGGTACAGAAGGCAGACCTGGCGGCGGTCGTCATGCAGGAGGGACTCGCGCACGTATGTCTAGTCACCTCCAGTATGACGCTCGTCAGGGCCAAGATTGAGACCAGCATTCCACGCAAACGCAAGGGCATGTGTTCACAACACGACAAGGGGCTACGGCGCTTCTACGACCAAATCAGTCAGGCTATACAACGACATGTCGACTTTGACCGTGAGTATTGTAGTATGAATTTTTAATATTGTATGATCATAACACTTAAACAGCGATCAGGTGATAAGATATTTATGTAGTAGAAGTGGAAGATCATGCTAGATTTTTAAAAACTGAATTGCATAGACCCATATCATTGACTTTTTACTATCAAAGATATTGTGGTAGCTGTAAAAATATATAAAAGTGATAATTTGTGTGTTTCAGTTGTCAAGTGTGTTCTGATCGCCAGTCCAGGATTTGTAAAGGTGTGTACCCTACTTGAATACCGCTCTCTGTTGCTATGTGATATGATCTAGACCTTTAAAATATATAATATACTCTCATTTTGAAGACACTATTACTCCTTCCTGAATATATTAAAACAAGTAACAAATAAAAAGTAATGCAAAATGGCCCTGAATGTGAAGCTTGGTAAAGGGGTGAAAGAGTTGTACTTATCATCTAAAATCAGTTGAATGTAAATGATAATCAACATGTGTTTTGTATCCGTCTCCAGGACCAGTTCTTTGAGTACTTAATGCAACAAGCAGTAAAGATGGAATACAAGACACTCTTAGAAAACAAAGGTCGTTTCGTCCTCGTTCACTCCTCCTCAGGCTTTAAACATGCTCTAAAAGGTAACAATTGTCTACTTTTTCCTCTGAAATATAGGCCATTTAGGGAGCGCAAACTAACTACTGAAAGTGTTGGTACAAGTTGTGTCCAATGAACCTGTTTCAGAAAAAGTGCCAATACAATCTGTATTATAACGTACTAGTATCCGGAATCAAAAAGCTTTGCAGACTATTCCTCTGAACCATCGTTAGGATTGACCGTTTGATAGTGCTATGACTGTTATAAGCATCGTGCAGATACCCAAGTAATATAGCAGTTACATTTATCGAACGCTATTTTCATTAACCATATAAATCCTATTGCGTCCACAGAAGTGTTGGCGGACCCGGCCGTGACTGCCCGACTACAGGATACCAAAGCTACAAGCGAAGTGCGGATACTTGAAGACTTCTACCAGATGCTACAGAACGATCCCAACAGAGCGTTTTACGGGTAAGGTTCAGGTGATCTTCATCAAGTTCATGTGGAGTATCATAATCACTGTATATTAGAAATGATACTTTTGAATAGAGAAAATACATCACCCAAGCCCATAGACTGTGGATTTGGGTAGTTCTTGATGTTGAAATGTTAGCAGAATTTCCAAGGCTTTCGTCTCAAATACTGGTCGACTTGATTCCATCATACCATGCATAATGCATAGAAAATGGGTTGTTAGCTACAGGGATGAAAGTTTTCACGTTCCCTGATTTCAATTTTTTTTATGTCGTGGAGACCTGATGGCCTGTATTCAGGGGCCTTAATTTGAATATTTTAAGTTTTTTTGAGATTGGTCACTTTCATCCCTGTAGCTAAACAGACGGATAGTCCCATGCGCTGTAGATATTTAAAGTGTAATTTTTGTACCATTGCAGTCTCCGACACGTAGAAGCAGCCAATGAAGCCCTGGCTATAGAAACCCTCATGATCACTGATCAACTCTTTAGGTAAGTCTGCGTCAGAAAAAAACGACCACTCAAACTGTTGCATGTACCATACAACTGTAACTGTTCACCCTGGGAAGAGCAGTAACTGAAAATACCTCTAGCTTAATTGATAAGTGACACTACTGGGACATAGTTCCTAGGCTATCTCTATGAACTAAGCCCGTCAATTTATGTGCGTAAAATGATATCAGTGAGTGTATCTATTCTAAGCTTTACTCGTGAAGCCAATTCGGAGCAAAATTAACACCGAAGAATAACCGTTTTCCGATTTTCTTACAGGTCTAACGACATTGCGACGCGAAAACGATACGTGGCGCTGGTAGATAGTGTACGTGACAATGGGGGCGACGTTAGGATATTCTCTAGTCTTCATGTATCAGGAGAACGTGAGTAACCCACACTCCTTTCACCCTTTGGTACAGAAATGCATATACCCGGTACATCTTTATAAATCACTGTTTTGAGTGATACTGATACTATTCCCACCCCAACTGACTCGATACTAAAAGTAAAGATAAATATTCTAACTGTACTATTTTGATGGAGCTTTACAGTTTACTTCTGAAATATCAACTTATTACACATTCAAAAATAAGTCAATATCTTATTGAAATTGATTATTTTTTGTGTATATATTCAGGAAAATTAACCTGTATTGGATCAAAGTAAAAAGAAGGTAGTCGTTAAACTCGTTACCTTTAGACATACTAGCTTTCTACAGCACCTCATATGTATGGAGGTATTAATGTTTGTTTCACTCCCATTCTATTCAACAGAATTAGGACAATTATCAGGAATAGCTGCGGTTTTGCGTTTTCCCATCCCCGACCCTGAAGATATCGATGACGATTCAGACGACGACGATTAATTCTAATGTTATTGTATAGGAATAATTAATGATGATATGCAAACTAGGTATAAGGGACAGTTACTAAGGCGATTTTAAGCTATGCGGACATAGAAATGAATATTAATGTATTTTAGGACAGCAATATTTCCCGAAAGAAGAGCTCTTTTAAAATTTCTGATCAAGTCACTGCAATTTTCATTTTGCAAATCCTCTAAATAAAATTTCTTTTTCTGAAAACCATGTCCGCAAAGCTTTGAAGTCGACTTAAAATGGTCTTATATCATGGTGTATAATACCTTGAACTTAAGTCAGGTTATTTGTAAACATATAAGCAGTTGCTCACGTAAACATTGCTATTTTGGTTTCTGTAACCTGAACCATGAAAATCAATTATCATTTTGCTCATTTAATACTTTCTTTGCTCATAAACTGACTTTATTATCCTAAGTTCATTCCCACCCCTATTGTCCCTATGCTCTTCGTCAACAAACGATATATCCGAGTCGACTTCCATACATTTTATTGATAATGTTAAAGAGTAAATTATTTCCGATGTTAACCTTGACTATTACGCACTGCCATGAAATGGTAATACTGCTTGTAAGTTACAAATGTATAGCGTTTTAGCGATGTAGAGAAATCCTCGATGCGATGATTATGAGACAGTATTGCCAGCAAAGCACTTATTATTTTCCGACGATGCTGTGAAGACCTATATTAAAACTGGTTGTACTGTGACTCCGGTTGGTTGTTGCAGTTGTGTTAGATTTGTTAAGAAGTTTGGCATGTTTTATGTTTTATTTATTACGGGCGTACTATTATGTAAAATAAAACCTCCTTTGTAGGCCCAAAGTGATAATATATTCATGTGTGGCTAGAGATATCTAGTATAAGGAGTCGCAGATTGTAAATTGCTTCACTCAGCAATAATTAAGAAATTATTTCTGTTGGAATAAAGATATGCCACATCTCTGAAAATGATAACCGACTTCAAATGGGGTAATTTTCATTTATGTCCCAATGAATGATTAACCTATTTTTCTAATTAATGCTTGATGGTCACACAACATACAATAAGTTCCTCATGGAGTGTACAATGTTGATACTGCAGTAAACCGTAGCGGCATACGAAGACTCCTAGCTCAGGTCATTGTAGTATCGAAGGCAAAAACGGAAATTTACACATATATAAAAGAGGTGCTCTTTCCATACATCACTCTAGAAAGCTGGGTGCTATTAAAAGTGCCCAGTTGTACTTCCCGAAAATTGGTGTAAAAAACAAACTTATCAGTTAGAATGTATCCAAGATTCACAAAGCAAAGATGCTCAAAGCAATCGCTTGTACAAAATGTATTGTGTAATTCAAATTTTTCTTTCTTTCAAATGAAACTACTGAAATTAGATATTTATCAAGCCAATCAAATATTATACATGTATACAATTTCCCCTATATCATCCTGAGGTGCCATAATGCAAGAAGTACTATGGGTTTAATCTTCACATTGCCTTGCGAAAGCCGCCTTACGACAAGGTGCAATTTAGTGTCTATATAAGCTCCGATAAAATGGCGTCTTTGTTGTTGTACATCAATATGGGGTACAGCTGACCAATTATGGGATTCTCATACAATACTCTGTACAAGGGTGTCAACGGGTTCCCTCCCTACCCCATTTAGGTGTATCATATAGGTGGATGTTCATGTTATTAGCGTATGTTTCAGGTCATTGGCGTATGTATTCATGTCAGTGGCATATGTATATTCATTCAACAATCAGATGTGTGGACCCATTTCATAAAATAACCATTGTGTGTACTCTAAATCACTTAAATTAAAGTGAATAAGTTTGCTGAGATTTTAGGTTCTAAGCTACACATTCTGACTTCCAGATTTGAAAAAAAAAAGTGTTCACAGTGAAATGAAATGCCCATTTTGTTATCGCAGGACTATCAAGCTTTACTTTTGCCGATGGTAGAAGCCTTTGTAGATAAAGACAATACTTATCAAGCAGTCATGTGATGAACATTTATACAGTACTGATGTGGCGCACCTTCCTCACAAGATACATTCTAGCGGTGCTATATCTCGAATGTCCTTCGCACATCTTGATATCCACGAAAATCTGACTTCAATGGAAATTATCAATAACTTCACGAAACCAATTGTATTCAAGGTTTGAGTCGTCGTCACTAGAGACTTTGCCCCTCTGTTTTAGTCTGATACTGTCATGTTAGCCGTTTCATTTGCATGTCCGAGACAAGAATAACCTCACATTATATATTCTGGTATATTGTATCAGCGGCGCAAAAGGAAGACCCATTCAAATGCTGAACCGATTAAGTTATTAAAATTCCTTGATGACTCCATCAAATACAATTTGTCTTTGAGTTTTGTGTGTGGAATACTTCGAATAATGCAAGGAAAAGTGCTCAGTTTGCTTTATGATATTGCGGGTTGGTATTAAATAATCACAACTAGCGAAAACCTCAGTTATTAGCCGAATGTGATTTTGAGAGAACGTTAAAAAGAGTATGGGACTCATAGATTCGATCACTCATCTCATACATGCAATCACTGCTGTATTGAGCGACCAGCATTTAGATGAGTGTCTGACTTTGCGGCAGACCACCACTATTTGTGGATGGCATCTACGCTAAAATAAGGCAGTCCAATAGGGGACTGCACGCCTGCATTAAACAAGTCAATCGACTAACCATTCGGCTTGTATAAAAATGTTTCAAAAATAGAAAAACCTTGGTTATAAGCCAAATGTGACTAGGGATACCCTAAATTTCCAACCTGACCCCAAATTTAACGGATTTAGGGAGTGGTCATTTTTTAACAAGGGGGGGGGGGGGGGTCGGATTTTTGCGCAAGCAGATTGAATTTCTTTTGGTCTCCCCACAAGAAGGGTCAAAGACATTTCGGTCCACCCCTCAGGCAGGTTTAAATTGAGAACGGCAGACCCATTTGAGCTATAGTAATGCGTGGGCTTTTTCATTAAAAAGGGGTGCATTTTTTGGGGGTTACCCTCCCAAATCCACCACCCCCCTCGTTAAAAAATTGCCACTCCCTTATTTACCTATTTTCATTGAAATATCATGTCCTCAATTTAACATTTATACTCCATATGACATTTTTCAAAACGAGTTGTAAGGACGTCCAATTCATTCATTTTAACGGCTTCATTATTCTGATTCTCATTTTTGTCAAAACCTCGCATATAAACCGAATGGGATCTGGGGAGGGGGGGGGGTGGATCTTCAGCTTAGTTTTTTTTTTTTAAGTCAAATAAAATTCGTCTGGTAACCAAGGTTTTACAGAACCAAAACCTCGATCCTTGACCTTAGTTGGTTGCCAAAGTAACTTTCTCAAAACACTCAACGATGTCAGCTTGAAATCATTAAGATTCTGAGGGTACATACATGTACTTCCTGTCCCCAAAGCCGTAATAACTTGTAAGTTTGTAACAGTAGCACACTTCTTAGGCCCCTCTTCATATTCGTTGAAAGTTTGTCAGAAATATGCATGTTTTTTGGGAAGCTTATTAATTCATTTGTAGAGCATTTACATATATTGAAGGCGCAGAGGAATTAACCACACTGTAAACTAAACTTGGGGTTTCTCACAAATATTTATTTAGTGTATGCCGCAATTAACACATCAAATTATGATTTCTCAAAATAGGACACACTCTGCAGTTACTGAAATATTAGAGTTTGGAAAAACATTTCACTAAAGTTATCACAGTTAGTTTGATATGGTAACACAGATTGCTTTATATATTATCTCACAATATGTTACTGGTTTTAATACTTTAATCAAAATCACGACACCTTTTTTCACTATGTATATTGTATTTCTCAATTTGTAGCTTTTTTTTCCAAATTGATCACATTTGACCCCTTATATTTCTGGCAGTGTACAACTATGTCTCAGCTTTACTCGATGTTGGTGATTGATTCTGCAGATATCACTTGTGTTTTTTCTTCTTGTCGCGGGGTGGGTTGGTCGGGGCAGGAGCCTGCTGTTGGAAGGTGCTGTTTCCCCGATTTTGTAATGTGCGTGCCACTTTGCGTCGCAGATCCTCCTGAGTTAGCGGGACAACCTCTTCGTCCAGACCATTCTCAGATGTTTCGTCAAAACTGCAATACACAGCAGCAATTAAGACCTCCATTCTCTTTATTTTACCAAATCAAGTCAAGTTTCAAGGGTTTTTATTCTAGCAGAAAGATGTATACCCTCCTCTGATACTTCTGTTTCTACCCTCATCTTTACTTATATACCAGGAATTCTGGTTATCTCACTGATCAATTTAAATCTTGTAGATAGAAACAGATAAATCAAGATTCAAAAAACTGCTGAGAACCTTGATAATCTTTAAGTAAGAAAATGTATGGAAAAACAGGATGGGGAACCATGCCACTCCTCACCTTGCTAATGGTGCACAGAGACTGACCTCTGTTATACCAATGGGCATCGGTGGTATTAACTGTTCCACAGGCTTCTGCGGCATCTCACCTTCTAACGCCGCTTGCTGAAAGGAGTTAAATTCAGCTATTAGTTATAATGACAAAGCTGAAATGAAACTAAGCAGCACTTAATTTCCCCCAACTATAATATATAGTCCCTGGTGTTGAGACTCAAATTTTACACAATGATAATGAAATCATCTCGAAATGACATTTTTTCAAGTGCGGTAAGTCCTACTCACCTTTTTGTGGTAATAGTTCTGAGCAGTAAGCAGCTCGATTGTCCGCTGCTCAATCTGTCCCAGATACACCATCACATTCTTAGGTCGGATGCCAACGTCTGTGTCGAGCATCTGCAGGATGGGTGTTTGGTCGCAGCCAATGCGCATGAACAGATCGTGCACACCACTAAGCAGCTCCTCCATTAGTTTGTTGACGCGGCGCAAGTTCATTTCAGCTTCGTCTGTAACGGTTACTACGTTATCGATCTGCTGCTCCAATTGTCGCACCATGCTCTCATGTATCTCATCCAGGGTCTGATCCTCCGCCTGGAACTGGGCAATGTCACACTTCACTGCCGCCACCTGTGGAGCAAAACATATCAATACTGTATTTTACTTTTGGAGATTTAATCATTTAAAAGTTACCTATTACATGTGCAACTCTGAGTAGAGAAAGGTCCCTGATTTCATGAATTCATACCAAAGAAATGTTGCAACAAGAAATGTTACCTGATCGGTGAGTGATTCCAATTCGTGGTTGAGCTCATTAACATAGTTGAAGAGGGCAAAGTTTTCTTCCTCATTCTTCTCGAAGGTTTCCACAATGTCATTGATATCAGTTTTATTGGTGGTTTCCCTTAGTTTAGTTAGCGCTTCTTCGTACTGGGCGATTGTCACCTGGTCTGCACTTGCTAGCTTCTCTGCATCTGAATAGAAACCAAGTCATAACTTATAAACTCAACCAAAATCAGTTTTTTTATGAGGTGGCATATCAATGTTCAGTGCAATATCAATAGTCAACTCTAATACAAAACTATTGATATAAGAGTCATTCATTGTCAAGTAGTCCCCTTATTTACCAAATTTCTAACCTATGATCCATGAAAACTACTTCTTTCATTTCATTTCTACATGAGCAGGAAACAAAATCATTCACTTTTCTTCCCATTATGAAGCAGACTTTAAGTTTAGTACACACAAAAAAGAAAGGACACATTAAAAGAACACATACCCATCTTCTGTTTCTTTGCAGTTTCCTCAGCTTTGAGGGCAGCACGGTCATCAGCCTTGATGCCCATAAACTGTCGGATACGGTTGTCATGTTGGATCATACGCTGCATGTCTCTCATCTCTATCTCGTGTTGATCCTTGTCCTTCTCACTACGCTCAATGAGTGCCATCATTTTGTTCCGGGCATCATCCCTAAATAATGAAGGAAATGCGTTTAAATTCTTCTGGGATGCTGTATCCGAGGTGATGTATATGATAGATTGCTCATTTTGCTCTATTTGCTCCTTAAAACCCCTTAACCCTTTAAGGCCCGCCAGATTTATTTAGATCAGCTATGGGGGGCAGGCCATTTTTACAGGAACTTTCCCAGGGCCGAGCATTTGCTAAATCCCATAGAGTTATGATGACTATAGTCGATGCTGGGCCAGCCATGGCATGGACTATAGTTGATGGTTGGTCATAAAGGGTTAACATCTAACCTACCGTTGTTCAAAGGCCTCTGTTGAGTCCCTGATGACTGATGTCATTTCTCTCTTGCTTTTCTCTAACGCGTGAGCCAGTTTCTTGTACAGGTTGTCAAAGACAGCTCGTTCTTGGCGGAGGTGGTCAATGTCTGAGCGTAGTTTGTCATTTGTGGCCAACTGTTTGTTGAACAATGTGATAGCCTGCAATAAATCAAGTAGATTTCTGTATAATTGTAAATGGCATATCTAGATTAGCAAAAATCGCCAAAATATGTACAGTACTTAGTAGGCATCAAACCATTGTCAAGCTTTTGCATCTGTGCCTTGTCATCTCACCACACTCACACTATGCTTTACCTTGTCAAGTCTGTTTTCTAGGACTGCAATTTGTTTCTGCTTTTTGTTATAGTTTGCGGTTGAGTTGTGGGCTCCACCCATATCTCTGCGCTGCTCTGCTATTTTCTTCTCAACTGCTACAGTCTGTGGAAAATAGAAAGTGTTAACTACAAGAAGAGAAGCCAAAAGATGTTTGCCACATTTTATTTGGAAATTTAAAGAATAGGTTAGTTTTCCAATTACTTATGTTAGGTAATTAAGGTGGTTGACTTAAGAAAAAGGGGTTCAATATCAATTGTGTATAACACAATTGTATCTGAAGGATGTACCTGAGCGTTGATGGCTTTAATTTTGGCTTTCTCGTCACTGATAAGACTTTGGTAATCCTTCTCACATTTGGACAGATCCTTCAGTTTGCCAACATTCTGTTCATCTTTTGCCTTGTTCTGGGCCGTCTCTAGTTTTCCTAGGTCAGTTGCCAATTCAATGTTGTCAAGCTCCAGCCTTTCGACAAGCATTCTAGAATAATGAAAAGAATGATACAAACACTGTCCATGGAATACAAAAGTACGATCTATAGCAATGCATCTGGTAGCGGGAACATTTGGGGATATAATATTATTTTTGATGTCAATTTTTCAGAGAGAATTTATGTAAGCTATTTAGGCATATACTCCCTCCACACATACGCTAACTCCTACTCTATACCCACACACAGGCTCCTGAAGCCCATTGTTATATACTACCATCATGCTTCTCTACATGCTACTCACATAGCCCCTTATTCAAATACTTATTTCTATATACTACTCTTATGCTTCTCTCTTCACACTACAAATTACAATGGACTCGCATTGCTCCTGATTCAAATACCCATTTCCATATACTACTCTCATACTTCTCTCTATATGCTACTCACATTGCTCCTGGTTCAAACACTCATTTTCATATACTACTACCATACTACCCTCTACATACTATTCACATTGCTCCTGATTATAATACACATTTCCATATACTACTACATGTAACATACTTCTCTCTACATACTACTCACATTGCTCCTGATTCAAATACTCACTACCCTCTACATACTATTCATCTTGCTCCTGATTATAATACACATTTCCATATACTACTACATGTAACATACTTCTCTCTACATACCGTATTTCCCCGTTTATAAGCCGGGCCCCGAATATAAGCCTGCCCCGTTTATAAGCCGGGTCAAATGTGGTACCAGGTCCAATATAAGCCGGGGCCCGAATATAAGCCGGGGCAATGAATCAAAAATCATCAGAAAACACTTATCTGGTCATAACTTTGCATCTAATTGGAGTATTCACATAACTCTTGCGGTCATACAAATTACAGTTAGATTCATAAACTGTAAACATGTTTATAAGCTGATCAGCTCATATTTTGATGAAGCTTTCGAGATTTATTTAAAGATATTATTGAAAAGTACAGAACTATAATCAGAAAATATGACAGGATGTCAGAGAAATTCCCCTTGCAAATTATTATAAGCCGGCCCCGTTTATAAGCCGGCCCCGTTTATAAGCCGGGTCAATATACCACTTGAAATCAATATAAGCCCGGGCTTATAAACGGGGATATACGGTACTACTCACATAGCTCCGGTTTTAAATACTCATTTCCATATACATGTACTAGTACCATAGTCCATACTACTGTCTACCTTACTTTGCACTACTTTAATACATTGCTCCTGATACTCATTTCCATATACCACTACTCTCCCCATACTACTCATATTGTCCCTGATTAAATTACTCATTTCCACAGTACTTTCACAGTTTCATGCTACTCTCTACTAGAATGTACTACGGTACTCACATTTCTATCACACTACTCCCTTCCAATCTATTCTAGCTCTAAGCCTTTTCTATGTAGTGTAAAAGATACCACATTATTCGTTAACATTATCATAGCTCGACCACAAAGTGCGACACTGTTGCACCCCAGCCCCCTCCGAGTTCAAGTCCCCTCGACTTGTTGTGACCTTTGTCCCTTTCATTTGAATTCTAGATCCCTGCCCCTTAGATTGGCCGTGTGCTGGGAAGTATAAGAGACGTCAGGGATACATGTGTATATAATATTTTTAGAATAAGTCCTTACCTTTGTTTTGCTATTTTTCTCTTGGTTTCCTCCTTGTAGGCGTGGAATGAGTTTTGCATGACTCGATACCTCAGCTGGAGTTGAGTCAGCTCTCCCTCTAACATGCCATCTTCGTTGGCCTCCTCCACCTCCTCAGCACCACGAGCCCACGAACTCATTGTGAATGTCAGTAAGGTCTAGATGGTGAGACTCTGCAATGGGAAGAGTAGGCTTGAGAATTGATGTATAGGCCTACTATAGACGTAGAGCATAGGCCCTTAAAGGCGCAAGTCTCGGGACCCCTCCAGTGACAGTCGCAGTGGAGCCGGGACATGTACTCAGCGCTGGGGGTTTAAGTGTTCATTTATTAGTTACGGGGGAAGGGAGGCAAAAATTGTCAACCCCTCCTGAGTTTTTTTTTTTTTTTTTTTTTAATTCTGCTCTTACGCTACTATAATTTAAAGTCGGGGGGCGAAAATTTTCAGCCAGGGGGGGCGCAAAATAATCCATGTGCGCTTGAGAATGTTTCGCGCCTCTGCGCGAAATTTCACCCCCCCCCCCCCCCCATAACCAATAAATGGAGACTCCCTTATCTGCACTAGACTAGTTGTTGTTTTTTCAAATTTTAAGGGAAAATTTGATAATAATAGACAAATATGGGCATATTTGGAATCTAATTGAAGCTTACAATGGGCTAGAGGAAATACAAATATCTAAAGTATTTGTAGATTATCAATTTCTTAATCATGGAAATGTGGATGTAGATATTAAGTTTGCTGAAAGCCTAGATTCCCTACATAATTGGTCTTCAGCAAAAATTGTCACGGCTTAGACTAGATGATACTAGATCTAGAATGATGAGAAATAAGGATATTATTTTGAGTGGCCTTATATATATACATTACTCCTTTTACACCTCCCCCCCCCCTGTAAATTGTAAATCAATGAATGAACACCCTCTATCAGCAGATTGAGGTGAAATAGGCAGAGACGGGCGCAGGCATTTCTGTACTGTTTGCACAGACACTTTTCGCCGTGCTGAGGGCGGTGATATTCGCACCTCTACGATGGCCGTATAGCTTCCTTACTCGCACA